>CM076674.1:179057117-180488367 GCA_038501925.1 Xenopus petersii | reverse complement strand
AACCAGCTTGACCAAATTATCCAACAAGAATGGGACACTCCCGAGAGACGTTTTCAAACTAACCGTCGGTTCCTGAGGCTGTATCCCTTTCCACCTGAGCTTACTGAAAAATGGGCTACTCCTCCATCTGTGGACGCCCCAGTATCTCGCCTCTCTAAGAATACGGCATTACCAGTCCCCGATGCGTCCTCCTTCAAAGACTCTATGGACAAGAAGTTAGAGAGTTTACTACGCTCCTTATTTGCAGCTTCTGGATCCTCGCTGAGGCCGGTCCTAGCTACAGCATGGGTCAGCCGGGCTATACAATCCTGGTCTGATACTCTTATCTCTGCTATTGCGGACGGAGCGCCACGTCACGGACTCTCGCAACTGGCATCTCAAATCAAGGAGGCCAATGACTACATGTGTGAAGCCTCCCTTGACGCCGCTCAAGCTATCAGCAGAGCCTCCGCTCTCTCGGTGGCAGCCCGCAGATCGCTCTGGATGAAGCTATGGTCAGCGGATCTTTCCTCTAAGAAATCACTGACCTCCATCCCGTTCAAGGGGAAGCTCCTCTTCGGCCCAGATCTGGATAAGATCATCAGTCAGGCTACCGGGGGTAAAAGCACTCTTCTTCCCCAACCTAAGGCACGTCCCTCCTTTCGGAAGAACAGGTTTTTTCGTGGCTCCCACTCCAAGAGCGCAAGATCTTCTCCCCCAAGACACTCCTTTTCCTCCAAGGGTCGATTCGGAAACAAACCCCGACCTCCCTGGCAGAACCGTAAGCACTCATCAAAGCCCACCGACAAGACTACTTCGGCATGACGCCGTCCTTCCCGCCCCGGACTCCATAGGGGGGAGATTATCCCACTTTGCCAACACGTGGGTATCTCTTGTTCAAGACACCTGGCTTCACGAGGTGGTTACACGAGGCTACCATCTGGAGTTTTCGTCTATCCCACCTCACCGATTCTTCATGTCCAGACTTCCACTAGACTCAGGCAAGCGTGCAGCTTTTCAGAGGGCCATCTCCAATCTTCTCACTGCGGGAGTGATTACTCCTGTCCCCCCGGACGAACGCTTCAGGGGTTACTACTCAAACCTGTTTATTGTTCCCAAAAAGGACGGCTCCGTCCGGCCGATCCTAGATCTCAAAGAACTGAACAAGCTCATTCGTCCGAGAAAATTCAAGATGGAATCCCTCCGATCTGTCATCGCGGCGATGTCCCCAGGGCAATTCTTAATGTCTCTCGACATCAAAGACGCTTACCTGCATGTTCCCATTTTCCCTCCTCATCAGAGATTCTTACGCTTTGCCTTCCAAAGCTCCCACTACCAGTTTACAAGTCTGCCCTTTGGTCTCACGTCCGCCCCCAGGGTCTTCACGAAGATTATGGCGGCTGCCACCGCACTGATTCGCAACGAGGGGGTCTCCATCACCCCGTACCTGGACGACCTTCTAATCAAAGCTGCCTCCCCTCAGGAGGCCCAGCGCTCACTCCAGATCTCCATGGACAAGCTCCGGGACTTGGGTTGGGTTCTCAACCTGCAAAAATCCTCCCTAACCCCCTGTCAATCCATGAACTTTCTGGGCATGAACTTCAACACGCTCACCCAGAGGATCTCTCTCCCTCAGGAGAAGATCTTCCATCTCCAAGCGTTGGTTCGATCACTCCTGCAGAAGCCCCGGCATCCCGTGCGGTTCTGCATGAAGGTACTGGGTGTCATGGTTTCCACCATAGAAGCAGTCCCCTTCGCACAGTTTCACCTCCGGGAACTCCAGTGGAACATCCTCAGCACCTGGAGGAGGAAGTCCTTACTTCAGGAGATCCTCCTCTCTCCTCAAACCCGGACGTCCCTTCTGTGGTGGCTCAACTCCACTCACCTCTCCAGGGGGAAACGCCTCGGGGACCCCAGTTGGCGCATCCTCACGACCGATGCAAGCCTCTTCGGCTGGGGAGCCGTGCTCGAAGGCAGGTCAGCCCAGGGACAGTGGAATCTCACCGAAAAGAAGTTGCAGATGAATCTGCTCGAGATCCGCGCCATTCGCCTAGGCCTCATCCATTGGCAGCAGGACCTCGCGGGGCACGCGGTCAAGATACAGTCGGACAACTCCACGGCGGTGGCCTACATCAACCACCAGGGCGGCACAAGGAGCAGGGCGGCTCTAAGCGAGATCAAGATCATATTCCACTGGGCCGAGGCTCACAGCGTACAACTGTCCGCCATCTTCATTCCGGGTCTCCTGAACTGGGAAGCCGACTTCCTAAGCAGGCAGTCTCTGGACCCGGGCGAGTGGTCCCTGAACGACGAAGTGTTTCAAGAAATAACTTCAAGATGGGGCATTCCAGAGGTGGATCTCATGGCGACAAGGCACAACAGAAAGGTTCCAGCCTTCCTAGCTCGTTACAGAGACCCATTGGCCCTAGAGGTGGATGCTCTGACGGCCCCATGGCCTTTTCATCTGGTGTATGCCTTTCCACCAACTCCTCTCATTCCCAGGACGATCAGAAAGCTCCAAAGGGAACGGTCCACCCTCATCCTCATAGCACCGAGGTGGCCTCGACGAGCATGGTTCACCGACCTTCTCAACCTCTCCGTCGCAGACCCGTGGCCACTGCCTCCTCTCCCAGACCTTCTCACTCAGGGTCCAATCCTGCACCCGAACCCGACTTACCTCAACTTGACGGCGTGGCTCTTGAGACCAAGATTCTGATTAAGAAGGGATTCTCTCCAGCAGTGGCACGCACTATGTGTGCGGCTCGGAAGCCAGTTTCAGCCAGGGCCTATCACAGGGTCTGGTCTACCTACCGTCAATGGTGTCTCACTCACAGGATTACTTTCGAGCGGTTCTCTCTGCCAACCCTTCTGGAGTTCCTGCAGGATGGCCTCTCTCTGGGACTGTCCTTGGGTTCCCTCAAGTCTCAAATCTCGGCCTTATCAGTGCTTTTCCAGAAAAGACTTGCCCTGATTCCCGACGTCAAGACCTTCATGCAAGGGGTGGCTCACGTGGCTCCCCCTGTCAGGGCTCCGGCACCCACCTGGGATCTCACCTTAGTGCTCAAGGCCCTTCAACTTCCTCCCTTTGAACCTCTGGGGTCGGTGCCCATTCAGTTCCTGACCTGGAAAACAGCCTTCCTCCTGGCTATTGCTACTGCACGACGGGTTTCTGAGCTTAGCGCTCTTTCCTACAAGTCACCTTACCTCGTCTTCCATCACGACAAGGCGGTCCTTCGTACCATCCCGTCCTTCCTGCCTAAGGTGGTCTCGGATTTTCATATTAACCAAGAGATCGTGGTTCCTTCCTTCTGCCCGTCTCCAGCAAATCACAAGGAACGGGCGCTGCACACTCTGGACCCGGTGCGGGCCTTAAAGTTTTACCTCTTCAGAGTTCAAGACTTCCGCAAGTCGGATTCCCTGCTGGTACTTCCCTCAGGATCGCGGCGCGGAGCAGCCGCCACCAAGCAATCCATTTCTCGCTGGGTCAAACAAGCTATTCAAGGAGCATACAAAGCCCGAGGTCGAACACCTCCGTCCAGGGTCACTGCCCATTCCACCAGGGGTGTGAGTACGTCCTGGGCCTTCAGAAATCAGGCTTCGACTGCCCAGCTTTGCAAGGCGGCGACTTGGACCTCGGTCCATTCATTCGCAAAATTCTACCATTTTGACACCTTTGCGGCATCTGACACTCACTTTGGCAGAAAAGTGCTTCAGGCCGCTGTGGCTGATACCACATGAGCCTCTTGTTGCCCACCCGGTTTGTTCGGGGACAGCTTTGGAACGTCCCCATTGTCCCTGTGTCCCCCAAGCTGACTTTGAGAAAAGGAGATTTTGTGTACTCACCGTTAAATCCTTTTCTCTCCAGTCACTTGGGGGACACAGGGCTTCCCTCCCTGGGACGAGGCTTTCACTTCCGTCAGACATGTTAACCATTTTTTTCTCTCGTTAGCAGTTATTGGGTTTTTTCAAAAGTTACATTGCGTTATGTCATATCCTGTTGACTTTGGTACAAACTGAGCTCTTCTCTAGCCTGCTGGGGGTATAGCCAGTGGGGGAGGAGCCAGTTGTCTTTTTTGTAGTTGTGTCCTGCCTCCTAATGGTACTAGCTATACCCCATTGTCCCTGTGTCCCCCAAGTGACTGGAGAGAAAAGGATTTAACGGTGAGTACACAAAATCTCCTTTTTATTCAGCAGCTCTTCAATTTGCATTTTAAGCAATCTGGTAACTAGGGTCCAAATTGCCCTAGCAAACATGCATTGATTTGAATAAGAGACTGGAATATGAATAGGAGAGGCCTGAATAGAAGGATCAGTAATAAAAAGTAACAAACCATTTGCAGCCTTACAGAGCATTTGTTTTTTTTTAAAAGGGAGTCAGCGATGCCCATTTGAAACCTGCACAGAAAAAGGCAAATAACTATAAAACTATAAAAAATAAACCAATTGAAAAGTTGCTTAGAATTGGCCGTTCTATAACATAATAAAAGTTACCTTTAAAGGCGAACCACCCCTTTAAATGAATAGGACTTATTCATTCATTCATTCATTCATTAATTCATTCATTCATTCATTCATTCATATGGTTTTGGTTATTTCTTGCACTAAACAGAAAAAAGTGAAAAGTCTACTGCAAGGCCCTTTGTATAAACAAACCCCTTCCCACAGCTGCAGCCTGTTCAGCTGTGAAATAAGGAGCAGCTCATTATACAGAGGGCTTCTTGGTGGACTGCTGAGTTGTGTGAATTGTTCTTGTACAAACCAGAAATTAGTATGTGGCTTAAAGGGAAACTATTGTGAAAATTGAATGATCCTATATATCTTACAAGGGTGCTTCCTTTCCTAGCAGATGTGTTAGTGCTCACTCAAATAACTGATTCCAGTACAAACAAAATCCAACAAAATAACTGCCTTTTGCACAAATTCTGCATGTAGAGAGACATGATGTCTGATGAATTTAATAGAATGAGCTTTAATATATCTTCTAGGCAGAATGAGCACTCTATAAGATATATTGGATCATTCATCTGACACCCAACTGCTGCATGAAGACAGAATGAAGAGAAACCGATGCTGAGAGAGGGATAGTGAACAAACTTGATTATTTCAGAAACTGTACTGAATTTTTAATTGATTGTATTTAGAAAGTTTCTTATTTCAGTATGCTGAAGCTTATATTAATATTTAATTTTCACAATAGTTCCCCTTTAACTTTCATTTTCAGATTTTGCCTTTATTGTCTTCGAAGTGGTCATGTCTTTAGCTCTTGGCCCATTGAATTACTGTGTGTTCCTCCTTTTTTAAATAGATATTTCCCTGTGACACAAGGCAACTTGCACACCATTCAGAGCTTGGCTTCCTTCATGTGCAAAGAGGAAAAAGAAGAACTTGTTGTTCAGTGCACTGCCCGACTCATGACTTGCACTGCCTCCGCTGTGTCCTGCACAGATGGTTAGTGAAAGCAGTAAAAGTGTTGCATAAAATATATTCGTTGTTTTTCGCGGGTTACACCTGACGTAAATGTTTGTTTATTGCACAAAGTCACAGTAACTCCATCGTTTCTCTGCTGTGCTAGCTGTTGCAATTGACTTTCAGCCATAATAATGAATTACTTCTTCTCTTGCTGTTTATTATTAGGAGGATTTGGTTACCTTGCAATAATCAACTCCTGCTTAGGATCCGATTCAGATGTGTGCCAGGAAATCTTCCCCGGAGTTCTAAAAGTAATAGTATCATGGAAAAATGAACTGGAAGACATATTTCTCTTTAGCAGGTAGGTGCTTGCAGTGGCCAATAAAACATCCATTTATATTTTAGTTCTTTTTAAAGGGATGCTTCACCTTTAAGTTAACTTTTAGTATATTCTAGAATGGCCAATTTTCAATTGGTCTTTTATTTCTTATAGTTTTTCAATTATTTTCGGCCTTCTGATTCTTTCCAGCTTTAAAGGAAAACTATACCCTCAAAAGCAACAGTTTATATCATATTACGTGACATATTAAACAATCTTACCAAACTGGAATATATAAGTAAATATTGGCCTGTTACATCTCTTGCCTTGAACCACCATTTCGTGATGGTCTGTGTGCATTCTCAGAGATCACCTGACCAGAAATACTGCAGCTCTAACTATAACAGGAAGAAGTGTTGAAGCAAAAGACAGAACTCTGTCTTTTAATTGGCTCATGTGACCCAACATGTATGGTTTGTTTGTGTGCACCGTAAATCCTACGATCCCAGGGGGGCGGCCCTTAGTTTTTTAATATGTAAATTTTCTATTTATGATTACCCAATGGCATATAAAGCTAAACAAGTATATTATTATGAGAATGGGTTATTTACATGAAGCAGGGTTTTACATATGAGCTGTTTTATGTAATATATTTTTAAAGAGACTTACATTGTTCTGGGGGTATAGTTTTCCTTTAAAATGGGGGTCACTCACCCCATCTAAAAAACAAATGCTCTGTAAGGCTACAAATGTATTGTTATTGATGCTTTTTATTACTCCTCTTTCTTGTTAGACCTCTCCTATTCATATTCCAGTCTCTCATTCAAAACATTTCATGTAGTGAATAATTGGACAAGTTTACCATAAAAGAGAAAGGAAAGCTCCAATCCAAGGGGGGTGCCAAATGTTAGGGCAAGACGATCACTCGCTCGCAAGTGCCCCGGGCCAGTGCAGTTTTCTGCTTACGGGGTATCATGGAAGTCCTTACAATCCTTGGCGGTTGAATCCTTTGAATTGTAGCTTTCCTTCTTTTTTAATGATGATCAACCAATCACTGTAAGCTTGCAGGGGCCTTCTCAATGCTCCTTAAAAAGGAAAAAGGTTTTTAAGGTTTCCAGAAGTTCGTCCCTGTAGCCGTTTCTGTCCCGGTCTCCAACCGGTAAAAAACGTAAAATCAAATAATCTGTAAAACCGCGTTTCTCAAGGAAGCCCAGGGCAAGACAAAAAAAAAAGAGAATAGTAGAAATATAGTGTAGCATAATTTGGTAATTAGCCACCTCTTTGTGCAAAACACTACAGGAGCTTGGTTAATGAATTATGGGTGGGGTTTTAATTCAGTTAAAATCCCACCCATAATTCAGTAACCAAGCACCTGTGACTTCCGGTGGATAGAAGCATTTTTCAACCACATGTGGACAAACATAAGGTTAATCGCAATCTCGGACAGCACTTGGAATAGAAGTACTGAACAAACCCACAGATAAGCGCTTAATTAATCTAAATGTCTGTGAGTACCCACCCTTAAAAAACAAGGCTAATTATAGTTTTGGTGGATGTTGGAGTGGGTTCCACAAGTAATATAGAGAGGTGGCTAATTACCAAATTATACTACACTATATTTCGACTATTTTTTTTTGTCTTCCCCTGGGCTTCCTTGTGTAGCGCTTTCTTACAGATTATTTGATTTTAGGCCTTCTCAATGCTCCCACTGTTTGCTTTTTGAGTACGTCTTGCTTTGTAGGTTGTCACACTTAAGCTGGCCGCAGACACAAAGATCCGATCATACCAATCAATGTACTTTCCCATACCGGACTTTCCCATCTCCTGACCTGCCACTAACCATTCAGATCAAAGTCTTACCATTCCAACCAAATAAAGTAGTTAAAGAACAGATCAGCCGATGTTCTGCCCCTGACAGCAATTGTACGATAGACCAAGCTAGTGACAGTCTCCCACTGAAAATCGTAAAATCGACAATACACACAGCGATATTACCCGAAATGTTCTAACCTGTCCGATCGACCAAACGACCGATCTCCGCTGGACGAAAAATGTATTAGACTTAACTGTCAATCAAAAACTCACTCCGCCTACTGTATGAAAACCGAATGAAGAGAGACATGTTGCTCAGAGGGCGGAGAGTGAAGGGTAACTTGATAAATGGTACAGAATTTTTAATTGATCATACTTAGAAAGTTTCTTATTTCAGCAAGATAAAGCTTATATAAATATTCATTTTGACAACAGATCCCCTAAGGACATAGCGCCCCAATGCTAAAGATAGTGTCCCCTTTACCAGTTCATTTTCTCTTGCTTCCTTGCCTGCTTACTGCCCTGCTTAGGACTGCTGCTTCTGCTGTGTGCTCTACCTGTGCTAGGCTGGGTAGCAGACACTAGGCCATTAAAGGAATTGTTCAGTATAAAAATAAAAACTGGATTAATAAATAGGCTGTGTAAAATCAAAAATGTTTCTAATATATTTAATTAGACAAATATGTAATGTATAAAGGCTGGAGTGACTGGATGTGTAACATAATAGCCAGAACACTGCTTTTCAACTCTCTTGGTTTCCACTGATTGGTTACCAGGCAATCACCAATCAGTGACTTGAGAGGGGGCCACATGGGTCATAATGAATCTGACCTGCTGCTAAGGATCAATTACAAACTCACTGTACAGAAATGTCCCATGTGGCCCCCCTTTAAGTCGATGACTAAGTTAGAGAGCTGAAAAGCAGGAAGTAGTGTTCTGTTCTGTTATGTTTCACATCCAGTCACTCCAGCCTTTATACATTACATTTTTTCCTAACTTACTATATTGGAAACATTTTTTGGTTTGCACAGCCTATCTATTTACCCAGTTTTTATTTTTATACTGAACTGTTCCTTTAAAGGAGAAGGAAAGGCTTGCTGCACTTGGGGGTGCCAAATGTTAGGCACCCCCAAGTGCTTGTATTGACTTACCTGAAACCCTGGGCCGTTGCTCCTATCAACAGAAAACGGCACCGGCCTGGGGTTATCCCAGTGAGCACCACGGATCGATTTGTCTTCCTCTTTCCTTCGCGGGGCTGCGCATGCGCAGTAGAATGAAAAGCTGAACTTTAACTAAAAAGTTGGCTATTTCGTTCAACTGCGCATGTGTCTGCCCTGGGAAATTTGAAGAAAGAAGAAGCCAGAAGAGGATCGCTCCGTGGTGCTCACTGGTATAACCCCGGGCCGGTGTTGTTTTCTTCTGATCGGAGCACTGGCCCAGGGGTTTCAGGTAAGTAAATACAATCACTTGGGGGTGTCTAACATTTGGCAACCCCAAGTGCTTCAAGCCTTTCCTTCTCCTTTAAGATCTGGAAGCTGGGAGATCAATAACCTTAGAATCCATAGAGTTGCTAAAAGTACAAAGCATTTCAGCGGTTCTATGCCACGGAAAAACAAAAAGATCTTCAGCTTCAGTAGTCCTTTCATATCCTTTGAAACCCCTTCTAAAGAGACTCGGATTGACCTGGACCACTCTATTGTGTTCCAGTGTCTTCCGCCATTTTTGTGATGGGCTAATCAAATTTACGTTAAACTACAAACCTCAGAACCCCTGAATACCTTTAGATAACAGTTGGGTGATGGGCATTGATGATCCACTACACCTGAAGGTTTGTGGGTTGAATATGCCTGTTTTAGATTAAAAAGCACGGTCCTGTGTTTGCATGTGGTTTGCTATTTACATATTTAAGGCACCAGGCTGAGGAACAAGCTGCTGCTTTATAATTAAAAGAACAGTTAATAGTACATAACAGCATCAGGAGTGTTTGTACTTAGAGGTACTGTTTGTAAGGCCTAGAATTTTGAAAGTTTCCATATGCTTTGTGCACCTTTAGGGCTCATTCACACGTTTTGCTCCTTCTCTTTTGACAGTAATTTGCAGGAATCCAGCCAGAGCCTGATTGGCCTCAATGTGGAAATGATCAGGTTTCTTTCTCGTCTTCTAAAATATTTGGCATCTCCTGTGTCATCTTTGGTGGACGTCGATTGGGACTTTGTAATGTGTTCCATGCTGGCTTGGCTCGAGGTGAGGCGACAAATAGTTGCTGAATTCCTTTAAACTGCTGAGCTGGAATGTGACTGGGATATTTAATTTTTTTTTTAATGTTTATTTCATTTGAAGTTCTAGCCACGGCATTTATTCTTATCAGTTCCTAGAATTGAATATTCTTTTGTTGTGCGGTATCATGCATAAAGGGGTGGTTCACCCTTAAGTCAACTTTTAGTGTGCTATAAGAATTTTTTTTTTTTTAAAGGTTTTTAATTATTTGCCTTCTTCCCTGCTTTCATATGGGGGTCCCTGACCCCATCTAAAAAAAACAAATGCTCTGTAAGGCTGCGAATGGATTGTTATTGTTTAGGGATGCACCGAATCCACTATTTTGGATTCGGCCGAACTCCTGAAAGATTCAGTCGAATCCCCAACCAAATCCTTATTTGCATATGCAAATTAGAAATGGGAAGGGGGGAACTTTTTTTACTTCCTTGTTTTGTGACAAAAAGTCATGCAATTTCCCTCCCCGTTTTAGGATTTGGATATGCAAATCTAGGATTTGGTCCGGGACTCGGCCAGGATTCGGCCGAATCTTTGTGCCCGGTCAACCCAAATCCGAATCCTAATTTGCATTTGCCTGGATTAGGATTTGGTTTGACCGGGCAGAAAGATTCGGCAGAATCCTGGCCGAGTCCCGGACCAAATCCTAGATTTGCATATCCAAATCCTAAAACGGGGGAGACCAAATCCTGGATTCAATGCATCCCTATTATTGTTACTTATTAATACTCCTCTTTCTATTCAGGCCTCTCCTATTCATATTCCAGTATCTTATTCAAATCAGTGCATGGTTGCTAGGGGAATTTGGACCCTAGCAAACTGGAGAGCTGCTGAATAAAAAGCTAAATAACTGAAAAACACACATAAAAAAAATGAAAAACCAACTGCAAACTTTCTCAGAATATCACTCTCTACATTATACTAAAAGTTAATTTAAAGGCGAACAACCCCTATTCTTCTGTTCTTCGGTATCATGCTTAACAGGACACTGTCAAGTTCTTCCGATGCTCCTTCTACTAACCAACAGGGTGCATCTATAGATTAGAAAGATGAGTAATAAAAAGTAGTAATAACAATAAATGTGTAGCCTTACAGTGCATTTGTTTTTTAGATAGGGTCAGTGACCCCCATTTCAAAGCTGGAAAGGGTCAGAAGAAGAGGAAGGCGAATCATTCAAAAATGATAAAATATTAATAATGAAGACCAATTGAAAAGTTTCTTAAAACTGGACATTTTATAATATACTAAAAGTTAACGTGAAGGTGAACCACCCCTTTAAATGTCTTTCAGTTTTCTTTCATCTAAAGTCAAATTCAAACCGTAATAAAAAAAATCCCTCCCCCCTTACCCAGGGTAGACCCTCCTCTCTCCTCCCCCACAGCCTACCTGCCCCCCCGGGCAAATGCCCCTAATTTTTTACTCACCCCTCCGTGCAGATTCTGGCCTCGGAGTTCTTTGTGTTTTGATGGCATTTTCGGCACATGTGCAGTTGTAGTAAATTTCCTGTCCGAAAAACATGCGCCGAAATGTCCGAAAGCTTTTTGAAAATTTTTGTGACTTTCGGCACATGTGCAGTGGTTCGGGACTGGAAATTTACACCAACTGCGCATGCACAGAAACCTCCGAAAAAGGCAGAAAAACGAAGATGGCTACTGTGAACTCCCGTGGCCAGAATCTGCACGAAGGAGTGAGTAAAGAATTAGGGGCATTTGTCTGGGGGGGGGGCAGGTAGGCTGATGGGGAGGAGGGAGGGGGGTCTACCCAGGGTAGGGGGGGGAGGATTTTATAAATTACAGGTTGAATTCTCTTTTAAAGCACGGACAACATATAGCATAGGGCTACATATGCATTCCTCTTTGTTGGACACAAGTAAACTGGCAGCTGTCTGACATATTACTCGGTGCTATACATCGTTCACATCAGTCCTTGTCCCAGTGGAGCTTACGATCTAAGGTCCCTGTACTATTTACTTGCACTATGGTCTGTTACATCAGGAGCCAGTTAACCTGCCTGTACCTGTTTGGAGTGTGGTAGGAAAATGAAGAGTACCAGGAGGAGACTTGAGCAAGCAAACATAGAAATAGCCATGAATCTCTACAACATTGTACATAAATAATTTCTATCTGATTTAATTTTTCCCTTGTTTCATTCTGCGTGGCATGCATATAAACTGGCACTCCACATGAGGGCACTGTTGCTATTTGTATGATACCCAGTCTGTAAATTTCACCCCATCCTTTTTAGCTTCCATGTGCAGCTATCCATACACCTGCCTGTAAATAATGAGTAATGTGTGGGTGCATGTTTGTAGGGCTCTGCACTAATCAGGACTTGACAGGAACATTTAAACCTTAATGCATAGGTTCAGCATTTCATTTACTATGCATTGTTCCAGTTAGTCAACAAGAATCGTTTACTGGTTTTGTGCAGATAGTATAATGAAAACAAGCATCTGATAGGTTGCTATGGGTTACTGGATCTTGTGCAGATTTTACCCATTGCCATTTAACCCCGCACTTACTGACATACACCTTCAAAATTGTGTTTCCCAGTCTCCTTGAAAGAGCACATATATCTTGTCGGTGGCCCTTTGTTGGAGAGTTATAACTAGCAAGCCCCAGTATTAGTAGCTGCAAGGCAAAAACATCTAATGGCTGTCAGATGGGACATTGCTGTTGTTTATTTCTTATTCTAAAGGATCAATATGATCTCTGCCTCCATGTTTTATTTAACTTATTGTATTTCTACTGCATTTATGTCTATTTCCAGAGTGCATGTGAAAGCTCCGCTGCCTATCATATTCCTCTTGTTCGATTGTTTGCCTGCGCAAGCTGTGACTTGGCCACAGAAATCTCTCACTATTTCCAGTCTGCCGCCATGAGCACTACAGCGAGTCTTCCTGCCAACCTTATCTCTGAGTGGATTGAGTTCTTCTCTGAAGGAATTCACATCCTAATGTTGCCCATGTTGGTGAGAATGGCAGGTAATTACAGAGTAACTGTTAGATTTTCTTATGTGCTTGAGGAATTATATGATACTAGGGAGAGATTGTGCCTATAGTAGCAGTGGGATAATAGTCTCTGGGAAGGGAATGTTGCTGTGGGATAGCAGGTATAGTAGGGGGAGATGGTACCTATAGTAACAGTGGGATAATAGTCTCTGGGAAGGGAGTGTGACTGTGGGATAGCAGGTATAGTAGGGAGAGATGGTGCCTATAGTAACAGTGGATAATAGTCTCTGGGAAGGGAGTGTGACTGTGGGATAGCAGGTATAGTAGGGAGAGATGGTGCCTATAGTAACAGTGGGATAATAGTCTCTGGGAAGGGAGTTTGACTGTGGGATGGCAGGTATAGTAGGGAGAGATGGTGCCTATAGTAACAGTGGATAATAGTCTCTGGGAAGGGAGTGTGACTGTGGGATAGCAGGTATAGTAGGGAGAGATGGTGCCTATAGTAACAGTGGGATAATAGTCTCTGGGAAGGGAGTTTGACTGTGGGATGGCAGGTATAGTAGGGAGAGATGGTACCTATAGTAACAGTGGATAATAGTCTCTGGGAAGGGGGTGTGACTGTGGGATAGCAGGTATAGTAGGCAGAGATGGTGCCTATAGTAACAGTGGGATAATAGTCTCTGGGAAGGGGGTGTGACTGTGGGATAGCAGGTATAGTAGGGAGAGATGGTGTCTATAGTAACAGTGGGATAATAGTCTCTGGGAAGGGAGTGTGACTGTGGGATAGCAGGTATAGTAGGGAGAGATGGTGCCTATAGTAACAGTGGGATAATAGTCTCTGGGAAGGGAGTGTGACTGTGGGATAGCAGGTATAGTAGGGAGAGATGATGCCTATAGTAACAGTGGATAATAGTCTCTGGGAAGGGAGTGTGACTGTGGGATAGCAGGTATAGTAGGGAGAGATGGTGCCTATAGTAACAGAGGGATAATAGTCTCTGGGAAGGGGGTGTGACTGTGGGATAGCAGGTATAGTAGGGAGAGATGGTGCCTATAGTAACAGTGGGATAATAGTCTCTGGGAAGGGAGTGTGACTGTGGGATAGCAGGTATAGTAGGGAGAGATGGTGTCTATAGTAACAGTGGGATAATAGTCTCTGGGAAGGGAGTGTGACTGTGGGATAGCAGGTATAGTAGGGAGAGATGGTGCCTATAGTAACAGTGGATAATAGTCTCTGGGAAGGGAGTGTGACTGTGGGATAGCAGGTATAGTAGGGAGAGATGGTGTCTATAGTAACAGTGGGATAATAGTCTCTGGGAAGGGAGTGTGACTGTGGGATAGCAGGTATAGTAGGGAGAGATGGTGCCTATAGTAACAGTGGATAATAGTCTCTGGGAAGGGAGTGTGACTGTGGGATAGCAGGTATAGTAGGGAGAGATGGTGCCTATAGTAACAGTGGGATAATAGTCTCTGGGAAGGGAGTGTGACTGTGGGATAGCAGGTATAGTAGGGAGAGATGGTGCCTATAGTAACAGTGGGATAATAGTCTCTGGGAAGGGAGTTTGACTGTGGGATAGCAGGTATAGTAGGGAGAGATGGTACCTATAGTAACAGAGGGATAATAGTCTCTGGGAAGGGGGTGTGACTGTGGGATAGCAGGTATAGTAGGGAGAGATGGTGCCTATAGTAACAGTGGGATAATAGTCTCTGGGAAGGGAGTGTGACTGTGGGATAGCAGGTATAGTAGGGAGAGATGGTGTCTATAGTAACAGTGGGATAATAGTCTCTGGGAAGGGAGTGTGACTGTGGGATAGCAGGTATAGTAGGGAGAGATGGTGCCTATAGTAACAGTGGATAATAGTCTCTGGGAAGGGAGTGTGACTGTGGGATAGCAGGTATAGTAGGGAGAGATGGGGCCTATAGTAACAGTGGGATAATAGTCTCTGGGAAGGGAGTGTGACTGTGGGATAGCAGGTATAGTAGGGAGAGATGATGCCTATAGTAACAGTGGATAATAGTCTCTGGGAAGGGAGTGTGACTGTGGGATAGCAGGTATAGTAGGGAGAGATGGTGCCTATAGTAACAGAGGGATAATAGTCTCTGGGAAGGGGGTGTGACTGTGGGATAGCAGGTATAGTAGGGAGAGATGGTGCCTATAGTAACAGTGGGATAACAGTCTCTGGGAAGGGAGTGTGACTGTGGGATAGCAGGTATAGTAGGGAGAGATGGTGCCTATAGTAACAGTGGGATAACAGTCTCTGGGAAGGGAGTGTGACTGTGGGATAGCAGGTATAGTAGGGAGAGATGGTGTCTATAGTAACAGTGGATAATAGTCTCTGGGAAGGGAGTGTGACTGTGGGATAGCAGGTATAGTAGGGAGAGATGGTGTCTATAGTAACAGTGGGATAATAGTCTCTGGGAAGGGAGTGTGACTGTGGGATAGCAGGTATAGTAGGGAGAGATGGTGTCTATAGTAACAGTGGGATAATAGTCTCTGGGAAGGGAGTCTGACTGTGGGATAGCAGGTATAGTAGGGAGAGATGATGCCTTGAACAAGTGCTCAAGAAAGTATTGTCATGGTTTAGAATAAGCCTTTTCTGCTTCATATTTTCTTGCGTGGTAAGTAAACAAATGGAAACGTTTTTATATTTTACATTTCATTTTCAAAGATGTGTAGAATAGAGCATTGCCTCTGTTCACCTTGTTTCATTCATGTAAGCCGGCACCAAAACTGTATTTGATTTCCAGCAACACGGCTTTCCTAATGTAAATATCTAATGTAATGTCACACCAGAAATCTATAGACGCAAAGAGAATGACTTTGGAATTCCTGCAAAATTTTCCCTGTCGGTCTTTCCTCCCGCAGAAGAGTACAAGGCTTCAGAGACTTCCCACATGAGCTGTGTGCTGCAGTCACTGGGTAGAACGCTCGGTTACATTTCAAAGGAGCAGCTGTTGAACCACAAGCTTCCTGCCAAGTTTGTCGCTGGACAGAAGACCAACCTTACTGACATGCTGCAAAGCTTGCTAAACACTCTGGCTCCCCTCCTGCTTTATAGAGAGAGATCCGTGCAAATCACAGTTTATCATCTGCTGGATAAGTAAGCGCAGACATGTCTCTGTTTGGCACAGCATTCACAAGTACTCTCACTTACATTGCCTTTAAAGGAGAAGGAAAGGCTAAAATTAGGGATGCATCGAATCCACTATTTTGGATTCGGCTGAACCCCCCCAATCTGTCTTGAAAGATTCGGCCGAATACCAAACCGAATCCTAAACTGCATATGCAAATTAGGGGTGTGAAGGGGAAAACATTTTTACTTCCTTGTTTTGTGACAAAAAGTTATGCGATTTCCCTCCTCATCCCTAATTTGCATATGCAAATTCGGATTCGGTTCGGCCAGGCAGAAGGATTCGGCCGAATCCGAATCCTGCTGAAAAGGCCGAATCCTGGATTCGGTGCATCCCTAGCTAAAATTAAGTAAGCTTTATCCGAAAGGTCTATATAAATACACCAGTAAACCCTCAAAGTAATGCTGCTCTGAGTCCTCTGTCAAAAGAAACACTGCATTTCTTTCCTTCTATTGTGTACTCATGGGCTTCTGTATCAGACTTCCTGTTTTCAGCTTAAACCTCCAGGGCTAGGGCTTGAGCATGCTCAGTTTGCTCCTCTCTCCCTTTTCCCCCCTCCCTCCTCCTCTCCCTGCTGTAATCTGAGCCCAGAGCTATGAGTGAGCATGGAGAGACTCAGGCAGGAAGTGATGTCACACCAAGCTAATATGGCAGCTAAACAAACGTAGAGCTTTTAGAGCTGCTTACTCGGGTATGGTAAAGCATTCTGCAGAATAAATATAGTGTTATAGCTTGCACTATTGTGGCTAAACTATTGGTAATACACTATCTCTGTAGCTTTCCTTCTCCTTTAAGCCCATGCCACACTTGTGTTTTTACCTTCCATGTTTTCAGCCCATCTTAAATACTCCATCACAATCTGCAGTCAGTGTTAAAAGTTGCATTAAAGGCACCCTAAGAAGCAGTCTTGTCCGCAGGCACCATTTTGACATTCTCCACCTATTTATATTAGGGGGCAGATTTATTAAGCGGTGAAATGAAAATTCATATTCCAGTCTCTGATTCAAATCAATACATGGTTGCTTAGAAATTTGAGCCCCAGCAACCAGATTGTGGAAATTGCAAATTGAAGAGCTGCTGAATAGAAAGCTAAAAAAAAAAACACAAATACAATGAAAACCAAATTGCAAATTGTCTCAGAATATCACTCTCTTCATCATGCTAAAAGTTAATCTAAAGTCGAACAACCCCTTTAATTGCTGCTGTTGTTGTGCGTCTTTCCAGGAAAGGTGTTACCGGATGATATAAATCTGATATACGGGCTCTCCTGACTAATGCATTGTTGACAGCTATGCCTGCAGTGCCAGCAGCTGGAGTAAAACTGTCAACAAGGCTGGCGTAAAGATTTCTTGGTGTTCTGAAATTTATAATTACCATTATTATTAATAATAATAATCCAGTTTCCAGTATGTGCCTTACTGAACCTTGCTAGACTTTAAGCAAGTGTAGGTATTGCATGCGTGTTGCAGTAAAGTGGCAGGTGTCTGTAGCTCAAGCAATGGCCAAACTATAATTCCCAGCATCCTGTGCCAGCCTCCTGCAAGATGGCTATTTTTACACTCTTTTTTTTTTTTTGAGTTTCTTTTTCTTATAGAAAAAGAACACAATGAGGCATTTTCCCTCAATGGCCAATTCTAAGCCTATGATTGGTGGACTGATACACTCCTCTACAGAACTCCATCGTCCCAGCAGGGCAGCCTTGTGCTTCCCCTTATTGCCGTCAAAGCTGCACTGTTATCATAGTTCCCAAATAATGTCATGGGGACAGTGGCCAATCCATAGCCTGGCAAACCTCCATGTGAAGGATTGGCAGACAGTGCACAGTTTGGGACTAAAAAAAGTAGTAGAAAGGGGAGTGAGGGGAGAAGAAAGGATGTGCACTTAAAGTAGTGTGGTTCACCTTTATGTCAACTTTTAGGGGGTTATTTACTAAACCCTGAATGCAAAAATCCGGAAAAATTCGTGATTTTTTTTTTTTTTTTTTATTATAAAATTGGACTTTTAAAACAAATCGCACATTTTTCGGAATTTATTAAACCCCGAAGATGGAAAAGTCCGAATCAAAAAAAAATCCGGCTTCTCAGACCTGTTGATGTTGCATATAAGTCAATGGGAAAAGTCCCAATGATTTTTCAGAGTTTTCAAACAAAAAGCATAAAAAATCTGGAGTGAAAAATCGTGAAAATCTGATTTTGTCCCGCAAAGGCAATTTTCGGGAAAATGTAATAATCAATACGCTTAAAAGAACCCGAGCGGATTTGATTGGAGTTTGTAGCAGAAAATGTTGAAATAAAATCAGACTTTAATCAATAAACCCCTTAGTATGACTAATTCTAAGTAACTTTTTCAATTGGTCTTCATTTCTCCTTTTTTTTTATAGTTATAAAATTATTTGCCTTCTTTTTCTGACTCAAATTTGGTTCACTGACCCCATCTAAAAAAAACAAAAGCTCTGTAAACCTACACCTTTAGGGGGGTTATTTACTTAACTCCGGTCAGGCTTTTTGGGGCAAAACTCACAAATCCTCCATCTCAGATCTGCCGTGATTGTGTATAAGTCAATGGCAGAGGTCTGAATCCTATTTTGAAAAATTCGTGATTTTTTTTTTTTATATATAAAACTGGACTTTTAAAACAAATCGCAAATTTTTCGGAATTTATTAAACCGCGAAGACGGAAAAGTCCAAATAAAAAAAAAATCTGGCTTCTCAGACCTGTTGAAGTTGCATATAAGTCGATGGGAAAAGTCCCAATGATTTTTCCGAGTTTTCGGACAAAAAGCATAAAAAAATCTGGAGTGAAAAATCGTGAAAATCTGATTTTGTCCCGCAAAGGCAATTTTTCAGGAAAATGTAATAATCAATAAGCGTAAAAGAACCCGAGCGGATTTGATTGGAGTTTGTAGCAGAAAATGTTGAAATAAAATCAGACTTTAATAAATAAACCCCTTAGTATGACTAATTCTAAGTAACTTTTTCAATTGGTCTTCATTTTTCCTTTTTTTATAGTTATAAAATTATTTGCCTTCTTTTTCTGACTCAAATTTGGTTCACTGACCCCATCTAAAAAAAAATATAAGCTCTGTAAACCTACACCTTTAGGGGGTTATTTACTTAACTCCGGTCAGGCTTTTTGGGGCAAAACTCACAAATCCTCCATCTCAGATCTGCCGAGATTGTGTATAAGTCAATGGCAGAGGTCTGAATCCTATTTTGAAGTTTCTGTGATCTGTGCTGGAATTAGCCAGAAAATGCGACCATTTTGGCTTTTCGGGGAAAATCCAAAAAATTCTGCCCTTTCCAGAAAAAAACCCAAAAGAACACCGAAAATATTGTACAATTTGGGGTTTCACTCAATGCTATCGAGTTTTTACCCAAATCACTTAAGTCGAGCCTAATAAATAAGGTAAATCCGGGTAAAGGAGTTTGGTAGTGTGGAATTTGGATTGTTATTGCTACTTTTTATTACTCATCCTTCTATGCGGGCCCTCTCCTATTCACAATCTAGTGTCTTATTCAAACCTGTGTATGGTTGCTAGGGTAATTTGGACCCTAGCAACAAGATTGCTGAAATTGCAACCCGGAGATCTGCTGAATTAAAAGCTAAAAAAACAAAACAGCCCCTTTAAGTCATGAAAGATGAGAAGATGCAGAGCTGGGATTGAGGGAGGGAGAGTGTTGTTTCCAGTGTGGAATGGTTGGGAAAGGGATGTAGTGCTGGGTGGTGGATGAATGGAAATAAAGAGCATGCACAGGACTGTTGCTAATGAGATAATCCTTATATTTAGACATGCATTTTTGCCTTTGCTGGTTCAGCCAATGAAATGACATATGAACAGGAATACAGATTACAGGATCACACTGGGTGGTTTACGCCTTTCCAGAAAACAAGTAAACCTTCTTATTTTTAGTGTTTTCTCATTATGACACCTGTGTGACGTCATTAAAGGAATTGTTCAGTATAAAAATAAAAACTGTGTAAATAAATAGGCTGTGCAAAATAAAAAATGTTTCTAATATATTTAATAAGACAAATATGTAATGTATAAAGGCTGGAGTGACTGGATGTCTAACATAATAGCCAGAACACTACTTCCTGCTTTTCAACTCTCTTGGTTTCCACTGATTGGTTACCAGGCAATCACCAATCAGTGACTTGAGGGGGGGGCACATGGGTCATAACTGTTGCTTTTGAATCTGAGCTGAATGCTGAGGAACAATTGCAAACTCACTGAACAGTTATGGCCCCCTCTCAAGTCGCTGACTAACTCAGAGTTAGAGAGCTGAAAAGCAGGAAGTAGTGTTCTGGCTATTATGTTACACATCCAGTCACTCCAGTCTTTATACATTACGTTTTTGCCTAACTTACTATATTAGAAACATTTTTCTATTTTGCACAGCCTATCTATTTACACAGTTTTTATTTTCACACTGAACTGTTCCTTTAACTGTAACTCCAAAGGGGACGTCATCTCTCGCGCTCTAGTTCTGTGCAAACCATAAGCAGAGTATTGATCTGAGCCTATCTGAGCGACTGCAGGCTTTCCTTCCCATCCTCCCATTGTTTAGATATGCTGTTTAATGCAGACGTGTACATTTTTTCCTAGAATAATGGAAGACTTGCCTGTATTTGATGATGAAGATCTCAAATCTTACGGGGATGAAGATGAAGAGCCTGCTTTGTAAGTACAGGGTTAGGGATAAAGGAATCTGAGCCCATTGGATGAAGGCTGGTGCCACCATCTGGTTGACATCAAAAATCTTTCACTGTTGATGAACTGCATATCCCTGATAGTCTTTTGACTGTTGATGACAAACTGTTGAGACACTTGTACTAATAAACCACTTTGGGGTATGCAAGTGTCATTTTTCAGGGTTAAGACCCTTAATATACCTCCCCCTCAGACCTCCGTTGTATCAGCAAATCACAATTGATGTCATCGGCCTCTGTTTTAGGTCTTTCCCTCCTGGTCACATGCTGCTTTGGTTCTGATGTATCCATGGGCTTCCCCCATGAGGGATTCCACGGTAGCTGCAGGTATTGGGCAGAGCTAGAGCAGCATGTGACTTTATTATAGAGTACTCATTACTTCATGATAATTAGTTTTAAGTCAATGCGTTTCTCTGATGACTATACTCATCATATGTTTTCTTTGTAGATCTCCACCTGCTGCACTGATGTCTGTCCTGGCAATCCAAGAAGATTTAGTAGAAAGCATCCTTAAAGCGGTACCAGTAGGCGAGTTTGCTGTTGTTGAGCCATTAAAAGAGGAGTTCTGCTTTGTTCTTGGTTATCTCCTGACCTGGAAGCTAACACTCACTTTCTTCAAAGCTGCATCATCTCAGGTAAGTGCCGAGGTCAAATGATTTCCTGCATTCTGTAGGCTCTCGCCATAAGTGTACGGCTATGGTCCCGTGTAGCTGTTTCTTGGCTTCAATGGCATACCGGGGGTCCTCCCTGTGGCGGCCTTGTGATGCTGCCAAGGGGGTCCGCACTGCTAGTGTGGAGAGCACGATTGAGCTTCCTTCACTAGCAGAGCCAAAATTCCGATTTAAAAATCTGAATTTTGTCTCTTAAAGTTATCAGGAGCACCTTTTTGCTACCTGAGGCAAGCTTCTCAACTGTCTGAGACGAGCTTCTCAACCCTGCTGAGGCGAGCTTCTCAGCCCTGCTGAGGCGAGCTTCACAGCCCTGCTGAGGCGAGCTTCACAGCCCTGCTGAGGCGAGCTTCACAGCCCTGCTGAGGCGAGCTTCACAGCCCTGCTGAGGCGAGCTTCACAGCCCTGCTGAGGCGAGCTTCACAGCCCTGCTGAGGCGAGCTTCACAGCCCTGCTGAGGCGAGCTTCACAGCCCTGCTGAGGCGAACTTCTCAACCCCTGCTTGGCTTGCATATAAATGCAGGCCAAGAAACAAACCATTCATCTCCGCCTTCTCCGGGGTCTGCTGTTAGCCAGTGTGCAGACACATAGAGTGGATTTTGGTGAGAAAATGTAAACTTCCCTTCCAAAATACATTCATTTGTCTGCACACAGGCCAGCAAAGTGTTTGTTAGTACAGACCCTGAAGCAGGCTTTCTCTATAGGCTGAGAAACAGCTACATGTGACTGATCCGTTCTGATCTGAATAAGCTAAATTGATAGGGAGAGGAGAGCTTTTAGGTCAGATACACAGACCGGGTAGCTAGAAAGTTGGTTAGAAATTTATGAATCATTAGGCTCTATTGGCAGCCAGTAGCTCCTATCTCCCAGATTAGAAGTACCCACACTCATTTACACTTTTGGGAAGACAGTAATAAAAGTTATAGCCAGTGACCATGGCTTCTCAAATGTCATTTTCTTCTGCTGACTTGGAGAATGAAATGTTAAAGGAATCATCAGAGTTATAAATAAGTAAAAAGTCATAATAAAAAATGCCTTGCTTTCTCACTCAGCTGCGGGCGCTGTACTCTCAGTATCTGCGGAAAACCAAGAGTCTGAACAAGCTGCTGCATAACCTGTTTAAGTTAATGCCCCATAACCCAGTCCTGCCAGGACAAGCCAGCGATGTACCCAGCAAGGACCCAAAGACTTTCTTTACTGAAGAGCTTCAGCTGACAGTAATGGGTAAGTGACATGTTCACATGCTGAAGTCCATTATTGTTTCCTTACCTGGAGGCACTTCCTGTCTTCCTGCTCAGGAAATGAGGTGTGCAGTAATAAACTGCTTCCCCTTTTGCACTGTAGAAACA
Source organism: Xenopus petersii (assembly GCA_038501925.1). Lineage (NCBI taxonomy): Eukaryota > Metazoa > Chordata > Amphibia > Anura > Pipidae > Xenopus > Xenopus petersii. Next base: position 180,465,771 of record CM076674.1, on the reverse strand, counting down.
AACATTAGTCTGTAGAGTCGTCCGAGGCCTTCTTACGCACACTCACTCACCTGTCTGTGACCACAAAAACCATTTATACGCACTTAACATTTACTTTCAGACATAATCACCACTAAAATTTCCAACATGAAGTATGGTTATGTCCTTAAAAACTCTTGTTACTTGCATAAAAGAGAAAACCCTAAATCACATGCTTTTTTTTTTCTCTCCCCTGTGTCATCTTTGAAATATTATAGTATTAAAAAAAAAAAAAAAGTAAATCTCATACTAGTGTAGAATCCTCCTGAGAGGCAGACTTGAGATCACTTTCACGTATCCCACAGATTGTTTTCAAAAAGACAATAAATCACATTAAATATGATTCATTCGGAAAACAATAGGCAGCACATCAGTGCCCGGTTAGCCTGACTGCGGTGAGTATTTTCTTAGCTGACACAACACGGGCCTGAGTGAATAAACTTCTCTTGGCTCTGCTTCCAAGAGTCCAACTGGAAAACTATCTTCCATTTAATCTTGGGAGAAAAGCTCCGTTGCTATTCAATGCTGTTCATGTCTTTGGGTTAAGGGATCATTATAAATTGCCCCTTAAAATTACATTTCATTTTGTCGTAGGCTGTAGTAATCCAAATCATTTGTCAGTTGGACTTTATGAGGCTTGTGTTACACGTGGAGGATTAGCGCTGACGACAACCCTGAACTTTGTGCCCAGCAAAACTAATGGAAAAGCCAGCTTTAGGTGTTGAAAACACACAAACACAAAGTGATACATACACACTGACACAGAGGCAGATGCAGTGACACAGTAAAGACCCACAAAGCTACAAAAAAAGGCAAACACAATGATACAGTTGCCATTAAATGGATTGTAACAGACACACACAGGGTTGTAAATGCTGTAGAACTGGGATCCCCAAGCCTGTGAGCCACATTCAAATGTAAAAAGGGTTGGGGAGCAACACAAGCTTGACAAAATAGTCAAATAGCAGCTGTGATTGGTTATTTGGTAGCCTCTATGTGGCCTGGCAGCCTACAGGAGGCTCTGTTTGGCAGTACACCTGGTTTTTATACAACCAAAACTTGCCTCCAAGCCTGGAATTCAAAAATAAGCACCTGCTTTGAGGCCACTGGGAGCAACATCCAAGGAGTTAGTGAGAAACATGTTGCTCTCCTTTAACAAGCACATGGCCCAGGGCAGTTCTCTGCAGAATGGGCTGCCACGATTCTCCTCCGGTTTCCCATGGTTCTCCTATGTCTCTTTAAATGTGGCGCATGCGATGAAGTCTGTACTGTGCATGCACCAAGTCTATAGAGGCACAGGAAGCCTGGATGCTGGTGCTCGCCCTGCATATAACGACCTGGGGCTGGAATGATTTGTGAAAAAGAGGAGTGCCAGCTCTAGATATGAAGAAGCAATTGTAGTCAGTGGTGGGTGCCAGATTTGTATCCCCAGTGACTGAGGCTTTGCTTGTTATTTAAAGGCACTAACACCAATGTACTAATGTACTATTCAGCTGCTCTGGTACAACTAGTGTGTTTGTTTCAGAAACTCTACTAGAGTTTGTATAAACAAGCTGCTGTGTAGCCATGGGGCTGCCATTCAAGCACAGGATACATAGTTGATGACAGATATGTACTACTATAGTTTATATATAAACAAGCTGCTGTGTAGCCATGGGGGCAGCCATTCAAGCACAGGATACACAGTAGATAACAGATAAGTACTACTATAGTTTATATAAACAAGCTGCTATGTAGCCATGGGGGCAGCCATTCAAGCACAGGATACACAGTAGATAACAGATAAGTACTACTATAGTTTATATAAACAAGCTGCTGTGTAGCCATGGGGATTGGTCTAGCATTGGTTGTCTCCCAATCGGCTTTTAGTCTACCCCTAATATTGCAGATTGTTTTTGACCCATTTGTAATATTTTTGTTCTATTTAATGACCTCAGGGACTGCCGCGGTGCAGCAGGAGGTCCCGCACTTGGCTTGCTGCGTTTATCACATGACATTAAAGGATCTGCCAGCCATGGTCAGGCTTTGGTGGAACGGCTGCGAGAAGAGGATTTTCAACGTGGTGGACAAATTCACCACCAAGTATGTTAGCGGCGTGCTGTCCTCCCAGGAAATCTGCTCCGTTCAGTCAAGCACACAAGTCTTTGATGGCATGACCGTAAGTTCATTCTTACAGTTCTTTCATTGAAAACATTCACACATGCATGGCAGCTACATGGATATAGTACATGAAAACATCCGTGTGTAGAAGCTGTGTGCATGGGAGGCATGGAAGTTTTTTTTATTTTGCAGCATTTCCATGAGAAAAGATGGAGTTGCCCATGAAACCTTGTGTCTTGCCTTAGTTAAGTTGGGTTGAAAGTCTATCAAGTTCAAAACCCCTCCAAATGAATTCAATTGTACATACCTACACACACCCACTGATACTAAATATACCAATATCTATATTAATTGTAGATTTTAGTATCACCATAGCCTTGGATATTATACTTGTCCAAGAAATCATCCAAGCCCCTCTTAAAGGAATTGTTCAAGGGGAACTCTGGCTTCCAAACCAAAATTTGATAAAGAGGCCCACATAACGCAGAAACCCCTAATATACCCATCACCATTATCGGTTTCTTCAAAAAGTATGAATAAATGCCATTTTCTATGCTGAAATCCAGCTGTTTAACATTTCTTCTCTTTTCTGCATCATTTGAAATCCTGGCAGGGAAGGAGGGACTAAACACTGATGTTACAAATTGTAACAACTTTTCCACAGTTTACAGACAGCATGCAGGAACTACATAACCCACAATGCATTGCAGTGATGTTCCATTCCTTATTGAAATCACATGTGCAGGGAATTGTGGGGTTTGGAGGATGCAGGCTGAGGACAGATGGCTGTTGTTACAAAGTAACAGTAGTCAGCCAGTTCAGCAAAGTAGTCAGACGATCTGCAGGAGAGCTGGGGGCTAGGCTTAGGGAACTGTCAGAAACCATTACCAATCATGAAAAGTCTACATATTTTTTAATTGATGTATATTGCAAAGTTGCTTGAAATTATTTTTACTTTTCAAAAAGCTTAAGTTATTTTTTTGTGGAGTTCCCCTTTCAGTATAAAAAATGAAAGGATAAATAAATAGTCTGTGCAAAATATAAAAAAAATGTTTCTAATATAGTTAGTTAGCCAAAAATGTAATGTATAAAGACTGGATGTGTAACATAATAGCAAGAACACTACTTCCTGCTTTGCAGCTCTCTTGGTTCTCTCTCTCCAGACAGTAACCAATCAGTGACTTGAGGGGGGCACATGGGTCATAACTGTTGCTTTTGAATCTGAGCTGAATGCTGAGGATCAATTACAAACTCACTGATCAGTTATGTCCCATGTGGCCCCCCTTCAAGTCACTGACAAACTCAGCGAGCTGAAAAGCAGGAAATAATGTTCTGGCTATTATGTTGGACATCTAGTCTATTATGTTAGACATCCTATATTTATACATACATAAATATAGGATGTCTGACATAATACATTACATTTTTGTCTAACTATATATTAGAATTTTTTTCTATTTTGCCCAGCCTATCTATTTAGACAGTTTCCATTTTTACACTGACTGTTCCTTTAATGGCATTAACAGCCGTCATCCAGACGTGCATTCCACAACCTCACTGTCCTCACTGTGAAAACCCCCTACTCTGCTTCACATGAAGCTACAAATAGGATCCATCAGATACCCGTATGCCAGTCTGCTTGCGGATTGATATTGTAGGCAGGTGTCGGGTCTTACTTTGAATTCAATAAATAAAGGCAACCTATTTTATGTTGTAGGTTAAGGCCCGCTCAACTACCCGGGAAGTGATAGCCACCTACTCTATTGATGACATCTGCATGGAGCTGATCATTCAGTTGCCACAGAATTACCCTTTGGGTTCAATCACGGTAGAAAGTGGCCGGCGGGTCGGGGTGGCTGTGCAGCAGTGGAGGAATTGGATGCTTCAATTGAACACTTACCTCACCCACCAGGTAGGTCTGAAAGCGATGCAGATGACTTTATATCTGGAAATGGTTTCTTGGTTGACATGGTAAATACACTGTTCTTTATGGTATGTTGTGTGTCTTCTATTTAGAATGGAAGCATCATGGAAGGCTTGGCCCTGTGGAAGAACAACGTGGACAAGCGTTTCGAGGGAGTTGAAGACTGCATGATTTGCTTCTCTGTTATACACGGCTCAAACTACTCCTTACCAAAGAAAGCCTGCCGGACCTGCAAGAAGAAATTCCACTCCGAATGCTTGGTAAGATTCAATGTTGCGTGCCAAAATGGCAAATATTTCACATGTAAAATAATCCACATGAAATGCCTGGAGCAGGTAAAGTTACTAGCACTTAGTGAGAGAGAAAGTTCAACTCTGACGAGCTCCAGATCCACTCTTCAGGGTTTTTAGGGTTGTAAGTCGCTCTAGGAGCATTAACTACACTGGGAGCCCCATTCATCAAAGATTGAATTTCCAATTCATGTGAGTTTTTTTTAAAAACTCCCCTGAACTCAAAATTTATTTAAAAAAAAAAAATCGAATTTTTAAAACTCTGATGAATTAAATTGACACGAAAACTCGAATCGAATTCAATTCAAATTTAAAAAAACTCGATTGGAGTTTTTTCAGTGAAAAAAAAAACTGCAAATGTCAGGAAGGCTGCAAACAACTGCAGATTGATCCCTGGACATCTCCCATAGGCTCAAACAGCAATTCGGCAGGTTTTAGGCGGTGAATAGTCGAATTTGAATTCTTAAAGGGACAGCGTATGATAAATCTTGGAAATCGAATTTGAATTTTTTAATCTGAGGGCGTTGAAGAATGCATTATCTGCTTCTCTGTTATACACGGCTCAAACTACTCCTTACCAAAGAAAGCCTGCTGGACCTGCAAGAATAAATTCCACTCCGAATGCTTGGTTAGATTCAATGTTTCACATGTAAGATAATCCACATGAAATGCCTGGAGCAGGTAAGGTTACTAGCACTTAGTGAGAGAGAAAGTTCAACTCTGAAGAGTCAAAGCTAGCTGCACTGTAAGGATTGTATGTGATGGAATGACAGTACCATACTATTCTGTAGGCTGTGCAGAGCCCTAGCTGGTTCGGAACCAAGTAATTATATTATTATCATGCAAAAGTCATCGTCTCCGTTCTGGATGATAGTAACAACCCTGTCACTACTCCAGTGTTATGGAGTTTTCCAGGCAACACACGGGGAACCAGGCCAGGATTTTTTTCCCTTTCACTCAAATCGTCCTATTTTCCTTTTGGAAGTGACTTGTAGGTCAAGCCCCATATTAAACTGGTTTTATTTGCTTGCTTCCAGTCATAAACAGCTGTGTTGAGGTCCATGCAGTTCAGCGTTTGGATCAGACTTTTGTGCTTTCCCGTTGTGCAATTGCAAATGCTTTAAACTGAGAAGTGATAGGCTTTTTGGCAGAACATTTTGGAGCTTGAGGTGTCCCAATGGACGGTAACCTAGGAAGGTGCTTAATGAAGGACAAAGGCTGATTACTTGGGATGGTGCACAACAATGCACATCAATCATGACATGTAGGAGAAGGCCACTTTGCATTAAAGGGACTGGCCTTTATTAATTTTAGTGGGCCATTTTAAGTAGACAGGTATAATTTGTTGTCTGTTCTCTCTGGGCATGCTCCTAGTGATGACAAACCACACGCCCACCTTAATAGCATTTTTTGGGGGTGCTTGGCAAACAAGCAAATAGTTTGGCCCCTGTATAAATGATCAGGTCACATGGGGGCACGTTCAGTCCCACCATCCTTGACCTGCTCATTCTCATTGGGATTTTCCAGCCTGTCCATGGGACAGGGAGGCCATGGTTTCAGTTCCTGCTTAGTCCATTAGTTGCACCGGGATCAACACCAATTCTGAGATTTTGTTCAGTCACAAAGGGGATAAAACGCTTCAAATGAATATTGAAATGGATTATACAAAATACAGGTATGGGACCTGTTATCCAGAATGCTCGGGACCCAGGGTTTTCTGGATAAAGGATCTTTCTGTAATTCGGATCAAGTCAATCATGTAAAACATTAAGTAAACCCAATAGGCTGGTGTTGCTTCCAATAAGGATTAATTATATATCTTTATTGGGGTTTTATATTTTTTTTTATTACAGAGAAAAAGGAAATTTTCCAAAAATGATCCAAATTATTTGGATAAAATGAGAGACAAGCTTTCCTTATTCCTATTCTCTGGATAACGGGTTTCTGGATAAAGGATCCCAGACCTGTATTTCCATGTCCGAGCCAAATGTGTGCTTTTATGTTCTGAAATACCTTTCATGAGTTATTTATCATCTGCAAAGCCTTCCGACTCTCCTCCGCATGCACCTTCAGTCTTTGGCTCTCAGTGGGTGCTGGGAGTTTTATTTCTGCATATGACATTCCTGCCCTTATTAGTACTGAAGAAATATTTTATCCATTTCCAAATTTACAGCCTCTCCGTGACTTGTACATCAGGTTGCTGTTTTTGTTCTTTCCCTGTTCTTTTTACTGGGCGAAACTGGGCACAATTCCATGACACAATGAGATTCCAGTTGTGCCGCGGGGCACCTGCTTTGCCTTACAGGAAAGGGCCAGATGCACATTGGAAGTCAGGCCAAGGCTCTCTAACAAGTGTTTGGCCCCCAGGCTTTCGTTTCTTAGCATTCTGATGTCTGAACTCCAAAGTATCTACAGGATTTCTTATTGCTTATATAGCAAATACAGTAGGACCCCCATTTTACGTTTTTCAGGGGACCATAAAAAACTGGTGTAAAATCAGGGAAATGTATTATGCATAATATATAGGTGGGACCGCAAAACAGCCGTGTAAAATGAGGGAAAACTTATGTGAAAAAAAATTTTTTTTTTTTTTTTTTTTTCAAAGCGCATCAGTTAATAGCGCTGCTCCAGCAGAATTCTGCACTGAAATCCGTTTCTCAAAAGAGCAAACAACTTTTTTTTATATTTAATTTTTAAATCTGACATGGAGCTAGACGTATTGTCATTTTCCCAGCTGCCCCCAGTCTTGTGACTTGTGCACTGATAAACTTCAGCCACTCTTTACTGCTGTACTGCAAGTTGGAGTGATATCACCCCCTCCCTTTCCCCCCCAGCAGCCTAACAACAGAACAATGGGAAGGTAACCAGATAGCAGCTCCCTAACACAAGATAACAGCTGCATGGTAGATCTAGGAACAGCACTCAATAGTAAAATCCAGGTCCCACTGAGACACATTCAGTTACATTGAGTAGGAGAAACGACAGTCTGCCAGAAAGCAGTTCCATCCTAAAGTGCTGGCTCTGAAAGCACATGACCAGGCAAAATGACCTGAGATGCACCTACACACCAATATTACAACTAACAAAATACACTTGTTGGTTCAGGAATGAAATTTCATATTGTAGAGTGAATTATTTGCAGTGTAAACAGTGTAATTTAGAAATAAAAACTACATCAAAAAAATTATGAAATCAGGGGATTTAAAATTGAGGTTTCACTGTAGCTCAAGCCAGATGTCCCTTCAACAGGTCCCATAGTAATTCTCACTGTGCATCATTCCTAATGCTAAATACAGAATTACACAGACATGACTGCAGGAATAAAAACAAGACCCATAACCTATACAGAGGGATCCTCGAAATGTCTGACTAACCTAAGCACTAAGCAGCCGGGAATCTAAATGTATAATAGCAAAAGCATGCATGCATTCTGTCTGACACTCATGTTCTCCATGTGGCTCCATCTCAAAATATTGACAAACAGCTGTTGTGCTTTTATTGAAAGAATTTATATCTCCCAACTATACTTGCAGAGGAAAACACCCCAAAAAGCAGTTGCTGGGTAACTTAGTCATAAACACACACACACACACGGGTTGGACACCGTACAGTTTTCTATTCCTTTACCCGAAAGCTATGGGATCTATTATCCAGAAACTGGTTATCCAGAAAGCTCTGAATTATGGAAAGGCTGTCTCCCATAGAATCCATTTTAAAAAATGATTTCCCTTTTCTCTGTAATAATAAAACAGTAGCTTGTACTTGATCCCAACTAAGATATAATTAATCCTTATTGGAAGCAAAAACCAGCCTATTGGGTTTATTTAATGTTTACATGATTTTCTAGTAGACTTAAGGTATGAAGATCCAAATCCCAGTTTATCCATAAAACTACAGATTCTCCAGAATTCTGGATAACAGGTCCCATACCTGTACGTGGTTTTGCCATAATAGGGATTTTTTCCTTTTTATTACGCAGCCAGTTATGGTGGTCCTGGTCAAAATGTTCTTAAAGGAGAATGTACTCCTATTCACTCAATTTATTAGGTGCTAAAGTCACTTCATTTTTACCCCAGGCCAATGTGCCTCTTCTCTACTTTACGTGCCACCATACTGTGTCGTTCTTCTAGGGTTCCCTTGCACCAACCTAGGCAAGCGCATGCATAATAATCGTTACAGCTTTAATATACTGCACATGTATCCCACAAGGTGCCCCTGGAAAATAAAAGAAGATGGCGGCATGGCGCTCTGATGGGAAGTGCCCTGGGTCAGTGTGATTTGTAGAGAAGAGGATATCTGGGTAGAAGTTAGTGGAAGTTAAAGTTGGCACCCCTAGTGCTTTTGAATTTCCTTCTCCTTTAAACTGTCATTTTGACTTTAGTTTATGAATAGATCGCTAGGGTGGGGTATTTGCAGTAGGTGGTCAGTGCCTTTGTCGAATTGTAATATGATAGCAATTGCAAAGTTTATACTAATTCTTGTATCCCTTAGCATCCAGTGATCTGTAGGCAGCATCTCGTTGCTCTGGGTTACTAGACCTGTTTATATGTTGCCCCTCAACGTCTCTGATGTTCTGTACGGATTGTATGAAGTCCTGCCCCAGCCAGAGACATAATCCTCAGCGAGGCATCTGAGCCCAGTGTACTATGTACTGTGCATATTTATGTCTTTCTCTAAAGAGCAAAAGATAAATGTGTAAGTGGAAAGAAAACATCTTGAGCATGCAGCCACTCCAAATGATCTCATATCACAGTTATTCCTCAAGGAGGACCAGAATTCCCTGCTGCATCCCTATCCCGCCTCTCTAGCAGCTTTCTTTTGCTCTTTAATTGTCTCAGGCCGATGAGGAAACCTTCAGCTATAGACACATTCTATCGCTCCGACACTCTCACTTGCCCCTTCCGCCCGAGTGTAGAGATGTCAGGATAGTGTAGGGAATATTTTGTGTAGATTTCATGGCTCTTTTATGACTGGTTTGGCATGAATTTGCCTTTTAAAGGCTATTATTTAATGTTACTGCATTCAGCACTTTGGGTGATATATTCACAGTGTGTCTTACTGAAATGTCCCTTCAGCTTCAGCACTAATATGGTGTCTTATTTTTTAATGTCTCCAGCTTGTCCAACTCTACCTACAGTTTCTTACTATTTATTGCAGTTCTAAAGGGGTCCCCAACCTTTTTTTTTTTTTTTTTTTTACCTCTGAGCTACATTAAAATGTAAAAAGATTTGGGGAGCAACACAAGAATAAAAAGGCATGTAATGAGCTATTTGGTGAATTTTCCGCCTACAGGAGGCTCTATTTGGCAGTGCACCTGGTTTTTATTCAACCAAAACTTTTGGTAGCACCAGTTTGTGTGCCAGTATGTGTAGCGATGTTCATCTTTTCATTTGTGCCTCTTACCCCTGGCTCAGCCAGTTCTCTACAGGGCAGGTACTATGCCAGAGAAACTACTGTATATACAACTCCATAAACTGCTGGAACACAAATATTTTTGACAAAATTGAATCCGTTCCAAAGAATTTTAATGAAAGGGAATAAAACGTTTGTGCCAATCTTGTCTTTGATATATAAACCAAAACATTTGCTTTGTTATCAAGAAGTAATGAGAACTTTTTGATGGTTTTTCGTACACTGTGTAGTTATACTCCTGCCTTCATATGTTGTGTACGCAGTGTGTAAAATTTATGGAAATGTGTCTTGTCTTATTTTGAGCCATGTGTTTTAGAGGGAGAGGATGCAAGGGCAGTTAAAGTGGAACCAAAGTTCAACAAAGAATTAGTCTAAACTTGTTATACCTTATGTTTTGTGATGTGTAAATCCCTTTAGCAGTAAAGATCTGTGTCTCCAAAGATGCCCCAATAGTATCTTCTTTTCTGCTGATTCACTGCACATGCTCTATGCTACTGTCACTTATTGAGCTTAGGGACAATATACAGTGTATGTACAATGTAAAACTCACAATATAAGGCATTCAGAATTGATTATCACATAGCCCTGCAACATCAACTTCTAGAGCAGGTATAATCTCACTCTCTGTAGCCCTGACCACACTGAGCATGTGCAGTGCCACTGGCACTCAAAAGACGGTTTAATGAGATCAAAGATGGAGCCCTGCTGTAGACCAGTTTCAAGACCATAAATTACTGTTTTCCTCAGACTACTGATCCTCAGGACTGGTAAAAAAAAAAAACCCTTATATAAAATACTCATTTCTAGCCATACTCTTTTATTATACATCTTATTTAAGCTGATTCCATGGTCTGTTTTCCTTCTGTAAAAACATAATAATGAGAATGAGGTTCCTTGCTATGAACACAGTTATTTGTAATTGGATCAAATTAGACTACTTTGTCATTGTGACTTCTTCATCGATGGAAATAATACTTTATGGACATCTGGGTCCATAATAGACCACAGGCTGACAGTCAGATGTAGGTTGTAATGCATTGTGTATGAGAAACGAAGGCTCCAGCAACAACATCCTGGTGGAGAAAAGATATATATATATATATATATATATATATATATATATATATAGAGAGATATATATAGATATAGATATATATATATATATATATATATATATATATATATATATATATATATATATATAGAGATATATATATATAGAGATATAGAGATATATATATATATATATATATATATATATATATATATATATATATATATATATATATATATATATATATAGAGATATATATAGAGATATAGAGATATAGATATAGATAGATATAGATATAGATAGATAGATAGATAGATAGAGAGATAGAGATATAGAGATAGAGATATAGATATATATAGATATATATCACAGGACTTATGGAGTAAAAAGGGTTTTTATTTTAACAGAAAAAAAACGAACGTTTCGGCTAGGTCCCTAACTTTGAGAAAGGCTAGGGACCTAGCTGAAAAGTTAGTTTTTTTTTCTTTTAAAATAAAAACCTTTTTTTCTCCATAAGTCCTGTTTTATTTATTTTTTCCCTAAAATACATAGTTTATTTAGAAAACGTTTAAAACAGGCCAAAGTTTTGGTCTCCTTCTAGGGAGATCGAAATTATAATGACCCTTGATAATATGGTTTCGGTCTTGATGATGGTCTTAGAAGGAGACTGAAACATTGGCCTATTTTAAACTTACTTTTTGGATTTAATTTTTTGCACCAGAATTTGAACGACAGCCAACTGTGTAGTGGGGGTGGTCAACACAATGACTGACTGACCATTTTCTGGGATATTGACCAAATTGTGTGTCCAGCATTGGGCATTTTTCATTTTTGCCAGTACTAATTTGAATTTATTGTAATATATAAATGGTTTATCTTGCTTTTCTTACAGTATAAGTGGTTTACGTCAAGCAACAAGTCAACGTGCCCCCTCTGCAGAGAGACCTTTTTCTGAGACGTTCTGTGGAAATGTATGAGAAGCAGACTGCCCCCCCCCCCGTGAATGTGCTTTTGAGACCCACATGCTGCCATGTCGATGAGCCCTACGGACTCCTTTCCTGTCAATCTCACGTTTTGTTTCTATTGGATTCTCAGAGAACCCAGTCACTCTCGCCAAATGGGTAGGTTGCCATTCACGTCCTGTTGGATATGGCCATGTGCAATAGCCTTAGACTAAGCCACTCCTGCCTTCTGCAAGTGAAGCCAGCTGGAAAAACCTTTCTTTTACATTGTTGGACAAAGAACTTTGGGCAGGTGGTAGAGCAGATTTGCTATAGGCCCCCTAAGGCCAGGAGTACTTGTGTCGTGCACTACAGCTACAGTCGGTGATCCACGTGCAGAGCTACGGGACAGTTAGTGTGGCTGCAGACAAATGGCTACTTAATTTATCCATGCCCATCATTGCTAACTGCTTTCATAGCTCATCTGGGCTCAGCCTAAGGCTAGTTCCCTTGAGACTAGCCACATCCTTTATCTCCAGCGGCTCTTTGACATAGGAGAGGTGTTTTCATTTGTACCTTTCCATTGCTACGTCTAGATTCACTTCATCTGCAGCAAGCTAAGAGAGAGAGTGTTAAAAATGAGTAATAAAAGAATGTATCGTGTTAATCCAACCGTCATGAAATGAATCTGTAATATATATTTTTTTATTCTTAGTTTTATCTAAGGAGTTTGCTTCTTTCCCGCCCACGCCATGTTTGTTTGAGCCTATCCAGAAATTCCAGAATTAAAGTGATCCGTATTTAAAGAAAGGAAATGCTCAATTCTTGTGTTTCGTACACAAATCGACATAATGGTGAGGCATTCTGCATTCTGCCACTAGGTGGCGCGTTCAGTTGAACCATAGAATCTCTCCATTATAGACCTTGGAATATGACATTGCTGCAAAAACTGAGAATCACATTGAAAGCCGCTTTGTAAGCATTCTTCTCTTTACATTGTAGATAAACTGCAAAATCTTTAACTTATGTCTTCGATAAACTTCTATAGGTCAGAATTTAAGGACTAGAGATGCCGACAATGCCAAAATTTTGATTCAAATAGCTGTATTCAAGAATACATGTACATTTTTCATTATCTTCTTTTAATCGTAAAATTACTCATAAAAGGATGATCATTTTTTATTGATCATTTAGATGATAACACCTGTTCCATATGAACTGCAGCTTTCAGATAAGAGGGCTCACTTACCAACATATGTGCTAAATTGCCGTTATGTAGTAAGTGCAGTCAGGGTCAAACGGGGCCAGCGGGACACCAGGGAAAAACTCGGTGGGCACTGTGAACCCAGACCCGCGGGTGCCCCTTGGGGGGTATGGGACAAATCAAACAAATGATTTATGCTTTCAAAGTTGGCCACAGGGAGTCACCATGTTGTTATACATCTTTGCAAGACCAAGACATGCACATGCTCAGTGTGGTCTGGGCTGCTTAGGGATCGTCATAAATGATCAAAACAGCACAAGTCAAATATCTGCCAGAAGCCGATACAGCAAGATTGATTAATAATCAGAATATGTGGACTGCACTGGGCCCTGTGTTGTCATGTAATTTAATGTGGATTTTATAGTTTTTGTATTGTTTAATACAAAATTTCTCCAACTCTGCAGAACCAGTGGCTGCAGCAAAATAATCCTCCAAATAGAATCCCAGTTTATCTGTTTAAATCTGGCTCCATGATCTTTGTCCCTGCAGCTGGAGTTGGAAACAGTAAAGGGGATGTAAAGGCAAAAATAAAATCCAATACAAATCTCTACACAGTCGCCGACTGCTCTACAGGGAAACAAACAAAGCTGTCAGGTTTCTTATAAAAACGGTACACATTTTTTTATTAAAGTATATTGGAGATAGGTTTCTTTTTCATTAAAGAAAGTAAAAATGTGATTTTGTTGTATTGCCTTTACATGTCCTTTAAGGTATGAAGATTCAAACTATGTAAAGATCTGTTTTCCGGAGAACACCAGGTCCCGAGCATTCTGGATAATGTCCCATCCCTGTAACAATAAAATATGTATTTGCGCTGGGTCGATGCCTTGGCACTATGGATTTTGTTCAGGTCATTTAATAGGTTTGAAAACGTTCTACACGGGCTGACCTGGCATCAGAGAAAAGCCCCACTGTTCCGTTGCACAAGTCCATATCTTGCGTGGGTTTTACAGAAAAAAATGCGCAATAACGTATTAAATTAAACTGCACATGGGACAAGCGGGTGAGATTACAAACACCTGCTCAAATCACTGCTCCTTGCTCCCTCCCCGCTCACTTTATGGCTCTGGCCCAGATGCAAGAATGTAGCAGCAGGAGTGCTCAGATCTCCAGTCAACTTATTATGCACCTTGTTAAAGTGATACAGACACGTTCCTATTCATGGATCCATGTCGGGATCAGGGTTTATTTACAGAGTGTGCTGCACAGGGACATTACGGAATACAACCCCCCCACGCACACACCAAAAAAAAAAAAAATAAATGCAAATATTTCCCCACACCAAACATTTTAGCTTTGAATTGAGACTTTGTGTTTCTTTTACAAAACGCCCTATTGATACTGTTTAACACTAAGGGGCAGATGTAGTCAAGGGCGAAGTGGAAAACAATCGAGACAATTCACCAGCGTTAACGCCTGCAGGGACTTTGCCGATTTACTGACGGGCGCAGTCGCCAATTCACTAGTGAGACACTGGCGGTCATTCGCACTCTATCGACAGGCGTCAATTTGCTCTGATGAATGGAAGTTATTCAGCAAATTTACTAAAATGCGGATTTTACTGAACGTTACCTCTTTCGCCAGACTTGCCTTCGCCAGCTCAAACCAGACGAAGTGCTTCTGTTACTTACATCATATTTTTTAGGGGAAAAAGTCCAAAAAACGCTGGCGTCTTTTGCTTTTTTCAGAGGGATAGCCTGCAAAAGTCCTTAAAATGTTTTTGGGTAACTGGTTTCCCCCATACATTTTCTAACATATGGAACATAAACTATACACTGGGCTCATGTGTAGGGCAATATAACAACTCTATTTTGTTTTATTAAGGTTCCCTGGACTTGAGTAATGTATTTGCTGCAACATATACGTCCATTCAACTTTAAATTTACCGTCGTCTGCAAATTGACCTGAGCTCAAGACCTCTAGCGAATTTGCGCAAGCCAGAAATGAATGCTAGCGCTTCTTTGCTTTGAATTGCTCACATTGCCGAAGTAACGCTAGCGAAAAGTTGACAGCGTCCAACGGCCTGGACGAAACCCGTCATTTCAGTAAATTTGCGTTCATTTAGCGAATTTTCCCTGGCGAAGTGTGGCGATGGTTGTGAAGTGGTCACTGGCGTAAAATGGCATAAATGTTTCCATAGGGGGTCAGTTGGTAACACAAGGGAATTGTGCAAATAGCATATCAGGATTTTTAAGGGGCAAGTTTGCTGCATAGTTTGCGCCACTGCTCCCATTACGCCTTCTGTGGAAGTGTCTATTGACACTGTTGAACCCTGAAGCTGCCACCACCTCAAAAAGGAGCATGACAGATGCAGTGGCTCCAAGCAAACCTATGTGGAGTTGCAAAAAGTGGCTTTTGGATTCCAGTACCTTTTACGAATCGCACATTTTTGTTCAACCACTGCATCCATCTTCGTGTGAATGGAACTATTATTATACTTCTTAAACGAGTCCTAGAGGCAGTTGTTTTGAGCTGTTTTGAAACTCCCATGAGTTCGAAATTGGACCAATCGGATGAATTGACTAGACCCGAAAACTCTAATCGAAATTCGATTAGAATTAGAAAAACTCTATTCGGATTTAAAAAACTTGATTCGTGTTTCCCCCGATAAAAACTTGAATGTTAGGAAGGCTGCAAATATCGCCAAAATGATCCCTTGACCTCTCCCATTAACTTATACGGCAATTCCCAGGTTTAAGGTGGCGAATAGTCGAATTTGAGTTCTTAAAGGGCCAGAGTATGATAAATCTCGAAATTAGAATTAAAACTCTAATCGAGTTTGGATAATTCACAATTCGAATGTGAGAGTATGGACCAAAAAAAATTCCAAATTCTAATTTTTACTTTGACCCTTAATAAATCTGCCCCCTAGTGTGTCCTACAAATTTGTTACCATTTAATGCTCTAAAACTCACAATTTCTCGGAGCAACATTTTACTCACCAACCCCTTGAATGTTGCTCCAAGTGACCTCGAAGCAGCTGCTTATTTTTGAATTCTTGGCTTGAAGGCAAGTTTTGGTTGTATAAAAATAGACTAGAGTCAACTAGAGTATCCTTTAGTCTGCCGGTGCACATAAGGACTAACAAATAGCCAGTGGCATTCCTTATTTGGCACCCCATGGAACTATTTTTTGTTTGTGTTGTTCCCCAACTCTTTTTACAGTTGAATGTGGCTCATGGATATAATAGGTTGGAGTCCCCCGATATACACAATATGGCCTAAAGTATGTGGACACCTGCCTGTCCAACATTTCATTCCCAAACCAAGCAGATGAATATGAAGTTGGAGACCCTTCTAGGAATGTTTTTCTCTAGCTGTTAGAATGTTGTTGGTGTGATTCTTTTCTTTCATAATAGGTTGGGCAATTACGCCTGGCTTGCATAGACTTTCAGATTCATTCCACAGGTCTTGAGTTGAGGTCAAAGCTCTGTGCTGGACAATAAGGTTCTACTTCCATTTTAGTAAACCCATTCTGTACAGACTTCACTTTGTATGTGTCCACATACTGCAGGTCTGGTTCTGTTTGGCTAGATATCCTATTGCTTTATTCCAGGGTATAAGCACCAGGGCCCAGTGGTCCCCAACCAGAACATGTTGCTGATCAACCCCATGGATGTTGCTCCCAGTCTCCTCAAGGCCGGTGCTTATTTTTGAATTTCTGGCTTAGAGGCAAGCTTTGGTTGCTTAAAAAAGAATTTTCAGCCAACCAGAGCCTCCTCGAGGCTTCCAGTTCATATAGGTACTACCAAACAGCCAATCACAGCCCTCAATTTGTACCTCCAGGAACATTTTCATACTAATGTTGACCCCAACTCTTTTTTACATTTTAGGGTGGTGGCAGACATGCAGATTCGGGGAGATTAGTCGCCCAGCGGCAAATCTACCACAAGCGATTAATCTCTCCGGAATGCCTTCCCGCCGTCAAGAATGTGAATCGTCGGTGGGGTGGCATACGGATCACTTCGGTTGCCCGAAGTTTCCTCGTGAGTCATCTTCGGACGACTTCGGGAAAACAAAGCGATCCGAATGGCAATCCGCCGACGATTCACATTCTTGCCGACGGGAAGGCTTTTCGAGGAGATTAGTTGCCCACAGTAGAGGACATTTGTCACTGGCCGACTAATTTCCCCATCTGCCACCACCCTAAATGTGGCTCATGGGTAAACAATGTTGGGGACCCCTGCACTAGGCCAATGGCAATGTGGGAGAGAAAGATGGGTTGGCTGAAATTTGGGGCATTTATTTCCTCTTTAATTAGCAAAGTAAAAAGAAACCATAGCTCAATGCTAATTCACACTGTGTTATTTAGTCTTTAGCGTAGAAAACAAATTGTGCTGTAAAAATGGAAACAATGTGATAATAGGAATTTCTCTCCCAAGCAGAATATTGTTCTTTCTGGCACCAGGAGAGCAAAATCTAGAACATTTGATTTAGAAAATGAGCCGAGTTTTTGTCCTTAATGCCCCTACTTAATCTCCCTAAATAACCGTTTCAAGATCCGTGTTTTATAGGCCGTCCCGGGGAACACACAGCAATCGCCGAGCGTTAAAATGTCAATACCAACTTTCCAATAGCTCTCAGAAAATGAAAATGGAATCTGATTTGGCAAAAATAACCCCGTCCTCCACCAAGCAAAACATTTGCTTTCTATCGGAGCTGTGCTAAAGCAATTAAAATAAATGTTGCAAAACACTGGAGCAGGAGATTTATACGTTAAAAAATGAATCATAATTAGTTCGGCTTTAAGATGTCGGGGAATGGCCAAAACTAACACTCCGTCCAGCTGAAGGTGAGGTCATTCCTTGTGAGCGGCTCGTAGGCCCGACCACCTGTAGAGATAAATGCAGCCTGTGCGAATTCATTTTCCAGCCGCAGATCGAGCGAACGCTTTCCTTGATGTGAATGTTCCACTTTGATTTCCATTCATTCAGATAGAAGAATATTCCCAATCCTATTGTGAGGTTATTTTTAGCTCCTCAGATGGATACCATGTGCTAACACTAATCTTCCGAGTTAATTGCACAGGAAAATCCCATGTCTTTTATGGTGTGTTTCCTACGTCTGGATCCAGAAACTATTCTGAAAAGCATTTCAAGCAAAGCTAAAAAGTGCGATATTTACTCTCGTATTTATATACATTTTCATAGGGTTTAAAAAGGGGCTGGATTATAACGGTCATATACAGAAAAAAAAGTGCATTATCTAAGAATTAGAGGAGACTAAGGGCTCTTACACATGGCCGTTCCGACCTGCGCTCGCCTGCGTTCCGTTTTTTGGCGTTCAGCCGAAGGGGAGCGCAGGAATAGACGCAAGTAATTATTTGAAATGGGGCTGTACTCACTCAGGCGCGTGTAGGCGCCGAACACAGGTTCAGACGCAACATGCTGCATTTTTCCTGCGTTCGGCGCCTACACGCGCCTGAGTGAGTACAGCCCATTTCAAATAATTACTTGCGTCTATTCCTGCGCTCCCCTGCGGCTGAACGACAAAAAACGGAACGCAGGGAAGCGCAGGTCGGAACGGCCGTGTGTAAGAGCCCTTAGGTTCGAGGCAGCAGCATTACCCCGGGATGTGGTGTTTCGGAGGTGGATTCTCGTGTAGCTTATAAAAAAAAGGCCACAGGTAGACAACACTGTGGCAATGGTGAGTAGTGCTGCCTTCATACAAGTGCTACCTCCAATGCCCCAAGGATAGATGAGTAGTCCCACAACAGAAACACCACCCATCACTACCCTGTGATAGGCTCAGAGTCCAATCCCAGACAGAAAGGACACAGTTATTTAGGCCCCACCGGGACAGGGTTCCTGCAAGTGAAGTGGGCAAAAAAAAAAAAACCTGGAGGTGAACTGTAGAGGACAATATGATGAATGTTGGAAGATCCGGGTTGAACTTAAGGAAAGATAGAGTGGGATAAAGGACATTTTTGATGTGCCCTATGCTCCATGTGGAAGATAAGTGGGTTTTCAGTCAGTGCCCCACTGGACCCCTTGCAGGGTCTCCTTCATCTGTAGTTATGCACCTCACTTCAGGAGTTTGATGAGTTGTAAGACTTATTTTAGGTCCAATATTCCGTCCAGGCTCCCCTTAGCTGATTATTTGTACTTTTTTTGGCAGTAATACATAAATCCAGTTTCTCTCCAGGTAGAAGAGTGTGAAAACCGCAACCATCTTTCTCATCTGGGCCCCCCCAAAGTACTGTAGTAAAATTACAGTCATTATAACATAATTTAGTACATACAAAATACAGTGTCCAAAAAAAGGGGTATTCTGGGTATGTACTAAATTATATATTTTAATGACATAACATTTATTTGCATACCTTAAGTGTGCAGAGTAACTTTTAGAACGCACTGGGTTTTTTCCCATCGTCCAACCAGCCCAGTCCAACCCTGAATGCACTTCTTTAGTACAACAATGGATGCAGCAACTTGAGGATTAGTGATACAGCAAAAGTCACACAGTAAGCAGTGGCTCAATCACATTTAGAAGCATATAATTTATGAAGGATTAGTCTTTCCATTTGGGCACACCTCCATCTATTGAGAACTAACACTGCCCTCCCCTGTGGAGGCCAATATTGCTCTAAACTGGATTGTCTAAAGGCCCCCATACACAGGCCGATAAAACTGTGTGTGGGCCCCTCTGACGGGCTTCCTGGATCGATATCTGGCTGAAAGTCGGCCAGACTTCGATCGGGCAGGATTAAAAATCCCATCACATCGTGCCCGCATCTGTTTGTTGATGCGGTCCCGCGATCCAACCCCCCGTATTGGCAGCATTATGATCCCTAGGGCCCACGATTGAGTCAGTCCGATATCGCCCATTTCAAAGGGGCAAGCGGATCTCTCATAACAGAAACTGTTATCTGCTATCTTTGTCTCATTCTTAATGTCCTTGTTCTCGATCTTCTCTAAGGATGATGGTCTCCTTAGGGTCCAAAGATTGATTCCTTACACTCCAGGCTTCCAGCACATCCACCTCTGGTATTAGGTGGACACCAAAGAGCAAGAGGCTAGAGCCATGCACTCCCTCCAATTAAATAACCTATGGACAAAAACTAATTACAAGATCTTCTTGCCATTTGCGGGAACCTCCCAATCATAAGGTCATAGAAAACAGAACCAGGACTTACTCAACAGTAGGGGAAAATACTACACAGTGTCCTTCACACAACCATGCAGTTGTAGCACCAAGAACTGTATCCATTGAAAAACCCAGACGTATTTGTTCAAATCTTTGGCATGTCATGTAGCATTGTATATTCTTCTCCCGTGTTTATCTCGATATACTTAACCTGTGAAACAAAATGTATTGTCTTTATAAAAACCCCAAAAAAAGCTGAAACATAAAAAAAAGAAAAGCCCAGAAACAGAGCTGTTCGTAAGAGTTGCCATCACAGTAGACTAAGAAAGTTGATTATGTTCTGGAGCTTCATCCTACCCACATCTGCTGCTCCCAGCTCACTTTATGGGATATACTTTGCTTAGTATCCCCATGTTATCCTTTGAGGCAACTTCAGGCTACTATGAGATGCATATGCTTTACCACAGTTGATTTGCATTAATCCCATTTGTTATACAGACAGTAATTTGGCAGTTATTTGGGGATCAATACCCATTAAATAAACAGGGATCTGGAAACAATTTCAGAAGAACAATCTGGGGCCTATAAAGGGTTAAAACAATGCTGAAAGAAGGACAAGATCCTGCACAGTTACAGCCTGTACTAGAAATGGTAAAGGCATTGAAACTTTTGACAAATTATTTGTGTATTATTCGATTTGTATTACAAAACAATACTTATTTGCCATGGTGATTTGTTTTAAGCAAATAGCAGCTATTACCACTCCTAATAAACTACAAGTGTCTTAGTCTGAAACAGCAGTTCACTTAAGGACACTCTGGGGTTCATTTAATACTGATTTGCATCCAATAACCTCACTCAAAGCCCAGCTGATAGCATTTCTGTTCTGTGCAACCCACTTCACCTTTAGTATTAGTTCTGAGCTTAGTTCTAATTTAGTTTATACTACTTTACCTACCATAATTAACATATATATAGATTTAAAGCAATTACTCTTGTCCAAGTACAGTGAGAGCTTCTGGGAAGGGAGTGTGACTGTGGGATAGCAGGTATAGTAGGGAGAGATGGTGCCTATAGTCAGGGCCGCCATCAGGGGGGGACAGGGGGGACTCTTGTCCCGGGCCCGGATGTTTTGGGGACTTAAGGGGGGCCCGGCCGTGCTGCACTTACTTGCACAGCCGGTTCCCTGCATCTGAGCTCCGATGACGACTTCTTGTGTTCTGATTCGCCAGTGAAATGTAAGTCCCGGTAAAGCCACATGCTGATTGGTTGGGAGAAGTTTGAACCTCCCCTCTACTTTATCCAATCACCATGCGCCTTTACCGGGACTTACATTTCACTGGCGAATCACAGCACAAGCAACAGAAGATACCGGCATCTGAACTCCCTGGCTAAGGTACGTGCAGTTTTTTTTTTTATTTTAACTTGTGGGAGCCCTGGCCAATTGTTTTTTTAAATGTGTGGGGGCCCTTTGCTATTTTTTTTTTAAGATGTGTGGGGCCCTGGCTAATAGTTTTTTTTTAAAAAAAATGTGTGGGGGCCCTGGCTAATTGTTTTTAAATGTGTGGGGGCCCTTTGCTATTTTTTTTTTAAGATGTGTGGGGCCCTGGCTAATAGTTTTTTTTAAAAAAAATGTGTGGGGGCCCTGGCTAATTGTTTTTAAATGTGTGGGGGCCCTTTGCTATTTTTTTTTTAAGATGTGTGGGGCCCTGGCTAATAGTTTTTTTTAAAAAAAATGTGTGGGGGCCCTGGCTAATTGTTTTTAAATGTGTGGGGGCCCTTTGCTATTTTTTTTTTAAGATGTGTGGGGCCCTGGCTAATAGTTTTTTTTAAAAAAAATGTGTGGGGGCCCTGGCTAATTGTTTTTAAATGTGTGGGGGCCCTTTGCTATTTTTTTTTTAAGATGTGTGGGGCCCTGGCTAATAGTTTTTTTTAAAAAAAATGTGTGGGGGCCCTGGCTAATTGTTTTTAAATGTGTGGGGGCCCTTTGCTATTTTTTTTTTTTTTAAGATGCGTGGGGGCCCTGGCTAATAGTTTTTTTTTTAAAAATGTGTGGGGGCCCTGGCTAATTGTTTTTTATTTTTTAAAGATGCGTGGGGGCCCTGGCTAATTGTTTTTTATTTTTTAAAGATGCGTGGGGCCCCTGGCTAATTGTTTTTTTTTTTTTTTATGTGTGGGGCCCTGGCCACCAAGGTTTTTTTTCTTTAACCACCACCTGACCACCAAAACTTGTAGGAGGGGTCTGGGCACCAAAGTTATTTTTTTAACTTGTAGGGGGGCACTTCATGTTTTAATGCCTGTGTCTTGTGTGGCCGTCATACTGAGGGAGGGGTGGCGAGGGGGGGCCCCCAGAAAATTTTGTTGTGCGGGGCCCCGTGATTTCTGATGGCAACCCTGCCTATAGTAACAGTGGATAATAGTCTCTGGGAAGGGAGTGTGACTGTGGGATAGCAGGTATAGTAGGGAGAGATGGTGTCTATAGTAACAGTGGGATAATAGTCTCTGGGAAGGGAGTGTGACTGTGGGATAGCAGGTATAGTAGGGAGAGATGGTGCCTATAGTAACAGTGGATAATAGTCTCTGGGAAGGGAGTGTGACTGTGGGATAGCAGGTATAGTAGGGAGAGATGGTGCCTATAGTAACAGTGGATAATAGTCTCTGGGAAGGGAGTGTGACTGTGAGATAGTAGGTATAGTAGGGAGAGATGGTGCCTATAGTAACAGTGGATAATAGTCTCTGTGAAGGGAGTGTGACTGTGGGATAACACATATAGTAGGGAGAGATGGTGCCTATAGTAACAGTGGGATAATAGTCTCTGGGAAGGGAGTGTGACTGTGGGATAGCAGGTATAGTAGGGAGAGATGGTGCCTATAGTAACAGTGGATAATAGTCTCTGTGAAGGGAGTGTGACTGTGGGATAGCAGGTATAGTAGGGAGAGATGGTGCCTATAGTAACAGTGGGATAATAGTCTCTGGGAAGGGAGTGTGACTGTGGGATAACAGATATAGTAGGGAGAGATGGTGCCTATAGTAACAGTGGGATAATAGTCTCTGGGAAGGGAGTGTGACTGTGGGATAGCAGGTATAGTAGGAAGAGATGGTGCCTTTAGTAACAGTGGATAATAGTCTCTGGGAAGGGAGTGTGACTGTGGGATAGCAGGTATAGTAGAGAGAGATGGTGTCTATAGTAACAGTGGGATAATAGTCTCTGGGAAGGGAGTGTGACTGTGGGATAGCAGGTATAGTAGGGAGAGATGGTGCCTATAGTAACAGTGGATAATAGTCTCTGGGAAGGGAGTGTGACTGTGGGATAGCAGGTATAGTAGGGAGAGATGGTGCCTATAGTAACAGTGGATAATAGTCTCTGGGAAGGGAGTGTGACTGTGAGATAGCAGGTATAGTAGGGAGAGATGGTGCCTATAGTAACAGTGGATAATAGTCTCTGTGAAGGGAGTGTGACTGTGGGATAACACATATAGTAGGGAGAGATGGTGCCTATAGTAACAGTGGGATAATAGTCTCTGGGAAGGGAGTGTGACTGTGGGATAGCAGGTATAGTAGGGAGAGATGGTGCCTATAGTAACAGTGGATAATAGTCTCTGTGAAGGGAGTGTGACTGTGGGATAGCAGGTATAGTAGGGAGAGATGGTGCCTATAGTAACAGTGGGATAATAGTCTCTGGGAAGGGAGTGTGACTGTGGGATAACAGATATAGTAGGGAGAGATGGTGCCTATAGTAACAGTGGGATAATAGTCTCTGGGAAGGGAGTGTGACTGTGGGATAGCAGGTATAGTAGGAAGAGATGGTGCCTTTAGTAACAGTGGGATAATAGTCTCTGGGAAGGGAGTGTGACTGTGGGATAGCAGGTATAGTAGGGAGAGATGGTGTCTATAGTAACAGTGGATAATAGTCTCTGGGAAGGGAGTGTGACTGTGGGATAGCAGGTATAGTAGGGAGAGATGGTGCCTATAGTAACAGTGGATAATAGTCTCTGGGAAGGGAGTGTGAGTGTGGGATAGCAGGTATAATAGGGAGAGATGGTGTCTATAGTAACAGTGGATAATAGTCTCTGGGAAGGGAGTGTGACTGTGGGATAGCAGGTATAGTAGGGAGAGATGGTGCCTATAGTAACAGTGGATAATAGTCTCTGGGAAGGGAGTGTGACTGTGGGATAGCAGGTATAGTAGGGAGAGATGGTGCCTATAGTAACAGTGGATAATAGTCTCTGGGAAGGGAATGTGACTGTGGGATAGCAGGTATAGTAGGGAGAGATGGTGCCTATAGTAACAGTGGGATAATAGTCTCTGGGAAGGGAGTGTGACTGTGGGATAGCAGGTATAGTAGGGAGAGATGGTGCCTATAGTAACAGTGGATAATAGTCTCTGGGAAGGGAGTGTGACTGTGGGATAGCAGGTATAGTAGGGAGAGATGGTGTCTATAGTAACAGTGGATAATAGTCTCTGGGAAGGGAGTGTGACTGTGGGATAGAGGAATATTTTATTTATATACTAATAGAAAGTTATGCAGTACTTTACAATGATTGTATAACAAACAAGAGCTGACAATGAGGGTTACATTATAAACATATTTGTTTTTGTTAAACCCATCCATGTGCCAGCATTTTTTTTTTTTTTACCTTTTCTTATTAAGCTAAAGCCTATGGCAGACATTAAGTTCATGACCTCCTCGCACCCAACTACACTGGCTTCTGCTCTGTGCACCAAATGTGTAATTTGTTTTGTGTTTTTTAACCACATTTGTTTTTTTCCAAGCACCCAACTACCCCTCCATGAAAATATTAATTCTGTATAATAATGCTTGTATCACCTTAGACTTTTGCCCTAAAATCTCCCTGTTTTCCTGATGAAATACAATTGAAATCTCTTTTAATATGTAACATCTTCATGAACTGTTTTTGTTCCTTAAGCCAATAAAACCACTTGGGAAATGTTCTTTGGAAAGTACACATTACACTAAATGTGCGAAAAAAAAGTTTCCACTTTCATTTTAATGGAATATTAACAGCATTTTTTTCCCCCCAACTTCATCCAAAAACCCAGATCTGTGGTCTCGTTTGCTAAATCTGGCTAGTATTGTTAGGCGTGTCACAATCAAAATGATATATATATGTACTCAGACAAGCTAGCAAAGTCCATCATCAACTCCACCGTGTTTCTTATAAAGTTACATGATATCTAAAGTTTGATTGGAACGTTCTTCCTAAGAGCTAACATAAGAACAGCTCTATGGAAATGAGAAACCTGAAAGGCTTCCTTATATTTGCTGTAAACAGTGGTGTAACTATGGAGGAAGCAGAACCCGTGCCGAATCTACTTCCTCTTTAGGGGACCAGTGGTTGACCTGTGACGTGAAATCATGGGACACCCACAATTTTTTTACATTATAGGTGTTTTTTCCTGTGTCATGGGTGACTTGTGATCTTTGCCGGGGGTGGGTTCAAGGGAAACAATTTTGCAGGAGGGTCCAGGGCCCTAAAGTTCTGCTACCAACTGTATATAAAGTTGATCAAACCCCTTTGGAGGATACTGGCTAAAAATGATTTAATATCATGTCAAATATCCATTGTTCTGGTAGGTCATAGGTTTTCATGAACATTAAGGGGCCAATTCACTAACTCGAGTGAGGGATTCGAAGTAAAAAAACTTCGAATTTCGAAGTGTTTTTTGGGCTACTTCGACCATCGAATGGGCTACTTCGACCTTCGACTACGACTTCGAATCGAAGGATTCGAACTAACAATCGTTCGATTATTCGGCCATTCGATAGTCTAAGTACTGTCTCTTTAAGAAAAAACTTCGACCCCCCTAGTTCACCATCTAAAAGCTA
The DNA here is from genome assembly GCA_038501925.1 of Xenopus petersii. Taxonomy (NCBI): domain Eukaryota; kingdom Metazoa; phylum Chordata; class Amphibia; order Anura; family Pipidae; genus Xenopus; species Xenopus petersii. The sequence continues at coordinate 180,439,835 of CM076674.1, read as the reverse complement.
CCAAACTCAATGTTAGCCTATGGGGAAGGTCCCCATAGGCTTTCCTACGTTTTTTTATATATTCCTTCGACCGTTGGATTTAAATCCTTTGAGTCGTTCAATTGATTTTTAGTTCGATTCGAAGTCGAAGCTCTTAGTTCGAATTACGAATGGTCGAATATGGCTACTTCGACCATCGAATAGGTTACTTCGACCTTCGACTACGACCTTCGAGTTCGAATCGAACGTTTCGAACTAAAAATCGTTCGACCAATCGACCATTCGATAGTCGAAGTACTGTCTCTTTAAAAAATTCTTGGACCCCCTAGTTCACCACCTTAAACCTACCGGAAGGTACCCATAGGCTTCCTAACAATTTCCTGATCGAAGGAATATCCTTCGATCGATGGATTAAAATCCTTCTAATCGTTCGATCGAACGATTATTCCTTCGATCGTTCGATCGTAGGAATAGCACAAAATTCTTCGACTTCGATATTCAAAGTCAAAGGATTTTACTTTGACGGTCGAATATTGAGGGTTCATTAACCCTCGATATTCGACCCTAGGTAAATGTGCCCCTTTGTGTTTTTGCCATCTTTGCCATGGACGGGCAGAAGAGTTGAATGACTGAATTGAATAGCTTGTTGAAAATACCTCTCCTGTTGACTTTACTAGAAGCTTGCCAGGTTTTAGCTACCACATTTTTAGCATTTCGATTGATAGAACTTATAAAAAATTTACTTAAAACTGAAAGTATTTAAATTTGTGTTTTTGCCGAGATTTTCTTGAATCACAGCAAAAACTCAACTTCAAATTTTAATAAAGTTGCCCTTCAGAGTTCATCAATGTCTCTATGGCAGTTTTCCTACGAGTGCAATGACCTCTTCCATTTGTTTCCAGGGCACCTTTTGTGTTTGGTCCAGTTCTGAGCTTTTGGACTTTTTTTTAGTTCTGCCAAAATATCTTTATAATGATAAAATTGGGTCATGTCTGGAAGACTCTTCTTGATTTATTATTCTAAAAGGCGTTCTATAGCTCCATTAATAGGAAATGTGAACCGGTCTTAACCGGAGATGAGATTTCCAATTGTTACTTTGGCTCACGTTACTGCCCAAGCAATTCTTCTCACACTCAATTTTGGAGGAAGTTCATTAAGGTTTTCTTCTGCCTTATATCGGGAACTTAGAGAAGCCTGCAAAACTTTCCATTGTGTAGATACAAATTAATTAAGTTTAAAGGGGTTGTTCACCTTTGAGTAACTTTTCAGTATGATGTAGAAAATTATATTCTGAGACAGTTTGAAATTGGTTTCATTTTTTATTATTTGTGTTTTTTTGTTATTTAGCTTTTTATTCAGCAGCTCTTCAATTTTCAGTTTTAGCAATCATGTTGCTAAGGTTGAAATAACCACAGCAACCATTGATTTGAATAATAGACTGGAAAATAAATAGGAGAGGGCTGAAACAAAAATATGAATAATAAAAATTAGCAATAACTGTAAATTTAGAGCCTTATAAAGCATTTGTTTTTTTTAGATGGGGTCGGCGATCCCCATTTGAAAGCTGGAAAGAGTCAAAAGAAAAGGCAAATAATTAAAAAAAAAACTATAAAAAGAAATTAAAAAGACAATTGAAAAGTTGCTTCGAATTTAATACATAAAATAAATAATATTTTTGAAATATGAATGATTTATTCATTCTTCATCTTTTCTAATTCAATTTAGCCTTATAGAGCATTTGTCTTTTTAGATGGGGTCAGCGATCCCCATTTGAAAGCTGGAAAGAGTCAAAAGAAAAGGCAAATGATTAAAAAAAAACTATAAAAATAAATTAAGAAGACAATTGAAAAGTTGCTTAGAATTTAATACATAAATTAAATAATTCTTTTGAAATATGAATGTTTTCTTCAATCTTCATCTTTTCTAATTCCATTTATATAAAATAAGTGGACACAGCCATGTAGGATGGTATGGCCCTTAGCAAGGTAAGATATTTAGGGGCATATTTATCAAGGGATGAATTTTGAAGTAATGGGAGTTTTTTTGAACTCCCATAACTTCGAATCTGAATAAAAAAAGACCAACCGAAACTCACTAAAAAAATCTAATTCGATTCGAAGTATTTAAAAAAAAAAAAAACTTTCAAAGTCCTCCAATAGGCTAAAACACCAATTTGGCAGGTTTTAGATGGCGAATGGTCAAAAGTCGCAGTTTTAAAGAGATAGTACATGATACATTTGATGTTTACATTTTCAAATTTTTTTCAAATTTGAATCGAATTTGGACTCTTCCTTAGTCGAAATACACAAAATAGCTTGAAATTTTAAAATTTTTTTACTTTCGACCCTTGAATTTTCACTTCGACCCTTGATAAATCTGCCCCTTAGTATATATAATATATATATATATATGTATATATATATATAGTGAATAAAGTACCCCCTATTGTAAAATATAAGGATATTATAAGTTACTGAGGAGTTTACTGACCATATAAAAACACGAGGCCGAAGGCCATGTGACAAATGACATCAGAACTCACCGTTTATAACTGATGACATCAGAACTCACCGTTTATAAGGATATAATTTACAAGATATTCATAGCTTTTGTGTAGAATATATATATATATATATATATATATATATATATATATATAATATTTTTAGAACTTCATTGGTGATAAATTGGGTTCAGTTGTCATTCATTGCTCCCTACACACTCATAGGCTAAAAAAAAAAAAACAACTTGGCTGTCGTTGCCAAGAAATGTAGTATTTGCAGATGCTGAAGAGACACATGGAAACAGTTTTTAGTCTTTTATTTTCAGCAATTATACCTTAGAGCAACACAGTTGTTGCTGACTACTAACCTTATTATAAATACTCTGGAATAATATCACATAGAAATGAGATATTTCAACGTTTTATCAACAGACAACCCTCAAATCTGTAAAACACAGATGGGAAAGTTATAGCTTTGGAATGGTATGCATCTGTATCTTTTATGTATATCTTCAGAGCTTTATTCTGAAGAAATTTCGAAGGAAAAACAATGGTCACTCCACGGTGAATCAGATGCTAATGCCATTTTGAAAGCAGGATCTGGAAGAGATACAACGTGCACCTGATTTGCACCAAATCACTTGCATCATTGGGTCACTTGTGATGCATCACCAGAAGGGCAGATGAGTGCCAATGTGTTTGGAACGCAATATTTCAAGTTCCCTAAAATTTGTAAGACATTTCGAAATCTTAACTTTTTCCGTAAACGTGTGTCAATAGCACCAGGAATATATTAATAATGATGGCCTAGAACAGTGTGATGTTTCATGCTGTACCAATATGGAGTCCAGTGTGTCATCTGCAGTAATCAGCCCTTTGTCGTAAGCCTTCATCTAGGACTCCAAGGTGACCACTGTTGCCCTAACCATTTTAGTTGAAGGTACATTAACATGTGATTCCTATTGCTGAGTTTAGGCCATCTGACCAAAGTTTCAGCTTGCTCTTCTCATTTTGATAGGAGTAAAGAGATCTGCTCTAGTAATAATCCAAATAGCGAGACCCAATACAATGGATAGCCTTTTTTCAGCCACCAGTTCCCAAGAAGTATCCTCAAACAACCCAGACAAGTACTGATCAATAATCCACTTCACTAAAGCTGGTCTGCAAAAAATTATAGCCCTGGAGCTCCACCAAGCTACTCTTTCTTGCCTTATGTGATTCGCTAGTCAGAAACTAGAGAAGCCTATATATTTGCTGCAGATGGTTGGCTCTTATCATGCAATACAGCTGTAACTGGCTCAGTATTCCATAGGGATGCACCGAATCCAGGATTCAGTTCGGATTTGGCCAGGATTCGGCCTTTTTCAGCAGGATTCGGATTCGGCCGAATCCTTCTGCCCAGCCAAACCGAATCCTAATTTGCATATGCAAATTAGGGCCGGGAGGGAAATTGCATGACTTTTTGTCAGAAAACAAGGAAGTAAAATTTTTTTCCCCTTCCCATCCCTAATTTGCATATGCAAATTAGGGTTTGGATTCGGTTTGGTATTCGGCCGAATCTTTCACGAAGGATTCGGGGGTTCGGCCGAATCCAAAAAAGTGGATTCGGTGCATCCCTAGTATTCCAGAAGCTTCCATTCAGGGGTAGGTTTTAATAAATATAAAGCACAGCAGTCAAAGTCCCCTTGACCATGTGCTTAAAAAAAGCCAAAAAAATTGAGATTGGACCATAAAATATGAACATAAAAGGGGTCTTGTGTTTGCTCTTGACCTACATCCCCTGTGGAGATCCAGATGTCACCAGATTAGACCTCCAATAGAGATGGTAAATTATTTATTAGAAATACATTTTACTTGCATCACTTCACTAAGAGTTACGATCCTTAGCTAGGCTATGAGGAACACTAAAATGAATAGTCAAAAGCCAGCTGAACATTGCGCTTACAGAACTGGCTGCCGACCAATCATTATTTCTTGGGGAGATATATTAGATGGAAGGCCACATTTGTCAGTGCAAATAGGGCCTAAACATCTTATGTCAGAGGTAAGAATAGGAAATCATGCAATAAACTGCAATTTCCTGAAAAATGATCAATTACGTCTTGAATATCACATCTCTGGCTGAACCTGACGTTCTTAGTTTAACATTAATAAAAATTTATGACTTTGGATTTCTACCAAGAGAAACGTATAACTGTAACGGCGAAGATAATGGATGGATTATATGGTCCACCTGCACAAACTGCCGAATGGGAATTTTAACAAAGACTTTCAGTAGGAATGGCATTATGGAAATAATAAAGGGTGTAGATGTAGCAATGGGTCAAAAGAGAAATGAAAAAGGTCTCAAATACTGTATCCACTGAATTCAGTGGAGCTTGTTATAAGCATGCATATCTGAGCTGGGTCTCCGTTAACAACACTGCGACTGTCAATAATTATTTCTTAATGGGGTTTTAAAGTACTTTATCATGGAAGATTGAGAAAGCAATAACAATCAGGGTCTGTGGTAGGAAACAGAAAGCAACAGTCTCATATCTTTTCTTGGTAGTTTCCTTCATTCTACATTAGCTATTTCAGTTGAACAAACTTCACAAGGAATGGGTCCATCAAGATCGTGGGTCATGGTACATCATCTTGAAGGACCCAATTCTTATGAAGTTTGTTCAACTGCAATGGATAATGTAGAACAATGGAAATTACCAAAACAAGGGAATATCTAGTATAGGTCAATCTCCAAGCGAATGGCTCAGCACAGGAGGGAGAACTCTACAGGGCAAAACTCAGCTGTCTTTCTACACTTAAAAGACAAGGGACACTCCTTTGAAGACAGCAAGGTCCAAATCTTGGATAAAGAAGACCGCTGGTTTGAACGAGGCGTGAAAGAGGCGATTCATGTCAAGGTGGAGAGACCATCTCTGAACAGAGGTGGGGGCCTTCGACACCACCTGTCTGCTACATACAATGCTGTTCTAACATCTGTACCCCGGCGGATTCAGAACACTTCACACATCCATTCATGCAACTCTCACAAGTAACACCTGTATCTAGGAGTTGCATGACACATTGGATAATCCTATCACAACTACACAGAATCAACACCTCTGTGAGTTTCTTCAGATGTCACCTCTTTGAAGAGTTACAATGTGCCATTGTAAATGGATTAGTGGAAGAGTATATATGCCGAGAACTTCCCACACCAGTCAGTTGAACTGAAGAAGCTGCTCGGATGAGTAGTGAAACGTCTTCATTGATTACTCAGCAAGTCCAGTTGTTTTTAGATTGACCTATACTAGATATACTATGACCTAGATGAATGAAAATCTTCATAGTCAAGACAAGGGAACAATAGTTTTTTTTAAAGAAAAAGTATATTTTGTTCCCTTGTCTACACTAGCCATTGTAGTTGAACCAATACGGAACAGGTCTTACAAGCCAATGGAAAAATGTACAAAGGGGGCTTATGCCTTTAAAAATGGCTGTTGGTCTGGACAGGTGCAAATACATATAGACAAATACAAGAGTCCTCTGCACTCAACCCATTATCAATATATTTAAGACACTGAGACATTTTGTGCATACTGCTACTGAAAAATGCCTTACCCTTTAAACAAAACAGGGATTGTTTGTCCATATATTGCAATATATTTAAGCTGGCCAATTACTGTACATCAAAAAATAGCTTAAATATATTGCAATATATGGACAAACAATCCCTGTTTTGTTTAAAGGGTAAGGCATTTTTTAGTAGATGTATGCACAAAATGTCTCAATGTCTTTATATTGATAATGGGTTGAGTGCAGAGGACTCTTGTATTTGTCTATATGAATTTTGTGGTCACAGCCTCATTGCACCCCCGCTTAATGTTTTACAAATTAGTGGTGAGCACAGCTTTCCCTTGTTTGTTGTAGTTTAACAGGGATGATATGTCCTGGCATATTATACTGTATTTGACATATGATTGAAATGCCTCCTATGGAAAGAAAGTCACTTCTCAACCTCCTCCTTGTACAGGGGCATTTATCAACTGGTGCAGCAAACCTTGCAATTCAATTGAGGCTGGTGAGTCCTTCCAGCAGATTAACCCAACAGGCTTGGTCCTCCTGGGAAAAGTTTTGTTTAGCTTTTTCATTTTAAATGTGAAAAACATATGTGACGCAGATTGGTAATACAATTAATAATCTATAAAGTATGCATGTATAATGTCTACCTCTAAGACTTTCCTGCCAACAGTACCTGCTCCTCAAATCTTCAAGGTTCACACACATTTGTTTTCACTAGTAAATCTTGTTCCAATCCTAGACAATGCATAGCTAAAGGCAGATAGTAATGGGAAGAAAAGGGCGTTCTCAACATTCATGGTATCTGCTTATTATCTGTACACAGTTTGCAAAAGAAAAAAATCTCTATCATTCCAAAAGACTGTACAACCATACTGTTATTTTTATCAAACATGAATCCTGCTAAATGAGCACAGAGACAAAGACTTGAACTTGAACAAGTATAAAATAAATACAGATGCCTCGTTTCTAATATGCTGACTGAATGCTTGGAAACTGGCAGAATGTTGTGTCTGAGTCCTTGTTCCCATGATAGAGTCACTATATCTTCTAGATTTATTTCCTAAGTTGGTAATTCAGCCTTTGTTTTGAAGGATCGTGCCCCACAAGGTTCATTTTCTCATTTTCATTCTAGCCCTGTTACAAGAAGCTGAGAAGGGAAGTGGCCTAGGCAGGATGATGGTCCATGGGCTCCATGGATGGTCCTCTGTCTCTCAATAGAATAGACAATTCCCTGGGTTTGCTCACAGCTTTTACAGAGAGTCAGTTTCTATAAACCCGCTATCAAGTCATCATCATAGATTCTACATTTCCAGATATCTTTATCATCTATTCTATGCCATGTTTGCTATCAACATGCAGCATGTGTCGAGAGGAGTCTGTGTTTGGGTTAAAATACATTTTATGTACGTTCCTTTGTCTTTGTAATATTCTTTGTTCTTCATTAGTTATTGCAGTTTAACAAGCTTCATAAGGAACAAGTCCTTCAAGATGATGAACAAGAAAGAAAGAAAGAGAATTAGGAGAACAGACTAAGGGCTGATTTTTTATAACTAATTGAAGAACCTCACTTTGATCCTGAATCTTGTTGAATTTGATAAACCATGTAAATGTATCTGAATGAGTCTCGCTGCCTGAGACAGATAAGCACCATTCATTTCTGAGTGCAAGGTGCAAAATACAGGGACCATGGACACAAAGAAGCTTGGAATTAACACTTTGGGGAGGTGTTGATTCCAGGATTCTTTTATGGACCCATTTATTAAACCTCAAATTTTTCTGGTCAAGATTTAAAGGGGAAAACTCAAATTTTTAGAGGAAAAAAAAACCTCAATTTTTTGCCAAAGTTGCTAAAAATACAAATCTGAAAATACTCCATCTCAAACCTGTTGAGGTCATGTAGAAGTCAATGGCAGATTGAAGTTGAAGTTGTTTCTTGACATCGCTGGATAATACGAAAAAGTCTGGGTTTTCTTCCTATAATCCGATTAAAGTTTTCGCAGCGACAATTTGATAAAGTCAAATTTGTTGCAACATTTTTTGTTGCAGCAGAATTATTGACAAATGAGTTCAATTTGTGGATGGGAGATAGGCCAATTTAGTTTTTATAAAGTTTTAGTAAATAACTCCCATTATGTACTGTGCCCACACATACTGTACAGCTAATTTTGAACTCAAATCTTAAATCACAGACTAACAATGTTATTGAGGCCACATTGTGTATAAAAAAACATGGTGAATTAATTCCATATTAAAATTGTAATATTACAAGAGCCCTAACACCCCATACAAGTGCCTTTTCTTACACAGTAATCATAGAACCGTGGCTCATACTGCCCATATAGTATCCAATATTCAGTGTAAGGTAAGACACTTTTTGGGGAACCAGTGGACAATGCAAATCACTTTTTTGAACTCAGGTTTTTTTGGTGGAAAGCTGGAAGTTCTAGCTCAACAATATCTGGAGGACATCATGTTCCCATTTCTGTACCTTAGAAGGTTTATATACAACTGCAATCCACAGGAGTAGTTGGTGTTAGGAAGATTCTAGAATACCAGTAGGAGATTGTGACTGTCATTCCTGTCTTTGAAAACCAGTGCTTAGAAACATATAAAGGTGACAAGTTCATTAAAGCACCATGACAAAATGTTTCTTATAAGCTGTATGCAGTGTCGGACTGGGCCGGCGGGACACCGGGAAAAAACCCGGTGGGCCCTGGCTCTTTTGGGCCCAGTGGCCCAGTCTCTACCCATATCTGCCTGTTAATGGCGCGACTCCATTTATTGGAGGTTGCAGCAAAAAAAAAAATTTGTGCGTACAGCCAAGGCACCGGTCGCATGTGTATAAACGCTGCACCACACACATACGCAGAAACGCGCAGCGCTCATGCCGGTGCAGAGACGCGGCGCACCCGATGGCGCTGCAGTGGGGCTGGAGGGGGGCCCTGGGGCAGTAGCCCCGGTGGGCCCCAGGCCCCCCAGTCCGACCCTGGCTGTATGCATTTAATGCAGGCAACTAATTGTGGGGAACTCAATTAATTTTGACTCCTATGCTTACTGACACAATTCATCCCTATCCCCAGGGCTTAGTGTCCTGTGGTTGTTATAGTTACACTAACCAAGAGAATATTGACTTTAAAGGGGTTATTTACCATTTGTCTCATATTTTTATTAAACCAAGCTCAACCAAACTGCCATCCATGATTTTATCTTATTTATCAATAAAATAACTCAAAAATTCAGGTTTGGTTAAAAAAAACTTGATAAAAGCGAGCGAATGAACACACAAATACTGGTGTATGGCTCTACACAAAGGCAAAGTCAATAAATCGATGATCTAAAGATAATGAAACTAAACAAATAAATGAAAAAAATAATGAAGCTGATGAAATGGTTTCTCACCAAGGTAACCCCCAGGCCAAAGGTTCGAAGGGGGTGGGGAGTTTGTGGAAGCACTCTTAAGGCTAAATCAAAGTATATTTAAGTATAATGGAAGTGCTACCTACAACGCACTTCCCTGGTCCCCTGTCTCATAAGTAATTCAATATAAATGCAAGTGCATATGTTTACAAAAAAGGGGTTTTTAGTTACAAAGTTATGATCATAAAATTGAAAATTCACCATACCACATCAAGGTAAGCCCCATATGGCGGTCCCTAACTTGCTTATCTCAGGTCATAATATAAAAGCAAATACTTCTCTGCATAATAGCATTACCTGTATTCAGTGTGTGTTGAACATTGGTTTCAATCTCAAGGCTGAATCCTCCCCCACCAGTCCAAAGGTTGCCAACCAATTTTTGTGCAAAAATCCAAATGGAGTTTTGCCCATTTCCAAGTAAAGTGGTAGTTTAAGACTTGATAAATTAAAAAGGCTTTATTAGGACATGCATAGGCCTTACATGTTTCATGCCGGTGTGGGCATTTACTCATAGGCTGTTGCTCTCCCCCATGTACAATCCTTTTAAAGGGGTGTCAACCAATTAAAATACATTACATCACAAAAAGTTTTGACCAATACGTGAGAAGCTCAATGCAAAGTGCAGAACCAATAGGGGCATATATCACATTGTTTGGATCCCGATAAAAAATAGAAATGTATAGAAATAGCAATGTATCATACAAAAACACTTCATATGAAAACTTTACATACAATATAAAGACAATTGAACTAGAAAATTCAGAAAAAATAAGGAAAAAAAGAAAAATTACGAAATTAAACTCTGCGAAGAATACCCTCACATTATAAATAAAGCAAGCGAAAACTCGATTTTTTCCCCACAAAAAGTTTTTGCCCCAAAAAGGCTGATCAGAAAAAAATCGAGGTTTAGTAAATAACCCCCTAAATGTGCTTATACATTTAGGGGGTTATTTGTTTGTTGAAGCATTCATGTTTACAGCCATATAAACACTTATCAAGGGTCGAATTTAGAATTGAAAAAACTTTCTTTCGAAAAATTCAAATTCAAAAAGACCAACTGAAATTGAGTGGAAGTTTTTGTGGTCGAATAGGTCAGTTTTCGATCGAATAGGTCCGTATTCGTACAAATCAAAGGATCGATGGAATAGTGCATTCGATTGAATTTGATTAGAAGTTTTTCCCCCAAAAAATTTCAATTTTCAAAGTCCACCAATTGACTCCAAATAAGGTCAATTCGGCAGGTTTTAGATTGTGAAAGGTCGTACATGATACATTCCGATATTCGAATTTTTGAATTTTTTTTCAAACTCGAATCGAATTTTAACCATTCCCTAGTCGAAATACACAAAAATTCATTCGAAAATTCGCCTCTACCTTTCATAAATCTGCTACACTGTGTATGTACCTAGCCTAAGCCCAAAACTGATTCTGAGAAATTCCAAGTTGGAAGGAACAAATTCACAAAACTCTATTCCATATAATCTTGAAAGTGAGTGAGAGAAATTCCATACTAGATTCAACCAATACACTCACCTCTGCTCACTTGTAGGAACAATCTTAGCAAGCTAGGTGGAGCCACAAAGGCCTCTCTAAATTACCTCTTTAAGCAGTTTTGTGGTGCTATTTAAGGAACTGTTGGAATTGCCTATATAACTATTACCTACTACACTCAAATTGTCTTGACACATTTTTCCACATCAAGAAAAATATTACAAAAATATTACAGAGAACATTTTGTTCATTATTCCTCATTATGTTCCGTGTTTTGTGTGTAGGCACCGGGGTTGTTTTCTTCTGCATAGTCAATTGCCTTCAGGAATGGAAAGAAAAACAGAATTTGTCTGGGTTTTGGTGACTTGAAACCTGTCAAGTTTCTCTGGTTTAAGTGGTTACGATATAAATCTTGGCTTGAAATGGATGGAAATCATGTAGGAAAAGCTGGGGAAAAAAAACAACATTATTTGCATTAAAAAGAAGTGAAACACACAGTTGTAATAAGGTACATGGTGCACAGCCAAATCATTGCTTAAATAAATACCATTAAAATCAATTAATCTAGAAACTTGGCATGTAAATTTGTATTAAATATACATTTGATTGGGGGACATTTGATGGGGGACCTCCAACCCAAAGCAGGTCCATCTTGACACAAAATTCTCCTTAGTAAAAGTGTGAATAAAACAATCATCTTTCACGTTGACTCTATACTTTGTTTCAATTTAAACGTTCCAGTTGGAATTCTCTAGATTTATTGCCTTTCTCTTAGCCCAATCTTTTCTAGACCAAGGGGCACATTTACTTAGGGTCGAATATCGAGGGTTAATTAACCCTGGATATTCGACTGTCGAAGTTAAATCCTTCGACTTCGAATATCGAAGTCGAAGGATTTAGCCCAATTCATTCGACCGAACAATCGAAGGAATAATCGTTCGAACGATTTGAAGAATTTTAATCCATCGGTCGATCGAACGAAATTCCTTCGATCAAAAAAAGCTTGCAAAGCCTATGGGGACCTTCCCCATAGGCTAACATTGATGCCTGGCTAGGTTTTAGGTGGCGAAGTAGGGGGTTGAAGTTTTTTAAAAGAGACAGTATTTCGACTATCGAATGGTCGAATAGTCGAGCAATTTTTAGTTCCAAAATTATTCCTAAACCTGTATTGTTATACCAACCTTATCCCAGATATTATTCTCATTCTATTCTTGAGGAATATTCAATACACAAAGGAGCCTATTTATTATGCTGTGTAAAACAAAATTTGCAGAAAAGACGATGTAAAATAAATGGCAGATTTATCAAGGTGCCCCTTCCACTACCCTCCCTAGTGCTCCCTCCCTGCTTCTGCCCCGCATAGTACATTAGTGAAAAATGTGCCCCATAATGTGAAACCCGTATTTGTGCAGAATAGTACAGCAGTGCTTAAAGGTATACTGTCATGGGAAAACATGTTTTTTCCAAAAACGCATCAGTTAATAGAGCTGCTCCAGCAGAATTCTGCACTGAGATCCATTTCTCAAAAGAGCAAGCAGATTTTTTATATTTAATTTTGAAATCTGACATGGAGCTAGACATATTGTCAGTTTCCCAGCTGCCCCAGTCATGTGACTTGTGCCTGCCCTTTAGGATGTAACTACTTTCTGGCAGGCTGTTATTTCTCCTACTCAATGTAATTGAATCAGTCTCAGTGGGACCTGGATTTTACTATTGAGTGTTGTTCTTAGATCTACCAGGGAGCTGTTATCTTGTGTTAGGGATCTGCTATCTGGTTACCTTCCCATTGTTCTGTTGTTAGGCTGCTGGGGGGGAGGGGGTGATATCACTCCAACTTGTAGTACAGCAGTAAAGAGTGACTGAAGTTTATCAGAGCACAAGTCACATGACTGGGGCAGCTGGGAAACGGACAATATGTCTAGCCACATGTCAGATTTTAAAATTGAATATAAAAAAATCTGTTTGCTCTTTTGAAAAATGGATTTCAGTGCAGAATTCTGCTGGAGCAGCACTATTAACTGATGTGTTTTGAAAAAAAAAATATTTTACCATGACAGTATCCCTTTAAGGGCACCATCTTCCGCATTTTGGTTTTCTTCCGGGAAGGGAACATGGACACAGAAATATTTGGCACATGTGCAGTCCGGTTCCAGGCTGGTATTCGCGTATGCGCCAGAAACTTAGTAAATAGCCAAAGGGAAGAAAGAGGATTAGAAGAAAACTGAAGATGCAAAAGATGGCACCCTTGAACTCTCTGCGCTACTCTGCACAGATATGTAAGTTTCCCAATTAGGGGCACATTTTTTACTAATGCACTGTGTGGGGCAGAAGCAGGGAGGGAGCACTATGGAGGGTAGTGGAAAGGGATTTTCACATTAGGGGGGATTTAGTTCTCCTTTAAAACAACAAGATGTAGTGGTCCTATACAAATATAAGTTATGAGAGTGGACATATAAAGGGAGTTTCTCTGAAGGATTGAACATCCTCTTAATCTACTCCTGTTAGCCTTGAGAAATCAACAAATCAGGAGTCTTAAAAAAGAAAATGCCCCTTCTGCATGGGGCTCTAAATAATGTACAGATCTTGCTAAAGTTATGTGTGCAAGTACTTCCAAACATGAACAACCAAGGTTGCGGAACTCTGTCCATTAGTAAAAGAATGTTGGCAAATCTGATTTTATTTTGAAGGAAATCCAAAAACCACTTTCTAAATTACAATTTTAAACTTACTTAGTGGTGGTTTTTTAAGGGAATATTTGTAATGTACAGTATCCATAACTATTACCTACTAAATTTTATCTCAGACAGTTTCTACAATATTACAAAAATACTATTGGGAACCTTGTTTTGCTTATTACTCCCTAAGTTCAATATCTTGAGCTAAAGAGCTGGCACTGGTATTGATTTTCCTCTCTTTAAATTACATTAAAAAGGGAAATGGAAGGAAAATGTGCCTGGGATTTGGTGACATTAAACATCACTGATTTAAGCGGTTACGATATAAATTCGGAATCATTATAGATAGGAATCATGTACCAAAATGTGGAACAAAACATTCGGTGCTGAAAATAAAAATAAGTACATCGACTGCAGTTTGAAGCCGCTTAAATAAACACCATTAGAAGATGAACAAAATAAACGTCTTTGTGAATCTATTGATCCTCCCAAATTGTGTTGTTTAAACTTTACATTATTATTTACAGCAGGGTTATTTACAGTTCCATTGTTTCTTTGCATTAAAAGTAAATATAACCATAACACATCAATTAAAAATCAGTGTTGGTTTTCCAACAAAAAAAATGTTGATTGGATAAGAATTTACCCACTTTGCTATGAAACCCATACGCTCTGGTGCAACCAACTGCCTTTAAAAGTCAAATCATTTTCTTAAAACAGTAAACCAGTGTTGAATTAAAATGTCATGTCATCTCAAAATATACACTTTGCACCTGTTTCTTATGGTTTGAACAAACAACATCTTAAAGGGCATGTGAAGGCAAAAAAATAAAATCCAATTTTTACTTTCTTTAATGAAAGAAACCTATCTCCAATATACTTTAATTAAAAAATGTGTACTGTTTTTATAAGAAACCTGACTGTATGCAGTGAAATTCTCCCTTCATTTACTGCTGTGGATAGGAATTGTCAGACAGTCCCTAACTGCTGAGCAGGGAAACAATCATACTTATGAACAGCAGGGGAGCCCCCTTAATTCCCAGCCATGCAGAACTCAAGCAGCTTTGTTTGTTTCCCTGTAGAGCAGTCAGCGACTGTGTAGAGATTTGTATTGGATTTTATTTTTGCCTTTACATCCCCTTTAATGTTTCCAACTCCAGCTGCAGGGACAAAGATCATGGAGTCAGATTTAAACAGATAAACTGGGATTCTATTTGGAGGATTATTTTGCTGCAGCCACTGGTTCTGCAGAGTTGGAGAAAGTTTGTATTAAACAATACAACAACTATAAACTCCAAATTAGATTACATGACAACACAGGACCCAGTGCAGTCTGTATATTCTGAATATTAATCAGCTTCTGGCAGATATTATTTGACTTGTGCTGTTTTGATCATTTATGAGGATCCCTAAGCAGCCCAGACCACACTGAGCATGTGCACAGTCTTGGTCTTGCAAAGATGTTTAACAAAGTTACAAGATGGTGACCCCCTGTGGCCAACTTTGAAAGCATAAAACATACCAAATACACCAAATATACCAAATCCATGTAGGAAAACAGCGCACATGAGTTCTGAGACCAGAACTAAATTATTTTGTCCAAGAGTAAACCTGATTGTCTTTCAATGAGTCAAAGCTAATTTGGAGTAACCAAGAATCTGAATATAGAATGCCTCAATCAAAACCCCAACATTAATATGTGGCAAAACTTGAAAATTGCTGTTCACCAACAGTCCCCTTAAACCTGAAGGAGTTTGAGAAATCTGGCCAAGAAGAATGGACTAAAATTGCAGGATCCCAAGACAACCAAAAGACACACAGCTGTAATTGGAGAATCTCATGGTAATTTTGGTTTAGCCCCTTTAGGATGCTACCTGGTTTGAGAATTGTTCAGGTTTAAAGGGATTCTGTCATGATTTTTATGGTGTTGTTTTTATTTCTAAATGACACTGTTTACAATGCAAATAATTCACTCTACAATATAAAATGTCATTCAACCAGCAAGTGTATTTTTTTAATTTATAATATTGGTGTGTAGGTGCATCTCAGGTCATTTTGCCTGGTCATGTGCTTTCAGAAAGAGCCAGCACTTTAGGATGGAACTGCTTTCTGGCAGGCTGTTGTTTCTCCTACTCAATGTAACTGAATGTGTCTCAGTGGGACCTGGAGTTTACTATTGAGTGTTGTTCTTAGATCTGCCAGGGAGCTGTTATCTTGTGTTAGGGAGCTGCTATCTGGTTACCTTCCCATTGTTCTGTTGTTAGGCTGCTGGGGGGGAGGGAGGGGGGATGTCACTCCAACTTGCAGTACAGCAGTAAAGAGTGACTGAAGTTTATCAGAGCACAAGTCACATGACTGGAGGCAGCTGGGAAACTGACAATGTCAGATTTCAAAATTAAATGTTACTAAATTGCTCTTTTGAGAAACCGATTTCAGTGCTGAATTCTGCTGGAGCAGCATTATTAACTGATGCTTTTTGAGAAAAAAACATGTTTTCCCTTGACAGTATCCCTTTAACTACTAGCACTTTCAGTTAAAACACCTAACAAAGGAAGGCTGTCGTCTTCCACATTGTCAAGCTCAGCCAATTGTGGTAGTGTCCAGTTTTGACTTATGTTGTCATGTGTTCATACTTAGAGCGTCTACAAAGACTAGCATCAATTCATTGTTGCCAACAACTAATTCCAGTGAGTCTACATGTAAACAACTTATTCTCAATACATTTGAACAGTACTAATGTTACTAACTAGGTCAGGACTGGTAATCTGTGGGTTCTGAGAAATGCCTGAGGGGCTGATTTAAGATACCATAGAAAGTCACTAGTGATAGGCGCATAAATTCACCAGGTGCAAATTCCCTTGGAATTTCCGCATTTCGCCGCTGGCGAATACATTTGCAAAACTGCCACGAATATTCGCCAGTGTCAAAAAATTTTGGACAGCCGTGGCAAAAGTCGCTTGTGTCAAAACTGTCGCGTGTCAACATTATTCAGACACCCATTGACTTTAAAGCCGGCGTCAAAATTTACGTGAGCATCAGAATTTCAAGTTCTTCGCAAATTTTGCGGGTAATTCACAAATTTTTTGGGCGAAGCCAAACGGGACAAATTCGCCCATCCCTAAAAGTGACTATTTAGTGGGCCTGTGGGGGGCTGTTGGGCGTAATTATACTTGGAATGCCAGGGCTTGTTTTAACTTCCAGTCCAGACCTGTTACTTGTATATTATAATCCAATAGCATTTTAAAGTGTCTCTCCTCGTTAAAACACAGAATGATCCAAACCGTACAAGTTTAAACGATTACAAGACGTTATGTAGAATTAGTTGGACAACAGAAAGAAGAAAATACCTGGAAGACACAAAGGGAGGACAATTTCTCATGACTTTTGTCATAACATAACATATATGACATATCTAAAGAAAACTTAATATGACTTCTTACAGCTTCTAGGAAATACTTGTTCTACTAGCCAACAATTCAACGGACCCTATAATATTTCGGCAACATTATATTTGCTTTTATGCAGAAAAGAATGTTTCTTCCTCTGAAAGTATTGCAGACCACAATATGGGAACAAGTTTACTAAACTGTTTCATAACTGGTGATCAGATGATGAGTAGAAACCTGCATGAACCTGATAACACAAATTGAAAGCATTACAATTCTGCCCGTGCCCTGGTACTCTTCCAGAAAAAGCTTTGCGATTCCAAGAAACTGAAATTGTATTCTGACAGATAAATCAAGAGATTTAAGGCTGGTCAGTTTCTTGAATTTGTATTTGTATTTAAACAGCACCAGCTGAGGTTCTGGTTATGCAAGATCACTGTGAAGAACATGTAGCACCAACTACTTGTTTCTGCATGCGTAATGATTCATAGAAAAAGCAAATAATGCCAAATTTAAATTCCCGGTTGTTTCTCAGAAAAAGGGGCAATCTATGTGCACATTTATGTAACTGATAACAAAGACCTCAAGGAAGCAATGCTCTTTAGTGGTTTTCACACTTTTTTCGGTCCCCTTTTACGCTCACCATTTGATCAGAATTCTCACATTGGCATATTCAAGACGCTGCCAAAATTCTTATTCACTCTCTCATCATATCGCGTCTAGACTACTGTAACTCTCTTTTTATTGGCCTCCCCCTCCAGAGACTGTCACCTCTCCAGTCCATAATGAACACTGCTGCGAGGCTCATACACCTCAGCAACCGCTCCTTCTCTGCCTCGCCATTCTGTCAATCCCTGCACTGGCTTCCGTTACCTTTCAGAATCAAATTCAAATTAATGACACTGACTTTCAAAGCACTTCACAACTCTGCTCCACCCTACATCTCTGAACTCATCTCTATATTCTCACCCACTCGCTTACTACGCTCCTCTACTGACCTCCTACTCAACTCTTCTCTCATTACCTCCTCACATGCTCGCATTCAAGACTTTGCAAGGGCTGCACCCCTCCTCTGGAACGCTCTCCCACGGTCTGTCCGACTTTCTCCCAACCTTTCTGCTTTCAAAAAATCTCTGAAAACGCACTTCTTTCGAGAAGCCTACCCTCACTCTGCTTAACTACCAAACGCAACACCATATACAGTACCACATTTCTCACCCACTTACTTCGATCTTGCCCACTCCCACATCTTGTGTATTACTCCCTTCCCTTTAGACTGTATGCCTATGCATAGGGCCTTCCTCACCTTTTTGTACCTGTATTGATTGTGATGTTTGTTACTCCATATATTCTATATATGTAATTCGTGTGATGTAGTTGTATAATCACATTTACTTTACAGTGCTACGCAATATGTTGGCGCTATATAAATACATGTTAATAATAATGTTAATAATATAATTCCAGAAAATATCCAAGGCATGAAAAAAAGTGTAATAAGTTAAACCCTAACTGGCCATCAGGTGAGGCTTAAGACATTCACATCCTTCTTCTTCATAACAGGTCTTCGGCCTTCCCCTGTATTTGGATCTCAAAGGGGGACGAGCTCCATGAGATCAAGTCTTCCTAGATAAGCACAATATGGCGCTCTTTATACTAGATACCCCTATGAAATGATGCAGACCTTTCTTTGTAGGTCATCATTTTTTTAAAAAACAACTGCAACTGTTAATTTGAGAGACCTCATTTACTTTCCTCCCTTAGTTAAAAAAACAAGAATTATATCATGTTATGTGAAATCAAATTAATAATAGGAACACATAATCAGATAAAATAATTACACATTTTCTCTGTTTGAGACTCATGAGTCCAATCAATACTCATGGGTTTGATTTCAATATCCTTGGAACAATAAGAACAGTCAAGACTTCTATCCCGTTGGTTCTGTCTACTTATATTTCAACCAAAGGTATTAGTATTAGTACAGGTTCAACAATTGGTGACATTTTTAGGGCATAATAATTTTAATGTAATTTGGACCACCAATATTTTATATATATCAGGAAATTTCCCCACAGTATAAAAGAAGTTGCAGAAACACAAAGGAGCAAATCAAGACTAATAAACTACACTGATATATGTGAGACAAAACAAACAATAAAGCATCATTGAACTTTTCCTAAACCCCTTCTTTACCAGTGTGATCAAATGCACAAGACCTTTTAATTACAAATTTAGGATGAGAAAATTGGCAAGCCCCCATACCATTTCAAGGTAAATTCCATGTTGTGGTCTGAACTATTTACTTCTGGTCATATTATTCATAGACTGGAAACTCTCGCTTGGTTGCATTATCTTGGGAACTAAAACATTGATCTCCCAACTAGAACATTGATCTTAAAGCTGTTCCTTCTCACATTGTGAGATTTTGGGATGTTTTAACCATATCGAAGTTTGGCCATTCGTCCTGCAGTATATCTTTGCTAAAATACAAAATATGCAATAAGGTTCTTTGGGGAGACATATCTTGCATTTTTAGATACTTTTCTAATTGACATGTTGAAATATTGTCTGTTCTTTATAACAATAAAAGAACAAAAACTATCAGAGCCAAACAGTGGCATAACTAGAGTGGGCAGGGCCCCCCTGCAAAAAAATCTTCAGAGGGGACCAGGGCACTCTGATCCCCATTCTCCGCCCACTTCCTTCCTCCACCCACTTTCTTCCTCCACCCACTTTCAGCCCTGACTCCACCCACTCTGCACCTAGACCCTGCCCACTCTCCGCCCCGTGTCTCTGCCCAATCTCCGCCCCGTGTCTCTGTTTTCCCACTGCAGGTAAGAGAGCGGCTGGGGAAGGGCGGGTGGTTTCTTGTTAACTATAGAGGAAACAGACCCGGCAGTCCAGGGCCAGGACCCCCTTTCCCGAGCCCCCCTGTGACCAGGGCGACCATTAGAAATCACAAGGCCCCCTGGGCCCCACCCACCCTGGCCCCCAAGCCCCACCCCAGATCACACCCACATCACAGTTAAAAGACCACACAGACATCAGCGCTAAAAAAGGTAACCCTTCACACACAAGTTATAAAAACCTATTGATGATCAGGGCCCCCTTATAAGTTAAAAAAAAACTTTGGTATCAGGGTCCCCCCATTAAAGTTTTTTTAAAAAAATTGCTGGTCAGGGCCCTCCTACAAGTTAAAAAAAAATAATTGGTGACCAGGGCCCCCCTATAAGTTAAAAAAAAACATTGGCGCCAGGGCCCCCCATAAAAGTTTTTTTTTAAAAAAAAACATTGGTGCCAGGGTCCCTCTTACAAGTTAAAAAAAATTGGGCACCCAAAGAATATTTTTAAAAAAAACATTGGTGGCAGGGGCCTATAGAATATTAAAATAATAAATTGGTGGCCAGGGGATAAAAAAAAAAAAAACACACATTGGTGTTCAGAGGAATTGAACTTGTGGGTTTAGGACTTCAACTTCACTTCTATCGTGACTTTGGGTCTTTTCTCCGCTTCAGGACTTCAATTTCGGATGTTTTCGTGACTTCGGGTCTTCTCGCCGCTTTGGGACTTCGGCTTTGGCTATTTTCGTGAATTCGGGTCTTTTCGCCGCTTCGGGACTTCGGCTGTTCAGCTTTTTGGCACTTCCGCAATTTGCTGTTAGGGACTTCAGAAGGGCGACACGGCTTCGGCGTTGTCAAGGGGGGCACGGCTCTTTTGAAAAGTTCGGCACTGAAGGGCCCCCTTTCAGGCCCGGGCCCGGTACACTTTACAGTCATGATGTTTCTCTGGTCAGTTCTAAGAAGAGCAACTTTTGGTAGTCAACAAACTGAACAACAGGGGGTGCTGTTGTATCAAAATTCATTATATTAGCAGTTTAATAACTGCTAATATCTTGAAAACAAGAAAAAAAATAATGTAGATTCCACAGGAGAGCACTCTGAGCAATTTTATATTCATTTGTTTTCAGAATTCTGGATAAGAATTTTACGTTGCTATTGACTAAATGAGAACTCTCTGACACATTTTGAAAAAAAAAAGGCACATTTTTTGGATTTTTCTATGTGTAGATATGACACTAAAATGTCCAAGGATGTACAGACTGCGATTTAGTTGTTATCCTAAATTGAACATAGACAGAACATTCTAAAGTTTTACCACAAACATCGATGCCAGTACCAAGTGGGGGAAACCAAATAAACTCAACAATATGAACCTGAAATTAACAGAAGTATTTCCATTAGTGCCTGTCTGCATAATATGGAATGTAGACTGAACTATATACAGTTTCTTTAAATTAATATGTGACACGCTGATATGTTGACAAGAATGTGTGTTTTCCCTTGCTAAGATTAGTTGATGTTGAATGTGGGCTGCGAGTTAATTTTTTTTATGAAGTTGTACTTTTCTAAAATTTCCAATCGCAACATAAACATCGTAATATTGATTACAAAGTTCACTTTTCTCCTAATATTTTTGGATGTACCGTTACATTTTTTTTTTCAAAGTTAGTCTCCTGTTTTTCCCCTAAAAGTACATTCAATTCTGTTTATTTGAATTGTGTAACCATGTCACATGCCATTTGAAATTATTTTCGGATGTATTTAGTCCTAGATCAGGCACTAGCCCTAGCAGGCAAATGGAGGTTTGATTTTTTTTCCGGTTGCAGGAAGGCAGAACGGAAAAGGCAAAAAATCACAGGTAATAAAAATGAAGTCCAGCTGCAAACAAATTAATATTAATGGGAAACTTCCTATTTAAATATCTTCTGCTCAGTTTTTTTTACATACATACAGAGATAACCTCGTATTTGTGCACAACGAGAGGTGAATGCCGCTGATGGTATCTTGCAAAGGCTCAGAATCCTACAGTAAAAACATAGGGTTTCAAATGGAGGTCCTTCTTTTTAAAAGGCAGAGCAGAGCGAACATAGGAGCAAATCATTATACCCACAAGTAGCATCCTAAGGTGCAGGTAGTTGTGCTCTTTAATGCAGGGGCAGGTTGTAGGTGGTAAGTGGAAATCCCCTTGGATGCCACCTAGCTTGATGAACATCATTGAGACCAGCATGCATAAAATACATGGAAGCCCTGTACTTGCCTCTTATTGTTAAATGGCATAAAGTGCAGGGCTTCCTTGCACCCAAAGCAATATGCTTCCTTCACCTTTCCCAGGGTTTGTCACAAGGCACAAAGCAAAGTCTGCAACCAAATCCAGGGGGCACAAGTACATCCTGGATGCGTCCCAAGTAGGGATGCACCGAATCTACTATTTTGGATTCGGCAGAACCCCTGAATCCTTCATGAAAGATTCGACTGAATACCGAAGCAAATCCAAATTTATATATATTGCATATGCAAATTAGTAGTGGGAAAGGGAACATTTTTTACTTCCTTGTTTTGTGACAAAAAGTCACACAATGTCCCTCCCCACCCCTAATTTGCATATGCAAATTTGGATTCAGTTCGGTATTCAGCGGAATCTGTCGCAAAGTATTCGGGGGTTTGGCCGAGGCCAAAATAATAGGTTCGGCTGGGCAGAAGGATTTGGATGAATCCTGCAGAAAAAGGCCGAATCCTGGCTGAATCCCGAACCGAATCCTGGATTCGGTGCATCCCTAGTCTCAAGAGTGCAATTTTCCAGAACTTGCTACGGTATTTGTAAGTAAGGCCTCAGACCTTTGTGGTCTAAAATATAAAGAGCTAGAATATTGGCCATAAAGTAGTACAGAACTGCTGTTTCTTATGCAAAGGTGACAACCCTGTTGTAATGCCCAGTGACAAACGTCTTCAGTTCAAAGCCACTTACATGTTCCACCTTTGACTAGGGCCCCTTAAAGGTCAAACTCTTGTTCAGGGCCCACCTTAGCTCATGGAATGAGTATCTGTATATCAGTCAATCATAGCTTCAAGAATATCTCGGACGGCCAATACATATACTCCTGATCTCATTGACCTTCAAGCTGGGATTCCAGGTGTATCAGTGAGAAACCAGTAGTACATCTGATTGGTCCACCACACACCTGTGTTAACTGGCGTTGCTGGTTAACCATTGACCGGGCTTGGTCCCTTAGCAACTGTAGAATATATATGGATCCGCACACACTCAAATTATGCAATTGGGGAGCTTACCCCATTTATTACAAACATAAATGGGATAAGTTTCCCTACTGCATGATTTGAGTGTGTACAGATCCGTACACACTCAAATCACACTCACTTACATGTTCCACCTTTGACTAGGGCCCCTTAAAGGTCAAACTCTTCTTCAGGGCCCACCTTAGCTCATGGAATGAGTATCAGTATATCAGTCAATCATAGTTTCAAGAATATCTTGGACAGCCAATACATATACTCCTGATTTCATTGACCTTCAAGCTGGCATTCCAGGTGCATCAGTGAGAAACCAGTAGTACATCTGATTGGTCCACCACACAGACGTGTTAACTGGCGTTGCTGGTTGACCATTGACCGGGCTTGGTCCCTTAGCAACTGTAGAATATATATGGATCCGCACACACTCAAATTATGCAATTGGGGAGCTTATCCCATTTATTACAAACATAAATGGGATAAGTTTCCCAACTGCATGATTTGAGTGTGTACAGATCTGTATATATACTACAGTATCTATGAGAAAGCCATTCTCACCCCATTAGGCTGAGCCTCACTGCACCTGCTCCAAGCCACCCCAAGAGGCACAGTCCCATAGTTTGGGAACAACTACTGACCTACAATTCTGATCATCCCTCAACAGCTGAAGGATCTGTGAGTTGCAGCTTAGAAATTTCTACAACATTCTTAAAGAAGGACCAAACCCAAGCAGCAATTTACTGCAGTGCTTTTTTCACATGACCTGTTTCGGGTGTAGAACCCTTTGATCCTTCCTTAAGAATGCTGTAGTTGCATATTATTATGGATAGGATGTGGAAGGAAAAGCCGAACATAAAGGTATAGTTGAGTATGGGCAAAGTTTTGTCTAAGCCTAGAAATATCTGTACAGCATGTGGTTGACCACCCTGGATATATAGTCTGTACATTTACCAAGGGCATTTTCTATGAAGTCCCTTTCAACCCTAAAGGGCAGATACTCCATTAAAAGTAAATTCATCCTCATACACTAACAAGCTCTTTCATGCTGAATTATGGGCATAACATTACAATCATGTCTATTTTAATGCGCATTCCTGCATCTGTAGTCACCACTTAAGCATGTACTTGGCATGTCATACATAAGATATATAATCAATTTGTCCGCGAACAGAAAACAGAGAACGTTTGGCATTTCCTTCTTACTCATTATGTCACGTTTTAAAAAAAATAAATAAAAAAATTCCCTCCCCAGAATGCTGCCAGTGTTTGTAATTGAATTAGTTCCCTTAAAAAATCAAATGTACTGAGATTACTGAGTACATTACAGCATTAGGCTTCATTTAGAGAAGGGACTGCCAGCCTGCCCTACTGATTGATTGATTTTGAACCAAATTCCCCAACATTCTTAGCCAGGTAATGCTTGAAAGATTTAGCAGAGATACACTCTGATTTAATACATGAAATACATGTATATGCCACAACCCCTTCTAATAACAGTATTTAGTTGGAACAACTTCATGATAAAGATCTCAGTAAGGCTGATAATGATCGGTACAGTGAATATTTAAGAAGTTACAATTCAAATTATCTATTCTGATTTTATTAAGGTTAATAGGAACTAAGTGTAATGGGAACACAAATAGCTGCTGGAAACCATCTTTTTTTGTACAATATGGCTCCTTTAAATTGAGGCTGCAGGTCCAACCATAACAATGAGGCAGCTAGAGGCCCCATGGTAAACAGAGATTCTGCTCAGCTGAAATCAGTCATGAAACATTTATTGATGCCTTGCATAACCAGGAATCACATATAAGGGCAGCATGCTGGTTATTGGTTATCAGTGAAATCCTGAGTTCAATTCTAACCTAGGTACTAGGGATGTGCAGGCCGGCGCATTACCGTCAGGTTCGGGCGACCTCGCACTCCTTCTTTTATAGACGCTGCGCCTGCTCGCTCCGCCTCTTTTGTGACATCATCAGTGGGGCAGCGCAAGTCTATAAAAGGGCACGGGTGGAGGGAAGATGGGCTTCAGGCAGGTACGGGTCGGGAAATACCCGACCCGCACATCACTACTAGGTACTACTTACAACGAGTTTTTGTTAGGGCTTAGCGGCTATAAAGATTGGAGTCAGGACCGAGGAAGACGCTGGTGTATAGACTTGATTCACGGTTTCCAAGAAAAGTCATGGTCATATCCAGGCAAAAGATCAGGGCAGGCAGCTGCCATTTGTAATCAGGAGTCCAAGCAGGAAGGTCAATCAGGAATTATAGTGTGCCCAGGAACACTCAAAAGTAGATCCTATATGCAGCTATTGAACCTGGGTCTCTTGTGTCCTTTTATTTTGAATTTTTATGCCGATATGCATCATGATGCATTGTCAAGATGCAGTAATGTCACAATGTGACCATGAGTGCCGCCATCTAGGAACAGAGCGCTCCTAACCGTTTTACATTGGTTTTCTTCCTGGTACTAAAGTGCAATGCGGTAAACTTCACCTCTGTTCATTGAGTCATTGCACTGCCTTTTTGTACTGTTCATCAATTTATTCTACTACCTCTGGAGGGGTGCAGATCCCTCTTCATTTTAGCACTGGGCTAAGCTAGGGATTATTCAACAGGTATGATATCCTGTAGGTACTTAAATTTCATCTGTTTTTGGTGAAAAGAGAGCTGGGGCAACATGCAAAGACAAGGAAGCTCTGCTCCTGTTCTTTGCATATTGTCTCTGACTCCATAAATGAAGTTTACAGAAAGGTTAATCTTCTCTTTCTGAAATTGTCACTAATATGTGTGCAAATTTGGTAAATAAGTATCTTAAATTGTAATCTCCACTGGGGTAGGGACATAATGTGTGTCAGCACGAATATATAACAACACCAAGAACATGAAGGTTCCTCTGGCTATGATAGAAGACAATGGGAAATCTTGGCTGGTGAGCAAACCTTTTCAGACAACTTTCCTTCACTATATTTGAATTATATTACAAGGATAACAATCAAAAACATTTGTCCACCTCTCCTAAGCATGGGTACATTCAGTCTTTGACTAAAGTCAACCAAATTCTTGAGTAGAATCCTTATCAATATATAGAATTAAATCGATTTGTGCTATATGTTAGTCGTTGCTGATGGGACAGACAAGAGGATGAATTAGAACCCAAGTAAAGTGAAGGCTGGGAGCAAAGAGTTAGGATGTTCCCACCATGTCCCACCCAACATGTAATGACCAATGTTGATATAAAAGCAGAGAGTAGGGCTCCAAGATCAGACTAAATTACAAACTTGAAAATAGGCATCTCAGGGCCAAGTTTATATTGCTGCTTAATATGCTTTTGGAGTACAGCTCTCTTCTTTTATATCTACATAGACTAGAGGAAGATCTAATGGAACTAATAATTCATTTAAATCATATACAGTACACCATAAATGGCAGGGACTAGTGAATAACCCTCCAATGGATTTCTAGAGGTCCTGATGTGCGCAAATGGCTTTATAAATATACATCATTCTTCCCTGCGATCCACTGCGCAGTTAATTTGCCCAATGTAAACAAAGGATTAAAAAATTATTTGGTCTCTAAACGCGATTAAGTTCTTGGCCAGACTTAAAGAGTGTGTTGTCTCCGTAAGCTTTCAAGAGCAGATGACTGTATATACTTTTTGCCAAAACATAATTGTCTGCGATAAGATGGAATAATTAAGGGGTAAATCAAAAATAAACAATGGTGAGATGTTTGCAAAGAGACAGCAAAAGGCACACATTACAACAAACAATTTAAAAATCTATTAAATTGGTGATGTCGTTTAGAAGAAGCACGTTTCTATCAATCAATGGGGAAGATTAACATTTTTTGGAGATGATGTTGGGGAAGGAAACAGGGGTGCATCAAAAGAAGGCATCCCACACAAAGGAAGGGATCACACAAGGGTTGTATCTATGTTCTTATTACCTCCACTGCACCACACCATGGGTTTGGACTTGTTTGGGTTGAATTTTTGGGGCGGGCGTAATGGGGGCAAGACTTTCTGGATCAGAGGTGAGAACAACTGGACCCCCATTCTATGTAGCATGTCAAAGTCCTTCATGCAGGGAGCCAGTATAAATAATGAGCTAAAAACCCAGACATGCTGGAACTATATTCCATTCCCTTAATCAGTTCTGTTCTTCTTTTCTATTTCTAATTCTTTACTTTCCTAATATTATTCCCTCCTCTCTAATATATTTGGCCTCCAATCTAATTCTGTCCATTTCTTCTTGTGTAGCTCATTTCCCTTGTATTTCTTGTTCCCCCTCCTCAGTCCCATACTTATGGTCACTTACCTTGACATTTGGCTCTCCTCTTCTTTCACATTTCTCTTTCCTTTTGCTCCTTCTTGTTCTACCCTTTTAACGCATGCCATTTGTCTTTTTTGTTTTACACATTATTTTTTAATTCTCTTCTCCCATCCCTCCTTACCCTTTTGTCCTTGTTGCTCTCCCATTTTTTGGCAATTTCATCTTTGTTTCTCTTCTTCTCCTGCCCCCTTTGTCTAGCTGCACCCCCTTCGTTTGGGTTCTTTTTTTACTCTTTTATTTTCCTGAACCCTTTTCTGAACATTACTTCCCCTCCCTCCTTTCCCACAGACCCTTATTGTGCCTTTTGCTGTCCCCCATGTCTTTTGTTTTGCTCTTCCCTTCTCCATGCCATCCCCCCTTTCTCCATGCCATTCACATTTCAATGTATGCTTTCCTTTTTATCTCCACCATGCCTCATTTCACCTTTTTTTTAAAAAATTGTTACTCTTTTAGAACCTGATTGAGCTCTTCAGCCACCACCCCCAACAGATTGCTCTCCAAAAGAGGACATAACTTCGGCCATACAAGCTAAAGGGGCTTTAAAGCTAGGCTGGCCATGTTAATATACTGCTAATATTGCAAATAAATGCTCTACATTTATTTCAGACTGATGATCTTGATCAGTCAGACTATGGATCAACCATGTTTGAAAATGCATCTGCCGATCCACCATCTCTGCCAGGAAATTCAGCAGAGACCTGATTGTGGGTACTAAACATGCTGCAAATAAAAACAAGGCTTTTTTTTCAGTACAGAAATATCAAGTAAAATTAACTTTCACACAAATCCCAATTCTGTGTAATATCTTAGGTGGTGCTGTATCTGGGAACTTTGTTGCTTTGGAGTTCCAATTACAACCAGAACAAGAAGGGAATTAGATGGCACTCACATATGCAAAATGTGCTGAATATTCTTGGTTTATTGAGATCTCCACACAACATTTCGGGGGATCTACTGAGAAAGGGGTAAATCCCCCGAAACATTGTGTGGAGAACTCAATAAACCATGAATATTCAGCACATTTTGCGTAAGTGATTCCCTTTTTGTTCTGGTTATCAAGTCAAATTAAGAATTTTAATTTCTGATCCTTTATAAAACACATCTCTAAAGAATGAGGATGATACCTTGTTACAAGCAGTGACTCATACAAACAGCAAATTCTGTTGGCAAAAATGAATCACTTCCCCGCCCAAAAGATATATATATCTTTTTGTTCAGGAATGATTTTTGGAGGACAGGCAATTAGCCCTGACACCCTGCTAGTTCTGTTTCCTATTAGACCTAATTCAACACTGGGGTGAAAAGATCCTCACTCTACAGTTTGTTTATAAACCCAAAGGAGTTTAACAATAGCAAGTATAGTTCTGCTAAGACATTAGATGACCCAATTAACATATTTTCCATTATTCCGCAATGGCGTGATCTGGAAGTTATCTCTGCAGATGCTAAAAAAATGTTCTCAGACAGACAGTCTGATTGTGAAATGCGTAGTTTAAGGGTTTGTTAAAGAAATGACAAGCACAATAAAATGTGTCCCGTGAATAATTGGTCTTTTAACTCCCTATAAAACAAAAAGGCTTCTCTATCTTCCCTCTTTATTCTTTTTCCATGTTTACATACATCGTGAGATTAATGACATGAAAACAGGGGGTTGGGATGGTGCGAGGGTTCTGTGAAATGAGATATTTGTGTGTGTCCGTATGGCAGTTTTCGTTTGTCGAACGAACCAACAGAAATGGGATACCAGCTGACACATAATGCAGTAAGTCAACAGATCGTGTTTTGACAGATGATTTCAATGTCTGCTCATGTGAACGAGAGGACAAATAGGCAATGTGATATTTTTCCTATGCACTTTGGCTTCAGGCTTAACTCAAACAGGGCAAGAATTCAGATTAAGCAAATATGAAGAAAAAGCACAATTCCATTTAATACAGCATGTGATACCTGATATTTATTTATAGTACATCTTCTGCTGTACCATAGGGGTAAATCCATGGATGTTACCTCACTGATAGGCCAAAGAGGCCCTTATATGTGTTACAACTTGACAGCAGGGCCTGTTATAATGGAAATGGAGTCAGCTCAGCAGAAAGGAAGGAGTAAAAAAAAATTCAAGTACAGTTCAAAACCAGGAACAAACAATAAAGTAGTGTGAGTGGCTACTCACAAGTTTCTATGGATCAATCACATTTAGGTTCCTGGACCAAGAATCTCACACCACTTCCTCTGTTCTCTCCAAATTTCATTGAACTACACACTTCAGGAGCCCAGTCCACTTTATTATGTGATTTGCAACACTTCAATGTCATTAAAAACCCTAAGGAAAATGGCAGTCATACATAAGATGTTCTCATGGGACGATCCATTATGTTTTAGAGCAGTGAACCCCAACCAGTTGCTCACCAACCCCTTGGATGTTGCTCCTAGTGGCCTCAAACAGGTGCTTACTTTTTTTACTGTTTTTATTGAAATTTTCCATTTTCTTTTAACAACTTAAACAAAATTAAACAATTTAAACAGCATCTGTCCAGCCATCATCCAAACATAATGTATCATGACCCGCTCCGCCCCGCTCATGATGTCACAAAAGGGGTGGGGTGAGCAGGTGCGCGGCTATAAAACCAGAAGTTGGAAGCCAGCAGTGTAAGGCGGCAGACAGGGAGAGCAAGAAGAAGAGCTTGACCTGGACCCGCCGCCACTCACAAATGGGGGTATGAGGTCGAACCAAACCCAACCCACCCACGGGTAAACTCATAGGTCCTGCAGGTATCAGACCGGCCCGCACATCACTAGTAGGAACCATACTGTTAACCATTCAAATCCATTGGTTTTTCTTGGGGGGATGGTTAACTTCCTTTGCATGGCAATAAGTAATTTGAGAAAGTTGAGAAGGGTTTGTTCAGGTGGATGTGGGGGCTGTCTCCTCAACCTGGTTCAGTAATAGAATGTCAGGGCTTAAGAGGATGATAAGCACTAGAATAAGACTAATTTAGATCTGCAACTTTTTTAAAAAATTTGTTTAATTACTGGGCAGTACCATACAAGGGCACTTGCTGGGGAGTGGGAACATTTGGGACAGATATCCGATATAGTGGGATTTATGAGAGGGAGTCTATGGGGTGTTAGATGTGAAGGTAACGGCGTTGAATCATTTTATCTTTAGAGGTGACTAGTTTAGAGGAATGTGTTTCTAGAATTTACATGCAAATTTCTGAGGTGAGTTGGGGAATATCTAGTAACCATTTCTCTAATTTATTTAGGACAGGGTCTTTTGGCCTATAAGCAGGGCATAGTATTTTGACACTGGTTTATCTAAGTTTGGTGTAAAAGCTAGCTCTTCAATTCGCTGGGGTGAGGTATCTGGTTGTATGTTGCCAAATTGTGTTGTGAGGGCTTGTCGGATTTGCAGAAACCTAAAAAACATTGTGTAAATGCAGTGTAAATGTAGCTTTTAAGTCATCGAAGGTAATTAAGTTTCCTTGGATTATAACTTGCCCCAGGTATTTTATATTGTACTGGGCCCATACTTTAGGATCAGGAATGATACACAGTTGGTGAAGTTGTGGGTTAGGTTGGCTGAGCAGTGTGTTGCATCTCTGGGGAAAAGTTGAAGTGCTATTTTCTTTGTTTGAACCATGGATGTCATTGATTGAGTAGGTGTGTTATAGGCTTTAGGTTCTTACTTTTTAATTCCAGGCTTGGAGGCAAGTTTTGGTTGCATAAAAACTAGGTGAACTGCCAAACAGAGTCTCCTGTAGGCTGCCAGTCCACATAGAGGCTACCAAATGGCCAATCACAACACTTATTTTGCACCAAACACAAAATTTTTCATGCTGCTCCTCAGTTCTTTTTACATATCAATGTGGCTCACGGCTAAAAAAGGTCGGGGACCCCTGCTATAGAGGCTTCAATCAAAAGGACACTTTTCTAACCATATATGGTGGGAATGCCAAAAGACATGGACATTTTGGATGGAGATCTTCCAGATCAGATTTGCTCCAATATTACATAAAACCTGAAACAGATGGACAATGTGCTCATATGGAATACGAGAGACAATGTTTAAATAGTAAGTATAGCTAATCAGCACATAAAGTTGTTTAATCAGTAACATTAATATGACAATAGGAATGTTGGTAAATGGTTAAGAACCACTTAATTCAGTGATGTAACTATAGAGGAAGCAGATCCCATTCAGGGGATGGGGGCAGGGGCTGCAGGGTCAGTTTATTCTATAGTCATTTTAACCTCTCAAAAATGTGTCCATGCAGGCAGACTTGCATGCTACTGGGTGGGGAGGAGGGGCAGATGCGCATGCAAGCAGGCATAGACAGTGTCGGACTGGCCCATCAGGATACCTGGAAAACTCCCGGTGGGCCCAGGTTCCAGTGGGTCTCTTGCTTCCTACCGTTTAGCCTATTTCATGATCATTCCTTATTTCTTTATGGGAAAAAATCCAGAATAATGGAAGAATATAGTTAGTAGATATAAAAGACTAGGAGAATAAAGAGGTTTAGTGATGAAAGGAGAAATAATAGTTTGGAAAGTAGGCCCATGGTCTAAGGTTTTCTGTAGGGCACTGGGCATCCCAGTCGACACTGGGCATAGAAGAAGAGCAGGTAGATTGTAGTGCGCACCTGGCCCCTACAAAGATTTTATTATGGGGGGACCTGGTGACTTGATTCTACTTCAAATGATTTCTACCTCATTTCAGTGACTACAAAGAGTTAGTAAAACAGAATACAGTTAGACCGTTTTCATCCTTCTGTTGCAAATAATGACATATAACCAGTTTTGAGCTAATAAACCACAGTTATTTTGGACATCATAGTTGTTTATAACATTGCTTATTAACTTCTTCTATTATTCCTGTTGAAGAGTTATAAACAGCGTTTTTCGAGAAAATGATGCCAATGGACTCTATCGATTGAAAAATGTGTTGCGTAATTTGTCACACGTCAAAAAAAAAATTGTCGCCCTTAGACTTCCACGAGTTTTAGCCATTTAGCGAATTTCTGGAGAAGCGAAACGAGTCAGGTTCACCCATCACTAGTTATACTGTAAATAGACAAAACTGGTCAAATTAAAGTAAAAATAAACTAGTAAAATAAAAAGGCTCTGAATTTAGAAACAACCATCTGTGTAATGTAGCCCAGTCTAGATGAATAACTGCTAACATTTTAATATTCAGTATTAGTATTTTGTTAAAATTACAAGTGAACATTCAAAATGTTAATTTTGGCATTAGGGTTATGCTACATTTCTTGCATTACCTTTAATTCTTTCCTTTTTGTATGTTGTATATAGTAATAGCGGCTTGCAGAGAACTTTTTGTAGTGAATAATGCATTGTCTCTTTTAGTGATTTTTTATTTTGTTTCCTCCAAAAAAACTAATTTGGTCCAAGAAGCAACACCTTTCCTTAACACTAGTCTCTGTACTGAATCCTGTTCACATTCTTTATAAAGGTTACAAATCTGGAAATAAATTCCCTGATTTCCCAACTGACATACACATGTAATACCTGTAAAAGCAACAACATGATTGGTTTAAAAATAAAAACAAGACCTTATCTCTTGCAATTTACTGTAGAAAATACAAAACTTACTAAATCTTACTGTAAATCCCTATCTCTGACTGACGTATGCAGCATGAGCAATGGAGTGTGTCTCGTGGGCTGTGTTGTAACTGATTGTATTGAAGGAACAGACTCATCGTACAGTGGGGGTGTGAGAAACTGCCAGGTAGAACAAGCAAGGAGAATTGGAATTCCAAGGTCTGGCCAAGCTGACAGTTTCCATATTCTCATAGCATTTTACCCAGCTGCACATGTATTTAAAAATAAATATTCAAAAATGTACTTGTAAAAATTAAAAAAAAATACTTCCAAATATATTGTATCTCCTAATGATTTCATTTGATTTTGGCCTATATTGGGCTGGTTTAGGTTAAAAGGCTAATAATGCCAGAAATGAAAATGCCTTTCAAAAATACAGGTATGGGATCCGGTATATGGAAACCTGTTATCCGCAAGTCTCGAATTATGCAAAGGCCGTCTCCCATAGACTCCATTTTATCCAATTAATCCAAATTTCGAAAATGTATTTCCTTTTTCTCTGTAATAATTAAACAGTAACTTGTACTTGATCCCAACTGAGATATAATTAATCCTTATTGGAGGTAAAACCAGCCTATCGGGATTATTTAATATTTACAGGATTTTTTTTAGTAGACTTAAGGTATGAAGATCCAAATTACAGAAAGATCTGTTATCTGTAAAAGCCATGTCCCGAGCATTCTGGATAACAGGTCCCATACTTGTATATATATACTGTAATTAGTTTAATATATAAAGACTAGGTAAAATGGGGGGCCGACAGAACCTCATGCACAATGTACTTTAACCTTGCTCTTTGAGTACAATTCTGGGAGCACAAAGAGTTGTACCTTTGGGTGCAAAGATGCAGATTCCATGGCTGCAAGGTGCCAAAAACATGTCCATTTTGCCCTGCTTTTTTTGGTTAAATGATTCTGAATGTTATCTTATCAAAATATGTAAAACGTAATGTTATGCCAAAAATTCTTTGTAAAAAAAATGTTTTTACATGTACAAGAAAGATAAAAAAAATACAAGATCAAATATATATTTTTTATTTTTACTGTGACTGGTCCTTAAAGGGATACTGTCATGGGAAAACATGTTTTTTTTCCAAATGCATTATTTAATAGTGCTGTTGCAGCAGAATTCTGCACTGAAATCCATTTTTCAAAAGAGGAAACAGATTTTTTTATATTCAATTTTGAAATCTGACATGGGGCTAGACATATTGTCAGTTTCCCAGCTGCCCCCAGTCATGTGACCTGTGGTCTGATAAACTTTAGTCACTCTTTACTGCTGTACTGCAATTTGGAGTAATATCACCCCCCCTCCCTTCCCCCCCCAGTAGCCTAACAAAAGAACAATGGGAAGGTAACCAGATAGCAGCTCCCTAACACAAGATAACAGCTGCCTGGTAGATCTAAGAACAACACTCAATAGTAAAAACCAAGTCCCACTGAGACTGATTCAGTTACATTAAGTAGGCGAAATAACAGCTTGCCAGAAAGCAGTTCCATTCTAAAGTGCAGGCACAAGTCAAATGACTGGGGCAGCTGGGAAACTGACAAAATGTCTAACACCATGTCAGATTTCAAAATTGAATATAAAAAAAAATCTGTTTTCTCTTTTGAGAAATGGATTTCAGTGCAGAATTCTGCTGGAACAGCACTATTAACTGCTATGTTTTGAAAACATGTTTTCCCATGACAGTATCCCTTTAAAGAAACTTTCAATAACGTTTCAAATAAACTGAACATTTTTACAGAAGAGTTCTTCGAGTTTATGTCCTTAATAAGTACCAAACATTCAAGTTTTGAAAATATAATTTACATTTGTCCAAAAAAAAAAATCGAAAATTTTAATTTGAACTCCCTATGTCCTTTTTACTGGTTGATCATCCTAGTAAAAGAAACCCCATTGTTTGCAGTATAAGCCATTTTTGGCCTTTAAAGGACTAGCAACATCAAATTTTTTTTTTTTTAAAAAAATTCTTTAGCATACATTGAAAAAAAACCACCAAGACAAATTAAACTTTATAATAGCAAAACCTTCATTAAGAAATAACTTACTGAAACTCCACTTCCGCTCCATGGATCCATGTTCCAAGAGCAACCAGGTTATTTTATCATGATTGAAGAATGGACTTTCTACTGATTCAATCAAGTTTTTGGACTGAGCCAATATATAATCAGTCGATTTGCCAAAACATTATCAGTTTTCTCAACATACCAATCAACAGTAGACAACATTAAATGATATGCTGTATGTGCAACATAAGACCAAGGGGCCGATTCACTAACTTCGAGTGAAAGATTCGAAGTTAAAAAACTTCGAATTTCGAAGTTTTTATTGGGCTACTTCGACCATCGAATGGGCTACTTCGACCTTTGACTACGACTTCGAATCGAAGGATTCGAAGTAAAAATCGTTCGACTATTCGACCATTCGATAGTCGAAGTGCTGTCTCTTTAAAAAATACTTCGACCCCCTAGTTCGCCATCTAAAAGCTACCGAAGTCAATGTTAGCCTATGGGGAAGGTCCCCATAGGCTTGGCTAACTTTTTTTGATCGAAGGATATTCCTTCGATCGTTGGATTTAAATCCTTCGAATCGTTCGATTCGAAGGATTTAATTGTTCGATTCGAAGGATTTAATCCTTCGATCGTTCGATCGAACTATCTGCGCTAAATCCTTCGACTTTGATATTCGAAGTCGAAGGATTTCAATTCCTAGTCGAATATCGAGGGTTAATTAACCCTCGATATTCGACCCTTAGTGAATCGGCCCCCAAATGTAATGATTTTTCTACAAATGCTTAGTCATTATAAATATATTGTTCTGATAGCAGTGAAAAAGACACTACGGATTCACCTGATACTGCAGAATTCATTATCAGCAAGGAAAATATTCAGTGCCAAGCATGTGGAATTCAATGCTGCCAAAGGATGTGGTTTTTGTGTGATATTCTAGACATCTCAAACAAAGATTCGGAACAGAACAACATGATGAATTACGGTCGTGCTGATGACATAGAGGACGTGGAGGACTTTGATCCAGGCACAATAATTTAATTGAGATTTTGGGAGTCAGTTAAGGCTGTAATTAAAGCAGACAAGGAAGTCAGGTGAGATTAATGAGACATAGAAGTTGGGCAAAGTTTTTACAATATGGAAGTTCAATACTAGAAACAATCTCTTCTCTTTTTAGTAAATACTAGTCCCAACAGTCTCCAGTTCCAAAATCCTAACTTCTCATACATGGGTAAGGATAATCTCCAATGAACTTTAATTAGCCACACATGCTTTCAGTTCAAACCAAGAGGGATCCAAAACTGTAAGGGATCCAAAAATGCAGACTAATCTTACAGTTGAAGAACAAATATTGAGAAAAAACCCTAAGGGGCCCATTTACTAATAATCAAAGTTCGATTTTTTCTATGAATCTGTAAAAATGTATGGTTTTCTAATTTTTTTTAAAAAAAAAAAAGCTCTAAAATTTTTCATTTTCTACAAAGGTTTATGAATGTAAAAACGACAAAAATCTTTGGCAGGTAAAAGTTATTGAGGTCCTATAGAAGACAATGAGAGCTGCGATGATCCTATTGGACCGCTCTAAATCAATTCTAACTTAGCGGTTTTCATTTTTTTCCTAGGAATTGTCCAAAAAACCTTTTAGAGGTTTTTTTTTATATTTAAGCGAATTGTTCAGTGTAATTTTCTGTTCATATTTTTGTATTCTGATTTTTTATTTTGTGTACACAACCATAATTACATTTTTGCATTGCATTCACAAACCAACACGTTGATTTGGTGAACCATATAGATTTTACACCATTTGTATATGAAGCACCCAGTATATCAAACCCATTCACCGAGGATCCAAAATGGCACCCTTTTCATTGCACCTGACTTGATCTGCTTTGAATGGAAATAAATACTTTGCTGATGAGATCTGTGTGTGTGTAAACCCAGAAGAATATAGGGCTGCTCTTTAGCTTGCCACACAAGAACTAATATGGGATATATCTATGTTTCCCCATTTGATTGACTCTTCAACCTCATGGGGAGGAATGGGACTAGTTGTTAAGATAACTAATAAGTTAGAACCCCTCAGCTGGTGCTGGATATAGGATATAGAAAATCTAAATTGGAGCCTGGGCAATGCAAGATACAACAAGGCATTATAGAAAATAGAATTCTACAAAGCAGAAGTAACACTATTACGAAGAAACCTGGAAACCATGAATTGCCAGTGAAGAAATAAGGAATGACCTTTTTATTGGACCCTTCTATAATTTAATCCATATTTTCCAGATTGTTGCAATTCTTGGTCTAATCCACCCCCTTGTAGAAATGAAGCAATTTCTGGTTTTTCTATTAGCGATAACATTGCAATTTCCGTTTCTTATCCAGAGAAGCAATTAACAACCTCTCCAATATTCAGTTACCGCCCACAAGCCAGACAGACCTGGCGGCACATACACTACGAGAGCAGAGTGTCCATAATTTGTGTTGCTTGTATCTACCCTCTATGATACTCTTCCAGCCAGCTGGTGTCTCCATAAGATTCCTTTCTGAAATTTTATAGGCAAAATAATTTTTATTAAACATAAATCATTTCTGATATTTTGATAGTTTCCTTAACGTTCTGTACTTAAGAAAGTAGCTATTCTTTCATGATAGAAAAACAGCACAGATTTATCTCACAGGGCAAAACCACTACCGTTACTGTTCACACATTTGTAAATTAATCGGGTCAGTGAATTGGCTTGATGGACTTCATAGTAGTGTTTACCTTAAACTTGAAGGACAATAATTGTACTGTTTGTAGATACATCTAGCCAAATTGTCATTTGGATAGGAATGTTTTTGGTTTCTGAGACTTAAGGCCTCCAAACACGGGCTGATAAAGCTGCCGACAGACTCAGTCGGCAGCTTATTGGCCCATGTGTGGGGCCATCCGACGGGCTTCCCTGATCGATATATGGCCGAAAGTCAGCCACATCTCGATTGGGCAGGTTAAAAAATGCCATTGCATCTGTGCTTGTAAGCACTAGGGCCCATAATCGGATCAGCCCAATATCACCCACTTCAATGCGGGCATATCGGAGAGAGATCCGCTTGTTTGGCGATATTGCCAAACGAGCGGATCTCTACGTCTATAGCCACCTTTAGGTGTTGCCTGTCATTTGAATCTTTAAGACAAAAAGTGTAGTGAGTGAAGGTATATATAGCTTACATTATTACATTCCTCCTTAAAATGCATTCTCATTTTAAATGTCTTGTTGACCCATGGTGCACAAAATCCAGGATGTCTTTTTACTTTTTTAGAAAAAGGTGTGATTTTTACATGGTGTTGAAATAGCAATGCATGGGTTAGGTTAATGCTTTTTTGTTCTTCTTCATAAATATGTTCCTAAGAATGGGGCCAGGCTTGTCCTTGCTGATGCAATATGATAGCTCACCAGTCATTAACCACCTAACCACCTATATCATAATAAGTTCTCTGTATCAGATACTAAAGGAGTTCACACTTATTAAAGGGGTAGTGTACTAATTCTTTCAACAATTTCATATCATATTTGATCCCCCTACCAAGAGAACTTATTTTAACAAAATAGTCACAACAAAGGGTGGTGGTGGTGGATGTATCACGGTAAGATAATTATCTACCTTGTATAGGACTGAACATAGTGCATCTATAATTGCCCTGCTTAGCTCAAGAACTGACAAAAATCATAGATTTTTTGTGATTAGTATTAAAAAGTATGTTTAGCCTAATCTCAATTCATTGAACTCATGTTAAAGTAAGGGGTATATTGCCATTTCAGATGTGGTAAGGGAGCTGTCAGTCTGGCTCTTTTCTAATTATCATGACTATGATCAATTTTAGGTAATTATACAGTATATCATGGGTCAGATTCAAATTTATCACATAAAAATTCATGGACTAGATTCAATTTGAAATGCAATTTAATTCAGAAAAACTCACAGTTTATCACGTGAAAACTTTATTAAAGTTTTTTTCTCCTCAAATTGAATCTCATCCATGAGTTTTCACGTGATAAACCGATAGATAACTTTTTGTCACTGAATGAGGCCCAATGTTAGAACATGAATTTTCTATCCAAATCATATTTCTGTTTTCTAATTGCAGACCTTGCTGATTGCACAGTTGTCCATCATGTGACCTGCGGCAAATGTTGATCGTAATTCAGAAACAACCAGAAGGTCCTTCTGCCACTTAGAATGGCCCACATTTTTATACAGACGGAAGTTGTACAAAAGCTGACCATAGATGTTGAGATTTTTAAAAGATCAGGTCCTGATCGTGAGACCGCGATCTTCTCAGGACGATCGTACGAATTGACCATCAACTAAAAAGACCAATTTGCCAGGAAAACAAAGGGGAGCTGCCTGCTTGGCCCTGCAAACATAGATCGATTGCACTGGGACCGACTAAGATTTTTTGACCTGGCCGATCAATTTCCCGACAGATGTCGGCCGAAAAATCGTAAGATGTACGATCGTTCGAATCCCACTAACCGCACGATAATTTCGAAGGATTGGTCGGGCTTCCCTAAAATTGGTCATTCGGCAAGAAGAATCGTCTCATCTATGGGGAGCTTAAGACAATCTGATTTCTTTACTAATCCCTCCCAGTGCAACTATTGACATATACTTTCTGAATTTTACAAATCTATTTGCAGATTGTTTGCTGGGCCCTGATTATTTGCAAAGTCATTGACAGAGACTTATATTTGCTAGAAAGACTAACATGTAACAAAATAAAAATTTCTATTTCAATCACCTTTTAAATGAATTTAACATATTTTCAAATGGATTGAAAAGAAAAACATGGTGCAAAGAACTTTGCACCCACAAAAGATGCTTGTTCAACGAAAGACATCAAAACTCTGTAAGACCTGTATGGAATTTATAGGGTTCTGTAGGAAACCTACATATATGTAAATAATGTTATTATTTATTTTCTACATATCATAGGCGTGCCCATAGCATGTTGGAATTAAGACTCCAGTGATTGACAGTTCATATCATATCATAGCTCATAGTAAAGACATTAGGCAATAAACTTGTTTAACATTGTTTTTTTACCTCTAATATTTATTTTTATAACAAAATATTACACATATTACAGTTAATCTGACCTTATCTCATATGATTGACTATTTTCATTTGTAGTCCCAATTGAAACCTACTCGTAGACTTTCTTTTACTGGATTAAGTCCCAAAAGACTTTTCCATTTCAAGCTCTTGGCAGCAGGCACATCAATATCCTCAGTATTTAATTGCATAAAGGCATATTATATTCTAGTATTATTTATGCATGATTTGTCCTTGCAATTATTGCTCCAGGTCACAAACGTAGAAATAAAAGAAAGTCTGGTTTATTGTTTTTTCCCAGTTAGTAGTGTAACCAAACCTATCATATATTACTATGATACTTCCCCGTATTTTGTTAAATATAGCAATAATAAATAATGTATTCATAATACATGCTGCAATCATTGCACCCCTCTTTCTTATGACTGGCTGGAATTTAAAGGGCACATACATCTAAATGATCGCTAAAAAAAGAGTCACAAGGTGGCCATGTTTCTTTATACTACTCTGCTATTAAGGGACCACTATACACATCTTCAGAATGGAGACTTTTATTCCTGCCTCAGCTATAACTGTATTGTTCAGTCATTAATCAATGTACATTCCTTGGTCCCCTGTTTCATAAGTAATTTAGTATCTATGCAAGTACATGTATTTACAAAAACAGGGATTTTTAGTTACCAAGTTATGATCATAAAATTGGTAAGCCACCATACCACATCAAGGTAAACCACATATGGTGGTCCTTAACTATTTTCCTCCAGTCATAGGATTCAATGACTGGCACCTCCCTTAGTCCTCACCCGCCATTAGTGACTGGCACCTCCCTTAGTCCTCACCCGCCATTAGAGAGATTGCCAGGACCACAGCATTGGCTCCACTGGGTCTTTAGCCACTAGAGATGGCGCGAACTGTTCGCCG
Source organism: Xenopus petersii (assembly GCA_038501925.1). Classification (NCBI taxonomy): domain Eukaryota; kingdom Metazoa; phylum Chordata; class Amphibia; order Anura; family Pipidae; genus Xenopus; species Xenopus petersii. The sequence goes on along the minus strand of CM076674.1, from coordinate 180,398,748 downwards.
GCGAACTTGTTCGCGCGAACATCGGGTGTTCGCGCTCGCCGGAAGTTCGCGAACGTCGCGCGACGTTCGCCATTTTGGGTTCGCCATTGTTGGCGCTTTTTTTTGCCCTCTCACCCCAGACCAGCAGGTACATGGCAGCCAATCAGGAAGCTCTCCCCTGGACCACTCCCCTTCCCTATAAAAACCGAAGCCCTGCAGCGTTTTTTTCACTCTGCCTGTGTGTGCTGAAGAGATAGTGTAGGGAGAGAGCTGCTGCCTGTTAGTGATTTCAGGGACAGTTGAAAGTTTGCTGGCTAGTAATCGTTTTGATACTGCTCTGTTATTGGAGGGACAGAAGTCTGCAGGGGTTTGAGGGACATTTAAGCTTAGGTAGCTTTGCTGGCTAGTAATCTACCTTCTACTGCAGTGCTCTGTATGTAGCTGCAGTGGGCAGCTGTCCTGCTTCTGATCTCATCTGCTGACTGCTGCAATAACAGTAGTCCTTGTAAGGACTGCTTTTATTTATTTTTTTGTTCCAATACAGAGCAGTATCAAGCAGATTACTAGCCAGCAAACTTACTATCATCTGTCCCTGAAATCACTAACAGCTCTCCCCCTACACTATCTCTTCCAAGCACACACAGGCAGATTTTTCAGATACATTTTTGCCCTTGATCCCCCTCTGGCATGCCACTGTCCAGGTCGTTGCACCCTTTAAACAACTTTAAAATCATTTTTCTGGCCAGAAATGTCTTTTTTAGATGTTAAAGTTCGCCTTCCCATTGAAGTCTATGGGGTTCGCGAACCGTTCGCGAATCGCTCGCATTTTTGCGCAAGTTCGCGAATATGTTCGCGAACTTTTTTTCCGACGTTCGCTACATCCCTATCCACTAGACAACACCACTTGATGCTTATGTGAGGGATTATGTGTGACATTACAGTTGGGGTATGGGAGGTGATAAGGAATGTTGTGCTCAGACAATTGCATATGAAAAACAACAGCATGTGAGGCATAACTGAAAATGCAAGCTGATCTAATAACAACTTTATGGAAACAAAAGAAATTCAATTTAAAATAGAAATAGATTATCAATGCTGAATTTGCACTTTGATATAATGGTCCACATGGGTCTTGTCCAGGCTATTTTGCATCTACATATGGGGCTAAACTGTACTGATGTTTTGGACATCAGTCAGTGTATATGTGGTCATGTTTAGGATCAATGAGTGTATCCAGAGATATCAACCCTTAAATAAATGAATTCCAGGAGGTTTCTAGCTGTGCACCCAGGACACATGGTTCAGCCCTGTCACCCCCAAACCACACTTATTCATGCCCAAGTCATGCCCCAGCCCTGCATATAAACCTGATTGACTCCCTAGAAACCCAAATGGGATTGTAATACAACATTTAAAGTATTATGCCACATTAACCTGAAACTCTAATTCAAAATGTTACCTCCAAACTGTGCTTTATGTACAGACTGATGGCTGAGATAAACAAGTGGTCAATTTTGTGTTTTCACCGTGTGCACCACAATTTATTGGGACTCTGCAGTATCAGAGAGTTTCTCAGATCATAATTAAGTGTCTGTGGAACTTTCAGACTTGCATTCAGGATAATAGAATGTAGTCCTCAATAGTGCAGAACTATTTGGTAGCCATCTCAAGGCAGCAAGGAGCAGAGACATATTTATCATGGTTTATTGGGTAAATTAATTTGAGATTTAGAAAGAATTTTTAACTGAGGTGTGTCAAGGAAGGGTTTCGTTTTTCAGAAAATCTGGTCAACCTTTTGGGGCCGATTCTCTAAGGGGCGAATATCGAGGGTTAATTAAACCTCGATATTCGACTAGGAATTAAAATCCTTCGACTTCGATTTTAATCCAACGATCGAAGGATCGAAGCTTTTAGATGGCGAACTAGGGGGTCGAAGTTTTTTTTTTAAAGAGACAGTAATGGTAATTCGAATGGTTGAATAGTCGAATGATTTTTACTACGAATCCTTCGATTCAAAGTCGTAGTCGATGGTTGAAGTAGCCCATTCGATGGTCGAAGTAGCCCAAAAAAAAACTTCGAAATTTGAAGTTTTTTTACTTCGAATCCATCACTCGAAGTTAGTGAATCGGCCCCTTTGTGTTGACCACATTTTCTTATTGTCTGAACTTTAACAATAAGCAGTTGCTGTAGAAGACAAGGCTTGAAAGGCATCATCATTTTTGAATGGTATTTTGTGGTGGGAACTATTCCACTTTCATCATCCTAGACAGGTAAAGTAATGAAAAATGTGGGGCTGGAATTGGAAGGTTGAAGATAGATTTCTGGAATGTGCCCAGCCTCAGCCATAATCTATCACTGCAAGGCCCCTCTAACTTGCATGGATTCTGTTCTCAAGCTAGCCTTGGTCACTACTACCCTGGCCTTGAGGGCAGAACCACCTGTTTGCCTGTAAAAGCAGTTTTTCTGTGGTGTGGAGCGATATCTCTATGCTGTCCCATCAACTGTAACTCCCTTTTTACAAGTCTATAAAAACTCTGTGATTCCTTTGTTCAGGGTTCTGACTAGGGATGTAGCGAACTGTTCGCCGGCGAACTTGTTCGTGCGAACTTCGACTGTTCGCCTCCGCCGAATGTTCGCGAACGTCGCGCGACGTTCGCATTTTGAGTTCGCGTTCGATTCGAATAGAAATCGTTCGACCATTCGACCATTCGAATTCCTTCGACCACTAAAAATCGAACGATTTCCATTCGTTCGAACGATTGTAAGCATTCGATCGAATGAAAAGCATTCGATCGAATGCTTCGATCGTTCGATCGAACGATTAAAATCCTTCGATCGTTCGAATCGAACGATTTTAGCGGGTGTTTGAAGTTCGCGAACTGTTCGCGAACATTCGCATTTTATGCCGGTGTTCGCGAACTGCGTTCGCGAACACCAAATCGGCAGTTCGCTACATCCCTAGTTCTGACTCTTTGTGAGTTCATAATCCACGAAGCATGTGTCAAATAAATGCTGTCTTTCACCTCAAGTGATCTCTGGTAACAAACTTCTGCGCTGAAATCCATTTTTCAAAAGAGCAAACTGATTTTTTTATATTCAATTGTGAAATCTGACAAGGGGCTAGACATATTGTCAGTTTCCCAGCTGCCCCAGTCATGTGACTAATTTAATGTTGAACTTTAGTTCTCTTTTAAGTTTCCTTTAAGAGCCTATAATATGCACCAGTTCCTGCCAAACCTTTTATGGCGCTGCTCATGCACTAAACAGAGAATGGGAGGAGATGGGCTGCACTAGAGGAACCTGGAAGATAAGTGAAGGCTGGGGTGCATTAATTGATGAGACTTAATCTATGAATCAGCTCTTTGCCCTAATACTAATGAAACAACACTATATCTGGAAACCGTATTTAATCAAATAATTCACATTTTTAAAAACAATTTACTTTTTTTTCCTGTAATAATACAAAAAGTAACCTGTACTTGAAAACAAGTTGATGGAGTCAAAACAACCCTATTGGGTTTATTTACTGTTTAAATGATTTTTAGTAGACTTAATGCATGGAGATGCAAATTACAGAAAGATCCATTATCTGGAAAACCACAGGTCCCGAGCACTTTGGGCAACAGGTCCCATAACTGTATTTTATCTAAGCCTGACCTGCCCTTTTGCCTAAGCTCAGCACTTGCCCATGAAACGAGCTTCTCCGCCAGCAGTTTTTTTGGGATAGGTTCCTTTTTATTAGCATGGATCCATTTTTTTCACTCCCATTAGAACAAACTCAGCGTTCAATTAATGCTCCAATGAGAAAGGCATGTGAGACATCTAAGCACTAAACCAGAAGTGAAATGAGAAAAACCGAGGTCAGCGCTCATAGCTCCGTTATCAAGAGCATCCAGCTCTTAAGTAGGAGTTGTATATAAAAACCTGCAACCACCTCCTCTTGTCAACTGCACAGCATCTGGAATCCAAACTATGCTCAGGGGGTTTAGCTACGTCAGGAGCACATGTTCCTTGACTTATTAGAAAATGCTTACATTGGCATTCTGCACATTGCTGGAATATCTGCTGCCAAGCTTGATTGCGGGCACACACTCACACAAACACACACACAAAAGCAATAAATGGAAAACCTCAGGCTACCATCCATTCTCTTGTTGACAAGGAACAGAATATTAAAAAAGAAAAAAAAAAAAAAACATTTGCGGGGAAAAGAATTTGCCAAGGGAGATTTTTTTTTTGATTCACACAATATAATAAATATTTCTGACTTCTAACCCTTCTTGCTGCTATGAAAAACGAACCCATAAAATGGACGTCGTGATTAAACCGCGTTTCGAGAAGTGTGAACGTTTAATTGTGCCGTGAGGCTTTTACGAGGAAAAGCGGGTGTTAGAGATTGTGCTGCATCGTCAGTGTTTTTATATGAAAATCCCAAATATGTAATGGGGGTATTTAATAGCTCCTGTGTGTGCTGCAGAGCCACGGCACATTGGTACTATAGTAGTGTCTTTAAAGGGAGCTGCACTCTAGATTTTTAGGATGAAATTTCACTGATACTGAAAATAGGATTTTTGTAGCCCTGGATCCTTGGATGATATTAGAATTTTAGTCCAGATTCATGAACATTTTAGACACTGGTGAAACTGTATGAAATGAAAAAAATTGCTCCTCCCTAGTTTTGAGGGTGCATTTGACATTGTCCCTTTTAATTACAGATAGGTTACACCAGCGGCCCCCAACCTTATTTTACCCGTGAGCTACATTCAAATGAAGAAACAAGTTGGAGAACAACAAAAACATGCAAAAAGTGCAGAGGAATGCCAAAGATGTTCTATGATTGGCTATTGGTAGACCGTATGAGGAATTGCAGCCTACAGAAGACTCTGTTGGACAGTGCACATGGTTTTTGCAACTAAAACTTGCTTTCAAGCCTGGAATTCAAAAAATAAGCCCTTGCTTTGAGGCCACTGGGAGCAACATCCAAGGGGTCGAAGAGCAATATGTTGCTCACGAGTTGGGGATCACTGGGTTACACAGTAAACACATAGATGGATGGATTCTAGGCCATGAGATAACAACGTTGGTCATTTACTGCTGATTCAAATTTGCAGTGATAGTGAGGCCAAACCAAAGGATATCTGTGGAAATTAGGGAAAGTTGGGTAGTTAGTAACAGGGGCGTAACTTCGGGGGCCTTGGCACATGATTGTGGTCAACCCTTGATCCCCCAGTGCATATACCACGATCTCCCGGCTGCTCATAATTGTATTTAGAAAGTTTCTTATTTCAGTTTGCTGAAGCTTATCTTACATTTTCATTTTCGTGATAGGAAACACTTTATCCACATTTTCCTACAGAACACAGGCATGCCCTGGAAGTGGTAGCTGAGGTTCTACTTAGCCCAGTAACCAGACAAACCCTATATCAGAAATCCTATAGTCACATTGTCTTACAGACAGTAGCGTCACTAGAGGGGGACGGCCCCTGGTGCGTGACGCCCCCTCCGTACAGACAAATTTGGCCGCATTTGTCAGTGGCGCGTGAGCTGCCGGGGGGCCCTAAGGGGTTGCGGGCCCTGGCCCGCTCGCACCCCCTGCTCCCCCGGTAGTTCCGCCACTGCTTACAGAGCACAGGCATGCCTTGCAAGTGGTTGCTAGGATTCTACTTTATCCTAGTAACCAGGCAGCAGTTGAAACGACAGACAGGAGTGAATAGAAACAAAATTATTTATTCATTATAAATTTCTAATTTTGAGTCGGAGTAAAGCAGAATACAAAGGCGGCTGTACAAGTGATTACAGAAATCCCATGCTGTGGCACCGGATGACCCAGTTCCAGACCAATGAACAGAAATAGACTGGGGTGTTGGTATAAGCAACACATAACTATACCACATTTAAAAAATGCAGTGCCATGATAAATATCTACCTGAGGGCTAAAACTCAGCCTCGTTCAGATATTTATAGCTAGTGTTTGTTGATGAGGTTATAAAGATCAAGGACTGCAGGAAATATCCGTCCATTGGAATTTTTGCCCAGTGCCAGTAGATGGCAGCCTCACACCATGAATCAAGCAGCCGCTAAAAAAAGAAAAAGATACTAAAAATCGTGAACTTATGAACATCTCCCAAAATATGTAACATTTTCCTTATATGTACTGTTTGCATTTAATATATATATATTGGTAGCGGTTCAGGCCATGATTTCACTGTCTGCTTATTGTACAGACTGTACTGCACATTCTTTGCTATTGGAATGAACCCTTGTTGTTTTTATCCCTTTATACAATGCCATGTTTTATGCACTTAACTATCAGCTCCAGCTTTCTCTGGGTGCGTGCATGTGAACATGTTCAGATGGAGCAGACTTAACTGGAGTATGAGCGTGATGCACCCGAAACCCACCAAACCATTCCTATACTTACATGATGAATAAATTGGGCATTTATAAACCCACACCCATGTCATCCACTCATCCTTGGACTTTTCTATCTCTCCTGTCTTTGCTGGGGCTAGTCAGTGGGTAGTAGGCACAATACAGCTCCTTAGGGGTAATAAATTGCACCAGTGTAGTAACACATAGCAACCAGTCACACTTTCACTTTAATTGTCTAATTGCACGGCTGCTAAAAACGGCTATCTGATTGGCTGCTATGACTTGCTGCACTCAGATATAAACGTTAGAACAGGTATGGGATCCGTTATCCGGAAACCCATTATCCAGGAAGCTCCGAATTACGGAAAGACCATCTCAGATCGACTCTATTTTACCCAAATAATATAAATTTTTATAAACAATTTATTTTTTCTCTGCAATAATAAAACAGTACGTTGTACTTGATCCCAACTAAGATATAATTAATACTTATTGGAAGCAAAACCAGCCTATTGGGTTTATTTAATGTTTATATGATTTTCCAGTAGACTTAAGATATGAAGATTCAAATTACAGAAAGATGCGTTATTTGGAAAGCTCCAGGTCCTGAGCATTCTGGATAACAGGTCCCATACCTGTATAAGAAGGCCCTTGAGAAATAGCGACCACCAGGTGTCAGCAAAGCTCCACCAGAGCATCCGGCACAATCTCCCAATTATTCGCCTCCATTCCAAATCCACATTTTTTTTTTACTTGCAAGGCTTACTGGAATTAAGTTTCTCTGCTTTTGACAGAGCAAGGTTTTGGAAACACTCAACTTTTGTTTCTTGTACTTTATAAGTCCCTGCACGCTTCAGTTGCCGTGCGTTGGCACTGGCGGTTACGGCTTTCAAAGAAGCGCTGCTGGTAGGGGAGGGAAAGACACAAGGCAAAGGGGAGAAGTGGGAGTTTATAAGTATTGGAATAATACAGCCCTTCATATAATATACAGGAGTCCAGAAGTGATATTTTAAACATTTAAAAAAAAGTGATCATTTTTTTTATAGAAGAGAAATTTGTTCTTTTAAGAGTAAGGAAGCAATTTTTCTTAGGGATTATTACTGTTGCTGAAAGGATAATCATTTGATTGCATTTGGCGGTTGCTGCTATGCTAAAGGAGGGCTGACGTTTCTGTCTGATGTCCAGGTCTATTGATGACTGTGCAGAGTCAGCAGGGCTTATTTACAATGATAAACTGGTTACATGGCTGCTTTTATACATTTCTAGACTGTTCCATTGGATACTTTATTATTATCCCTGTTAGGGTAGCCAGATTTGAAAGTCAGGGTGCAACTACAGAGGAAGCAGACCCTGCGGCTGCAGGGGGCCCATGAGTGTAGGGTCCTAATTAATGAGCAATTTTAATATATTTTGGTAGAATAGGCCAACTTGTCAATATTTTGGGGCCCTATTTTGAATTTGCTGTGGGGCCAAGTAACATATAGTTAGTCCACTGCATGAAAGGCTCACTAAGAGCAGCCTTAAAGAAAAAGTAACACCAAAAAATAAAACCAAAAATTAATGTGCTGTTGCGCTGCACTGGTAAAATTGGTGTTTTTGATAGGATACACAGTAGATAACAGATAAGTACTACTATAGTTTATATAAACAAGCTGCTGTGTAGCCATGGGGGCAGCCATTCAAGCACAGGATACACAGTAGATAACAGATAAGTACTACTATAGTTTATATAAACAAGCTGCTGTGTAGCCATGGGGGCAGCCATTCAAGCACAGGATACACAGTAGATAACAGATAAGTACTACTATAGTTTATATAAACAAGCTGCTGTGTAGCCATGGGGGCAGCCATTCAAGCACAGGATACACAGTAGATAACAGATAAGTACTACTATAGTTTATATAAACAAGCTGCTGTGTAGCCATGGGGGCAGCCATTCAAGCACAGGATACACAGTAGATAACAGATAAGTACTACTATAGTTTATATAAACAAGCTGCTGTGTAGCCATGGGGGCAGCCATTCAAGCACAGGATACACAGTAGATAAGAGATAAGTACTACTATAGTTTATATAAACAAGCTGCTGTGTAGCCATGGGGGCAGCCATTCAAACACAGGATACACAGTAGATAAGAGATAAGTATTACTATAGTTTATATAAACAAGCTGCTGTGTAGCCATGGGGGCAGCCATTCAAACACAGGATACACAGTAGATAACAGATAAGTACTACTATAGTTTATATAAACAAGCTGCTGTGTAGCCATGGGGGCAGTCATCCAGTCACAGAGTACACAGCAGATAACGGATAAGCTCTATTGTATACAATGGGATGTATGTATGCATCTGTTATCTACTGTGTATCCTGTGCTTGAATGGCTGCCCCTTGGCTACACAGTAGCTTGTTTATATAAACTATAGTAGTACTTATCTGTTATCTACTGTGTATCCTGTGCTTGAATGGCTGCCTCCATGGCTACACAGCAGCTTGTTTATATAAACTATAGTAGTATAGTAGTACTTATCTGTTATCTATTATCTTATTACTGTTTCTTGTTTCAGGCACTGCAATTGGAACCTGTTTTGAACCACTTGATTAGACTTTCTGATACTGTCAGTAGCAATCTATAAGCAAGGGGCAGATTTGCACATGGACAACAACTCATGGAAACCAATTCATGATCAAAATGGTTCTGAAAATGTGAAACAACAGGGCCATCCACTGGTCATTTCAGCCAACTGGCAACAAGGTGGCAGAAAATTTATTTCATGAGGAGAAGAAAGTCTTATGATGTTGCTCTGCTTATAAAATTAAGTTGGCGAGTAGAGAAGAGTCGCCCGACGTTTCTCTGCTCAGTTCTAAAGCATAGCAGCATCACAAAACTTAATTTTTCTCATGCAATTAAGTTGTCAGGAGAAAGGAAGAGACTGCTCTGATGTTCTTCTGCTTAGGAAAAAAATAAAAAACTTTCTTGACTATTTCCTAAGCAGAAGAACATCAGAGCAGTCTATTTCTTTCTCCTGACAACTTCCTTGACTACTTGGTGGTCAGACTGGTGGGAAAATGACCAGCATGTGGCGCTGTTGTAACAAAATTCATTCATATTAACAGTACATTTATCCCTTAATATCTTGGAATAAAAACAAACTAAATAATGAATGTATATTACAAAAGTGCTTAGAATAGAACCCTCATCCATTTTACATTGACTTATTTGTAAAGTTTACTTATCTTTTAAGTCTACTAGAACAGTTTTGTTTTAGAATAGTTTTATTATTACAGAGAAATAGGATTTTTTTTTACAAATGTTAAAATGTGGTTAAAATGGAGCCTATTGGAGACAGCTTTTATGTCATTCGGAGCTTTCCTGATAATGGGTTTCCGGATAACGGATCCTATACCTGTATAATACTATTTTTTCTGACTTTCAGGGGTCCACAAAAAATATTTGAGTGACCTTTAAAGGGAATAGTAGAACACTGCTGGGCATTAGAACCCTTCATTGTCTAGCAGTAGCTGTAGAGTTGGAGGTCAGTAGACCACAACAGTAGAGGGTTGCCTACATGCAGCCTCATTAAATCTATGTACATTTAAATAAAAACTTTTGTGGAGGGAGCTTTGGTGGAAATGTAAAAGACTGTAGAGCACTGGTGTTTGATGGGTTGATTATAATTAATCTGTAGATCTTGAGCTAGTGACTAGTAGGAATCAACATCAGAGGCTTTCCTACAAACAGCTCTACCATTACTCAAAGATGATATTTGAGGCTGTAATTATAAGCAGAGGCATATCAAATGGGCTCTATATATCCTCTTTATCCTGAGTAACAAAACTTCAAGGACAAAACATGAAGACAAACGATGAAAAGAAAAACAAATACTCGCTGTACCTATAAGGTTTTTATCTCACCACGGCATTCAGTCATTACTCACTTAATGGCCAACATTTCTTCTCTTGGGATTGATGAATGTGAGATGTCTCCTTTTAAGACTCACTACAGGATTCTATTTTCTGGTGTCATTTGCAGGGTCCCAGCATAACAAATAAGCTGGAGAACTTGAGACATTGGCAGACTCTTCTTTTTATTGTGCAGGTAAGGGATCTGTTATCCGGAAACTGTTTTCCAGAAATTATGACTTAATTTTAATCAAATAATTAAAAATTTCAAAAATTATTTCCTTTTTCTCTCTATTAATAAAACAGTAGCTTGTAACTGATTCAACTAAGACATACTTAATCCTCATTGGAACAAAAATTAATAATTCATTCATTCATTAATGTTTACAGAATTTTTTTTTTTTAGTAGATTTAAGGTATGGGATTCCAAATTATGCAGAACCCTTATCTGGAAAACCCAAGGTCCCAAGCATTCTTGATAACAGGTCCCATACCTGCATTTGCTCAAATAAAGTCAGAACGCAAAAATTAAAAAGTATTTTGTTAAATGGGCAACCAACAATATTAATTTTGACAATTAAATGAGACATAAACCATAAACAAATATGGCTAGAAATGCTGTATTTGATATACTGAACGCATTGCATCAGCTCAGGGGTTAAAGGAGAACTAAACCCTAGAAATTAATATGGCTAAAACTGCCATATTTTATATACTGAACTTATTGCACCAGCCTAAAGTTTCAGCCTCTCAATATCAGCAATGATCCAGGACTTCAAACTTGTCACAGGGGGTCGCCATCTTGGCAAGTGTCTGTGACACTCACATGCTCAGTGGGCTCTGAGCAGCTGTTGAGAAGCTAAGCTTAGGGGTTGTCACTAATTATCTAGCAGAAAATGAGCTTCCCCTGTAATAAAAGCTGATGCTACAGGGCTGATTATTAAATTCTGATGCTAATTGCACTGGTTTCTGTGTTGCCATGTAGTAATTATCTGTATTAATTACTAATCAGCCTTATATTGTGACATTTATATTCTACATCTACTGTATATTGTGAGTGGGCCCCTAAGCTCAGTAAGTGACAGCAGCACAGAGCATGTGCAGTGAGTCAGCAAAAAAGAAGATGGGGAGCTACTGGGGTATCTTTGGAGACACAGATGTTTCAGCTAAAGGGATGTGGTTGCCTTGGGCTGGAACAGAAACCCATTGCATAATGTACAACATATCTAGCTACTTCTTAAGCTTTAGTTCTACTTTAAGCAGCCCAATAACATTGATGATCCAGACCTCCAAAGGTGTCCACAGCAACCTGCCATTTTTGATCCAGTTAGGCCACCCGTTGAGTGTCAGTAGCACTGCACATGCTCAGTATGCTCTGGGCTACTGCTGAGAATCTAAGTGTACGTCATCTGAACACTTTAGCCAAAGGTAAATTTACATCTTTTATAAAAATGATGCTACGGGGTTGATTATTAATCAGTTCATATGCAAAATGCACTGATTTCAACAGCCTTGTATTGTGAATTTCATATTCTATATACACACTGTATATTGTGTATTGTCCCTAAACTCAGGTACAGCAGCCCAGAGCATGGGGAGCTTCTGATGGCATCTCAAAAGGTATAGCTCTTCACTAATAAAGGGTGTAGGTGACCATGGGCTTGTACAGAAGCCTAAAACATAAGGCATTGCATTTCTAGGCGCGGATCATTTACTAAGAACGGTGCTAAACTACAGCAGTGCAGTTGTCCATAGCTATGGGCTTCTGCAGTAAAGCATTTTATAAGCTTTGTTAGTAAAATGATCCCTTCTGCCAAATGTACTCAGTGTCGGACTGCCCCAATGGGATACCTGGATCAAACTACTAAAACACCTAGGTTGGAGGAGTATTGTCATATAACTGCCTATTCTTATTTACTGCTAATTTGGTCCAATTTAGAGGAGAAGAACCTTATTTGCTAATGGAAGAGAGTACAAAAAGTCAGCATAGTCCATATTTTTATCCTTATTTTTCTAGAAGATTCCCATGTTGGTTGCTTCCACCTTTAAACAAAAGATAAGATCCAAAGGTTCTGCAGTTCACTCCCTTTGCCGGTAAAGGACCTGTTCTCCCTCAGATCGACCACAATGTAAAAAAACTTTTCTTCATACGAAGATATACCAGCGCTAAAAGCTTAGGGATAGACACCAAAAGAAACAGAGATACAATATAGTGTAGTATTTTCGAATTAAATAAGATATGCACCCCTTTGTGCAGTTACTATACAGTGTGATTTGAGGTCTTCCACCAGGGGATTCAAAAGCCCTTTATCCGTGACTTTTATAAATAGCGTGGCCACCTCCTGTGTGGGGTAATGGGTACTTACAAACGTTAAGCTTGTCACTAGCATATAGTAAAATTCTTTGTCCCAATCCTGGTAAACTCCAGACTTCTAAAAACATATGCTAAAATCGTGTAAAATCTTCTTTAATATGATAAAAAGGTAAAATACAGGTTGCACTCACATATGTGTGCTTATAAAAAGCATGAAAAACAGTTTGCATTGGGGTTCTCAAGTCCTGCGTTCCACTTTAGATGTTTCACTTTGCCTGGCGTTTGTTAGTTGGACACGCGCTCCTGGTCTCCATCTGATGACGTCACTGTTCAGCCGACGCGTTTCGTCTATTGCGACTTTCTCCCTTGAGAAAGTAGCAAGGGTATTTATAAAAGTCACGGATAAAGGGCTTTTGAATCCCCTGGTGGAAGACCTCAAATCACACTGTATAGTAACTGCACAAAGGGGTGCATATCTTATTTAATTCGAAAATACTACACTATATTGTATCTCTGTTTCTTTTGGTGTCTATCCCTAAGCTTTTAGTGCTTCCACCTTTAGTTGCAAGCTATATTGGAAAAGAAACTCAAGCCTTCTACCTGTTTTGTGTCCTTATGGGCATCACAAAGGCAGTGAATGGCTGTTGTTTTACATGCCCTTTAATTGCATGGATTCAGCAAGAGTAGTACCCAAGATGCATCATACCTGTTCACTGGCAGGTGTAATATTAATGGCTCCTTTTCTTCTTGGTGTAGTCACAGTTACAGGTTTAGGAACATAGTTGGATGTGCTTTACATATGCAAAAGTATAATTTAGTACAGGGGTCCCCAAACCTTTTTCACCCATGAGCAACATTCAGATGTAAAAAGAGTTGGGGAGCAACACAAGCATGAAACATGTTCCAGGGGGTGCCAAATAAGGGCTGTGATTAGCTATTGGTAACCCCTATGTGGACTGGCAGACAACAGGAGGCTCTGTTTGGCAGCACAACTTGATTTTATGCAACCAAAACTTGCCTCCAAGCCTGGAATTTAAAAATAAGCTCCTGCTTTGAGGCCACTGGGAGCAACGTCCAAGGGCTTGGAGAGCAATGTGTTGCTCACAAGATACTGGTTGGGGATCACTGATTTAGTATCTACTCATATATAGCAGCTCTCGGCAGGATAAAGGTGTAATAACTCACATAAACTATAATGTCTCCTAGCTTGGGTTGGACCATGGCAGGAGACACCAGGCTGAAAAACTTGATGTTCAACTTACAAACAAAAGATAAATACATCTGTATTCCACACTAAGATTATTTTTAGGTTACATAACCAACTTGTTTTTCCCATGAAGGGTATGGCATTCACCGCTGTATACTTTTTCAAGAAAATTCCACTTTAGTTAAAAAAAAAAGTAAAAGCTCAGCTAGTGTGTTTTGCAGCTTAAGGAAACTTCTTGAATATATTTATCATGACTAAGTAAGAGGCCACATTGAGACAGCAGGCTACTACAAAGGCAAAGGCTATCAGACAACAAGAGCTTTTATCCGTGAGATGCCAGGAACATATGTGAGCCAGGCCTTCAGATTCCAGAGGGTCGGCGCCAATGTCTATGCATGGGGTCACCTTGAAATGAAGGCCTTGAGGAAAAATGAAGACAGAACTAGACATGGACATATTCTGTCCAGCGAAGGCGGAGAAAAAAACAATTAGTCACTGAGTTTATCGTAGGACACAAAGCAATACGGTACAGAATCCCAACTACTGCATCTCACCTTTCTCTTTGCTCAGTTATAAAACAGAGGATACATTTATATATATATTTTTCCTACCCTAGTTTCTTGCAGGAACATATATGGGTCTATGAGACCATTTAAAGGTAAAAAGTATCCCTTTTATATAAGATGTATAAACTAACCGGTAGTTTCTAGCTATACCCATTATGTTAGGCGTTCTGATCAACCTACTGTGTTTCGAACATTCCTGAGCCAGAGTTTATGAGGGGCCTAGGTGCTGTACGTTACAAACAAATGCAATTCTTCTGGGCTCCAAACTTGCATTGAGATTGCTCCCTGTATCAGTATCGCTGCATTTCTATTGACTTTCAGCACTAGGTCTATTGAGCAAAAATGACACAGTAGTATTTTGGTGGTCATTTTTTCTATAAAGTCCTGTCCAGGGTTGTAGTCTACTACTCATTTTCACATGGTCTACATGACTTTCTGATCCAGTTCCTGCTATTACTTTATTCATGAACCCATATGACTGACTCTCTGGTTTGCCCTTTGACCTGTTCCTTGTTTTACTTCCCTGCTGCCTGCCTTGACGTCTGCCTGTCGGACCACTGTTTAGACTTTTTCTTTTGTTGTCTTTTTCTAATTTAGAATGAACCCAGCTGTAATGGACTATGTCTCTTCCTAGCCTTCTGGTACTAGTGTAAATTATGCAAGTACTGTTATCGCATGCAGTTAGGACCGGACAGGAACCAAAGTTCAGATCCAAATTCAAAGGCATCTTTTATAGGCAGAAGAGAACACTAAGACCAGATTCTCAGTCGAACAAAGAGTCTTGATTCCCCACCCACGAATTTCCCCACCCACATTTTTCCCACCCACATTTTACCCTATTTAACACAGAACAGCAGTTGATTTCACAGGGTCCTGCGAGGCCCGAAACGTTGCCATTTTTATTGTCTGCTCTAAATTATGAGCCAATAAAACCACTTTACTAAGCAATCGTTCATTCTACAGTGTGCTGCAGTGTATTGGACTATTATATTGAACTTTATCCCGTGGCAGGGAGGATTTAACACTGTTTAAGCACCTGGTCCGAAGGGATCCATCACGCAAGGTCAGAGCACTCCATTATTGTGTGGGATCAAAGAGTCTTGGTCACCATATGTGAGGGACAAGTGGACAATTTAAAGAGAGAAGCACAGGTGATGGAATTAACTGTTAACTAATGCATTTTTCATTGATTATATTTCTAAGTGCCATTCAGTTTGCATAATAAATTGAATATCTGTAAGTTATGTTGATGATTGTTTCCCTTTAAGGAACAAATAAAGAAAAAGCAATTCTAATTCTTGCATTAATTCAGAGCATAACTTTGTGACAAACTTCTCCTCATTGCTATGCTTTTCATTCTTTCATCTGTAAATCACCTGCATCGTGCAGAAGAATCTGAGTTATGAAGGCAGGGAAGAATAAGACATCTGTACGATATTGGCCATATAATAAAACAGTTGTCTGTTGTGCCTCTGACTTTAATTCAATTAGACATTTAACCTAAGACTTTCCCAGCTCTTTGAGATTAAAATGAGAGTATTATTACTTGAATATGGAGATAACTGAGCCACCATATGGGTTAGCGTTATAATATGTGATTGAAACAGGATGCCCTCGTGTTTCTATTTCTTCTTTTATCTCAGGTCTTATATAACAGGCCTCATTCTCATTGACTCTAAAACATTGAGAGCACTGCATGAAATGTTAACACATTACAATATAACATGCCAACAGTCCACTCTGGTTAATTTTCCATCTGTTAAACATCCCTTTACAACTCCATTCAGGATATATTTAGGAAACGGCAGTTCTTAGAAAAACGTTGGCTGCCTTGAAGGGTGTCTTGAGAGTGTCATGGGGCACAGAGGCAAAGTTCTGGGGGAGACAGACAATACTTG
Organism: Xenopus petersii; assembly: GCA_038501925.1. Taxonomy (NCBI): domain Eukaryota; kingdom Metazoa; phylum Chordata; class Amphibia; order Anura; family Pipidae; genus Xenopus; species Xenopus petersii. Next base: position 180,382,512 of record CM076674.1, on the reverse strand, counting down.
CCAGATGGTATTTTGCTGAACTATACTTTAACCAAAGTTGGACCTTAAGTATGATAACACCAAACTCAAAGTTTTACAGCAGTGAGCGCAAACCAATGACTTGTGAGTAACATGTTGCTCTCCATTCCCATTGATGTTGCTCCCAGTGGCCTCATAGTAATTGCCTATTTTAAAAATAATGGCTGAAATTCAAGTTTTGGAGAATTAAAGACACATGTTTCCTCCAACAGAGCCTTCTGCAGGGACGCAGGCCACACAGGGTTGTCAATTAGCCTATCACAACCCTTATTTGGCATCCCCAAGGATTATTTTCTTGCTTGTGTGGCTCCACTGCAGTTTTTATATTCAAATGGGGCTCACAGGTAAAACAAATGGTTGGTGACCCCTGGTTTACAGAGTTCCTTAATATATCTCAAATGTGATGCCAGTTGTAACTCATCCTCATTGGAGATTTGATTGGGGCTATATTACATCCTATGAAATTCTAGAGGCCAACTCTCTATTAATGCAACTGGTAATGCCAACATTTTATAATATATACTGTATTTGGTCCATTCCCCTATCACATTGATAAGGTACAGCCCAATCATCAGGAGTGGCTCTTTGAAGCTTGGAAGAAAGAATGCACTAGTGGGGCTACAGATATTTTAATACAGTTCGATGTGATGGTTATTAATGATATCTTTTTTTATTTACCAGGTGCCATCACTCTAATGTAAAGGCAGTCAGAGTTTAAAATGGACAAAAAACTGTCTTTTTTTAAAATTGATTTTGTATGTACATTGCTGAAGATTTCTGCTGGACTTCATCCTCTCTAATGTCTAGTGCAACTTCCCTTGGCGAGTACCAGTTCCTTAATTCCTCATTCTCCTTTGTCTAAGAGCACATGAATTTCTTTTTATCTCATTGGATGATCTCATGTCATCTGTTCAGCCCTAGGGATAAAAGTTCCCCACAGAACACATTGAACTTAAATATTTTGCATATGGAATTCAAATCCTCACTTAGGCGTCTGTGTTGTAATGTTATTTGGCTAGGCTATCCACAAAGCCAGATACTTTTAGCATTAAGGGTCCAGAGCAAAGGAGAATGGCACAAACGAGCACCGCTCAAATGATTATATTGGCATTCAACATTAGTTCTCTGCTTATATAAATATATGGTTAACCCTAAACATCGCCAAAAGAAGATATAGCCCACAAGGTAAACAAATCATAATAATCTACAACCAAAATGAAATACTGAAGACACTACTCATGGTGTCATGGCGAAGTCATGTGGTTTGGTTCAAGCTGTTCTAACCCAAAGCTTTATCAAATATATAGATGTAGACATTCTGGGGCCCACCAGGGCTGTTGCCTCAGGGGCCCTAACATTCCCTGCCCCCCCACCCCAGTTGCAACTCCACTGCTTCTCCTTCCCGGCATGTGCCTTGTTTCCTCTTCTCATGGTGGTGATCTGGTCTGAGGAGGGGGGGGTTGAGGGGGCAATGGACAAGGTGTTGGTGGGTTGCAGTCTGGGTCAACGGGCACACAGGGTTTTTCCCCCAGAGTCCCACCAGCCTAGTCCGTCCTTGCACTTGAGCAGCCAACTATGGCCACATTTTTAAGACATGGCCAAAATGGACTGAACTTTGATATTTGCTCCCAATTTAAGAGTTCCATTTGTCCAATTCCGCCTTTAAACTGTCCTCTTCATATATAATATTCAGTCTCAGACAAAGCGAGGAGCCCAATTCCCATATTATAAAGATGTGCCAAGAATGTGCCAGCTGCTTAATTCAATTTAGCTAATTTGTCTGATGTCCTCTATCCACCAAGCACCTCTATTCCTATGTATTTATATGGCATGTGCAAAGCTCAGTATAACCCAACTATACACCATAAAATAGTTTCATCTTAATTCTTAATTTTTTTTTAAATTTTGCATCATCTCCAATCAGGTCCAGAATAGATAATTACATGCTATTTTATTAATTCCTTGATTTCCTTGCCAAGTTTTATTTAATCTTGTTGAGGTGTAACGAATGCCTGCCTCATGTTTCCCTGTATCCCATCAATACAATGCAGCACCACATGGGAATCCTTCGCTCCAACGGCTCCGTTCTCAGGATCACCCTCACTTACAGTGACTGCTGAAGTGATCAAAGAAGTTGACAACCTTAATATTTTCCTGATCAGTGAATTCTTCTTCTAAGTAGATAGACGCCTTCTATCTTTTCTCAGAAACATGAAGTCATACATATGCTGGTGACAGCAATAAGTATTCTTTTCATAAGCTAGAGGTCACATAGTTTTTGGATGATACAATGGATGTATTTAATAAAATAAGTGGAGAAGGTTTCATATATTCTCTAGTACTATTACTTATACCGTTTATCACTATATGATTTTGAAATTGTCTTCAAGTAACCAGAATTAAGAAAACAAATAAGGGAAAATGCTATCTGTTGATTGGTTGCTAGAACACTAGCCAATGTTGCACCTGTAATGACATTAACCCCTAACTCTAATAGAGTGTCACATCTAAGTACTCATTTGTTGCATAATGGACTGGGGTAACCTATGGTTGAAAATAAACCCATAAATAAGTTGCCAGATACCCTTAAACCATTCTATGAGATGTCAACCAAGAAAGATGAGTGGAAGGTCTCCTTGTAGAGCTCAGCTATGGAAAAAGGCCTAGTGCTCCAATGCAACTCAGAGAGACTGATCTGCTGTCTGGAAAGCTGTAGGAGGAGGAACATGGAGTAACCTGTGATTTTCAGTGACCCAGCTCCTGAAAAAACCGAGTAAGCTGCTACTGGGAGGATACTGGCAATATTACGATTGAGTGGCCCTTGTTTGAGGACCCTTTAAATAGGTCTTGTAAATGTACTTAATACATAGGAGCAGTTGCTTAGCCTAAAGTTAGGGGTAAAAAGGTAATTCTGGTTCTTAGACAAAGTATATCATCTCACCAGTCCACAAGTGGGGTCCAGGTGCACATGCCCCAGACCTACAACTTAAGGTGATGGTATTTAACCATGGAACATACAGCAGGCACTCATAGATCCCACAACAGGCAAAGTAAAGGAACTACAGAATTTATTTCAGGCAAGGGGTGGAAAAACACAAAGCCTTACGCGTATTGTGCACACAAAAACGTAATCATAGGCTTAGGAAGGGGTACTTTGGAGAAATTTAAAGCTTGGGGGAAGGGACATTGTCATGAAAGATTGAACTGTGCTTTAATTAACCTTCTCATAAGGACTGTTCATTTAGGTGAACTGTGGCAGTCTGCTAGTCTATTCTTTCCTTTGTACCCAGTTAGGCCACAACTGTCTCCAATAGCAGGTATTGTTCTGTAATCGTAATATAATGTTTATGTATTGCTACATTTGTGTTTTAGCATTTGTATTCCTATTGGGACACCCTGAGGGGTTTCCCATGGAAACTATTTGTTGGAGACACTATGCATGGTTTTCTCATATTGCCAAACAATACCATAGAGGAGGGTTCCAAGATCTGTCTTATTGCCAGCAAGTAGATGCTTTGTGTAACCATTTGCTAGAAGACAGTACCAGGAAAGGGTTACATACACAGTAAATAAAAGGTAAAAGTTTTTTAAGCACTTTAATATAATGTAAATATACAGTAAGGTACATTGCTTATCCAAGAACTAGTAGCTGAAGGCAATTTGAAAGCCTTCCAAGCTCTTTAGCTCCTGTGTTTCTTTTTCATGGCTGCACACTAATTATGTATACACATCTTCACTAATGGTATTTTTCTGTACAGACTATGAGAAAATTATTCTTTAGGTTATATTTCTCATGGACCTTACCCCTAGTTATATAATTCCACTCCATGTCTAAGCTATGACAAGCATCTGCTCACTTCTAGTGATGAAGTAGGCAATGGATGAGGCAGGTTAAGCAAGATTAAGGGCTCCTATACATTGCAGTGGCTTTTTTATGAATTCCACCTTGTGGGAATGTAGTTAACAAAGCCCATTTTTTTTTCCAATTGTGCCCGCACCCACAGCTCTTTGCTCAACCACCAAATGCAGGTAAGGAATGCAACGTTTGGCAGTTCAGTATGGTGCCATGGATATAGTTACAGCTGAAAATATTGTACTTTATTAATTCATGGGGTGTGGGAATGCATTATACAGTGTATAAGGGGCCCTAAATGTGACAATTCACAATAAAGTTAAAAGAGTGTATCTTTTTCCCAGCTCATGTGTAGGGTCTATGATTTGAGCCTATGATTAAGTGCCCCATGTAGGCAACAAAGGCGCAAGGCTGTTATATTTTTTGCACAATGTAAGGAGTGTTAGAGCCTCTCAAATAACATCTAAACAACAGCAAATAATGACTGTGGTCCAGTCTTGTGCCAACCTGTCATCAAAAATTGGTATTATTATCCTCCCTGAGCTGAAAGTCTGGAGCGTGCACACCTGGACCCACTGTGTGATATGGTGAGATTTCTACACTTTTGACTATACCAGTTTCCTTTATTTCCTAAAAGAGTTACAGCTCATACAGTATGTAGGGTCTAAGGGCCAATGATTTGCTCATAAGGTTGGCCTACAAAGGCAGGAGAGGACCTCATCAATGTGCCAATGCAGTTCTCTCCAAACCTGAGCTTTAGATATATGAACCTTTTTCAATCAAATATTGGGAATGCCATTGTAAGGTGCCCATTCATGAACCAATAAACTGCAATTGGGTTTTATTTGTCTATGAGCCAATAAAACCAGTAGATTAATATCAGACAGGGCAGTATCACCAGGTGGAAATCAGTAGTGGTCAAAAAGGAGGGGGAAAACAATTATTAAGCCATTGTAGTTAGTAATTAACCTGTAATGCTGGCCATATCTACACGTTTGTCTAAAAAACCCATACAACTTTTTTAAGGGGAAGAATCAGAATCAGAGTTTTTAAATTGCTTATATTTCTTTCTGAAACACACAAGTGCTTTTTGTGTATACAGTATTTCAAATCTTTTCTACAAAAAGCTGCAGGAGACAACTTGTACATTGAAAGTGATGATATACATCTCTATCTCTGCAGGATTGATGATCATTCCAGGCTTTTCTGTTTTTCGAGTTTGAGCTGATATCATTTGGACTTTCATTTAATCTTCATTACTGCCATACTCATTTATATTAGGCAACAGATGTGAATTTCATGAACCTTCATATTATATGTTTTATTATCCTCTAGGTCATCTATCTGATTCTGATTGACTTCATGTCATAGTTATCTTTTTTATTAATATTTCAGTCATTCATATTAAAGATGTCTAACACTGCTTGACTTATTGACTTGACTAATACTTGACTTGAATATTGACTTACTAACTGTAATTTATTACTAATGGAGAAATTCTCAATACTCAAATAGAGGTAGATAAGTTTTTCAGGTAGGCAGCTGCTCAAGAACAATAAGGGGCTAGACAATGAGAAGAAGAAGAAGAAGTTCTGGAAGAGATCTAGATGGAACAGACCAAGAAGCAGGACAGACTCAAATGCAATGGAGTTGGTGGAGAAACAGGACAGATTAAAATGGGATGGGGCAGGTGGAGAGGCAGGGCAGACTGGAGTAGGAAGAATTAGGCAGAGGAACCGGACAACAGCCAGGAGAACTTCTCAAGCCAGGAAATTATGCGGAATAGGGGTTTAAATGGAACACATCCTGCTCTAATTGGCTGCCTCTATATAACCAATACAGCTTCTGGGATGTAGCAGACACAATGGTGAAGGTAGGTGAAAAAACTAAATTCATCAGCATCTTTCCATCTGCCTTTCTGACCCAGTGGTTAGTGAGGAGAAGCCAGTGAGGTGGTTCTATTCCCAAGACAGTGTCATCTTGGGGATGGTTCTTTTTTCTTGTGCACCAGATGTTGGGTTGCTGCTTATTATTCCCTTTATGAACAACCCAATTCCCAGTGCTCTTGAAAGAGCCAGGTTGTATTTTGTTTAGTAAAAAAAAGTAATTAGTAAAGAACAAAATTTCATCCTTGGATATCAGGTTCTGGGGTTTGGTTAGTTACAAAGTCATTACTGTGGTGTTAGTATTGCTAAGGTAACTGATAATATTTTTATAAGTGTTATAAATAGATATTTAATTTTACAGGATTAAAGTCCAAATATGTGTAAGTTTTATTATAAATATATCCCCTTCTTTTCTTTTATCCCCTTTTATTTGTTAGTTGCCTATAATAGGTAACCAATTGCACATTCCTATGGTTCCTTGATTCCTTCAGCTTTTTGTGGCCTGTTACATGGCTAAAATTCCAGTTAACTGAACTAATTTTCAGTAGATGGTCAGATTGTGCATGTCATTGGCTGGAAAGGGAAGAGATTAAGCAGAAGAGGAGCTTTGGGTAAAGAAAATAATTTATCTGTCTTATCAAACATAAGAATATATTGGGGATGGAATGTAGGGTGGCAGCCAGTTTATGAAAGCACCCTATGGAGCTACAACCACATGCAAAATATTCTTATTTAGGGATGCATTATTTTTATTATTAAGTGCTTTCCCCCTAACAATTCTTACAGTGGAATTTCATTACAGCCAAGCGTTTTGTTTTTTGGGCCTTTTCATATAGAAACACAGCATCTGATTGGTTAATATACAGTATAAATACCAGTAATAGATCTGGTGTTCAGAATAGTGATGGGCGAATTTATTCGCTGCTGGCGAATAAATTCGTGAAATTGCAGTGAAAATTGTTGTTGTTTGACGCCGGTGACAGTTCCAGTGGCGGCGTCAATTTGGATATTCAATAAATGGATGCCCGATGACTAATGTGCATCAAAAGTCGCCAGCGACTGAATTGTCAATTTTGACGCCCGTAAATGGTCGGCGACGTCAAAATGTGCGTTTTGCAAATTTTTCACCTGTTTTGCGAACTTCGTGGCAAAGCGAAACGCGGCAAATTCACCCATCACTAATTCAGAATGCTTGGGAGTTAGGGTTTTCCAGGTCTTTACATAATTTTGGTCTCCATTTGTCTGCTAAATTAATCCCAATGGGATTGCCTTTCGTCCAATAAAGATTCATTATATCTTACTTACAATCAAGTACAAGGTACTGTTGTATTATTACAGAGGAAAAGAAAATCATTTTAAAAATGTGACTTAAGTGCTATGGAGTCCATGGGAGATGGCCTTCCGTAATTCAGAGCTTTCTGAATAACAAATTTCTGGATAACTGATCCTATACCTGAACTTAATCAAATTCACACTTTTATGGGGAAAATCATCATATTTAACACAGCCCAAGCTGCGTATTCAAATAGCTGGCAGTCTTGCTCTCCATGACGAATGTAGAAGGCTGATTGGAGATGATGTAACCTCTGCTCTTAAAATTCTCCATCTGTGAAAATGATATTCTAAGGCCTGGAAACCTGAACTATTCCATGAAAGCCAAGCGCTACCAAACACAAGGGGCCTGGTCCGAATCCGGTGCCTGGTTTTCAGATACATTTAGATAAAGGTAACAGACAAGAGGCTCACTATGGCAGACAGTTCTGCAATGATTAGATAGACTTCTCTAGGTTCTGTAGGATCTGTGTAATGTGGTTGGGAGTAATATGATTACTCCAGCAGACCTGCCTATCACACAGATGGAATGCGTTTCCCCGAAAGCATTTTTGGTTGCATAATATAAGCGCAGCAGGCACGTGGCTGTACACGCTGTCTGACTTACAGATTCCAGGGGAAACATTTACGTGATCTGGATGAGGATTCTTAATTCCCCTTAAAGCTCTGCTGAAGTTTAGCCTGTGCTAAATCTGAGAGCAGCAATAACAATGTATATTTTAGTTTGCGGTTTACCACTTGCCGTGAGCTTATTTAAGGGAAAAAAACAAAGCAAACAGGTTTCCAGAATGCTACACACGCATTTTATAAAATATATTATATGGTTCCTATTGCATAAAACTCCTAAGAGGCCCCCAAGCAAGTAGATCAGCATCTCCATCGTGGTTTAAAGAAATGACCTGCACCGTCTGTTGTCTGTGGAAATGATGCTAAACAATGGCACCATGTAGCCAGGTCTGGATTTGTAATCACAAAGGCCTGAGGCTTGGGTGGCAGGATTCCCAGGCTGCATCTTCACTGGTCCTGCTGGATGGGTTGCAAGTTGGGTAGAAGAAGCAGATGCAGGTGGGTGGTGGATATTAGATTGAGCCCTGTATGTTCCATTGCCCATTATCAGTGTCGGACTGGGATGCTAGCGGCTCACCAGAAAACCTTAGACCGTGGGCCCATTTTCCAAACTATTATTCCTCTTATCCTCACTCAACCTCTTTTATATCTACTCTTACTATATTCTTCCACTATTACACATTTTCCCCATAAAGAAATAGGGAATGACCATGAAATAGGCCAAATGTTTAGAAGCAAAAGGGCCCACTGACACCTGGGCCCACCAGGAGTTTTCCTGGTATCCCGGTGGGCCAGTCCGGCACTGCCCATTATTGGAAGCTCCAGTAAGAAAACAAACTCTTGGATCAGGGAGCTCCAAGCACAGCAAGTTCCGGTACGTTTTTATTAAGAAAGTTGTAATGTACAGAGTGGCACTTGAAGCAAAGTCTTATCTATAGTGATTGTTGACTTGAAGGAAAACCACAGAACAATGTAGGTCTCTATAAAAATACATAAATACATTGCATAAAACAGCTCATCTGTATGTAAAACCCTGTTTCATGTAAATAAACCAGTTTCATAATAATATACATTTTTTTTTAGTAGTATGTGCTATTTTCTAAATAGAAAATTGGCTTTTTAAGAACTAAGGGCAGAGACACACACTGCTATTTAGGGAGATTAGTCACCCATCGACAAATCGCTTCATCTTCGGGTGACTAATCTCCCCCAACTGCGTTCCCACCGGCTAGAATGTAAATCACCAGCAGGATGGCACTCGGATCGCTTCGGCTTTCTGAAGCTGACTGAAGTTTCCTCGTGAGGCAACTTCGGAAAATGAAGAGATCCGTGTTTGATCCCATTGGCGATTTACATTCTAGCCGTGGGAAGTCAGTTTGGGGAGATTAGGCGCCCAAAAAAAAAGCAGTTTGTCGCTGGGTGACTTATATTCCGAAATAGCAGCATGTGCCCTGGCCCTACGGGCTACCCCTGGAACCATACAATTCACGGTGCACACAAAGTAACCAAACAAACCATACATGTTACGTTACATAAGCCAATTATTCAAAGTTCTGTACAAATTACAAAGTTCTGTCTTTTACTCCCACACTTCTTCTTGTTAGAGCTAGAGTTAGAGCTGCTGTATTTCTGGTCAGGTGATCTCACAGGCAACACAAAATGGTGGCTCAATGTGAAAGATATAAAAGGGCAATATTTACTGATTTCTATATTCAAGTTGGATATAATTCTCTGATATGCCACTTAATATAAACCTAATATATATATATGCTTGAGCATTCATTTTGGGGGTAACAGTTTCCTTTAAAGGAATTGTTCAGTATAAAAACTGGGTAAATAAATAGGCTGTGCAAAATAAAAAAAATGTTTCTAATATAGTTAGTTAGGCAAAAATGTAATGTATAAAGGCTGGAGTGACTGGATGTAACATAATAGCCAGAACACTACTTCCTGCTTTGCAGCTCTCTTGGTTTCCACTGATTGGTTACCAGACAGTAACCAATCAGTAACTTGAAAGGGGGCCACATGGGTCATAACTGTTGCTTTTTAATCTGACCTGCTGCTAAGGATCAATTACAAACTCACTGAACAGTTATGTCCAATGTGGCCCCCCTTCAAGTCGCTGACTAACTCAGAGTTAGAGAGCTGAAAAGAGGGAAGTAGTGTTCTGGCTATTATGTTACACATCCAGTCACTCCAGCCTTTATACATTACATTTTTGGCTAACTAACTATATTAGAAACATTTTCTATTTTGCACAGCCTATTTATTTACCCAGTTTTTATTTTCAAACTGAACTGTTCCTTTAACACCATGGTTAAAATGTGTCATTACCCATTCATTTGCACTCGTGCAAATGAACTGCTGACTGGTTGCCATGGGTTACTGGACAGAGAAAAACCTACATAACCTCTGTGTTTGTACAGGGCACTTTAAATCTCTCCTCAAGCTCAATTTGTCTCCTGCCACTATGTAAAAGTGATATAACTGCAACTGCCTCTTCCCATTTGTAAACCGGTCACTTCATTCTGTTTAATAGCCCATTTGTATCAGTCCATAAATATCCCTTACATCATCCATGTGGCAGAAATAACAATTTGTAGATTTTGTGACCCCACCCCCACCCTCAACAGCCCCTTTTAATTGTTTTATGTATTAGAATTGCTAAATGATAAATACGAATTACATTGCCTGCAGTTGGATTATTTTTGTTGTGGGCATTTTATGGCTACGGCTACGGATGGGATCTTATTGGTTGTTATTGTGATTCATGAGGCTTACAGATTAGGAGAAGGATAAGAGGTAACTTCTGAGTATGTTTTCATGGTTCCCATCTGGTATATTATGTAATGTTAAAACTATGCAAAATAAGCGATCCTCACTGCATCACAGATGGGCCATACGACAGATTTTCCTCCTCTGTTCTGCAGCTTTGGTCTTCCCTGTACTATATACTGTAAGGTAATATCATGTATTAAAAGAGAAGGAAAAAATGTTAGGCGCCCCGAGTGATTGTATTGACTTACCTGAAACCCCGGGCCAGTGCTCCTATCAGCAAAAACTGCACCAGCCTGGGGTTATACCAGTGAGCACCGCAGAGTGATCCTCTTCCGGCTTCCTCTTTCCTTTGCGCGGCTGCACATGCACAGTAGAAGGAAAAGCCGAACTTTAACGAAAAAGTCGGCTATTTCGTTCAACTGTGCATGCATCTGCCCCGGGAAATTTGAAGACAGAAGAAGATGGAAGAGGATCGCTCCTTGGTGATTACTGGTATAACCCCGGGCCGGTGTAGTTTTCTGCTGATAGGAGCACCGGCCGGGGTTTCAGGTAAGTCAATACAATCACTTGGGGTGCCTAACATTTGGCACCCCAAGTATATGAAGCCTTTCCTTCTCCTTCAAGCGTTTAATATTATAAAATGCTCTCATAAACCTCGCCATCAGCATTATGTTCCTCCTATTTGCGGCAAGGGTTGCCAACTGGCTGGTATTTTACCGGCCTGGCTGGTAAAAATGTTGCTTGATGCCAATGTTATTTATAGGGAAAATTATAAAAATATAGGAAAAAATAGCCTGGTCATTTTTTTCTAGAAAAGGTGACAACTCTACTTAGGCAACCCATTAGGAGGAAGGAGAAGAACACCCAATATTTGTGGTAGTAAGGGGGGACGGGACTGAACCCTGCTGAAGGCAAAAGGCATAAGCTGATTGTTAGCAGTGTACACCTACATGATGGCACACAGACATTCTAAAAAATATTTTTACCCTGATTTAGCCTCTCTAACCTGGCCACCCGCAGTAACAGGCCCGTTACACACTACCAGTAATCTGCACCAAAATGAAAAGCATAGAATCATCACCTGAAATTCTCAGAAACAGTAGAGTTAGTGAAAATAGTCATCTGGCATTTCTCTGGTCAGTTCTAAGCATCACAAGTCGGCCCTTCTTACAAACGTAATTTTCAGCTGACTTTAGTTAAGCAAAATAAATAGTAGGTGGTGCTGCTTTTAAAAATTCATTATATTAGTCAGTGTAAAAACTGATAATATCTTGGAATTGAGAAAAAAATTTCAATTGAAATAGTTAGAAGATTGCTCTGAGCAGTTTTACATTCATTTGTTTTGGGGGTTTACATTTCTTTTAATACTGGATAAGGAATACTCATAAGGAAGATTAGTAACTGGCTGTGCTTTTTTTCATAGACACAAATACTTAATATAAAAACTGGCAAATATGCAACCAAATATGCACTAAACCATCACTACCAATTAGGAACTAGCTACTTTCAGCCAATTAAAGGTAGAATAATGAAAGCAAAGATCTGATAGGTTACCATGGGTTATTGCCAAGCTGCAAATTTTCCATGTGTTTATAATTGCATCTGAACTGATTTTAATCGACCATGCAGGATTTTTTGTACGTAAAGGGGTGGTATTTTAGGGTTTCCAGCGGCTCAAGAGTAATCCCTTATTAAAGGTTGTTGTTGGTGTTATTTGCCATTCTGCTATGGGCCCCTTTGTGGGCAGATTTATCAAGGGTCGAATTTCGAACTTGAAAAACTTTGAAATCCGAATTCAAAAAGACCAACCAAAATTTATTAAAAAAAAAAAAGTACATTTTGATCAAATTCGAATCGTATGAATCGAAGTAATAGCGCATTTTATCGAATTTGGTTCAAATTTTTTCCAAAAAAAACTTTGATTTTCCAAAGTCCACCAATTGACTCCAGTTCTAGGAGGTCCCCCATAGGCTAAAATGGCGAATGATCGAAGTCAAATTTTTAATGAGACAGTACATGATAAATTTTGAAATTCGAATATTCTATTTTTTTCCAAATTCGAATTTGGACTATGCCCTAGTCAAAGTACACAAAAATTAGATCAAAATTCTAATTTTTTTAATTTCGAATTTTCACTTCGACCTTTGAAAAATCTGCCCCTTAATGGTTGGAATAAAAAATAATTTTACAGTTTCTTGAACAATTTACTAGGGTACCTAGGGACCACTGGAGAGCCCCCTAGAGATCAATGAGTAGCTCAGGAGGCTGTGGATATCAGGTCTGGGCTGGTGGGGCTCGCCAGGTTTTTTCCTACTGGCCTAGTCTAACCCTGTGGACAGTTAGAGGGGGGCTGGGGCTCAGCAATACTGGGGCCCAACCAGGATATTTCCCGGTACCCCAGTAGGCCAGTACGACCCTGCTTATTTATAGTGAATATAAGAATCCCGTGGGACAGCACAATCTCCTGAGCTAGAATTTCTAGCTTTTTCTCTTTAAAGGTGAAGGAAAGGTTTAAACTAAGTAAGCCTTATCAGAATGCTCCATCTAAATACACCAGTAAATCCTCAAAGTAATGCTGCTCTTGATCCTCTGTCAAAAGAAACACAGCATTTCTTTCCTTCTATTGTGTACTCATGGGCTTCTGTATCAGACTTCCTGTTTTCAGCTTAAACCTCCTTGCCCCGGGCACGAGCATGCTCAGTTTGCTCCTCTTCCCCTCCCTTCTCTGCTGTAATCTGATCCAAAAAGCTATGAGTGAGCAGGGAGAGACTCAGGCAGGAAGTGATGTCACACCCAGCTAATACTGCAGCTGCTATCCTAAACAAACAGAGAGAGCTTCTAGAGCTTTATACCAGGTATGGTAAAACATTCTACAGAATAAATATAGCATTCTATTTTACACTATTGCAGCTAATCTATTGGCAATCAAATGCCTCCGTAGCCTCTCCTTTAAGTGAGAGGATGCTGGAACTTGTAGTTAGTTTGCCAATAGTTGCCTGACGCTTCTAAATGATGACAAACAAAGGAACTTCAGGCAGACAGAAATATTCTCCCGCCTCTGTCTGTCTGTGCCTGTTTTCCCATTGCTGATATTAAGCCTAATGCATTATATGAGCTCTCGGTGACCTTTCAATAAGCACACGCTTTTACCTTATTTAGTAAAAATAAGCTTTGAAACTGCAGCTTAGCCAGCCTGATAGAATTTTATAGGATGCAGCTTTCATGTTGATTAGATTTTGGCTCGTCCAGAAACATTTTTTTGCTTCGCACACAAATCTCCAAACCAGAGTCTCTGATTTATTACATAATACACACTGGATACATATACATGCATGTGCTCTGGTGATGGCTTTGGGGGGATAGATATGTCATATTCCATATACTCAGATAAACAAGGGGTCTTTTATTTATTATGTATTACCCATCAGCCACCACAGGCCCATGCCCCATAGGGTCCCTTTAGTAAGATACAATTAATATACCACTACCGTTTTTGAACTGAGGGAGGGAAAACACACAAGATCCAACCTGAGAAATCCCTGGGGGGGGGAATGTAGCTGCAATTTGATGGAGAGGTGCACATTGTTTGTTCATAGATCCAGAATATTCTGACCCACAAAGAGAAAGTACATGATAAATTTCGATATTCGAATTTTCTATTTTTTTTCAAATTTGATTCGAATTTGGACTATTCCCTAGTTGAAGTACAAAAAAAATTAGGGATGCACCGAATCCAGGATTTGGCCTTTTTCAGCAGGATTTGGATTCGGCCGAATCCTTCTGCCTGGCCGAACCGAATCCTACGCCTAATTTGCACATGCAAATTAGGGGTGGGGAGGGTAAACACTTGACTTTTTGTCACAAAACACAGAAGTAAAAAAGGTTTTCCCCTTCCCACCCTAATTTGCATATGCAAATTAGGATTCGGATTCAGTTCGGTATTCGGCCGAATCTTTCGCGAAGGATTCGGGGGTTCAGATAATCCAAAATAGTGGATTCGGTGCATCCCTACAAAAAATTGCTTGAAATTCGAATTTTTTTAATTCGAAAATTCACCTCGACCTTTGATAAACCTGCCCCTTAGTATGATTGATGTATTATTGGTTTTTGAGTTGTTTAGCTTTTTATTCGGCAGCTCTCCAGTTTGCAGTTTCATTACTCAGGTGAGTAATAAAAAGTAGCAATGACAATACATTTGTAGCCTTACAGAGCATTTGTTTTTGGATGGGATCAGTGACCCCCATTTAAAATAGACAGAAGGAGAAGAAGGCAAAGAATTAAAAAACTATGAAAAATAATTAATAGAGACCAATTGAAAAGTTGCTTAAAAGTTGCCTATTTGGGCTTTTATAACACACTTTAACACACAATTTTTTTTAAAAAAAAAACTCCTTTAAGGGGTGATATAATAAGCTTGTCACCGGTCTGGTAACAATAGCAAAAAAGATGTGAGGTTTTTCAAAAAGGTAAACCCGAAAGTGGTTTAAAAATTCAAATACATTTATTAGAACAATACACGTGAAGGCCTAACGCGTTTCGTGACGATTTGGGCACATACTCATAGGCTAGAGTAAGTTTGTACGAATATGGACCTATTCGATCGAAAACTGACCTATTCAATCAAAAAAACCTTTGATTTAATTTCAGTTTTTTGAATTCGAGTTTTGATTTTTTTTTACTTTTAAATTCGACCTACCTCGAAGTGTGTGCTCTTGAAGGGCATTCTTATGGCCTCTCCTGCCCCTCATGAATACAGCTCTACCGAATATAGCCAGCACTGTATTCATGGGGGTGCTCCAAGACCTGTCAGAATTCAAACAGAATTAAAGGCAAAAGAGCATATTCATCAGTTTCAATGGGTCTACCAACTTTGAAAAAACGGAAATTCTAAAAATCACAAATTTTTACCTAGGACAATTTCCCATCACTCGTCAGGTTTCAGATTTACAGTGAAGGTTTTTTTGTTTTTTTTTTTTTAATATTCTTGAGTTTAATTAATCTCTAACGTACGAGTTTTTGAAACTCTCATTCGAATTTGAACATAGATAAATCAGCCCCTTAGACTTCAGCAATGTGGGAGTAATTTCATTCATTGCACTCTCTGTCTATACTGATTTAAGAGTGATCAGTGCACTTCAGTGATTCCAGTACTTTATATTTAGAGGCAAATTTATCAAAGGTCGAATTTCGAATTCATGTGAGTTTTTAAAAACTCCCCTAAACTCCCATGAATTCGAAATATGACTAATAGAAATTTATTTAAAAAATCTAATTTTTCAAACCTGGATGAATTAAATCTACCCGAAAACTCGAATCAAATCAAAAAACTTGATTCAAATTTTTTCTCCAGAATGTTAGGAAGGCTGCAAACAACTCCAAATTGATCTGTGGACGTCTCCCATTGACTTAAACAGCAATTCGCCAGGTTTTTGGTGGTGAATAGTCGAATTAGAGTTCTTAAAGGGCCAGAGTATGATAAATCTCAAAAATCAAATTCAAATTTTTTTAAAAACTCGAATTGAATTTGAATAACTCATTAGTCGAATTTGACAGTTTCTTATTTCAAATTTGAATTTCCAATTCGACCCTTGATAAATCTGCCCAAAGTGTTATATATGGAATTAACGCATTTCCTACCTTAATGCACTACTGGATCCATCCTCATCAGGAACAACATTAGCAAAATCAATCCTACTCACACTACTTACTTTTTATATCATCTGGACTCCTTTTTGAACTAACAGTAAGGGGCAGATTTATCAAGGGTCAAAGTGAATTCGAGGGAATTTTCGAAGTAAAAAAATTCGAAATTCTAAGTAATTTTTTGGATACTTCGACCATTGAATAGGATAAAGTAGGGCCCATTCATTAAGTTTGAGTGAAGGAATAGAAGAAAAAATACTTTAAATTTCGAAGTGTTTTTTGGCTACTTCGACCATCGAAAGGGCCACTTCGACCTTCGACTACGACCTCGACTTTGAATCGAATGATTCGTACCAAAAATTGTTCGACTATTCGACCATTCGATAGTCGAAGTACTGTCTCTTTAAGAAAAAACTTCGACCCCCTAGTTCACCACCTAAAAGCTACCAAAGTCAATGTTAGCTGATGGGGAAGGTCCCCATAGGCTTGGCTAACTTTTTTTGGTCAAAGCATAATCCTTCGATCGTTGGATTAAAATCCTTTGAATCGTTCGATTCGAAGGATTTAATCGTTTGAACGAAGTATTTGCGCAAAATCCTTCGACTTCGAAGTCGAAGGATTTTCATTCCCCAGTCGAATATCGAGGGTTAATTAACCCTCGATATTCGACCCTTAATACATCTGCCCCTACGACTTCAAATTCGATTTTTGTAGCCGAAGTAAAATCATTCGATCCATTGCTGAAATCGATTCGAATGATTTTACTTTGGCCACAAAACGGTTAAATTCGGTAAAAAAAACTTCGACTTCGATATTCGAAGTCGAAGTATAGCCTTTCGAAGTATATTTCACTTCGAAATTCGACCTTTGATAAATCTGCCCCTAAATCTATCCCGCTTTTGTTTTTTTGCTTGATAATATTTAATTACATGGCCCTTGGTCCGAGAGTCTGCTTGGGATTAGACTAGTGTGAATGACTCTGTTAATGGAATAAGGAATTTTTTGGAATCAACGTTGATTTTTGGACTATGTTCCAGAAGTAGAGGCACACACCACAGTTAATCAGTTTATTTATCCCCCATCTGACCCTCATCCTGAACCCTTGACCCTTCAGGTACATAACCAGCAGTAGAGTTCTACTTGGGGAGGGGCTTGTGTGTGTGCTATTAATAAAAAGGAGAAGGAAGCAGCTCTGTAAAGCATATCTGTCATAGAGATTCATAGCAAACCATATGAAACAAAGTTCACCAAAAATAATCACTTCCAGAAAGATTCCTACACATTATGTACACATATAAGACAAAACTGAAGCCTTTAATGGCAACAGAGAAACGTTTCTCAATTGTAAGGTTTCTGTAAAAAAAAAACCTTTCTGAAATCCTTTCATGAAACCGAACCAAAATTCTAAGCCGAACATAAAAACGTAAGTGCAGTTGTCTGTGAGGCCAAGTTTTACCTGGACTTGGAAATATCTCATCTCCTGTCAGCAACATGGCTTGTTTTGTAGACGAGTCATATACTTTGCTTCCAATCGGTACCCAGGGATTCCATATCATATTCTTGAACAAATTCTGGAATTTGTCTGTATCCTCAGCTGAATCCTTTGGCTTTTGTGCATTCCTACATTTCAAATACGTAATTCCTCATAACTGATGTCTGTGTAACCGTCAGAGGCAGCTCTGACCCAGCGAGAATTGGTGATAGGGGCTATTTGGAGCAAGGCTTCAATCCATATCATGTCTGTGTTCAGATCTCAAATGCAAAAGAAATATAAATATACAACGGATAAAGGCTCAGTTATGAATGCCATGCAAAGTTCAATTTTCAGATGCAAATCTCCATGTTTTTCCCACAATGCAAAGTTAAGGGGATATGAAATAAAAGACACTACATTTGCCCAGGAGCAGTAAGTAGTGATGAGTGATGGCCCGTTTTGCAAAACTGTGAAAAATCGTGAAACGCATTGAAGTCAATGCGCGTCAAATTGTTTACGAGCAACAATTTTCGTCAATCCAAATGCATTAAGAGTTTTGTCTTGTGGCAAAAATTTTTGTTTCTTTTTTTGTCCAAATGCATTCAAGTCAATGGGTGTTTTTTCTTATGGAAACTTTTTTGTCCAAAGGCATTAAAGTCAATGGGCGTTTTTTCTTATAAGACTTTTTTGTCCAAAGGCATTCAAGTCAATGAGCGTTTTTCCTTTTGGCGACTTTTTTGTCCAAATTCATTAAAGTCAATGAGCCTTTTTTCTTATGGCGACTTTTTTGTCCAAATTCATTAAAGTCAATGAGCGTTTTTTTCTTATGGCAATTTTTTGTCCAAATGCATTAAAGTCAATGGGCGTTTTTTCTTATGGCAACTTTTTTGTCCAAATGCATTAAAGTCAATGGGCGTTTTTTCTTATGGCGACTTTTTTGTCCAAAGGCATTCAAGTCAATGAGCGTTTTTTCTGATGGGGACTTTTTTGTCCAAAGGCATTAAAGTCAATGGGCGTTTTTTCTTATAAGACTCTTTTGCCAAATGCATTAAAGTCAATGGGCGTTTTTTCTTATGGCAACTTTTTTGTTCAAATGCATTAAAGTCAATGGGCATTTTTTCTCATAACGACTTTTTTTGTCCAAAGGCATTTTTGTCTCAGCGACTTTTTTTGCACTAAATTTTGTCGCCGTTTCACGAAAAAAAAATTGCAGATGGCGAAATGCAGAATTTCGTCATTAATCCATGTCTGGTGAAAAAATCTGCTAATCACTAGCAGTAACCCATAGCAACCAATCAGCAGAAAGTATTTACTGGTCACCTGTTTAAAAGCAAACATCTTATTGGTTACTGCTCCTTGGCAAACGTAGTGCCTTTTATTACACATGGGGCAAAAGATATTATTTGATCAGTGTGTAACCTACTGTACATCTCTGTAGACGGTGTTGCATTAGCTGAAGATGATAAGCGATTATATTTTTACCTACGTCTGTACAAAAATAGACATTGTGGTTTCAATTTCCTTTAAACTGGATAATTGCCTTGCCAGTATTACCTCCATTTACATTTCATTTAATTAACATTTCAGCTCAGTTTGCATTAAAGATTTTACACATTTTTACTGTTAAATCTTGAGAATTCTTTATAACTTTATTGCAGTTGGCCAATTTAACATTGCCTACTGAGCCAACAATTCCTGATTTAATTCATATGAGCACCATTTAAAATAAAGCTGTGCAGAGGATCCCTCATTTTTATTACCTAGAATCAATAATAATTATATTCCCTTTACTTTCAGCAAAGTATATTTGATCATTATTTTTCTATTCAGACCTCTGTTTCAGGCCAATGTACACAGGTGAATCTTTTTTTAATTTTCACTTTAAACAGTGGTTACATTCCAACGGCACGTTCAAAGCTCAATTTTATTCAGCCAGTTTAAAAAGAGAATATATGGAAACAAAGCTGTTAAAATAGGATTAACGTGTATTTTCCTAATTGAATTAACCCCATACATTTCATATATATATATATATATATATATATATATATATATATATATATATATACAAAATATACTGTATATATGTTTATATGTATATATATATCTATATATATATATATATATATATATATATATATTAAAAAAATATATATTAAAAAAAAAAAAAAATATATATATATATATATATGTATATATATATATATATATATATGCAAGCTCAGCAATAACTGGAAACTGGAAGACTGAGCTCTCTGTAGTAGGTATTAAATTATTGTCTGGTCTAAATCTCTGCCTCAACAGTCTTAGTTGCTGGGGGTATTCTAGATTTGGAGATGATGTTAAAGAACAACCCCCTTGGGGTTTAGCTTGTCAATAGTGATAGGCGATTTTATTCGCAGGGCATGTATTTGCAGCAAATTTTCACATTTCGCCACCTGTTAATTGTTTTTCGGGAAACTGCTGCGAAAAAATTTGTAGCAACAAAAAAATTGCTCGTTGTCATGCGTCGAAATAATTTTAACACCCATTGACTTCAATGTATTTGGGCACAAAAAACTGCACATTGTAAAAATTTTGAGAGCATAAAAATTGGTGCTCATCAAAATTATTTTGATGCCCATTGACTTTAATAGATTTGGACAAAAAAAAATCACCCATGTAAAAATTGATGCTCGTGTAAAAATTTTTGCGCGTCAAAATCATTTTGATACCTATTGACTTCAATGCGTTTTGCGAAGCGAATCGGGACAGATTCACTCATTACTACTAAGAACAGACTTCACCTCTGCTACACCCCATAGTGGCTTCAAACCCCTCCAGGGTATTCTCTACGTTGATTCTCTATCTACTTTGATGCCAACACTACAGGCAACATTGGCCTGGGAGAAAGACGTTCCAATCCACAAGTCCTAATTTGGAGCTCTGGACTGCTCTTCTTAGCTCAACCTCAACTGATCCACTCTCCTAGAATGGGGTATCACAGGAGCTTCACCTGCCCCTATCTACCTTATTTCATGGGTCCCTGTATTTCCGACTTCACCTAGAGCTTCGCTACCCTTGGGGCCTTTCCTTTACTGTGGCCTAAATGTCAGGCTTCCATCAACATCCAAAGTCTAAACGGGAAGACCCAGTGGTGCCGCTTTCTTATAGAGATAAGAACACATCTCATGGCCAAATTTGCACTGCCAAGGAACGCATTAGCCTGAAAAGGAAAACATTTCCCCTCTAAATTAGTTCCAGCTCTTATTTGTCCATAGCCATGGAATTTCCAACAAGTAGGTTATTTCCAATAAACAGTGGAAGTTAACTCCCCTATGTAATTATTTAGCAGACTTAAGTTATGGAGATTCAAATTACAGAAAAACACAGGTCCAAGCATTCCAGAAAATAAAATATCCCATACCTGTACAGCTTACCTGATCAGTGGGTACTTCTTATAATACACTCTATCTACCAGCAAGAGTGAGTATGACATCTGCTGTGCTAAGACACTGGTGACTCACTAAGCACCGATTATGACTGATGACATCACTAAACTCCTTTATGAAGCGATACTGTATAAGTTATACATAGCCTGTAAGTGTTATAAATCAAGACTCTACATGCCAAAACCAAACAAAGCATTTTGTCTTTCACAAGCAAACAAAAAAGTGTTTTCTTTTTGCTATTGAAAGACGTTTCCTTTGGCCTGATGGCTGCTCATTATGGGCAGGATCTGAATGCAATTCTTGGCAATTATCATCTATCAAATTGAAGATGATGTCATGGACGATCCATTAGACCAGCATTCCTTAATTCCCTCTTAATTCATCGCACACCGGTGTTTATTACATTTCCGCCAGCTCCTTTTTGTTTGTATTTTTTTTATTACAAGTGGAATTTGAATTAAGGGGCTGATTTTGAGCCATGATGCAATTAATGTTTGAGACAACCACAACTGACAATAAATTTCAGCATTCAGAAAAAAACAATAAAGACGTGAGTTTAACAATGCTTGGTTACTGCAGATATTTCTGCCCTGATGTAATTGTCATGTTTAATAATAAACTGGAATGTAATGTGATCTGAATCTATTATTTCCTAAATATCACTATTTTTCTTTCCTTTACTCTCTTTCCAAAGTGTTTCACTCTTTATATTTATTCAATAAACTGATTCATTAAGTTTGGTTTACAGACCCCTGATGGTGACCTGTTATGGAATTGTCTAGTCAACAGAGTTCATATAGCGAGTAGTTACTGTACATGGGTTCAACAATTTTTAGCGGGTGGTTGGCTGAAGTCTGTCCATGGCTCAATCCCACCCATGTTGTCAGGGCACTCCAATTCCCCCTATTTGTCTCTTCTGTCACTTATTTATAAACTTTTATCAGCCCTGCCCCCTCCAGTGATGTCAGAGAGGGGCTGGGCACAGGTATATAAGTAATGATGGTATGCCAGGTCAGGTGTCACGGTTGGCACCCTAAATTCAGAACTGATGCTAAGCACCCTGTTTTCGGCTCTTGCTTCCGCCTTTAACAGCCGCCTTTCACCTCGGGAGGAGCCCTCGGCAAATTGGATGCCGCTAAGTCTTATTAAGAGGGGTGCAAAGCAAGGGGTTCTGAACAAGCTAAGGGGCACAACAGTCTTTCGGGCAGATGGTCACAGTACAAGGCGTAGACAGAATCGTAGTCAGATCAGGCCGGGTCGGGCCAGGCAGAGTACAAACGAAGTCAGGCAGGCAAGGGTCAAACCAGGAGATCAATCAGCAGGGATACAGAGTAAGCAAAGTCGGATATCAGGCAGGGGTCAGGATACAGATGTCAGAATCGTCAAAAAGCCAGGCAGGGGTCACAACAGAAATCAGAATCAGATATACAGATAGCACCAATGCTCAGAAGCACCAGGAACAAACTCCTATAACGGGCATTGTGAAAATGTGTACTGTGGCGTTATATACTCCAAACTTTTGCGCCAATGCGCGCTGGCGCCAAAAAGCCAGCGCGCCTGCGCCTATAAAAGGAGCAGAGGCGCGCCGTGTGTGCCCTAAGTAACAGGCCTGGAGGCAGAAGAGGAGCGGCGTGGCATCCCCGCTACACCACTAGACCACCAGGGTGAGTGCGATTCATTACATCAGGTTAGTAAAGGGAGAATTAGACAAAAAGGATATATTGGCTATAGGATTTGAAAAAGTCTTAGTTGTTTAAAAATGTATATATATGTAAAAGAAGGCATGTGTTTGCTCTCTGAGATGCTGGGTAAGCATGAAACGGGTTAGGCTCCACGTGAGGTAATGTTGTATTTTAGATGTTTCAATAAATATATTTTTAATATAGCATGACTATAGAGGAGTTTTTTTGGACTTCTTGCCGACTTGGGCAATAAAGGCACATTTACCAAATACCCAGACGCAAGTACTAGAAAAATTGCACCCCTAAGGGGGTTATTTATTAAAGTCTGAATGCCAAAAACTATAACTAGTTACATATAACTATAACTACTATAAAATCTGAATTTTCGGAATTTACTAAAAGAGGGTGTTAAAAGTCAGAATAAAAAAGTATTCCAACTCAGACCTGCCGAGTTCATGTAGAAGTCAATGGGAGAAGTCCCGAATATATACTGATCTGCGCTGGGTTTTGTGCAATAATCTGAAGATTTTGTGGTTTTCGGGCAAAAATTCAAAAAAAAGTTTTTGATGGAAAATCAAATATATGGATATATTTAATAACAGCAAACCCAGCAACCCTCATGCTACTGCCTTTGTTGTATATAAAGTTATCTCTTTTATTCATTTTAGCAACTCACAGAATGCCTATGACCTTCCAGCTGGCCTTTCCCGACCTCTATTTTCTGTCTCAATTCCAAGTCGTCGGAAAAAATAAAATTAATGGATTTGACTTCATACAAGACATCACAGTATTATTCAGAATTTTACTAGTGCTAGTTATTATATATAATAATATCGTTTGAAGGCATTTCATTACCAAATTGTCTGGCGTTTGTTCTGCCTAATAAATACTCAATTTTGTTGTCTTTTTCAATCTTCGGTGAATACCGTCAATTTTCCAGAACAGCGGTATATAGTGAGATGATGAAAGGCTCTAAACATGGGCTTTTGGGTCGGAGGCCTATTAGACATTTTGTTCATCCGTATTCTAAATAATGGCAGAGGGATCAGGCAAGAGTTTAATTAGCTGCACAATTATATCAGTCCAAAACAACTGCAGTCAGCATGTGTATGATGGTCATTATAAAGGAAAAGACTATGTAATTGGGAACCATTGCCAAGTCTGGGAAGCTGAGCATTATACTGCTCACTTTGTAATCAACCTTTATTTTTTTCAATGTAAGCGCCGATGTAGCTTATATTCATGGCAATCAGGGACATAGCACAATAACACAACCCTCGTAATAGACTGTTTTCATTCTCCGAATCTTACACATTCAGTTTCCCAAAGACACACCATCTTGATACCCTGAAAAATTTGCTCACAAACATGTCTTTATCCATCTAGCAGATGTATGTTTATATACCCCTGTGTGTTCATATGTGTATATTATATATATATATATATAAATTGTATTTACTTATTTATTTATTTATTTTTTACAAGATCTCGCCTAAATTTTTGTTTAATGAAAAACAGGCCTCGGTCTTTCCACAAAACACTGGAATACAGACAAAAATCTGTTTCTGTTTTCACAATCACGTGCTTCTATTGTCTGAGCGAGGATTTATAGCCTATTACTTCATGAAAAGATTTAAAGTCACATTGTAGAATTCCTATTCTTTCAGCTCATTAGTAGGAATAATCTATCTATTTATCTATCTCAATATCTATCTATCATCTATCATATCTATCTATCTATCTATCTATCTATCTATCTATCTATCTATCTATCTATCATCTATCTATCTATCTATCTATCTATCTCAATATCTATCTATCTATCTATCATCTATCTATCTATCTATCTATCTATCTATCTATCTATCTATCTATCTATCTATCATCCTATCTATCTATCTATCTATCTATCTATCTATCTATCTATCTATCTATCTATCTATCTATCTATCTATCTATCTATCTATCTATCTATCTATCTATCTATCTATCTATTTATCTATCTCAATATCTATCTATCATCTATCTATCGCATCTATCTATCTATCTATCTATCTATCTATCTATCTATCTATCTATCTATCTATCTATCTATCTATCTATCTATCTATTTATCTATCTCAATATCTATCTATCATCTATCATATCTATCTATCTATCTATCTATCTATCTATCTATCATCTATCTATCTATCTATCTATCTATCTCAATATCTATCTATCTATCTATCATCTATCTATCTATCTATCTATCATCCTATCTATCTATCTATCTATCTATCTATCTATCTATCTATCTATCTATCTATCATCTATCTATCTATCTATCTATCTATCTATCATCTATCTATCTATCTATCTATCTATCTATCTATCTATCTATCTATCTATCTAATCATCGTATCGCTTGTCTGAGCGAGGATTTATACCCTATTACTTCATGAAAAGATTTAAAGTCACATTGTAGAATTCCTATTCTTTCAGCTCATTAGTAGGAATAATCTATCTATTTATCTATCTCAATATCAATCTATCATCTATCATATCTATCTATCTATCTATCTATCTATCTATCTATCTATCTATCTATCTATCTATCTATCTATCTATCATCTATCTATCATCTATCTTTCTATCTACACATAATTATGTTCTAAACATCTATGACATCTCAAGATCAATATGGCTGCCCTGGGCTACTTCACAGAAGAACAACGAGAATTTTAGTTGCAAACAGGTTGGAAAAAAACACATCATGGAGGCTATTAACATCTTCAAATGGTTCAAGGGACCTCTGCCATTAACTCCTGCATTACCTGGATGGGTATTTTTGTATATGTGCTATTTCCAGCTTCGGGGTATAATAATCTTGAAAAAAATTGTCTTTGTTTTATAAAAACCTGAAAAATTCGTGTTTTTATTTATCCCTGAAAATTTGAATTTTTGACTGAAAACTACCCTCTAAAAACCGAGTTTTTTGGGAAAACGCAACTCAACCTTTGAAAAATCTGCCCCTTAATAAGCTACAATATGTTAATTAGCAATGTCAATTAGAGATGAGCAATGCTTCTGAAATTCGGCTCTTCACAAATACTTGCTTCAACAGCTGAAATTTGTAGAGTTTTGCCAAAACAGGGGCGTAGATCAAGAGGTCTATGATTTTATTTCCAAAACAGCTTTTTCTCTGCCAAAACTTCTGTATTCCCATGGCTAGAAGTGCTGCCTCCAATCCTTCTGATATGTTAATTCTCATTATTAGGGATGTAGCGAACTGTTCGCCGGCGAACTAGTTTGCGCGAACTTCGACTGTTCGCGTCCACCGCAAGTTCGCGAACGTCGCGCGACGTTCGCCAATAGGCGTTCGCGTCAAAATCGTTCGACCATTCGACCATTCGATCGCTAAAATCGAACGATTTTCGTTCGAATCGAACGATCGGAGCCATTGGATTGAATGAAATCATTCGATCCAATGGCTTTGATCGTTCGATTCGAACGAAAATCGTTCGATCAAACGATTAAAATCCTTCGATCGTTCGAATCGAACGATTTTCGGATGTTCGAAGTTCGCGAACTGTTTGCGAACTGTTCGCATTTTTTGCCGGTGTTCGCGAACGGCGTTCGCGAACACATACACGGCGGTTCGCTACATCCCTACTCATTATGCCACTCTTTGCTTTTGAATGATACCTCTTTGCTGGCAAAGAGTTTTGTAAGTTTGCCAATGTGTCTTACTGGCTGAAGTTACTATTAATGCCTGTAACTGAAATATCTATCTAATTACAATGGGTTTTAATGGTAATTTGCAGGGCTGGGTTCCTGAGTGTGATTGGACCTGGACACGATCTTCAAGGAGTTTGTATGGTCTCCCCATGATAATGGGAGTCTGCAGAAATGTTTCCAGGAGTGGGCAAAGTCGTCAACCAAAAGCAATCAGTTTTATAGTACTAAGCCTTTATACAAATGTAAAGGTTATCCAGAAACCCATTATCCAGAAAGCTACGCATAACGGAGAGGCTGTCTCCCACAGACTCCCTTTTATCTAAATAATTAAAATTTTTAAAAACTATTTCCTTTTTCTCTGTAATAATAAATCAATACCTTGTACTTGATCAAAACTAAAACATCAAAAAATAAATGACAACAAATATAATTAATCCTTATTGGAAGCAAAACAAGGCTATTGGGTTTATTTAATGTTTACATGATTTTCTAGTAGACTTAAGGTATGAAGGAAAGATCCGTTATCTGGAAACTCCCAGGTCCCGAGCTTTCTGAATAACAGATCACATACCTGTATAACAAACAGTGATACTACAATAGCTTATAAAACAAGAGTTTCATGTACGATCTATTTCAGTGGATACACAATGTTGCTTCAAGTCTGACCCATCTCTAGTTCTTGCAGGCATCTTGCCAGTTATGCAAATTATGTTTTTGTTACTACTAAGCAGACGGGTGTCATGTGATTAACCAACAGGATGTAAACATTAGTAAAATGAAGCAAATAAATAAAGCAGGTATTTGGTATAATTCAATTAGTCATCCAGATGGACAGAGACCAAAGTAAATTGCAATGATTGGACCCATACCAAACGATCCTGCTATCCATCTGAAGCAGACTGTTCTGGAACATCTGGAGAACAAAGGGTGCTTGGCACAACATATATTTCAATAGGGTCAATTAGAATGATTCCATTAAGTCTGATCTATCTGTAATTAGGCACCAAATGTCATTTGCTATTCACTGCCATATTTGTGACAAAACGGCCTGGGGCACTGCACTGCCTTATCTGTTCTGGTACACTACTGTTGTCTAATGGAGAACACGGTAGAGCAATGGTTTCCAACAAGTGGCTCATGATTAACATTTTGCTCATCAACCCCTTGGATATTGGGCCCAGTGGCCTCAAAACAGATGCTTATTCTTGAATTCTTGGTTTGGAGGCAAGTTTTGGTTTCATAAACCCAGAAGCACTGCCAAACAGAGTCTCCTGTAGACTGACAGTCCACATTGAGGCTACCAAATAACCAATCACAGCACTTATTTGGCACTCTCTGGAACATTTTTAATGCTTCAGTTGCTTCTTGACTCTTTTTACATTTGAAAGTGGCTCAGGGGTAGAAAAGGTTGGGGATCCCCACAGTAGAGCATACGTTTCAAAGCACTGGAATGAGGTGAACCAGTCTGAAGGGCTATGTAATGAGAGAAGCGAGTTCGGAATCCATAAAAGACTCATTGTAGTAACTCCTTAATGAAGAAGGAAGTACCCTGCTTACACTAGTCTTCTGCCTTGCTTTCTTGAGAAATCTTCTGCTGCAATGTCAACAGGGAACCCACCACATCTAAAAGAAAAAAGACTACATGTTCAAAGAATATCACAGACTTATAATCATGGTCTGACTAAAGGTCAAGACAGGTGTTGAGTCTGAGGTCAAATTGAGGCAAGAGTGGAATACCAGAAGGTTAGTATTAATGCCAAGGGGTCATTATGCATTATGAAGTCCCCTAGGAACATAATACACACTGTAATACCTTTTGTGGCATCTTTGAGTACATCAAAGAGTCAATTTGTTTACCGCAGTGTCATAAAAACACACTCACAGGAAGCCATGTGCATATTTGACAAAGCACCTGATAGAGGAAAGTGAAAAGGAAAAAAGAAGAAAAGGCTTTTGCAATACAATAAGTAAATTATGATGGACCACAAATGGGACATTAATAAATATAGTTGTCTGCAACAGAATATGACAGATGATTCTTTTTTTACCCTGTTGTTCTTTGGTTCTTAAAGTACCCTTGATTTAATAGCCATGCTTGGCAACAGTATCAGTGATGGTGAATTTGCCCCATTGTGTCGTGAAGCAAAGACTTGTTTTGTAAGGCCCTTCAGAAACCAGTGGAAATCTCTTAATTCTGTTCTTCAAGTTGTTTTGTTCCTTGAGTCTAACACATTGCAACTTGAATTCCCCAGGTCTAACATGGTAATCCAGAAGTTTGCACCGATGCAAAAAAGGGAGTCAAAAGTTACAGGATAATTGAAGAGAAGTTGGGTCAAAGGAGAGGTCCCTGGCAAAAATTTGGTCAAGCAAAGGCAAAAGGAGGCTGGTCTTCAAATCAGTACAGGTATAGAACCTGCTTTCTACAATGCTCATTATCTGGGTTTTTTTTCTGGATAATAGATCCCCATTAGTGATGGACGAATTTCTCCCGTTTCACTGAAATATTCATGAATTTCAGTGAAATGTGTGAAATGTTGAATTTGACTTAAATATCCCTAAACTTGCTGATTATCTCCTTATTTTAGTGACAATACTGTATGTGACAGCCACAAAACAACATGTCCTTAGAAGGTCTTATCCATCTAAAATTCTGTACACAGCATAAACAAAGCTCTTTGTCTTCTGTAGAAAGGCTCTCCAATTGAGCTCCTGATTGTCAGCTCACTGATTGAGCCATCTGAGTCAAATTATCCATCCTAATAATGCTGAGCATTCTAAACATCCATATTTTCTGCCCAGTAAAGACAAGCAGTGTTTTGTTAATGTTTTCCCTGCAGGCACATAAAGTATGATTTGTTGCACATTATTAGTTTATTTTGATTACATTTAACCATTATTATTTACACAATGATCCAATCCAATTTAGGTCAAATTAATGCAAGAGGATTGGTAAATCTAAAGGGGATTTGTTTATTAAATACAGATGTCCTTCTAGGTAACATCATACCTCTTACATTTGCTAGCACCAAGGATCTACTGTATCTTTCAGCAAATGCAACAACTCAATGTCATTGTCAGTGTCAAAGATTTTTACCCTTTGATGTGGTTTGAAGTTTCTTTGTTATCAAAACTGCTGAAACAAAGATCTTCCCACCCAAATATTAACATGGGTGCAGCTTACGCCAAGTAATAAAGGCTCCTGATAACTTAATGGGACATCCAAAAGGTAACCAGCACCATTACAATTTTTAAATTTAGGAGATGCAACTGTAAGCTTTAAATTGCTAAACACCTCCAGAACAAAGTGCATCTGTAGACTGTCCATGTGTATCTAGCAATGTCCAAACAAGCACAGAGCATGTCTATACATTGGAGTCCAGTCTTCTCTAATAGGCAGCTGAGCTTCTGATCTAGTTCAGAAGCACCAAGTATTTTATATAGTTAACGGTTACCAACATGTTTTATTTGAACTATATAGAAGAGCACTTCGGGACCTATTTATTAGAAGCTGAAATTGCATTCTTCGAGAAAATTGTGCTAAAAAAGTTCAAATTTCTTCATACAGGAGCCCCAAGTTCAAGAGATTAGGGGGCAAATTCACTAACCTCTGACAATTCGCCAGCGCCAGCTTCGCTCACAGCGCAACACTTCGCCAGGGGTAGATTTGCCAGTACAACGCTAATACCACTAGAGTCTCTCCTTCGCTAGCAAAGTTATGCCATTGACCATTAGTAAACTTGACAAGCGTACTGAGCATGTTACTCACTCACATTTGTTCTTTGTCCAATGGGCAGTACAATTTAAAGGGCACGTTAAGTCAAAAAAATAAAATCCCATTTTTAATTTTCTTTAATGAAAACGAAACCTATCTCCAATAAACTTTAATTAAAAAATGTGTACAATTTTTATAAGAAACCTGATTTCCCTGTTTTGATAATGACGATCTCTAAGCAGCCCAGACCACACTGAGCATGTAGTAGTATGACAAAACAGAGGTGCCAAAAGGATAAAAATAGCTAAAAGCACTTAAAAACCCAATGGGTAATTCAGAGGAGGTAGTAATGAGGTAGTAATGAACTTACCTCCTCCAAGCAGACACCAACGAAAGTGGTAATTTTCAATAATAGTTTATTCACCAAATGACAGAGGCGCCTGGCGTGTTTATACAAAGACACTGTTGTTTTTGCTCCCGTTCCATATTGCTTGATGAAGCAGGAAATGCCTGCGAAACGCGTTGCAATACTGTTTGGTGAATAAACTATTATTGAAAATTACCACTTTCGTTGGTGTCTGCTTGGAGGAGGTAAGTTCATTACTACCTCCTCTGAATTACCCATTGGGTTTTTAAGTGCTTTTAGCAATTTTTATCCTTTTGGCGCCTCTGTTTTGTCTTACTACTATATCGAGTCCACCCCAAGTGGAGGGGTATCATCCCCTTTTTCTTTTTCTACAGAGAGCGACGTTTTATTCCTGAGTGGGGTCAGGATAATCTCCCCACCTGCCTATACAGTGGTTGCCTATCGGTAACCCTGGTTTGTGAGTATTAACTTGTTTACTCTTCCATTACTCCCTGTAAAAACATATTTACACTATTGGGGCTCTTGGTGTTCCTTTTTGTCTCCACACTGAGCATGTGCACAGTCTTGGTCTTGCAAAGATGTTTAACAAAGTTACAAGATGGTGACCCCCAGTGGCCAACTTTGAAAGCATAAATCATTTGTTTGATTAGGCATGTGGTGCAGTAAGTTCATGTTTATGTTTAGTATACAAAATACAGCATTCATAGCCTTATTCTCTTTTAGACTTTACTTGCCCTTTAATTACCCGTGGTCTTAAAATGTTGCTGCTGTACACTGTAGGAGCAAACAGACCACCAAACAACCACTCTTAAACATATACAGCATATGCTGTAGCTTATTCAAAGTAAACACTCCACCCACGTTCTGTATAAACACACCCATACAGAAGTCAGCATTCTTCCAAAGGTCTGTTAATCTTCGGCTACATTGGCTTTAATGGTCATAACCATCAAAGGAGAGAATAGCAAGGGGCAGGCAGACAGATACTACTTTCCATAGCAGTTATATTTACAAATAACTGTAGAACACTTTAGAACAAATGAAACATTTTGATGAATGTATTTGGCAGGTTGATTAGAGTTAAATTCTATTTCATTAGTGAGGAGGTGACATTTACGATGTGTTTTAGACAAATCTGATCTTGGTATGATGCATCTTCCAAAACATCTCTGACTAAGGCTTGATTGGTTGTTTAAGATGAATTGAACTATAATAAAAACCAGTTTGACTTTGACCAAGCCTGGATAGTATCATTTGTGATAATGTGAAAAAAAGCAAACTAATATATGAACACTCTATATCAATATAGCTATATGATAAAATGAGTGTGTCAGCACTTAGATTGTGTGGCCACAAAAATAAAAGTTGCCCATCTGACCAAGGAACACTGGAGTGTTGGGAGTTGCACACAGTCATCTACATTCAGGTAGTTCACATTCTTTATACAAGGAAGCAGCAATATCCACAGTTGGTTGATATCATCTGAACCAAATTGTACATTTGAAGAATTAAAGTTAGTCCCAGTACACATACTGCTCTTTCTTCTGTTCATTCATCACCTTCAGCCTCCAGTACTTTTACTTAGGGAGACTCACACCCCCCCCCCTTTTCACAGGACGTAACCCTGTAGTACCAGCTTTGCCGGGTGCTTCCTTCTGGGTTCTTCCAAACAACTTTTTGGGCATTGGCTTTAAGCACACCAGCACATCAAACTCTCACTTGGGCCCTAACTGGCCTAGTATCCGTCTAGGAACTAACCCCTTTGCACTCCAATCTGGCCTAGGTATATCCTTTTTTTCATTTAGTATCTTGGAAACCCAAGTCCATAGGATATAAAGACAGAAAAATGCAATCCAAAATCGCAGAGCAATTTCCCCTTTCGCCAGTAAGGTTATTCTATCAATAGCAACATTTTTTTTGTCACCGCAATACCTTGAGCTATTGTCTGCTAACAGGTAATGGGGGTAATGGGGGCAAAATTTTCTCTTATTTTGGGAGTACTTTTTCCAGCATACAGAATATGGCAATATATAAAATCCCCCGTAATTTCATAAGAAAAATGTAATCTGAAAAAGGTTTATCAAGTGAAAACGGAGCGAGATTCAATTTGATTTGCAATTCAATCCAGAAAAATTAATTTTACTGTTAATGACGTGAAAACTTTATTGAAGTCTATGGGAATAAATTTGAACTGAATTTGGAGTAAAGTTTTTGCTCCTTGAATTTAATCTCGCCCATGAGTTTTCAAGTGATAAAGCCCATTGCCTAATACCACACTTAAATGTACCATAAATTATAAGACAAGTATTCCATCTATTTTTATTCCACTTGGTAAAACATACATAATTTAAAGTTGAAACATTGCATAAAGACCTTGTTTCTTGATGTAAGATCTTTATAAAACCTTTTGGTATTTTTCGGAACTAATAATGTATCCCCTTTTATTTAGGACATTCAGTTAGTACCCTGGTTGTAATCAAACCCAGAACTCCAGCTCTGCAAAAAAAAAAAAACAATCCTAAAAAAGCTGCCAACTAAATTGTTGAGTTTATCATCAACAGCAAAGAGCAAGGGGCATACCATTGACAGTTGAAGTGAAAGATTGGTGGCTCTGGGTAATTTTAGGCACCTATCAGAGATATAATGCTAGTTTTTTCCAGTACCCTTCTCAAGTCATTTATGCAGTTACAGAACTGACAGATAGTGAAAAGGAGCCTCGAAAAATAACAAGGCATGCAAGAAATAGGCAGATGTCAAATCTGAGCAGGAGGAAAACATTATTCAGGCAGAAAACAAGTAAATCAATATCCATGCCGGGGTCAGGGAATGCAGCAGACACAATGCTAGTCAATGTCCAGGCAGCATTTGCTCAAAGGAATAATTAAAGACTTCACAAGGGTAAGGGCCATCTGTCTCGTGAACTTAAAAAAATCAGTATATAACTTTGTTTATTTATTGCATAGACATATCTGATGCCACATATTAAAAGGAAACCATTATAGTCTATTTGTGCTCACAGAGACCAGTTCGACACCCCCTTTGGCTCATAGTGTAAACCAAGAACTTCCTTACTTTTTAACATTGTGAAGCGATGGACTTGAAAACCCTCTGCTTTTCAGAGATTCTGTGCCCCATGCACTATGGAAAGCAAAGGGTCTTCAAGTTCTAGAATCTAGAATATCGCAGAAAGCAGGCAATGCTCTTTCCCTGTATCTAAATTTGGTAAGGAGTGAAGAATTAAAAATATATGAAGGAGCTCTATTAACTAGGGGAAGGGGTCACATACTTATTTTTCTATCACATACTCCACCTCTGGAAGCCACAAAAAAAGCCCAAGACTGAGTAAAGGAACCCTTGAATAAGTGAAGTTAGAGTGCGGGTTGGATCATATGTGTAGATACTCTAGGAGTTCAGGGTACAATAGGCTTGGCTAGTGAGCAGTCTGTAGCACCACAACAGAGTGCTAGGGGATTTATTCTGTAGACAAGGGATTCACGAGCACACCCAGGCCTCTATTCTATGACTCTGGTGACCCTGATGAATGGGGCCCTTGGGAGACAGGGATTTATTCGTCTAAGGAAGTAACTTGATCACGGTAATTCAGGAAAATACGCAATTACCACATATATCACATTATTCCATTAATTTTAAAATTTAGATTTTTTTAAAACCTTAAATTATAAAATATGTGAATATTGAAAATGGACCTCCTATTGACCTATTCAGAAGCTCGCCAGGAATGAGTTGTACAATTTTGTCATTCAACGATTTTTTTTTTTCAATTTATAAATAAGGAAAATTCGAGTTAGGGAAACTCAATTCGAAAATATTTGAATTTCTCGTGCTTTGTTTTTCAATTGAAATTGAATTTGAATAAATCCTAAAGTAATGACAGTCTGTTATGGATGACAATGAATGACAGAAAAGGCTAACAAATGTGGCAATATGCTAAATAAGGATTAGAGCTGAATTCTAATATATATTGGAATGATATAAAATTGCCTATGGGTAAGCTGCTATAAAGGATAACCCACAACAGGATGTACCACTTGTGAAGAATTTGGCCTACATTATACTGGTATTCCTACAGGGGGATTACTGGTAAACTATTGTAGGTTCTGTGCTTCATGATCCTCATGGGGTTCAGTTACTCTAGAACTCAATTAAACAATAAAGACAATGGCATTGCACGTGATTTATTTATTTTTTTTTACAGTATTTTTGGGACTAGCGAAACATCAGCCTTGTTCACCTGTTTCTGGGAAACAATAAAAAACAGCTGTTGGAATGATTTTATTTTTCCCTTAATTGACTGTAAAAGTGCACACAATGGCTGTTAAGTACTGTCCCTGCTAGAGCAATCATGTGCTATAGGTTCCCGGTATTATAAAAAGAGAAAAAAATGTATACATGTTGTTTTTACACTTGGTACAATGTCAAACTTTGCATCTCATCGCTGCCGGTAATTGGTTGGCATATTGCCTTAATAACGGTAAAAAAAAGAAGGCAGCCAGTTAATAGTTACCAGCACAAAGACACATCTGGAGGTAAAGAGACACAGTATTCAAAATAATCCTCTGGTCCAAAATTTGCTATTGCTAGTGACAGCATAAAACTGGATCAGGCAAGCACTTTCATGATGCCTTCCTATTTAGAAACAATTTCATCTTCATCACTGACCTTTACAACAATAAAGAAATTATAATGATAAAAGCACTGAAAGATTATATGTGTCTTCACAAGGAACCATACAGGGACATTGACTGGAAGGCCCTGACCTATGTTCTATCTATGTTAAATGTGTAGGACAGCTATTACCTCCCTCAACCCAGTTTTTATGAAACAAGAATGATATGGATAAATACAAACAGGCCCTATACAGTACTCACAAGTAGATCTCTAAAGCACCCATTGAGACTGGAGGAAAAGTGGTTTTATATTAAGGCTTTCTTTGCAGGATGGTGAAGATGTAGAATTTTCTCCCAAAAACAGATTTACTGTCAGGTACAGTTTGATGTTTGTTTATCAGATGGCAAAACACGTGTCTACTAAAAATGAATACTCATAGAACAAGGGTGGTCCAAAGAATTACCATTTCTATTTTGCATTTAGAAAGGATTTTATCTTCCTCTGGAATAAATAAAATATAGTTAGGGATTTGTTAAGCAAAACGTTCAATCTTAATAGTGTAAAGGATTTTAAAGGATTCTATGGAGTATGAGTCCTTCAGACAAGGACTGATTGTGCTCACATGAGACAAAAAGGTTAATGAATGACCAAGAACAGGGTGGTGGGTGAAGAATCAAGGTCAGGCAGGATAAGGATGGAAATGGTGAAGAGAATAGGATCTGGAAGAGAGCTGCTGGAGAATTGTTGCCTGGTCTGATTAAAACAGGATGGAGTGGACAAAAAATCATGAATAGGCTTAGAAGGAAAGGAAGGTGCAGGCAGAGACTGGAACAGGAACAGAACAAGACTAATGCAGGAGTGAGAATAAGAGCTGGGAACAAGAACCAGGAGTGGGACAAGAACAGGTCATGGTGCAAGAACAGGAAACAGAGTTAGTGTTAGGGCCCAGAGGCACAGTTAGGAGTGTGGACCAAGGAGGAGGCAGTTCAAGCAAACAAAGTTCAAAGTACAAGAGCGTTCGGCAATAGAATGGTCAAAGTCCAGGCAAAGGGGTCAATCCAGGCAGAATAGGGTCAAAAACGGTTAATCAGGCAAGTGTCGGTACACAGGAATCATTATATTAATATAAGAGTCACACCTACGAATGCACAAAGTGATACTTGGGCAATGTTGCAGTGTTCAAGCTCCTTTAAATAGGCCTGTTTTGGCGCCAAAAGTTGGAAGTGATGACATCATGATGTTGACGCTGGCGACCTGATGCTGACGTTCGGACGTCAGGGACCGTTCTGACGCCGGCGTCCATTCTAAAGCTGGTGACCAAACGGCAGGCAAGTACATGTTGGCGTCACAGTACTGCGACCAGCAGGATCCACGTGGAGGAACAGGGTGCCGCCATCCTGGACTGGAGCATGGCGGTGAGTATCAGTTTCCTTTACTGTTAGGGACAAGCTACAGTGCTCAGGAACAACTCAGGCACCGTCTGTGAGGAGGGAAGAGTCAGCCTTGATTGGCTGACCCCACCCAACCAATAAGGCTGCTGGGGTGATAAAACTCAGTCCTGGAAACAGGTGAAAAGGAGATGAGCATGTGCTGGCTGCTCTCCCTGCCCAGTGGTTATGGCAGTGAACAACCCCAAGATACTGGGTCCAAGCCCTTACAAATCATGGGCAAATTTGAATGGAGACTAAACCTCCCAGTAAATTTCCAATAGCCAACCAACTTGAAATATAGGTATAACAAATTGGCACTGCATTATCCTGATGTGTTCCAGGCTATCAGACAAATTTACACTATATTTTTAGTACCATATCTGGGATGTATAAATTCATAATTTTATTCATCCTATATTTATTTGAGGTATAGTATGCAACTGGCACTACATTTTGTCTGCAAGTAGTTCTGGGAGATATTTTACATGGAATTGCCACTGAAGCTCTCCTTCCATGTGTTCTGGGGTATTGTGCCTGGAATTAGATTGAACTTGAAGGATGTGTGTATTTTTCAACCAAAATCGGTCTTGTTTGTTCTCCCTACAGAATAGACAATATTCCTGTTGCGGCAGAGAACTTTGACTTTATTCTAGTTGTAAGCTATAAAGCCAATGGCAGTGTTTCACAAAATTCAACCCAGCACATGTACAAGCAACATAAAACAAAACCACAACAGCTAATAAACATGAAACACTAAAATAGAACTAGTCCTGAACATTCTTCTTTTGAGACTTGAACAAACCAAGATGTATATTCCTCAACATATTTGACTAAGACCTGACTGGGTGTTTGAGATTAATTGAATTATAATAAAAATCAGTTGGATTTTGACCAAGCCTGGATAGTCTCATTTGTGATAATGTGAAATACAGTAAAAAGGAAATTAATCTATAAACACTCTATATTAGTATAGCTGTAGGATAAATATTAGTGAATTGTAGGGATGAGCTTGACTTGGTCTTAGAAACCACCATTGGAACAATGTACAGATAAGGGATCCATTATCTGGAAACCTATCATCCAAAAAGTTCAGAATTATGGAAAGGCCTCCTCCCTTAGACTCCATTTTATCCATATAATCTAAATTTTTACAAATTGATTACCTTTTTCTCTTTAATAATAAAACAGTAGTTTGTACTTGACCCAAGCAAATTTGCGGCTGGCGAATTTATTCGCCCATCACTAGTTGTTAAGGTTTAACATTATCTTTGAATAATTAAGGAGAACAATAATGTATACATACAAGATATGATTATATTATACAATATAATAAGCAGCAACACTACTGAAGGTGGATCAATGCATATACACACATTTATGCATACAATGACCTTGAAATTGCTGTTCCATATGGTTGACTGTGTATACATTTTGGTTTCATTATTATGAAGACTGGAATATGAGTACATTATGTTCTATAACATCTGATTCTGAGTAATATTCACCTTTCTCCTACAATGAACATTTTCAGCCCCTCTGTCATCTAAATATTTTTTAGCTAGTCTGGATGGCATTTTATGGTTGATTTAATCTGAAACAGTTTAAAGGCTCGTACACAAAACCTGGAACTTTGTACATCACAGACTAGTCACAGCATTTCAGCACTTGTCCATTTATGGCTGTCAGCATTTTTTATGGCTGGAGTTAAACGTAGGAGAGATGCATAACTGCTTCCAAAACCATTGTGACTGTAAATAAAAGCGTTGAGCATAGTTGGAGAGAAATAAGAGGGTGACATACAGGTCAAGGATGGGACAGGCAATGCTCAATCAAGGCCAGTAACATGACAATTGCAGACAATTGAGCCCCACCACAATTGGAAAGGGAAGTCTTCATGTTTATTAACATTATTATTTCAGCACCACTTGTACCACATTAAACAGTAAGAAGCAATGTGAAAATCCTCCCAGCGGACTGAAACTGAGCCTGGGCTCTCCCCAGGCTTATCCAGTTACCAATTGATCTGGTCAACTGCCTGTTTGAATCAACTTTGACACCCAATGACCTAATTCAATCACATGGGGGGGCACTGCTTTCTAAACCAAAGTCTGTTGGGCTTAATGAAGTTGTTTGCACATGGATAGAAAACCGGCTACAAGATTGGGTACAGAGGTTGGTAGTTAATGGTACATTCTCCAATTGGAGTAAGGTTCTTAGTGGGACCCCTCAGGGCTCGGTATTGGGTCCACTTTTATTTAACTTGTCCATGAATGACTTAGAGGAGGGTATTGTAAGTAATGTATCAGTGTTTGCAGATGACACAAAACTATCCAGCCCAATTAATATCATCAAGGATGCAACATACTTGCAACAGGATCTTGACAAACTGTCAATCTGGGCAGCTAAGTGGCAGATGAAATTCAATGTTGATAAATACAAAGTCATGCATCTGGGATGTAAAAATACCCACTTATACTCTTAATGGGACTGCACTAGGCAAATCCATAATGGAAATATACCTCGGAGTCCTTGTAGATGATAAACTTGGCTTCAGCAACAATGCCAGTCGGCAGCATCAAGGGCAAATAAGGTCTTGAGCTGTATTAAAAGGGGAATAGATTTGTGGGAGGAGGGAGTTATACTTCCACTGTATAGAGCGCTGGTAAGGACCCATCTAGAAAATGCCATACAGTTTTGGTCTCCAGAGCTCAAATGGGATATTATTGAATTAGAGAGTGTGCAAAGATGGAAAACTAAGCTGGTAAAAGGTATGGAAAGTCTATGAGGAAAGGCTGGCCAAGTTTTGGGTGTTGAGGGGGGGATACGTGTATAAATATATAAGGGAATCAAAGAATAATCTCTCTAATGTTTTGTTTACCAGTAGGTCCTTCCAGCTGACACAGTGGCACCCATTCCGATTAGAGGAAAGGAGGTTCAATTAAAATGTTCTGTTGGTGACTGTGAGAGCTGGTAAGTTATGGAATTGTCTCCCTGAATCAGTGGTACAGGCTGATACATTAGATAGCTTTAAGAAGGGGTTGGATGGTGTTGAGCAAGTGAGGGAATACAGGGTTATGGAAGATAGCTCATAGTACAAGTTGATCCAGGGACTGGTCCAATTGCCATTTGGAGTCAAGAAGGGATTTTTCTCCCCTCTGAGGCAATTGGAGAGGCTTCAATGATGGAAGTGTGTCTTTTTTCAACCTAACTGACTGTGGTACTATGTTACTGTGTCACTATGTATGTTACTATGACACTAGGCCAGGTTATTAGGTCTTTAATCAAGAACAGAATATTGTTTCAGATGTCCATTTGAGACAAAGTGCAAAACACATGTTAAATGTGATGATGACACTGGGTAATGATGGTAGATACTCACTCAAAGGAGCGCATTAGTGTATATCAGGTTGTTGAAGCTTAAGACAACCACTGTAGTGTGCATTTTATAGAGGGTTTGTGATTGAGCCTTAGAATAGCAAGGCTCGTCCTATATATACTATGTAAAGATACTGTAGGTAAAAACCTGTAATCATGTGGAGAACGTAATGCTCCCCTTTAGATTTCATTCTAGATATTCAGCTACAACAGAAGTTCCTAATGTTTCTCTTTAAACTACATCTAAGAATAAAACTGTAATCAAAGAACTTAATGCTGCCCTTTAAACTTCATCAACATGTAAAACCCGATAATGTTACAGAACTGGGATGTATAGAAAGATATCAGATTAGCTCATATTTAGCTCCTATTTTAAGCATTATTCTGCCTTTTATTGAGACTGTGGTATCGTATTCCAAAGTAAAATAATAAGTGACATCAAAGTACGGCATTCATTGATAATATATTCAATTTAATGCTTTTTTGTTTTACAGTGTTCTTTTTCCATTACTGTATGTTTTAACTTTTAAGGTTCTCCTCTTTGTGCTCTCTTCTGATCTCTGTCTGCAGCCTTATCTTCATCTTCAAAAAAATAATAACTTAATAAAATTCATGTTGGAGAAAAACACATAGAATTACCGGCATGGATGTATTATTCTCTTTCAAATAAGCCCAGGCTGTACCAAATTAAGCCATGTGCTGGCCATTAGAGATGGTGACATCAGAAGGACCCAGAGAATGGTTTACCATTTAGATCAGGCATGACCCATACTATGGCATGTTCTAATAACATGATCCATTCAGTAGTGTAAAAAAAGTAACACAGCAGGTATTCACTGCTTCCAATTACTGCTTCAAAATATGAGAATAACACAAAATGTCAATGCTATGTGTATCATGTTATGTAACCAGAAACTGGACAAGTGAAAGACAGCCATGTTAATCCAATTCGTTACAATGGATTTTTGTCAAGTTAATGGCTATAAAATGTCACCATTACTTTCTGAAAGGCCATAGAGTCAATAAATTGAGGGATGTTAAACATTAGCTACACAATTATATACTTGGTCACGGAAAAGTATGGCATACCAATATCATAGTTGCACTCTGGTCTTTTATTTTATATGGAGTGAATATCTCTTATAAGATGGTCTATTGCGGGGGTCCCCAACCTTTACCCATGAGCCACATTCAAATGTAAAGATACTTGGGGACCAAAACAATCGTAAAAAGTCCCTGGGATGCCTAATATTGTCTCTGATTGGTTATTTGGTAGCCCCTATGTGACTGTCAGCCAAATGGAGTCTCTGCTTGGCAGTACACCTGGGGTTTATGCGGCCAAAGGTTGCATCCAAGCCAGAAATTCAAAAATAAGCACCTGCTTTGGGGGCCACTGAGTGCATCATCCAAGCAACATGTTGCTTGTGAGCCACTGGTTAGGGACCACTGGTTTATAGGTATCTATTAATGATTAATCTAAAGCAACTGGAACTTAAAAAGTTTCACCATTCATCCTATATACTGTACATCAGGGGTCTCCAACCTTTTTTACCCATGAGCCACATGCAAATGTAAAAAGGGTAGGGGAGTAGCACAAGCACCTAAACATTTCTGAGGGGTTCCAAAGAAGGGCTGTGATTGGCTATTTGATCCCCACTATATGGACAGCCTAAAGAACACTCTGTTTGACAGTACAACTGGTTTTTATACAACCAAAAGTTGCCACCAAACCAGGATTTTAAGCACCTGCTTTGAGGCCACTGGGAACAACATCCAAGGGATTGGTGAGCAACATGTTGCTCGCGAGCCACTGGTTGGGGATTACCGTTGTATATCATGACTTGGATGAATGAAAACCTTCATAGACATGATTGCTAGGTGCTCCAGGTGTGGGACAGTAAGAAACCACCCAGATGAGTGGGCTGTAGGTGCTCCAGTTGAAAAACAGAAAGAAGCCACTAGGATGAGTGGGTTGTAGGTGGTCCAGGTGAAAGACAGAAAGAAGCTGCTCTCATGAGTGTGCTGTAGGAGCTCCAGGTGAAAGATAGAAAGAAACTGCTCATATTTGTGTTGAAATATTTCAAGATTACCCAAAAAGTCCAATTGCTTTAGCTTTGTCACTACTAGATACTGTATATCATGATCTGGATAAATGAAAACCTTCATAGACATGCTCTGTAGGAGCTCCAGGTGAAATATTGAAGGAAACTGCCAATATTTGTCTTGAAACATTTCAATATTATTCAGAAAGTCCAGTTGCTTTAGATTTATCACTGCTATATACTGGATATCATGATCTAGATAAATGAAAACCTTCATAGACATTGTCTGCAAGTGCTTCAGGTAAAAGATTAAAAGAGTGGAAAGAAGCTGCTCAGATGAGTGGGATGTATGAGCTTTTAATGAAAGATAGCAGGTTCTACACATATTTCAAATTCATTATATTAGCTGCTAATATCTTGAAAACTAGAAAAAAATAATCAATGTAAATAACAAAAGTGCCCAGAGGAGCATTTTAAACACATTTTACATTTATTTGTTTCCTGGATTTACATTCCTTTAACTACTTAAGGGTCACATATAATAAAAGCTTTGACTCCACCAATAGAATTTGTTCAGATGGTATAAGGAAATTCCTTGAAATAAGAAGAAACTAGATTTAATCATAAGATTTTCTTTGAAGTGGAATTCTCTCCCTGAAGCTTCTACATAAACAAATACCCT
Organism: Xenopus petersii; assembly: GCA_038501925.1. Lineage (NCBI taxonomy): Eukaryota > Metazoa > Chordata > Amphibia > Anura > Pipidae > Xenopus > Xenopus petersii. The sequence continues at coordinate 180,339,891 of CM076674.1, read as the reverse complement.
AGTTCCTAAAAAAGGGAGGTATTTCAAGGTAGATAGAAGTGACCCCAAACTGTAAATAGGATTTCTGGGTGGTAAATACTAATTCATTTATGAACTACACTGATGATATTTCCAAGCTGGATTTATCATTCCTTGTCTCAGTTGAATAAGAAGTTAAGTTAAGGAGAAGCAGTTAAGTTAAGGAGAAGCAGACATCTGTGTGATGATTCTTGTCATTACAGTAAATGTTAAAACTGAAAAAGTAGACAAAGTGTCAGATACAGGGATTGGAGAATAATATGCCCACATAGATTGGTTGAACCCAATCTTCCTTCTTCTTCTTCTTCTTCAGTTTCATTGTCGTTTCCATTTTCTGCATCATTTTTATTTCTCTTCTATTACTTTCTAGACCCATTTTCTTTCTTGCTTGCTTTTTTCTATTCCATCCATTTATTGGCAACGTTTTGTAAATAATTCAATGATCCATGTGATGTGATACACAGTAAAATACATTTTTTGACAGCAGGAAAATGGTCTTTCCCCATTAAGAAAAATCTCCAGTAAGGGATGGATTAGCTAGAATGAGGGCAACCTAATGTAATACCGCACTCTCATAGTGAGAGTCAAAACAGATGCAGAAATATATATATATACATGTATGGGATCCATTATCCAGAAACCATTTTCCAGAAAAGTCCAAACTACAGAAAGGCCGACTCCTATAGAGTGCTCAATCTGGTCAGGAACTCGGTGAAAGTACCTGGTGCTGAAATGTTTGACCCAAACTGCCTCAGATCTCTTACAGGTATGGGATCCATTATCCTTACCCTGTTATCAGAAGGCTCCGAATTACGGACAGTATTCTCCCATAGACTCCATTTTATCGAAACAATCCAAATTTATAAAAATGATTCCCGTTTTCTCTGTAATAATTAAACAGTACCTGTACTTGATCCAAACTAAGATATAATTAATTCTTTTGGATCATAGAAAGATTTGTTATCCGGAAATTTTGCATGGAACATTTGCGCAGTACAACCCATTGCAACCAACAGGGTCTGATTGGCCCACCTTACGTGTTTCGTACCCTCCGGCACTTATAGAGACACCTATGACTAAGTGCCAGAGGGTACGAAACGCGTAAGGTGGACCATGTGTGGTCAGTATGTATCAAACTTTTTAATGTGAATACTAATAATTTATTTTTACTAAAAATAAGCCTTGGGACATATATCTTTTGAGTGTGTGCCACAGTGAACATGAGAGTTTTGTCCATATACTTGGAGTCTTGGAAGCAAAACCACTTTCTTGAATTTTGAAAAGGTAACTACAACCTCGGAAGGGCTAAATTTGCTTTCATTAAGCTAACACGATCAAAAAAGTACACCATGACTCTTCTCACCCTATAAAAATGGAATGTGGTTCAGTATGTGATTCCTTACAACAAGTAAGAAAAATGCTATTGGGCTGTAGCATGCAAATCTACAAAGTCTCTAAAACTAAGTTTAGTCATTCCCAAAGGCTTCATAGAGAATGTTGGGCTTGCATGCAAGTTGGAGCCATTTACTGTATAAGTACCATTGTTAGACCTGAATATAGGGCAACATTTAGAAGCATTGATAAGACACAGATGAAATTTGGTTTATTGGCTCAGCATTGGTTTGCTGGTTATCCTTGGGCACAGCTTTTCCCCAAATAAGAATTAGTCCATGGGTGTCATGGATTCTCCAAATAAGAGTTATGACATGGTAGTCATATAGGTAACTCCCCTAGCATGCATGACTCACCTTAAAATATGCCCTGACATTTCAAGTACAGAGAGGCCCAAACTGTCCTCCAGAGAACTTGGTCAGATACTGTATCTAGCTATTTTGTAGGCTATTGTAAGTCATGGTTGCTTTAATTTATGAAACTTCATCAATCAACACATTGCAGTTCGAGTTTTCATGATCCAAAATTCAACGGTTTTCAAGACTTATAACAGAACAAATTCAAAATGATCAGAAGTTTTCATCATTCGTTTCATCATTCAGCTTGGATCTCAAAGCCATAGAAATCAATGGGAATTGGATATTCAGAATTTTGGCATTGGAACATTTGTGGGGTTTTTCCCATGAAAGTCCTGACTCCTTAATCGTCTTGAAAATGAATGAAAAGCAATTTTTTTTGTGATTATATTCTGCAATTGTTAGCCATTGTGATTAACCCATTCATGATTCTTTTTAAGTTAGGCCAGATTCAGGGAAATTGTAAATATTTGTTACATTTGTTACAATTCATCTATGTGCGGGACAAGTGCAAAGTGGTGTTTTTTGCACCTTGTCCCCTGCTCTGCTAGTAGTAAATGGCACCCACTGTGTATAAAACTAGTTAGCAATACCATATAATATTGAACTAATCTGAAACGAAATGTTGGGAAACCAACAAGAAATGTCCTTATAGTTGTGTAAAATTTGCTTGCAATTATGGCGAAGGCTTTAATCAAGATTTTAACCCCAGGAGATTTGTATTTATAGTCTAATATATCTTTATTAGGCCGATTTCCTGGAAAGAAGTGTTAACAATTGCAAAAAGCAAGTCATTTAGGAAAACAACCAGAACTATTACTTTTGAATGACTTTACCAGAAGGTCCACTTAGGAAACACAATAAAACAGGAAAAATGACTGGATATGGTTTCAGTCCAAAAAAAAAAACACATCTGTCAGGTCCTTTAGTATTGTACTAGATTGCTAAATTGGCATTTGCAGCAAATACAGTGTATAGATTAGAAGATCCCCAAAAAGACAAACAGACAAAGCCTGGCCAGGATTGTATCAGATGACCTATGGGGAAATGCAAACAATAACCATACTGTTGTGTAGTGGATTTTACCAACAACTTTAGGGATCCAAGTGATATACAGCCAATAATCAATATTGGCCAGGTGAATTGAATTTAATGAGGGAAGACCAGGGTAGGGTCCAAATGCCACCTGTCTGGACAGTACAGTAGTTTTCAGAAGGGCCACCATGTCAAAACTACCTGCCTGGTTTCCAAATCAGGAAAAGCAAGCAGGACTCTAGATTGGACTCCCCTAGAATGATGCGTCAATCAACCATTCGCCCGGTTGTAGACCTATCACCATGATGCCATCACCCAGCCCCACCCCCACCATATCACAACCATTCCCTATCTGACGTCACCCCCACTAGGGTTGCTACCCATCCGGACAACCTGGTTTTCAGAAGGGCTGCCCGGGTCTAAACTGCTGAAAATGATTCTTGCTGGTTCTTCTGGGTGCTGTGATATTAAGGCCGTCGGAGAGCCGGATCCCCCACCCAGCAGATCACAGGTATTCAAGGGGTCCATGAACACTGTGGCCCACTGGAATCTTCTGGTGTTTTGGTGCCCAGTCAGGGGCAAATTTGCCCAGTTCTAATAAAAGTATTGTGCAAGTATTGTAAGTGTAACTACTTTGCGCCCAGGAATTTTTTATGATTACAAATGTACTGGTTATGCACCCTAAACACAAGGGTAAGACCAAGTCCTCTACCTATATTGAAATTACAGAATACTGTTTAAGAGGATCTCGACCTTCCTTTTTTAAAAAAAATAATAGAAGACCAAGCAACTTTTCTTATATACATTGATTAAAAAATCTCAATGATCAAACTCCTTTGTAAATACAATTGCTAATGATAGAAGTATCTTTCTAGAGAACCCCTTTAAGGGCAGAGACAGACCAGAAGACTTGGGGAGATTAAATCATCTCTTCATCGGGTGACTAATCTTCTCAAACTGTCTCCCTGCTGAGTCTAAATCGGCAGCAGGATGGCACTTGGAGTGCTTAGTTTTCCGAAGTGGCCCGAAGTGCAACTTCGTGCGACTTCGGAAAACTAAGCACTCAGAGTCCCATACCGCCGGTGATTTAGACTCTAGCCGGCGGGGAGGCTGTTTGGGGAGATTAGTCAGCCAAAGAAGAAGCGGCTTGTCACTGGGCAACTAATCTCCTCCAGTAGCTTTGTGTGCCCCTGGCCTAAGAGTAAATCGATAATTCTACCAAGCTTAAACTTTGTGAAATCCAGGTCATGTTGTCAGAGACAAAGCCAAATACCAACATTGGGCTAGCTGCCAATTTAACCACATGGGGACAATATGAAAGCCACATAGCTCTGGGTATTGATTTCATTGCCTTCTCTTGCCAGAAAGATGATTAGGAAATAATCCATATTATTGGTACATGGCACCTCAGAAACTAGAAAAATTAGAATCAGAAATAATAATAATTAGCCCTTTAGCATCTGTTTCAATTATATGACAGGTACATCTCATTTTCTGCTTGATGATTTGCCCCAACCCCTAATCTTAGCTTCTCAACAGCTGCTCAAAGTACACTGAGCATGTGCATGTCACAGACACTCCTAACAAAATCCAAGATGGGAAACTCCTGTAACAACTTTGAAGGCCTGGATCATTACTGCTATATGGATGTTGAATATTTGGTTCCGGTTCAATTACTTTATTTAAAATTCAATTTTAGTGTTTATCTCTCCTTTAATATTTATTCATATAGCACCAACATGTCTTTTAGAGACAATAGCACACTTGAAACCTACTATATTCCATATGCCCATATCTACTTCTGACCAGAGACAAGATATATTTTATCCTGTCTGTAATTTATTTGATACTGGAAAAAAAATGGAGATCCGGCAGCCAAATACAGTGACTGTAGAGGTGTAAGTGATATGTTGCTTAAAGCCGAGCATGTTGAAAATCACTTAGTTTCACAAGAAGGAAGGGCGATAAATGACTTTTTCTTTGAGCCTAATGGCAAAATAGATTTGAAGGAAGACACAACTGTACACTTACATTGCCATGCTCCATCATTTCATCTGATCCACTCATATATAGAATATGTGTCCTACCTATAATGAGCAAAAGGTTTAATGTAAGCGCTCCTTCAAGCATTAGCCTTCTTTAATGCTCAACTGGCAGCAATGGGGAGGCTTAATATTGAATGATATAAGTAATATTTCCTAAGTCGGAACCGAAGACAGTTCTGTCAGCTACCCATAAAAATTAAGATGAGCTGATAATAACTTAAAGCCATTTATTAGGACAAATGCTAGTCTGGTAAAAACTCAATATCCTGGGTATCCCACGGGAAAAAACGGAGGAAACTGATTTGTAGGATGATAGCTAACATTTGATAAATTAATTCTAACGCCTTCTCCTGAATGGTCACACACAGCTAAAATGTTATCAATGAAATGTAGGTGTGTTGGCACGGCACAGAACTGATAGCTGAACTTCTGCCCCCACAAAATGAACAAAAAGCAACGTAAGGGCTGGGCATGATATTGCTTCTAAATAAAGTCTTGCTTTGCACTTGCATGACTCATAGGATGTGGCACTGCCCATTGCAAATTTTTCAACGTGATAAAAGTATTAGCAATTGTTAATTGGCGTCCCACAAGCCAAGAGGAAATGCAAAGGAACTAGTTCCCCCTGCTTGGCTCTGATAAAGCTCTTACGGGAACTCAACCTCATCCCACTCCTGAACTCTTAAAAGAAAAACCATAAATGTAAGAGAATGCGGAGTGGAAAGGGCAAGTCTCCTTGTAACACAAAAGAGCAAAAGTTGTGGGTGGGAGATTAGAAGGTTGAAAAAGGTCCCCACAGCAGATTATATAATTAGAGGACCCATTTAAAGGACCATGTTGCCATTACGTTATATATTGAATAATGTACCCCTTATTGTAAAATATAAGAATATTGTAAGTCACTGAGTTCCCTGGCCATATACAGTAAAGGCACAAGGCCAAAGTTCGAATTTGTGCAACTCAGAGGTGACTTCTAATATCTTCATATTTTACAACAGGGGGTAAATTATTTTTTATAATTCAAGTTTCAGTGTGACATGTGACATAAATTACATCACCAAGCACTGATTATAAATGATAGCATCACTAAACACCATTTATAATGATATAATTTCCAAGTTGCAGGTTCATGGCTCTTGTGTATTATATGGTACCTATGTTGGTATAAATTTATGCCATAATTTCTGCCAAGAATATAAACATACTTGGCCAGATTACTATTGATGACATGACTGTATAAATATTTTTTCAATCATTTTAATCTAATCCCTACTTTTTACCTTGAAAGCAAACATCTGATTGGTTGCTGTCAGTTTTGTTCTATTTTATCCCAGTAGATTTATTAGACCTAGATCAATAAGGCTTGAGGAGTCTTTAAATACACAGCTGAAATATGAAATGCAGTATCTAGTTCCAGTCCCCGTGTTAACCAGTGATACCCTTCTCCTATTCTGCCTACCCCGCTGTATCCAAAACTCCCATTCATTTCATTTTGGGATATTTAATTAAGGACAGTCCTGAGAGGTAGAGTCCTGCAGCGGGTTGGGTACCCGCAGGTTACCCCCCAAACAAACAGGTACCCTGCAGAATGAGGGTAGGATTTTCAGATGCGAGTATAGATACTGGTCTGCAGGTCACGGGTCGGTTTGCGAGTCTCATCTAATTTTCTTATCTTATGTTATATTGTCAATATTTTAGTCCTTTTAAAAATTTTCTGTCCCCTGCCCACTTTTGAGGATGACACTTCCAGTTTGCAGCAACATTACTTCCTGTTTGATGGTGGTCAGCAGGTTGCTAGTCTTGTTGCAGATAAGACAGTTGTGGGTCTGGGTCAGGTAGTGGATCAAAGTGGGTAAATATACGGGTTGCAGTTTGGGTCGTGGGCTGCCGGTTGCAGGTTCGGGTCGGTTCCGGGTCCTAGAAATTGGTTCCGCGCAGGACTCTACTGAGAGGCAGGCCAGGCAGGCTCCCTAGGCTACCTGGCCAGCCACACTGCCCCCATGTGTGCACACAAATGTATGAGAGTGGCTGTGGAAACAAAAGAGCCCAGGCTAGGGGTAGGCAAAAGACTCTTCAAAAGGTACCTGTCTGATACCCACCCACCATTGTGCCTTAGGCTGGTGCCTCTTCTGCCTACCCCTCGTTCCAGCCCTGACAGTCTCACTAAACTAGTGACTACAGTGTAAGACCTACTGAGTTGCTGTGTGCATCCATGCTCTTTGTGTATGCCATATCACTATAAGATGACATGCAGTAAGGATATATTTTTATATTCTCCATTTTGAATTTTGCCTCTCTTTGGGTCTTAAAAGGTCAGTTCTGCATAATAATTTTGCCCAATCATTATTATTATTATCGGTGCTGAGGAGGTGGTATTTCCAGGGTTCCCTTAGTGTGCTATGTGGACTCACTCAACTAACTTGATTTCACTAACATTATTTCAACACAAATTCATTGTTTAAAATTTCCGCTGCCCCTTGAGCATGATTTATTATTGAAAAACAGATTATAGCTGTTTTAAGAAGTGTGCAGCAGGCCAATGTCTGAATAGTGTTTATGCTCCCAAAAGACTGCTGAAGACTACCTGATCTATTTTTAAAGCAGCCCCCAGTTAACTCATTTTTCCACCCCTTCCACAGAATGGTGTCCAAAGACACCCCTTATATAGACTAGGGAACAGGAAGTACCCATTTCTGAATAGGAAGAAATTCCTCAACCAAGGGCTGAGTCAATTCCTCTCTATATTATATATTTTTTCTTAGCATTGGCCTTATTTTTGATGTTGGCATTTAAGCATTTAAAAAATGCTATGAAAGTTTGACAGTGGATATAGGACCAATTAGTTGAATGAATGTTTATTGCCCAAATGAATTAAACGATGACAACATTATTTCATGTTCTTATTACTGTATCATCATGAATTGAATTATCAGTACTGGCATCCCTATGTCTTGGGCTTTATAATTCTTTAATTTTTTATTTATAGAATTCCTAACTAAGGATATGTGAGACTCTTTCCAGGTATGTGTGGTTTGGTAAGAGACACTATCACAAGTGTGTTCTAGACCCAACTACTCTGTAGACTGGCCAGCCAGGACGCCTTTCTAACCTTTCTTCATGGGCCCTCTGCCTATCTTGAAGCTAGATGAAGGTGCCAAGTTCTTCTGTGCAGTAAAAGTTGGAATCTTCCATTGATAGAAATCTCCAAATCACATGATCAAGCAACTTCTGCCCCAAGGAACTATTTTGGCCTCTGCAACAGTCACACACACAGTTGCACTCACACATTTACAATCACAGTCCAACCGTTATCTAATGTATATACCATCCATTGCACTTTCATATTTGTATCTGTAGTCATTTCAAAAAGTAGTAAATGTTTCTCAGTTTTGTCATATTGGGGCCATGTTGTGCTGACTCTTCTTTGATGTCTGATCATGTGACACAAATGAGAGGGCATAACAGTATACCACCAAGGAATAGAAAAAAATGTAAGCATCTGTCTAGTCCTGCTTCAGCTATTTATTACTGTTTTAAATGCATTGTAGCTATGGTATCTACTATCAGCCATGATTAGGAAGGTCATTGTAAATGTAGGTTCTATCATGAGTTGTGAAACCAACAAAGAAGCAGCATGTCTTCGCAATGAAACACAACACAACTCAAGGTTCTTAATTTGTTTATGTACTCTCAAGTCACCCATATAGTCCTACCCTCAAAATAAACTTGACCACACTCACAAATATTTCTAACTTAGACAACTATGGGACCATTTGATAGATTTTAAATTACATATTCTCTGTATTTTGTAACTGCATGTGAAAGTCCTGTGGAAAAGAGAGTTATTTACAGAAATATACCAGTGTCCTGATTTAATCTCAACAAGAAACTTTGATCCTTCCTTGGCATATTTGAATTTTTCCAGTAAATTCTTATCATTGCAGTCATGTTTTTTTCCATGGACAAATAACTGAGCAGGAAATATGGGCTGGAACAGAACGATCCACAGAGCAATGCTGGAATAGGATTTTGTTATTATCGCACTTAGTGTTTTCTTTTATTAAACTGGACCTCATATTGCTCATAGTAAATAACATGACCTCATACTACTCACAGTTATAATAAAGAATAGATAATAGATACATGTTATAATTTTCATGAATATAGATATTGAGGTTTGCACACCCCCCCCAAACAAAAAGTCTAATATTTTTAACTGAATGTTGGGTCCCAGTTCTGCTTTAAATAGCTATTTGTAAAGGCAGTGTAACTGATGCATACAATATTAACATCCCAGAGCATACCTCCCAACTGTCCCTTTTTCGGAGGGACAGTCCCTCTTTTGACAGCTCAACCCGCAGTCCCTCATTTGTACTGGATTTGTCCCTCTTTTCTCTGCACTGAACAACCAGAAAAAGAAACAAAGTTTCTCACTTAATTGGCTTTTAGCAGAGAGCCCAGAACACCTAACAGGTGCAAATAAGATACTTTGTAACAATTTTGAGACACAAAAACACAGTTTAGATAAGGATAAATATTTTCAAACTTTCATAAACTGCCAAATTTTGTAAAACAAAGGGGGTGTGGCCACAGAAAGGGGTGTGGTCAAAAATTTGCTGCGCTACATGCGGGAACATTTTTTTGTCCCTCTTTTTACTTCCAAAATGTTGGGAGGTATGCCAACCACTACTACACTGTTAAATAGTAACAATGTACAGTGTATTCCATATGGGAACTGCAGTGAGGTCCAGTGAAGCCCTGTTTTGTGAATTAAAGTCCAGATTTTTTGTGCTTAAAGAAATGCACTAGCTCCTACCTTTTACTCAATGTTAGGTGGATTGGTCTAAAAACTTTTGGTGGACTAAAATCAACTAGTTTTTTTTTCTGCTTCATATGTGGCCTCCCTTCTTGTAGGCCACAATGGGTACTCCTTTGCCTACCAGATGTGGAAAGTTCCAAACACCGAGCATGCACCACTAATGGCAGAAGTGCAGGTTTTCCAGCTCTAAGGGGTGTAGTTATGATAATCTGTTTTTTTTTTCTTGAGCTAAACAGGGGAATTAAAGCTACACAGCACTGTGCAATATGTTGGCGCTCTATAAATACATGTTACTAATAATAATTATAACAATAATAATTATAATACTCCATGTTTGGTCCTTGGTAGAGGTAGTTAATTACATTACTAGTGTACAGGTAAGCATACATGCATTAAGGTGGCCATACACTGGCTGATAAAAGCTGCAGGCAGACAAGGTTGGCAGCTTATTGGCCAGTGTGTGGGGCCCTCTGATGGGTTTCCCCAACCGATATATGGCCACAAATTGGTCAGATGCTGATTGGGCAGATTTAAAAACCTTGTCAGAACAAGGACCACATCGGTTTGTTGATGCGGTCCTACTCCTACTACTTGGCCTTGTGATCCAATCATTGGGCCCTAGGGCTCATGAATAGATCAGCCCCATATCGCCCGCTCAAGGTGTGCATATAAGTGCAAGATCCACTCATTTAGCAACCTCACCAAACAAGCAGACCTGCTCCTGTATGGCCACCTTTATACAGGGAAATTATCTGTGCACTGGTAATCTAACTGATTGTCAATGTACTGTAGGACCACTAAGAGGGACACAGAAACAACTTAATTAGGTAACACAAACTACTTACTCCACCATGGAGATGAAACAATCATAAATGTGCATGGGAGTAGGCAGGGGCCAGACAAACTGTTTACTGTAGAGCCATGGTGCTTGTCCACAAAATAATGTGCTTTGTTCAAGGTTATTAAATTGTATGAAAAACAGACACATATTGGGATCAAATTTTATGTAGGTTTGTTTCCCCCAGTGTTAAAATGTTTAAATGATAGTGCCTATTATAACGTGTGTGAGCACACGAAACGCGTTAGGACGATTAATGTTTGTGAATTAAAGTGAATTGATTTTACCGCTGCCTGGAGTCCTGTTGAGTGCGTGCCAATCTATTGGTTTTAAGGATCGATGTCTCCCCTATGCTGAGGGTTCGGGCGCAGCACCCGGGCCATCAAACAGGAGCGGTGAGTGACCCATATTTCTGTTTTTGGAGAAGTGTTGATAAGTGGAGGGTTCCGGCCAAGTGCACCCGAGCAAAGCTATAATATTGACCGCTAAAGAGAAGACTAACTAATTATACTGCAGGGGGTTGGATCGCTCCTGCTCTTCTATTTGATTGTCCAGTGCCTACTTCATAGTCATTCCAAATGATATCAGCGTATGATTATGAATTGAAAATAAACTGGCTCTTTGAGAAGTAAGCCCCAGAAGATTACACATAGATTGATGGATAGATAGGTCAACATACGGCCGCGGACAAGGATTCAAGGTATGTTTTGTTGTTTCATAAGTTATATCCCTTGAAATAAAACCTTTATGTTACTGGGTAGTATAGCCAAGGTTTAAAAGTGATTCCTGTTACTCATCTGCTAATGGTATAGTTGGAAGGGAATACTCTGCAGCGCTCTATATGGTTACTAGGTCAAACAGCCCCAGACAAAAACTATGAAGTTCTGGATGTCCACCTCCTATAGTTCTGTAAATTCATTTCTTATTGGAAAAATATCTTACCTCCATCTCTGAGAAGTTCACATATAAGGTTTACTCATCTGAAAGTTGCACATGTCATTTATTATAGTTTTGTGGTTACTGGTATGATGGTTTAACTTCAAGCCTGTGTTTGTCAAGCAATGTTTCATGATGTGAACAATGAATGTCCTATCCCTACAAATACTGGATTGCACGCCCAATGATACATTATTCATACCTTAACAGCTGTTGTAAGTTATTTTTAGAGAGTTTTCTGCTTGACATCGTAAAATTGGTGACCTAGAGGCAACATTATTTTAGCTGAACATTTAACTTAAAAAAAAAATAATATAGCAAACACATCTCGTATGGAAACAAGTCAAAAATCTCCTACTGTGATTTAGTAAATTTTCAGGAATTCTTCTACCTTACTGCCAGATGAAGAGACAAAAGGTTCCTTTTTATGCGCTACAGAAAAGCAGGTGCAATCGGCAAAAGGAACAATTTTTATGATGAGTTGCATAGATTTATGCCAGAATTTTCACTTACATTTCCCAATGGGAACTAAGAGTTCTGTTAACAATGAACTACATTAAGACAATAGATCCCTTATATATAGATATTTGCTAAGAGTGAAACAATTATTCTAGAGCTCTTCTCTTCCTGTTCTTTCTTGTTTTAGCAAATTACAAATTTCTGTGCTAAATAGTGATGGGCGAATTTGCTCCGTTTCGCTTCGCTGAAAAATTTGCGAAATTTGTGAAACGGTGAAAAATTTGCGAAACAGCGCCGGCGTCTCGTTTTTGATGCCGGCACCCTTTTTTTTACGCCCGGCGTGAATTTTCATGGGCATTTTGCGAATTTATTCGCTGGCGGTGAATCGCGCAAATTCGTGCCTGGCGAATAAATTATCCCATCACTAGTGCTAAAACGACTTCCCCAGTCCCCGTTTGCTTAAACCAACAAGTTTAATGATATCTTCAAAGTAGGGTTGCACTGATTCGCTTCAGGATCTGGCCAAGATCTGGCCAAACAGAATCCAAAAAATCATGTAACTTTTTATCACACAAACAAGGAATTCAAAAATGTTTTACTCTCTTTACCACTTGTTTCCCTAATTTACATATTCAAATTAGGGGTTGAATTCAGTTTGGTATTTGGCCGAATCTTTCGCAAAGGATTCGGGATTTGGCCAAAACCTAAAATAGTGGATTTGGTGCATCCCTACTTGTACTCTAGCCAACTTTGGTAGTAAACTCCTTATAAATGATTGGCTTGCTAAATGCAATATTAAAACTTACATTAACTAATATTTTGAGAACAAGGTACAGACAGATGTCTACAGTTGAGTTGTTGACTGCTCAGTTGTAAAGGGTTAGCAGATCTTTAGGGACTTGGCATGTCTTCTGTAGAGGCAGTTAATATACTGTAAGTGCAATTTGTTTTAAACTTATTTTGGTTTTAATTTTGAATACTGGATTTAAAAACATTGCTTGGGAGGTTGATTAATAATATTTACTTTTGTTATATTTATATATTCATTGGGAACACGGGTAAGTATGTCATACACAGCAGCAGGGTGGAGGCATCACAACGTATTGGCCATTGGCATATAATGAAATTGGGCAGTGCTTACTTAGCTATTTTTTTGAATTTTTTTTCTCCAAATTTTGCTGCCATTTGAGACTCATTCAATTAAGCCGAATATTTAAAGCTTTGTTGCAAATAGTTTTTTTCCCACCAGTTAACATGATCATGTTTTTCTGATTAAAGTTTTTTTTAAAGAGTTTGTTGTGTAGTGAAATAGGTAGCATATTACTAAAATATAGTCACATATTTCCTTATATACAGTATGTCAGGGATCCCCCAACCTTTTGTACCCGTAGGCAACAGTCAGAAGTATAAGGAGTTGGGGAGCAACACTAGCATGACAAATGTTCTTGGGGTGCCAAATAAGTGCTGTGATTGGCCATTTGGTAGCCCCTATGTGGATAGTCAACCTACACTGTGGTTCTGTTTGGCAGTACACATGGTTTTTATGTAACCAAAACTTGCCTCCAAGCCTGGAATTCAAAAATAAGCTCCTGCTTTAAGGCCACTGGGAACAACATCCAAGGGGTTGGAGAACAACTTGTTGCTCACAAGCTACTGGTTGGGGATCACTGCAGTATGTGCTCTTCCAGTGGTTGTGTCTTTTGACTCTGCTCTTCAGTTGCAATCTACCTCTAGCCACATTCCAGCCTTCTGTACAACAGACGTTGGACAGCATTGTGCTTGAGTGCATTTTTCACTGTAACTATAACTGCTTTACTGCTTAATAAAAGTCACTAAACAATCATTTTACATTTTTTAATGGGTTTGTAAGAAAAGGCACTAAGTTTGCCCGGGAACAGTAATTCACAGCACCAATCAGCAGGTAGCATGTATTGTAAATATCTTATTGGTTGCTATGAGTTACTGCTCCTGGGCAAAGGTAGTGCCTTTTTATAACATATGAAGTATATGTATATCTCTACCTTTTGCTTTATTAACCCAAGCCCATTTCAATGGGGGATAGGGTGTGACCACAAGCCACATTTACCATATGCCTCTGTTATGTTATAACAAAAAGATAGAAGATACCATGGTCTTACAGTCCAAGGGTGATAGTATAGAACCAAATGGGACAAGTCATGAGTTCTCAGAGCCTGTACAGTGAGATGCCATAAATCAATTCCAGATGAGACATTCCTGCTGAGATCAGCACAAGTCTTCAAGGTATAGTGTCTCTTTAATCTCACTAAAATAAAAACATTCTACAGTCTTCAGCATCTCATAAAAACGATATACAACTTGGGGTATTGCATTTTAAAGGATTACTTAATGTTTTTCAATAAAAGTCAAAACCTAAATCAATAGTTTCGGCATTCTATTTCACATCCTGAAATAGCAAGAAATAGACAGAAATAAAAACTCAGCTAAAATTGCCAGAACAGGGGAATTTTTTCAACCACTCCAGATTATGAGATTTACTGTATTACACAAATAGCCACATGCTTTTCATTTAGTGAAACTGACCCAATCTCTGACGCAGGTGAAGTCATATTTTCTTCCTTCGGCAGACAGTAAATGAGGCCATCATATCCTTGTTGAAATGCCAATCATTCTTTTTATTTCCGTGGCATGAGTGTAAACCTTTTAGAATACATATTTTTTACCAGATATTGTAAGAAACAGACAGCCGTAATTAGATAACTGCAACAGGATTTAACTGATTTAAAAGCTCTACAAAAGCTCACAGAAAAGCTAGCATCTATGTATATATCATTAGGATCTGTAGAAGACAAATGCTTGATTTTAAGACACAACAATCGGAAATGTAATGAAGCCTGAAAAATACATGAACATGAATAGCATGAAAGTCAGTGTATGTAGCCTGTTTCCTGGTCTGGACAGGGATTCAAAATAAGCCCTGGCATTTTAAGTATACAGTGGCCAAGCAGCCCCCCAAAGACCCAATACATTTTGACTGCCTACGGCATCTGACAGGGGACCCTTCAGGCATTTGCCAAAATGCACAGATTGCCAGTCTGGGTCTGCCTGTTTCCATTTAGTCAGTATTGCAGCATTTGCCTCTTGACTATCAGGCTAACCTAAGAACATGCCAAAGAGTTTTTATATCATCATTAGCCAATAAAGCACTTGTGGCATCTATAATCACTTATCCAGTGTGCTGCTGATTCTTCACTACGTACCCTGTATATACAGGTATGCGATTGTTATACAGAATGCTCAGGACCGGGGGTTTTCCAGATACCGTATCTTTCTGTAATTTGGATCTTCATACCTTAAGGGGCCGATTCACGAAGGGTCGAATATCGAGGGTTAATTAACCCTCGATATTCGACTAGGAACTAAAATCGTTCGACTTCGAATATCGAAGTCGAACGATTTTGTGCAAATCCTGCGATCGATCGATCGAAGGATTTTTCATTCGATCGAACGATTAAATCCTTCGAATCGAACGATTCGAAGGATTTTAATCCAACGATCGAAGGAAAATCCTTCGATCAAAAAACCCCAGGACCTTCCCCATAGGCTAACATTGATTTCGGTAGCTTTTAGCTGCCGAAGTAGGGGGTCGAAGTTTTTCTTAAAGAGACAGTACTTCGACTATCGAATGGTCGAATAGTCGAACGATTTTTAGTTCGAATCGTTCGATTTTCGTAGTCGAAGGTCGAAGTAGCCCATTCGATGGTCGAAGTAGCCCAAAAAAACTTCGAAATTCGAATTTTTTTTAATTCGAACCCTTCACTCGAATTTAGTGAATCGGCCCCTGAGTCTACAAGAAAATCATGTAAACATTAAATAATGTTTGCTTCCAATAAGGATTCGTTTTTAGTGATAAACTAATTCATTGCGAATAAAAAGTCGCTGAGACAAAAATGGCGCACAGACAAAAAAGTTGCCGTAAGAAAAAATGCCCATTGACTTTAATGCATTTGGAAGAAAAAGTCAACATAAGAAAAAACGTCCATTGACTTTAATGCATTTGGACAAAAAGGTCCCCATACAATAAAATTGTCGCAAGCGTAAAAATTTGTCTTGCGTTATATGTTTTAGTTTGGATCAAGTACAAGGTAATGTTTAATTACTACAGAGAAAAAGGAAACCAATTTTAAAAATTTCGATTATTTGCTTAAAATGGAGTCTACGGGAGACAGCCTTTCCGTAATTCGGACCCTTCTGGATAACAGATTTCCGGATAATTGATCCCATACCTGGAAGAGGCTTGAGGCAGTTTGGGTGAAACATTTCAGCACCTGGTACTCTCCCCGTCTTCCTGACCAGATTGTGCACTCAAATACTTGATGGGAAGGTGTCATGGGGCACATTTACTAAAGAGTGAATTGTGTTTTTCTGACAAATATCATCCAGAGAGAACTGTGTGTGAAAAGCCAGTAGGGAACCCCAGTGGCAGAAACACACTGGGGTAAATTTATCAAAGAGTGAAGTTCCGCCACTAGAGTGAAATTCCGCAGCTCTCAATTCATTTCTATGGGATTTTGAAAGGCGTATTTATCAATGGGTGAATGTGAAAGTTCACCCTTTGATAAATACGCCTATAAAAATCCCATAGAAATGAATGGAGAGTGGCGGAATTTCACTCTAGTGGCGGAACTTCACTATTAACTTCACTCTTTGATAAATATACCCCACTGTATTTGGATTTCTGAAAAGGGGATCCTTGTCAGGGTTCTATATACCAAAGTGTGCTCTTCTCAGGCACAGAAAGCCAAAGGAGTCATTCTTAGGAAGAAACTGCCACATACGTGGAGATTCCCCCCCAACAGCTCAGAGATAAAACCATCTGCATTAAGCTAGCTATAGACGCAAAGATCCGATCGTACAAATTGAAGATTCGTACGATTTTCGAACCGCGTGTGGAGAGTCTCGACATTTTTCGTCCAGCAGAGATCGGTCGTTTGGTCAATCGGACAGGTTAAAAGATTTCTGTCGGCTGCCATTAATATTTCTGCATGTCTTGCAGATCGTAAGAAATTCAGTGGGAGACGGTCACTAGCCTTTGTCGGACATAACTTTTGAACGATTGCTGTCAGGGGCAGAACATCCGCTCATCTGTTCTTTTACTACTATTATTTATAATGGTTAGTGGCAGGTTGGGAGATGGGAAAGTCGGATCGTTCGAGGATTCGAATGATTGGATCTTTGCATCTATGGCCAGCTTTATTCTATGAAGTTGTTCATGGCAGGCAGGCTGTATGTATCATGGTTATTCAAATATACAGTGTCCTGCAAACAAACCCACCAACCCTTGTGATTGTGGATCACTCACACAGGAAAATAAACAATAAAAAACACAACTGTGTTTTGTGTTATTTAAAAATGCTTGTGCATACATAGATGTATTGTCTCATTGAATATTCAAAGCTGTGTTTATACATTTTTGCTTTATTATTGTTTTATGTAAAAAAAAAAAGGAAATATTAAGATTGGGGGACCCTGGTTTAGGAAGACTGGCAAGCGCTGACAAGCTGACAGTCACCAAATAAAAACTTCCAGCAATCACGTAGTCAGGCAGAGGTCTGTTCACATCTGCCCATTGTAAAGCTGGAGATTTAGAACAGATTTTACCATTGCCTGGCAGCGCTGAGTAACCACAGGATGCAGCCCATAACCGCGGTACTCATTACATGCTGCACTTGTAAAACATCACAAGGGACCAAAATGTCATGACTTTTGGTATGTTTTAATAAAAAAGCTTTTTTTTAATGTCCGTAAAATGTGGCCGTGATTCATCTGAGCTATGTTACCAAACAGGCTATGAACGAAGAGTTTTAATCAACCTCAATAAAGCAATATATACTTTATATAAATATATATATCTTCAAATTCTGGCTATGGAAGCAGCACTGCAGTGCCTATAGCATCTGTGGGAAGTAACAATGTACATAGTACACAGTATTTATAGTGCTACTCAAACTCTGTTTCTGTACTGAGAGTGAAAACAGAGCAACCAGTAAACTCGTGGATGCAATGATCCTAGGAATCTGTAGAAAAAACATTGCATTGTGGGTACAAAAAAACTTCCATCCAAACTCAGTGGCACAACTATACCCCTTAGGGCCCTGGTACAGAAACTTACAGCATCACAGCGGCCCATTATAGGAGGAGGTGCTTCCTGCTCTAATTACGCCCACATAACCTAATAAGGCGTGGCTTCGCTGTTAGTCTCCAACTCCTGCATTCTGATTGGTCTATATTATTGGAATGGAGGGAACACCTAGTAGGCACTTGAGTTGGAGAGTTGGTGGAGATCTGTGCCTCATTCTGAGCCAGACTGGAAAGGGAAGGGCTTGCTGGTTTTGGCTCCTATCAACTATGGATCGCTAGGAAGCTTAGGACTCATTAGGACCGTACCGTGTGTGTTTGGAAGATTGGCGACAAAAGAGAACTGTTTGCACACCTTCCCCCGCTCTTTGTGCACATTTTTCAGCATCGGGTTCAGAGTAATGGGGATTGATGCACAGGAAATTTCAGAAATTATTTTATCTTCTATCAATCACCAGTGCTTCGGAACCAATGCGAGTGTGGTTGGACAGCTTGCCGCCCCCTAAAATTTTGCTGCCCTAGGCCTGGGACTTTGTGGCCTTTCCACATATAGGGGCCTGGTGGCATTTATTTCCATACAGTCCCAAAAGCATTAGTGAGGTTGGAAACTGATGTCAGGGATCAGGACTGGTTCACAGTTGGCTTCCAATTAATACCAAAGGACTTCAGTTGGGTTGAGGTCAGGGTTCTTTAACTCCAATCTCAGCAAACCTATACTGTACAGACTTCATTTTGTGCATAGGGACAAGATAGAACCTTAGAAGTGCACAGAATTGTTTAAGATTACGGTTTAAACAACAGAAAACAGACTTACTGTAGCTTGGGAAAATTGTATTTTATTATATTTCTCAAACAGACTCCAAAAAATTACTTATCCAAATCCAAAGAAAAAGTTTAGTTCTTTTTTTACCTGATTAAACTATTTTAGACTCAAGAATACCCTCGAAAACTCAACTTTTTTGTGGAAAACACAACTCGACCGTTAATAAATCTGCCCCTTGAAGTTAGCAAGTTTTTTTTCCTCAGTCGTTGGGTACAATATTTGTGTAGTTTGGCTAAAATCAATAAAGACCTTGCCATGTACATTTGCTAGACATGTTTCTATAAATTGCTGCAGTTCTGGACTTTATATCTAACATGAACTAGGTATATTTTGTTTGTGGCATATGTCCAGCAAATATAAATTTGTTTCCTCCAAGCCACAACATTTTTTAGTAATGTTTTTAAGACACCATTTGTTTAATATTTCCACTTGACAGATAGGCATAACATCCAGGTAGTTTATTAGCTCTGCTCATGTAAAACACGTCATATTGGCTGATGGTCTTTAAGAATGCGTCAGGTCAAATTTCTTGTGTCAGCCCTAACTGTCTTCCCTTATGAGTTATAACAGTGTACGAGTAACCTGCAAACTTCCAAACGCACATGTTCCCATTCCAAGGAAAGAAATAATCAAGCAAAAATGATGTTACAAGTAAAAGCTAGTAAAAGACATAAGCTCTTACTATTTGTAGTTAAGTACTATTCAGTTTGATGTCTTAGTAAGATTTATACCAACATTAACTGAAATGATTGTTTTCTTGTATCATAAATCGTTTCTTAGAAATGCTGGTTTCTCTGTGGCTTCATGCTCTGATGGACCTCTAAGATTTCACATGTACATTGTGGGGCTGCTCTTATAGATTTTAAGGGGTGGTCACCTTTAACATAACTATTAGTATGTTCCAAAATGGCTCATTCTAAGCAACTTTTAAAATGGTCTTCATTTTTTCTTTCTTATACAGTAGTTTTTAATTTTTTGTATTATTCTTTTTATTTGTATTTGTATTATTTTGTATTATTCTCTTTCCAGCTTTCAAATGGTGGTCACCAACCCCATCTAAAAACAGATACTCAGTAAGGTTATACATTTAGGGGATTATGTATAAAAACTAAAATTTTGCTGTTTGGGCTTTTAAATTTTCAAGATTTACTATACGCTGAAGCAGGGTCGATCCACCAATAAGGCAAGTTGAGGCTCTCTCCTCAGACGGCAGCACCCCTCTAGGTACCAGGGGCGGCTAAAAAAATGGAAATTCTGCTCTTACAGCGCAGAGAGCGCAGTAAGGCTCTCTGCGCTAGCGTACTGGCCCTCTCTGCTGCCCTTGTGGACCCCGCGGCGCGCGTGCCCTAAACCAACATGGCTACGGCGTTAGGGACCATGCGGCGGGCGTCCCCGCCGATGGTGCGGCGGGCGACCCTGCCGCACAGGTATCCTTACAGTATCAAACCTGTTGAGGTCCCGTAGAAGTCAATGGCAGATGCACCTTTTCCAATTTGAAGATATCGTGGTCTGCTCTGGGTTTTATATGATAATCCAAAAAATTCTGGGTTTCGACGATAACTCTAAAAAAATCTAGCCTTTTCGGGAGTCAAATCTGAAAAAATTGTACAATTCCAGTTTTTCCATTATTTTATCAAGACTCTTAATTAACAGGATTTTTCACATTATTTATATAAAGTTATTTTATTAATACTTTATATATAGTGAATAAAGTACCCCCTCTTGTAAAATATAAGGATATTATAAGGTACCGAGGAGTTTCATAAAACTCACCGTTTATAACTAATGACATCAGAACTCACAGTTTATAGGGATATTATTTACAAGATATTCATGGCTTTTGTGTATTATAAAGTTATATTTATAACTTTATATTATACTTTATATTAATACAAAGTTATTTTAGTAATAAATCAGGTAAAATTGTGAATGGGAGTTTGTTTTATTGAAATTATAAGAAAAAAAAATTGAGTTTTAGTAAATAACATACCTTACTGTTATTGCTATATTTTATTAATCATATTTTTATTCAGGCCCTTACCTAGTCACATGAAGTAGGGTGCAAATTGTATTTTTTTTTGCACTTTGCACCCTGACCTGTGCTTAGCACCCTTTGTTTCATGTCTTTGTGCTAAAGAACGACGCCCAAAGACCAACACATTTCACTTGAATTTCACGTGAAGATTATTCAATCTTTATTCACCTCGGGGTGGGTAGTGTGCCTCATTGTACATCTGGATGAGACCCAAGCTAGAGTGTACCAATGGACACAAGGAGAAATAGAGCCCAGTACTAGCTGCCTTCCTATGGCAGGCATTAATTCACTTTAACATAAAATTTGCAAAACAGTGGAAACATTTGCGGAATGATGGATTTTTGCCAATATTTTGCTGAAAGCATTGGAGACAATGTTTTTTTTTTTTTTGCAGCATTTTTTCCCTTATCAAATGCATTAGAGCCAACAGGCTTTATTCCCACTTTTTTGCTTCAAATGCATTCTAATCAAAAGGTGTTCTTGCGCCAGATACACTGGAGTCAATGGGCATTTTTCTTGCGCTCTTTCTTGCATCAAATGCATTGGAGTCAATGGATTCTTTTTCTCCAATTTATTTCAGATTTTCTTTTCAGTGAAACAATGACTTCACAGACTGGAAATTAAGGCATTCAAACTTTTCAGTACAATGTGCCCCAATTTGTGTCAAAATGCAAGTGTAATTGTTGCAGCAAGTACCCTGGAATTGTCAGAAAAAATGCTGCATCATTTGTACAAAAACAAACATTTCCATTCACGACCAAAGTTGCTCCTCCACAAGTAAATGGTCCTATATTTAGATACTAACATAAGTGGTTACATGTTGGCTGCTACCTTTATTAGCAAAAAATTGCAATGAAACGCTTGTACTTTGTAGCTGTGCTGATTGGTAAACATGCTGAAAAAATACTTCTTTGAAATGAAAAATATCTTGTGGAAAAACATACTAAACTGATTATGTCCACAAGTACTCCACCACTGCATGGTTTTGTAACTACCTCTGTCACGTATATGAATAATATTCTGCATTTTTAGAAATTTGCCGTTTCATGATAACTCTGTTTACACAATCAGTGTAGAATTTCAACTAATCGTTCCTAAAACTGAGACTTCAGGGTCTTGGAAAATGTTTTCTTAAAACCACTCAAAATTGTCTGCCATTACTTGTAATCAACACAAGGGGCTATTAGAGTATTGGTAAATTCCTGAATGTAACAAGTAGCTTTAAAAGAGGGTAATTTACATTTCTTAATCAGAAACTAACAGCCATATGGTGGGGATATGAATTATATAGTTAGAGAATTTCTCTCACAAACAAGGAAAGTTGTGCTCACCACTAATTTTTAAAACCATTAAGCGGGGTTGCAATGAGGCTGTGACCACAAAATACATATAGTCAAATACAAGAGTCCTCTGCACTCAACCCATTATCAATATATTTAAGACAGAGACATTTTGTGCATACTGCTACTGAAATGCCTTACCCTTTAAATAAAACAGGGATTGTTTGTCCATATATTGCAATATATTTAAGCTGGCCAACTGCGTCACAGTCATCCCATATCTGGCCAGTCCTATGCTCAATTTTCATCTGATTCATTAAGAATTCTATTGCTTCATTATACATTTTACAAAGGGACTACGTTTTTCCTGCAACTTACCTGCTGCTTTCAAAGTAAAACTCCCAACTTGGTTGCCCTTTTATTAGACACTAGTGAGATCACCTGACTATAGCTGGGAAGGGTGGGAACTACAACATGGAGCTGGTCACTGCTCCTGTATAAACTATAACAAACAAGGGACAGTTGTGCTCACCAATAATTTTTAAAACCAAGTAGCTGTATGCACAAAATGTCTTAAATATATTGATAATGGGTTGAGTGCAGAGAATTTCTCTCAGTTTGGTGAATGTCCCTCAAAGTATTATGAAGCAAGGAATAGGCGGCTCCCAAAGTGTTTAACACATTAATGTTGTCTACTGTTTGACCAGAGTTTGGTGCTATGTGGTGCAAGTTGTTAGGATAGGTCTGTGATCTATCACCACTGACATTATTCAGAAACACTGAATGGGTAAGACCAGCTAGATATGGATTCACAGAAGACAAGATAGGCATTTAGTCCCAATGTGTAGAAAGACCACAAAGCTGTGGTAAGTTGTTAATGGTGTCCGGTGGACCCAGTAATCATTCATCTGTTTTATAATGAGTTTAGCAAGGATAATCTGATACAAGCTGTGCAGTAGACATGACCTGGGTCAAAAATATAACTCACCGACATTCTAATCGTTCTGAATTTCTGAACTAGATCTTATTTTATTCGCCATGCCAGAATTTGCTCCAATACAAACAGAAATCTATCCTGTAGAACTGTTTTAAAGATTCAGATTCAAAACATTCTAATTTCAAGCTATTTTTACGACTAGGGAATAGTCCAAATTTTATTTGAATTTGAAAAAAATTTAAACATGTGAATATCGAAATGTATTATCTACTGTCTCTTTAAAAATTCTACTTCGACCATTCTCCATTTAAAACCTGCCGAATTGCTGTTTTAGCCTATGGGGGACCTCCTAGAACCTACTTGGAGTCAATTGGTGGAAGTTGAAAAATCTAAGTTTTTTTGGGGAAAAACTTAAATTTGAATTTGATCGACTGCGCTATTACTTCAATTCATACAATTTGATTTTCGGCCGAATACGGACCTATTTGATAAAAAACGGTCCTATTTTGACAATAAAAATCTTCGTCTTAATTCCGGTTGGTCTTTTTGAATTCGAATTTTGAAATTTTTCAAATTCGAAATTTGACCCTTGATAAATATGCCCCTTAGAGTAATGTGAATTTTTAAAAACTATAATAATAAATTCCATTTTATTCAGAATTCGAATAGTATGTTATTTATGAAACATTCGAACGTTAAAAATTTGATCAAAAAGTCCCGACATGAAAACTTGTATCGAATTTGAATCAAATTTGAATCTAGTTTTTTTTTTGATGCTCAACATTTTTTTTCTCCCGTTGGAGTCTAAGGGGTGCCATTTTCTAAGCGAAACTTGCCAAAAATTTGGCTCATCACTGCTATTAACATCTTCAAATAGTTCAAGGGACCTCTGCCAATGACTTCTACATGAACTCGGCGGGTTTTAGGTGGAGAATAGTTAAATTAGAACTGTTTCCATGGTCGAGGTGTGATAAATCTCTTGTTAAAATTCAAGTTGAGTTGGTGATTTTAAATTTGAATATGTGGTTTATTTACATGAAGCAGGGTTTTACATATGAGCTGTTTTATGCAATGTATTTTTATAGAGACCAACATTGTTCGGGGGGTATAGTTTTCCTTTAAGAAAGCCCCTGACCAGAGAAACATCATATGACTCTTCTCTGCTCACAATTGTCATTTTCTGTCTCCAGTCAGCTACATTTAGCGGCAGATTTATCACAGGTCGAATTTCGAGTTCATGGGAGTTTTAAACTCCCATGAACTCGAAATTCAACTAATTGCACATTTTTCAAAAATTAGAATTTTTAAAACTCGGGTGAATGGAAACTACCTACAAAAAAAAAATTTGATTTGAGTTTTTTCTCTGAAAAAAACTCGAATGTCAGGAAGGCAGCAAACAACTCCAAATTGATCCCAGGATGTCCCCCATAGGCTAACAGCAATTCTTAAGGTTTAAGGTGGTGAATAGTCCAATTTGAGTTCTTAAAGAGCCAATGATACATTTCAAACATCAAATTGACACAAATTGAATTTGAACAATGCCCTAGTCGAATTTGACAGTTTTGGCCATAAAAAACTAGAAAATTCTAATTAGAAATTTGAACTCAAAATTCTTATTTTCATTTCGACCCTTGATAAATTGCCCCTAACAGTTGGGGGTGTTGTTATTGTTTCCAATTCAAATGGCTAATATCATGCAAACTAAAAAACGAATTAAATGTAAATTGCAAAAGTGTTCAGAAAAGCACTCTGAGCAACGTTACGTACATTTTTAAAGGGTTTGCATTACCATTAAAAGTGAAAAACGTGCTTTGTCTTGTATGAAAGAAGCCTTATTACTGAAACTTTGCACCCTTTTGAAATAAAACCAAATATACGCCAACAATCTTTTGCTTGATTACAAATGAGATGCCGTTATTATTTAGACACCGCATTTATCTTGTATCTTGGCTGTATCATACTGGTCAAAACACATCTGTGAATAAAATAATGATTTAAAAAATATTTTTCAACTGACAGGTCCCAAAGTACAATTTTTTTTCCCTGTCTAGAACTGGCTACAAATAAAAGGCTGATACGAACCATGCTAATCATATGTAAGAGACAGTAATCTGAGATTAATATATACAAAACAGATGTCTAGGTAACTGTGAGCGCAAGGAAAAGCATAATCACCTCGCCCAAAAATACAAAACAGCAAAAATAACCAGAGTGCCTGAACTTTACTGTATAATAATCTATTTAACATTAATGTTTGAAAATCATTATTTATTTGTATCCAACAACCAAGGATTACAAGATGTTTATAGTGTATAAAAGGTTTATTAAGTTATTCCATTATCTGATCCATATGTTCTCCTGAGAGCAAGAAATGTGGGGCCACCATGTGAGGGACAGCCCATAGGTGCAGCTTTGCACATAGTTACATAGTTACATAGTTAGTTACATAGTTAAATTGGGTTGAAAAAAGACAAAGTCCATCAAGTTCAACCCCTCCAAATGAAAACCCATCATCCATACACACACCCCTCCCTACTTTTAATTAAAATTCTTTATACCCATACCTATACTAACTATAGAGTTTAGTATCACAATAGCCTTGGATATTATGTCTGTCCAAAAAATCATCCAAGCCATACTTAAAGGCATTAACTGAATCAGCCATCACAACATCACCCGGCAGTGCATTCCACAACCTCACTGTCCTGACTGTGAAGAACCCTCTACGTTGCTTCAAATGAAAGTTCTTTTCTTCTAGTCTAAAGGGGTGGCCTCTGATACGGTGATCCACTTTATGGGTAAAAAGGTCCCCTGCCATTTGTCTATAATGTCCTCTAATGTACTTGTAAAGTGTAATCATGTCCCCTCGCAAGCGCCTTTTTTCCAGAGAAAACAACCCCAACCTTGACAGTCTACCCTCATAATTTAAGTCTTCCGTCCCTCTAACCAATTTAGTTGCATGTCTCTGCACTCTCTCCAGCTCATTTATATCCCTCTTAAGGACTGGAGTCCAAAACTGAACTGCATACTCCAGATGAGGCCTCACCAAGGACCTATAAAGAGGCATAATTATGTTTTCATCCCTTGAGTTAATGCCCTTTTTTATGCAAGACAGAACTTTATTTGCTTTAGTAGCCACAGAATGACACTGCCCAGAATTAGACAACGTGTTATTTACAAAGACCCCTAGATCATTTAAGGAAACTCCCAACACACTGCCATTTAGTGTATAACTTGCATTTATATTATTTTTGCCAAAGTGCATAACCTTGCATTTATCAATGTTGAACCTCATTTTCCAGTTTGCTGCCCAGTTTTCCAGTTTAGACAGATCACTTTGCAAAGTGGCAGCATCCTGCATGGAACCTATAGTTCTGCACAATTTAGTATCATCTGCAAAAATAGAAACAGTACTTTCAATGCCCACCTCCAGGTCATTAATAAACAAGTTGAAAAGCAAGGGACCTAGTACAGAGCCCTGCGGTACTCCACTAACAACACTGGTCCAATTAGAAAATGTACCATTTACCACCACTCTTTGTTGTCTATCTTTTAGCCAGTTCTCTATCCAGGTACAAATACTATGTTCCAGGCCAACATTCCTTAATTTAACCAGTAACCTTTTGTGTGGCACTGTATCAAATGCTTTAGCAAAGTCTAAGTAAATCACATCCACTGCCATCCCAGAATCGAGGTCTCTACTTACATTCTCGTAAAAAGAAATTAAGTTAGTCTGGCAAGATCTATTACGCATAAAACCATGCTGGCACAAACTCATAGTATTATGATTTGCTATGAAGTCCAGTATCTTATCCTTTATTAACCCTTCGAAAAGCTTTCCTAATACTGACGTCAGACTAACTGGCCTATAGTTTTGAGGCTGAGAACGGGATCCTTTTTTGAATAGAGGCACTACATTAGCAATTCGCCAGTCTCTCGGCACAATGCCAGATCTCAATGAATCCTGAAAAATTAAGTAAAGAGGTTTGGCAATCACAGAGCTAAGCTCGCTAATTACCCTGGGATGAATACCATCTGGCCCTGGACCTTTGTTAATCTTAACATGTTCAAGTCTCTTTTGAATTTCTTCATGTGTGAACCATGCATCATTAGTTGTATTACTATAATTGGGAGTGTTAAGAAGGAAACCTTCACTTACTGGTTCTTCATTTGTGTACACAGATGAAAAATACGAGTTCAGAATCTGCGCTTTTATTTTGTTTTCATCAACCAGCTGACCCCCCTCTGATAGTAAGGGTCCCACCCCTTCCTGCTTCATTTTTTTACTATTGACATATTTAAAAAATAATTTTGGATTTTTTTTACTGCTTGCTGCAATATCCTTTTCTATAGCAATTTTAGCTTGCCTTATAGCTTCTTTGCATGATTTATTGGCCTCCTTGTACCTTATAAATGTTTCGGCTGTACCAGCTAACTTGAAAGTTTTAAAAGCATGTCTTTTCTTACCCACCTCAACACCAACGCTTCTATTGAACCAAAAAGGTTTTGCTTTGCAACGACGTTCCTTGCTTACAAGTGGAATATACTGACAAGTATATTTATTAAGCAGCATTTTAAAGACTTCCCATTTTTGTTCTGTGTTTAACCCTGTGAAAAGCATTTCCCACTTAATATGTTGCAGAGATGCCCTTATACTGTCAAAGTTTGCACGTCTGAAATTTAGTGTTTTAGTTACTCCCTTATAGAATTGCTTCTGCAACAGAATCTCAAAGGAGACCATGTTATGATCACTATTCCCTAAATGCTCCCCCACACAAATGTTAGAGATGAGTTCAGTATTGTTAGTTATTACAAGGTCCAAAAGAGAGTTATTCCTAGTAGGTTCTTGAACGAGCTGGAATAAAAAGTTGTCATTCAGCATATTTACAAACCTACTAGCTTTTTCTGTCTTAGCAACCCCATTACCCCAGTCAATGTCTGGATAATTGAAGTCACCCATAGCAACAACTTGACCCAGCTGTGAAGCCGCTTGTATCTGCAAGAGTAGCTCGGCTTCATACTCGACACTTATAC
This sequence comes from Xenopus petersii, assembly GCA_038501925.1. Taxonomy (NCBI): domain Eukaryota; kingdom Metazoa; phylum Chordata; class Amphibia; order Anura; family Pipidae; genus Xenopus; species Xenopus petersii. The sequence continues at coordinate 180,311,767 of CM076674.1, read as the reverse complement.
GAGGTGGTTTATAGCATACACCAATGATAATTCTTTTTGATACCTTTTGCCCAGTCGAAATCTCTACCCAGAGTGATTCTATACCCTCACCAGTGCCAGCTATTGTTATTTCTTTAGCGCATGGCTTTAATTCAGGCTTTACATACAAACACACTCCTCCACCCTTTTTAATCCCTCTATCCCTCCTAAAAAGGGTGTAACCATTTAAATTCACAATCCAGTCACATGTTTCATCCCACCAGGTCTCAGTGATACCAATTATATCATAATTTTTAGAGCATGCAATTAATTCTAGGTCTCCCATTTTACCTGACAAACTCCGTGCATTTGCCAGCATACAGCGGAGGTTATTGCTTTTATTCTGGGAAACATACTCCCAGAATAAATTAAGGGGCACAACTGTGTAGATCAGGGGTCCCCAACCTTTTCTACTCATGAGCCACATTCAAATGTAAAGATTTGAGAGTTGGGGAGCAACACTAGCATGAAAAAGTCCCTTGCGGGGCAGTGATTAGCCATTTGATAGCCCCTATGTGGACTAGTAGCCTACAGGAGGCTCTATTTGGCAGTATACTTAATTTTTATGCAATTAAAACTTGCCTGCAAGCCTGGAATTCAAAAACAAGCACTTGCTTTGAGGACAGTGAGAGCAACATCTAAGCGGTTGGCTCATGAACTACTGGTTGAGGATCACTGGTGTAGACCTTAAGAGGGTAGTTCACTTTTACAAATTTACAATTTATTTGGTATGCAATAGAATTAGGGATGCATTATTTGGGATTCGGCCAAATCCCAGAATCCTTGGTGAAAGATTTGCATATGCAAATTAGGACAGGAAAGGAAAAAATGGAAAAAATTCTTCTTTTGTGACAAAAGTCATGTGATTTCCCTACCCGTCCCTAATTTCCATATGCAAATCAGGATTCGGATGCGGTTTGGCCAGGCACAAGGATTTGGTCAAATCTGAATCCTGCTGAAAAAGGCCAAATCCTGACCGAATCCTGGATTCGGTGCATCCCTAAATAGAATGACCTATTGTTTGATTTGGTCTTCACTTGAATAGTTTTGAATTATTTTTCATTCTCTTCTGTCTCTTTCCAGCTTTCAAATGGCCCAGGCAACCAAAAAAAACCCCTATGAAACTGCAATATTATTGTTACTGTTACATTTCCTTACTTATCTTTATAATTAGGTTCTCTACTATTAACATTACTGCCTCTCATTCAAATTAGTGTCTGGTTGCAAGGGCAACCTGATTACTGCTGTATAATAAGCTAAATCATTTTAAAATCTTAAAATTCAGAAAATGAAGACCAATCACATTCTGTCTAAGCCATAGTAAAAATATAATTTAAAGGTAAAAGGGTTTCATGCAACCAATACTTGCCTCCAAGCCGGCATTTGAAAAATAAGCACCTGATTTGAGGCCACTGGGAGCAAGAACCAAGGGGTTGCTGAGTAATGTTACTTATGAGCCGCTGGTTAGGGATCACTGCCTTAAAGGCTCAGACTGATTGGCTTCTATTATCTTGACTACAAGCAGCCAGTACCATGTCTGCAATTTGTATTGTTAACCATTGCCTTCAAGACAACTGGTAGGACTTAAACAGCAAAGAACGAATGGCACTAGAGCTATTATCTCAGTTTTGGGTTTGTGTTACATAATTCATGAAAATTCATGATTAAGGGGCACATTTATCAAGGGTCGAATTTCAAATTCATGTGAGTTTTTTTTTAACTCACATGAATTAGAGTTTACTCGAAATCCGAATATTAGATTATTTATTAAAAAACGAATATCTAAAACTCAAACGAATTTTACCGACTTAAAAACTTGAATCGAATTTGAATCAAATTCGACAAAACTCGGTTTGAGTTTTTTCTCTGAAAAAAACTTGAATGTCAGGAAGGCTACTAACCTGTCGAAATTGATACCTGGACTTTCCTATGGACTTATACGTGAACTCGGCAGGCTTTAGGTGGTGAATATTAGAATTTGAGTTATAAAAGGGCCAGAGTATGATAGATCTCAAAATTTGAATTCAAATTAAAACTCTAATCAAGTTGGGACAATTTACAATGCGAATTTGAGCGTTTTAACCAAAAAAAATAAAAAATTGTAATTCAAATTTCCTCTTAAACCCTTAATAAATTTACCCCTGTCATATTTGTGTTGAGGTTGTTGAGTTGACTATGTTTCTTTTAGAGACAACAACTTCTAGTGGTGATTCCTTTGTGTCAATCGAAGTGAATAGAGCAGTCACATACCCTTCCAGCAAATGGCCTGAAAGGGTATTCAATGGTATAGTCCATAACAAAACATAAGCAAAGTCCACCGAAGTTGTGCCACACAATGCCCCTGTGTACGGAAATGCCTGGCTAATAAAGTTTCTTTCTTTGGTTTTTCATTCCCTTTATTACCCATGAGGTTAAATGGTGTAAGTGGAGATTTATAGTTCCATATTGTGGACTGATTAGCTGGTCTCTAAGGATCAGTTGCCCCTCAGATAATGCATCAGCCAGTGTTTTTATTCCCACTCTGGGCCATCCCATATATGCTAGAGTCTGTCAAAAGTGGGGCAGATTCAAGTTGCCCCATGATGGTTGGGCTGGTGATAGAAGTGGGGGTTTCACCTTGAAAAATTGGAGAGCTGTGTTCTGCTCAGCATATGACATTGTTAAAATAGGATGTTTATTTGTTAAGTTAGACAGCTTCCTTTATGGGATGCATCTAAGTTATTTAACAGACCCGGCTAGTGTGGCCTGCAGCTGGAAGTTGGGGCTATTAGGGTCCGGGACGAATGACCAGGCAATTTAGTACTGCCAGAAAATGGTAATAGACGTTGGGGAGCCCAAGACCTCCCTCAGAGATTGGGCCCTTTAATTTGGCTTTGCAAATCTAGGAGATCAACTAAAGGTTGATTGGATGGCTCTATATAAGTAAAGGTCAATTTGGCTATAGATATAGGTGAGTTGTGAAGCACATATAGGTACATAGGTAGGAAGATCATTTTAGGGGTAACTCTGCCCCAGATTGTGAGGCCCAGACACACAGTGATTGCCTCATTCTCTCAGTAATTGATTTCAGGTTGAGGTCAATGTATTAATTGCAGTTCTTTGCTATCAGGATGTCCAGATAGCCAAAGGTTTCCACCCAGGTCAGGGGAGTGGCTGGGAATGCCGAGGGGGTCTATATTCTATTCTATAGGGAATATACTGGATTTATCCCAATTGTAGGTGATTATATGTCTCATATTTGTCCACTAATCGTAGTACCTCCTGCAGGAATGGTCCTGGATCACTGAGTGGAGCATACCGTCTGCACATAAAGAAATACGTTCCTCCACTTTCCCCAAATGCAGACCAACAATATTCACAGAGGAAAAATTTTTTATATCAAAAGATGTATGTCCCAAGGCTTGTATTTAGTAAGAATAATTTATTTATTAAAGTTCATATTTAAAAATTAGATACATACTGACCCCAAATGGCCCACCTTACGCGTTTCGTACCCTTCGGCACTTAGTCATAGGGACACCTATGACTAAGTGCTGGAGGCTCAATTGCCAGCGCAAATAGGAGCGGAGAATGACAGCATGGCTCTATGTGAACTGTATTTTTCTGCATTTACTCCTTTTTGGGTGGGGGATTACAGAACAAGATCCTCTATGAACTTGGAAGAAAGAAGAGCACATTAATAACCATACAAGTCATCCAAAGCTGAACTAAGTTCAAGAGTAAACAGAACAAAAAACGAAATATTATTGTGCATATAAATGGTGGGTGGCTACAAGAACACATTGTTTTACAGCTCAGATATGGAATAGATAAACGTGCTGCATCTGGAGAGCACTGGTACAAGCAGTTCCCTAAATTCTGTGAGTACATGCTGAATGCAAACCCTTGTTTCCTGCTCCCTCTTCTAACATGTTTATTAAACACTCCCCAAAACAGATAAGAATTTCTAAATAAATGCTGCTATTATAAGTGCCACATCAAATGCACCGCTCTTTAATCCAAAAATGAAATGTTTAGACTGCGAAGCACAATCAAATGGTTCTTAGACTGAGGATAGGAATTATGTGTATTGGAAAGTTACTTAGAGTTAAATTTTTTTACAAAGAGAACGGTTTTGGTCGATGCCATTGACCCGTTCCTGTATATCAGCCTCTTTTGGGTTAAGGATGGTCATCCCATCTGTCCTTTCTTTTATTTTGCCATCATTTCCCATCAAGTTCCAATCCCACTGTAATCAATCTATCCCCCATGGTAATAATAAAAAATCTATGACATGCTTTCCCGGAACCTTGTTACAGCAATATGGTTCCTATTATGGATCATACTTATTATAAGGTACAGCTTGCCCTTTTTTAATTTAATTCCAATTGGTTGGTGCTATAACCTTGCGAAGTCTAGTTTCTAGCAAAGGTATCATAACCAATATTCAATATTCATGAATTCCAAGATGTAATGCTTGATGGGAAGAACCTTCATTTTTCATAAGACATGAAACTTTGCTTGACCTAAACGTTTTATGTTGCTTCAGCAGATAAAGATCTTTGTTTTATTCTGGAAGGCTTCCCAGCATAACCATGTGGTCTAGGGGGACTGTTTTACCTGTGAACAGTTTTATTGTGTTTTCCACATCAGATAATGCCACAAGAGTGTCAGTCCTAACCATATTGTTTTTAGGTGCCTTCAAATTTTTAATTATAGATCCAGGCTACAGACAAAGGCTCCTTTTTAACTTATTCAATGTGTTCCTCTTTCTGTGAATCTGTGATTGTAATGAGCACAGATCTTTAAAGGGACACTAAGGGGGTTATTTATCGAAATCCAATTTTTTCAGATTCAAGCAAATTAGAATCCACAATTTGACCTTATTTATCATTGAAAAAATTCAATAAAATCGGTTTGGGAAAAAAACTCGAAAAATTAGGGGCCGATTCACTAAGGGTCGAATATCGAGGGTTAATTAACCCTTGATATTCGGCTAGGAATTAAAATCCATTCGACTTCGAATATGGAAATCGAAGGATTTAGAGCAGAAAGTTCGATCGAACGATCGAATGATAATTCCTTCGATCGAACGATAAAATCCTTTGAATCGAACGATTCAAAGGATTTTAATCCAACGATCTAAGGAATATCCTTCGATCAAAAAAAGTTAGGCAAGCCTATGGGGACCTTCCCCATAGGCTAACATTGACTTTGGTAGCTTTTAGATGTGAACTAGGGGGTCGAAGTTTTTTTTAAAGAGACAGTACTTCGATTATTGAATGGTTGAATAGTCAAACAATTTTTACTTAGAATCCTTCAATTCGAAGTCGTAGTCGTTGTCAAAGGTCGAAGTTGCCCATGCGATGGTGGAAGTAGCCCATTCGATGGTCGAAGTAACCCAAAAAAAACTTCTAAATTTGTTAGTGAAGTTAGTGAATCGGCCCCTTAGTGTTTTTGAGAAAAAAACCCAATTATTTAGGTTTTATGCTTGAAATGTTCGAATTTTTTGTGAAATCACTCGAGACCCCTGAATTTTTAGGATTTTTTGGATGAAACTCAGCTCAGAACAAGATATCTTCAAATTTGAGATGAGACCTTTGTCATTGACTTCTACAGGACTCCTACAGCTTGGAGAGGGAGTATTTTCGGATTCAGACTTTTAACAACCTCTGGGTATAATAAATAACAATGTTTTTTCCACTATATATATTTGGGTTTTATAGTAAAAAAAACTTGAGTTTCTTGAGTTTTTGGCATTCAGACTTAATAAATAACCCCTAAGACTCCAACAATGGATGTACATTTATTTACTAGGCCAGAAAGAAATGTTTACGCTTGATTTAAAGGAGAGCTAAATCTAAAAAAACCCTGAAGATCCTGGAATGAGCACACACTCCTGCGATACACCAATTAGGATAAAATTCAAACTTTAGGCCATAGTTTAAAAACAAATGTCCTAATGCGTTACGTATCTAGAGATACGTAATCATAGGCACAAAGTCAAAGCAAACCGTTACACAAATTTAAACCTTGTAAAAGGATATGACGTGAGGGTAACCTCACTCAGGTTTTTTAACACTATGGGTGCTAGTTGACACATAAAACATGTATCCATATATCTAAACAAATTAAATAAATTAATTTAATTTAAATCTTCATCAGCTTAAATTCCTGAATATGAATATTTAAGCATTTTTTTTAACAAATTCTATCTAGGAGTTTTTCAAATAGCTACATAACATCATTTAGGGGATAATACATTATAAAAGTAATCATAAAAGTAAAGGTTAAGATCCCAAAATCAATGCTCAGGAACAAGTACAAACACCCCAATTACTGGAGAGGAGTTAAAGGCTATACTTAAACAAATGTCATCGAACAAATCTCCAGGACCAGATGGCCTTCCATATGGCTATTATAAAGCAATTTAAAGAGCAGCTGAATAAGTACCTGTTACCACTTTACAATAGATGGATGGAAGGGACACCCATTCCTAAAACCACCCTCAGTTCATTCATAACACTACTGCCAAAGGAGGGGAAAGATCACATAAAATGTGCGAACTACCGCCAAATCTCTCTCCTGAACTGAGACCTAAAAATATTCTCAAAGCTCTTGGCAAACAGGTTGAATTTACTCCTTCCATCGTTACTAAATTCAGACCAAGTTGGCTTTGTCTTGAGTAGGAAGGCAGGGGACAACATAAGAAAGGTGGTAGATCTCATAGACATAGTTAACAGGACCAAGACTCCAACGATAATCCTTAGCCTACATGCTGAAAAGGCTTTTGACCGCCTCAGGTAGCATTACATGTTTCTAACTCTAAAGGCCATGGGGTTCCATGGATCATTTGTGACAGCCCTCCAGTCTTTGTATTCCTCCCCCACAGTGCAAATCAAATTACCGGGTTGCCCACTATCCCCGCTGCTTTTTGCCATAAGCATAGAACCTTTGGCAAAAACAATACGACAATGTGCTGACATACAGGGGTTAGAACTCAGGGGCAAGGAGTATAAGCTAAGTCTCTATCAACAGTATCTTGTTGATCTTGACCCACCCACTAACCACACTCCAAAATCTCCATAACCTGCTAACAGAATACGGACAAGCTTCAGGATATAAAGTAAGTAATGAGAAATCAGAAGCTCTCCCAATTCTTATCCCGCATGCCCAACTTAAACTACTTTCAGTACCGGTGGGTGAAAAAGTAACTCGAGTATTTGGGGATACAATCGACAAGGGATTATGCATCTCTTTATATACACAAATATCCACCACTTCTTCTTAAACTGTGGAATGAATTAAAATCATGGCACGGGTATCCTATTTCATGGATGGGCAGGATACCTTCGGTCAAAATTAATCTATGCCCTAGATTGTTGTACCTGTGTGATGCACTCCCAATTCTAATGCCTAATAATGACATCTCAAAAATGCAAGCAGCAATCCTTAGCTTCATCTGGGCACATAAGAGGCATAGAGTCTCAAGGAACTCAAAACCTACGGGGGGTCTAGCGGTCCCAAATATTTCACATTATTTCCTGGCAGCTCAAATCAAACAAGTGGGTGATCGGGTGAATTTTACCCCCTCTACAAAATGGGTTACCCTGGAGATTGACTTTAATGGCTCCCCACATCTGGCATCATGGTTTTGGTCAAACATGCCACTCTCACCACAGCCCACACAATTTCTCTGTGGCAGAAAACCATGAGAAAGTGGAAGTTCAATAGCCTCCCTGCATACTTAACTCCTCTGGTCAAGAACCCAGAATTTCCACCAGGTTTTTCATGAGACTTTATTGCTCTGGCAAGACCTATTTCACCTAGGTAGATTATTCCACCCTCTAACGGGGAAACTTAAACAATATCAGGAGTTGCGGGAGGAAGTTAGCATGGGCAGTCTTACTAATATGCAGTACCTAAGACACTTTGCGTTCTCTCACTTTCCCAGAGGCCAAGCCCCAGAAGTCAATCCAGTAGTGCGAATCTGTAAGGCAGGGTTTTCCTAGAGAAAGCTGATATCTCAATGGTATTGTCTTCTTAATGATAGAGACATCAATGCCACTCCCCACACCAAAAAATGGGAAGAGGCATTGGGCCAAACTATAGACTTGCCACTTGGTATAATATCTGTGAAAATGCTACAACAACTCGACAACTAAAGTCTAAAATAGAATAATGTTAGAAATGCTGTATTTTGTATATTACATACATGAACTTACTGCACCAGAAGCCCAATTAAACAAATGATTTATGCTTTTAAAGTTGGCGCAGGGGGCTGTCATGTTGTAACTTTGTTAAACATCTTTGCAATATCAAGACTACGCACATGCTCAGTGTGGTCTGGGCTTCAGTTGGGAGGTTAAGCTTAGGGATCGTCATAAATGATCAAAACAGCACAAGTCAAATAATATCTGCCAGAAGCCGATACAGCAAGACTGATTAATAATCAGAATATACAGACTGTACTGGGTCTGTGGATAAAAATCTACACAGTTGTTATAGGGAAACAAACAAAGCTGCTCAAGTTCTGGGAAGTAAGGTGGGGGGCTCCCCCTTGTCGTTTGAAAGTATGATTGTTTCCCTGCACAGCAGTTAGGGACTGTCTAAAGTTTCCTAACTGCAGCTGTCAGAGCAAGTAAAATGAAGGGTGAATTTCACTGCATACGTTCAGTATAAAGTATATAGGAGATAGGTTTCTTTTTCATTAAAGAAAGTAAAAATGGGATTTTATTTTTTGCCTTTACATCCCCTTTAAGGCAAACATCTATACACTATTAATGGGTTGGTATCACACTCCCTTGCTACTGCATAAGTGGTTTCCACAAACAGTCTCATCTCAATGTTGGAGGGGATGTGGTCATGATGGCACATTATTGCTCATATTCTGGACATGTCCAGCAATTCAATTATTCTGAAAGATAGTGAGACAAACGGTTATGCTAACGATTGAACCACAATCGGACCCTCTAATATTTATACTGGGGAAGAAAATTCCCAAGTTAAATAACCCAATCCAAAAATTAGCCAACTCAATCCTCACTGCAGTCAGGTGTGTTATAGCTGAGAAATGGAAAAGCAACTTTCCCCCAACAGAAGCAGATTTTCTGGAGAAAGTCCGTTATATAAGGAGAATGGAGCACCTGATAGCACTCTGAAATGACAGCATAGATATTTTCAATAAAGTCTGGAACAACTGGGACATAACCCTGATGGCGGGATTGCTATAAAGAACATAGTCTAGCGACACAGGAATATAATGTGTATTCAAAATTCAGATTAAATGTTATATTGCCTAATGTATAGGGATCAATCAGGCCAAAATGCAAGAGATATAAGGTATATATGAACTCACCATGCCCAAGGGGAATGGTAGGGAGAAAAGCCACTGAAGCCAAAATCAGAACTATATATAACAATGGTACGCATAACTCTGGGAAGGGGCAAAGCAGAAGAGTTGCTCAAGCTGCCACCCCTAGAAACGATCACTATGTGCCCAATTGGTTAATGCAGTTTTCTTTTTATATGTAAACTTAGAATTGTATATGGATATTATTCCATGTATATATGCACAATAACCTGATGAAGCTGATGTAACTACAAATGCTAATGTGTAATTACTGAGCACTTGAACTCATTTTTCTTTACTCTATTTGTTTTTATTTTTGTTTATTATAATTGATACAAGTTCCCAAATGTCATGATGTCCTCTTAAAATCGGTAACCATAATTTTATGAGTTTTTCACTCACAACACATTAGATTGATATTGTTCCAAAATTGACATTTACTTCATCCAACAATAAAAGAATGCAGACTAAACTGATATTTATTATTAATTAATTATGTAAATAATGTAATTCAATCTTTAATTTAATTTATAATTAATTAATCAATCAATAATGTATCAATAGATGAGGCGATCCAATAGAGTTATTAACTTAATAAGCAAGAGCCGAATACACAAAATTGCCTCCATATAATATATACAAAACCTGGGTGAATGAATTCACCTGGCGTGAATTTGCAGCATATATTTCGCGAAACTCCTGCAAAAATTTGGTGGCGCCAAAAACAATATTAAGATGCCAATTGACTTTAACGCTGGCGTCAAAATTTACGTGAATTGGCGCGGTCGTCAAAATTCGAGTTTTGCTAATTTTTTATTCGCAAATTTTTCGGCGAAGCGAAATGGAAGAAATTTGCCCATCACTACTTGGGGGGCTTAGTTATAAAACTAGGCAGATGGCAGCCAACTGTGGCTTTACATATTGGGGAGGCCTTTGAGGTCAATTCCATGATGGGCCCCAGGTACTCCAGTTCAACACTGTACTAGTGTGCTAACTCTCTCTGCACCCATGCATAATAAGAGGAGTGAAACCATACAGTTGTGAACTAAGAATGAGTTACAGTACACTATGAAATGATATGTAGTTATAGCTAGCATACGGTAATTCACCTTTCCTCCTCGTGAGCCATGTTGTTATAAGGAAATGATTAGGAAGAAGTCTCACTTGCAAAGTAGAAGGTGTGAGTCACACTGAGATGTGTGGGAAGAGCAGGCCTCCTGTGGATCCATTGCTGAGACTAAAGGGGTCCCACAGAGGGAATTGTCATTTTATTTCTCACTTTTCTGATTGTTTGCAACTAGTGAGCAGTTTGCAGGATCCACTTTAAGATTGTTGCCTGCTGTTTGACCTTCATCTTATTAAAGAAACCTGCAATAAACCAAATAGGCCAAGTCAACTTTATAACAAGCAGTGCAAACGGGGTCCAAATGTTTAACAGCTGCTATGGAATAAGGATTAATGCAAGAAGAACTTGTATAGGGTGCATGTTTGCTGCTGTCTAATTTATTTCAGCCCCTGTTTTGCTTCAATGTAAAGCTGAAATAGTAACTAGATTTGGACTGTAATGGACACCTGGTGCCCCCTAAAATAATTATTATTGATACCCTTTAAGGCATGTTAAAAAACACTCTACAAAGACTTCTCATCATTCATGCCATGGTCACTACCATACACACACTATAATCATCTCCATCAGGAGCCAATTGACTTACTAACCTGAGAGGATACCTGAGCTTCCAGATACATTCCAAGCAGATATGGGGAGAAAATACAAACATATTGCAAGTGCCATGGGTTAATCAAGTCCATGTCCCTGGGTCCATATACCATAAATACTAACAGTTGCAATCCATGCACCATGCTGTCTCAGGGCATGAAAGTGTATACACCATAATCCCTCAACCAATGAAAGGATGCTCTTCCATGGAGCTAGAAATATATATTTAAGTAAAGCGGCAGCACTCAGAGGAATTTAACACAGGTATATGATAGGTTTACTTGATTCCAACATTTCAGTCAAATAAAACTATTTTTTACGTTAAATTCCTCAGAGTGCTGCTGCTTTGCATCTATATTCTATTTTTGATTTGATTAGCACTCAGGTTGTTTTTTTGGCTCAAGGTTGTGCGTCCTATTTGCACGAGAGTGCCGACTCCTTCACAGTTTACTATATATATATATATATATACATTGGAAGGCTTAGACACTCACTTATGGGGTTATATACCTGGGTGCAGTTCAGTAACTGAATATCCACTTGTAAAAGAAGCTGATGCATACAAGATTTATCTTATTTATTTGATTAACGTTTTGGTCCTCACCATGGACCTTTATCTTGATCTTAATCTTTATTCTAAAGATTGCAATGGAATTTTGCAGAGGTGGCACAAGCAATCTTTTACATAAGACATCATGCAGATGGTCAGACTTTCACTACGACATGTGGTCATTAGGAATTATGGCCATAGAGATGGCAGAGGGATTTTGTGGTGAGTATAAGCCTGTCTTTGTTTCTGTGTGTATATTTAATGATTGGCGAATTTGTCCCTCTCGAAAATTTACCACGAAATGACGCAAAATTTGTGAAACGGCATCAATTTATGGGCATCGAAATCGACAATTCCGATGCACATTAAAGTCAATGGGCGTGCTTTAATTGTCACCGTCTTTGATGTGCGAATCTTTACGGCAATTTCGCAAATTTATTCATCCACAGTAAATTTCTTAATGTATATTATGTTATACTCATTTGAGGTATGAACAAACAAGAATGCCAGTTGGCTGTACTGTATATTTAATGTGTTGAAAGAGACAAGTAATATTATAAGATTTCTGAATTTTGAAATCTTTTGCAAAAATTACATTTTGAATGTTAGAGATCCAGCTAGTAGTGTTACTGGGAAGCAATGGCTAAAGGGACCCAAGGGACCCCCAACTGCTGCATGACAGTCCTTAAATATTCCTGAAATACTGATCTAGATATTTTTACACCAGTATAGTATGATTGAGTTGGACAATTCTATTTTACTGAGACAGACTTCACATCTCAAAATGATGTGGTTATTGCATTAGGATTTATATCAGATATGCTTTATTTTGATGATAGTTACTCTTTAAAGGTATTCAAAATGAACTGAGACATGGTTGATATTAGTATAGTAGAATATGGTATCTATGACTAATAGCCCAGATTTTATGGATTGCAAAGGATACTGGGAATTGTGGTTTGCAAGATGCAGGGAAATCAACATCATCAAAATCATCACTGTGTGGTTTCAGAAACTTTAATACTTTATATATCATAGTCATATACTGTATATTGCCTGGAATAGTTGGATGAAACATAATTTTTAATGACCCTCAAACTCTAATGACATCCTATTAATAAGTGATTACCAAATATTTTTCTGTGTAACACTGTATTGAACTTATTATTAGGCACAATCTGTGTTTGATTCCTGGTGATTCAGTTCTTGTAAAGTAAGTAGATAACCAGAATAATATACCATTGAAAAAAATCACGGGCCATAGTTATTACATTGCTAAGTGGAAAGTCTCAAATATATTAAGAGGGATATAAATGAGCTGGAGAGAGTGCAGAGACTAAGTGCAACTAAACTGGTTAGAGGGACGGAAGACTTAAATTATGAGGGGAGACTGTCAAGGTTGGGGTTGTTTTCTCTGGAAAAAAGGCGCTTGCGAGGGGACATGATTACACTTTACAAGTACATTAGAGGACATTATAGACAAATGGCAGGGGACCTTTTTACCCATAAAGTGGATCACCGTACCAGAGGCCACCCCTTTAGACTAGAAGAAAAGAACTTTCATTTGAAGCAACGTAGGGGGTTCTTCACAGTCAGGACAGTGAGGTTGTGGAATGCACTGACGGGTGATGTTGTGATGGCTGATTCAGTTAATGCCTTTAAGAATGGCTTGGATGATTTTTTGGACAGACATAATATCCAAGGCTATTGTGATACTAAACTCTATAGTTAGTATAGGTATGGGTATAAAGAATTTTAATTAAAAGTAGGGAGGGGTGTGTGTATGGATGATGGGTTTTCATTTGGAGGGGTTGAACTTGATGGACTTTGTCTTTTTTCAACCCAATTTAACTATGTAACTATGTAACTATATTCAACAGAAAAATAAAAAATCTACTTGCTTCTGTTTTTGGAAATGGTTAGATGTATGGCACTTGAGGGACAACTTTAACATATTTAAATATAACAAGAATGTTTATAGATCGTTGTGTATATTTATAACTTACATTGTTCCTAAATTCTTGTTTTCCAGGTCTGAAGCATTCTGCTCATTCTTGTCTCACTAAGAACCAAAGAGATCATCATCATCATCGTTCTTATGTAAATGACCGATGAAATAAAACTGAGGCCTGAGAAGAGATCAGATCTAGTGAAGCTGAATCAAAGAAAGGTAATTTAATTTTCTTTATGAATTATTTGATGATTTTTTTTCCGTTTTAAATTGTAGTGTTGGTAACAGAGGGGTAAAAGATAGAGCTGAAATAACTGAAATGTTTATTTCAAGCACAAGAAATATTCAAGCACAAGAGGTATATGGAGGTAAATTTGCCAGCAGTTAAGATGAAAAGATTGCAGTTTAGCTTATCTTTTTATTTAGATATTTTATATAGGGATGCACCAAATTCACTTTTTAGGATTCGGCCGAACCCCCGAATCCTTCACGAAGGATTCGGCCGAATACCGAACCGAATCTGAACCCTAATTTGCATATGCAAATTAGGGGTGGGAAGGGGAAAACATTTTTTACTTCCTTGTTTTCTGACAAAAATTCACGCAATTTCCCTCCCTGCCCCTAATTTGCATATGCAAATTAGGATTCGGATTCGGTTCGGCCGGGCAGAAGGATTCGGCTGAATCCGAATCCTGCTGAAAAAGGCCGAATCCTGGCCGAATCCCGAACCGAATCCTGGATTCGGTGCATCCCTAATTTTATACTTGTGGAACTCACTACTGGAACAGAATAAGCCATTTATAAAATGTTCCATAAACTGGCGAAACAAGCAAAAGAGGAGGAAGGAGGAAGATTTATTTTTTTCTTTTGTTTTATAAGAATGATAGCATGAAGAAAAAAAATACTTACCCTTCTAAAATAAAGCCTTTTTCAATACAGATTTAAAAGAGAACTAAACCCTAACAATGAATATGACCAAAAATGCCACTTATTGCACCAGCCTAAAGTTTCAGCTTCTCAACTTTGCTTCTGGATCCCACTGTGTGCCAAAGAGTGAATCTCACTCACTGGTGTGAGGTCTTTTCCATTTCTATCGTCAATCAGATTGATAAAATAGAATTGCAGCAGGACCTACCCTTTTGTTATGTTCCTATAAAGTTGAACTGGCTACTTTAAATTGTGCAGTGAGATAAACATAAATAATACCAGTATTAAAAACAATGATTTACTTTATAAGGGCTTAGCTACACTTTAACCTCTACTCAATGCCTGTTGGGTCGTAAGAATTAATAAGCATACTAATTGAGCCAATAGCCAATAGCCCTGGAGAACATGGAAGATGTTTTACTCAGTTTTTATTTAGCAATATTGCATTAAGAATACAGTACAGTCCTGATGTTGCATGAATACAGCTTCTTGCAAGCCTATAACATAAATAAAATTGTTGGTGTAGACTGTAATTTGTAGTCTAGCAACCTTTGGATAATGTGTGCTTGGCTAAACAGTGTTTACAATCCATTTAATCGCCTACAATCATAATCATAACCAATCACAATTTACTTTCTTCATAATAACTGCTCATGCTAACACAGGACATAAGTTAAATTATCTAGGAGGGTTACTAGTCACCAACATTTTCACCATAGCCTTTTCTTTTAAAACAAACTGGCTCATGGTATTTTCTTATATTGAGCTGCCATGTTCTTATTGGTCTTACTGTCATCAACATGAATAAGGTGAACAACTAATTTTATTAACTGGCTTGCCATCAATGAATTTACGTTATACCAACCTTTTTTACCCGTGAGCCACATTGAAATGTAATTGGGGAGCAACACAGGCATGGAAAAAGTTCCTGGGGGTTCCAAATAAGGGCTGTGAATTGCTATTTGGTAGCCCCAATATGGACTGGTAGCCTACAGGAGACTCTGTTTGGCAGTACATCTGGTCTTTATACAACCAAAACTTGCCTCCAAGCCTGGAATTCAAAAATAAGCACCTGCTTTGAAGCCACTGGGAGCAACATCCAAGGGATTGGAGAGCACTGGTTGGGGATCACTGGGTTATACCATAGAATCTGAAAGAGTAGCTACTCAAGCAGGGAATTCTTGAAAAGGAGAAAATATTTATCTATGGTGCAAAATTTTATTAGGTCTATTTTATGCAAACCTTATTCTTTCCAAGACAATGCTCTGCATAACGGCATACCACAGTACTAGAGACATGACGAGCAGAGCACTAGTTTTGCAATGCAAAGTGCATTCAATATGTAATACACATATGGACACATCAGTTTCCAGACATTTTTCAGCTTTTAAACATAGTGCTGCACAACTAAGATGGTGTGTATTAGAAGAAGTAATCCTAACTAGGAGAGGGGGGCGACAGAAAGAAAAGACTCCTACAACAAGAAGACAAGTGGATTAAAAAAAAAATGGGCACCTTGGTACCGAATGGTCTAAATGAAACATGGAGCCTACAGCCTTCACGTTAATCTTATGTTTTCTAATTATCAACTTATTGTCTTATCTCAATTGCAGGTTCTAAGATTTGTAAGATCAGCTACTCGACACTTAGGGGGTTATTTATTAAAGTCCAAATGCCAAAAACTCGAAAACGTTTTTTTTTTCATTATAAAATTCAAGTTTTTAGTGGAAAAACAATCCTCTTAAATTTTTCGAGATTTGTTATACCCAGAGGATGGAAAAAGTCAGAATCAGAAAATCCGGCATCTCAGACCTACCAATGTTGTATATAAGTCAATGTGAGAGGTCTCTATCTTATTTGGAATTATCTGTGGTCTGCGCTGGACTTAGCATGAAAATCCAACTATTTCTGATTTTTCGGTCAAAAATTTGAAAAAATTTGCACGATTCAGATTTTCACTAAATTTTTCAGGTTTGTCCTTGACCTGATTAAATTGTGTTTTTTTTAATAATAAATAAGCTCCGTTCTTGGATTCTAGTTGGTCTGACCTTTTGACTAAATAGTAGGAAAAAACTTGGATTTTAATAAATAAGTCCCTTAATGAAGGGCACGTGTGGGGGTCCAACAATATTGTGTATCACAAACTTAAAAGCTTATTGCAAGTAATCTTGTCTGGTCTGTGCTGCCCCTAGCCGAACTTATATATATAGTCAGTTTATATATGTTTGATCCAGAATCTCCTGTATATTTTACTAAGGTTTTTTGTTTCCATTTCTTAGTAGTAAACATATGTTATTATTAAGAACGCCCACTGAGATGTCTGCTTTTAGTTTACTGTACTGAACGTGACCCAAAGTTTGCTCATGTGGCTAGGGGGAAACCATTTAGGGAAGACTTGGATATTCCTCTGTAAAGTACATTGTGCTATTGTATTTTATGGTTCTGCTGTGTAAATTATTATTACCAGACATAAGGCCTCCCCTTAGGAACACTTTAAGTTATGTTTTTGTGTACATATGTATGAATATATCCTCATTTCATCTAACTGGTTTTGTAAAACTATGAGTAATTGTTCTTATTCACAGTGTGGTAGAGTGAATAGGAAAAAGGTGGAAAAAGGTCACTCTAGCCTTTAATTTCTCCCAGGGAACTGAGATAGGCTCCAGGAAGGGAGTTATTAAACAGAGAATCAGGACCTTAGTAGCCAGGGACTCCATTTTGTAGATCCAGTCCAGAGACTGGAGTTCACCTTCCACAGGAAAGCTGGCCTGTGGAAAGACTATTTAAAGTTAATTAAAATGGGAGAGTGTGTCTCTCAGCAGGACACAGCAGACCTGGCTGTGTGAGGAACTCCCAGAGGAGCTGGGGGTGCCGCCTGATGCTGCATGAAGTAGAGGGAGCCCGTGGCTGTGACCAGGGGTGTTTCACCAATGAGGCAAGTTGAGGCTGTCGCCTCAGGTGGCAACGCCCCACTAGGTACCAGGGGCAGCAAAAATGCTGCTCCTGGTCAGGCCCGGATTTGTGGGAAGGCCACCTAGGCCCGGGCCTAGGGTGGCAGGATTTTAGGGGGGCGGCATGCTGCCCAACCACACCCACATTGGTTCAAAAACACTGGGGATGTGCAGGAGATACAATCTCCATGAAAATTTGCATGAATAAAGGGTAGGGGACAGGGGGGACAAACGGCAGTGGGCCTAGGGGTGCCCGCTATGTAAATCCGGCCCTGCTCCTGGTACTTTAAGGGCGAATTTCTGGGGGAAGGGGGGCAGCAACTGCTGCTGCCTCAGGTGGCGGGAGGGACCAGGAGCCAGATTTGTTGTCTGTGTGGGACATTGAGGAAAAGCCAGGAGGCTAAGAAGTTCACTCAAAGACTGTGAGTACAGGGGTGAGCCAACCAATACTGTTTTGTTGTGCTGGTCGTCCACAAGGGGCCCAGTCTAGTCAGGGACTGCTTCAAAGTGTAAAGTTAGTGCCCAGTGGGCAAGGTTTTTATTTTATGGTTTGTTTGCTACAATGATACCCCCTGTGCATAATTGACTAAGTTTGTTTAAAAAGGGAAAATAAACTGCTGTTTTCCTTGAAGCTGTGTGTCCCAGTCTTTCTGCTCCTTTGTCCTATGCTGCCTGCCCACCATTGACTAATTCCCCCCCAAAAGCTACATGTTCAAGCCGCTAGCTTGCCACAACAGTCATACTGAAGAGCATTGGTCTATATTTCTAACACCAGTCATTCAGAAGTTCAGTAGAAGTAATGGCAAATAAAAGTGCTTGCTTGCATAAGCCAGGTATATACAGTATGGCCACAGTACCAATCGATTTACCAACCAGATTCCCATAGAAGTTTGCCTGTATGTGTTGACCACAACACATACAGGCAGATGTTTTCTAGTTTGGATGAAAATAGGCAAAAAATTGTCAGTCATTATTTGGGTATGAACCCAGCTTCACTTTATTTACTTTGTGAACCTATCCCATTACTCTTCTAATGGATTTAAGCTGATCAACCTCTTCTGGCCCAATAGTTCTAGCCCATATTATTATTTAAATTCTTCTGAGCACAGTCAAACCAAATCAGCAGTCCACTGTGAAGCCCTCAATATAAATAACCCTTCTCTTTCCCCATGTGCAGACGGTTAGGCTGAGAAATCAGGAGCTGTTCATTATAGGAAGTGCTTTTAATTTATTTGCTATGCTTGGCTGGTGCTTAGAAGAACCAGAAGTAGTGTGACTTTACTTTCAGTTTCATATTTTGCCTTATTAGTGCCAGAAAAATAAAAAAGATCACCCCTATTCATTAAATCAGTATTGAAAAAGAGCTATGCTGCTCCATTAGTGGTCCAATCTTTTGGAGGCCTATTTATCAAAGTCTGAATTGATCTCATTTTATGAAAAATACTCTGACCAAATCTGAACAGGTTTTTTTCCCCTTATTTATCAATACATTTTCCTGAAAATTTCCTGTGTGGGACAAAACCCGAAAAAATCATAAAAAATTGAATCATATGAATTTTTTAGATTTTTCCACCTGAAAACTACATTTTTTTCTGTTTTTTGCCCAAAAACCACCAAATGTTCCGATTATTGCATGAAACCCAGCGCTGATCAAGATATCTTCGGGACCTCTCCCATTGACTTATATGCAACCTCGGCAGGCGTAAGATGCCGGATTTTCAGATTCTGACTTTTTCCATCCTCGGGGTATAATAAATTCAGAAATAAATTAGGGTTTTTTCACTAAAAATCTGGATTTTATAGTAAAAAAATACACATTTTTTGGGTTTTTGGCATTCAGACTTTAATAAATAACTTCCTTAATGATAGTAACAATAAAGAGTTACTATATTTTTCCATTTCTTGTCATTGGACATATTAATAAGTCATTTAAAATTGAAGTTCTAGGTAAGCTTACCCTGTAATGTTTTTATTATTGCAGCTCAGTTTTCTGCCGTACTTGGCTGGATTCATGCTTTATTACTGTATCTCTTGTTGCAGAATCAGGCTTATTACATTGTCAGCACTTTTTTGTGTATGTAAGGATATTATTCCATAGAAAATGATTCTGCAGATTCATGATGTTGTAGGGTATAAACTGACACATTGGTACATGATATTTATGGGCAAGCATATCAGGAAACAGTTAGAATAAAAAATAAAAGTTTTGTTGTTACTTTTAGGAAGACAGCAACTAAAATACATTGATTTTTTGTTGATTTATTTTTACTGCATGTATTAAAGCATTATTATTCTATAACTCACATGATGTTCAGTTGCACAAGTTTTCAATATTTTTTGTTCATGAGTTGTTAATGAAAATGGAAATCCTCTTCTCTAAATATTTGCATTTCCTTTTTTCTACAATTAATGCTGGGCAGGTTTCTGTTACTAAATATTTCCGTTGTTCATAAAATCCTTTTAAAAGCCTGCACAATGCTTTCTTATCTAAATTACTCTTATAATTAATCCTGGTAGGGTATTAGATCGTTATTGCTGTTGATGCTCAGTGATCAGTGAGCTCAGTAGTCGTCATTTGGAAAACATTTGTTTTTGGGGCAATAACTGCCCTACTGGTGCACTCTATTTGCTTTGCATTAGAGCAAATATAAATATATTTAATTAAAGTACTAGTAACCAGGAGGCTTCTGACCCTTTCTTTCCTGATACCCCCCCTCCCTAATGTATGGGGTATCTTACACAGTTTGGTGCATGTGTCTACTCCTGTCCCATATAGATTTATTGACTGCAAACTACATCAAGCGCCCAATCCAGTCTAGACCAATGGCATTTTCCAGTCTTTCTAACTGATCAATGATCAATTATGATCCAGAACTCAGAGGAAGTGATCACTAGCAGACACTTCACATTATATACAACGGGATATGTGCTGTCTGTTGCACACTGTAGTGCCATTGAAGTCTAAATCATGAGAAGACAAAATATGACTCATTTAAAGGAGAAGGAAAGTCTGCCAAATGTTATGCACCCCCAAGTGATTGTATATACTTAACTGAAACCCTGGCCTGGGGTTCTTCCAGTGAGCACCATGGAGCAATCCTCTTCCAGCTTCTTCTTTCTTTTTTCCCTGGGCAGACACATGCACAATAGAACAAAATAGCAGACTTCTTAGTTAAAGTTTGGCTTTTCTCTGGCCACTCGGTGGTGCTCGCCCCGGGCTGATTCAGTTTTCTGCTGATGGGAGCACTGGCCCGGGGTTTCAGGTAAGTATATACAATCACTTGGGGGTGCCTAACATTTGGCACTCCCAAGTGGAAGAAGACGTTCCTTCTCCTTTAAAGCATGCCACTTTGCCACCTTCTTCACCCTGCACTTTGCTCAAGAATACAGCACAGCCTGGGTTCAGCATTGCTGCATTTATGATGGGCAGTTGAACTGGGGGACTGCAGTCACTTCCAAGTAGATACTTTTTGCCTACTGTATGTTATGTAATGACATGGAAGACAGAAATTAAAAAAGATCAATGGCCATTTAATGTATTGCTAATGTTTTCCAACTACATTTTCTATTTCTAGCCCATGCAATCAATCTATCTTCAAGGAGCCATGTATGGTATACAAAAACAACTTTTTTCTAGAATCACATAGCTTCTGAAAATTATATACGTTTTTATATTATAACTATAAATTACCTCATATTATCTATATTGGGTAAGTAAGTAATGAATTTCACAAAACTAAGGGAATAGATTATTTGACCTTTTGTGCTGCTGCTGTGACTCATATGGTGACCAAGGGTTGACTTTTGTTGACACATGGTTTGAATAAGGTGCCTTTGACACTGAGTTAAATTGATCCCAAGTTGGATAAATTGATTTATTATAACTTCCAAACTATTTTAAGAAGTTCTAAAGGGGACATAAGTACCTATAATTATATACATACACACATACAGCCACTGCTTGGTGAGCAGTTTCAAAGGGTCTCAAAGTTCTGTGTGGAAGCTAAGGCTGCCTTTCTTTAGGGACACTGTATACAGTATGCTACTGTATATAATATTTTTTAATGACCCCAAACAGAATATGGATAGGCAGATGCCACTTATAGTAGCAATTGCAGTTTTTTTTTTTTATTATAACAAAACTAGAATCCAAATCTTGAAGAATACCAGTGTAGAAACATTTTCTTAAATTAAAAGGACAGTTTACCAATATGTTCAACATGATTTCAATGAATAGGGATAAATATACTTTGTCACAAAAAAGTCTATAGGGCAGATTTATTAAAGGGCAAAGTGGCAAACGCTGGTGACAATTTGCCAACATTACCACCCGCAGGGACATCAGCTATTTACTAAGGGCTCAGGCACCAATTCACTAGTAAAAGAGACAGGCGCTAGCAGTCATTCGAACTCTATCGGCAAGCGACAATTTGCTCTGGCGAATGGACGTTACTCTACAAATTCACTAAAATGCGGATTTTACTGAACGTTACCTCTTTCACCAGACTTGCCTTCGCAAACTCAGACCAGGCGAAGTGCATTGGAGTACATAGATCTTCCTCAATATTCTGTTACTTACATCATATTCTGCGGGTTTGGGGAACCCTGCCGACTTGGCCCGGCACTGCCTCCTCTAACCCACTCAACCTCAGGAATTTACTCCTTACTAGCTTACTGAACACACCCTCCAGTCTAAAAGCCAATAAATAGATTGCATTGCTGATTCCCATAGAAACTCCAGGCGTTTGATCCCATTTTCTTCTCCTACCACATCTCCTGAGCTCAGCTTAACCACCACAGTGCTCAACCCCAGCAGAAGAGTATTTTTGGGGCACTGGGAATGCTGAGAACTGTGCAGTCTCTCCAGTTTGAATGGTGAGCTGGGAGCATTAGCCATACCCATTGATACAGCAGAGAGAGTCCAAGGAATTGCATATTGTGAGAATCTCAGAACAGTCAACAGTCTGTTAGATTGTGTATTAAATCATTTTTATTGTGCCTTCCCCTAAAAAAAAACATAGAGTATAAACTAACAAACACTGACTGTGCTGGGAACAATGGTGCACGTGAATCTTTTCTTGGTAACTTGATGATCTCATCTTGCAAATGTAAAGCCTTTCAGGTGCTGAAAAGTGCAGAATATACGTAAAAAAAAGCTGCTAAGAGAACACATGGTTACAGTATAAATCAAAGATTTATAATACACTAAATTCTGTTTTATGTTTTCAGGATTACATCCATGAAATTCACAATAAACGGCGTTGAACTGTTGTTAACCAGTCAGGTATGTTTTTTTCATTAAAATCCTGCTGCTATAATCAACTTTGCAGTCAGGCAGGACTCAAAAGTTTTGTACGTGTATTTGTATTCTTGAGTTACAAGTGAAAATCTGGATTTCTGTGAATTCCACCCACTTACATCGCTCTGGAGAAAGCGATACAACCAATGAACTTTCCGTGCACTTGTATTTTTAATAACTTTTCAAGGTGTAATGCTTAAAATTGCTACAGAAAAAAGGGGGAATCTTGGTCAACTCAAATATAATGTTTGATGGTGTAACGGTAACCTAAGTGTGTTAAAAGGGATCTATCGTGAAAATTTAATTTTAATATAAGCATCAGCGTACTGAAATAAGAAACTTTCTAAATACAATCAATTAAAAATTCTGCATTGTTTCTGAAATAATCAAGTTTATCTTCACTATCCCTCTCTCAGCATCTATTTCTCCTCATTTTGCCTTGATTCAGGAGTTGGATGACAGATGAATGATCCAATATATCTTATAGGGGGCTTTTTTGTTTATAAGATGTATTAGAGCTCACTCTATTAAAATCACCAGAAATCCTGTCTCTCTGCATGCAGAATTTATGCAAAAGGCAGTTATTTTGTTAGCTTTTGTTTGTACTGGAATCAGCTATTTGTGTGAGCTCTAATACATCTGAAAGGGAGCCCCCTATAATATATTGGATCATTCATCTGACACCCAACTGCTGAATGAAGACAGAATGAAGAGAAACAGAGGCTGAGAGAGGAATAGTGAAGATAAACTTGATTATTTCAGAAACAATACCGAATATTTAATTGATTGTATTTAGAAAGTATCTTATTTTACTATGATGAAGCTTACATTATATTTTAGAATTATTATAATTTAGAATTAAAGTCTACATGGAACTTGCATGTACAGTCATGTATGAGTGAGCCACAATTTTCCAGATATGTAGGACTTTAATTTTTGGATGATTACATGTTAAAGATTTCCCCATAGAGACGAAAAATTCACCAGACACTCAACAGCAAGTGAACCAGCAATGGTTCCATTGTCATTACCAAGGCGGATAAAGGGGGAGCCACGGTTGTTTTAAATGCATGTGATTATAACCAGGAGGCATTGAGGCAATTGAGTAATGTAACACATTATAGGAATCTCACACATGATCCCACTAATAATTTCTCCAAGGAGATTCAAATATATTTACATGCAGCTGTTATGGAAGGGGTCATTATGGAGGAGTTATGTAAGCTGTTTCACCCAGAAAATCCTTAAATTCCCTACATTTATTTTCTGCTGAAAATCCACAAGGATTCTAGGAGTCCACCTGGCAGACCCATTGGGGGGAATTCACAAAAGTGTCGGGAACGAAAAAATGTCTTTAAAATGTCGTAGAAAGTGACGTTGCAACAGCCGACAAATTCACAGAGCATTTCTCCACCAATTTTCCGACACGTACGACACTTTTGAATTATTGTCGTTAAAAGTGGGCGTGTTTTTTTCAGCGCCACTTTTCCCGTCATTTTTATGAATTACTCGTAAACTTGTTTTTTTTTAACCGACAATTTTTCAGACACTTTAGGCTCTCCAAAATGAAAATGTCGGTCAAATTGTCTTTTGAAAAGTCTTGGTAAATGTTGTTTGTACGATGAAAAGATATACAACATTTTAGAAAATTGTCGGACTTACGAGACATTCAGAGATGGTGACATCTGCCTTTGTGAATGTGCCGTTCATACGACATTTTACAAATTTGTCGACCGCCACTTCTGGGTTACTTTTTTTACCGACACTTTTGTGTCGGTAATTCCCCCCATTGTGTCCAACATAGGATCAATTTTGCAACCTTTGGCTATTTATGTGGATGGGCAGCTACAAGAGGCAGTCTCTTTGATAAAACAAAGTTTGGTAGATACCACAGATTTTTTGAATAAACTGGATACAATTTGTCCACCAGATGGCACTTTTTTCTTTGCTCACTGGATGTCAACACTAGTGATGTAGCGAACTGCCGATTTGATGTTCGCGAACGCCGTTCGCGAACACCGGCAAAAAAGCGAACAGTTCGCGAACAGTTCGCGAACTTCGAACGCTCGATAAAATCGTTCGATCGAACGATCGAAGGATTTTATTCGTACGATCGAACGATTTTCGTTCGAATCGAACGATCGAAGCTATTCGATCGAATGATTTTAATTCAATCGAATGCTTATAATCGTTCGAACGAATGGAAATCGTTCGATTTTAGCGATCGAACGGTCGAATGGTCGAATGGTCGAACGAAATTTTACTTCGAATCGAACGCGAACACCAATTGGCGAACGTCGCGCGACGTTCGCGAACATTCGGCGGACGCGAACAGTCGAAGTTCGCGCGAACTAGTTCGCCGGCGAACAGTTCGCTACATCCCTAGTCAACACGTCTATCTCACATATTGAGGGGGTGGAGTGTATTAGAGCTTTGTTAGCACGTACAAAATTGCCCGATTATAAAATCAATTTTACCTGCACCCTGTTGGAAATGGTTCTCATGAAAAATTATTTTAAGTACAAGGAAGATTTTTTTCTACAGGAGCAAGGCTGTGCAATGGGTGCCAACATGGCACCAGCATATGCCAATGCATTTATGGATTTGTTTGAAAATACTCATATCTTACATAACAATAAGTTTGGGGAGTATATTTTGAATGATATGAGTTATGTGGATGACACGTTTTTTCTTTGGGTGGGCACTGGAATTTCTCACACAACTAAACGGCATCCCCACATCTCTAAAATTCACGTTGGAATATCATGAGAGCACACTGCACTTTTTGGACGTGAACATCACGTATACGAAGGGAAAGTTTGAAACTACCCTGTACAAAAAAAGTACGGATAGAAATAATCTGCTAAAAGCCACCAGTTTTCATCCTCCAGCATTTGTTTAAAGGGTTGCCATGCAGCCAACTGACTAGGGTTCGCAGAATAACGTCTAATGATGAGTTATATGAAGCAGAGTCCACACAGATGGTTAGAAAATTTATTGATAGAGGGTACAAGGAGGAAAGTATGCTGCAAATGAAAGAGGAGGTAAAAAAAGTCCAGAGACAGAAAACTCTAGAAAGGAGCACTAAGGGGGTTAAAGATCAAGGTAGGATCCCGTTCATTACGACGTATGACACCCATGCTAATGCTATACGCAAAACAGTAATTAAATACCGGGGGGGGTTTAAAATCTGACCCTAAATATGGGAAATTGTTTATACAGTTACCATTATTTTCGTATAAAAGAGGGAGAAGCATAGGGGACCATCTTAATAAGAAAAAAATAACACAACAAGAAAGTAATTTGGAACCCCCAAAAACCAGTGGCACGTTTCCTTGCAGAAACTGTGGACACTGTAATGGGATAATACAACGTGACAGTGTCCAACATCCCCTTAAAGGAACAAAACATAAGGTTACAGGTTTCTGTACTTGTGACAGTACTAACGTGATGTACTGTATTAAAGGAAAACTATACCCCCAAAATGAATACTTAAGCAACAGATAGTTTATATCAAATTGAATGACATATTAAAGAATCTTACCAAACTGGAATATATATATATTTACATAAATATTGCCCTTTTACATCTCTTGCCTTGAACCACCATTTCGTGACTCTATCTGTGCTGCCTCAGAGATCACCTGACCAGAAATACTACAACACTAACTGTAACAGGAAGAAGTGAGGAAGCAAAAGGCAGAACTCTGTCTGTTAATTGGCTCATGTGACCTTACATGTGGTTTGTATGTGTGCACAGTGAATCTTACGATCTCAGGGGGCGGCCGTTATTTTTTAAAATGGCAATTTTCTATTTATGATTACCCAATGGCACATACTACTAAAAAAGTATATTATTATGATAATGGTTCATTTACATGAAGCAGGGTTTTACACATGAGCTGTTTTACTCAGTATCTTTTAATAGAGACCTACATTGTTTGGGGGGTATAGTTTTCCTTTAAATGCCCTTGTGGTTGGCGTACATAGGTCAGACAGGCAGAAGTATAAAAATACGTCTACATGAGCACAAATCCGTTATCCGTAACTACCACCCAGAGAGGAAGAAAGAGGAGGGCCAGACAAAAAAAGAAAGGAAACTACGCTGGCACGACATTTTCATGAACAGGGGCATAGGGTTTGCCAATTGAGACGGCAAATCTTAGAAAAGGTCCGTGGCAACAACCAGAAGGAAGTAAAAAAGAGGTTATTACAGAGGGAGTGCTTCTGGATATGGCTGCTACAGACAAAACAGCCATGAGGGTTAAATGAGGAGTTCAATTTGAACTGTTACCTGTAATGTCAGTTTGTACCAATTTTTGTTGCGATGCTTAATTCTTTGTAGTTACTCTCTCTCTCTTCACACCTCTAGATTGTTTCATTGAACGTGATTAAGACCAGGGAAAGCTTTCACCTAGGGTAAAGTAGTCTTTTTTTCTTCAGTAGTTTTTGCTGCTGGTAAATTTTGTACTCGTTTTGATACGTGCAAATGTTTTTAACTTTAGTATCACTGGTTTTTAGGAACTATGCATCTTGCATCAACAGGTTTCTCTAAGCATTAAAAGACAAGAAGAATAACACTGGACATTTTTCACATTTGTGCGGATCACAGAACTTTTATTCACAATTTTTTCAAAAAAATGTTTTTATAAATGTTTTTATTCACAATGTTTGTATGAACGAGTTTTAGGTATTATGTGGGTTTATATGGCATCATTTATAAAGGGGTATTAGTAAAGCAATGTTTTTGACAAATTTCTTTTTTTTTTTTGTATGGGGAATTGAATTTACCAACAGGTGTTAAGTATATGTAATCATGAGGGTATTTATGGTGTGAGTGAAACACTACTTTGCATGTCTGATGAAGGGGCCCGCCCGCGAAACGTTACATCACAAGACTTGAATAAACATGCAGGGGTCTGCCCACTTCACTTGCTGTTGAGTGTCTAATGAATTTTTCGTCTCTATGTATATTGGAGAGGTGTCGACCTCTTTTCCGGACACCATGCTATTTAACTGGAGAGGCTGGGGAATCAGGAATCCTTTTTGTGAGTTACAAAGATTTCCCCATCCCACCCATGAATTGCTATCAAAGACTTGTTGGTTTCTGTCCAAGAATGCATTGGTTTCGATCTAAAGTAAGACACAGTTGAACTGTGTATACTGTATGAACTTCAAATTTAAAAACGACATATAGTAGCATGTTCAATTAGGTAATCCTAAATGGAAAATGTCCATTTTAAATTGTAAGGGCCGACCCCTGGGACCATACGATTCACAGTGCACACAAGCAAACCAATCCACACATACATTAGAGGTCACAGCCAATTCATGACAAAGTTCTGTAAAAGGTCAATATGTAAAAGGCCAATATTTACTGATATTTCTAAAGTCTAAGAAGTGCCATCACTCAATGATTCTGTGATCATCCACCACGGTTGTCTTCTGTGGACGTTCAGATCTTTTTGCATTGCTGAGTTCACCAGTGCTTTCTTTCTTTCTCAGGATGTACCAAACTGTAGATTGTGCGACTCCTAATATTGTAGCAATTTCTCTGATGGGTTTTTTCTGTTTTTGCAACTTAAAAGGCATGTAAAGGCAAAAAATAAAATCCCATTTTTACTTTCTTTAATGAAAACGAAACCTATCTCCAATATACTTTAATTAAACCTGACTGTATGCAGTGAAATTCTCCCTTCATTCACTGCTGTCGATAGGAATTGTCAGATGGTCCCTAACTGCTCTGCAGGGA
Organism: Xenopus petersii; assembly: GCA_038501925.1. NCBI lineage: Eukaryota > Metazoa > Chordata > Amphibia > Anura > Pipidae > Xenopus > Xenopus petersii. The sequence continues at coordinate 180,283,271 of CM076674.1, read as the reverse complement.
AACAATCATACTCATGAACAGCAGGGGGAGCCCCGCCTTTCTTCTCAGCCATGCAGAACTCAAGCAGCTTTGTTTGTTTCCACACTGAGCATGTGCACAGTCTTGGCCTTGCAAAGATGTTTAACAAAGTTACAAGATGGTGACCCCATGTGGCCAACTTTCAAAGCATAAATCATTTGTTTGATTAGGCTTGTGGTGCAGTAAGTTCATGTTTATGTTTACTAAACAAAATACAGCATTTCTAGCCTTATTCTCTTTTAGACTTTACTTGCCCTTTAAGGATGACTTGTTTCCCCTGCATGGAGAGCTCATTTGAACGCATGTTGTCTGTTCACAGCAAAATCTTCCTCATACAAGCACCCCCCCAAATCAACTCCAGGGCTTGTATCTGCTTCATTGATAATGACATAATGAAGGAATTGCCCACACCTGCCCATGAAATAGCCTTTGAGTCAATTGTCCAATTACTTTTGAACCCCTGAAATTAAGTGATTGTTTTTTTTTAAAAAAAAAAGGCTTTAGTTCTTTTATGCAATCTTTTTGTTCCACCCACCGAATTAAAGCTGAAAGTCTGCAGTTCAATTGCAGTGTTTCATTCAAAATTCATCGTGGTAATTTACAGAACCATAATTAGAAACAACAGTTGTCTGTCCAAATATTTATGGACCTAACTGTATCTTTATACTTACTGTCACCATCTTGTTCTGCCATATCCTCCATTCCCATGTCCTTCCTTCCTATACTCTGGGCCACTCCAAAATCACTTCCAACTATTCACTAAAAACATTTACAGGATACCACCATAAGACCCCAAATAAAGCACAAAGGGCTGAAGCAAGATGGTGGAGGGAGCACATGCAACAGAAGTAGACTTCACTGCTATAGCTCTAAATGCATTTGACTTGCTTTTAAAAGACTGAGATCAGGAGGGTACTTTGCACTCACCAGCATAGGAACACAAGTTAGTTTGAGGAATAGTATATTTCTGGAGTAAGGAACCACTGTGAGCATCTGTATAGTTCTGGGCACTAATTCAGAAGTATCTATGAAATTATTAAATGATGTACCATTGTGTGTGATTCACCAAATACAAAGTTATCATTTGTATCCAAGTTTTGTGTGTGTGTAAGTTAATATGGTTGACCCTTCCTCCACAGTGAGGGCCAACCTAAGTCACATGTAATGAATTCTCTACTGGGAGTTGTGACTTGTCCTGCCAAGTCTAAGAGTCACCATCTGAAGGTAATGTGTGTCGGTATCGCCAATGGGGATGGGCGAATTTGTGAAATGTCGCCGACGCCCATTAAAGTCTATGGGAGTCAAAAAAATGTTGACACACGTCTTTTTATTTTGACGCACAACGCCATACAAGTCTATGGGCCGAAACAAGATGAAAAAATTCGCCCATCCCTAATTGCCAAAATAGTGTTACATGTTACCCCAATTCCACTAACCCCCCCAAAAAATAATTCCTTTAGCATTTTCTTGTCTGTTGCTTGAAAGCTAACTTTTGATTGGTTCTGAAGTATTTCTAGACCTGGAGCCACATTTCTTATAATATGTTCTATATTGTCATGCAAAGAATTTGGGATCAAAGTCAAGTGAGCATCCACCACATTTTAAAAAAGGTTAATGACAGGATAACTAAATTACCCACGACAAAAAAAAAAAAAATATATATATATATATATATATATATATATATATATATATATATATATATATATATATAAATCCATTTTGTAACCTTTATACGTAATTAGAATCAGACTCATCTGTTTGTGATTTGTAAACAAAGGCAGATTTCTAGGTATAAACTTCTTTAATAGATTCCACTAAAAAATGACTCACTTTGCATTGACATGGGTGTCATGGCTGGCTGTATTCTAAACACGTGCCCCGGCTTTCTTGGTGACAAGACGATTTCACAGTTACTATGAATGCACTGTCTAACAGGCATGGCTGAAATGACATTCTATTTATGGAAAAAAATAAATGTTGTTGACACAACTACACAATCTGTCGTGCTATTTCTTTCTCACAGTCTCACGGAAAATATCTCTAGGTTCCTGTGGAAAATAATATTTGGAGACAAAAATGTTATTTAGGCATAAAAAAAAGAAAAAGATCTCAAGAAAGACAATAAAACAGCCTGTTAAAAGTTTATCGAGAACAGGGCCTCTATAATATCAGTATCAAACCAAAACTTAAAGAGGTGCTGATTAGTTGTGCTGGGCAGTGTACTGACATCATCTGCACCACTGAGAAGATTCAATAGGGTTGATTATTATATCTGGGATAGAACTGAAAGATAAAATATATGCCATTATTTCCATCATGACATTATATATATTATAAATTGCCCTATTCTCCCTGTGTGTGTCATACTCTGCCTGTCCTATGATTCCTGTGTTCCATACTCTGCATGCCCTATGCTCCCTGTGTGTGTCATACTTTGCCTGTCCTATGCTCCCTTTGTTCCATTCTCTACCTGCCCTATGCTCCCTGTGTGTGCCATACTCTACCTGCCCTATGCTCCCTGTGTGTGCCATACTCTGCCTGCCCTATGCTCCCTGTGTTCTATACTCTACCTGCCCTATGCTCCCTGTGTGTGCCATACTCTGCCTGTGCTATGTTCCTTGCAGGTGCGTATCTACAGAGGAAGCAGACCCTGTGGCTGGAGGAGGGCCCAGGAGGTATAGGGAGCCATGGGAAAGCCCAAATTTATGATAAATTTTAATATGTATTGGTAAAACATGAAATCCTCTGCATATTTTGGGAGCCCTAAAATGAATTTGCTATAGGGCCCAATAACATCTAGTTACGCACAGGCTTCTTGTGTGTGCCATATGCTGCTAGCCCTATGCTCTGTGTATGAACCATACTCTGCCTGCCCTATGCTCCCTGTGTGTCATGCTCTGCCTGTGGGATGTGAACCTGGTTGGGGTTTGTTAGCATTTGGAAATACTTGTTATGGTGTTTAATTATGTGCAGGGGGTTGATGTGCTATCCACAGGGGAGGATGATACATATGGATATGGTCTTAAAATGGTTTGGTAAACTTTTTCACATATGAGTGATGAGTAATATCCCTGCAGTGAGCACCAACCATTTGGTTTTATGTGTGCTACCACCATTAATGTGGATAAAAAAGTCTTAAAAGTTCTTACGGCAACATGGGTGTGGTCTAAAACACTGAGTGGTCAACACTGGCTTCTATTATTGGCCCTTCACCACGTATGCCAGAATAATTCCGACACTCGATACCACAGAAGTTGGGCAGCACTGATCTAAGTTGTGCCTAATAGTGATGGGCGAATTTGCGACGTTTTTGACGTCGGCGCCCATTTTTTTGAAGCCGGCGCCCGTTTTTTGAAGCCGGCGCCTGTTTTTGACGCCCGCGCCCATTTTTAAAAAAATAAATAAAAATTTTTGACGCCGGCAAATTTTTGCCGCAAATTTTCGTGGGCATTTCGCGAATCGCGCAGATTCACCGCAAATTTGCGCCTGGCGAATAAATTCGCCCATCACTAATGCCTAACATACTGGCACCTCCCATTGATTATGACTTTACTTGGAGGATATCTTGCTGCATTTATGAAAGCTAAAGTCATCCTCAAAAAGACACAAATACAGACACACACTGATTCAATAAAGCCAGAGAGTTGATGAAACTCTTGAGAATTTAATGGAATACCCTCAAGTAATGGCTAATGCACTTTATGCCGTTATGGGAAAGTATGTAACCCCCTTACAGTAACTCAACATGTCAAGAATTTCAATAAAATAATGAACTGGAAACCAGTAATTTAGTACACATTTTATAAAGAAGAGTTACTGTCACAATAAAGACCACTGGCAGACACGACTATTCAGTCTGGAGTCATGTTCGGATAGTAAGCTCTGTGGGTTATTGACCTACTTCTTTTTGTGTGTCTCATTCCTCTGTGTATATTTTTTATGTATATTTTTTAATGTAATGTTTCCTCTCCCCCTGCCGGTACAGCAATCTCACTAATGTACCCAATGTTTAAAAACTTTTTGGTCCAGCATTCAACTTCTTTTTCATTTTGATATTCAGTTTCCCTCTTCCTTGTGGTTACAATTTTAACTGCCCCACATGATATCAAACAGGCAATTTCCTTGAATGGATTTTTTACCAGTTAATCTGTTACAGGAAAGGAAGCCCTCAGATAAAACATCCCATCAGCACTTTGCCTTTCAGGGTCGTTTAAAAAATACTGTACCTAATGTAACATCCTACTGATGCCTAACATCTGGGGTATCATAGTCTGTGCAAAATATTACATCGGAAACTGAGATATTGATTCCTTAAAGGATAATTCAACCCTTAACTAAAAAAAAACCCATACCCCCTACCCTACGTAGACCCCCCTCCCTCTTCCCCCAGCCTAGCTTCCCCCCTGGGGAAATGGTAATAACTTTTTACTTACCCTTCGGTGCAGATTCAGGGATCACACCCATCTTCTGGGTCTTTGTGTCTTCTTCCAGTGATTTGGTAATTTCTGTCCATTTCCGCGCATGCGCAGTTGACGTAAACCGGGAAATGGCTCCAACTGCGCATGCACCGATTCGCTGGTCTCAAATAACTGAAGACCCAGAAGATGGAACTGCGATCCCTGAATCTGCACTGAGGAGTAAGTAAAAAATTAGGGGCATTTCCCCGGTGGGGCAGCTAGGCTGGGGGGAGGAGGGAGTGGGATCTACGTAGGGTAGGGAGGTAGGGTTTTTTTTAGTTAAGGGTTGAATTCTCCTTTAAAGGAGAATTCAACTCCCAACTAATAAAAACCCCTACCCTAAATAGTCCCCCCCCTCCCTGTCCCCCCACACAGGTGTTAACACCTGTAAATGTCCCTAATCCTGTAATTACCTCTCGTCGCAGAGTCAGCGCAGTGGTGCTCATGGGTGCCATTGCCTGGCGCTTCGGTAATCTTGAGGTCTTCTTCAGGTCTTCTTCCTTGCCTTCAGCAATTTTTGTCCCTTTCGGCGTATACACAGTTATCATGAAACGGAAGACTGCTCCAAATGCGCATGCACCAATACTGTGATAAGTTTCTGTAGTAGAAGACCAAAGAGAAGAAGATGGCATCCGTGAGCTCTGCAACGAGGGGTAATAACAGGATTAGGGGCATTTACATGTGTTAACACCTGTGGGGGGAGGGGGCAATGTAGGGTAGGGGTAGGGTTTGTATTAGTTGGGGGGGGGTTTGAATTCTCTTTTAATAAACAGAGAAGCCAGACCTGTGCACTTTCTATCAATAAGCTTAGTGGACTGTTTGTAACATGGTGACCTAATATGGCTGACCAGAAATTGCACCAGTCACACACACACAAGGGGTACTTGTAATACCTTTTTGATAAATGAACTGGAGGCTCACATGATGTGAACAAACTCAAGAACACTTGATTTACAGTCACCAGCACAATTTCTTAAATAATCGGTGTCACACAAATTTCTCAATGAACAACATGGGCAGCATAAGATATCCCAGACCTCTGGACCCCAGCCTGATGCCTACATCTCTGCTTCTGGCTTCCGATCAGAGACACGGCTCCTTGTTATCATAGGCAGATTTTTCTATAAGGCTAGGCTATAAGTTGAAAGTAAAAAAAAAATAAAACCCTTTTCCCTGACCTTTGCCGGGGGGGGGTGGAGTTTGAAGGGCCCCTGTGTATTTTCTGTCACTGCAAGCAGGTATCTTCCTTCATTCAGGCAAGCTTGCATGCTGATTGGTTTGCCCTGAGAGTTTAAGTCCTGGTACTACTTCTAAACAATTTGATTGGCTTGAAGGTTGGCTTTGAACCTCCCTCCAACCAATCCAATTACTGCACCTGGACTTAGACTTTGAAGTCAAAACCAGCAGTATGGAGAGGAGATGTCACAGAGATCTGGAATTTCTATTAGATTTATTACGTTGCTGTTGCTGCTCACACAAAGGTAATTAGTCCTTCACCCCACTCAACTCAAGCGCCATAAATAAGGCCAGTTTCAGACCTTAAAGAGGCAAATGCTTTGATAATCTTGTTTATGAAACCACTGTTTCTTCTGCTTTCTATCCCTAAACACAGCCATTATTTTGACAAATCTTCCACTCCCAAGTCAGTGGGAACTGTGAGTGGTTATTTGTCTGATAATTATTATACAAATCCCCTTGTAAGTTATTCTGTATAAGGTCAACTTTAGTCTCCCCAAACAAAAATGTCACGCCTTACTGTAGTTGCTCTTCCACTAACCTGCCAATAACTCTCATCATCTACTGTACAGCGAGCTCCACAAATCCAACTAACCACTATCTAACCAGTCTAACTATTGTCCTAGGTACCTTTCTGAGGTGAGAGACCTCAGGCTCCCTGGTATCAGTCAAAACAGAAGTAGTACCCTGTTCCCTCCCTTATATCGCCTTTCCAGGAGATTTTCCAGCATCACCTGGTGGCTGATATAGAAAAATATTTACCCAAAAAAACATGCAGCATAAAATACAATTACATTTTTTGTTTACAGTTTTTGAACTCAACATTTTGAGATTCTTATGAACTTGAATGAAAAATGTGGCAGGTAAAACCTGGTGAGTTTCTGTATAATCAATTGTTACGTTTTTTTGTCAACACTGCCGGTTGCAATTAAGAAATAAACCTACGTTTTATTTTTGCTTTAACATTCTGAAAAAGTTTAGTTGGCAGAATGGATAAATCAGCCTCTGAGCAGTTGCTTGAGTATTACAAAACAGCTAAAAAGGCATGCAATTCAGAAATAAGGCTACATTTTGTTTTTGCGATAAAATTCTGAAAAAATTCAATTGGCAAAATTGATAAATCAGTCTCTGAGTAGTTGCTTGAGTATTACAAAACAGCTAAAAAGGCATGCAATTCAGAAATAAGACTACATTTTATTTTTGCGATAAAATTCTGAAAAAATTCAATTGGCAAAATTGATAAATCAGTCTCTAAGTAGTATTACAAAACAGCTAAAAATGCATGCAATTAAAAGGCATGCAATTAAGAAATAAGCCTAAATTTTATTTTTGCTATAAAATTCTGTAAAAATTCAGTTGGCAAAATTGATAAATCAGTCTCTAAGAAATATTACAAAACAGCTAAAAAGGCATGCAATTAAAAGGAATGCAATTAACAAATAAGCCTAAATTTTATTTTTGATATAAAATTCTGTAAAAATTGGCACAATTGATAAATCAGTCTCTAAGTAGTATTACAAAGCAGCTGAAAAGGCATGCAATTAAGAAATAAGCCTACAATTTATTTTTGCCATAAAATTCTGAAAAAAAATCAGTTGGCAAAATTGATAAATCAGCCTCTAAGTAGTATTACAAAACAGCTAAAAAGGCATGCAAGAATACAAAAATCTAATTTTGCCTGACTTTCCAATATATAATTAATGTTACATTTACAAATAACTAAGCTATTTTATATCCCCTTGAATATTGATTCTTGCTAGAATTATATTCAACTCTTCTTCTAGCCCATGGCCTATGCCTATGTAGAAATACCTACAGATTCTGTACTCATCAAGTATAAGAGAATTGTAGGTTATTATACTGCAGGCAATATTTTGAATATACAAAGCAAAACAGAGCAGAAAGCCATGCCATGTGCAAATATTCTGATCACTATACTCCAATAAAATATCATTTTATCTTACTCATTTCAGAGTAGAATTGGGTAATACTCTCCTTACACTGCTCTGCAAGCTGGCACATACTCTCATATTTTACAGACATAATTTATGACATTGGCTGGACGATCTGTACCTCTGTTTCATTTAAACAATATATATTTTTGTATAAAGGGAAGTCTCAGCTTGATTGTTATGTCAGCTGGTTCTGTTTTCATATCCTGGATACAGCAGGCCTTGAAACCATACGGTCATCATATGCAGCAAGGCTTCAGCTCGCTTGTCAATTCCTCCGTTTAGGGGAGTGTTGGATTCTAGCGTGAAGGCTCTGAAATGGGAAGAATCGTACATTTTTTTGATTAACAACATGTAGCGTTGTGAGACAGGAATGGAAATATTCCACCTTGGCTGCAAAAAGTACTATTTTTAAACCAAGAGAGAAAGTGTACACATCAATCCAGAGGTTTGTAGCTCATCTCAGGCAGATTTGGTCAGAGGGCCAATAAATATCCTTTATCTATTTCAACAGAATGGAACATATTGCATTGCTGTTCCTTCACACATAATCCCTCTCTTTACCAGTGGTATAAATAAACTGAAAAACAGATATCCTTTTTAACATGGGTATGAGTCACAGCACACAGCCTGGTACTCCTGAGCATTCTCTATGGTACTTTTTGATTTGTGTTTTCAAAGCTTTCATCACTAATTATGACCCCCCATACTTCTCCTGCCCAATGGCCCCAATTTTTGATCTACTGGCTACCTGCCTCACCTGGGTTGTGGGTCCCGTTACCAAATAAAATTAGACCCCTTGCTTACTTAGTAACACACCCGATCCACCCAGGACACCAGTCAAGTGCCCAAAACACTTCCTAAACTCTGCCAAAGATCCACTTAATATCTGGCAATACCCCTGAGAGCTCCATCATTTTTTGTAGGCCATTAACCATTAATGTAAGGAGCGCTCGCTGGCATTCCTTTCTTCTTCAGCATCGCCGGCAAGATGGTGGTGCCCAGGGGAGATATGTGGCACGCCATGACATTCTGACGCCAATGCGTCAAAACATGCATGGCGTCATGACGCCTGCACTTCAAAACATGCAGCATCAACGTGAAACATCAGTGCATGACGTCATCATGCTCGTTTTGTTGCGAAAATTGGCCTTTAAAAGATGCCAAAGTCCTACAGACCTTGCCCGATTATAGGTTCTACCTTGTGTGTTCCTGGGTGCGCTATATTACTAATTCTATTGATTCCTGATCTTGACCTCGGCCTGTTTCATTGCTTATTGAACTCTTGCTGCTTGAACTGACCCTTTGCCTGGACTAGTCTACTCTGAACTTCTTAACCCCTTGGATACCTCGAACTGTGTTTGGTGCCTGCTACTTCCTCCTAGGTCCGTAATTCCCCTTTCATAAAAAGGTCATTAATTGAGGGATGAAAACATAATTTTGTCTTGATATAGATCCTGTAAAGGTACACAGGCAGCGGGGATGCCCGTCACCTCGATTGCAGGACGCCCGTCGATTGCCTCTGTTCCTTCCTCGTTACTTTCGGGTTTGCATGGCGCTTGGCGGTCTTCGGCTTTAGTCGGTGCCTTCACGCCTGACACATTGCTCTGGTGCGAAATTCAAATATTTAGGCGTCATTTGTACTTTGCCCAACCTAAAGGTTTTTTTCTTAAGTTCTTGGGTGCTTTCTTCTGTGAGTTCCAAGTTGTTACCAATCCTGCCTGTCCCTGATTTTTGTCCTGTCTGCTGCCTGTCCTGATTATTGCAGTGCAGTTAATGCTCTGCAGAGAGTGCAAAGGCATGCAACATTTTTACAATGAGCATTATCAGACTGGGGGGCCTGAGGTTTACTGGGGCTACTGACTCAGAGTCCCCCACACAGCCCTAGCCTCAATAAACCCCCTTTCCAGAGCGTATTTTTTTCTTCTTGCAACCTGGGCAAGGGAGGCAGTGGCCACAGTTTCAGGCAGGTCGTGGATTTGGGACCCACGGTTTCCTTTCCTGGTGTCCCACTCACCGCCCCGAGACCTCCGGGTTCTAGCACCCGCCTAGCGTGCACACCGGCGCAAGCTCGTCCATGCATCTTAGCACAAGGGAACTCGGAGTTCCCAATGTAGTTTAATATGCTGGGCGGCATGCCACCCCTAAAATTTCGCTGCCCTAGGCCCGGGCCTATATGGCCTCTCCATAAATCTGGGCCTGGTCCCACTGGCCCAGTCCGACCATGACTGTGAGGGTACACTGTCATGGTTGGGATTATTTTTCACAGGTTTCAAGAAGAAAAAGATACGCACAGGAAGGGGGGGTTTATTGAGGCTGGGATGGGGAGGGGTGTGGGGCCCTGAGTCAGCAGACCCAGTAAACCTCAGGCCCCCCAGCCTGACAATGCTCATTGTTAAAATGTTGTATGCCTTTGCACTCTCTGCAGATCATTAACTGCACCTGCATACACAAGGTAAGACCTTACAAGGGATCTGTTACGATTGGATTCCCAAACCCAGAACTAACCCCAAGGTTCCAGGCACGGCTCAACAGCCGACATAAAAGCAGACATGCCCACACATCCACTCCACAGACAGAGTACCAATTCCTGGCACAATAGAGGAATACTATGTACATGGCCACTACACTTGCTCATCCAGCAATGTGGTTTATGCAATAACATGCACAAAGTGTCTGACAAGAGACATTTAGATTGGAGAAACTGGACAAAGCCTCAGAAAAAGGACCAATCACCACTGGTTCACAATAAACAATAAAAAATTGGACACCCCAGTAGGTGAACATTTTAATAGCCCCAACCACATTCTGGAGGACTTTCTGTTATGAAGGGCAATTTCAAAATAGAAAATGAACGCAAAGTGTGGGAATACAAACTTATGCAAACGTTTAGGAGTCTGGAGACAGGACTGAATTTAGGCCATGGATTTATGGCTAATTACCAAGACTAGAAACAGATGCATACATTTTTTTTTAAAAAAACATCTGTGGAGACAACAAACTACTACAGGATTCTGTTGTCTACTTCACATCTTCTGTCCCTCCTTCAATAATACGAATTATGCTTATGTGTTGTTTCTCCTTTTGTCCTTCACAGTTTTTTTTTGTTATCAAAATGCTGTATATATGTCAGTGCCAACATAGCTTCTTTGTAATCAGCTCTGAAGAAGGAATTGCAATGTTCTGAAAGCTTGCTGGGATTATCATCTTAGCCAATAAAGCTATCACCTTTACACCACTTTTATTATGCTCCCTATCAAACGTTCTACCCTATAACTTTTTCAGCGGGCTAACACAGTACAAAAAAACGTTTCTCCGTAAGATAAATTCAGTGTTTGCCCAGTAGATGGCAGTGTGTAAGGGTATAAAAGGTAGAGCACCCATTAGCTCAGGGTCTTTTGTGGTCTCTCAGGGTCTTTAGGATTTAGTTCAGGGGTGTCCAACCTTTTGGCTTCCCTGGGCCACATTGGAAAAAGAAAAATTGTCTGGGGCCACACATGAAATACACAAACACTTTTGATTTGTAAAAATAAAGAAATTACACAAAAGAACTACAATACCAGTTCTATAACCAGATGGAGCTATACAGTGGAATATGGGACACCTGGATATTAAATAGATTTATTATTATATTATTATTACTAACTGGGCAATGGGCAGAGTCCCCTCTCCTTCCTACTACATAGGTCCCTACATTGTTACAACCTGACATAGTAAGCCTGTTCCTAACAAGACGACAGAGTGAGGTGGTTAATGTGTCTGGACTTAGAGAGCACAAAGTGTTATTTCACTCTCTTGTTTTCTCCTATTTCCATAACTTTATTTCTTAATTTCTTTATTTTTCTCCCCTTCTCTTCCTTTTCTCTCTCCATCTACATACAATGGGAAGAAAATGTATGTAATTCATGTTTTTGCAATGCATAAAAAAAGGAACGTTAAGAGCACAAGTCAGACAGGCTCTAGGGGGCAGATTTACTAAAGCGACCTCTTCGCACACATCGCACCACTTCGCCAGGCGCAAATACTTACCACTACGCTAATTCACTATTATGGGAAGTTGCGCTTTGAGCACCGGTGACTTTTCACTAGCATTACTTCAGCAGTGTGAGCATTTCATAGCGATTCGTTTGTGCCTAGTGAAAATTCACTAGTGATCTTGCGCTTAGGTCGATTTGCATACCATGGGTATTTTAGTTGTTTGGAGATCTTTATTATAAATGTTGGTGCAAATGCACCTTTTTATTACAAATGTCCAGGGAACCTTAATAAAGACAAGAGCGTTAATATAATGCCCTACACATGAGCCCACTGTAAAATGAATGTTCCATATGTTATGAAATGTCTGGAGAAAACCGGTCACCCAAAAAAAGTTTAAGTCAGGACTTTTGCAGGCAATTCTGTTACAGAAAAGGAAAAGTCGCCAGTGTTTTTGGTACTTTAATGCATTTTCGGCTCACAGGATATGATGTAAGTGATGGAAGATTGAGGAAGATCGAGCTTCTTTTTAGCACTTCGTCTGGTCGTGAAAGAGGTAACGTTCAGTTACAAATTTAGTGAATTTGTTGAGTAGCACCCATTCGCCGGCACGAAAACATGCCTGGGGATAGGGTCCGAAACTGCGCTAGCGACGGTCTGGTTCACTAGCGAATTGGTGCTTGTGCATGTTAGTGAGTTGGCGAGTGATGTCCCTGCGGGTGGCAGCGCTAGCGAATTGTCGCTAGTGTTAGCCAATTCGCTCATTAGTAAATCTGCCCCTAGGAGTGAAATGTAGGCTCAGAGGAAGTTAGCTGAGCCTTTTGTTCCACCAAGGAGTTTGTTGTGGTTAGGACCCCATGGTGATTAAGCCACAAGTGTAGGGGCACAGGTTAATGAGCTCAGGACCAGGTAGGGTACCAGGGAGCAAGATACCACCATGTGATTGCCTATTCTGGGGATCAGATCAACAAAAGGAAGTATGTTACTCCCATGGAGGAGTGTGTTCCCAAATGTGAGTAGTAAATCTGAATGTATTTTCATGGTCCAGAAGCTGATCTCTGTTTATGCTTTATATGCTATTCAAGTGATCTATACTATTGATATCACCAAATGATAAACTGCCTGGGAGTAAATAAAGATGTCCGCTTGTTTGCAAGATACACCTGTGGTTCTGATCAAATCTGTCGGCTGACAAATATTCAGCGTGTGATCTTTCCCCCCAAACTTCTGGCTCGTATCCATCACAGTGACAAGGACTAAAGGTAATATTTAAGCTACAAAGGCTGGGAGTTACTGGCAGTTGTCCCGTAAACATTGGGTCTCAGAAGGCACACAGTACGCAGCTTACACCTACATCACACTATTACTACACTTCTATAGTACACCCAAGAGATGGCCACATAGGGGAACATTATAGACAAATAGCAGGGGATCTTTTTTTAAAATAGAAAAGAACAAGAGAAAGAGGCCAAAGAACTGCATGAAGACTTGCATCACCAAAATACCGACCAATTGCTCAGACAGTCCAAGTTGGAGTCGAAACTCTTGTCTGGATGGAAGTAAGTGGGTGTGAGTTTTATTTTATCCATTCATGCATTTCTTACTGCAAATGTTAATAGGTTCAGCTTTTATTATCTCATTGTAATTCTAATCTGGAGAATGCATAGTAAATTGTTATATGTAAGCCTTAGTGGCACCCTCACCTGGGACAAAGCATTTTAGTCAAAGTAAACTTTATTGTCATCTCAGCAGTATATGAATACACAGTGAGACGAGACAACGTGGCTCCAGCTAGTACAGATATCAGAGTGTCTTTAAGGTAGTCAATGTCCAGGGCTCATATATAGGGATGTGCGAATTTGACCAGTTTCGTTTCGCCAAAAATTCGCCTCTGGCGAAATGTCGCCGACTCCCATTAAAGTCTATGGGCGTCAAAAAAATTTGTTGCGCGTCGAAATGTTTTTTGGACGCGCATCTTTTTTTTTTTTTGATGCACAACGGCATACAAGTCTATGGTCTTCATTTTTGCGGTGAAACAAGGTGAAACAATTCGCCCATCCCTACTCATATACAATATCTAAGTGCAGTAGTAGGCATAGAATGGGCACCAAATTGCAGACAAACATGTACCATTATACGAACATCTAAATTACAGGTAGGGGACTTGGTTTCCAGAATGCTTGAGACCTGGAGTAAAAATACAATATATTTCCTAAAACTAAAATACATATGGAAAAGATTCCATTCTGCTTCCTCTCTCTGTCTGCTAGGAACAGGAACATCAGTGCCCTCTTAAAGGGGTTATTCATCTTCAAACAACTAGCTGGTTTCAGATAGTTCACCAGATATAACGGCTTTTTACAATTACTTTCTATTTTCTATGTGTCTGCGTTTTTCTAATATTGAGGTGTAAAGTGTCATTTTTCACCTTCTAAAGCAGCTCTGGGAGGGGGGGTCGCAGACCCTGTAAGGGTCAGTCCATACGAGCAGATTCGGGGAGATTTAGTCCCCTGGCGACTAATCGCTTCTTCTTCTGGGCGACAATCTCCCCAAACTGCATTTGCGTGTCTTCCCGTCCACCATAATGAAAAGTCGCCTGCACTAAAGCACACACGCGCTTTATTTTCCGAAGTTCCTTGGATGGGAAGACGCAAAGGCAGTTCGTGGACATTGTCGCCCAGAAGAAGAGGCGATTAGTCGCCAGGCGACTAAATCTCCCCGAATCTGCTCGTGTTGACTGACCTAAAACTGTTCTAAATTGATACATTTCTTATCTTTGTCCCTGCAAAGCAGAATCTCTGGGTTTCATTACAGGCAGCTGATAGAATTGATACAATAGTTGCTGATACTCCAGAGATGCTGCTGAGAAATGGATCAACTAAATGTCGTAAAATGGTAATAGTTTAGAGTCTGAATTACTGAGCTGACAGACTTAAAGGGCATGTAAAGTCTAAAATAGAATAAGGCTAGAAATGCTGTATTTTGTATACTAAACATAAACATGAACTTACTGCACCACAAGCCTAATCAAACAAATAATTTATGCTTTCAAAGTTGGCCACAGGGGGTCACCATCTTGTAACTTTGTTATACATCTTTGCAAGACTACGACTGTGCACATGCTCAGTGTGGTCTGGGCTGCTTAGGGATCGTCATAAACAAAGCTGCTTGAGTTCTGCATGGCTGGGAAGTAAGGTGGGGCTCCCCCTGCTGTTCATAAGTATGATTGTTTCCCTAGGGACCATCTGACAATTCCTATCCACAGCAGTAAATGAAGGGAGAATTTAACTGCATACAGTCAGGTTTCTTATAAAACCGATACACATTTTTTAATTAAAGTATATTGGAGATATGTTTCTTTTTCATTAAAGAAAGTAAAAATGGGATTTTATTTTTTTGCCTTTACATGCCCTTTAAACACCAGAGACCGGGACATTGAACTTAAAACTTAGATTTTGGAAAAATGGTAAAACATAAATAATGGAAAGTAATTGAAAAAAGTCTTTATTTCTGGGGAACAATGTGAAAACAACTGAACTGAAAAAAGTGTTTGGCAGGTGAACAACCACTTTAATCCCTTTTTAAATATGTGTACCATGTGTTTTTTTAGAATCATTTTCTGTAATTAGGCTCACAGTTAAGTTTAACTATATTTCTCCTTACACTGAGATTTCATGGCACTGTGTATTTGCAATTTAATTGAAGTGAAGTGCTGAATTAATCATGCACTAGAATATTTTGTTTTACAGATTACAATCGGATCATTTAACCCCACTTCTTCTGGGATCCTGCGCTATAATGGCTGCTTCGGTTGATATTCTGCGAGGCCCTCTCT
Source organism: Xenopus petersii (assembly GCA_038501925.1). NCBI lineage: Eukaryota > Metazoa > Chordata > Amphibia > Anura > Pipidae > Xenopus > Xenopus petersii. The sequence continues at coordinate 180,267,795 of CM076674.1, read as the reverse complement.
GCTGTCTGGAGAGATATTAATGAGAAAAATAGATATCTCCGACAGGAAAAATGTGAGTTTATTTAGTTATACAACTAGCTGTCAACTAAATGCTGCAAACAAATAAGAAGAAATAAACAACAGACATCCTGAGACTGTTCTTAGAATCCCATTTAGTTAGAAGAGATTTAGAGACAGACGGCAATATGGATTAATGTACCACAGGTGGGTCTCTTGGCAAAGAATTGGATAAAGAGCATGAAGCCATCTGCACCACCAGTAGAATAGCAAAAAAAAAAGATTCATATGGTCGCCAGTTGTAAGATGTTTTTGGCAGTTATACTATACTCCAGCTGCTCTCAAGGGTAGAACAATGTCAGATTGTGACTCCTAACCTCAGCTGGGCCCTTGCTGAAGTATTAAAGGAAGGGTCACCAGGCTGAACTATAGTCCACGCATTACTCTTGCAAATAGACTTGAGTGTCGGTGGTTCTTTTCAAGTAGTGGTCTTTATGCCTCCAAAGTTTCCAAGTGAGAAATCCAAAATCGAGCATCTGCTTTGAGGCCACCAGGAGCAACATCAAAGGGGTTGGAGAGCAACATGTTGCTTGCGAGCCACCAGTTGGGGACCACTGAACTAGAGGAACAGAACCTAGATTTGAAGCAGTGTAGGTGGTTCTTTCATGGTTATAGCAGTGAGGTTGAGGTTGAGGAATGCCCTGCCAGATGATGTTATGATGGCTGATCCTATTAATGTATTTAAAGGAGAACTAAACCCTTAAAACAAATGTGTTTAAAAATGCATTATTTAAATACTGAACTTATTGCAGCTTGTCAATAGCAGCAATGATCCAGGACTTCAAACTTGTCACAGGGGGTCACCATCTTGGAAAGTGTCTGTGACACTCACATGCTCAGTGGGCTCTGAGCAGCTGTTGAGAAGCTAAGCTTAGGGCTCGTCACTAATTATCCAGCAGAAAATGAGGTTGTCCTGGGATATAAGCTGATGCTACAGGGCTGATTATTAAATTATGATGCTAATTGCACTGGTTTCTGTGCTGCCATGTAGTAATTATCTGTATTAATTACTAATCAGCCTTATATTGTGACATTTCTATTCTATGTGTACTGTATATTGTGAGTGGCTCCCTAAGCTCAGTAAGTGACAGCAGCACAGAGCATGTGCAGTGAATCAGCAGAAAAGAAGATGGGGAGCTACTGGGGCATCTTTGGAGACACAGATCTTTACTGCTAAAGGGCTGTGGTTGCCTTGGGCTGGTATCTACAATAAGTATATATATTGGTATAGATAAGTCACTATAAGTCCAGATTTTTAAGTGCCTTAAAAGGAAATTTCCCCATTCTGGCAAAGTAAGAAAAATATCTGGGCTAACAAGTTTAGATACCTTAAAGGAATTGTTCAGTGTGAAAATAAAAACGGTGTAAATAGATAGGCTGTGCAAAATAAAAAATGTTTCTAATATAGTTAGTTAGCCAAAAATGTAATGTATAAAGGCTGGAGAGATTTGATGTATAACATGTCAGTCACAACTATACTTCCTGCTTTTCAGCTCTCTTGGTTTACACTGGCTGGTTACCCCGGCTACCAGGCAGTAACCAATCAGAGACTTGAGGGTGGGCCACATGGGTCATATCTGTTGCTTTTGAATCTGAGCTGAATGCTGAGGATCAATTACAAACTCACTGAACAGAAATGTACCATGTGGCCCCCCTTCATGTCGCTGACTAACTCAGAGTTATAGAGCTGAAAAGCAGGAAGTTGGATTCTGGCTGTTTTATTAGACATCTGTTCACGCCAGCCTTTATACATTACATTTTTGGCTAACTAACTATATATTAGAAACATTTTTTATTTTGCACAGCCTATCTATTTACACAGTTTTTATTTTCACACTGAACTGTTCCTTTAACAGACTATTGCCAGGCCCAAAGAGTACTGTTAAGGGCAAAGACTGTACTTGTGGTAGTTTCCAATAGGAATTGTTTTATTGTTTTAGGTGCATTTCTGGAACCCATCAATTTACTTAGGACCTGAATCAGTGGGTCTTTAGCATCAGCATGAAACCAGGAATGCACATAGGAAAGTTGTGAAGCAATATAATATATTCTCATATTTGGGAGACCCAGGCCAATACTTCAATAATCTTTTATTGGAGGGAATAAATCAAAATTGAGTAATGTGCACTAAGCTGAATATAAAATATAATGTTTATAGATGCGTCTTTCTTTTATTCTTTAATCACTGTCATTCCACCAGTGTTTATGCCATCTATAAATAAAACAGTGTGTTTTAAAGGGGAAATGATTGAGATTATTTAGTATATTGTAGAAAATACATGTTTCATTGTGATTGTTGTATCATTTGATCATTCCTCTGTAAATCAGAGCAGGACAAAGAGGAAATCTGCTTTGAGTCCTTTGGGGGAAACAACTTTTTAACCCCTTTCAGTTTATTTTTTGTTCAGGATTTTAAGCACTTTGGATGTAATGCTTAACATTGAACATGTGACCTTCTATCGATTGTTAAATTACAGATCCTAGCTTCCCATTAACACTTTGCACTATTCATGTCAGTGATGTCCAGACTTCCCAGATGCCATTGCAGCTCAACTACAGCAGAAAGTCCACATTAATCATTTATTAAATAAATAAATAAAATTACTATAGGTATCTGCATTATATGGCCTTCCATAAAGTACTGAACAACAAAAAAGATCAGGAGTCGGTAAGGTGAGAGGTTTGGTGTATTGAGCATTGCATTTAGCAGCATTTATTGCACACTGAAGCTATGCAAGATAGCATTTATTGCACACTAAAGCTATGCAAGATAGCATTTATTGCACCCTGAATCTATGCAAGATAGCATTTATTGCATACTGAATCTATGCAAGATAGCATTTATTGCACACTAAAGCTATGCAAGATAGCATTTATTGCACACTAAAGCAATGCAATATAGCATTTATTGCACCCTGAATCTATGCAAGATAGCATTTATTGCACACTGAATCTATGCAAGATAGCATTTATTGTATACTGAATCTATGCAAGATAGCATTTATTGCACACTAAAGCTATGCAAGATAGCATTTATTGCACACTAAAGCAATGCAAGATAGCATTTATTGCACACTAAAGCAATGCAAGATAGCATTTATTGAACACGGAAGCAATGCAAGATAGCATTTATTGCACACTAAAGCTATGCAAGATAGCATTTATTGCACCCTGAATCTATGCAAGATAGCATTTATTGCATACTGAATCTATGCAAGATAGCATTTATTGCACACTAAAGCTATGCAAGATAGCATTTATTGCACACTAAAGCAATGCAATATAGCATTTATTGCACCCTGAATCTATGCAAGATAGCATTTATTGCACACTGAATCTATGCAAGATAGCATTTATTGTATACTGAATCTATGCAAGATAGCATTTATTGCACACTAAAGCTATGCAAGATAGCATTTATTGCACACTAAAGCAATGCAAGATAGCATTTATTGCACACTAAAGCAATGCAAGATAGCATTTATTGAACACGGAAGCAATGCAAGATAGCATTTATTGCACACTAAAGCTATGCAAGATAGCATTTATTGCACACTGAATCTATGCAAGATAGCATTTATTGCATACTGAATCTATGCAAGATAGCATTTATTGCACACTAAAGCTATGCAAGATAGCATTTATTGCACACTAAAGCAATGCAATATAGCATTTATTGCACCCTGAATCTATGCAAGATAGCATTTATTGCACACTGAATCTATGCAAGATAGCATTTATTGTATACTGAATCTATGCAAGATAGCATTTATTGCACACTAAAGCTATGCAAGATAGCATTTATTGCACACTAAAGCAATGCAAGATAGCATTTATTGCACACTAAAGCAATGCAAGATAGCATTTATTGAACACGGAAGCAATGCAAGATAGCATTTATTGCACACTAAAGCTATGCAAGATAGCATTTATTGCACACTGAATCTATGCAAGATAGCATTTATTGCATACTGAATCTATGCAAGATAGCATTTATTGCACACTAAAGCTATGCAAGATAGCATTTATTGCACACTAAAGCAATGCAAGATAGCATTTATTGAACACTGAAGCAATGCAAGATAGCATTAATTGCACACTAAAGCTATGCAAGATAGCATTTATTGCACACTGAATCTGCGCAAGATAGCATTTATTGCATACTGAATCTATGCAAGATAGCATTTATTGCACACTAAAGCTATGCAAGATAGCATTTATTGCACACTAAAGCAATGCAAGATAGCATTTATTGAACACGGAAGCAATGCAAGATAGCATTTATTGCACACTAAAGCTATGCAAGATGTCATTTATTGCACACTGAATCTATGCAAGATAGCATTTATTGCACACTAAAGCTATGCAAGATAACATTTATTGCACACTGAATCTATGCAAGATAGCATTTATTGCAAACTGAATCTATGCAAGATAGCATTTATTGCACACTAAAGCTATGCAAGATAGCATTTATTGCACACTAAAGCAATGCAAGATAGCATTTATTGAACACTGAAGCAATGCAAGATAGCATTTATTGCACACTAAAGCTATGCAAGATATCATTTATTGCACACTGAATCTATGCAAGATAGCATTTATTGCACACTAAAGCTATGCAAGATAGCATTAATTGCACACTAAATCTATGCAAGATAGCATTTATTGCACACTGAAGCTATGCAAGATTGATGAGGCTACGCTTCTCTAAAGAAATGTATTGCAATAGATCTTTTGAAGGCATACATATTGGTAGAAAATATGAGAGAGCATGCAAAACAATTCCAGATAAGGGGTGCAGCCCTAGCAAAGTCTTGCATGTGAGTATAATTAGGGAGACGGTGAAGAATACATCAGTAGAGGAAACTATCAAGGAGGATCAGGAGGTGGTGGTAGCTCTAGGGTTACCCTATGTCAACAGGCACAGCAGAGCTCAATTCAGAACGGAAGGCAGAAAGGACTGAGCTGTGTTGACCACAACTATATGGAAGTGGAAGAAGAGTATTTTGACTCATATACCTTTAATGGCTGAACCTCACCCTGGGAGAACCACCTTCGTGATCATGGTATCTCCCCTGCCAGGTAAGTATGAGTTGGGGAAGGCAAGACCGCCGGCGCTGCAAGGGTACACCTCAACGAGCATACGGAGACCTTTTTCCCTGGCCAACCCACCCGCCCTCACCCCCATTTGGACAGGCCCTCGCCCCCTTCACGGCAAGGGGGCTCAACGACCGACGGCCTTCCGTGAAACCACGGTGCAGCTAACCACCGACTTCAGAAGGGGCGCTAAATGGGAAAAAGGGGCACAAGCTTAAGCGCTCCCATAGTTCATTGCAGCTAGCGCATTTACATATGGAGGCCTCGCCCGTACTGGCAGCCAGGTAGCCAGGATGCAACCAACTGACTGTGGGGAATGTGTGAGGGATCACAACTGTGTGTATGCAGTTCTGGGAGATGCACTAGGGTGTGCCCACATTTGTGGGTGCTCTAGAGATTTTTTTCTATTGGGGTCAATGCATAAAAAAGACTAGTTCTATCTAACAGAGTCAAGCTATTAGTCTGAAAAAACAGAACATTCAAAGCAGCATGTCCCATTGAGCAATCATAGTAAAACAATTCTTGACGATGTAGGTGCGACCTACTGTCACTGCAAAGCCCAAACATCATACTCATTTTTAAAGGTCTGTCCCACCATTCTCTTTTTTTAATTTTGCTTGCTGAGTTAAACACACCGACATGGGTCAAATTAAAAAAAATGAATGAATCAAACATACAAGGTTGCTATAAACAGAGAAATAACAAATATAGAGTAATGCCAGACTCACACAGGCTACAACATACAAAATACTCCACATGTGCTTCTGGAACTGATTGCTTTGCTTTGTTCACAGATCTTAATTCAGACAACTCGAGATAATCTCATTTCTTTTGGGATGAACCTTGATGTCAACAAGTCATTCTTTCCAAAATCCCATTATGGGTAAAGTGAACATTTTTTCCCGCAATAGTTTTTAGCAACCAATCTACCAGTTTTGTGCCAGTGGCCAGTGTATGTAATAAAATTTCATCATGGGATACAATATATTACTAAATTCCAGGTGCTCTCCAAGGCAGATTATGATAAAATTGCACTCAACATCTCAACTCTGAGTCCTCTGAGAAGGATAGGGGGTATGTTAACTATAACTCTAAACACACTCACTGTCAAAAAGAGAATTGGTCACTAATGCTTCTTCATCAGGAACAGTACTTTTATGAAGCACAAAAATGCTTCTTTTGTAAGCTAAATATTTAAGGGCATAATATCACACACTGAGTTCACAATGGGCATTACTCACACCATAATTATCTTCTTCTAGTGTAAACCAGGACTGCCCTGAGTTATACCCACTTGACCCCTTAGAGCTTAATGAGTGTCACATGGGGAACCTCCCTCAGTAAGCTTCCTCTGTGGAGCACAAAGATGGTCTTACAAACTAGCAAGTCTAACATTCCTCAATAATAGGATATTCCGTCACTATATTTACCTCACTTACAGGGCCCCTACCCCCAACTTCACTATGGTTTGTGTTATCTTAGGACAGGGGTCCCCAACTTTTTTTTTTTTTACCTGTGAGTCACATTCTAATGTAAAAAGAGTTGGGGAGCAACACAAGCATGGAAAAAGTAATTGGGAATGCCAAAAAGGGCTGTAATTTGGTATTTGTTAGCCCCTATGTGGACTGGCAGCCTGTAGGAGGCTCCTTTTTTTTGCAACCAAAACTTGCCTCCAAGCCTGGAATTCAAAAATAAGCACCTGCTTTGAAGCCACTGGGAGCAACATCCAAGGGGTTGGTGAGCAACATGTTGCTCGGGAGCCACTGGTTGGGGAGCACTGCCGCCTTCCTTAGGCTCTTCAGCAGCATCGACCATATATTGCATGGAAGTCCATGTGCTCCTTTCCCTTTTATATACTAGGGAATACGAATTACAGTCACTAATCCTGGGCCTATGGAAACACATCTCTCCCCCAGGGTGTAGGTACACCTCTTCACAGTAGGAATGGTTAACGCCTTAAATCTCCTAGACTATATAATGGTTTGTGCTTTTTTTAGGCTTTGCTCTACTGTAGGGAACTTATTATTATTATCAAGTATTTTTAGAGCGCAAACATATTGCGCAGCGCTGTGTGAACTATGTACTAATAAGTCACCACCTTGACCCATAATGACTTCCCTTCTTAGTAATGTTCTGTCAGTATTTTTTAAACAAAGTCAGTAAACCTTACCTTCCTGGGAGCTCTATCAAGGTTTGCTTCATGAACTATAAGTATGTGATCAGCTGACCCTTCTGTAACAACTACCTTCATTTTTGTTGCCTGGCTTGTTCAGCAACTAATCAAGAAATGAAAGGCAGTATGTAATGTATAATTGAATTCACATAACTTGAATGATTCAAATTGTAAATCATTTCTTATTATTATTTTACAAAATGTGTCACAGCATACTGCATTTTTTACGGGATTTCTACATTTTCTAAATTACAATTTTATTTACCTGAGATAAAAATTATAATTAATTATAGATGACAATATTATTGACTCACAGAGACATGATATTACAATAAACAGACATTTAAGGACAGCTTGTTTCTTTCAAGTTTGCTCGGGAAAACAAAATGAATGAGATGGGAGAACCGAAGAAACTGCCATAATGTCAACACAAATAAAATCTAATAACGGGTAACAGTGCTCAAGCTTAGAACAGTTGAAATGGCTGACGTCTTTGTGGTAAAGTTGTATACAATGTTGTTTCATGGGAAGCTTTACTGCCAACAAACATCATAACATTTACTTGAGTTGTGACTGCCAAAATCTGAAGTATTTAATGTAATATCTGGCTGAATATAATAAAGTAAAGCGGTAACAATAAAGTGGTTTGCCTTTTCTTTTTTTAGAAAACACGCACACATTTCACAATAGATGGCCAGTTTAGTTCAATACAGTCATCGGCTTCACCGGGTTGCAGAGTAAAAAAAATAGAATCAGAGGGCCTAGAAAGCAGTGCAGGGTCCACTCTATAAAAAGGGACTCAAGCTGTCTTTCATTTTCTCTAGTGCATGGGATTTATTTAATTTCTGTCTCTCTACTGGTGAGAATATTCCTTCACACTCTTAGGGGCCGATTCACTAAATTCGAGTGAAGGGTTCGAATTAAAAAAAATTCGAATTTCGAAGTTTTTTTGGGCTACTTCGACCATCGAATGGGCTACTTCGACCTTCGACTACAAAAATCGAACGATTCGAACTAAAAATCGTTCGACTATTCGACCATTCGATAGTCGAAAGTACTGTCCCTTTAAGAAAAACTTCGACCCCCTACTTCGGCAGCTAAAAGCTACCGAAGTCAATGTTAGCCTATGGGGAAGGTCCCCATAGGCTTGCCTGGGATTTTTTGATCGAAGGATTTTCCTTCAATGGTTGGATTAAAATCTTTCGAATCGTTCGATTCGAAGGATTTAATCGTTCGATCGAATGAAAAATCCTTAGATCGATCGATCGCAGGATTTGCGCAAAATCGTTCGACTGTTAATTAACCCTCGATATTCGACCCTTCGTGAATCGGCCCCCAACTGTCTCCTGTATGATCCTCTGTACTTGCTTAATCTTTGCTATAACAATAAATCCTCATATTGCCCCCCATTTACTGTACTCAGGGAAGTAGCTCATTTTGTTATTGCTGTACTCACTAAATCAATTTTAGATGACTTTAGATTGCTTACTTGTAGCATGATCTCCAATTTGCTTGGGAGGAATCTTCAAGCTGCCTGACTATATGCCATTAATAATAAAGGTATGGATGGACTAAACCTTATTGTGTCACCTGACAAACACGTTGTTAAAATAACACCTCCTTTTGCACTAAATATGAGACCTTTTCTGATCTTTGCCAAATAAGCTATAGCCTAGGAAGTTAAGTCCAGTGCAATATATGTTTATAGAGACCTACATTGTTTGGGGGTATTGTTTTCCTTTAATGCATTTTTCATGTGACATTAAAGGGATATTGTCATGGAAAAACCTGTTTTTCCAAAACACATCAGTTAATAGTGCTGCTCCAGCAGAATTCTGTGCTGAAATCCATTTCTCAAAAGAGCGAACAGATTTTTTTATATTCAATTTTGAAATCTGACATGGGGCGAGACATATTGTTAGTTTCCCAGCTGCCCCTTCTCTGTTTATGAAACGCTGAAATAGTAACTTGTTTCTATGTTATTGTACTTGGACAGATTCCATCAATTAAGGAATTGTCAATCTATTTAAAATGTTTCTGTTGATGGGACATGGAAATAATTATTGATGTTGGACTAGAACATTGAAGCAACAAACTATTTTCTAAAATCTGATACATTCATTAGCATTTCAATGACATTGAGAAAATGTTTGTTGAGTAGTAAAGTTTAGACTACTTTGTCTCAGTTCTGGAGGTGAAGAGCAAATTTCACTGATATTTCCATCAATAAAAGGTTGTCAAAGATTTTTTAGAAACAGGTAGAAATAAGAAAAGTTGTAGAAATACAAGTCTACAGAAATAGACATTTTGAATAGACAAAACTGAAAAAGGAGAAACATGCAAATTAGACTACTTTTCTCCAATTCTCCAAGTCTACAAAAATAGACATTTTATATAGGAATAACTAAAAAAGGAGAAATATGCAAATTAGACTACTTTTCTGAACAATATAAATACAGTAGCGCCCTTACTTATTGTATAGGGTTGTCTTGGCTTTGTAAAAGTCTATAAATCTCAAGGTGTCCCAGCCACAACATTCATAGTATATTGCAATGTGCAAGGAAGACTAAACTGATGCACACATTTAGTAGTTCTAAAAAAACATAAAGGTATTATAAGTTAGGAACAGAGCCTTCAACAGTTTGGGTCATTTGTCTTGAGACTGATTCAAACAACTGTTATTTTCACATGTCAGTAAGAAAAATATGGATGGAAACACATCAGTTCTGGATTAGCGCATGGCGTGTCACATATGTGCCATCTAATGAGAGTCAGGCACAACTGGAATGATGAAATATTCTAGCAATCAGGCAAGATGCTTGCTCCAGCCATCTGAGTTCTGTAACAATATCTGTTAAGATGCAAAGTGACATTGAAACCTTTGGAATAGAGATTATTATAAGGATACAGAGTTGTCATATTTAAAGGGGGGGGAGGGGATGTATTTCCAATGGTGTTTTCAAATATGTGTCCAACATTTAGATCACATAATAATACATGTGCAAAACATAATTAGATCAAAGAGATTGATGCCACTGATTATCTTTGAATTCTTCTCTGTCATTTAATTAAATGGAATAACTTTTGGGTATTATTATTTAGAATAGAAACAGCATTTATTGGTGCGTAGGGTGGTGCTGGAAGCACGCCAAACTTCTCTTCCTAAAAACAATGCCTGCTTTAGTGTTGCCAGTGGCAACACAAAAGTCCTCCAGGCTTCCATATTTGTATACTGTAGGTAGAGCACTACAGCTGTGTGTAACCAACTGTAGCCACTGGAGATTCCTAGGAAATCTCTTCAGAGCTGGAAGCAGCTTTACGTGGACATTGTAAATCCAGAAGGAGATTAATAGTTGGGAAGAGGCAACATGTTGCTAAAGGGAAAGAGAAAGAATAAGAAAGATCAATTTAAAAAATGAGTTCAATGTCATATCGGAGTGAAAACAGTGGCAGCAGAATGAGAACTGCATGAAGAGACCTTCTGCCTTAAGGGTCTTTGGTGACACTACCAATATTCAGTTTTAAATTTTACATGAAATCGTCCAAAATGGGCACCTTTATTGCTGGAAAGTGACAATACAACACTAGTTGTGACTAGTGAATAATAAGGAATGCCTCTGTTGACCAGGTATGCTTCCTCAAGGACAGTTAGCTAGGGAATCCCACTTCTGAAGCACTGTTAAAGTGAGAATAATTTATATTAGGTTCTGCTTAGGGTCTTGCATTGTGGCAATGGCTGATAGGAAGGAAATCTGCTAGTATTGCTACATACGGATAATATTACAGGGCAATTTCACAGAAGAACATACTTTGAGTGCATCCTGGGATATTTGCATAACAAGCAAGCTAGGCCATTCCTTGTTGTGCATATCTGTAGATCTTCCTCCTGATGTGGATGGCATAGCACTCTCTAAGAGCATTTTCTCACAAAAGTAATCTTGCTTCTCCCAACCAGAGTCTGGGTCCTATTAGCCCACACCTCCACTGGGGGAAACACATTTACAATAATAGGTGGCCTTTAAAGGAGAAGGAAAGTTAAAATTACATGGGAGGGGTGCCAAATGTTAGCCACCCCCAATGATTATAATTGCTTACCTGATATCCCATTAGCTGAAAACTACAGTGGCCTGGGAAACGTATGTAGAGCATCAAATTGCAATCTTTTCAGCTTTTTCCTCTATGCATCAGGTGCTTATGTGTAGTAAAGTGCCTAACATTTGGCCCTTCCAGTGATTTTAACTTTTTTTAAGCTCATGTGAGTGGTAGGTTACACTAATAAATCAATAAGCCACCAGCCAGCCCATTATCTCACAAGTATGCTGCCTAACTTAGAAAATCGTACTTTGTGAGTTATAAACCTATACTTGATCACCAATGAGGGCTGCTGGTGTCATCATGGAAGCTCCCAAGCGTTCCAGATAAAAGAATAGAAGACAAACATTTCTCAATATTACTGGTATAGAACTGTTGCTTGTCAAGACAGTAAAGCCTCCAGAGAGGCAGATAATAGGTACTTATGTCTTGCTCAGTGTTGGGCCTCTTGCTTTTAACCATTTGACCTATTTAATGGTCATTATCTATTTCTTTATGGGAACAAAGAATGGAAGAATAGAGTATAGTATGTAGAGAAAAGAGACTAGGAGAATAAAGAGGTTGAGTTAAGTTCCAATAGTTTGGAAGTGGGCCCTCAGCCTAAGGTTTTCTGGTGGGCCTCTGGCATCCCAGTCCGGCACTGGTCTTGCTGGCTGGTCTGCCACATAAAAAATGATTTACTAATTGTCAAAGTAGATTTTTTCTGAAACTCAGGAATAAACTTAAAAGAGTTTTTTCAATATCAAGTTTTTATTTTTCTGTTAGCCTACAAAATTACTCAATCACTACGAAAATCATATTATTCCATTCATTTTTTTTAAATTTTTTTTAAAAAAAGATATTGAATAAAAAAATAATCAAAATATTTTTTTTTTGAACTGCAACCAAGGTTGAATTTAAATTTTCACAAATTTGTCTCGTAGGTGTTAGTCTAATATATTAATAACTCCCTTGCCTATGAGGGTAATTTACTTTAATGTTAATCCTGGAGGCAGGAGGTTCCCCTGCAGTAAAGTGTAGAAGGCAGTTTGTAGAAAGGTAATTTGAGCTAAGAATTGTACTGTAAAAGCAATATCTGCAAGTTCTGTTAAAATGCTGAATACAGGAAGTGTACAAGTCCAGAATTCTACTGTTTGAGAAGCTTTTGAAGGCATCAGTGCAGAAAAAAATGAGCATTCTGGGCGATTTTTGCAGTATGACATTAAAAAGAGTAATATATAATAGTAATATAATAATATATATATGTGAACTGAGATAACCCAACTGCATCAGGCATTTTTGTATGATAAATACATAGCACGTTTTAAATATGTCTCATTAACATCCCAAGAGAAAAGTGATGAAGGGGAGAATCGACTCTGTGGTAGGGAATGAATTGGTAATAACACATGACTCATTAGTGGCTCACCAAAAGGAAATTTAGTATTCATTATCTCTTCTGTGGTTTCCTAATGTGGCCTCATGTTCTCAAATACATTATGCGGAAAATTTTTTAAGACGTTAAAAAAAAAAAAAAGGCTTTGAATTAAACCAAACATTGCCACATTGATGCTATTTAGTTATAAAGCCATAGAAGGGATGTTGGCATATATGCAGGGGCTGACAATTCTGCTGTGAAAACGGGTGTTGGTTTGAAAAATAATGTGAAAAAGGATTATTCCTTCGATCGAACGATTAAATCCTTCGAATCGAACGATTCGAAGGATTTTAATCCAACGATCGAAGGAATATCCTTCGATCAAAAAATCTCAGGCAAACCTCTGGGGACCTTCCCCATAGGCTAACATTGACTTCGGTAGCTTTTAGCTGCCGAAGTAGGGGGTCGAAGTTTTTCTTAAAGAGACAGTACTTCGACTATCGAATGGTCGAATAGTCGAACGATTTTTAGTTCGAATCGTTCGATTCGAAGTCGAAGTAGTAGTCGAAGTAGCCCATTCGATGGTCGAAGTAGCCCAAAAAACACTTCGAAATTCGAAGTTTTTTTAATTCGAATCCTTCACTCGAGCTTCATGAATCGGCCCCTAAGGGTAAGGCCACACTAGGCATTCTGGGGAGATTTGGTCACCTGGCGACTAATCGCCTTGTCTTTGTGGCGACCAATCTCCCCAAACGACTTCTTCGGGCGACTTCGGAAAATGAACCGCCGCGTGTGATTAGAGCCGGCGTTTTTTCATTTTAGCTGGCGCAGAGTGAGGGAAGGCATTTGGGGATATTGGTCGCTGCAAAGACGAGGCGATTAGTCACCAGGCGACCAAATCTCCCCAAAACGCCCAGTGTGGCCTTACCCTAACTGTGAAGATGTATAATTCTCTCCCTGAATCAGTGGTACAGGCTGATACATTAGATAGCTTTAAGAAGGGGTTGGATGGTGTTTAGCAAGTGAGGGAATACAGGGTTATGGAAGATAGCTCATAGTACAAGTTGATCCAGGGACTAGTCCAATTGCCATTTTGGAGTCAGGAAGGAATTTTTTCCCCCTCCGAGGCAAATTGGAGAGGCTTCAAATGTTTTTTTTTTTTGCCTTCCTCTGGATCAACTGGCAGTTAGGCAGGTTATACACAGATTTAAGGTTGAACTTGATGGACGTGTGTACTTTTTCAACCTAACTTGCTATGATAATATGTACCTGTTACTATACTTGAATGGCTTACGCCAGGTCTTAATTGCTGTAAAATAATTTCCTTTATGATACAGCATTTTACAACACATCGTTTTTGGGTGTAAATTATTCAATGCACCTTTATATTAAATATCAATATCAAAACTCAACAGGCAGACGGCACTTTTTAGTTTTAGGATTAGGTTTATTAGGATTGCTGCTGTTAAACACCTAACTCGATTCGGGAATGTATCCCTTAATCATAGGCGGTGAGTATGTATTCACAGTGGGGACACTGTTGACAGAGCATCTGAGCTAAGGGAAGAGTGGTGAGCTGGAGCGGTCTTTTTTCGTTTTTTTTTTATATTAAATATGCCCTATGTTAAAATGCACTAGATTCCTGCTTGAAAAAATCCCAAGGAGGTGTGCAGTTAGCTTTTTCAGGTATAAAATCACCATTTAATACTCTCCTTTTTACCCTCAACAGTTTCTTGACAGAAGTTTTATTTTGAGACCTCCTGTGCCATTTCACTAGTAAACACTCTCAACCAAGCTGCTCAGTTACATGCCCACCTAAAATGCTTAGGTTTTTTCTGCCACAGGAAACAATAGTTTGGAAGCAATTCTCTTATCTGCCCATTCCAAAACTCTAACTACTAAGGATCGACAAGGAATGTGACCTATTAAGGTCCCAGAGTTTTTATGTCATGATTTCAAGTAAATTCCTCGCCTTAGATGGATAGTGCCAACAATTTGCTTTCTGGATTGTATTACATGTGTTTATGTTTAAAGGAAAACTATACCTCCAAAATGAAAAGTTAAGCAACAGATAGTTCATATCATATTAAGTGACACATTAAAGAATCTTACCAAACTGGAATATATATTTAAGTAAATCTTGCCCTTTTACGTCTCTTGCCTTGAGCCACCATTTCGTGATGGTCTGTGTGCTGCCTCAGAGATCACCTGACCAGAAATACTGCAGCGCTAACTATAACAGGAAGAAGTGTGGAAGCAAAAGACACAACTCTGTCTGTTAATTGGCTCATGTGACCTAACATGTATGGTTTGTTGGTATGTTTGTGAGTACAATGAATCGTACGATCCCAGGGGGTGCTCCTTATTTTTTAAAATGGCAGTTTTCTATTTATGATTACCCAATGGCACATACTACAAGAAAAGTATATTATTATGAAAATGGTTTATTTACATGAAGCAGGGTTTTACATATGAGCTGTTTTATGCAATATCTTTTTATAGAGACCTACATTGTTTGGGGGGTATAGTTTTACTTTAAAACATGAACTTACATTAAAGAAAAATAGGTGATAAGGAGAGTACTTTGCAGAAAATGGACATCATGGGTCAACCAGGCTGTGCAAATACTCAGATGCTAGGCAACACAGGCACATGCCTTAGACAACAGAATTACGTGGTCAACTTCTACTGTATGCAGAGCAAGCCATGGGTTATAGTAAATACTCCATTGCTTCGAATAATTTGCATACATGTATTAGCTTTGGCATGCAGCATAACACATGACATGATATTTTGTGAGTCATATCTAGAATGCATGTTCTTTAAACATGGGTTTGACCAGCTCTGGCAGTTTGACCAGGCTGGCAGAAACTGCAATTGAAAAGGGTGCCAATATAGACCAATTGGGGTGAAAATTAGGGGTGAATGGTTATTGACTATAATAGACTGCTTTTTATGAGCCACATTGGGGTATATACAAAGTTTGGCCCTGAAAGGGGTATTTTGCTACATAAAGTCTGAAGACTGCTGCATGACAATGTATAAAGCTTAAGTTCCTTCTGCCACAATCAGACACATAACAAACTTTTATTTAACTTGTTCATTAATGTCTTAGGGGAGGGTATTTTAAGAAATGTATCAGTGTTTGCAGATGACACAAAACTATCCAGCCCAATTAATTCCATCCAGGATGTGACATCCTTGCAACATGATATTGACTAACTGGCAATCTGGGCAGCTAAGTGGCAAATGAGATTCAGTGTTGATAAATTCAAAGTCATGTACCTGGGATGTAAGAATATCCAAGTCCTTTATACCCTTAATGGGACTGCACTAGGCAAATCCATTATGGAAAAGGACCTTGGAGTCCTTGTAGAGTCCTTGTAGGTGATATGATAACTATGTATAAATATATAAGGGGATCTTATAATAATCTCTCTAATGCTTTATTTACCAGTAGGTCTTTCCAGCTGACACAAGGGCACCCATTCCGATTAGAAGAAAAGAGGTTCCGCCTAAATATTGGGAAGGGGTTTGTTACAGTGAGAGCTGTGAAGATGTGGAATTCTCTCCCTGAATCAGTTGTACAGGCTGATACATTAGATAGCTTTAAGAAGGGGTTGGATGGTGTTTAGCAAGTGAGGGAATACAGGGTTATGGGAGATAGCTCATAGTACAAGTTGATCCAGGGACTAGTCCGATTGCCATTTTGGAGTCAGGAAGGAATTTTTCCCCATCTGGGGCAAATTGGATCAGCTACAGTAGCAGTTAGGCAGATAAAAAAACCCGAAAAGGTTGAACTTGATGGACGTGTTTCTTTTTCAACCTTACTTACTATGTTACTATGTTGCTATGTAATAAGTCAAATTATATTATATAGAGTTGTATAACCAAAATCTGACAGATTTTAGTTGAAATATTTAAAATAATCTTTGTGCGCCATGCCTAATTGGTTCTAACTACTGTAACGGTTTAAGGGTCATAAAATGTGTCCTGAAGATGATTGTCTTTTGTGAAAAAATTGGGGCAAACTATTACAGAAAAGATTCTGATGTACAGTATGCCAAGCACATGGGTAACACACAAGAGTTGCCATTTTTTATGAATTTGATTTATTTGAGTCTCTCTTTTATTTGAGTTCTATTTGAAATGCAGCTGATTCACTCATCTCTGCTCAAAAGAACCATTTAAATGTATTTTAGAGAAAAGAATGATATAGCTGGGAAGTTTGCCAGGAGTCTAAATACATTTGCAGCAGAAGCCTGAAAGCTTGTACAATGAAGGTTCTCCTCCAAGGGAATATCAGCCTTCAGATAAGGTATCATTGCCACTTGGAAATAAATTGTAAGATGGATAAGATGGTCATATTGTGGAACTGCTGAGGACAGCACAGGACAATGATAAACATTGTCACAAATTGAAAGTCCATGAATTTACGCAATTCCAGTTCTTATGTTCATTCTGTTAGGGAGGAAAAGTAAAAACATATATGAGAATAAAATCCCCACAAGTGGCAATTTTGAGCAGAACTGACATTCTGACATTATAACTAGGAAAGCAGGGTACACACACAAATTAGATCACATTCTAAAAGACTTAACATTTACTTGTAGTTATTGGTCAAAACAGGGATTGTTCAATTTTTGACCAGCCACTGCAGTGGTGTGCTATATTCCCAAAGATTCCCACTGGTCTGTAACAAGTCATGTGTGACAGATTGATCCTTTTAATCAATTGGATTAAACCTCATAATTCCACCTTTACACTTCCTAACAGATATTAAAGGGCAAGAAAAGTCTAAAAGAGAATAAGGCTATAAATGGTGTATTTTGTATACTAAACATAAACATGAACTTACTGCACCACAAGCCTAATCAAACAAATGATTTATGCTTTCAAAGTTGGCTACAGGGGGTCACCATCTTGTAACTTTGTTAAACATCTTTGCAAGACCAAGTCTGTGCACATGCTCAGTGTGGTCTGGGCTGCTTAGGGATCGTCATAAATTATCAAAACAGGGAAACAAACAAAGCTGCTTGAGTTCTGCATGGCCGGGAAGTAAGGCGAGGGCTCCCCCTGCTGTTCATACGTATGATTGTTTCCCTGCAGAGCAGTTAGGGACCATCAGACAATTCCTATCCACAGCAGTAAATGAAGGGAGAATTTCACTGCATACAGTCAAGTTTCTTATAAAAATGCTACACATTTTTTAATTAAAGTATATTGAAGATAGGTTTCATTTTCATTAAAGAAAGTAAAAATGGAATTAAGTTGTTTTGCCTTTACATGCCCTTTAATGATGGATAACTAGATTGTAAAGCCAATCAACTCATTTTTTTTAATATCTCTGGTTGACCATCTTTATTTGTTCAAGTCTTCCTTCCGATTGGGAGCAGTGACTTTATAATCAAATGGAATTGCATTTGGTGGCATTTTGTGGCATGAAGGTTCCGGTATATTACTGCACTTTGCCCATGAATGATAAATTAAGCTTGTTTAATAGTGAGTGCTGTTGATTTATGAATTTACCTGTTGTAATGTTGCACATTTCTATTTCAATAAGGGACTTTACATACAAGTATGGGATCAATTTCTTAAGCCTGAAACCAATTTACCCAGGAGTGACCATGCTCTATTAATGCGAGGTCTACTTTTAGTACTGTTGTCCCACTATGATCTACATCCATAACAGCATTGTTAGCATTCTGTTACTTGAAAAACATTACTTAAATATTATATTGATGTATGAGAGAATTTATATCGCTATATAACTTATTTCTCATGTAACCATAACATAATAAATATCTGAATGAAAAGAATGAATCAGGAGGGTGATTTAGACAAGTTGTTTGTTGACAGTGTCTTGAGATCTACTGATCAGCAGCTAAAAGTCTACTGGTAGATCCCGATCTACCTTTTGGGCACCCCTGAATTAACCCAAAAGTTATCAAGCACAGCAATGCCATTGTCTGCAGAATTCTGTTTTAGCAAAAATGTTGTTTTCTGTTACTCCCCCCTTTTACATGTAAATGTTTTTTATCCTTGATGGTAAACAGACTAGCGGCAATTCTTATTGGCGGTAAAACAATACTATTGGGTTTTCTCAGGTTTACAGATGCAAGTGTGTATCTCTAATAAATCATGTCCCATATTATGGAAATCTCCTTATCATGCCAGTTAATAGATCCAATATAAATATCATGCTTTTTGTATGGGGGGGGGTTGATGGCACCCGATTTCATTAAACAAATCTGTACAAAAACTCTTATATTGTTTGGCATGGAACCAATGGGTTGTCCTTTGGGAGTTTCTAGTGGACTCTTGTTGTCTATTTAAATGTGGATTGGTTGTTAGCTGCATCTGCAGAAGTAAAGAAAAAGCCTTTCCTAATGCAGTGCATTGTGCAAATTACAATGTTTCCATTCAGATTCCATTTTTTAACCATAATGCAGTTTCCCCTTAAAAGTAATTGGTATTGCACTCTGAGTTGCCTCTGCTTTAGCTTTAGCTTTGCCTAATGCATCAAAATAATTGTGGGGGTGTTTTTCTAAGATTTGCAGATAACATTTCCAATTCCAACACATGGCATTAAAATGGCATAGGAATGTGATTTTTTTGGCATGTTGAAGGTGGTGTTGGGATGCAATGGCACTTAGAGTGTGTTTGATGTAACTACCTTTAACTAATGAAATTGATTTAACAAATTATATCAATACATTTTTTGCCTGACCACATTAAGACAACGCCTATTTAGGTCTGTATGCTTCTTCTCATGTCACTATAGGAGTTGCTTTGTTACAAACATGTCTATCTATTAAATTATTGACATGCTATAAGTGAAGGTGTCTGAAAAAAGAGTTGGGGAGCAAGATAAGCATGAAAAATGTTCCTAGGTTGTGCCAAGTACAGTAGTGCTTTAATTTGCCATTTGGTGGCCCCTACATGAACTGTCAACCAACAGGAGACTGTTTGGCAATACACCTTGTTTTTATGCAACTAAAACTTGTCTCCAAGCAATTAATTCAAAAATAAATTCCTGCTTTGAGGCCACTGAGGTCAATGGGAGCAACATTCAACCATAAGAAAAAACGTTGATTGACTTACTGCATTTGGACAGAAAAGTTTCAGACAAAAAAATTTGCCCCAAGAAAAAACGTTGATTGATGTATTTGGACAAAAATGTCGCCATAAGAAAAAACATCCATTGACTTTAATGCATTTGGACAAAAAAGTTGTCATAAGAAAAAACGCCCATTGACTTTAATGCCTTTGGACAAAAAAAAAATGCCATAATAAAAAACACCTATTGACTTTAATGCATTTGGACAAAAAAGTTTCAGACAAAAAAAAGTTGCCCCAAATAAAAAACACCCATTGACTTTAAAGCATTTTGAGCGAGGAAAAATTTTGCTTGTGTAAAAAATGGTTTTGCGTTAAAAAAACTTTGACACCCATTGACTTCAATGCGTTTCATGAATTTTTCGCTGTTTCACAATTTTTTCGCAGATTCGCGAATTTTTCGGCAAAGCTAAACAGTAGAGATTTGCTCATCACTAGTTGGTAAGCAACCTGTTGCTCAAAAGCCACTGGTTGGGGATCACTGGCTTATAGTATAGACTGCAAGTCTGAAAATCTTTGAACCAATATCCCACAACATACTGTATATAATAAATGATGATTAACCATAAATGATTGCCTTGGTGCTTAAAAGTTGTTTTTTTCCCATCCCGAATCCTGAACATTTGGTGCAAAGATGTTGCAGCAACTGATGTTAGGGTAGCGGGATAAATCAAATGGAGCAATACAGGTTTAAAGACTGACATCTCTGCTGGCAATTTGGTTCCATTGCATTAGAACCTTCTTAATAAATAGCCCCTCAATGCTGAGAGATGTTTTTTCAAGTTATTTTTACTGAGTTTATTTTTATAAATGTAACATATGTTTGGTTAGGTCGGATCTCTTAAAAGTTGCTCTATCTTTCCTGTTGTCAAAAAAAAAAAAGAAAGTGGAATTCTACAAACACTCCTTGGGTATCTGCAAATAGTCAGCTATTCATAAACATTATGAAACTTTTTTGAAAGGTCGTATTTTTAAAGAAACCGTCACATCATTTTTCATCGTGTGCAAAGATATCCCACAAGTTGTTGATTACTACTTTCACATTCAAATAAACATGACATGACAAATGGGATATATATGAAACCTGGTAAGGAACAGGGGGAAAAACATATTCTATAGAATGATATGGATAAGAGATTGTTTTCACAGCCTTGACAGAATATTATTTCAGTGTTTTATAAGGTTAGAATGTCCCTTTCACAGAATAGATCCTTCAAATTTTTTTTCTAATTTCAACAGAAATTTGGCTTCCAGGAATAGGCAGCTATTGAATAGCTTTCCAGTTGGATTTTGTCTGTCCAGGTGTTCTATAATTCAGTTTTCCTCATATAGACTAACAGTTGGTAAATGCAGATGGAGGAAATGTCCCACCCCGTGTCATTCCCTATAAGAAGATCATTATCACAGCTTTTTACACTGAAATTTACACAGTGTAATAACAAGTAGAGAGACACAGTAATCTGAATACTAGATCTCAACATGAAATCTAGGACTGCTCTCCCCCATCCTCCATTTACTAATGCTTTTTCTATTTTTTCTTTCTAAAAATCAATCCCTCAATGTCAGCGTCAGACTGGAGGGCCCGGGGCCCACCAGGGCTGCTGTCTCTGGGCCCCTGTCCCAGTCACAAAGCCCCTCTGCCCCCCTGCCCTGCCCGCAAACCCCCTCTAGCACCTCCCATGCTTACCTTCTATTCCTTGCAGATGTACAGAGGGCCAAGGAAGGAGGTCGGAAGCCATGCCAGTGGCTTTGCGCAGGGAGCAGGTCAGGTCTGGGCCCACTGGGTTTTTTCCCGGTCTCCCACCGGTCCAGTCCAACCCTGCTCATCTTTCATTATTGGTTACCAATACCTTTACTTTTTGTGAGAAAAAATAGAAAAAAAACCTTGTTGAGAGCTGTTGTTATGTCAAAAAAATCTGTAGTTTATGCTACAGCACTCCCGCATAAAGGAAAGACAGATTGGTTACGTCCAATTGGCACTTGCTGATTTCATTGGCTAGAAGAGAGTCTGGTGACCAGGGGAACCAAAATTGTTTAGCCATACATGGTAAAAGTTATTATGGTGATAACCTGAGACAAAGGAGCATATTTAATAAAATGTGTTAAGTTTCACCCTTTCTTACTCCACCAAAATTCACCTGGTGTATTTTCAAAACACATCTAATATTTACTCAATGCTGTTGTGACAGATGTGTGGTGTATTTTCTCTTGGCATAAATTCTCTGTGAGAATTCACCAGTGTATTTTCCCTATTCTATTGAAGGGGGACATCTTATAGAATTTATGCCATATAGAAATGTGACATGTTACCATTGAGGGGGTGACTTAGATAATGAGATGCAAATGTGGCTGCTCCATCTTTTTGAAGGCAGTTTGCCAGCTTGAACCTGGAAAAATTTGTCTTGGTTTAAACTAATAATTATGTTCTCGGTATTTCACTGGAGAAATGTCAACTGGTGTAGAGAACTAGAGATGTGAATGTTCCCTAGTACAATGAGAATGTTCACCAATCCAAAGTTAATTCACCAAAACTCTACTTTTAGTATACTGGAGATATCAAGGCCAAATTTTAACTTTCGTCTTTTAATAAATATGCCCATTGACTGAGTTTTCTGTAAAATGGAACACAGTTTGGTATCTGAATTTTAAAGGCTATATAGATGATAGATATATAGATACTGTAGATGATAGATAGATAGATAGATAGATAGATAGATAGATAGATAGATAGATGATAGATAGATAGATAGATAGATAGATAGATAGATAGATAGATGATAGATAGATAGATACAATGCCAGTGTCAGTTACATCATCAAAAATAGGTCAGCGACAGTTATCATCATTCAGCAACTCAATATGTCCACTCCAAAGATACAAAAGGAACATTGATTAATATTAAAGGCGTGGTTTGCCTTTAAGTTAACGTCTGACCAGTTCTGCTTTCGAGATAGCAAAAAAATTCCCAAACACTTTGAAGTCATTAGAATCTATGGGATTTTTTTCTCAGCAAAACACAACAAAATATTTTGCGTAATCCCTAATGATAGATAGGTATGTGATCCCTTTTCCAAGAACCCCATTATCCAGAAAGCTCTAAATTATGGAAAATCAATCTCCCATAGAGTCCATTTTCAGCAAATAATTAGATTTTTTTTTAAATGTACTTTCCTCTGTAATATAGGTATGGTAACTATTATCCAGAATGTTCGAAACCTGGGGTTTTCAGGATAAGGGTTGTTTGTGTAATTTGAAACTTCATACTTTTGATCCACTAAAACTCATTTAAATATTAAATAAACCAATAGGATTGTATTCCTACCAATAAAGATTATTTAGATCTTGATTAGGATCAAAATCAAACTACTATTTTATTATTACAGAGAAAAAGGAAATCTGTTTTAAAATTTAGAATTATTTGATTAAAATGGAGTCTATGAAAGACAAACTTCCCATTATTCTGAGCTTTTTGGATAATGGGTTTCTGGATAACAGATCCTATACCTGTGATAATACTTGATCCAAACTAAGCTGTATGAATCTATACGGATGGCAAAACAATCCTGTTGGGTTTATTTTATGTTTAAATGATTTTTAGCAGCCTATGAAGGTAAGTTTATCCAAATTACAGAAATTCCGAAAAAACCCAAGTTCCAAGCATTCTGAATCATAGATTCCATACCTGTATTATAGATTAATTTGGTAAAACATATAAAGAAACAAGACTTGTTTATAATATTCTCCATTGTAAATAATTGAACACGCTGTGGTCTTCTGGTTTAAACTATGGGTACACAAGCTCTCTAGTCAAAGATAATGTGTTCTACTGAGTCATTCTTATATCACACAGCATGAGATACACTTTCATGTTTGGTTTTGATTTTTTCTTTTGCCTGGATAATAGGTAACAGGTGTAGATGCACCTTGAAGTGATCAAGTTGGCTTTAAGAACTAAAATAGGAAAACCAGCCAGTTCTGGTCAATGTGTCTGTCCTTGCTACAGTGTGGTTCACACATACACTTTTCATTGAAGGGGAAATGGCTAACAAATGTTTGCCGCAAGGGGTTTCTTAATATGCCTGCTTCTTATTATGTTCATCTTGTAGCTGCATTTAAAAAAAGTTATGTTGCATACTTCTTTTGTGAGCATTCAATGGTTTGGTTGAGAGACTCTATAGAGGAGTTGTAGGCCTCTCGAACAAACATATCTGCTTCCTATTCTGTCATCGATCATAGCGGTAATATTGACTCAACTATTTCTCTTTCATCTGGGATTATGAATGTTTACTTTGGTTTCTGTATGCAGAACTAACAACATAACATAGTGGGATTTCTCCAATTATTTTGTGTCAACATGAACTTGCTCTCTAAATACTGTAGATGCAGCCATGAATAGCCCTCTGTGAACATACAACTTAAAATATTTGGGATTAAAGTGATGTTATTTATAGTTACCACTTTATTCTTTATTATTTTACAGGCAAAATACAGAAATGTATATTAGACAATACAAAAATATCTTTATACAGTTAGAAAGCTTATACAGATTGTGGAAATAGGGTAAACGTTCTACTTGACACAGATTGTTTCGCTTTATTTTCCATGTGCATTAAAGGACTAATAACACCAAAAATACTTTATACACATTGATGGCCTTATTTAGCAAAAATCGAATTTGTGAGTTTTTAGAATGTTTCTCTACTTTGAATAAACTTGTATGTCTGCTTATTTATTAAAAATTCTGCATAGAAAAAAATTGATTGAATACAATCGTGGAAAAAAACCTCAAAAACTCGAATTTTTAAGTTTACAAGCTAAAAATAACCTTGAAAATATCGAATTAAAAGAATTGCTTGAATTTTGCCTAAGACAACTCCCATAAACTGCAGAAGTTTTACCTTTAAATTCTTTGTGCTTAATAAATACCAAACATTCACAATTTTGAATATATAATTAGAATTTGTGAGTCTTTGTCCAAAAGAAAACAAACAGTTGCAAAAATTCAAATTAGAACATTGATAAATCATCCCCTATATCTGTCAGGAAATTGTAAATAAAATTGAGAAATGTTCATAGGATAAAGGAAAGTACAAAGTGAAGTCAAATCGAAAAAATCTATTTCAATCTAAACCAAAGCCTGGATGTTAATTAACTTTTCAGGAGGACAAAATTAAGTTCTTAGCTCAAGAATCCAAAAAGTGAATGTTCTTGAATAGCCCAGACATAGTCCAGTCAAAGTTCTGACCTCAAGTCAACTGAAACTCTTTTCACCTGAATGAAATGTTAAATGCATGGAGAGAAAAAGAAGAGTCAATGAAAGCTAAAGGGAATGTATAGGCCTATGATTTTGGAACATGAAGCATCAGAAATGATGCCTTAAAAAATAATTATCTTTTTATTACTTTTGTGTGACCTTTGTTGAGCCTTTGAGTGTCCATCACCTTTTCCAAACCTTTTTGTGTCATGATCTTTGTTTTTTACTTTCTATATTACTTGCTATCCAGTCAACCTACATGAGTTGTTTTTATATTTAACATTTTATTTTTGCATTCCCTAGCAAAACTTTTTTCCAGCTGCAAACTGCACACTCATACTGTGAGTCATTCACAGATTTCACCTGCCCTAACTGGTCTATTACAAGAATTTGTAAAATGCTACTGACACACAGCACAGTTGATTTGTTAGGTTGAGAAACCAAACTAATAAGTTGATTTGTTAGGTTGAGAAATCCAACTAATAACAACTGATATCTTAAAAATTATAAGAAAAAAATGTAAAACCCATTTGTAAAAATGATGTATTAAGCTTACAAAATGCTTAGTAGATATATACATTTTTCCCTTTAAAGATTTAAAGAACATTTTTGCTTGTACCAAGTACATAACAGAAACATAATATAGAATAAAATACAGAACAACATGGTGGCATAAATATAGGGCTATGAGACCCTTGTGTCTCATATTCCCACACAATTCCCACAAAATTTGTGGTCAAATTCGCCCATCACTACTTGTGTCTCATTGGATAGGCCAAGGGTAGTGAGGACCTGTTAAAGACCAAGATGAAAGGTATTACAATCTTGGGTTTATTTCTTCCCATGGAGGTTGATATTCAGAAAGGAACTTGTGTTTATGCATGCTTTTTTGCAACTTGCATTGAATGTCAATGTGTCCTTTAAGTCTGCCCTGATGCATCATGGGCAAGTGCTCACATTGAGTCAAGGGAACTCTGGAATTGACATCAGTGTGAACCTGAAATGCATGGGAAAAATATGTGCTGTAACTTGAGTGCAATATTCCAGAATGGAAGTTAATTTGCATCTATACTGGTACATTGTGCTCAGGTGGCAGTAGATTACATGTGCCCACAATTACAGCTTGTGCACTGAATTGAATTCCTGCATTGTGGGAAAAAATTGCTTCAGAATTTTTGAATGTGCACTGGGTTCATAAATGAACCCTCTGTTTGGGTAGGTAAAACATAGTTGGCTAGGTATGGCCTAGTTGGGTAGGTATGGAAGACCTAGTTGGGTAGGTATTGCATAGTTGGCTAGGTATGGCCTAGTTGGGTAGGTATGGAACACCTAGTTGGGTAGGTATTGCATAGTTGGCTAGGTAGGGCCTAGTTGGGTAGATATGGAAGACCTAGTTGGGTAGGTATAGCATAGTTGGCTAGGTATGGCCTAGTTGGGTAGGTATGTATGCCTAGTTGGCTAGGTATGGCCTAGGTGGCTAGGTATGGCCAATGGCAGATTTACATATTGTTAAGATGCCAGTACAGACTGCAAAGGTCATAAAGGGCCAGATATCATCACATCCAAAACTGAGGTGAAATAATAAACAATTTGAGCACGTTTACAACAGGTCTGAAAACGGTTACAAACAGGCTTGCATTCTGCTGAAGGAAAAAACTTAGAATCACACACATATGTTTCAGCAGAAGAAAAAGAGAGAGATTCAATTTAATTGTTGCACAATATCCCATCCCTTGGCAGTATTTTCTGATCATTATTATCCGGACTGAGAAGAATGCTTCCCTTCAGAGACAATAGCAGAGTACTGAGAATAATAAAATTAACAATATTCAAATAACTCACACTCCTGATTCTCTCCCCAAAACATCTGAATATATAAAGTAATCAAGTAACAAAAGGGCATCCAGTCTAGACAAAGAGATGTCCATGTGCTGTCCTCCAGATGCTGAAGAGCTACTTCTGAAGATATATTCCTATGAGCATCAACTTGCCACCTACTCATAGGAGTGGCGCTAGCTAGTGGAGTATCTAGCTATTGTACAATAGCAGAAATACAAAATGTAACAGGTTGATGAGGCCCATTTATCAACATTCTCATTTTAGCGGATTTAGAGGTTTTTGAAATCACGAATGAACACATCTTCTCAAACATCTCAAATGCCATAGAATTTAGTAAAATACCTGAATATAAAAAAAGCATAAATGAATAAAGAGAAATCCAAAAAAAATTATGAATGCCTCAAAAACCTCAAAAAATTTAATTTTTTTGGACAAAATCAGAAAACCTCTAAAGGTAATCCTCTAATAGGATCAGCGCAGCTCCCATTGACTTCTATAGAAAATTGTCTGATTTTACTTGCCGAAGTTTTGTATTCGAGTTTTTGTGGTTTTTACACTTGTTAAATCTCCAGTTTTTAGAGGTTTAGAGAAATTTAAAAAACACTCATTTTTAGAGAACAATTTGATTTTGTAAAAAAAGATTGAAATTTGAATGTTAGTAAATAGGCCTCTAAGTGATTACTGATAGATTACTATTGAGGAGAAGCAATTTTTTTCATGCCCAATACATTGGAGATAGTGGCTTTATTTTTTGCTGCAACCATTTATCCCATTTTTTTTCACGCAAAATACATTGTAGTCAATGGCTGCTGTCGTTTTTTTGCAGTGTAAGGTGGCGCCCACCACCCGCAAATAAGGGCTGGACCGCACTTCAGTATTATACAGTATTAACTGTATAATTAACTTAGTTTCCTGAATATTCTTCTATTTGCACTATTTAATACATATAGGTTTTTAGTTTGTGTCCTGAAAACTACTCTTGTTTTTGTTTTTTTGTCTTTTAAAGTGGGACTGCCCCTAATAGAATAAATCCACAAAACTATGGCAGCTTTTTTAACCACTTACCTGTCATAAATAGCCAGAGTAATCAGCATTGAAAAGGTTAATACACCTACCAGCAATCTCTATTTTGTTCTTACATTAGTTTATATTTTTTTACAAATAGTGTTTCTCAAGCCTACATTTTTTCCCAGCTACAAACTAATGCTCATGCTGTGAGTTGCTGACAGATTTCCCCCTGCTCTCATTGGCTGATACCAGCTAGATTCCGCATTTTTGCTATGTACTACTGACAAGCAGTATGGTAGACTTATTTGTATGCAGTAATAAAAGAATGTTAGCTTGCACACTATTAGGGTTAGGGCACACCTGAAGATTTGGGGAGATTTAGTTGCCCGGCGACTAATCTCCCCGAACTGCTTCCCGTGTCTTCCGCCGGGTTTAATGAAAAAAAAAAAACCGCCTGCGCTAATGCATATGTGGCACTTTGATTTACGAAGTCGCCTAAATTTTCCTCATGGGGAAGCAGTTCTGGGAGATTAGTCGCCCCAAAGAAGAGGCTAGTAGTCGACAGGCGACTAAACCTCCCCAAATCTCATGGTGTGCCCTTACCCTCAAGCATCTACAATAGATTGCATGGCATTGTTTATGTAATACAATAGTTAAATAGTTAACACAAAAAAATGTGATTCTTGATCCCTGGCATAGCCCGTTGTGGAGTTAATGGAGGAAGGGTGTCACAAACTACAAGTCTCAGGTTGATTAAATCAATTGGGCACCAATGGTCATTGAAACAGATGATAAATCTTTATTTACAGAAACATACTCCATGAGGACATCTATAAATGATCTAAGGATAGTCGTATAGGCCTCAGTACAAATTTTCAGCAATTGCCCACTAACAGAAATCCCAAAAGGCTTACCTATCGGGGTCAATAATCAATATGTGAATTGAGTCTACTTGGAAGTGTCCAACATCAAATACATGCCCTACAAGTGAAAGCTAGTTAGGGACTCATCTACCCCCAGGTGTGTACACTCAAGTCCCTACTGTGCAATCTACTGTAACTACTGATCTTTCTAATCTCTTCATTGGAGCTTCAGACTGCTCATTAGATACCCTACTCCCATCTCTCCCTCCTGGAGTGAGCTATCTCAAAACTAACCTCAAACTATCTACACCTGATGGGCCTACCTTCACCCAGGCTTTGACTTCCAGCTAACTTTTGTACAGGCAGAATCCAAAAAGCGACCAAAGAAAAAAGACTAGATCAATGACACCTCCTGGCCATTTACTGAACTGCCAGGAAAATATTTTAATCCAGGATAGGCAAACAGCTTTCCCTCCCAACTGTAAATTAGGGCCATACTTAGCTGTCTAAAACTTTCAGGAACTGCCTGATTTAAAGGGTAAATAAACCTTCAGTCCCCTACATTAATGAGGTTGGTCACCTTTAAATTAACTTTTAGTATGATGCAGAGAGATATTCTGAGACAATTTGCAGTTTTGTTTCATTTTTTATTATTTGTGGTTTTTGAGTTATTTAGCTTTTTATTCTGAAGCTCTCCAGCTTGCAATGTCAGCCATCTGCTTTCTATGGTCCTAATTACCTTAGCAACCTTGCCTTGATTTGAATAAGAGACTGGAATATGAATAGGAGAGGCCTGAATATAAAGAGGAGTAATAAAAAGTGGAAATAACATTTAATTTGTAGCCTTACAGAGCATAATTTTTTTAGATGGGGTCAGTGACTCCCATTTGAAAGCTGGAAAGTGTCAGAAGAAGAAGGCAAATTACTCCAAAACTGTGAAAAAATATATTATGAAGACCAATTGGGAAATTGCTCAGAATTAGTCATTCTATAGCATACTAAAAGTTAACTTAAAGGCAAACCACCCCTTTAATACTAATGAATGTTCCTTTTGAATGTTTGGAGTGGACAAATTGAGTTGCTGAATGATGACAACTGACGCTGTCGCTGACCTATTTTTGATGATGTCACTGACACTGGCATTGTAGAATTTGTAAACTAGGGGCCCAGCAATCATTCACCAGCCAGTTTGTGGGTTCTGATGCACAACTATTGGCTCATCTCAACTTGATCTTCTGACTACCCATCAATCAACACGAGGATGGAAATGTCCGAATCAGAAAATCTGACATCTCAGACCTGTTGAGGTTGCATATAAGTCAATGTGAGAAGTCTGAGTTTTCAGGTGAAAGATTTTAAAAAATTGGTGTTTCGGGTGAAAAATCCATGAAAACTGGATTTTTTCCCGCAAAGCAAATTTTTGCCAAATTTAATAATAAATGAGCATAAAAAACCCAAGTGGATTTGATCTGAGTTTGCAGCAGAAAATGTTAAGATAAAATCAGACTTTTATAAATAACTCAGATTTCTTATTCTTTTTGCCCGAAAACTTCGGGGTATTGCACAAAACCATCAAACGTCTCCCACTGACTTATATGCAACCTCGACAGGTCTGAGATGCCGTATTTTCTGATTCATCCTCGGGATTTAATAAATTCTGAAAAATTTGTGATTTTTTTAAAAGTCTGATTTTATAAAAAAAAAAAAATCACAAATTTTTCGGGATTTTTGCATTTGGAGTTTAGTAAATAACCTCCTTAGTGTATATACAGTATCTGAGGGATGCTTTGTAATGTGCCAGGTGTATAACCAAACCTCCATCCTTAAATCAAGGATCAAACATCATATCTCTTCCATATGGGGTCAATTGCTTATTGCCAAACTTTGCATATTTGTTTTTAAACTGCACAGGGAATTTAAAAAAATATTTTTTGAATAAATAAATGTTTTATATGTCTACGATGCAAAACCTTACAGCATTTACATTTGCATGAATATTCTTATATAAGCAGAAAAAGATGAAGACAATCAGTATAGAATGGGCAATGCATAATGTCTTCTTTCCAGTATACTGTATGTACTGTATGTACCAGATACTAGCAGTCTTTAGAACTGTTTGATTGTTTTTGGTTTATGCTTTTTAAGCTGCAATAAAACATCCTTTCAAACTTGTAATATTGTGTTTTACAACTCTAAGCAAAAAAGAGATAGTGAAAGAAAAAAAAAAAGGATGTTTTATTAGGGAGGGTAACGATTTCTTTAAGCTCTAATTGCTCTTTATTTTCAAGCTTAAATTCTTCAAAATCCAAACTTGATTATTTGACCTTGAACAGTGTGTTTGATGTTACAGCCAGATGAAACTATAACTCCAAAAGTATTTATTTTGTTGAGCCCAGACTTCAGACGATGAGCATTCAAGTCCACTCCAAGCAACAATCAATGATTAACCTGGTGTCCTTGGCACATCTGAGCATTAGAATAAACTAACTTAACTGAACTCATAACTACACAACACAGAGGAGGCAATAAATGAGGCAAGAGGGAAATAAAAAAAACATTTTCGATATTCTGCTGGGGTGACTTCTAATTTACCCATTTCTGCAGTGACGGTAGTGGGGTTAAAGGAGTCTCAAAGCTTAAATAAAGAAGTAGCTAGAAATATTGCACATTATGTTTTGAGCTTCTGTACCAGCCCAAGGCAACCACAGTTCTTTAGCAGTAAAGATCTGTGTCTCCAAAGATGCCCCAGTAGCTCCCCATCTTCTTTTCTGCTGATTCACTGCACATGCTCTGTGCTGCTGTCACTGAGCTTAGGGACCCACTCACAATATACAGTACACATAGAATAGAAATGTCACAATATAAGGCTGATTAGTAATTAATACAGATAATTACTACATGGCAGCACAGAAACCAGTGCAATTAGCATCAGAATTTAATAATCAGCCCTGTAGCATCAGCTTATATTACAGACAAACCTCATTTTCTGCTGGATAATTAGTGACGAGCCCTAAGCTTAGCTTCTCAACAGCCAATCAGAGCCCACTGACCATGTGAGTGTCACAGACACTTTCCAAGATGGTGACCCCTGTGACAAGCTGGATGTCTTGCTACTATTGTGAAGCTGAAATTTAGGTTGGTGCAAAAAGTGCAGTGTGGTATTTTTAGCCATATTCATTTTTAGGGTTTAGTTCTCCTTTAAATAGTTACACTGTTAAGTTAGATAAAAGACCAATGTCCATCACGTTCAGCCCCTACAAATGAACCCCAGTGCACATATATACACATAACTACTGTATACATCCCTATCTATGCCCTCATATGTATAAACTAAATATACCAGTATCTATACTAATTGTAGAGTTTACTATCACAATAGCCAATCATCCAAACCACACTTAAAGGTATTAACAGAATCAGCATCACAACATCACCCGGCAGTGCATTCCACAACCTCACTGACCTCACTGTGAAGAACCCCCTACGTTGCTTCAAATAATATTTGAATATTTTCTTCTAGTCTGAAGGGGAGGCCTCTGGTGCATTGGTCCTTTTTATAGGAAAAAAGATTCCCGCTATTTGTCTATATTGTCCTTTAATATACTTGTAAAGAGAAATCATGTCCCCTCACAAGTTCCTTTTTTCCAGAGAAACAACCCCAACCTTGACAGTCTACCCTCTAAGTCCTCCATCCCTCTAACCAGTTTAGTTGCACTTAGTCTCTGCACTCTCTTAAAGGGGAAGGAAACCTAGTCGGCGCAAACCCCCCACCCCCCCTCCCTTGTGTTGCCCACCATCCCTCCTCCCCCCTGGCCTACCCGTCCCGCTGAGCAAATGCCCCTAACTTGTTACTTAGCCTTCTGCGCAGGTCCAGTCCAGGGAGTTCACCGACGACATCTTCTTCCACGCAATCTTCTTCCTGCTGTGAACGGCGTTTTGGCACATGCGCAGTAGGATCATTTCGCTGGGAACGGATCTACTGCACATGCGACAAAAGTCATGCGCATGCGCAGTAGATCGTACCGGTGAACTGATCCTACTGCGCATGTCCGTTCAAAGCAGGAAGAAGATCGCGTGGAAGAAGATGTCGTCGGTGAACTCCCTGGACTGGACCTGCGCAGAAGGCTAAGTAACAAGTTAGGGGCATTTGCTCAGCGGGACGGGTAGGCCAGGGGGGAGGAGGGATGGTGGGCAACAAACTGGAGGGGGGTGGGGGGTTTGCGCCGACTAGGTTTCCTTCCCCTTTAAGGACTGCAGTCCAGAACTGCACTGCATACTCCAGATGAGGCCTCACCACATTAGCAATTCAAATAATTCAGAAACAATTAAAAAAGAGTTTCGT
Source organism: Xenopus petersii (assembly GCA_038501925.1). Lineage (NCBI taxonomy): Eukaryota > Metazoa > Chordata > Amphibia > Anura > Pipidae > Xenopus > Xenopus petersii. The sequence continues at coordinate 180,234,591 of CM076674.1, read as the reverse complement.
TCTTTTAGTACACTGGGATAACCACCTTTGTTTACCTTTACATGTTCCAGTCACTTTTGAATTTTCTCCTGACTGACCCTTGCATCAATAATTGTATTACATCCACTGCGATCCCATCAAAGTATTGTGGTTTTCAATGTAGTCAGCAATCTTATCCCTACGTTATTATGCCTTCCAAAAGCTTTCCTTCCACTAATGTCAGACTAACTGGCATATAGTTTTCAGACTGAGAACAGGATCTCTTATTAAATAATGGAACCACATTAGCAATTCAAATAATCCAGAAACAATTAGACCAACTGCAATCTGGTTTAGGATACAAAAGTTACTTGTAAAACAAGCATCCCATTTACATTCATACACCGTTATTGTGAGTAAGTGTGGGAATTTAGGCACGACCATAAAGAGAGTGACACAAAGAAGCTTGCTTTGTAAATATTTCAACATCTTTTATACCTTCACTTCCAGTATTGTGCAACATTTCATCTACCATGACCAAAAACCATTTTCAAAAACAACAACAAAAGGACACGGTAATTGGAGATAAAATAAATACAGGCACAGAATAAGACCACCCAAGATTTACTTGGTGGTGTATTATCCAAAAGGAAATGCTCTCCCTGCCAAAATGAAATTCCTTCTTCTTTCCTTTACATGAATTGTTTTGAAGTGTCAACCCAATTTATTATTGTTCAGGTTAGCATACATGTCGGACATTGTTCAAGACAAAATGCAATTATTTTATTTTCCTATTATTTCTTTTAATTGGAATGATTACAAGTTTGGAAATAGTAAACAGAGGGGATGGTGAGCCATATGCTGTTTATTGCTGAAATGTAAATCTAATCAAAATCCATATACATGACTGAAAGAGAAACGATTCTAGACTGATTTTTTTTCTAGATTTTTATGTTTATGGCAACAACAGTTTACCCAAGTCAAATAGGTTATTTTTGTTAAATGCTCTGCTCAAAATAACCACAACATGCTGTTTTCAGCTCATTCTTCATTTTTCCATGACATAATCTTATTTTAATTTGGAAGCTGCGCTATTAACTGTATATATGTCTAGATGTCTAGGTAGTTTCAGAAAAGCATATGAAAAACTTACTTAAGGTCGATATTCGACTGCCGAATTGAAATCCTTCGACTTCGAAGTCGAAGGATTTACCGCAACTTGTTTGATCGAACGATCGAACGAAAAATCGTTTTTCTTCTACCAAAAAAAGATAGCAAAGCCTATGGGGACCTTCCCCATAGGCTAACATTGACTTCAGTAGGTTTTAGGTGGCGAACTAGGGGGTCAAAGTTTTTTTTTTTAAAGAGACAGTACTTTGACTATCGAATGGTCGAATGATTTTTAGTTTGATTTGATAGTTCAATTCGAAATTGAAGTCCAAGGTCGAAGTAGCCCATTTGATGGTTGAAGTAGCCAAAAAAAACATTCGAAATTTGAAGTTTTTTTTCCTCTATTCCTTCACTTGAGCTAAGTAAATGGGCCCCTGGTACAATTTACAAAATGTGCACCAAGTTTAGTTGTCCAGAGCAGCCAATCAGATAGCATTTACTAGATATTTCATTGAAGGCTATGGGTTACCATCAGGGATGGGCGAATTTGACCCGTTTTGTTTCGCCAAAAATTTGCCGCCGGCGAAATGTCGCAGACGCCCATTAAAGTCTATGGGCGTCAAAAAAAATTTGTCTTTTTTTTTGACGCACGTCTCCATACAAGTCTATGGGCATCATTTTTTCGGCGAAACGAGGCGAAAAAATTCGCCCATCCCTAGTTACCATGACCCCATGCCAATCCCATTTATAGCCCCTGTGCACAATAATATATTTTCCAGTATGTCATTTCAGACATCACAAAAGGAATTAGGCTTTCTGCGGGGTTGTCCAAATTTAGCAATGCAGATGTCGAACTATTATAGAATTGCCACGAACCTAAGACACTTTTTTTTGGCTTTCGGGGAATTTGAGTGTGTATAAACGAATGTTATATCTTTTACTAGAATAACTGGACTAATAAGTGTTAAACAGTGTAATTATGACTGCATGGAGACGATCCCCCTGGCACAATTGTGGCGATGTGTCAAAACCCATGCAATTGGGCATGTTTGATGAATAGTGTAACTTCACACAATGGGACAAATTCACTAAAGGTCGAATTTTTACCGGCAAAGGCTTTGCCACACCACACCACTTCGCCAGACGCAGATTTATAAAAATGCGAAGTTGTATTTCTGTAGCTGAATGCTGGCGAAGTTTCTCTAGCGTTAATTCGTCAGCGTGAGCATTTCATAGTGAACTTTCACTAACGTTCATTACTGCCTAGCAAAACTTTGTTAATACACTTACGCTTAGGTCACTTTGAATATGTAACAATTAAAGATTAACGATCACTAATACGAAGTCCAGTAATTGTAGATTTTGGGGGAAGATAAGCTTTACGATGCATTAATACTGAATACTGAAGTTGTCACATATTTCATATTATACTGTATATATATATATATATATATATATATATATACATATATATATATATATATATATATATATATATATATATATATATATATATATATATATATATATATATATATATATATATATATATATATATATATATATATATATATGTTTTAAACAAATTCTGGCACCTGGGTGTCTTGTTGATTCCAGTGGAGTGCAGACTACCAAGGATTTTTAATATATATATATATATATATATATATAGAAAAAAATAAAAACTGACACAGCACTCCAAATTTTGTATGCAAAAAAGAAGATATATTGTAAAGCACATACCAAAGCCCAATGGGCGACGTTTCGGGGTATACAAACCCCTTTCTCAAGCCAAGGGCATCATTCAATTAACAAGCATTGGTTTACACCTATTTATACAAGGTAACACAGGAAGTTATACATAGCACATGACATCATTAACGATCCTCACACATTAACCCCTGAATTGCTTAATGTTATCCATGCAGGTATACAACGACTCAGCGTTAGTCCACTGCATATCCAAATCCAGCTAAAAAGAAACAGAACAAAGAATAAAAAACAGAAATGTGGTCAATATTTATCCCATCATAGAAATACATATAGGTCATAATCTTTATTAAGCCCATTAGGGGCTAACAAATTTAATTGATACCTCTCTTTTCCTCAACATTAGCTCTCTATCTCCCCCTCGTTTAGGGGAGGGTACACTTTCCAGAACCATATATTTTAAATCTGTATCCTTATGCCCTTTCTCCACATAATGTTTAGAAACTGGCAACTTCACATTGCCCTTCCTAATTGTAGATCTATGTTGGGATATGCGTGTTTTTATTTGTAATGTGGTCTCCCCCACATAGAGGAGACCACAAGGACAAATCAACACATAAACAGCAAATTTAGTCAAACAAGTGTAGTAACCCCTCAGAGTATATTTGCGACCAGTGGTCAGGTGCTCAAACGTTGTACCTTTATGCACACAGCAACATTGTGAACATGTAAGACAGGGGAACATCCCCTGTGATTTATTACCCATATACGATTGTATCGAAACTTGTTTTTCATTCGTGTCAGAGTGTACCAACCGACTTCCCAGTGTTCTCCCCCTTCTATATGACACAAGTGGGGGTCGGCCAAACTCCTGAACTTCAGGATATGAGGATTGAAGAATCCCCCAATGTTTACGGAGAATGCTAGCCACCGTGTTGCTGCGATCACTATAGTGAGTAACAAATGGTATAGACTGTTCTTTTTCTCTACGATGAACCTTAGCTTTCCTTGCCCTAGATTGGGCTCTATCCAGTACATATTTAGGATACCCACGTACAAGGAACTTATTATACATTTCTTTAGACTGCTGATCACGTCTCTCCGGCCTCTCAACTCTAGTGAACTGACTAATGGGGATAGAGTCCCTAGTATGTGCTGGGTGATAACTGGTATAATGCAGTAATTGGTTCCGATCTGTGGGCTTCGAGGGGGAGATAGAGAGCTAATGTTGAGGAAAAGAGAGGTATGGTGGATACATCAATTAAATTCGTTAGCCCCTAGTGGGCTTAATAAAGATTATGACCTATATGTATTTCTATGATGGGATAAATATTGACCACATTTCTGTTTTTTATTCTTTGTTCTGTTTCTTTTTAGCTGGATTTGGACATGCAGTGGACTAACGCTGAGTCGTTGTATACCTGCATGGATAACATTAAGCAATTCAGGGGATAATGTGTGAGGATCATCAATGATGTAATGTGCTATGTATAACTTCCTGTGTTACCTTGTATAAATAGGTGTAAACCAATGCTTGTTAATTGAATGCTGCCCTTGGCTTGAGAAAGGGGTTTGTATACCCCGAAACGTCGCCCATTGGGCTTTGGTATGTGCTTTACAATATATCTTCTTTTTTGCATACAAAATTTGGAGTGCTGTGTCAGTTTTTATTTTTTCTATGATATTGGCTACTTTGGCAGTGCCTTTTTGACAATTGCACCCAGAAACTAAGAGGGTTGTGCGGCAATATCTTCCTTTATATATATATATATATATATATATATATATATATATATATATATATATATATATATATATATATATATATATATATATATATATATATATATACAATTTCAAGTATCCACACTCAGTCCAAGGGGCAGATTTATCAAGGGTCGAGTACTTTGATTATCGAATGGTCGAATATTCAAACGATTTTACTTTGAATCGAATTCGAAGTCGAAGTCTTAGTATCCTATTCGATGGTCGAAGTATCCAAAAAATTACTTCGAATTTCGAATTTGTTTACATCGAATTCACTTATAAATCTGCCCCCAAGTGTCTACTTCTGGGTGCTCGGTCAGATACAAATTGGTGGACTTGTCTTGTGAAAAATTATTTTTTATTTAAATGCATCATAGTGTATCCACTTTTTATATACATATACAATGTATGCCATGCCATAAAGCCACCTGCAGAAAGAGACTATGGACCCAACTGTACTGGCAACATGTGGTAATAAAGGAGTACAAATATGGTATCCATTTTCCGGAAACTCGTTATCCAGAAAGATCCGACATACAGGAAGGTCATCTCCCATAGGCTCCATTTTATCAAAATAATCCAAAGTTCTAGAAATAATTTTTTCACTCTGTAATAATAAAACAGTATCTTGTACTTGGTCCAAACTAAGATCTAATTCATCCTTATTAGAAGCAAAATCAGCCTATTGGGTTTATATAATATTTAAATGATTTTTCTAGTAGACTTTTAGGTCTACTCGAAACCTAAAATCTGAATAACAGAAAGATCCCCTATCCGGAAAACCCTAGGCCTGAGCATTCTGGATAATAGGTCCCATGCCGGTAGTCAAAATGATCTAAATGGTGTGGATTAAAGATCTCTTTTACCAATTTTATAACAATCAATTCCTTCATTGATTTGACTTTTCTGATTAGCAGTTTTCCCCTTTATTAATATTACTTATAGCTGCATAAAACCATATTGTCAATGACTGTGTGGGTCAGAGAAAGGACTGTTTCCTTGTAACTAAACAGATTTCCCACAAATCTAGCAAAACATTTTGGTACAGAATTAGAATTTTTTTAAAAAATGTAGAGATCTTGACTGCCTTCAGTAATGGAGGATGAGCAGTAATAAAATTTAAAGAGGGATTCTTCAAATGGAGCATGATCAAAGAGAAGTACATAGGTACTGTTCATTAAGAAAAGAGTGTGAGACGTCTTGAAGTCCAGTAATTGATGATTTTGGGGGAGATAAGCTTTACGATGCATTAAGAAGGAATGCACTGAAGTTGTTTCATATTTCATAATAAGCCACTAATCCTGGGTCTCAATTTAATGTGTCCTTTCTTCTAATGAGTTTTACTTCCTATCGTTTGCTCTTTGTCTTTCTGTTCTCAAGCTCCCTTTAGTTTGGCAGTGTCAGGAGTGCAAAAGAAGTATATGCAAATAAATTACAGAATACATTATTAAAAAGGTTGTGAAAAGGGCTCATTTAGGATGTGAAAGACATTTTGCACCCTGTTTTACCATGCTATTACCCCAGGTTTTTGTGGCTATGAATATAGCACTCTCTGGTTGGGTGGTGCTATATTCATTGGGGGTCAGACAGGGGGCATATTGCTGTATCCTCTAATCATCCCCTAATGCGTGTGCCTAAATAATGGTAGATAGGATCTGCAACAGGTGCAGTGTTAAGGTGCAAAGCACAGTCAGACCTCAGCCAGAAGGACCCTGAAAAGAAATACAAGAGCTCTAAGGGCTCTTACACACGGCCGTTCCGACCTGCGCTCCCCTGCGTTCCGTTTTTTGGCGTTCAGCCGCAGGGGAGCGCAGGAATAGACGCAAGTAATTATTTGAAATGGGGCTGTACTCACTCAGGCGCGTGTAGGCGCCGAACGCAGGTTCAGACGCAACATGCTGCATTTTTCCTGCGTTCGGCGCCTACACGCGCCTGAGTGAGTACAGCCCCATTTCAAATAATTACTTGCGTCTATTCCTGCGCTCCCCTGCGGCTGAACGCCAAAAAACGGAACGCAGGGGAGCGCAGGTCGGAACGGCCGTGTGTAAGAGCCCTAAGGGGAGCAAGACTGCACCCTTGTTCAGGTTATGGTTACATAAGCTCACTTGCTGATGATGCGCTCTGCACTTTGTGATGGATAAAAATCCAGTGCAAGGAGCAGAGTGAAGTATATTAGTGAGCGCAGGCCAATCCTGTTCTTACCACTTACCATAGGGCAGATGATAAATACAGGATCCATTGCAACCTTTGTCCACCTCACTACCTAATTTGCAAGTCTGAACAACAAGAATGCGTTAAAATGTTTGTTTCACCAATTCAATCACTGAATAGCAGCTGTTTGAGATATTATGGGATGAACATATCCCGATATGCAATTTATAGCTAGCTCATCTCACTCAGTTCTACCTCTATATTTCACATTGGGAGATTTCTAGGAGAACCAAGTTTCTAAATATGGAATATAGAGAGGTGAAACTTGCAGTGGGGCGATAAGTATGAAACCATAATTAAACCACACAAAATTATGTACTGACTGTAATAACCACTTCCCTGTATAGTCAATGACAAATTGTCATTTGTGCCCTCCGTGGCAGTGAGAAAACTAGAATTGCTGCAGATCTTTAACATCTAAAGCCTATTTTGTATCATTAAGCCCTGATTTAAGCAAGATAGTTGGAGAACAACTTCATTCGGTACATCTGGTGACAATTAGACGACGTAACAGGGAACAATCATTGTTCTTGTTGAATACAACTCAGCATTCTGTGTGAGGTCTCGCTATTTGGCAAGAGAAAGTATAATCATGAAAGATATTGCCTTTAAGGAGCAGGAATAAAAAAAAGTCTAAAGACTGAAGAACTCAGTTCATGGTAAAATATTAGAACAGGTGGCGTTATTCCACGTTTATGTTATATAATAATTTTCTTTGCTGAAAGAGCAACCTTTTCTGTCTACTCTTCTAGGAAGGCTTTCCACTTAATGGTAGAACATTTTTTATGGGATTTGCTTCCATTTAAATTTAAGAAATTGGGCTTTGATGTTGGGGAGTCAGGTCTGACTCACACTGGTGTTACAATTCATTCCACAGGTTCCATTGGGTTTAGGTCAAGCAATTCAACTTCTTCCATTGGCATTGTCAGGGTCCCCACTGATGACGCCGCCGGGAGCGCTCAGAAGTGCGTCTTCTCCCGGCGGCGCAAGATCCAAAATGGTGGTGCCCATGCCGCCCACGTGGTTTCAGCTCTGGCGAGATGACGCAGGCGCGATGACGTCATCACCCAGTGCCAAATTCAAATAAAAAGTATCCTTGTATAGGTTTATGTTGCTATATGAACCTGGGTGTTATTTCCTTTGAATATTCCTGCTTTCCTGCCTGTTTTTTTTGACCCTTCGCTGCCTTCCTTGTGATCCCTTGCCTGTGACTCATCTACGACTCCTGTTTAACCCTTTGGCTACCATGACTTGGACTTTTTGCTCCTGGGCTTCCTCCTTGGTCCCGACTACCCCCTTTGGGAGCCGCTAGGCCCCCTGACAGGCATCAGTGAAAAGTCAGAGAATCGTGAAAAATGTTAGTATATGATGTACTGGCACCTGATGGCAATGATATCCAATTAAAAAGCCAATTACATTTTTAATTAATGAAAAGGAATGTCCAAATGATTTTGACAATATAATTTGCATCATCTGCCACATTTGTGGCAATTTTTCATGTTTGTTATAATGACAATAAGATGGCTGTGGGAATCATCTACAACATATTCCAAAAGCAATCTGCACATTCCCTTATGACTGATTTAAACTAGGTAGCCTAAATAAAGAAAAGACTGGATTGCTACTGTAAAGTGAAATGTCACTTTCCCAAAAAAGCTAACGCTAAACACAATATTGAATTCATATATAAAATTGGGGCTTGGAGACTTGCCTGTGTTTGCATGTAAGATGTAAAGTTAATGTGCGTGTCATATATTTCATCCAATTGAACAATATATATTGACCACAATGTACCAAAGAAGAATTGTAACAGTACATTTTAGAAGGAGTCCTTTCAAGGCTTCTTTACTGAACACACAAAAGGAATATATTGGATTGAGATCTGGACTTCTGTAAGAAGCAATAGTCACTCTTTAGTGGGCTGATGGGGCTGTTTGGGTCTCTGTGTACTTTAAATGCCAAGGCCTATTTTGACTCCCAGTCCAGACCTGATTGACTGAACCATTGTAGGATGTTTATCTATTTGTTCTCAAGTGTCAGGAACTCCCTGAGTTCAAACCAGGGACCTGTTATATTTCTGCAACGGCTCCTCCTGCTTGAGCCACAAGAGGCACTGAGAAAACATCAACTGTGACTCTGCCTCCAGGTCAATATTCTCTCATCAATGCCCAAGTTCCAGTTGGGGTCAGTTGCTCATTAAAGAGCTATTTAAGCCACCCACTTCCCCGATGATGCTGGATCATTGGGCTACCTGCCATATCCTAGTCTTGTGTAGTTTTGATCTTGTTCCTGATCTTGTTTTTCTCTGGTTCCTGTGATCTGTTCCTGTTCCTGACCTGTTCCTGATCCTGTTCCTGCAACCTTGTTCCTGATAACCTGCTTAATAAGTCCTGCTCCTGTCGCTATTCCTTTGGTTCTGACTCCCGGTTTGACCTCAGTTTGTTTCCTGACTCTGCAAGTTCTCTGTCTGTCCCAACCTTTGGCCTGTTTCTTAGATTATGTTCGTCTGCCACCTGCCTTTGACCTTTGGACTGTTTCAATGATTTCTGTCTGTCCTATTTTCAATTGCCTGGGGTCTGTGTAAGTTTTTACTTTATTAAATGAAATAGTCACTCAGCACATTGGCTCCTGTCAGTTTAATCATAAGATAATCCTAACAATGAGCAAATGGAGTGCTACACATGCATTTTCCTATCTGTTGCATCATCTGGTCACAAGTTCAAAGCATTATGGGGCAAATTCACTAAAGGACGAAGCGCCTAACACTAGCGTTAATTCTCTAGCATAGCACATTTTCGTTAATTCCTGATTCACTAAGGAACACTGGCGTAAATTTGCTAGTGTTACCTCGCACCCTTACGCCTGGCGAATTTGCGCAACGGATGCAACTACGCAAATTCACTGATGCTCGCATTTTTCTGAACGCAACCTTTTACGCCAGACTTCCTTCGCCACCTCAATAGAGTAGATAGGGATTGCTTCAAAAAAATTTTAAAAAATGTCTAAGTCCCAAAAAACGCTGGCGTTTTTTCTTTTGTTATGAGTGATAGGCTGAAAAAGATCAACATTTCCTAACTCATGGCACCTTAACTATACAGTGGGCACATGTGTAGGGAAAAATAAAAATTTTATTTGCTGTTTAGAAGGTTTCCCAGGCGTGTGTAGTGATGCTACATATACCTCCATTGTAACTTCAATTTGGAGCCGTATGCAAATTAAGCATCGCTACCTTAACTTCGCTTTGCTTGGCGAACTAACGCTAGTGCAACTTCGCAACCTTACGCTTCCCCTGAGCACAACTTCGGATTTTAGTGAATTTGCGTAGCGCAGGCGAAAATACGCCTGGCGAAGTGCGGCGAAACGGATGCTGGCGCAAGTACGAATCTGTGAATTTGTGAATTTGCCTCTATGTATGGCACTGTACAAATCTACATCCCCGAAAAGCACCATACCTACAGATAGGGATGTAGTTCGACGGCGAACTAGTTCGCGCGAACTTCGACTGTTCGCGTCCGCCGAATGTTGGCGAACGTCGCGCGACGTTCGCCAATACGAGTTCGCGTTCGATTCGAACAAAAATTGTTCGACCATTCGATTCCTTCGACCGCTAAAATCGAAGGATTTTCGTTTGAATCGAACGATCGAAGCCATTGGATCGAATGAAATCATTCGATCGAATGGCTTCGATCGTTCGAGTCGAACGAAAATCCTTCGATCGAACGATTAAAATCCTTCGATCGTTCGAATCGAACGATTTTCGGATGTTCGAAGTTCGCGAACTGTTCGCGAACTGTCCGCATTTTTTGCCGGTGTTCGCGAACGGCGTTCGCGAACACATCGGCGGCGGTTCGCTACATCCCTACCTACAGAGTAGCACAACATCTTTTTAATGATTATATTTTGTTATCTTGCAGGATTCAGATATTTTCTTCACTTGTAAGGCAGATGAAACACGGGGTGCCCATTGCAGCATACAAAACCTGAATAATTTGCATAACTCCTACTTTCTGGGAGCTGCCTTTATATTTGGTTAGTTCCCTAACAACACTGGGTCCTTTGTGGATTTCCAGCAAAAATATTCATATAATTGAGGTCACTCCTCTACTCAGGATTCTTGGCAGTTCTATAAGGGATTGCTTGGGCTCTGTGTCCTGCCTGCTCAGAGAGACCTTCCAAAAATGTTGATTACAATTCAATACCTTTCCACAGGACAACCTTCCTTTGGAAAGTCTACTCCAATATGTGAGCTGGGAATGTGGGACCATTTGACCCATCTGTTCCTTCCAAAATACTCCAGCTTCCAGAACCTGGCAGCTAAATTCTTTCAAAGGTAAAATTAAAGGCAAAACATGTTTTTTCACCTTTTTATTTTGGCCACTTTCTAGTACTTTAGTATTTTCTTATGCTTTATTGTCATGATGTTGCTACATTGCTTGTAGTGTTAAATGGAATGTGGACACTTCTGATTGAGATATTTTATGGCAATATTCATGCGTGTTACTTATTATTTGGGCTCTCTCAGTTCCAGCGCATGATTTGCTAGTTCACATTTCAGCAGGAGAGTTTTTCATGCAGAACTTTATAGATGGGAACTCTTTTTTTTTTTAATGAACTTGAGTCTGGAGAGTTACTTTGCTGGTCAATTGGATGATAATTCGCCCCCCCCCCCCCCAACACACATGTTTCCACTTCATCTGCTTCTTCCTATTTATTAGACCTTAGAGAATGGACATCACAGAGCTATCCCTATTTGAACTGAGAGCGGTAATAAATTGCCCCCTCTGTATAAGGAATTCCTTTAATTTATTATGGCTGAAGATGAAGACAACAAGGCATCAAGCTCTTTATACAGTAAGAATGGTTTGGCGGCGTCATACGTCAAACTCAGATTAAAAACAGCACAGAATTTACTGAGTTCATTACCTTTCCCTCCAGTGTTAGGGAAACTGGTATTAAACCTCACTCTTTATATATTGCTGCCCTCACTTCATGGAAGGTCCCCCTCGTAGTGTTACATCTGTATTAGGAAGCATAAACTATAGGCAGAACAGATCCTGTACATTTTTAATAAGTCATAGTGTAGTTGTTTGTTGCACACATATGGCAACGCCGTGGGATTAGATCATCTTTTGTTTATTATCCAATGACAAAGAAGCCTGATTCAGATGCCATTTTTTATCCCTCAGATTAGGAAACAATAGCTGCAAAGAGCATTATTTATATAGAAATCAAATAAACACTCAAGCCATCAAAAAGTAGCTGATTAATGACTGTGGGAAAACAGCCTGTGTGGTCTACACCTATAGCCTCTTATAGTGAGGTGCAGTGATGGGTGAATTTGTCCCGTTTCCCCGAAACATTTGCGCCTTTCCAGCCTTATTTTCGAACGCCAATAAATTCTTGAAATGCATTGAAGTCAATGGGCGTCAAAATTAATTTGACGCATGTCAATTTCGACGCCCGCAACAATTTTTATACGCGTGTCTATTTTGTCCAAATGCATTAAAGTCAATAGACATCTGAATCATTTTTATGCAGCAAATTTTCCCAGCCGTTTCAAATTTATTCACCAGCGGTGAAACGTGGAAATTCACTATGAATTTGCGCCTGACGAATTTATTTGCCCATCACTAGTAAGGTATTCTTCTGTCTCCCACTTCAGCTTCCCTTTGCATTGATTTTACCCTGATGCTTCTGCTGATGGTCCATTGACAAGTGATTGGGAATAATTTAAAGGGTTTAACTTGAAATTAACTTCTTCTTAATTTTCGTAAGAGTTTTAAGACAATTCCCAACCAGTGACTCACAAGCAACATGTTGCTCAACCCCTTGGATTTTGCTCCCAGTGGCCTGAAAACAGGGGCTTATTTTTGAATTCTGAGCTTGAAGGCATGTTTTTGTTGCATAAAAACCAGGTGTACTGCCAAACAGAGACTCCTGTAGGATGCCAGTTGGTAGGGACTACCAAATAGTCAATCACAGCACTTATTTGGCTCATGGGTAAAAAGGGTTGAGAACCTCTGACTTACGGTATTCTCTGTTTACCAAAGCTCTAAACTTAGTAATCAGACAAGGAAATCAGAATGGATGTTAAATAGCAGAGAACCTTAATAGCAAGGCCTTTCAACACAATTTTCAATTTTTTGTCCAAATGCATTAAAGTCAATGGGCGTCACAGCACATTTTTTTGCCAGCTAATTTTTGCCGCAGTTTTGCGACTTTATTCGTGGGCAGCGCGCATCTTTGCCTGGCGAATGTATTCGCCCATCACTAGCTGTAACCCATAGCAATCAATCAACGACTGTCTTTTTTCAGCCAGCTGCAGGTTGAACAATGAAAGCAAACATTTGATTGGTTGCCAGGTTCACATTTGCCCAGTGTTTAAAAATGAGCCACTGTATGCAATTTGTTTTTCCTGGATTGTATTAAAGAGTAAATTACCTGTTAAAAATACAAGTTAAAAAAGAATCTCCATAATCCTGTTCAGCTACTACACATGCTGTGGATACATTGCAGATAAAGTCATTGTTGTACTTTTTTTTTTTTGCACAATTGCAACAATTGCAATAGAAAACATATTGTGCGCATGAAGAAAAATGGGATTTAGGTGTATGGTAAATCATAGCTTTTCTAATGCATGGGTCAATTATGCAACACAGAGCCAGAAGGTGGCAGTGTTGCATTGTCAGTATCAAGGCAATTGGAAACAGCAGCATGAAGTTTATTTTGGACATTTGCATTTGAATTGAATCTGTGGATATACAGTTGTTTCTGCCATTTACCTGCCTGAAAGAAAATCCTGAGGGCCTGTGCAGCCATAAAGTTATAGGTGTTTAGAACACGGTACACTCATCCACTCTCTACTTTTCCTACTCAATAAGTAAATTAGTCTGTGTATGAATCACAAAAACACATCATAATTTATCCTATTTCTGTCAATGTGTCTGTACATTCAGCCTGACATTTAATGAGGTTCCTCCTGAATAGGTGAATATATATGACCCATCTATACAAATATTCCTACACCCAGGGCTCATGCCCCAAATCCAAGTATAGAAGTAGAGCCATCTCTGTATTTTTCAATAATATCTGGGCATCTGTTTAAGATTATAGCGCTTGCATAGCATATAAAGCTTAAAGGGGTCGATAGTCTTTAGATTAACTTTTAGTATGATGTAAAGAGCAATATTCTAAGACAATTTGCAATTGTTTTTTATTTTTTTATTATTTGTAGTTTTTGAGTTATTTAGCTTTTTGTTCAGCAGCTCTCCGGTTTGCAATTTCACCAGTCTTGTTGCTAAAGTCCAAATGACTGATTACACTGATTTCAATAAGAGACTGGAATAGAATAGAATAATGACTAATATAATGTAGCAATAACAATACATTAGTAGCCTTACAGGGCATTTATTGTTTAGATAGAGTCAGTGACCCCCTTATGAAAGCTGGAAAGAAATAGAAGTAGAAGGCAAATCATTCAAAATGTATAATAAAATAAATAATGAAGACCAATTGAAAAAATCCTTAGAATTAGCCATTCTATAATATATTAAAAGTTGACTTAAATGTAAACCACCCGTTTAATTATCGTAAATTATTTTCAAGCTGCTAATAATTATCCTTTAGGACCCACCTCATTGGTACAGTATATGGGTTGGGCAATCTGGCGGAACAATTTTGAAGCCCCCTCCAGTTTATTCACAATATTATATAATATTTAATATTATATTGTTGTCAAGATATTAGAAGTTTTTACACTGCTAATAAAATGAATTTGAAACAACAGCGCCTCCTGCTGTTTGTTTTAGCTGACTGGACACAGGTAATCTGACTAACTTCATTTTATGAGCAGAGCAACATCACAAGACTCTTCTTTCTTATGAAACCTTGTTTCTACCAACTGAGTCCAACTGGCAAAAATGAACAGCAAGTGGCGCTGTTGCTTCAAATTCATTATATTAGCTGTATAAAAACTTCTAATATCTTCAAAACTAGAAAAAAATAACGCAAATTGCAAAAGCATTCTGAAGAACGCTCTGAGTAATTTTACATTCACTTAAGGTATCAGCTAGTGTGTCACGGGCTGAACCCCAAGCAGCAGACACGATGCAGTTTAATAGTTTGGTGTAAAAAGAAAACTTTACCAGCAGGGCCGCTTCTGCCATGAGGCAAGGTGCGACCCTTGTCTCAGGCGGCAGCAAGCGGCCAGTTACAAGGGGGCGGCAAAAATCTGCCTCTTGTAACTTTAAGAGCTGAACTTCCGGGTTTTAACCCGGAAATTCGGCTCCGGAAGTGCAGAAAGCGACATTGCGCTTAATGCACTAGCGATACTGCCCCCTTAGACCCGCTCCAACGCTAATTTTGAAGCGCGGAGTGGGAGAGGAGGGGGCCGGCAGCTGGGCTGCTGCCTCAGGTGGCAGCAGCCCCAGATTCAGCGCTGTTTACCAGTGTTGGATTTTTTCAAAATGTGTGCTTTCCAAAAATGCCCAATGTGCATAGGTTCACTTTAGTATGTGACTGCTAGGAGCCCCAAAAGGAAGACACCCAATATGATCTATCAACCTCGGTCATTCCAGCTACTGCAAAATCAACACATTTACTGCATTTTGTGTAGAGTGCAAGGACTGCTTCTATTCCTTTGTTATATTCTTCTTTAGTCAAAACTGAAAGACGCTATTTAGTAGAACAGCCTGAAGCTCCACATAATAGTTGAGGTTTTGTATCCTGGTGTGTAGACTAAGGGTAATATAGACTTTGCCCTGGATTTCCTCTTGAAAGGACCTATAGTCTACTTTAGTCTAACCAACTGATGTTTAAGGACCATTATCGCCCACATTACTGTGTTAAACCTTCCTCCATATTACAGTCAAAACCCTTTAGGAGATCCATGAGTTATCTATGCTCTCCTGGTGGTGACACAAATGTGATTTCATATGGTCAAATAATCAACAATTATGCAACCTTTTTGTAATAAAAATACCTGGTGGTCTAGTGGTGCGGCGGCGTGGACGGCCGCCACGCCGCCGCTCTCCTTCTCCTGTCTCCAGCGCCGGCGCCATCTTGGTTTCTTAGGACGCGCACGGCGCGCCTGCGCGCCTCTTAAAGGTACAGGCGCGCTGGCGTGATTACGCCAGCGCGAATTGGCACACGTTTTGGTGCGAAATTTGAAAGTATATAAGGCCCATTCATACTCCCAGCCAGTGCCCGTGATAGAACTTGTTTCTAGTGGTTCCTGAGCCTTGTGCGTCTGATCTGTATCTAGTCCGTTTGATTGCCCGTGTTTGCCCCAGCCTGTTCCTGACTATTCTGTATCCTGACCCTCGCTTGCCTATGACAACTCTTCCTGCTTAACCCCTTGATTGACAACCCGGTTTGACCCTTGCCTGCCTGACGATTCTTGATATCTACCTGCCTCGACCCAGCCTGTCTGACGATTCTCTTGCCTGTTCCATTTGTACTGTGATCTTCGACTCTGCTAACAGCCGTGCCCCTTCGCCAGCCAGAACATATCGTCTTGTACCCCTCGTTAAGTCCAGGTGGCACCCAAGTAAGCTGAGGACTCCGCCTGGAGCCCAACGGTGGTCACACTACTGGTGAAGCCGAGCCGAGACCAGGGTGCTTGGCATTTGTTCTGGTATCGGGTGCCGGCCGTGACATTTTTTCATAGTTCTTTTTTTTTTAATGTAAAATATGACTTCTTTTTTTATCTCTCCTATAAAAGCCAGTGCTTCATTTGCTCTACAAAGCCCTCCAGTGAAGTCATTGCACAATTCAGGCCCCTGTTTAAAGTTAAAATAAATCCACAAGCACAACTTTGTAGAAAGGTCCACACATCAAGTTTCATATGATTCAAACGATTACGTTTCAGCAATAGATATTCAAAGAATTACAATAACAAAGCAATTTTTAGCTGATTCTGAAAATACTTCTCATTTCCACATTTGGGGAAAATTTCCATTCTTGTATTGGTCATATATTCCATTCTATATTTAAAATATAAAACACATGTTCAGTTAACTACTCTGTAACCCAGGGTAATTCTTTCAACAGTATACATGGCTGGGCAGTCAGTGGTATCTAAGATTAGTGGTCTTCAGCCCTCAGGTCAGATTACAAAGCAGACTGATTAAATGAGGTCCTTTTCATTCAGACAATGTCTCTGCAATATTTAAGTAACATTTGTTCTGAGGTTTTTTTTTTGCCCACCTGCTGAGCTTGAAATTGCAATTACTCACCACATCTCTTACCATTGCAGTATGCTATTTCTCATAATTCTTGATGATTTGATTTTTGGAAATCAAAAGTTCATGTTTAACAAGAAAAAGCTCTTGCTTTACAACACAGTCATTCACAAGAGCTTACACTGTGTTTCTTCTCTTTACAATAAGTTGCAGTTTAGTTAAATATATTTGAAACAAAACCAATCACTAAGATTTGTAAAGGAACACAATTTATCACCTTTAGCCTTATTAACCTTACCCAATTTCCCCAACTTTTTCAAGAGGTCTGCATTAAGTTCAGTAAAGTGCAGTAAGTTCAGTATATAAAATGTGTCATTTCTACCTACATATTTGGCAATTTTTTTTCACAAAATTGCGACAAAAATTTGCAGTGAAAAAAAATTGTAGAGGAAAAAACACCCATTTTCTTCAATGCATATTAAGTGGGAAAAAACTTGAGAAACATGCCCATTGACTTTAATGCATTTAAAGTGAGAAAAAATGCCCATTGGCAATGCATTTAGAGTGAGAAAAAACTTGAGAAAAAATGTCCATTGCAGCAACAAAAAAGTCGCCATCAAAAAAAAGTCTAATAGACTTTAAAGCTTTTCGTTTCATAAATTTTTCAGCAGTTTTGCAAATTTTTCGGCAAAGCGAAACAGGGCAGATTCTATCATCACTATTGCCTGTATATTCCAGGCAGACAGAACTGATGGATCAAATCAACGCTATACCAGATTGGGGTGAAATTTTTCGCAGGCCACAAATGCTTTCAGGAAACTGTGGTGAATGTTCGCTGCAGTGAAAGATTTGACATGACAAAAAAAAAACTTGTTGATCGGCAAATTTGGTGGACGCATAAAAATTGACGCTCGTCAAAATTATTTGGACGGCCATTGACTTTAATCCATTTGGTCAAAATAGTTGTGATTATAAAAATTGGCGCTTGCGGGAAAATTATTTTCACGCCCTTTGACTTCAATGCATTTCACAAGTTTTTCGCTGTTTCACAAATGTTTCTGGTGTTTCACAAATTTTTTGGCGAATTGAAACGGGACAGCTTCGCTCATTACTAGAAATGTTCAGTTACAACTGGTTAAAACCCTTTTGGGATATCTCAAAACTTCAGCAAATCTGAAGCTAATTAAATGTATATTAGATATGAGTAAAATGGACAAATAAAAAACATAGCAATTCTTCATTGTTGTCCATCTGTCCCTTTTCATTTTGAAAAAAATTGCTCCAGCTGATTTTTGAGTTGCTATAATTAATTATGTGGTGTAAATGTAGTACATGCAAAAAATTGGGCCAATATTTTTTTAGCACCACCCTAAAGATCTTCAGATATGGTTAAAATAGTTCAATCATGGTAGTTATGGGCTGATCAGAATCAACTGACCAGTGTTGAGGTATGTAATCTCAAAGAAATCCAATGGCATTTCACATATTCAGAATAATTAGTTTGAAATCTGATTATCAGTATTTAAGTAAATGCTTTATATTATAACAAGAAATAACTTCAAAAAGAAGATCAATGCTCCAATTATGAAATTGGACATCCCAAATGTGTTGTTTTGTTGGCTAGTATGAGATAAAATAAATAAATAAATCCTGAAATTTCAAAAAAAAAAAAAAAATTACAACTAACGATATTTGTTTATCAGTGGACAGTTGCATTGATTCTAAAAAATTCCAACAAAGTCTGAATCAGATCCAATCTGCCCCTTAATCTATTACAATGATTATTTGTGTAGGCCTATTTATCAACAGTCTCATTTTAGTGTTTTTTGAGGATTGTGAAACCACGACTAAACTCACTTTCTCTAAAACCACAAATGTCATGAAATGTATTAAAAGACGATAATTTAAAAAGCACAAATGAAAAACAGGACTGAATGATCTGAATTAGGCTGGTTTTGTAGTTTTATAGTAGGCTAGTTTCATGATTTTATAGGGCCTCTAAGGGGGCTATTTACTAACATTCGAATTTCCACAAATTGTATTTTTTCTCAAAACTCCTTTTTTTCTGGTTGGGCTTTTTAGGGCAAAAATTAAATTTTTTTGTGTAATTTTTTCCCCTAGATTTAAAAAGCCAGAATGCAAAATGTCAGAATCTAAAAACTCAGCATCTCAAACCTGTTGAGGTAATTTATAAGTCAATGGGAGTTATTATATCCACATTTAAAGATATTGTGGGTTTAGCCCAATAATCCGAAAAAGTGGGATTTTCAGGCACTAACCTGAAAATATTGAGCGTTTCAGTAGTAAAGGCTGAAAAATTCATACTATTCGATTTTGCGCTCAATTTTATTGTGTTTTTCCCGACCTGACTTTTTAAAGCTATTTTATTGACATATAAGGTAAATTGTGGATGGGAGTTTGGTTGAGAATTGTTAATAAAAAAAATTTGATAAATTCAGATTTTTGTAAAAAGAACCCTCAAAATTAGAGATTTATGAAGAGTATAATATAATACTACATAAACTTCTCCAAGTAAAAGCAGGCAAGGTCCCATGAAGTCAATGGGAGCTGCGCTGATCCTATTGACTATTTCTTTAGCTATTCAGACTTTTAGAGGTTTTGGAATTTTTTTAGCTTGAAATTGTCCAAAAAGCTTGAATTTTTAAGTTTTAGATATTCATATTTCTTTCAGGCCTTTTTTTCTTTTTGTAATTTTAATAATTGGATCATTTAATAACTTTCAAGGCATTGGTGATTTTACAGAAATTGAGTTTAAAAGTGGTTTCCAAAAGCTCTAATAAATCTAAAATTTGACCTTAAATAAATAGGCCTCCCCATATCTTCTTCGTCTTCATCTTTGCTTCTACTGAGACTATAAAACCAGCCTACTTGCCCTTGCTTATATAAGAGTAAGCTTGCACGTCAATACTCAAAAACTCCTTACATACATTTTCCTAGAAATGAAAACTCTAGAAAAAGAGTTACATGATACCTTCAAATTCAAACTTAAATTGACAATTTGGTTCACTAAAAACACTGCAAGGTCTGTAAATGTCTGTGGAATGTATAAAAGGCAGAGCTTTTGAACATTTTCATGTCTGAGAAAAGCAGCGTAAGGAGTTTCTATGAACATATATTGCAGATGAGTGTGGTTATTCTCAGAATATTTCCTCTACATTGTTGAAGTAGACATTGGATAGGCTGAAGTTGAATCAGCTTGGCAGTGTGGTTGCATATGTAAAATGACAGTTGAAGATTAAATAAACATCTACTGAGAAACTGGTCTTTTGGGTTAGAAGTTCAACGTGGGATACCTCTTGGTTAAGGCTACATTGTCTGATTCAACAAATAGAAACGTGGTCTTGAGGCATCTCAAAAATGCCATCAGAAAAAAAGGCTAACTTAAATGTATCAAAAAAAAAAAAAATGAACGAACTGTTATATTGAAATATGTTAAACTTGCACATTTGTTCCTAACATATATCAAAGTGTTACGGATGAAATATGCTGAAAAAGTCAGCAGAAGTAAATTAGTAAGATGTGTATCACTTCCTCACCAGCGTAGATGTAAAGTAAAACTAGATTCCACTTGTATTAAAATGCTTACTTAAGAACATTTTTGTGCTCTTTTAGCGATTCTATTACAGCTTGATTATAGTTTCTCGGGGAGATTATTCCAGAACAAAATTGTATTGTCTAGTATCTGGGATTTAAGAAAGGCTTTATGATTTTCTTTACAAGAGCAGTGGGATTTGGGGATTCGATTGCTTGGCCTTCATACGGAATTACTGATATTAAATTGCGTGCTGCTTTTGAAACAAAGAGCACATTTCAAAATGCACTTGTGATTCTGTAAAAATTGCATATAGTCTATTTTAGATTTTTTTTTTGTGAGTTTTAAAACAATAGCTGGATCAATAATATTTTTTTATGTTTGTAAAGCTCCAATGCCTAAGCAGTACTATACAATATTGTACAGAAAAGGTATACAGTTATGGGACCTGTTATCCAGAATGCTCTGGACCTCGGTTTTTCTGGATAATGGATCTTTCCATAGTTTTTAAGTCTAGTAGAACAACATGTTAACATTAAATGAATCCAATAGGCTGATTTTGCTTCCAATAAGGATTCATTATATCTTAGCGTGGACCAAGTACAAGGTAATGTTTTATTACTACAGACAAAGAGGAAATCATTTTTAAAAATTTTGAATATTTGGATAAAATGAAGTCTATGGAGATAGTCTTTCTGTAATTTGGCAACTTCTGTATAACAGATCTCATACCTGTATACAAGGCATTATTACATTTATTACGTGGTTCAGAAAGTTCTCCTTAGGTTAAGGAACAGTAACATCTAAAAATTAAAGTGTTTTAAAATAATGGCAATATAATGCTCAGTTTCCCTGCACTGGTAAACTGGTGTGTTTGCTTGAGAAATTCTACTATAGTTAATATAAACAAGCTGCTGTGTAGCCATGGGGCAGCCATGATACACAGTAGATAATAGATACAGGGCCAGATTCAATTCAGTGAGAAAAAGGTTTATTACGTGAAAACTCATGAATGAGATTCCATTTGGGATGCAACTCAATTCAGAAAAACATCTCACAATTTATCAAGTCTATGGGAAAAAAAAGTGAATTAGGAGATGTTTTTTTCTCTTCCCACTGAATCTCATCCATGAGTTTTCATGTGATAAACCACAAGATAACTTTTTTCTGGTAGAATTTTATAGTATACTACTCTGCTTATAAATAATGGCACCAGTATGGTTGTAACAGATACAGAAAAGGCAAATGTGCTAAATCAGTTCTTTTCTTCAGTGTTATACAATGGAGAAGTCCGAGTTCCCAGGCTCACTTCATAGTTGCACTGATGGCTCAGCTCAATCTAGTCAGTGGCTGACTCAGGATATGATTCATAAAGCTTTAATAAAAAATAATGTAAACAAGGCACCAGGGCCAGGTGGCATACACCCCTGGGTTCTAAGAGATCTTAGTTCAGTTTTAGACTGGCCTCTATTTCTGATTTTGTCAGATTCACTTTCATCTGGTATGGTAACTATGGATTTGAGAAAAGCTGATGTCATTCCAATATTTAAAAAGGGATTACAATCTCAGCCTGGCAATTATAGGCCAGTAAGTTTAACATCTGTGGTGGGCAAATTATTTGAAGTCTTGTTAAGAGATCACATTCAAAATTTTGTCCTAGTGAATGGTATTATGAGCAGCAATCAGCATAGCTTTATGAAGGATAGGTCATGTCAGACAAATTTGATTGCATTTTATGACAAGGTAAATAAGATTCTGGACAGGGGAGGGGGCAGTAGATGTGATCTATTTGGATTTTACCAAAGCTTTTGATACAATGCCCCACAAATGACTGCTTTCTAAACTAAGATCTGTTGGGCTTAATGAAGTCATTTGCACATGGATTGCACTGGCTACAGGATTGGGTACAGAGGCTGGTTGTTAATGGTACATTCTCTTCTTGGAGTAAAGTCCTTAGCGGGGTCCCTCAGGGTTCAGTATTGGGTCCACAGTTATTTAACTTGTTCATTAATGACTTAGGGGAGGGTGTTGTAAGTAATGTATCAGTGTTTGCAGATGACACAAAATTATCCAGCCCAATTAATTCCATCCAGGATGTAGCATCCTTGCAACATGATCTTGACTAACTGGGCAGCTACTGTAAGTGGCAAATGAGATTCAATGTTGATAAATGTAAAGTTATGCACCTGGGCTGTAAAAATATCCACTTCTACCCTTAATGGGACTGCACTAGGCAAATCCATTATGGAAAAGGACCTTGGAGCCCTTGTAGATAATAAACTGTAGCAAGCAATGCCAGTCAGCAGCATCAAAGGGCAAATAAGGTCTTGAGCTGTATTAAAAGGAGTGTTGATTCATGACAGAAAGCGGTCATTCTTCCACTGTATAGAGCACTGGTAAGGTCCCATCTAGAATATGTTTTACAGTTTTGGTCTCCATCACTCAAACAGGACATTATTGTATTAGAGAGGGTACAGAGAAGGGCAACTAAGCTGGTAAAAATTATAGAAAATCTTAGCTATGAGGAAAGACTGGCAAGACTGGCCAAATTAGGGTTGTTCATGCTTGAAAAGAGACGTGATATGATAACTATGTATAAATATATAAGGGGATCATATAATAATCTCTCTAATGCTATATTTACCTGTAGGACACAAGGTCACCCATTCTGATCAGAAGAAAGGAGGTTCTGTCTAAATATTGGGAAGGGTTTTTTTTCAGTGAGAGCTGTAAAGATGTGGAATTCTACTTTGTTATCTGTTATCTACTGTGTAACCTTTTCACCTTTTTAGCTTTGACTGACTGCTCTATGGTTATTTTAAAGAAAAATCAATTCTTCATTTGTAATCAATAAAAACAAAAGTTGCCTAAATGTTAAACAACATACAAGTAATTTGTAGGGAAAAGTAATGCTGAAAATAACAATAAAGTTAGTGAAAGTAGATTTCCCTCTGTCTTGTCTGAGATAATTAAAAATTGCCTATATTAGATAAAAAGAGGACTGAAGGGAGCTTTCATGTTGTGGTTAATATATATATTTCTGATTTGGCCCTTCATCAGGCATAAAGGCAGGGCCGACCATTACTTTAATTTTCCATTCAGCACTTCCTAGATGTCACTGCTCTCCCCACATTCCCCCGTTCTCTTCACCATTTAATTATGTAGCCAATGTATGGGATGGACATCAGGTCCCCCATTCTGGGACACAAACAAGATTCTGAGATGATGCAAGGCTTGCTTTAATAACAGTGTCCGCAAAATGGCTCCTGCCTGCTTGCTATAATTATGAATTCCCAGACTGAAGTAAAAAAGATTCAAATAATTTATATAGTGTAATTAAAGTTCATTTTGCTTGACTAATGTTATAAAATAGGATTCTGAATATTTTTTTGGGTGACGGGTCCCCTTTAAGGGTGAGATCTGAATTTATAACAAGTTCTCTGTAAGCATTAGGACTGGAGTGAGATAAGAGTGAGCAGGGATAGAGAATGACAGGGATAATGGATTTTATATTGTTTTTTGTTCTAATCCAATGACAGAACATGTGCATAGTAAATACAAAAAGATGACGGCTCAGGGTTGAGGGGTTTATGGTCCAGGTAGTCCTTCAGGTAGACCAGCTAATACTGAAGTGCAATTAGTTTTGATGGCAACCAAAAAGTCAACTACAAATTCTATGTGGACAATGTACATTTAGGGAGATATCTATTAAGGTATGAGTTGTGTTTTCCATGAAAATTTGAGCTTTCCCCAAAAAAAAAACAACTCAAAAACTCGAATGCACTCGCACCTCGAAAATGGTATCTTATTTAAGAAAAACCTTGAATGGAAAAAGTTTGAGTTCCAAAACCCGAAAAATCGAATTAATCGAATTTTTTCCACAGGAAAAACTTGAATTGCTCAAATTATTCGAGTTTTGAGGCAAAAGCCCTTTTAATTTTTGGAGTTTTTTAAAAATGAAATTTATTATGAGATTTATTATACCCCGACCCTGGAAAAGCTTGAATCCGAAAATACACCCTCTAAAAATAAGGTCCTGTAGGAGTCCCTTGAACCATTTGAAAATGTAAACAGCATTCATTATGTTCAAGTTTTTTCATTCAAGGTATATCACTTGGTAAAAGAAAAAAACACATACCAGTCATTTCATGTTTAAGAAGTTGGGAATTCCCCGATTTACTTGGACTGTGTTTAAGTATAATGCAATGTTTGCTAATGCTGATGATTATCAATTTGGTGGTGTATTAAAGCACTCCAATGATCTCTAACATCCCATATGACAGAATGGTGCTTAGTTCGTTCAAACATATTATGACTTACTGAGGCATTCATTTGTCTTGATAAATATGGTAAACACTTTTGTCACTGGATTATTTTCCCAACAGGTAGGAAACTGTTGAATGAGCAACTACAGTGCAGTAAAGAGATCAACGTCTACAGCACTACAGTAGGGGGCATATTTATTAAGTGGTGTAAACATAGTGGAATAGTTTGACAAATGACGCAGGGTGTTATATACTAAAATCTGGTCTGGCTTTTTGAAAATCCGTACACTTTTCAGGCAAAAATCCAAAAAATGTTGGCTGTTTGAGAAAAAACCCAGAAAAAATTGTACAATTCAGGCTTTCATTTGATTTTTATAAAGTTTTTACCCGAACCGATTAAATCACGCTTTTTTTAATAATAAATAAGGTAAAATCAAGTATGGGAGTTTGGTTGTGGTTTTTATTAAAAAAATTAGATACATTTGGATTTTAGTAAATAATCCCCATAATTTCTTTATGCAATTTTTCTGCCATCTCTTATATTGCAAGATTTTGTGTGGTGGTACAGGCCCAAGTATACAAATGAAAATGGCAGCTGGGGGATGCACACTGGAGTGGAAGTGCAATATAATGGTTGTGGAGGGTCCTCAGCCTGCAACACACCTAAAAAGTAAAGTTTTAGTCTGAACCCAACTGGGTTTTGGGCAGGCCCATGCACCACCAGTGGTCACCCCTAGGGATGTCGCGGACTGTTCGCCGGCGAACTTGTTCGCGCGAACATCGGCTGTTCGCGTCCGCCGCAAGTTCGCGAACGTCGCGCGACGTTCGCCAATAGGCGTTCGCGTCAAAATCGTTCGACCATTCGACCATTCGATCTCTAAAATCGAAGGATTTTCGTTCGAATTGAACGATCGAAGCCATTGGATTGAATGAAATCATTCGATCCAATGGCTTCGATCGTTCGATTCGAACGAAAATCGTTCGATCGAACGATTAAAATCCTTCGATCGTTCGAATCGAACGATTTTCGGATGTTCGAAGTTCGCAAACTGTTCGCGAACTGTTCGCAAATTTTGCCGGTGTTCGTGAACGGCGTTCGCGAACACATTGGCGGCGGTTCGCTACATCCCTAGTCACCCCATCTGGCAGAGACAACAGGAAACACAACAAGGCTAGCTTTGAATTTAGGGTTACACCAAAAACTTAAAATGCTTCATATACATTTAAATAAAATATAAAATTACTCTACAGGTGGTAAATCCATGTATTTTCTTTATTAATTCTGATAAAAATGTATAGAAACACATTTTTATTGTAGCAGTGGAGGCGTGTATTGATAAACAGGGGTCAAATACAATTTGAAGCTGTAGGATGAGAAATATTCTTACTTGCAGATGCTGGATATAAATGGATATAAAGTATCTTCTCTTGTGGCTCCTGTGTAGAGTTATGATATAAAGCTTTGTTCTGTAGACTGAATCATTCTGATGCCTTACATTTTTATATGCAGATTGCTAGCAGGGGCTAAATGATGCTCATCTGTGCCTACTTTGTATCAAATGCAAATAAAAAAAAACTTTAAAAAGTATGAAATAAAGCATGAAATAAAACCAGCAATATAGTGAACATGAATTCAGCTTGGTGCAGTAGAATACCTATTGTAACATTGTTTTATGTTATCTCTTTGTACAGGTTCTTATTAATGGAGCTGTCCCATCAAGGAGTCCCAGCTAGAGCCTTGTTCAGTAGGGATGTAGCGAACTGTTCGCCGGCGAACTAGTTTGCGCGAACTTCGACTGTTCTCGTCCGCCGAATGTTCGCGAACGTCGCGCGACGTTCGCCAATATGAGTTTGCGTTCGATTCGAACAAAAATCATTCGACCATTCGATTCCTTCGACCGCTAAAATCGAAGGATTTTCGTTTGAATCGAACGATCGAAGCCATTAGATCGAATGAAATCATTCGATCGAATGGCTTCGATCGTTCGATTCGAACGAAAATCCTTCGATCGAACGATTAAAATCCTTCGATCGTTCGAATCGAACGATTTTGCGGATGTTCGAAGTTCGCAAACTGTTCGCGAACTGTTCGCATTTTTTGCTTTAATCTAATATCTATCACCTTTCCTCAAACCACAGAACATAGGAGGTCCCTTGTGATACAGTGAATCCCTTGTGTGTTTGTGTTAAGACTACACAGTTATCCAGATGGGCTAGCTTGTGTTTCCAGCCACATTTCTTTAAACATCAAACACTGACAGAAACAGAACCATTAGGGGGTTATTTACTAAACTCCGAATTCAAAAATCACTAAAAATTTGTGATCTTTTTTTTTTATAAAATCGAACTTTTAAAAAAATCACAAATTTTTCAGGATTTATTAAACCCCAAGGATGGAAAAGTCCAAATTAGAAAATCCGGCATCTCAGACTTGTTGAGGTTGCATATAAGTCAATGGGAGAAGTCCCATTGATTTTTTTTGATGTGCGCTGGGTTTCGTGCAATACCCCAAAGTTTTCAGAGTTGTCGGGCAAAAAGCATAAGAAATCTGAGTTTAAGGGTGAAAAATCCAAAAAATCGTGAAAATCAGATTTTTTCCTGCAAAGCAAATTTTAAGGGAAAATGTAATAATAAATAAATGTAAAAAACCGAGCGGATTTGATCGGAGTTTGCAGCAGAAAATGTTGAGATAAAATCGGACTTTCATAAATAACCCCCTAAGTCTGTGAGGCTGAAGCACAGTAATCCACTCCTATGAACAGCTGTATCTATAATTGCGGGAAAAAACCTATTTCTCATCACTCCCAATGCAAATAAAAATCTTAAAGTTTAATTTTGAAATGTATAAAATGCACATTTAATGAAATGTAAAAAAAAAGTTCATGAGTATACAGGTTTAGGATCTGGTATCCAGAAAGCTCCAAATTATGGAAAAGCCATCTCCTATAGACTCCATTTTAACCAAATAATAACATTTTTAATATTGTTTTCATTTTTCTCTGTAATAATAAAACAGTACATTGTATTTGATCCTAGCTAAGACACACTTAGGGGCCAATTCACTAAATTCGAGTGAAGGGTTCGAATTAAAAAAAATTCGAATTTCGACGTTTTTTTGGGCTACTTCGACCATCGAATGGGCTACTTCGACCTTCGACTACGAAAATCGAACGATTCGAACTAAAAATCGTTTGACTATTCGACCATTCGATAGTCGAAGTACTGTCTCTTTAAGAAAAACTTCGACCCCCCTACTTTGGCAGCTAAAAGCTACCAAAGTCAATGTTAGCCTATGGGGAAGGTCCCCATAGGCTTGCCTGGGATTTTTTGATCGAAGGATTTTCCTTCGATCGTTGGATTAAAATCCTTCGAATCGTTCGATTCGAAGGATTTAATTGTTCGATCGAATGAAAAATCCTTCGATCGATCGATCGCAGGATTTACGCAAAATCGTTCGACTTCGATATTCGAAGTCGAACGATTTAGTTCCTAGTCAAATATCGAGGGTTAATTAACCCTCGATATTCGACCCTTCGTGAATCGGCCCCTTATCCACATATTTATTAATTCATTTCACTGAAAACATTTTTGCGGGAAAAAATCTGAAAAAAAAATCTGAAAAATACGCGTTTTACAATTTTTTTTTATTTTCCACCCGAAAACTCAGATTTTTCTGATTTCTGCCTGAAAACCCCGAAATCTTCGGGTTATTGCAAGAAACTCAGCGCAGATCAAAAAATCTTTGGGACTCCCATTGACTTATACTGTATTCAACCTCGGCAGGTCTGAGATGCCGGATTTTCGGATTCTGACTTTTTCCATACCCTGGGTATAATTAAATTCTGAAAAATCCATATTTTATTAAAATTCTGATTT
Source organism: Xenopus petersii (assembly GCA_038501925.1). NCBI lineage: Eukaryota > Metazoa > Chordata > Amphibia > Anura > Pipidae > Xenopus > Xenopus petersii. Next base: position 180,205,960 of record CM076674.1, on the reverse strand, counting down.
CATACTAAATTTTTATTTTTTTTTTGGATTTTCTGCATTTGGAGTTTAGTAAATAACCCCCTTAATCTTTATTGGAAGCAAAACCAGCCTATAGGGTTTAAATAATGTTTAAGTAGACTAAAGGTATAGAGATCCAAAAAACAGAAAAATCCCTTATGCAGAAAACCCCAGGTCCTGAGCATTCTGGATACTAGACCCCACACCTGTACGCATATATTTATTTTAAACACATTCTCCAATCAGTAAGACATAAATACAGCATTCATTAAATGTGGCCTTTAGATCTAAAATACATTCAGAGATCTAGGATTTCATATACTGTTTCGGAGTTCCTATCAGTCAGATTTAGACTGAGATCAGACAGCTGTGTTAACTGAAACTAAAGCTTGTTTTCAGGTTAAGTGGCATTGCCCTGAAGGATAATAGCAGCAGGGAGCAGACAAGTGTGGGTAAACATAAAGGTACAAAAAACTTTTTCCTATGTAATCAGTTTCTTTTAATTCGATTTTGATCAAAGGTTAAGTTTTAGAACTTTTATAAAGTTTTGACTTAAAATCTACTCCAAAAAATATTATTCCAGTTAAATATAAATTTTGGAGAATCAATTTCTTAGAGAAAACAAATAAGCAAATCAATTAATTGTATTAAAAAATGTAAAATAATAAATAAAATAGAATTATTATTATTACTACAGGTATGACATTTCTTATCAGGAAACAAAATATTCAGTAAGCCCTGAATTACCCTTATAGACCAATTTTTCAACATTCTCATTTTAGTGATTTTAGAGGTTTTTGAAACTATGAATAAACTCATTTTATGTAAAATCACAAATGCCATGTAATTTATAAAAAATAGCTCAAGAAAGGTCCAATAGTCAGTCAGACCCCATTGACTTCTGTAGGACCTAAACTGCTTTTATATTAGAGTTTTTCATGGTTTTTACACTTAAATTTTTTGATGTTTAAAAAAAAAAAAAATCTTTAGGGAAATACATTTGATTCGTGAAAATAGAATTTCATAGGGGGTCAATTTTAAGCAAATAATTCTCATTTTTAAAAATGAAAACTTTTTTCTCTATAATGATAAAAGAGTACCTTGTACTTGATGGTAACTAAACTGCATGAATCTATATTGGTGGCAAAACAAACCAATTGGGGTTATGTGGAGGCCTATTTATCAACAGTCTCATTTTAGTGGTTTTAGAGTTTTTTTTTAAAATCACAAATAAACTCACCTTCTCTAAAACCATGAATGCCATAGAATTTATTAAAAGATCCCAATATAAAATGCACAAATGAAATAAAGTGCTGAACAAACACCCCAAAATACAAATATTCGCCAATTCGACTATTCGCCAGCGCGTAAATTCGCCCAAATTGCCTATTCGATTCTATTCGATTCTATTCCCCAGTCGAATTTCGAGGGATTTAACCCCTCAAAATTTGACCCTTGATGAATTTGCCCCTTTGTCTTATTAGAACTAATTAAGTATATTAAGGGGCAAATTCATCAAGGGTCGAATTTCGAGGGGTTAAATAGAATCGAATAGAATCGAATAGACGCTCGATCGAATATTTGCTCGAAGGATTTTCATTCGATCTAATGCCTTTTTATTCAATCAAAAACTTGGAAAACAAGCCTATGGGACTTTCCCATAGGCTTTTAAAGCAATTCAGTAGGTTTTAGGTGGCGAAGTAGGCATTCAAAGTATTTTAAAAGAGACAGTACTTCGACTATCGAATGGGCGAATAGTCGCACTGTTTTTGCGCTCGATCCAGTACTTCGACTATCGAATGGCGAATAGTCGCAGCGTTTTTGCGCTCGATCTATTCGAAATCATTCTACTCAGGCGAATTTACGCCAATTCGATAGTCGAGGAGCACAAAAAACTACTCGAAATTCTACGTTTTTTTACTTCGAATCCTTCACTCGAGCTTGGTGAATTGGCCCCTAAGTAATATTGTTGTATAACAAAATAAAATATTGCTGTCAATTTAAAAGAATACAATTACAATTAGTTTAGGCTGAGTGTATGATAATATGAGATAACATGAGTATAGAATAATCTCAAACTTTGGAAACAAAACAGTATTATAATGTAATAATTGCTACTACTGCATTGCCAAAGATAAGTCCAAGCTGCAAAGTTAAGGATGCAAACCAGAATCTCTTGTTTCCTGACATAACCTTCAGCATAGATTCAAATGGGAATTACTGTCTGACAAAGGACAGATGTTCCCCATTTCCCCTTGTCAACCTTCTTTACTGGCAATTACCACCCAGAGAGACTTTCTAATGCTCAAATAAAGCTCTAAAACCTGCAGGTTATTTATGGAGGTGCATTGCCTTAATTATATAAAAGTTTATGACTTAGATCACTTTTCCACTCTTCTAAATATAAAGAAAATGAATCTACAAAGAATATAAAATCCTATTTGTGATGATCTAGGAATAGCAAATATATTAACACTGGACCAATGTTTGCATTAACCCATATAATATTAACTCTAGAATCGTGGTGAGTATTCTACAGTACCTGCAGCAGACTGAGGAAAGCTAATTGTTGATTAGTTGCAATGAGTTACCTGTACTGGGATAGACTTGCCCATTGTTAATAAATGATCTCTTTGTCTTCTGAGATGGAGATGCTATCCAAGAACCCATGAATACTATATGTCTGGAAAGCAGTAATAATAATAACAATAATAGCAACAAAAGTTGTTTCATTACTCTCTAAAGGAGACACACTGCCTCTGGGACGTTGTCATTTTAGTAAGCCTTCAGGAGCATTATGTATGACAGCAACAAATAAATATCTAAATACAATCCAGGGAGCATGGCTTGAGAACTATCTATTGCGAGGATTAAAGTCATACTAACACTAAAAATGTAAATAGTAATGTATATTAGGGGGACCCATTTACTAAACTATGACAATTCAGAATCTGAAAATATTTCAGCTAAAACCTGTCCAAATCATGTAGAAGTCAAAGTCAGATGTCACTTTTACAACTGCAAGATTTTAAGGTTTTTTTTTTTGGGTGTTTTTGATGCTGGCTTTTGTGCGAAAATATGAAAAGGTTGTAGTTAACATGCAACGTTGAAAATGTTGAGGTTTTCGTGACTTTTCTGCAACTATATGAATACAATCCAGGGAGCATGGCTTGAGAACTACTGTATGCATTGAGAGGATTAAAGTGATAGTAACACTAAAACATAAAAATGTAAATATCAATGTACATTAGGGGACCGATTTACTAAACCCCAACTTTTTCAGGTTGGGTCTTTTGTTTCCAAAAACCCCAAAAAGTAGTTGAAGTAGTGGGATTTATGATGCAACAAAACTGTGACAATTCCAAATCCGAAAATATTTCAGCTAAAACTTGTCGAAATCATGTAGAAGTCAATGTCAGATTTCACTTTTACAACTGCACCATTTTAAGGTTTTTGAGGTTTTTGATGCTGGCTTTTGTGCGACAATATGGAAAAGTTGCAGTTATCATGCAACCTCGAAAAAGTTTACGTTTTCGTGACTTTTCTGCAACTTTTCCTGTTCGTGCTTTATCAGTTCAGATCTTTTCATAAATGACTGACATTTGGGGTAATGAGTTTGTTTGTGGTTTAAAAAATCTCTAAAACCACAAAAATTTGACCTTCAATGACTATGTCTCCAGAAGTTACATATAGGTCATGTTGATCATTTTTTTCCTGCTTTGGTTGTAAATGTTCCTTGAAGTTCCAAAACCTGACTGTTTTTCCAACCTGACTGTCCCTTCTCAACCTGTCAGTTAGAGTTTCTAATGTTAAAGGACTGCGGCACAGATATGGCATCCGCCCCATAGAGGAAAATGGGGGATCAAATGGGTAATGCATTGGGAAAAAAAAGGTGAATTCTTCTAAGCGATACATTTTTTTCCTGGTTTGTGCTGGCTATGTCTGGTTTGTGCTGGTATGTGCTGGCTATGTTTCATTAAAACACAAAACAGGGCAGGGATGTTCATCCTGTAACTTTTGTTGCAGCTAAGATCCCAGCATCCCATAACAGTCATCTGGGATTTAACACACTTTAGTAGATGTAGGTCAAGTTGATGATGTCTGCATTACATTGTTATCTTTTTAAAAGGGTGATAGATGATGCTTTTAAAAGCGGGTGATGTAGGTCAGGAGACACCAAGAAATGAAACCAAGAAGAAATGTTTCAGTCTGTAAAATTCTGGATAGAGGTAAATAGTTGTTACTAACTCATGGGCTAGGCTTAGCAAAGTTATGATCTTGTTCCCTTAAAGAGATATTGTACTAACACCATGCTATTTATAATTGTGCCATAGAAGTATTTTATTGTTTGCCAACTATCTAACAAGGTTGCATATCAGTTGTTAGGAAAATGAGAAGTCTAATTGACATCTCCAAAAAATTAAAAAATAATAAAAAGGATATACATGAAATAATACAACTTCTTCAAAGAATAATTAAGCTACGAATTAGGCTCATCATGAACCCTACATAGAGATGAATGGGAAGGAGGAAATAATGGAAAGGAGAAACTAGACACCAGAATTATATATTGTGATTGATGAGATATTGTATAAACCATTAATGATATAGTGACTTTTACATAAATAATGCAGCTCATACAGCCATATAGGAATGTACAACACATGTCCACATATGTTTTTTTTTCACTCTTACCATCACATTTCAGCTCATTTGTTTTGGAGGCGATCTGTCTATTGAGCCCTAGAGTAACAAGGTTCTAGCTTTAACATTTTGCACAGTTATAGTTAACATTCCTGCAATGCTCTCACTGCTACATTTTAATGCATCCAGACCTCTTAAATGTATTTCTGAAAGATTTGTTACTGACTATTAATACCTAAGCGATATTCTATTTTTTTATCTAATTAATCTTTCTTAAGCACATGAGGGTTGTCCAAGTTATGGCCTTCTAGCTGTTGAAACTCAACTACCAGTATTCCCTGACAGCCAGACGGTGGGGGACTTTATTAAAATGCTACAATTACAGTACACGAAGGCTCAGCTCAACTGCAGACGGTGACCTTGGAATTTACCCTTAGTTTAATTAGACAATAATAAGTCCTTAACTTTAGTTTAACTAAGTTAAGCTTCTGATTACCAGACATGTCACTTTGCAGATTGTCATTCCATCAATCAGGTTCTATGCAAATTATTTACTTGTATTCATTTACACCTGTATATGACCAAATGATGCTTATTTTGTGCAGTAGGAATCAGTTCAAATCACATCTGAGAGAACATGATCTGTTGGTTTGCTATAAGAGAATCAACCATTGTGTTGTAAGATGAACTCTTCAAACATTGTTCTGTTGACTATTGCCAGAGAAGGGCAAAAGAAGTTGCATCTACAGTATATATGTACACCTATGCATGTGACCAAAATGCAAAGCAGGTAGACCGACTTTGGATCAAGGCTGGAAGTTACTCTAAACAAAGATATTATTAGAGAAGGGAAGAGTACAGATTATACTGTATGAGCATTCATTTTAGATTAAATCAATATTGCCAGACAAGACATCTTGAGATAGAAGCCTGCATCATTTTGAGCACCCAAGGAATAGCCAAGTGGTTAGGTTTTGGGCTAAAAATACCAAATTCCCTGGCCGTGAATATGATCCCCATATGACCTTCCTAGTTGCATGGCTAAAGTGTGGCTATGATCACCCCAGCCACCCCAGGTGCATAAACCCTTCTCCCATTGCTGTAGGTATTAAAATGAGTTCCCAGTTTCAGTACAGGTGTAGGAAAATTATAATATTTTGTACTAGAATAAATAATTGAATGAGGGTCAATACAGATATTGTTTTTAACATTGAAAGGCCCATAAAAAGTAAAACAGAGCAACATCCAAAGAATTAACATATCCTTAATAAGAAAAATGTCTTTGCTATATGGGTAAACTACAGTTTGTTCATATCCCCCTTCATTCAGCACAGAGGAAATAGCTGATAATTTCTGCTTGGTTAAACTTCAATGACAACGTATCTTTGCCAAACAGGAAAAGTTTAATAACTAGTTTCCTTGACATTAAACACAGCATTCACTCAATTATTAAATTAAACATACTGCAGAAATATAAATATAGAACATCCTTATTACAATTCGAAGAGCGAAAAATAAAATAAAATATATTTTACTTATAATAAGAAAAAACTAAGGATTTGTATTTGCTGAAACAAGTCTCTATGAACATATTGGCCGTTGGCCAATAACAATGAGCTTTTGAAATATGAACCTTTTTGACTTAAAGAGATTCTGCAGCATATCAACCTAGATTCTTGGAAACCAGCCATTAGATAAACTTCAGTGTTTTACATTCCCTTTCCAACCTGTTTCATCCACATGCTGAAATACGTGTTATTCTATTCCATTAACCATATCTAATGGACCAACCAATAAATACCATTACTCTTTGTAAAAATGTCTGTTCCCATATAAGATGTAGACAGCTGTTTTACAAAATGTAATTTTAAACGGTTCTCTGTTTTTACAGAATAGGTTGTGAAATTCAAGATTTTTTTTTCAATTCACCTTTTGAATAAAATGCATGAGATGTGAGACACTGAGATAATGTGGTAATTGTGGAGCAAAGTCATAATGTGTCATTAAAGTAAACTTAGAATAAACAATAGATAAAAAGTTAACAGATAAAAAGTCAAAAAAGTGCATTTTTCCTTATAGAACTATTTATTTTATTTACACAACTTTTTGTCTTGAAATTGAGTGTTTTTGTGGAATTTGCTTTATTCTTCTGTGTCTTTCAAAAATATTCCTTCAAATTTAATCCAACTTTTATTCATGCTGTGATATTTTTGCATATAATTATCATCTGCAGAGAACAGTATATTCAAGACCTAGGGGCCCATTTATTAAACCTAGATTTTTTTAATCAAGTTTTTTAGGGAGCAAACTCAAAAATTTTTGTGGAAATATAAAATCTTGATTATACACCAAAGATGCTAAAAATCCAAAAATACTCCAGCTAAAACCTTTTAAAATCATGTAGAAGTCAATGGCTGATGTTCCTGATGATGTTTCTTGATATCATCCAGTTTTCGCATGTGAAAATTCAAGTTTTCAAAGCATATATCGTACAATCAGTTTTTTTCCTCCAAATTTTTTGAGAAAAATTATTGCTAAATGAGTTCAATTCATGGAAGGGAGTTCGGTCAACTTTATTTTAAGAAAAAAATTAACTTAACTAGTTTTAGTAAATAGGACACCAAGTTTATTGCTTTTTTCTTGAGAACTTATTGCAAAAAAAGAAAATATTGACATTACGTTTATGACATTCACTGTGTCTGAATTGTGTGGCTCCTTGGCACAAAACAATTGAAAATTGATAGTATTTTCACTAGTATACACATAAGAATGGATATGACTAAATGCATTGCTAACTCATTTTGAACATCAGATTTTTATAAACAAATTGCTAACTACTACATTAGTGTCTTGGCCAGTATAAACAGTTGTTAATTCTACTTGGGAAGAATGATAACATAAATAGAAGATTGGTATACTTTTCCAGAAAAGTGGCTATCCTGTACTAGGGCAGAGACACATGCTCAGATTCGAGGAGATTAGTCACCCGGCAACAAATCCAACCTTCTTCGAGGCGAACTCCCTTCCCCTGCCTTCCTGACGACTAGAATGTAAATCGCCCGCGGGATGGCACTCACTTCATTTTCCAAAGTTGCCCAAAGTATCCTCGTGAGTATCCGGTGACTTTGCAAAATGAAGCATTGCGAGTGCTATCCCGCTGGCGATTTTCATTTTAGTTGGCAGGAAGGCAGGGGAGGCAGTTCAGAGAGATCAGTCACCCCGAAGAAGAGGAGATTTGTCGCAATCTTGCCGAATCTGAGCGAGTGTCTCTGCCTCAAATGACATTATTGTCCAATTATTAAGCACAAATAGTTACTGATTATAAATGTAATCCCCTTTTAGGATTTCAGCACCACCATTTTTGAACCACGGGTGAATGTTCTCAATGTGGACTTGATGTGATTATGAATGACAAGAGCAGTAAAACCTAAGACATGACACAGCTGAAGACATATAGATTCAGGCATTCTCATAGTTACAAGAAGGTGATTTATCCTAGCTTTGTTAAACTGAAGGGCAAAGAGTAATAAAGGATCTGCATGATGACTGGGTGGCCATATTATACAGGCAGTGCCTTGGACTCTGTGTTATATGGAAATATGTATAAGTGAGGGTATAGTTGGGTCTGTAAAGATTATACGTTTCAACTTTCAGTTTATTAATTCAAATAAACTGAAGCTACAGACCAAATAAATGTTTGGTTTTTATTTTGCAGTCTTTAACGAGTTGTTATTATTATTATTAACAATCAATCCATCAATGGTTCCTTTGCTACGGTTCTCTCACTCACAGTTAATTTTTTTTTAGATACTATAGCATTCCATCAGAGCACAATTTTGCATTCCATTGTATGACAGGCTGTATGGTGACTTCATTTTTCCCTACATGCTGGTTTGTTGTTAGATCCATCGTATATGAAAAAGGTTCCCAAACAGGCATACAATGTGCTTAATCAACAAAATGCTCTAAAACTCCCTGTTTAACAATGACCTAAACCATTTTATACAATTCAAGATGATTTGTGCAGAAAAATCTGGGCATCCCAAATCCAAGCAATCAATCTCCATCAAGATGGGAACATAACAAGCCCTTTACTGTAATGTTTGTTTTCTGTAATGTTTGTCAATTTCAGTTTTTAGAATTAAAACATTGCTTAGAAATCTAATGAGATCTAATTTCAAAAATTGGACACAGACCTGTAGAGACACATTTCACTAATGACTGCTGAAATTCATTGCAAATGCTGCATGTTTTAAGCCCGGGGGGAAATATTTTTGATCAGCAAAAGTAATCGTATAAGCTACATATGTTGCTCAAATAGTCTTGGCAGTCAGATATAGTTGCCTTTTTTGTTTAAGCAATGTTGTCTAACCAACCATTGCCATGCTGCTCTAAATCTATCATTTAGACAAACAGAAACATTTACACCTTGATATAGATTGTCAACCAGGCTCGGACTGAGCCAGCGATCCACCAAAAAACCCCAGTGGACCCTGGCCCTCATGTGCCCTCCGGCCCAGACCTACTCCCCTGCCTACCTGCAGTCCCTGACCTCCCCCTGTCTAGAACGATACAAGAAATGCAGGTACCGTATATACTCGAGTATAAGCCGAGTTTCTCAGCCCCCAAAATATGCTGAAAAGCTCTACCTCGGCTTATACTCGGGTCAAGCGCAAAAAACAGTTGCCGGCGTCTAAGAATAGTCGCCGGTGTCCAAGAATAGTCTCCAAGAATATTCGCCGGCGTCCAAGAATGGTCGCCAGCATCCAAAGACGAGATGCTGGCACCTCCAATGGGAGCAGAAACCCTCAATTTTTTGATTGAAACTTACCAGAAGCTGCTGCATTTCTCACCCTAGGCTTATACTTGAGTCAATAAGCTTTCACAGTTTTTGGAGGTAAAATGAGGTACCTTGGCTTATACTCGGGACGGCTTATACTCGAGTATATACGGTATATGCTGGCAGGAGGCGGGGTGGCAGGCTGAGCAGGGTTTTGCAACAGTTGGCACCATTGAGCACATGGAGTTGGTGGAGGGGGCCCCAGAGAGGCATGTCAGGCCCCTGTTGAGGAAGCTCAGGTTGGCCTGGACCCCCCCCACCAAGTCTAACACCATTGCCAGCCATTATTAAAAGGGTTTTATTGCTAGTCAACTTTTGTGCCCACCACTAGAGATGGCGCGAACTGTTCGCCGGCGAACTTGTTCGCGCGAACATCGGGTGTTCGCGCTCGCCGGAAGTTCGCGAACGTCGCGCGACGTTCGCCATTTTGGGTTCGCCATTGTTGGCGCTTTTTTTTGCCCTCTCACCCCAGACCAGCAGGTACATGGCAGCCAATCAGGAAGCTCTCCCCTGGACCACTCCCCTTCCCTATAAAAACCGAAGCCCTGCAGCGTTTTTTTCACTCTGCCTGTGTGTGCTGAAGAGATAGTGTAGGGAGAGAGCTGCTGCCTGTTAGTGATTTCAGGGACAGTTGAAAGTTTGCTGGCTAGTAATCGTTTTGATACTGCTCTGTTATTGGAGGGACAGAAGTCTGCAGGGGTTTGAGGGACATTTAAGCTTAGGTAGCTTTGCTGGCTAGTAATCTACCTTCTACTGCAGTGCTCTGTATGTAGCTGCAGTGGGCAGCTGTCCTGCTTCTGATCTCATCTGCTGACTGCTGCAATAACAGTAGTCCTTGTAAGGACTGCTTTTATTTATTTTTTTGTTGTTTTACTACTACTACTACTACTACTACTACTACTACTATAAGAGCCCAGTGCTATTAGTCTAGCAGTGTTGGGGAGTGGGACTGGTGTGCTAATCTGCTGCTCCTAGTAGTTCAGCAGCACCAACTGTAATTTTTTTTTTTTAATATTCATTTTTTTTTTATTTTACTTTTTTTTATTTTACTACCGCTGTAGTAGTGTATAAGTTGACCTTTTAGGCATTATTTGCCCTGTAGGCATTTTTTGCCCAGTGTGTTATTCAACCAACAGCCATCTAGCTGTGTGACCTTGTTCACATTCTGTCTAAATATCCATAATATTACCGTCTCCAGAAAAAACACCGGAGTGACTTTTTTCAAGCAGCCATAATAAATTTTACGTAATCCGTATCCATCGCTGTAGTAGTGTATAAGTTGACCTTTTAGGCATTATTTGCCCTGTAGGCATTTTTTGCCCAGTGTGTTATTCAACCAACAGCCATCTAGCTGTGTGACCTTGTTCACATTCTGTCTAAATATCCATAATATTACCGTCTCCAGAAAAAACACCGGAGTGACTTTTTTCAAGCAGCCATAATAAATTTTACGTAATCCGTATCCATCGCTGTAGTAGTGTATAAGTTGACCTTTTAGGCATTATTTGCCCTGTAGGCATTTTTTGCCCAGTGTGTTATTCAACCAACAGCCATCTAGCTGTGTGACCTTGTTCACATTCTGTCTAAATATCCATAATATTACCGTCTCCAGAAAAAACACCGGAGTGACTTTTTTCAAGCAGCCATAATAAATTTTACGTAATCCGTATCCATCGCTGTAGTAGTGTATAAGTTGACCTTTTAGGCATTATTTGCCCTGTAGGCATTTTTTGCCCAGTGTGTTATTCAACCAACAGCCATCTAGCTGTGTGACCTTGTTCACATTCTGTCTAAATATCCATAATATTACCGTCTCCAGAAAAAACACCGGAGTGACTTTTTTCAAGCAGCCATAATAAATTTTACGTAATCCGTATCCATCGCTGTAGTAGTGTATAAGTTGACCTTTTAGGCATTATTTGCCCTGTAGGCATTTTTTGCCCAGTGTGTTATTCAACCAACAGCCATCTAGCTGTGTGACCTTGTTCACATTCTGTCTAAATATCCATAATATTACCGTCTCCAGAAAAAACACCGGAGTGACTTTTTTCAAGCAGCCATAATATATTTTACGTAATCCGTATCCACCGCTGTAGTAGTGTATACGTTGATCTTGTGGGCATTATTTGCACAGTGTTTTCTTCAAACCGCCATCTCGCTGTGTGAGCTTGTTCACATTTTGTCTAAATATTGATAATATTATCGTCTCTAGAAAAACCACTTGAGTTACTTTTTTTCAAGCAGCATTCTTATATTTTACGTAATCCGTATCCACCGCTGTGTATACGTTGACCTTGTAGGCATTATTTGCACAGTGTTTTCTTCAAACCGCCATCTAGCTGTGTGAGCTTGTTCACATTTTGTCTAAATATTGATAATATTATCGTCTCTAGAAAAACCACTTGAGTTACTTTTTTTCAAGCAGCATTCTTATATTTTACGTAATCCGTATCCACCGCTGTGTATACGTTGACCTTGTAGGCATTATTTGCACAGTGTTTTCTTCAAACCGCCATCTAGCTGTGTGAGCTTGTTCACATTTTGTCTAAATATTGATAATATTATCGTCTCTAGAAAAACCACTTGAGTTACTTTTTTTCAAGCAGCATTCTTATATTTTACGTAATCCGTATCCACCGCTGTGTATACGTTGACCTTGTAGGCATTATTTGCACAGTGTTTTCTTCAAACCGCCATCTAGCTGTGTGTATTATCGTTTCCAGAAAAACCAACTGAGTTTTTGTTGTTGTTGTTTTTTTAAAAATAATGCCAGGCAAAGGCAGGCCGCCACGCAGAGGCCGTGCTAGGGGCCGTGCTGCTATGCAATCCTGTGGCCCTAGCAAATTGCCCAGTTTTAAAAAGCCAATGACCCTGAACTCCCAAAATGCTGAAGAGGTAGTTGACTGGCTTACACAGCACACCCCATCCTCTACCGTTTCTAACTTTACCACAACATCCTCCTCATCCTCCACTGCTATGGCCACCCCACGTAACACTTCCTCCACCACCGGTGCCCCTTCTTCACTGGAGTCAGAGGAGTTATTTTCCCATGAGTTTCTTGAACTGAGTAATGCGCAACCATTATTGGCAGAAGAAGATGAAGGAGATGAGGACGTTACACCAGATTTAATTCTGGCAGAGAACACGACAGAGATGGACATAATGATGAGTGATGAGGAGGAGGTCCCCGCTGCTGCTTCCTTCTGTGATGTGTCAGAAGAAATTGATGCATCTGAGGAGAATGATGATGAGGAGATTGATGTTTTGTGGGTGCCTAGTAGAAGAAAGCAAGAGGAGGGTAGTTCAGATGGAGAGACGGAGAGTCAGAGAGGCAGTAGGAGAATAAGACTTAGAAGAAGCAGGGAGGACAGCCCGCAGGGATCAGTAGGGCAACAACATGTATCGGCACCTGTGTTCAGCCAGCCAACGCACCCGCCATTGCCGCCAATGCCGCCAACTTCTACTGTTACCGCCAGATCGCACACTTCCAAAAAGTCAGCAGTGTGGGATTTTTTTAATGTGTGTGCCTCTGACAAAAGCATTGTAATTTGCAATGAGTGCAGTCAGAAACTGAGCCTTGGTAAGCCCAACAGCCACATAGGTACAACTTCTATGCGAAGGCACATGAGCGGCAAGCACAAAGCACTTTGGGAGCAACACCTCAAAGGCAACAGGCAAACTAAAAGCCACACTCCTTCTGGTCCAGCATCTTACTGCTCTACCTCTGCTCTCCTTGACCCATCTGAACCACCCTCCACTCCGCCTTCCACCTTGACCACCTGTTCCCATTCCCAGTCATCTGCCACCAGCCAAGTTTCTGTGAAGGCCATGTTTGAGCGTAAGAAGCCAATGTCTGACTGTCACCCCCTTGCCCGGCGTCTGACAGCTGGCTTGTCTGCACTCTTAGCCCGCCAGCTTTTACCATACCAGCTGGTGGACTCTGAGGCCTTCCGCAAATTTGTAGCAATTGGGACACCGCAGTGGAAGGTACCCAGCCGCAATTTTTTTTCTAAAAAGGGAATACCACACCTGTACCAACATGTGCAGAGCCAAGTTACCGCATCTCTGTCACTTAGTGTTGGGCCAAAGGTCCATATGACTACTGACGCATGGTCCTCCAAGCATGGTCAGGGCAGGTATGTCACCTACACTGCCCACTGGGTGAACTTGGTAATGGCTGGGAATGGGAAGCAGGGAATGGGTAGCTCAACAACAACAACAACAGTGGAGTTGGTGTCACCGCCACGGATTGCACGCGGTTCTGCCACCACCTCTACTCCTCCATCGCTCTCTACCTCGTCTTCTTCCTCTTCTTCTTCTTACTCTGCTGCTGGGTCCTCCTTCTCCTCCTCCACACCTGTGCACCCCCAGCTCCCCCTAGGCTATTCGACGTGCCAGGTACGCCGTTGTCACGCTGTCTTGGGGATGACGTGCCTGGAAAGCAAAAACCATACCGGATCTGTACTCCTGTCATCTCTGCAGTCACAGGCCGATCGGTGGCTGACCCCACACCAACTGCAGATCGGAAAAGTGGTGTGTGACAATGGAAGCAATCTGTTGGCAGCGTTGAGACTGGGAAATTTAACACATGTGCCCTGCATGGCACATGTGTTAAATTTAATAGTCCAACGTTTTGTCTCCAAGTACCCAGGATTCCAGGACGTTCTCACCCAGTCCAGAAAGGTGTCGGCCCATTTCAGACGTTCCTACACAGCCATGGCACGCCTTGCTGACATTCAGCAGCGCTACAACATGCCAGTCAGGCGTTTGATTTCTGACAGCCAGACTCGCTGGAATTCAACGCTCCTTATGTTGGAACGTCTGCTGCAACAACAAAGGGCCGTCAACGAGTACCTTTTTGAACTGGGTGGTAGGACTGGATCTGCAGAGCTGGGGATTTTTTTCCCCCGTTACTGGGTGCTTATGCGCGATGCCTGCAGGCTCATGCGACCTTTTGAAGAGGTGACAAATATGGTCAGTCGCACCGAAGGCACCATCAGCGACCTAATACCCTTCGCTTTCTTCCTGGAGCGTGCCGTGCGACGAGTGACAGATGAGGCTGTAGACCAGCGTGACGAGGAGCTGGAAGCGCACGATTTATGGTCGGAATCACCAGAACGAACCCAGGCACCTGCTGCAACGCAGGGAGAGGTGCCAGAAGTGGAGTCAGAGGAGGAAGGTGGCTTTGTGGAGGAGGAGGAGGAGGACCAACAGGAGCAGGCTTCCCAGGGGGCTAGTGGTGACCTTTTGGGGACCCCTGGTCTTGTACGTGGCTGGGGGGAGGAGACCGTGGATGATGCAGTCCTTGATAATGAGGAAGCGGAGATGGATAGCTCTGCATCCAACCTTGTGAGAATGGGGTCTTTCATGCTGTCATGCCTGTTGAAGGACCCCCGTATCAAGAGGCTTAAGGAGAAGGACCTGTACTGGGTCGCAACGCTACTAGACCCTCGGTACAAGCATAAAGTGGCAGAAATGTTACCAACATACCACAAGTCCGAAAAGATGCGGCATTTACAAACCAGCCTGCAAAACATGTTGTACAATGCTTTTAAGGGTGATGTCACTTCAGGAACTCATCAACATTCCAGGGGCAGAGGTGCCAGTAATCCTGCCACGAGCACACCTGCAAGGACAAAGCCCTTTGGCCGGTCTGTAACATCAGACATGCAAATGTTTTTCTGTCCAAGGCAGCGCCACAACCCTTCTGGATCCACCCTCAAAGAACGCCTCGACCGGCAGGTAGCGGACTACCTGGCATTAACTGCAGATATCGACACTCTGAGGAGCGATGAACCCCTGGACTACTGGGTGCGCAGGCTTGATCTGTGGCCAGAGCTGTCACAATTTGCCATGAACCTCTTGTCTTGCCCAGCCTCAAGTGTGCTCTCAGAAAGGACCTTCAGTGCAGCAGGAGGGATTGTAACTGAGAAGAGAACTCGCCTAGGTCACAAAAGTGTCGATTACCTGACCTTTATTAAAATGAATGAGGGGTGGATCTCGGAGGGTTACTGCACGCCGGAAGACTTGTTCTGACTTCTATGCAGCTGTCCTTCTCTTCAAGCCTCATGACTCCACACACAGCTGTCCTTTAGCGTCCTCCTCCCTCCGCCACCGTTACAAACTAGGGTGCAAACCCTACTGGTTTAATTTTTTCTGGCCTCTGTGCTTCAGTGGCTGCAACCAAAAAAACTGGGCAAACAATGTCTACAAGGTCAACGTATGGCGAAAAATGACTATTTTCAGCATTTATATGGCATATTTTTTCTGGCAACTGTGCTTCAGTGGCTGCGTCCAAAAAAATGCATATTTTCTGCATTTATATGGCATAATTTTTCTGGCCTCTGTGCTTCAGTGGCTGCAACCAAAAAAATGCATATTTTCTGCATTTATATGGCATAATTTTTCTGGCCTCTGTGCTTCAGTGGCTGCAACCAAAAAAATGCATATTTTCTGCATTTATATGGCATAATTTTTCTGGCCTCTGTGCTTCAGTGGCTGCAACCAAAAAAATGCATATTTTGTCCATTTATATGGCATAATTTTTCTAGCCTCTGTGCTTCAGTGGCTGCAACCAAAAAAATGCATATTTTCTCCATTTATATGGCATAATTTTTCTGGCCTCTGTGCTTCAGTGGCTGCAACCAAAAAAATTTATATTTTCAGCATTTATATGGCATAATTTTTCTGTCAACTGTGCTTCAGTGGCTGCGACCAAAAAAATGCATATTTTCTGCATTTATATGGCATAATTTTTCTGGCCTCTGTGCTTCAGTGGCTGCAACCAAAAAAATTTATATTTTCAGCATTTATATGGCATAATTTTTCTGGCAACTGTGCTTCAGTGGCTGCGACCAAAAAAATGACTATTTTCAGCATTTATATGGCATATTTTTTCTGGCCTCTGTGCTTCAGTGGCTGCGGCCAAAAAAACTGGGCAAACAATGCCTACAAGGTCAACGACGTTGACCTTGTAGGCATTGTTTGCCCAGTTTTTTTGGCCGCAGCCAATGAAGCACAGAGGCCAGAAAAAATATGCCACATAAATGCTGAAAATAGTCATTTTTTGCCATACGTTGACTCAACGTATATGGCAAAAAATGACTATTTTCAGCATTTATATGGCATATTTTTTCTGGCAACTGTGCTTCAGTGGCTGCAACCAAAAAAACTGGGCAAACAATGTCTACAAGGTCAACGTATGGCGAAAAATTACTATTTTCAGCATTTATATGGCATATTTTTTCTGGCAACTGTGCTTCAGTGGCTGCGTCCAAAAAAACTGGGCAAACAATGTCTACAAGGTCAACGTATGGCGAAAAATGACTATTTTCAGCATTTATATGGCATATTTTTTCTGGCAACTGTGCTTCAGTGGCTGCGTCCAAAAAAACTGGGCAAACAATGCCTACAAGGTCAATGTATGGCAGTTGTTTAAAGAGAACAGTAGATTACTAGCCAGCAAAGCTACCTAAGCTAAAATGTCCCTCAAATCCCTGCAGACTTCTGTCCCTCCAATACAGAGCAGTATCAAGCAGATTACTAGCCAGCAAACTTACTATCATCTGTCCCTGAAATCACTAACAGCTCTCCCCCTACACTATCTCTTCCAAGCACACACAGGCAGATTTTTCAGATAAATTTTTGCCCTTGATCCCCCTCTGACATGCCACTGTCCAGGTCGTTGCACCCTTTAAACAACTTTAAAATCATTTTTCTGGCCAGAAATGTCTTTTTTAGATGTTAAAGTTCGCCTTCCCATTGAAGTCTATGGGGTTCGCGAACCGTTCGCGAACCGCTCGCATTTTTGCGCAAGTTCGCGAATATGTTCGCGAACTTTTTTTCCGACGTTCGCTACATCCCTACCCACCACTACAAAATATATATTGCCAGAGGGGTCTGGATAGTATAGGTCTTTTTGTTAGTATACAATTATACAAATATGTTGTTCTTCATATTATTTTTTCACCTTTACATGTATTAGTGGCATGTGGATCTCGATCAATTTAGCTGGTTTCATTAAGAATGCCACTATTCTCTTTCTACATGCCCTAAGGCTAATAATACAGATAATAATAACAACTATTTATTAAAAAGGCAATTTGCTGTCTATGATGTAGATAGTGATTTATGTGATTGGCAACTACTCTTCATTGTTTATTGTTTTTCTATTTTTGTAATGATTGATTTTTTTTATTGTGGATTTGTTTTCAGCTTGAAAAAACTGATCTCCTATGCATTGGTCAACTACAAACCTTCTTGAAATTCCACTGTTTACATCATAATAAAAAGTTAAAAACAAGGCAATTAATTTTCGATTTGGAATATTTACACCAGTATTAATTTCTTGGCAACTGGGACATTCTGTTTAATTCAGCATTTGGTCAGGACCCGCTTAGTTATAGCAAAAACTACATAAAAAAATTCTGTATTGGCCATTCAGTCATTTTCAGAGACTAAGGGGGTTATTTACTAAACTCCGAATGCAAAAATCATGAAAAATTTGTGATTTTTTTAATGAAAATCCAGGATCTCAGACCTGTCAAGGGCAGTCAGAGAAGTCCCAATGATTTTTTGATGTGCGCTGGGTTTCAGGCCTGAAACAGCCACTTTAAAATGTAATTAATAAAGTATTAACCTTTTATACTGGTGTGCTCACTTCTTTCTTGATTTTTTATTATATATATATATATATATATATATATGTGTATATATATATATATATATATATGTATATATATATATATATATATATATATATGTATATATATATATATATATATATATATATATACCAGGCAATGTGTGGCTGGTGCACATGGTGAAAAAGATCCCATGCCTGCGTGCTGGTTCAAAAGACGGCTCGAGCCACAGAGCCGAAACGTTGAAAATAAATTTTTGACACTTTGTCTTTATATTAAGTCCTGGTTGGTGCGGTTTGTTCTTCTAACTAATAATATATATATATATATATATATATATATATATATATATATTTATTTATTTACATTTTTGTATGATATTACAATGGATGTAATTACTGTAATTTAATGGAACTTGCTGAAAAAAATTCCCCTGGATGTTTATTGACTTGCCCATAATATTTACCCTTTTGATATTTAAGCAAATCTGATATATCTGCCATGCCTCAAGAAATATTTGTGCATATCCAGTGCTCCATCTTTAGCTAGAGAATTATTAGTGATTTCCCCTGCTTGACAAAGCTCAGTCCTTTTTAAATATTTGGATAAAAGGCAGCCAGATCAGTATTTCTTGCATACAATGACAGAACTTGACCCATCATTAACCAGCCTGCCTTGCACCAACTGGAGAGCAGAGAGGACAGAGTCTGAGCTGTGCTCGAGCAGCTTGTGTGTACACAGCTTTAGGGTAAAACGTTAAGTAGTGTTATTTATTGTATGATTTATGAGAACTTACAGGACCGAATATTATGCCCCCCAGAGCTGTAACTTAATTATTCCAACTTAAACAATGTTCTAAAAATGCATTAAATGATATGTATGAGTTATATAAAAAATGATAGCACGAAGCATTAATCATCAAAACAGAGTTCTCCAAAATACTTTCTGTTTATATTGCGGCTTGAAATTCTGCCGATACATTTATCACAGAAGAAAGCATTCTTCATGTTAAAATGTTATTAATTAAACCCAATGAGAATGGATTGCATCTAAGAATGAGACATTTCAGTATTGCACACGGGTATGTATAGACATTAAACATGACACCTGTAGCAAAATAGTATTTAAAAAATATCCACACTGGGTAATTTAATGTGACTGCTGTCTTACCAACACAGGGGATCTTCATATTTAAATTTTTTAATATGTGCAGTTTGAATCTTACCCATTCATACAACCTCATTCAGTCATAACAACAGATGGAATAGGACAGAGCAGAAGTCCTGAGGCTTGTTAAGTTCAGGACCCTTATTGTCCAATATTTGTTTGGGCTACCTGCTAGCAAGGAATGAAACCATGGTCATCAAGACTCACTCTTTCAGAGTTGCAATTAAATCCAAAATATTAAATAAAAACTCAGATAAGACTTTGATAGGCTCTCAGCCTGAGCCCCACTCCTACTGATACTAATTATACTCTTTAGGAAGAGCTGGTATAGAGTGTCCAAAAAGTCCAAATCTCTTCTATGGTTTAGTGAACTGGGAGGCTCTAAGGAATTTTACTTTAAGTCAAAATTACTTTATTTTATGGTCATTCATCATTTCATCATCATAAAAAAACAAATATACGACATGAAGAGCAGCAACATGCAATATCAGTCTGTGTATGGACGGTAGCTGCCCCCACTTATGCCCCTGAGGAAGCCGTTCACGCGGCGAAACGCGTAGGGCTAGGCGGCATAGGTGGAGGATGGTGAGACAAGCTCCTAATACTCCCAACGTAGACAGGCAGGTGTTCTATGTGGGACTGGAAGGGAGGGGGGCAATCCATTGTGAGCAGCTACTCTCTTAACTTTTAACTATGGAGCCAATTCAGCCACTATTTTGGAATTGGATGTAGGTCCTACCATCCATCCACCTTTGCGGTGTTTTAATTGATTGTTTTTTAAGGACACGGTCCGGTACTGCATGCTTACACGCAGTGAATTTGTCAGTGGTTGTGGGGTGTTACGTGGTTCACGTGTTATGAGTTCACATTTTTAATGGTAATATTAAAAGTTAAATTTTAGCAAGCTTTATTAGTGCATATGACTGTAGCAGGAGTTCTGAACTGGGTTGCAGAGGGGCGGGGCCCGATGCTCCTGAACTAGCTGGGGGCACGACTACAATCCTAATGTTTCTATTTAATTGTTAATTTGTATACAACCTTGCGGAACATATCTAGCCTACACTATTTGTTACATTGTTGATGCAGTTTTTTCAATTAAGTATGGACGGTAGCTGACTAGTGCCACCAATTGCTAAAAAAAGATGAACCCTCCAAAACTATTGCCCTGTATCTGTCCCTTCCTTCTACCCTTCCTTATTCCTATGTTTCCCTCCACCTCATTGTTAAATATGGCTTGCTACTTTCACTTCATTTTTTTCACTTGCACTTTTTGTCTGTTGTCCGGTACATCTATGTTGTGTTGTGTAGCACCATGGTCCCAGAGGAACATTGTTTTTTCATTACACTGTGTACTTTACAAACATATATGGATGAAATGACAATAAACTCACTCTTGACTCTCTTGACTCTTGAAGCCCATCTCATCCCCGCTCAACAGGCAGGGAAAAAAGTTTACTGGGATGGAATTGAGCTCCATTAACTTCATACTTTGTGGGTGACAGACAGAAAAGAATGATTTTATTCTTTACCACCTTATTTCCCCAACTATACTTCTGAAATGATCCCAGTTCTACTTGGGATCCAATCTGTCTGTCAACATGTGGGTGAAATGTTTAGTGTTAAAAACTCGGTCCAATCATATTATAGCAGTGTCTCTCTTGGAAATTACTATTTATGCAGCCATTCCATATGTTGACTCTTTTCAGAAACCAACAAGCTCCAGAAGAATATTACCCCTGTACTCATAAAAATGAAATGCCACCCTCCATGGCAGGTACCATTTCTTCCTGCCAATAGTGTCCAGTTTGGTTAGCAAATTTAATGTAAACCTGCCAAGTTCCCATGTGTGCATTGTAGAGAGAGTTTTACATTTAGTTTTAAAGAAATATCTACTAAAATTGTTATACCTTTCATATTCTGCCCATCAAGCAAGATGCACGTTTCTTTTGCGAGAACCTAGCACAGAACACACATCAGCAAAATCTGAAATAGCCTTGGTTTATGATTTTTGTGCTATTACTAAGCAAACTACAAAGGGATCTACTTTGTCTCTTAACCTGTTTCAGTTGTTTCCTACCAGGTAGATCAGATATTTGACAGGAAATTGGATCATACATGAAACTCAAATAAAAGCCACACCTTAATGTTTTGTACCTGTAAGAGTTTGCTGCCATTGCTACAGTTTAAAGAGAAAATAGTTCATGTTTCAGTTGTGCACCCCACTGGGAGTTTCTTCCTTCTGTTCCCAAGGCACAAGCAGCCAGTGTGATCCTGTGTTGGATTCCTAATGAAGGGCAGTTTATCCTTCCTGAAAAGGTTGAATAAAATCTATAACATCCATGGCTGTCATGGCCAATGTGTAAATGTGGTGAGCTCCTACATCCTTTTTCATCATCTAGAGAATGATTTAAGGTATCAAAGACTTTTTGATTGGCTGCTGGGGGCACCGGGCTGGACAGAAGCACATCCGCTAATACTGCCAACACCAAAGGCTGCTCTACACCAAAAATTGGGTAAACTGGTTCACCCCCCCATAAGCAGCAAACTAATCAATACAGTAACAATTCAGAAGAACTAAATCTATAATTTCTAGAACATTTATGATAAAGTAATCTAAATTATGGGAGCACTGCTTTGCCAAAATTGTAAATATAATAGTAGTTTTAGTCCAGAGAACTCTGCCATTCAAAGGAATCACAAAGACTGGCATTATCTGAATCACTTTGATATGCATGTGAACGCAAGTTGCCATTTAATGGTTTTCATTTAGGAGAAGTTAAATATTAAACCTACCTGAAACCCTCACCTTTAGTGACCTGTTTATGGAAGTAGTTCATTAAACCAGTACATATTTTATGCAAGATTTACTCAAGCTAATCTGTTGCCTTAATTCAGTTGACTATTGGGTGTTAATTGCTAAGAGGGTTATTTATCAAAGTTCGAATTTATCTCAATAATTTCTACTACAAACTCAGGGTTTTTTACTCTTATTTATTATCACATTTCCCCAAAAAAAAACAGTTTTTTTTAATTCTTCATCCGATTTTCACGATTTTTTCAGATATTTCACCTGACAACTCAGATTTTTGCCCAAAAACTCAGAAAACTTTGGGGTATTACACGAAACCCAGCGCACATCAAAAAATCATTGGGGCAAATTTATTTACCTGCAAAAATTTGCCAATGCTGGTATTGCGTACATCGCAACACTTCACCAGGCGTAAATTCGTCTGGACAACACTAATCCATGAAGATCCTAAGTTGCGCACAGGGTACTGAATGATTGTGAAGTTGCGCTAGCCTAAATATGACCAGAGGTTCAAAGTTACGCTAGCGTTTGCTAATTTGCATACGGCGTGCAGTTAAAGTACAATGGCCATATATGCCATGAACCTTAATAAATTATATAAAGTTGTTATAATGCCCTACACATGTGCCCACAGTATAGTTTAGGTGCCATATGTTATCAAATGTAGGGGGGAAGAAGGGTACCCCCAAAAAAAATTTCGATCGTTTTCAGCCTATCACCCTGTAAAAAGGAAAAGATGCCAGTGTTTTTCAAGTAAGTCCTATCTACTCCATTGCACTTCGCCTGGTCTGAGATGGGGAAGGCAAGTCTGGCGATAGAGATAACGGTCAGTAAAATCAAAAACTTAGTGAATTTGCTTAGTAATGCTCTTCCGCCAGAGCAGAAATTCGCCAGTGTTAGCCACTTCACCCTTCAGTAAATTTGCCCCATTGACTTATATATAACCTTGACAGGTCTGAGATGCTGGATTTTCTGATTCAGACTTTTCCATCCTCGCGGTTTAATCAATTCCAAAAAATTCGTGATTTTTTACAAGTCCGATTTTATAAAAAAAAACACAAATTCTTAGTAAATTTTTTAGTAAATAACTCCCTAAATATTGCTAAAGGTTACAGCTCCAGAGTACAATTATTCATTTCCCACTATTTGTTAGCCATTGTGCAGAAGAAAAAATATCAAACTCTAATTTTAAATTAAATTAGTGAAGACTGTAATCTCTTCAATATGTTATAAAATGTTGTATATTCAGATGATTGGGATTGGTAATCTGTTTAGTGTGTGCCGAGCTCCTAGTTTAACAGGTTAAGGATTCAGATTATTAAGCCTTTTTCTTTCATTTCCAAATTACTGTGGAATAATGTCCACCATATTGACTGGCCTAGTAGGCCTTATAGGGAGTGCCATTAGTTTTAGAGCCAGATGTTTCCCAATGAAAATTATATGTACATGGACCTGGAATTAGTTCGTTATTAAGTGCATTGTCTTTAGAAGCTCAAGAGGCAGCCAGCTGTGTGATATTTGGCTGAAATTTGAACTTGTAAAACCCGTTTATATTAGCTTGTGTTTAATTGTATTTGTTTTGGCCTCTGCATTGTTGCAGATGTTCATTATTTTACAATAAAACTGCTGTAAGTTTTCTTAAACAAGTAAATATATAGTAGTAAGAATTAAATCATGTTATTAATGAATCTAGTCTGGGGCACAAGAAAAAAAAAACATTTGAACTTTCCATGGCTTCTGGTGAATGCTTTATATTTCACTG
Organism: Xenopus petersii; assembly: GCA_038501925.1. NCBI lineage: Eukaryota > Metazoa > Chordata > Amphibia > Anura > Pipidae > Xenopus > Xenopus petersii. The sequence continues at coordinate 180,182,099 of CM076674.1, read as the reverse complement.
ACGCGAGGCCACTTAGAGGAAATGAAGTGCCGAGATAAAGGCTTTGCAGAAAGGACATTACACTTGCAGGATATCAAGGTGAAAAACATGAAAGAGTCATTGCAGGTCCAAAAAAGATAAATACTTTTATCATTTTCCCATAACACAAGCCCGCACTTCAATCGAGCTTTGAGGAATTCACGCTTGGTAATTTCAATTCCCCTTGCTCAGAATAGGAGCCAGATCAGCCTTACATAGTATAGTTACATAGTTAAATTGGGTTGAAAAAAGACAAAGTCCATCAAGTTCAACCCCTCCAAATGAAAACCCAGCATCCATACACACACCCCTCTCTACTTTTAATTAAATTCTATATACCCATACCAATACTAACTATAGAGTTTAGTATCACAATAGCCTTTGATATTATGTCTGTCCAAAAAAATCATCCAAGCCATTCTTAAAGGCATTAACAGAATCAGCATCACAACATCACCTGGCAGTGCATTCCACAACCTCACTGTCCTGACTGTGAAGAACCCCCTACGTTGCTTCAAATGAAAGTTCTTTTCTTCTAGTCTAAAGGGGTGGCCTCTGGTACGGTGATCCTCTTTATGGGTAAAAAGTTCCCCTGCTATTTGTCTATAATGTCCTCTAATGTACTTGTAAAGTGTAATCATGTCCCCTCGCTAGCACCTTTTTTCCAGAGAAAACAACCCCAACCTTGACAGTCTACCCTCATAATTTAAGTCTTCCATCCCTCTAACCAATTTAGTTGCACTTAGTCTCTGCTCTCTCTCCAGCTCATTTATATCCCTCTTAAGGACTGGAGTCCAAAACTGCACTGCATACTCCAGATGTGGCCTTACCAGGGACCTATAAAGAGGCATAATTATGTTTTCATCCCTTGAGTTAATGCCCTTTTTTATTCAAGACAGAACTTTATTTGCTTTAGTAGCCACAGAATGACTTTGCCCAGAATTAGACAACATTTTATCTACAAAGACCCCTAGATCCTTCTCATTTAAGGAAACTCCCAACACACTGCCATTTAGTGTATAACTTGCATTTATATTATGTTTGCCAAAGTGCATGACCTGCATTTATCAACATTGAACCTCTTTTTCCAGTTTGCTGCCCAGTTTTCCAATTTAGACAAATCACTCTGCAAAGTGGCAGCACCCTGCATGGAACCTATAGTTCTGCACAATTAAGTATCATCTGCAAAAATAGAAACAGTACTTTCAATGCCCACCTGCAGGTCATTAATAAACAAGTTGAAAAGCAAGGGACCTAGTACAGAGCCCTGCGGTACTCCACTAACAACACTGGTCCAATGAGAAAATGTTCCATTTACCACCACTCTTTGTAGTCTATCTTTTAGCCAGTTCTCTATCCAGGTACAAATACTATGTTCCAGGCCAACATTCCTTAATTTAACCAGTAATCTTTTGTGTGGCACTGTATCAAATGCTTTAGCAAAGTCTAAGTAAATCACATCCACTGCCATCCCAGAATCGAGGTCTCTACTTACCTTCTCATAAAAAGAAATTAAAACCATGCTGGCACAAACTCATAGTATTATGATTTGCTATGAAGTCCAGTATGTTATCCTTTATTAACCCTTCAAAAAGCTTTCCTACCACTGACGTCAGACTAACTGGCCTATAGTTTTGAGGCTGAGAACGGGATCCTTTTTTGAATAGAGGCACCAGATTAGCAATTCGCCAGTCTCTCGGCACTATGCCAGATCTCAATGAATCCTGAAAAATTAAGTAGTTTGGCAGAGCTAAGCTCACTAAGTACCCTGGGATGAATACCATCTGGCCCCGGACCTTTGTTAATCTTAACATGTTCTAGTCTCTTTTGAATTTTTTCATGTGTGAACCATGCATCATTATTTGTATTACTAGAATTGGGACTATTAAGAAGGAAACCTTCACTTACTGGTTCCTCATTTGGAATGAAAAATATGAGTTCAGAATCTGTGCTTTTATTTTGTTTTCATCAACCACCTGACCCCCCTCTGAAACTTATCACTGATTCAGCAAAGCAGGCACAAATAAAATTCTTCACAAAGGTTTTATGTTTGCTTTATAACATCTATTCAGTATCAGTATTAATTATAAAGTGTTGCTATTGTGACACAATTCTGCCCTTGGTTTTTGGCCTTAGTCTAGGACTTTAAGTAAAGTTAATTTACTTTCAAATACATTTATATATGTATATTTTTTTTTTAAAAAAAACTTGAATCAATGGAAATGAATTAAATTGACTAGTCCAGGTATGGTATATTTTGTATGATCCAATATAATTATGACTTGGGGGGTTAGTGAATTCCATGAAGGCCCACATCCACTGTCTAAGATTGTGTGCCAATGCAGGAAAGGTAAGCACCGTTGGGGGATGTGGGGGGTGGAGGGTGGATGATTTGGCTGGGGTGGGGGGAGTGTGTGTGGGCTTTGATACAGCCCCAGAGCCCCCCTCCCCCAGTCCGATGACATCTGCAGCACCTGGAAGGGACGTAATTTAAAGACTTGTCTGCAGTATTATTTACACTTTTGGGGTGCTCCTTATTGTCCACCTTGTTACATAGTTGAGGACTCATTTTTCTTTGCATATCTATCTTTTATGAGCCGTGTACAAAAATGTTAATCGTTTTAACATCACAAACCACCTGTGCCTCCTGCACAGAAAAAAAGATAGGATTAAAAATTGGCCCTGGTATTTCAAAAACACAGAGGCCTAAACAACCCCCCCATCAGTCCAACATATAGTTAATGTCTGCGGCATCTTACGGCAGCCCTTCAGGCATTTGCCATTATCCACAGATTGCCAGACGAGGCCAACACCTGCACCACCTGTAATTCAAAAATCAACCCAACACTTCTGAACTATCCCCTGTGCAACTTGATGTGCCACAAGGAAAGTGCTGTGCATTGTAATATCTTGCATATCTTAGAGCAGGGGTGTCCAAACTTTTGGCTCGCCGGGCCACATTGGAAAAAGATAAAATTGTCTGGGGCCACACATGACATACGCCAAAACATGTCTGATTTGTAAGAGTAAAGGAAATACACAGAAAAGAACTACAATGCCAGTTGGATAACCAGATGGAGCTATACACTGGAATATGGGACACCTGGATATTAAAAAGACGTATTATTATATTATTATTACTAACTGGGCAATGGGCAGAGTCCCCCCTCCTCCTATTTCCTCGGGAACCAAGCGTTTCAAGCTGGGCCGCATTCATATGCATCCTGGGCCACATGTGGCCCTCGGGCCGCAGTTTGGACACCCCTGTCTTAGAGCGTTATATAGTTTTTTTTTTGGTAGATACAATGCAAAAGTCCATTAAGGGTAACCTTTCCAAATGGCCTTTAGTGCCTATATACATATACAGACTTATCTATACACTCAAATATACTATATACCATATATATATATATATATATATCCATATATATATATCCATATATATATATCCATATATATATATCCATATATATTTATCCATATATCCATATATCCATATATCCACATTCTTACATTAAACTAACTGTAGATCTTCAGATCACTATAGCCTTGGATATTATATTTGTCGAGGAAATCATCTAAGGCACTCTTAAAGGCATTCATAGAATCTGTCATCACATCATCAGCTGGCAAGGAATTTGCAACCTCAATATGTCTATGTACAAAAGACTTTAGTACTCAATGTGCAAAACTGGAAGTGGCACATTCGCCACGCACTGTAATTTCAGTGTAATTTTCAAAAAAAACCAAAACGCCAAATACAAATTGAGGTTGCTCCACAATGAAAAATAGACCACTCTCTTGCCAAGCTTGTGACCAACTTTATAAGGTATAACACGCTCATGTATCATTGATATTCCACAGAGGAATATCCAGTACAGTTAAACCACTGAATCAGAGCTTGATTTATTAAAATCAGAATAAAATTTAACAATGTAAAACAATATATAAAAGAATAGTTATGCACCATGAATATTGTCTTTCTTCATATAATAATATACGATTCTACCAGCTGGGACATCATAGTAATGAAATGTAAAAGAAAAGTAAAACCACATAGAACTAAACCTTAAAGTCCAACTATAAGATAATAATTTACTGACCAATGGGTTGCATACAATTTTTATGTACCCATTGGCAATATTGGTTACAAAATGTAACTTCAAACATCTATAAGGTCCTATGGAGGCTAATAATATTAGTGTTGTATTGGCAAATGGTCAGTTATCTATGTACCTTAAAAATGTATATAAAATTAATCCAATATTCTCCAATGTGTTTCCAGGTATGCATAAAAACAAGGTATCACCTGTAGTGTGCTTCTATAGCGTTTCCCTTAGTGCAACGTTCGCCCTAGCACTGCCCTTTTGACTTCTGTGCTGCACATTTGAGCCAAATTTGTCTGAAATTGCCTTCTTCTCCTTGGCATCTCCAACAGAAATTAGATGCATTAGGCAACATTTTTTTTAGTTTACATGGGGTAAAGACATGGTTAAGAGTTTATAATTAATTTCTCTTTTTCTAGATGCTCAGTTTTCAAATGCAGTTTCATGAGACGTGTTCAAATCTCTTTTTCTTCTTCTCCCTTGATCTCCTGGTAAGAGGTTTTGAGCTGTAATCCACAGGTTGCAGAAGCCATGTTGGATTAGTAGCAAATATTGGTGCAACTGCAACAATGGAATAAAGTGAGAGAAGGGTGCTGATAGGCAGTAAATACAATTATGTATAAGGACCAATGGGCCGAGGTGTCCAGAAACAAAATATAAATTTGCAACGGTATTTCCGCCCCTCCCTCTGATCTATATCAAATTACGACCAACTCCACTTCACATGGGTGGGCCCCCCGTGCATTTCTTGACCATGTTGGGTGCACTCCCGTTCTTTTACTAACAGCCCTGTTTAGGATACCATACGTTCCTGCAGAGAGGGGTTTTAAGGGCGTATTGTCCACACAGCAATACGTTTGATTCCTCTGACTCCTGGACACACTACCATTACTGTGCACTTGCAGCAACTTGTTCTGGATACCAATATCGGATATTGGAAGGCTACATATCTAATTTGAATACTGGGACCTCCATTTCAGAATTGCGCTGCTGTGCTCAGTGTATCGATATACGCCCCATTGGGCAGTAATTTATTACGCATATATTTAGACGTACTAGGCACTAATCCATAGATTACATCTGTATTAAGGGATCCCGTTTTCCATATGCAGTGCTGCTTATTATTTTAACTGGTTTTAGCTGAAGTGTTTTGGCTTAGTGTTTAATCAATATTGCCTTTAATTGTACTAATATGTTTTATTCTTATTGAGTGTATTTGAACTATTTGGGCAGGGGGTTAAGTCCCATTGGGTTGCGTATACAAATATTGGTGCAATTTACATTTGAGATAGTGAACATGCCACCCCCAACCCTAGTTGAAATACATTTGCCCCTATGTGTTCTGCAAAAAATAATTCCATATCATAATTTGTTTTTAACATTTTTTTAAAACATGTTGAGCATTTGCAAAGAGTGGCTTATTGCTAAAGAAGAGAGAATGTAGATGCCGACTGTGCTAATTTTCTACAGAATTGGAGAGCAGGATGTTCAGTTCCCTAGCTTGCCCATAACTCTCTCCTTGGTCCTCTCACAGCAAGACCTGGCTGCTTTTGAGTAGCAGAGGGCTCCTCCCAAAGTCAAAGGCGGCAGCTATAGGGAGAAGAGTGAGCCGTGACCCGGTCCTTGGAGTTAGTTCTGGGTTTGGTATACCTTATGTTACACTAACAGCCTAAATATTACCCCATCCTACAACTTTTGGATACTCTATGAAAACCTTTAACTTTAGAGGATCAAACCTAAGTATACCCCTCCTTAGGTTCTATTGTATGTATGTATGTATAACTTTATTTGTAAAGCGCTGTTAAGGAGCCGCAGTGCTGTACAGTGCATAAAAGTACAATATATCTAAAAGTAAACATGGGAGAGACAAATCACATAATAAATATATACAGAATCATAGGACAAAGAGCTTAAGTGCTATGTGGTAAGAGACATAGTGGGAAGGAGGTCTATTAGGTGCCTGGTCCATGAGGGTTCCTCCTGATTTAGTAAGGTGGTCAGTCCTCTCCTGGGCCCTGTGTGTCTACTTTGCAATACTGTAGCCACATTTATATACAGGGAAGGTGGGCTTCTAGAAGTTTCTTGAAATCTCTCCTGAATGATGCTAGGACATCTCAATTAGTTATGGGAAGTTGCCCACCTGCCATTAGGAGTATACATGTTTCCTTGCTTCCTGGAAATATTTACCCCTTCCTGACTAATTGATAATGCATATTTATAGGGATCTATTCACTGGTTCCAGTGAGCCAGACCCTTTCTTAGGGCAGAGACACACGTGGAGATTTGGGGAGATTAGTCGCCGGTGGGAAGGCAGTACTGGGAGATTAGTCGCCCGAAGAAGAGGCGATTTGTCGCCGGGCAACTAAATCTCCCTGAATAGTGTGATAGTACTTTTTCCCAGACCAGTGCCTTTGTCTTCTAAATTAGGAAGGACTCCTATTGTTTGAGGCAGACAACCAGGTGATAAACTAATAAGGTTGTTTCATCTTCCAAATGTTTCAGTGTTAATTAATAAAATGTAAAAACCATATCATATTATGACAATTTCTATACATTTGACAATAATCTTACACTTGACGGGTGCAGCGTCGATTCCACACCTATCCCTCTACCTCCCCCCTCACACCACAATTCTCCTTCCCCCAAATAATACATACACACCACTGGTTTGGAAAGAGATGGCCACAGTTGTTTATGGGGGGTGGGGTATCTGTACCCTAAACTGGGCTGCATACCATACTATGAGGACCCAGGCCTACCAGGCTACGTCCACTGACTATGAAATACCCCCCTTTTAACTTCTCCTGGGGGTCCTTGCAAAGATACCCCCCGCAACTGCGACTAAGACACATATTAAAGGGAGGGAGGGTGGGATGCTGCGTCCTTCTTCTTCCACGTCCAGGCGCCAAATGGTATTACCGCTGTTCCTTCCTCTGCTCCTTCGCCCGGCACTCACCAGCCAATCAGCACCTGAAACAGAAAAAAGGGGGAGGGGCAGGGGTAGCTGTACTCCTAAGGCCCCGTCAAGACCCTGTTGCCCCTATTCAGGCCATGGGGTCCCCGGAGAACACAGAAGGAGAAAAGAAGGTGAAAAGAATTCAAATAGTAAAATAGAATAGCAACATTCACTTAAAGCATTATATTACATTATAATAACCAGTAAAAGCCTAAAAGATAGTTTTGTGTGTGTGTTCATGCCCAGGCATCCACATCCATTTATCAATACATGGTGAGAACTATGAACACTGGGAGTTTCCTTCATATAACTTCACGGGAACGCAGTCCATGCTCAGTTGCCATGTCATCTACTGGTGCCAGAGACTAATTAAGCAGTGTATGAATGAAATCAGTGTGTGAGATCACAACTTAATCAAACAGAAAACAATATCTCACGGGTGTCACCAAAGAAAAATGTAAGCAGGAGGGACAATGTTAATTAAATGTTATTAGTTCTTAAGTAGAACATGTATTTTACTTACAGAAATTTTTTTCAGCAGCATTTTTGAATGAAGCACTTCTTTACTACTACTTGCTGTAGTAATGAAGACCTTGCTGGGGAGATGTAGATCACCAAAATGTATTTTCTATACTGTATGTTGATGGCATTGATGAGTTAAAGTATAGCCCTTAGAAATATCATGCAATGGCAACTCATATGCAGTTTCTAAAATCAGGAAGATTGTAAGGCAATGGGACTTCATTAGATACCAGAAATCATAATCAGAGTTTCTTCACTTTGGGTTAGTATGAGATAGGGATGCGCCGAATCCAGAATTCGGTTCGGGATTTGGGCAGGATTCAGGCTTTTTCAGCAGGATTCAGATTCGCCTGAATCCTTCTGCCCAGCTGAACCAAATCCGAATCCTAATTTGCATATGCAAATTAGGGGCGGGGAGGGAAATTGCGTGACTTTTTTTCAGAAAACAAGGAAATTTAAAATGTTTTCCCCTTCCCACCCCTAATTTGCATAAGCAAATTAGTGTTCGGATTCGGTTCGGTATTCGGCTGAATCTTTCACAAAGGATTCAGGGGTTCGGCCGAATCCAAAAAAGTATGAAAGTATGAAATTCCCTAGTATGAGGCAAGCAAACTATGAGTGGCAGCTAAAGAAGTCAACAGTATTGTGAAAAGCAGCAACAAAACTTGTATGAGGAAAAATTTGGATTGTTCAATCAAAGACAAATATTTGAGGTCAGTTTTATAAAGGAGACTCATATTGCTTTGAATTCACCCAGTTGGTTACCTTAAAGTTACCTGGTGATTTCTAAGATGTAAGTTAGAACTCTTCAAATAATAGTACTGTTTACTAAGCAGACAAAAGGAGTCATTCTTGACCTTATGGGGTGCAAGATCACTAAACCTTTGGGCAGGAGGTTAGGACAGGGCCCTGATGCCGACTTCAACTCCTGCCACTCCATATTTGCATGTCTGAATGATACGCATGGTACAGGTCCAGTAGGGGAGGATAGGGGTTTGAATATGTGCCTCACCCTCTTGAATAGAGTGCTTAATGCAGAGCAGTCCGATCTCCACACAGTGGGCAAAGTGCAAAGAAATGGCATTGTAAATGATCCCCTAAGAGTTATAGAATAATTGTTAGAAGCAACTTTTAAGTGAGGCTGAGAATCTACTGTGAGAATTGTTTGTTGACCTTTTCCCGTGGAAACAAGATTTAGGCTGTGGTAGACACTGAGTTAGTTTGCTGTAGGGACATAGGCACACTGTCAGGCACCTTGGGTGATTGGCACACCTTTGTAACTGTCAGAGTGCTGGTCCCTGGTTTGTCTATGCATGGCAGCAAATGTTTTGCCAGATCTATGTGTGATGTAATCAATAATTTGATGCCATTTTTGGTGCCCTTTTTTGGGTTAAAAAAAACCTGTTTTACACATATTATCATTTCCAATGCTGACGCTTAGATTGGTGGCTGCATACCCTGACTCCAAGCTTGTTTTCTCTACCTCGTTTTGGAGAAATCTATATTGTGATTGGATTCCCTCAGTGCAGAAAGTAGGGCATCAATGAAGACCCATTGCGGCAGGTGTCTCCTGCTCACTAAAGAGAGCAATCTCCCTAGCAGTCCTAGGGTTCCTTCTTCACAGATCAAGACACACCACCCAATGCGTCTTTGCTAAAAGCGCTTATTGTGTTATACCTCCATGATATTTCTTTAGATTATATCTAAATAATAGAAATATTGCTTATTTTATATTTCTTTTTTTATAGTGTGTCCAACCTCTGATGTGTTATCAGATTGCACTAGGTGGAGGCAACCTGCTAAATTGCCTTTGTACCACCATGAGCGACACCTATTATTTTAAATGACATAAGAACTAAAGATGGCCATATCGAGGATTCGTACGATTTTCGAATCGTGTTTGGAGTGTGCCGACATCTTTCGTCCGGCGGAGATCGGTCGTTTGGTCAGGTTTGATTTTGACCCGTCCGATCCTGCCGGAGCCCATTGCGCATCGTAATCGGATCGTTCGGCCATACGGCCGAACAATCAGATTACCCCCCGATATAGCCATGCTCGTTAATGGCATATCACGGAAAGATCTGCTCATTTGGCAATGTCGCCAAACGAGCGTATCTTTGCGTCTATGGGCACCTTAAGGCAATTAAATAGTTTTGGATTTGGCCGAACCCCTGAATCCTTTGTGAAAGATTTGGCTGAATACCAAACGGAATTTGAATCCTAATTTGCATATGCATATTAGGGGTGGGAATGGGAAAACATTTTTTACTTCCTTGTTTTCGGACAAAAAATAATGTGATTTCCCTCCCCACCCCTAATTTGCATATGCAAATTAGGATTCAGATTCGATTCAGCCGGGCTGAAGGATTCAGCCGAATCCTGCTGAAAAAGGCAGAATCCTGGCCGAATCCCAAACCGAATCCGGGATTCGGTGTATCCCTAATCAAACGCGGTTTAGAAATAAATTTATTATACCAACTCTACTTCTCAAAGTTTGCAAGTGAGTATGTAGAAATGAAAAGAAAAAAGAGACTCTGAACAGGTTTAAAAGTCCAACAGTAATGAAATTAACTGAAACGAAAAAGTCTTTGCAACTAAGCCAACTATTGTCATCAGATCACTTTTTTTTTTTTTAAGTTCACCGTTTGCATTCTTATGTGTCAGTCAGCAAATTTTATCCAAGATAAAGGATTCAAAGATGTTGTTCACCTCTCTTCATTATACCTTGTCTGTGCCCATTTGTACAGTATATTATGGGTAAATTACCAGTGTCAGTTCTGTCGTTTATCTTTCGGCGGTAATCTTATTGTAGATAAATTCCATTTGCTGAATATCCTTCCTGTATTCTAATAGTGTCAAATTATGATTCCTTTGATCAAAGAAAAATTGGATCTCTTCTTCTGGAAAAATACAGTAGGTCCGTTGTGTAGATTTTTTTTTTCTGTATCCCTTCTACTTTGTTTCAGAGAAAGGCATCAAGTGCTATATTTGGAAAACATTCTGCCTTTCAAGAAAAACTGTATGAGAACGAATACAAGGAATACATCGTGGTTCATCGTGTCTGCTGGGTTTGATCTTGGAAAAAGAGTTATTTTGGAAGAACCGACTGCTTGATGCTAATCTTTTTTCTTTGCCGATTTATCTGCATACAAAGTGGTGTGAAGTGTATTTCTTTTTATTGCATATGTAATTTGCATCTGAATGGAACATCTAAAGGAAACATGAAGAAATCAGAGTTGTGAATTGCCTTTGAAGTAAATGAAGAATACTGGGCATAGCGTGACAACTATATTTAGGGACATAGGAAGTAGTGAGGCAAGAGCTGTTTACCTGATTCCTGTCTGATGCAGTACTGATCTATTACAATCTTATGTACACTTCACCCTACTGCACTGGTCCCCAACCTTTATCACACATGATCGACATTCAGGCATAAAAAGAGTTGCGGTGCAACACATGTGTGAAAAATGTTCCTGGTGGTGCAGGTGGTGCAGATTTTGGTGGTTATTGGCCATTTGGTAGCCCCTATGTGGATTGCCAGCCTACAAGAGGCTCTGTTTAGCAGAACACCTGGTTGTAATACAACCAAAACTTGCCTCCAAGCCCGGAATTCAAAAATAAGCACCTGCTTTGAGGCCACTGGGAGCAACATCCAAGGGGTTGGTGAGAAACGTGTTGCTCATGAGCCACTGGTTGGGGATCACTGCCCTACAGAATCCATACAAATTGTCCCTCTTTTGTCCCAACAGTACAGTGTCTTTGCAATGTGCTTCTTCTGTCCCACATCCATTGGCTTCTTCCCCTGTACTTCATATGCTCTCCTTATAGCACCATCTGATATAGATTAATTCAAGGGTGAACTTTTACTACAGTTTTATTAGCTAATCAGAGCATATCTAAACAATAAAGAAACACCAAGTAACATCAGTTTTCTAGAGTTTTGAGACTAGATCCCTTTTGCAGTAGCAAAAAAAGGATTGTGGGAGTGGCATTTAGACCTGAGATAAAGTTGGATTTGGCCAGATTGGTAAACTAAATGTAATGCTATTTTGATCACTGTGTCATCTGCCACTTACCTTTTCACCTTTACAGGCACTGTGAGTCCTACTCTGAGCAACTCCCATTAGAGCAGACATTACATGTTATTCTTGCACTCACGGTAGAAAGAATGCCCCTGGTGATTGAGCCAGGAACTGGGAATAGCAGGGCCATTACAGGGCTTGGAAGGTGTGAAGTGGAAGAGGGTGTTAAGGATTTGGGATTTTGTAGTTCCTGGGTTGCTACTTGGAAAGTCATGCCTAGGAAGGACAGCAGGCGGACCCCTCACTCTTGGGTATAATTGTTTGCAGCCTTCAGCGTCTAACAGATAAGTAAGTTAACAGTTATAAATTACATACATGTGATTGTATATCACCCAACACTCAACTGTTGTTGGTTTATAGTGGTAGTTTTTATGTGATTTAATAAATGAGCGGCAGCCTTTTGACCTAAGATATCACATGTGGTTGGTTTGCTAATTTAAGGAAAGTAGGGAGAGGTTTGGCCCCTGTCATGGTATTAAAGTTTATGTATACCTCTCATGTAGAACATATACAATTGGGCACCAGAGGTTCTTAAAAAATGAACAGGGATTTAATTGAACATTGAATAACAATGCCATGTTCTCCATTAAAGTTTGCATGCAATGTAATGTAATGTTTCAATAGCAGAACTGACAACAGTGCAAAAGTAACATACTTCAAAAATTTAAAATTAAGTAGAACATTAAAAAATGATGGAATCTTACTCCCAGGTTGCATCATTTCAGATGCCTGGGTGTCCACAGTGAATGTCATCCAGGGAAAAGAGAATAACTTCATGTTGCTGTGGCCTAGAGAGCACTAACCCCACTTATTCTCCTAGATGGGGTGATGAATTGCCCTTACTGATGCTTATCTGCCTTACACTTCTTGGGGGTGTACTGTGACAATCTGTCCTGAATCTGTCCCGTTTTGCTTTGCCATGAAATTTGCAAAACGGCAAACAATTAGCAAAGTGCAAAAAAAAAATTGTGACACTAGCGACATTTTGTATACGTGCGACTATTTTGTCCAAATGCATTAAAGACAATGGGCGTCCAAATAATTTTTGTGCACAAAATTTTTATGCATGCCAATTTTATTTTGTTGCGCTGGATTTTTCGCCTGCGAATTTTATGCTGCCGCAAATCCATGTCTGACAAATTTATTTGCCCATCACTAATGCCAAGGTCTAAACTCTCATTCTTAATCCTCATTCATGGGGTCCTAGTACCCTGGCTTATACCAGAAGTTGAACACTACTTTGGCCTCTGGACCTTCACCTCTCCAATCAGGTGAAACACCAAGAGCAACTAGTTCATGGCAATCTCATCCCTTGAACCAATGGGGGAAATCCCTCCCTCCCATGGGGTACAGGTCACCTCACCCCTCTGTAACTTCCTGCCAGAGTGAAAACTGTTAACTTTTTCACATCTATTTCACACAAGACAAGAGGGTGCTCCTTGCTAGGAAATAAATCCACAACAACAGCAGCAGTAAATGGAAAATAATGCATTTGCTTAGGGAATAGGGGTTCCAATTGAAACCTCCAAAAAGTACTAAGAATTTGCCATAAATTAATTAATGACATTGAAATTAGTGCCCATGTTTTTATGCCTCTGGGAGGCTACCCTGTATTTGGTCCACAGTATGAATGACAACTTTGTCATGTGCCAAAAGGTTTTTTTAACCAAATCTTCCTAGAATAAATGATAAAAGATTAGTAGCATTAAGGATGCCTGCACAGATCAAGCTTATAGCACAAAAACTGTCAGTGTCCCTTTAAGATCAACTTTATTTTACAGCTAGCACCCTGCCAATGATTTGTGATTATAAGAGATATATCTCCCCCTGATCACAGCAGACACAGTTTCCTTTGTGGCCCGTGTAGCATGGCCGTTTTTCCCTTTCTTTCTGCAGTTTGTTTGTTTCTCCAAGATAAAAATGCTTGTCTACTGGAAAGATAATTCCCTGCTCTGGCCTATGTTCCCATTATACCAGACTTGTTTGCTTTGCTTTCTAGGATGAATCTGCAATCAATTACATTAATGTATTATTTCTGACTTGTGAAATTTCTATTTAACATTAACAGGAATGTGCCATTTACATGAACCTTCTCCGATATTTAGACCTGAATAATTATACACATTGTTATGTGTAATACAAAAATGCATTAAATATGCAGAAAAAAACACAGACATGGTTAGAATCTAATACAATACTCATTTGTTCAAAGAGCACTTTCATACCTCCATGAGTTTTAGCTGAGATGTCATGGAAGGGGGCGGGACATGTATGTGCCTATGGATGGAGGCTGCCATATCCAAAACCCATCAAAGTAAGGTCGTGGGTGAGGAGACCAGAAGAAGACCTCAACCCAAACCTGAGTGCACATGCCCCCATATCTAAAGCTTGAGGAATACACTCTTGGAGAAAATAGGACAGGTATGGGACCTATTATGCAGAACTTAATTTAAATATTCATTAAACCTAATAGGATTGTTTTGCCTCTAATAAGCATTACTTATATCTTAGTTGGGATCAAGTACAATATGCCATTTTATTATTACAGAGAAAAAAAGGAATTGATTTTTAAAAATTTGATTTAATTTATTATAATGGAATCTATGGGCCTTCCCGTAAATCACATAATGGATTATTCTGGATAATGGGTTTCCAGATAATGGCTCCTGTGGTTGGTGCTAGATAGTGGATCACAACAGAGAAAAAAGAAATCCTCACGCGTTTCATGCCTCAGCGAGGCACTTTGTCATAGTGCTGCATTTTGGGCCATTTTTTCGTTTTTTGAGCCAATTCTTCATCTTAAAAACCTAGTTCTGGACTCTGCACCTGGGGTCTGATTTGTAATTGCAATTGTGCACCCTTTAGCGCTCCATTACTTGCACGCATGCAATTGGTGAATCAAGCCCATTATCTTTATTATTAAAATAGTATTTCTTAATCATGCTTCATCAGTTTTGGGTTAAGCATCCGGCGAGAATGTATTTCTTTCTAGTAATTCTAAGAAAAAAAAAAGTTGATCATAAAGACATCTATATGTTAGAACCCAAATCCATAGGGGGAAATACAGTAGGTACTGTTGTATATTGTATATATATAATATGAAGAGGGAAGTTCTATAAAACCTTAAACCTGCTTTTAAGAAGTTTAACAGGTCAGACCTTGTCATTTTTGCAAGATCAGAATCAAAATGAATGGTAAACTTTAATATTCCTAGAATTTAGAACAAAAAGTTAATATGATCCCATTCCCCTTAGGGGATTTTATTTCTAAATGGAGGTTGCACCTGTCAAGAAAATTAAAAAAAAGAGAAGTAAAAAGGTTTTTTCCCCCCTTTTACATTTTGACAGTCAGGTATTACTGTGTTAAAAAGAATACCGCACATGACATTTGCTACTGTGTAAACTCAGGCGTGGAATATTTGGAAACGACTGCTGTCAGTTTTACTTAAGAAGTCAAATAAAGATCCGTTAATAGGACATTTAAAAGCAACAGTAGTTATCTATTCTAGCCTAGCATAGTGGGCTGGTGCTGAAGAAGTATAAAAACTCATTTTAATATTTGTCATGAACATTTGGCCTCATGGGTGGTGTTCCACTGGATTCTATGGATGGTCCTGATTTAATGGTTTTATTTTTCATTTCCGTAGATGTAGTTTTATGAATTTCACTGTAATATTAACACAATAATTTAATTGCCCATCTTATAAAAGAACAAAACCCAGGCTTTGAGACTCTTCATCTGTGATTAAAGGGATTCTGACATGTTATGGTGTAGTTTTAATTCCTAAATTGCACTGCAAATAATTCACTCTAAAATATAAAATTTCATTCCTAACCCAACAAGTGAATTTTATTTTAGTTGTAATATTGGTGTGTAGGCAGCCATCTCAGGTCATTTTGTCTTGTCATGTGCTTTCAGAAAGAGCCAGCACTTTAGGATGGAACTGCTTTCAGACAAGCTGTTGTTTCTCCTACTCAATGTGACTGAATGGGTCACAGTGGGACCTGGATTTTACTATTGAGTGTTGTTCTTGTATGTACCTGGGAGCTGTTATCTGATTGCCTTCCCACTGTTCTGCTGATACTGGGGGAAAGGGATGGGGGTGATATCACTTAATTTGAAGTGCAGCAGTACAGAGTGACTGAAGGTTATCAGAGCACAAGTCACATGACTGGGGCACCTGGGAAACTGACCATATGTCTAGCCCCATGTCAGATTTTAAAATTATATATAAAAAAAAAATCAGTTTGCTCTTTTGAAAAATGGACTTCAGTGTGGTCACAGAAATTATAAGGGAAATACCTAATTTATTTCTTTTTTCTCATTTTAATTTCTAAACTGGCTTCTTTCCGTTGTCCCCTTTTCAATGGGAATAGACCTACATTTTATGGGTAAGGTCTGTAGGTCTGTTTTTGAAGGCGCCACTATGGATAAAGGTGGCTGACTGATCACTATAGGTAAGAGCAGTGCTTGTATTGAGGTGAAAAAGGTGGAGGGATGCTATGTGTGCCACGGAGTGGTAAAATAAGCCCCTCCCGCTATTAATCCTTATTCATGGGGTCCTAGTACTCCAGCTTAATCCAGCAGTTGACCACTACTTTGGCCTCTGGGCCATCATCACTCCAATCAGATGAGGCACTTACCCACCAACACGTTCTGTTTTCACCCACTTTAAAGCATATCGCTTCTGTGTTGATATTTGGTTACAATGAACAGTTTAATGCCCAGTATGCCTAGATTTACCTAAATGTGTGTCCTGTAGAGACACCAAAATGAAAATTGTGCATGTGACTTTTCTTGGCTGCCAATTCAGCTTCTACAAACAATGTACCCTGTCTGTGTATTGTGTCATAACAACCCCATCATATTCTATATTACATTATTTTATATATATCATTCTCTCACCATTCCTCAGTCTGCTACTGCTCTCTACCCTCATTTTTCTAATTTTGTTTCCCATGTTTTCTTCTTCTCTTTATTTTCTATAACCCTCTCTGATGCCTCCAACTTCTTCATTTGTATAACACTTCTCCATCTCTTCTCCCAGCAATCTTTTTTCTCTTTTATCCTCCATATGCTTCTACTTGTGCTTTTTAATCTCTCTATTTAAAGGGGTTGGTCACCTTTTAATTAACTTCTAGTATGATGTAGAGAGTGATATTCTGAGACAATTTGCAATAGATTTTCATTTCTTATTATTGGTATTTTTTTAGTTATTCAACTCTTTTTTTTCAGCCACTCTCCAGTTTGTAATTTCAGCAATCTGATTGCACTGATTTCAATAAGAGACTAGAATATGAATAGGAGAGGCCTGAATAGTAATAATAAGTAGCAATAACAATACATTTGTAGCCTTACAGAGCTTTTGTTTTTTTAGATGGGGTCAGCGAAAGCTGGAAAGAGTCAGAAGCAAAAGGCAAATACTATAACTAATAAATCATGAAGAAAATGATTGAAAAGTTACTTAGAATTAGCAATTCTATTACATACTAAAAGTTAACTTAAGGTGCACTATTTCTTGCAAATAGAATTGGGGAGGAGCAAAGGAAACAAAGTTTCGGTATGATAATAAAAAAGATCCATAACTCAAAAATATTATTATATCCCACCAGGGGGCTGCTATTTCACAGAAATAATGAAGTGGAAGGATGGAATCCCTGCCCATCCCTACCCAATTCCAGTACGAGCAAGAGGCAGTAGATTGATTATTATGGACTAAATATGGCAGAGTTACCACTAACCCTAAACCTAACACCATTTATCACGGGCTGAAGACAGGGTTACCATCTAGAAGTGGTAAGTTGGACAGTATTATTCCTACTAATAACCGTATCAGTACAAAAAAAAAATGAAGGTATTTTTCTTGATGAATGTTGCTTTGGAGACTCACGTTGAAAAGCGTGATTGTGGGGCACATTTACTAAGCTCGAGTGAAGGATTCGAATGAAAAAAGTATTTTTTTGGGTACTTCGACCATCGAATAGGCTACTACGACCTTCGACTTCGATTCGAACTATTCGACCATTCGATAGTCGAAGAACTTTGACTACATACTTTGGTATAAGTTTGGTATTGGTATTTGGTATTAGTTCAAACCTACTGAGGTACAATGTTAGCCTATGGGGACCTTCCCCATCATTTTTCTAAGCTTTTTTTGATCGAAGTACAGTCCTTCGACCGATCGATTAAAATCCTTCGAATCGTTTGATTCGAAGGATGTTATCGTTCGATCAAATGAATTTTGATCGATCGTAGGATTTGCGCAAAAGCTTTTGAATTCGATATTCAAATTCGCGAGGGTCGAATTTGAGGGTTTATTAACCCTCAATATTCGACCCTTAGTAAATGTGCCCCTAATTGTTGTATATAGCATAATAGATTAGAACATTTTCACTTTGGCTTTGGTTTTTGGATGATAGATGGATGAAGTAGCCAGTCACATGATAATGTGCATCTGTTAATAACTTTGCTTTGCAGATACAGAGCCATGGGACAGATTTGTTTTTGGAATCAGAGTTAAAAAAAACCCATAGAAGTACTGTATACTCAACGGCTCTAGGGCAGGTGAAATGCACAAGCAGCTGCAATGTCTTACTCGCTGCCTAAAGTTCTTCTCCCTCCATTGTGATAGAGTGTCATGTAGTCAGCTTCCCCCTAGAGTTCCCCTACTGATCGCTTGTAACCTTCTTACGTCTGTATATACAAGCAAAGTATGTTTGGATATCTCCCCGGGACTTATATGACTTAAAGTCCATACTATTTATTGCTTGGAGGAAAGAAAGGTGTTGCTATGACAGAACCGTTAAAGAATATGTAATATATATACATTTTGACAGGATTCCTATCGGTGCTCTTCTGTCAAATGTTCTATGAACGTGTCTTGGTCTTAAAGTTCAAAGTGAATACTCCGAGGTATTTAGGGCACATTTACAAAACAAGTCACAGAAATCAATTAGGTACATTCCTAAACACAGAGAAAACAGCCCAGAGAATGCTATACACTCGACTTAAAATATCTGGAAAAGATGCAAATTATGGGAAGGCCGTCTCCCATAGACTTCATTTTATTAAAATCATTTTTAAAAATGATTTCCTTTTTCGCTGTAATAATAAAACAGTAGCTTGTACTTGTACTTAATTAATCCTTATTGCAGGCAACACAATCCTGTTGGGTTTAGTTCATGTTGTAATTAGTGATGGGCGAATTCCCGCGATTCGTCGCCGGGAAATAAATTCACGAAAACACTGTGAAAATTCACCAGTGAAAATTCGGCGGCGTCACAAAAAAAAAGGACGCCGGCATCAAAAACGAGACGCTGGCAACGTTTTGTGAATTTTTCATTGTTTCGCAGGAAATTCGTTAATTTTTCGGCAAATTTTTATGAATTTTTCACTGTTTCGCAAATTTCGCGGGAAATTCGTGAATTTTTCGGTGAAGCGAAACTCCCCAAATTTGCCCATCACTAGTTGTAATGTAAAAAGTAGTCTATAAGCTATGACTAAGTCTATAAGCTATAAGCTATGACTAAGGACTAGATGGGTCCGAAACGCATCAGGCGATGACATGTCTACTTGTTCTTATGTACTTTTCCAGTAGTCATTAATAAAGGTGGACTTTTTAACTTCTTATGCAGAGCTGCGGTCAATTTTTAGTTTTTGATCTGCACAACTTTATTGTGACCAGCACTCCTAAACCAGCAGAAGCACCCAATATGAAAACAAGAGACTGAGATGCGGCAATGCTGGAGAGGTCTTGTGTTTCAATTGTGGTGATTTACAGCACGCAAATGGCTATATGCATGACATTTTAACGCGCTCGTTTTTACACCTAGCACTTTTTAAATGAGTCCAGAGCTAGGCCAGGCCGGCAAGACACCCTAGGCAACCTGGCCGGCTGGGAATGTGAATGCGAGGGTTGCGCCTGCGCTAATTGAAGTTTGTGCGCGCATGCACATGTGCAAATCGATGTGAAGCTCAGATATACCGGCACAATAGAACAGAAGTTGGGGAGATAGGGGAGCAGACATGGGGTAGGTGACAGAGAAGGTACGTGCCTGGTGCACCCCAGCTTTACGCCCTAGGCACATGCCTACTCTGCCTACCCCTAGTTCCGGCCCTGAATGAGGCCTTTTGTTACTATTAAGTACAACGCTAAATATATACTGTATATCCCCTCCGAATCCCTTGCAAAAAATGATAAAATGAAGAGTAAAATAAACATTTAGAGGGAGCATCTGATAATCACCTGTTTCCAGCCTTGCTAACAAGTGAATGAATGTTGTATGGAATGTTTTGCTAACCATGGCATGTCTAACATCATACAACTAGCACATAATGCATAAGCCAGGAGAAAAAATCCCATCTCGTGTGATGGAGTAGCGTGCTGACACCTCAAGTAATAATTTTAAGCTCCACGGACATTTCCCTCACCACTGAGCTACATGCATGTGTTTTGCAGTCCAGACTGATTCAGTATGTATTCCAAGAATTCCATCTTCATAACGTTTCAAGCTTTTTTTTCCTGAAAACTCATGACGGGGGGAAAGCAATGACAGACTATTTATTTACACTCTGTGGCCTGTGGTGAAACCCATTTAATTTGATAATGTTTTCGAAGGAATTTTAAGAGATTTTTTTTTTTTTTTTAAACTGTGGCCCCTTGAGGCAACTTTGACAACTTCATCAGATTTACAGAATCTTGTCGACCTGTTAGTGAGATCTGAGCAGATGCAGGTGTTACAAGACAGCTACTTATTTTCTTTCCATATCTTGTTTTTCTTTTTTTGTAGAATTACATGAATAATGGCAGGCAAAAAACCTAGAACATGGTGTAGTACATTTTATTTCCATATCCTTGTTCAATATCACCTTGTTTATACAAGGTTTGCCTGTCTACTTAAAGTATCCACCCATACATGTTCTGATCGTAAAGGGGGTTGTTCATCTTAAAATTAACTTTCAGTATGTTGTAGAGAGCAACATTTTTGAGACAATTTGCAATTACTATTTATTTTATGATTTGTGGTTTTTGAGTTATTTAGCATTTTATTTAGCAGCTCGCCAGTTTGGAATTTCAGCAATGTGCTTGCTAGGGTCCAAATTACCACAGCAACCATGCCTTGATTTGAATAAGAGACTAGAATATGAATAGATGAGGGGCTTAATGGTAAAATGAGCAATAGCAATACATTCGTAGCCTTACAGAGCATTTGGTTTTTTGGATGGAGTCAGTGACCCCTATTTGAAAGCTGAAAAGATTCAAAAGAAGAAGACATATCTAGTAAAGGTCAATCTAAAAACAACTGGACTTGCTGAGTAAACAATGAAGACGTTTCACTACTCATCCGAGCAGCTTCTTCAGCTGCTCGGATGAGTAGTGAAACGTCTTCATTGATTACTCAGCAAGTCCAGTTGTTTTTAGATTGACCTTTACTAGATATACTATGACCTGGATGAATGAAAATCTTCATAGTCAAAAGAAGAAGACAAATAATTAAAACACTTAAAAAAAAAGAAAAATGAAGGTCAGTTGAAGAGTTGCTTAGAATTAGCCATTCTATAACATACTAAAACTTAACCTAAAGTTTAACCAACCCTTTAAGTGGAACCAGGGTATAGGTTCTTCTGCCCACTGTCCTTGACTAGCACTTTGTTATAAACCATGAGTGCTCCAGTCTTTCTAAGAATTCAGAACAAACTATTCCAGGTTTCTTCAACACAGGGTAATTCAATATAGTAAATAACATTGAAGAGTTAACAAGCTAATTTAGAGGTTCAAGGGCCTGACATAATAATTAAAGGAATTGTTCAATGTAAAAATAAAAACTGGGTCAATAGATAGGCTGTGCAAAATAAAAAAAAATGTTTCTAATATAATTAGTTAGCCAAAAATGTAATGTATAAAGGCTGGAGTGACTGTATGTCTAACATAATAGCCAGAACACTACTTCCTGCTTTTCAGCTCTCTTGGATACCCTGGTTAATAGGCAGTAACCAATCAGAGACTTGAGGGGAGGCCACATGGGTCATAACTGTTGCTTTTGAATCTGAGCTGAATGCTGAGGATCAATTACAAACTCACTGAACAGATATGTCCCATGTGGCCCCCCTTCAAGTCGCTGACTAACTCAGAGTTATAGAGCTGAAAAGCAGGAAGTAGTGTTCTGGTTATTATTTTACACTTCCAGTCACTCCAGCCTTTATACATTACATTTTTGGCTAACTAACTATATTAGAAATATTTTTTATTTTGCACAGCCTATCTATTTATCTAGTTTTTATTTTCACACTGAACTGTTCCTTTAAGGTTCTTGAGTATCTTTAGTTACTTTTCACTGCTGTTCCCGTGGAGCAGGGGCCCCCAACCGTTTTTACCTATGAGCCACATTCAAATATTAAAAGATTTGGGGACAAGCAACACAAGCGATCAAAATGTTCCTGGGGGCAGCAAATAAGGGCTATGATTGGCTATTTGGTAGCCCCTATGTGGATTGATAGACTAAAGGGGGCTCTGCTTGGCAGAACACCTGGTTTTTATGCAACCAAAACTTGCCTCTAAGCCAGGGATTCAAAAATAATCACCTGCGCCACTGGGAGCAACATCCAAGGGGTCGATGAGGAACACTCATGAGCCACTGGTTGGGGTCACTGCAGTAGAGAATACATGAATCAGAGACCCCTTTATCCAATAAGAATTTTTTTTGTTCTTTCAGTAAACTTAGATCAGAAAACTAGGAACACTTTCTTCCTAAATAACCAGGACATTTTCAACAAATTCACTGCAAACTGTTGTTGTTGGAAGTTGTTGATTCTTTACTATGTGGGCTCAGCCCAAGCAGGAGAGAGAGATACTGGGGGCACATGATAGACTCAAATAAAAAGAGTCTCTTATGTTTAATTCACTTTTACTTGGGCTGTTTTTTGAATCCAGCAAATAAAAGCACAATTGCAAATATAGAAAATGACAATTGGCAATTGATAACATAGAAACACATCGGCAAAAGAGATAACAAGGGCTTCAAAATGTTTGATGTGTGAGAATTAATCTTATGCTTACTTTGCATAATTATTTTTCTCTCCAGACATAGGGGCCCATCAGAGGTATTGTGATACTGTATTTCAGGTCTCAGACTTCTACTTGCAGAACTATACTGGTTGTCACCATGACCTCAGCAGGACCAAATGCTACAAAGATATCAATGGGGTTGAGCATCTAAGGCCATGTCATGTTTACCATTGAAGGTTAAGTTGGTTATAGACCATTATTCTGAGTGCTTGCATCAGACATCATTTAGACAGCTCTGCAATAGCTACGTTTCAGGTTAAGACAATGTGGCAGGTATTTTATCCAATAACCTACTACTACTAGGCAACATCTGCCCATCATCTTGGTGACAGCATTGCGCATGAGTTGAGTTTATTGTAGGTGCTTACTGCACATTGTCATGTTGGATAAACCATTTGGGATCTCAGGGTAAAAAATTAAACAGCTTATTCTAATGACAATTGCTATATGCAACTTAGATGTTTAAAGTCCCAACCACCAATGGGGTTTAAATTGAATGCACAATGTCCTACTGGACAGTAAATGGTCAAGGCTGTACATGTAAGGAATTCATCACTGAAATATCAACTTGCAGATTTTATGTTGAATTCTTTCACATCCTTTTGTACTAATACTAATATGGCAACACAGCAACAAGACCGGATAAACAAATCAAAGTATTGCTAGATTTCGTTAAATTGTGGCAACTTGCTCTGATGACTGAATTCTTAAATAAACATCTCTAAAAATACTGAACTGCTGACAGAACAAAGGCGTAGGATGAGTCTTGATACTCACAAACTATAAAAATATGTCTCTGAAATCAGCTCCTTCGGAGATTCAGCTGGGGATAAATTCCTTTGCTCTGTACTCTGATAATCATAATGGCATAGTTCTACCCAATAAGATACACAATTTTTCCTTTACAGTAATATACCATAAATGTCAAACATATAAACAGTGGTGTATGGAGAAGGAATGTAGAAGATGGTCAGTTGAAAGCAAGGAATAGAGAAATTAGAGCTAAGCATTATGGGTAAATGGTCCTCCATAAGTTACCCTAATATTAATACAGGCAAATCAGTACATCAGTACAAAACCATACAGTACATGTACAGTCGTGATATGGATAAAGGAAGAGTCAAAACTCACCCTGTGTGCCAGTGTTCCCTCCAAACCAAGTTACTGTGGGCCTGGGCATCCTTCAGGGCTCCCCTGCATCTTTCACCCCTTTTCATTCCATGGGCTGCTCAAGTGCCACACCTCCAGTAGGTTTCACTTCCAAGCTCAGGCAACCCTGCGTACTGAAATAAGCACAACACAAGTCAGTGATGCCAAAGTATGATGTGGGCAAAAACATGGAATTTTGCACCTGGTCTATACTCTTTTAGTTCCCACCTTGCTACCCCTTAGTACAGTGATGCCCAACCAGTAGCTTGTGAGCAACATGTTGATCACTGACCCCTTGAATGTTGCTCCCAGTGGCCTCAAAGTAGGTGATTATTTTTGAATTCCTGTCTTGGAAGCAAGTTTTTGTTGCATTTTGTACTGCCAACAGAGCCTTCTGAAGGCTGCCAGTCGACATAGGGGCTGCCAAAAAGACTAATCTCAGACCTTATTTGGAACACCCAGGAAAATTTTTCATGCTTGTGTTGCTCCACAACTTTTTATTCATCTGCATGTTGCTCACGGGTGAAAAAGAGGACCTCTGCCTTAGTAAAGGCAGAGCTGTATTCCTTAGGTCTCTGTTTTACCCAGACATATGTATGACACGTCTTGTCACCTACATATGTGGTTGCTCTAAAATATATGCAATGTAAAGCACATATTATGTCCAAAACCAAAGTGGTCCTACACTTCCACTTGGTTGCCAATGAGTCCATCCTGCCTCTACTGATGAATGGTGCACAACTTTGCCTATTAAAAGAGGGAAACCCTGAAGCTACTGCCACCTTGGACCCTGTGGTAGCTCTGAGGTCCCTACAGTGGATTGTGTCAATAGCTGTGCTAAAGGCGCATCCAGTGAATTGAATGCAAACACTGCTTCAAACGTGTTCCCCAGAAGTAATGTAAACTCTACTATCCAACTGGTGACAAAATGCAAGTACAATTGCATTAATATTGACTCATCATGTGAAATTGTAGTGGACATATCTTGGAGCATGACCACAATCATGTTAGAATTATGAGTAACAAACATGGCGGTTTGATTCTAAAATTTCACTTTGCACTTGCTTTGGTTAATGACCTCTACTATGTTAAGACATATAATGACTGATATCTGTCTATAGGTGATGAGGGGCAGGGGTAGTCTAGATTCGCCGCTGTATAAAACCCAGTTTTTATGCCCCACTCCATAATGGAGAATTGTTTTTCTTTGTTGTGCTTATTCAGATCTTTTGCTTTTGGTGACCCCCGGTGACAGGGAATTTGCTAATTCAGCAGTAGCTCATTCATGGCACACACATTTTTGTTTTTTAAAGGTGCAGGTCCCATTACAATCTCATTTATCTTTGTACATCCCATGTTAAGCACCCTGCTGTGCAACATCATTCAGCCGCATTTGTATAAACTTTGATTATACATGATATTAATGTCTTTCCCCCCTTCTCCTGATTGGAACAATACAGCATGAAATAGCTCCTGCTCCTTACAGCTATTCCGATTATGTGAAGAATGTCTGGAAATGGCAGAAAGTTATGTTTCTTTTGCCAGCGCTAGATACGAGACTCCTCATTAAATGTCAGGGGCACTCTTTCTAAGACTGGGGTCAGTTACATAATAATGTGCTTATTTTGCAAGATGATTTCAATTGCTTCAGACAAAATGTAGCCTATGCAGCACCGACTCTAAGCAAAACAGCCCTGATTTATCTAAACGTTCTTCTACGGAGAATGGAAATAAAATATAACAGATAAATGTGATAATAAAGTTATGTTTGATTGGTGATTTTATTTCCTGGCAGAGACGTATGCAAGCACATACACACATACATATACACACTCCTACAAACTAACAAAAAGACATACACACAAACTATCACACATGTGATACATACCAGAACACAAGATAGCAGAAGTCAGCACTCAGCAGTGGAAACTTTTGCAGTTGGGGTGCACGTCTCAGGTAGCCACTTCCACCTTAATATTCAGTATTCCCAAGTAGACAGCACCACACATCCAGTCAGGTTCCTTAAAAAGCCTTTATTAGAAAAATGGCTTTAGCAAGACAGAAATACAGCGACGTTTCAGGCCGACATCAGCCTTTCCTCAAGCTACAAAATGCATGAAGTGAACACATTTATATACCATCTCTATGCAGTGCCCTCTACTGGCTACTTAGTTGCTACAAAAACAGCTGAACTTCCTCAAGCTAATGAGCACATACAATGTTGCAAAAAATACATCAGGGTTAAGATACTTCTTGAGCAAATCTTCCTGCTCCATCCGTGCAAATATTGAAAGTCTCACAGTAATCTCCATGACACCACCCTGTAGATTAAAACCAATAAAAAACAATTTGCTATAAAAACGTTATTGAAAAAATTTTTGCAGTTCATATTCCCTATTCAGTCCCCCATGTGTAAGAGTGCCTAATAATCGTATCCACATTGCCTCTTTTTTGAGTAGTAATTTAAGTCTATCACCCCGGCGATGTAATTTAGGGACCCCGTCTACTACTTGGTATTTCAATTGATGAATACCATGCCCCTCTCCTACAAAATGACAGGCTACTGCTTGTTCCATTTTTTTCGTTCTAATAGCAGATTTGTGCTCACATATGCGTTCCTTGACCATGCGAGTGGTCTGCCCTACATACTGTAGTCCGCATGGGCACTTTATCACGTATATTACAAATGAAGAAGAACTAGTAAAAAAACCTTTAATTTTAATCGGGGAACCTTTATGGGTATGATAAATAAATTCCCCTTTCTGACAGTTCGAACAACAATTGCACGCCAGGCATGGGTAGGTGCCATTTTTCACTGGTCGAAGCAATTGTTGTGTTTCTTTTGGGGTCCCTATGTCTGATCTCACTAAGGCGGACCCAACAGTTTTTGTTTTTTTATAGGCCATCATGGGTAAGGACTGGAATTCTCGTATAGTAGGTATGCCATCTCTAAGCAACCCCCAATGTTTGCGGATAATTTTTGTTATGTGCGAACTCAATGGGTTATATTTAGAAACAAATGTTAACTGTCCCCCCTCTCTAGACCGTCCTGATACCTGGGTCTGTTCGATATTATGTCTCTCCACTAAGGAACGTTGTTCCCTCAATAATGACACAGGGTACCCTCTCTCCTTAAATTTAGTAGTCATTTCCTCCATTCTTCCTTGAAGGGCATCTTGGTCAGATACGATACGTTTAACACGGGTATATTGAGATTTAGGTAAAGATCACTTCACATGGGGTGGATGGAAAGATCCATAATGTAATAAAGTATTTTTGTCTGTGGGTTTCACGTAAAGATCTGACCATAGTGTCCCCTCCCTTAAATGTATCATGGTGTCTAGAAAAGGAATGCACTCTGGGCTAGCATTCATGGTGAATTTAATATGGGGTGATGCACAATTAATCTCAGCATAAAATTGATCTAGGGTCTCATGTGACCCCGTCCATAAAGCGAAAATATCATCTATAAAGCGTACCCAGAACACAGTCACCAGAAAGCGATACCAGAACACAGTCACATACATTGACAATTGCACTTACACCTACACTGACAATGCTAAACCAGCACATACAAACAGATACACACAAACTGCACATGCACATGCATTATCCTATAACTTACACACACTGACCATGAGGGGTCATTTATCCTACAGAATTTAGGTGGCAATCAGCCATTTTTGCATTGTCACAGGGCTGCTGCTTGCTCCACAAATACGGCACTGACTGCATTAGTCAACACTGTATTGGTGAAGAGTAGGAGAGGTAGGGGGCAAAGTCAGACTGGGCTGGCAGGACACTGGGTAAAAGCACTGTTGGCCCCACTGGCCAGACCCGCTCCCCATGTCTGCCTGAGATTGTGTGCTGCCATAAGAAAGGACGCACAGGTGGGGGGAAGGGGGTTGAGGCTGGGGTGGGGACACATGGGGTGGTGGAGGGGGGTACAGGGTGTTTAAGTGGGACCCTGCTGTGGCAGCCATGGTGGGCCCAGACCCCAGCTGAGTCTTTTCACCATCATCTACCTGCCCCCCAACTTGCGCTTCATTTAGACATGCAAGTTAAGGAGTGGCAGAGGGTGCAGGCTGCAACCAGGGCCCTTTCATTAAACATATCCTTTTACCACCTGTCTGCACCCCCTGTCACTGCTCTCTGCACCAATAGCTGGACTTTAAATCCAGAGCCCAGCATTCCCTGGCACACAATTGTTTGTTAAATGGCCATCAAGGGGAACACTCTTGCACCCTTAGCGCTGGGGATTAGAGATGGGCGAATTTGTTCACCAGGTGTGAATTTGCGGTGAATTTGGGCGTTTAGCCATTGACGCATAAATTTGAGAATTTGCCACGAAATTCTCGGTTTCAATGCCGGCGTCAAAGTTTTTCCACCACCGCCAACAGTTCCAATGCCGTTGCCAATTTAACGGATGCCGGCATTGGAACTTTAATGGGTTCCAGTGTCAACTTTGGCATCTACGCCCATTTTGACGCCTGCAAATTTTTGCGGGAGTCTAAATTGGTGTTTCACAAATTTTTCACCAGTTTCGCAAATTTCATGGGAAATTTGCTAAATTTGCGGTGAAGTAAAACGGGAGAAATTCGCCAATCACTACTTGGGATATGTATATGACACATGATGTCTAAACACACATACACAAACATATAGATATGCTTGCATATATGAGCTTGCATCTGATGTGTATGCTGACCTTTAATACCGTGTACTTTTATTTATCAGTGCCTCTGTTTTGGGGTTCTTCACCGGATAAGGCCATGTTTTGCTCTGCACCCCCAGCAGATAGTAAATCCATTAGGAAGTGTAGACTTCATCAAAAACACAGACACCTGCGCTGTGGAATGTGTGGAATGCAAGCTAAGGGGCACAAACCTCTTATTGCTTCAAGCACTTTCATGCATGCATGTCCATTGAGTATCCCTTGTGGTGTGTCAAAATTTCTCCACTGTGGAAACCAGATGCATTTGTAACTTCCATTAGAAAGGGACACTTTCAGACTGCCTCAACAAATGCTTTTGGAAACAACTGGAACTTTGCTCATCATCACTTACTCAAGCCACGGAAACACAAGAGGGAAAATGTACAATCCTAGTATAGATACATGCACAGGTAAACCCTGTTCAGCTTTGCACCTGGCGTGATTCTACTTATGTATAAAATCATGTGCTCTGCCCTTAAAGTGTCCCATTTGCATGCAAATTCTGTGCAACGAGGGATGCCTTCTGGTAGGTTTACTCTTTTGTAGATTTTTGCAAAGAAGCTGAATGTAGGATGATGAAGGATGAAGATGAAGTTGTACTTTGCATTCCAGTTGGCAGGGCAAAGCAGTCACAGAGAAGCACCGTCACAGAAATTCTTCCTAAACAGCCTTGACCACCTTCATCTTTAAGACAATAAAAGAGAATCTAGGTTTTGGAATTACGAAGGCCATAGTTAAGCAATACTGGTCAGTTTTAGACACAGATTGTTCTTGTTACTGGAATTCTTCCCAATCGGCCTTGACCACCTTTCCCTTCAAGACAAGAAAAAGAAAACCCAGGTTTTGGGTTACACTGTGTACTGTCTGTCACGATGACCACCCAACCCAATGGGCCAGATAAAGAAGTTAAAATATGCACATGACCTCCAGCTAATCTTCTGGAAATTACTCTCAGGACTAAAACCCCAAAACAGCAAGTATGAACCCTCTCATTGAAACACCCAAGGCAGCAAAGCTCCACTTTTGCCGAAAAGACCAAAGTTGGGATCAGTGGCGTAACTAGATGTTGCTGGGCCCCACAGCAAATTAATTTTAGGGCCCCCAACATATCCAGTGTTTGTCCTGTTTTACCAATATATGTTCAAATTGCTCATCAATGAGAGTCTCATGGGGCCCCCTGTACCTCCTGGGCCCCCCTGCAGCCGCAGGGTCTTCTTCCTCTGTAGTTACGCCCCTGGTTGGGATGGAATAATACCTTTTGTTTTGGGCCAAACCACTAAATTTGCCCTTACTTCTCTTCAAATGCACCTGTAGTATGTTCCCTTTCTATGCCCTATCAAATCACCCTACCCACAATCTTGCTGTTCTGGGGGGGCTGCCATTCTCTATAGCAGTTGCTTAATATTCTGTAGAGCAGTGGTCCCCAACCCGTGGCTCATGAACAATATGTTGCTCACCAACCCCTTGGATGTTGCTCCTGGTGGCATCATAGCAGCTGCTTATTTTTGAATTCCAGGTTTGAGGAAAGGTTTGGTTGCATAAACATTAAATAAACCCAATAGGATTGGGTACTATAGTGATTAATGAATATTTTGAAACTTCATTGGTAGAAACATTGGTTGAAGAGGCAGAGATCATGTGTTTTTTACAGAATCCTAACATGGAAAACATGTTTTTTCAAAAACGGTATGCAATTCCTAAAGGGTAAAAATGATTATTATAGATGCAAACAAGATGTTATGTTGAAAAAAGTGACATATGTAAACTGAATCTTTAAGATATTTTCCAGGAATATTACAGTCACTTTTAGAGCAAGGATTTTCACTCCACTGTGTTTTAGCAAATTAACTTCTTACCATGCTAATTTGAATTACAAAACTGATACAAATGAGCAAACAGAGCCTGCCATGGACTGGTATATATTAAACATGAACTACAGTAAACCAGGCAATGAAAACAAATGCACCAGGCGATGAGTATTGTAGGGAAATGAGGGGAAGAGATGTTCTGTATGGAAAATAGGCTGGAGAAAGGGAGAGGCACTGTAGGAAAATACAAGGGAAGGGAACAATACTGTAGAGAAATATCCTGAGGGGAGAGATACTAAAGGGGAATGTACTGTATAAGATAAATGCACTGAGGGGAAGGAAATATGTGGCTGTAGGGTTCAACTATGGGAGAAGCACACTGAGGGGAGATACTATAGGGACTTATACTAAGCGGCATTTTGTACTATAGGAAAATACACTGAGAGATGGGACAAATACTATGGGGACTAGTGATGGGTGAATGTATTCGCTAGGCATGAATTTGCGACGAATTCCCTCGTTTCAGCACTGGCGAATTAATGCATCCAAAAGAACGTACGCGGGCGTCCAAACGAGACGCAGGCAGCGTTTCGTGAATTTTTTGCAGTTTGCTAATTTCACAGGAAATTCATGAATTTTTCAGTAAAGCGGAAAAAGAAAAATTCGCCATTCACTGATGGGGACATATACTAAAAGGGGAATGAGTTGTGTAGTTAAATCACTAAAGGTGGGTACTGTAGGGACATATACTAAGGGGGATTTGTACTGTAGGGAAATACACTGAGAGAAGGGACAAATACTAAGGGGGGGAAATGGTTCTGTTTGAAAAAAAAAATTGAAAAAGAAAATACTATAGGGACTTATACAGGGGGTGTACTGTTGAGAAATACTGAGGGATAGGAGAAATATTGTGGGAAAATATTCTTAGGGTGGATTGGTACTAAAGGGAAATGCACTGGGGGGGAAGAAAGAATGGCTTCAATGAACTACATTGAGCGAAACAGGTACACCTGTCAATTAGTTTGATACCCTGAAAAAACATCCAATTTGTGGCAAGCATTAAAAAGAAAAAGCAAACTAAAGTCAATCTATATAAATATATATACTGGGTCCATACTGTATCCTCTAACATGCGTGTTTGTTGTTGTGTATTGGTGCGCCCTTGTTCTCTGGGACCACATCCAGGACCAGTTCTACTACTGAACGATGTTGGGAAAATTCAGTTACCGGAGATCACTTGAGGTGTAAGACAACGTTGATTTAACACAAGCTCTGTGGATTCTGAACTCAGTCACTGAGTCAGAACCCATAACAAGAAGAAAATAAGGCTTTTATAGTAGTATTAAAAGGGATTTACTGGTGCAAGTGGATACAGATATCACTCCACAGCACAGTGAACAGCTCTTATAGACAAACAGGTGGCGCTGCCCTCAAGGCCAGGGTATTAGTGACCAAGGCTAGCTTGAGAACAGAATTCATCCAAGTCAGGGGGGCTTCCAGGTGAATCTGCATTCACATTATTTTCTCTCAGTAACAACAGAGAAAAACTGCAATATAGTTTATGGGGATGAGGTGATAGGGTGAAGCACAGGGACCAAGTGAAGAAGGAAACATGGGACGGAGAGAAGATTAAAGTATCAGAAGTGTTGCATGGTACCATCGAACAACAGCAATTGGAAGCAATTAATGGGCATCATGTTGCACCGGCAACTGCAATAATAATTATGTATTTATCTTATCGCTGCTTTCCTATTTTCTTTATAGCATATTAGGGATTATAAAGAAATCTCAAGCGCATGAAAAAAATATTCTGAAAGGTTAACTTGCAGCAAAACAGGCCATTTCCAAAGGGTCAGTAAAACGACTGCACAACAGATGTTTTTAAAAGAAAAGGCAAAAACAAAAAAAAGCTGATATTTGTAAAATGAAACTGCAGCTGTTTACTCATCTCTAGTCTTAATCTACAAGAAGAGAAAATACAAAAGAACCTGCTTTTTTGCTTCTTAATTCTAGAGATGACATAAAACTGGGTCTAGTTTGTGCAGGGGCAGAATCAAGCAGAAGCACTCTTTGTGGTTCATACACCTTTATTTGCCCAGGACGGCTCTCATAGTCAAATGTATATGTAAATGCAATTTCATAAGGGATCCATAAAACTGAACATTAGGGGATGCCTGTCTCTTTACTGGTTGGATTCATGGCTGGGATTTCTTATGCAGAATTGGATATATATTCCTATTATACTTTTGTGAGAATCCCCAGTTGTCCGGTGGTGCGGTGGTGGGGACGCGAAATTCAAGTATTTAAAGAGCCGGCTAATACTGTATCATTGGCCAACATAGGTCTATTCACATAGTTCCTTAGTGCGAGTTCTTGACCCTGCCTGACCCCGCCTAACCCTTGTCTGCTGCCTGTCTATCGGATCCTGTTTAAATCTGTCATTTTGTGTACAGACCTTGCCTGTGACCTTGACTATGTTCTCTGCATCTTGATTCTGTACTGCGCATCTTGAATTGGCCTATCTTTGACCACGCTCCTATTCTAAGTTCTATTTACACGCACGGTTCCCTTGCTTGCCCAAAACTCTCTCCTTGGTCCTCTCACATTAAGACCTGGCGGCATCCGAATAGGCCCAGTAAGTGCATCTGGTGTCTGAATGCAGGACCCAAACAAATAATAAATCAAATTCTTCTACTGGCAGGTTTTGGGTGACTATACACCAATTTTGTTGATACTTTCAGGGTGGTTAAAATTAATAAGCCTGTTCATTACACAGTAGCTTTGCTGCTTTTAGGAACACAAATAGTAATGATTAGTCAGATGAGTCAAAACCACTTTTGGGGTTGAAGTCAGGACCAAGGAGGAAACTCGACTTAAAAGACCAAAATCTGATACATATGTATCAGTAGAGTCTCTTGGTGACATAGACAATATACTGGGCAATGGACAAGTATATCAGTTGACAGATAGATGGTCAAAAACAGGCAGTGGGGGAAGGAACCAGTTAATCAAGCAGAAACTGGTAGTGTTTCATGTGCAAACACATGGACATTACAACCATGGGTGCCACTATTTTGATCAGGTTTTCAGATGGGATGGAACGCCAAACACTGTTCCTGACAGTGTGTAAGTGCAATGTTATAGATAAAACCTTAATATACAATAGTTTTCTCATGCCATTTTTATATTTTATGATTTATTCCATTCTTGGGTATTTTTTTCTTGAGCGTGAAAGCTCCCGATAAAACTTCTCTTCTTTAGAATTACATTGGCTTTCATGGTAAAAGCAAATCGAGAATGCCCCACAACTGTTTTTCTTTTAAACAAACATTGGTATACGTATTAGTTTGAATGCATCTCAGCAGGTTTGGCTTAAAAAATTGTGAATTTTGCTGAAATTGCAAATGTAATGTTTTTATTTTTATTTTTTATTTTTTTTAAAACATTATTATAGCAATAGGCAGAGCAGCAAGTAGTTATAGGTCTGCATTGGTTACACCAGGCAGAAAGCTCATTTTGTAGAAATTTCAACTACTGACAATAGTAAATGACCCACTGAGATCCTTGACATTTAAAGAGTCAATCTATACAACTTGTATGCTATTGCTCTGACACAAAACACAGCTACAGGCAGACATACTGTCAATTAACTAACAAAGTAAAACAGACTTCCCTCTTACACAGGAGACATATAAAATGTAGGTATGGGATCAATTACCCAGAATGCTTGGGGACCTGGGGTTTTCTTGGGGAATTTCTGTCACACTGGAACAAACTTACCACAAATAACTTAAAGCTATTACAAGTATGGGATCTGTTATCTGGAAACCCATTATCCAGAAAGCTTAGAATTACAGAAAGGCTGTCTCCCATAGACTCAATTTTATCCAAATAATCCAAATTTCTAAAAAAACTATTTCCTTTTTCTCTGTAATAATAAAACAGTAGCTTGTACTTGATCCCAACTAAGATATAATAAATCTTTAAATTGAAGCAAAACCAGTCTATTGGGGTTATTTAATGTCACATTAAAAGCAACCTACATTTGTTTTGTTTTTTTAAATAAAACTATCAAGTAGACCAAAGAACAACATTTCAGTATAGGGTTATTATTCAGTAAATTAGCCAGAGGTCAATAATATTTCAAGAGACTATTGACAAACTCTAAAAACTTGTGCTAGTGATGCTTCATAAAGAGGGCTCTACCCTTTGAGAAAACGGGTAAAATAAAAAGAGAAATTCTAGTTAAAAACTAATTTTATTCAAAAAATCTAATAATATTTTTAGCCCAACAAATTA
This sequence comes from Xenopus petersii, assembly GCA_038501925.1. Lineage (NCBI taxonomy): Eukaryota > Metazoa > Chordata > Amphibia > Anura > Pipidae > Xenopus > Xenopus petersii. The sequence goes on along the minus strand of CM076674.1, from coordinate 180,147,380 downwards.
AGCTGGTTGCCTAATTATTGATTATGCTGGAGCCAGGGGCGTAACTATAGAGGAAGCAGACCCTGCGGTTGCAGGGGGGCCCAGGAGTGTAGGGGGCCCAGTGAGACCCTAAGTAATTAGCAATTTTAATATATCTTGGTAAAATAGGCCAACTTATAAATATTTTGGGGCCCTAAATTGAATTTGCTATGGGGCCCAGTAACAACTAGTTACGCCACTGGCTGGAGCTATTTAAAACATCACTTTGAAAGTCTGCCCGAGAGTATGCATCTATGAACAGTACCATTGGAGCCAGTAGGACATGACCATTGCATGGCTGTGTTGCTCTAGTGGGATGTAGAACTGCTTACTAATTAGATAAGTGTTAGAGATAGTTCAACCTATGCCATAGGAACAGCTTGATAGCTTACAATCAAATTGGCCTGTGTGTCAGCTGTACCATGCTAGAGATTCCCTTCCTGAGTGCATCAAGACCACAGCACGGCCAGTCTCTGTTATGTTCTTTACAGAACAAGCTTGGGTGACAAATACTCATCTACAGTTTGAAAGCAATAACATACTACACTTGGAACTTACTACAGTCCCCAATTTAAACAAGTGAGGTATGGGTTATTGGCACTGATTGCATCAACTAAAAATGATTGCATTGCGATTAGGAAATTGGTTATTTCCTAGGAGGTCTTACTGCCATATGTAGAAAAGATAGGAAGTTTGCTCAATGTCAATAACCTAAAGCAACCAATAAGATGCTTGAGGTGACTAGGTGCTGGTGCAGGTGGTAAGGATAGGCCTTGATGTGACCTTTATCTCTTGATGCTCCCTAACTTAAGTGTCTGATTCACATGCAAGTTAGGGGATGGTATAGGGTGGGATGGGGACACTATGTGCCTCCACCCCACCTGCCCCTCTTGGATAGAGAGCTGCCTCCTGATGCTCCTTAACTTGAGTGTCTCAATGACATGCAAGTTAGTGGTGTTCATATGGTGGCATGGGGTACAGCATGCGACTCCACCCCACCTGCCCCTCTTGGATAGAGCGCTGCCTCCAAATCAAGCTTCAAAGTTAAGAAAGTTAAGTTAAAAAGAAGTTAAAAAGAACAAAACACAACCTTGTTTTGCACTTGGCAAACTGCATACAATTGTGTATAGACGTCTAGTATCCCCAACACCATGCATATTAAATATTATATAACATTATTCATGTACAATAAAAGGGGTCCAGTTATACATGATTTCAAAATGTCATTTTTAGAAGTCTAGTTGGAGTTGAGGATATTAGACCTCACTTCCACTAATTCCATTAGATTAGATTCAATTCCCAAAGAGCATTATGGTGTGAGGAAGATATATCTTTTGTTCAAAAGCTTTTTCCTTTGTAATACACAATAATCAGATTGACTTAAAACAGTAAAGGTTTCTGCTTATTTTACATTTTGTACTTTGACAGAATGGTGTTAATGCATTTCTTTTATCTATTGCTCTGCACATCATTAGCAGGACAGTATGACTGGGATGTTTAAAGAGATAAACTATCTGCAAGATCATAGTATTTCCAGCAATATTGGCAAACGTTGAAAACAAAAAAGAGATAACTACATTTGAGATTTATAAATTATCACGGCAGATTGTACATATACTGTAGATACAAGGCCTTGCAAAATTATTCTTGCCCTTGACTCTACGCTAACATCTTATTCTCTGAGAGATTTATTTTATTTACATAAAAAAAGTGTTTTTCTAATTTTTCTTTCTGTTTCTAGAATTAGTCAAACCTCTTGCTTCAATATTTTGTAGAGCTAAAAAAGGTCAAAAAGGTCAAGTTTTCTTTTTCTTTGTATCAAAAACCATATTAACTCAAAATATTGGACAGGAAAACTAACCAACATGCCAGCACTGGTAAATATGTGCTGTGTTGTTAAGCAGCAATCTCGAAACGCATGACAAAAATAGCAGAGTAGGGCAATATAATAATTATTAAATTAATTAAATATATTTAAATTTAAAGAGAAACAATAAACACTTCAGTATCTACCAGTCACACGTTAATAAAAATAAACTTATACAGCATATTTTATAGCGCTACCTGTTGGAGCAATAACAGCTTTTAATATTTTTTGGCTATGTACAGTATGGGCTACTGTTGAGGAGAATATTTGACTTATTCTTTCAGGTTGATCATGTTATTCAGATGACACTTGAGAACCTTGATTTTCATATAGTGCTACGTGCTCTTTATTGGGCTGAGATCAATTGTGTTTCTGGGTTGTTATAGGGTATCTGCATCTTTATTCATCAGCCAGTTGCTATTTTGGTCTTGTGTTTAAGATTATTGGCCTGCTAAAAGAGATGAACTTATGCCCATGATTTCTTCTATTTTAAGAGGATGTCCAGAAATTCTGATAAAGTAGTCCATAGTAATTTAACACTTGTGTATGAGTTATTCTTTGGGAAGGTCTTCCAAAATAAAACCCTGGAAAAGCTACCCTGGACTGATGTGCATGGGTACAAGGTCCTAGTCTACTCACCAACAGGCCTCTTTTGCTATGTCTAAAATGCTAAATCCTTAGGAAAGTGGTTATCTTCTTCTTTCATTGGCACATATATAATATTATCCCAGATACTGTAACCCTATCTTGGCCCATAATACAGTTTCTAGCTTAGTGGGGTAGAACATCAGTTATACAAGACTCCCTTTCTCAGCTGGGTTTTGCGATGGTAGAAGAGGAAGGGTGAGGTGTTGTAACAGCCTCTTTTTGAACAATAAAACCACTGCTGGACTGGATTCACTACATTGTGGTTCTGCGAAGCAACACCTCTCATCTGCTGCAATAAGTTGTAAGGATGTCAGAGATTTTTCAACAGACAAGCAAGGTTTATTTGTAAACACTGCATGGTTATACTTATAAGTAGATCAACTGAGGAAGATGGATAATTGTAATAAATCATATGCAAAGCAAGGCAATTGCACCACCGTTGAGGCAGTCAACAAATGTTCAGGGGCATAATTCTATACTGAATCCATATTCTTAGTGTGAACCCTTTTCTTTAAAGCCAGGCATGCCCAGGAAGAGCTATCTCCTATAATTTCCAAATTGGTGCACAAGGCTGCTCTTTATAGCTAAGCTGCCTAACCTTCTATCATTTTGCTGTCTAAAAGTCATTGACTGGGTCCCTGTTCCCTGACTTCTTTAAGAGGTTGGTTCCTTTCGGGCCAGAACCCTTTACTGGGCCTTGTTGACACCAGGCACCACAGCAGACATCCACCTTGGTCAGAAGATGGAAGCCAAAGAGGAAGAGACCTGGGCTTCCCATTACTATTTTAAAATATGAGAATAAGAGAAAGATAAGAGTATAAGAGAAAGTAGTCACTCACTCTCTAGGCCTATGGGGAATACTAATCCTCCAGCATTTAGAAATAAGGGGAAATATTAAGTAGGGGATTTTCAAGCCATAAGGGAAGTTAACCCCCTATGGACCTCTACATTTCTTTAGTTGCTAGTAATAACAATTGCTTATATGGCCTATATGGTGGCACAGAGATTAAACACTCCCAATGCTAGCCATGCCTATTGCCTATTCATATATATATATATATATATATATATATATATATATATATATATATATATATAAATATATATAAATATATATATATATATATATATATATATATATATATATATATTATATGTGTGTGATGCAAAATCATTTATTTTATCAGCTATTAATTTTGCCATTTTTGTTCACAAAAAGTCATAAAGGGCAAGTTTTTTTTTCTTTGTATCAAAAACCACATTGAGGAAATAACTCAAAATATTGGACAGGAAAACTATCCAACATGCCAGCACTGGGGAATATATGCTGTGTTATTAAGCAGCAATCACGAAACGCATGACAAAAAATAGCAGTGGGGCAATATAATAATTATACAGCTGTCACTTAAATTTAAAGAGAAACAATAAACACTTCAGTATCTACCAGTCACACTTTAATAAAAATAAACTGATACAGTACCGACCACTTATTAAACAGGATCCCTATGGACAAAATAATGCTGATTTTCTTGTATTTTCTAATGACAACATGAATATAGCTCGTTTATCTGATTAACCTACAGGCGATGTACACACATGGTTTGCATCTTAGTGTGTCCAAACTGCACTGTGTTTGCGTATCAACAGATATAAAACACGTCCATTTGAATCATACATAACCAAACAAATACTGGGTTTTTATGTCTTAATTTCCATCAGTGCAATAAACTGTGGCAAATTTGTCCAGTGTTGATAAATGAGCCCGTAAGTTGCTTCTGGTTTCTTTGGGATTAGTAACAAAATGAAGTCAATGTTTAGGTCATTCAGGTCATTGCATTAATTGGTGAAGTATTGTACTCTCTCCTCTCCAATCAATCTTAAACTCTGCCACCAGGATCCATCTGCTCTCTCCTAAAAGGGAATCTGCTCAACCCTAACTAAAATCCTTAGCGTGGCTGCCTGTTAAGCAAAGGATGGTATATAAAACCCTTTCAAACATTCAAAGCCCTTCACTCCTCTGCTCCTCACTACATTTCTTCTCTTGTCTCACTATACGTTCCTGGTCATCTTCTCCGCTCTTCTCAGAGCCACCTTCTCCTCATTAGAGATGGCGCGAACTGTTCGCCGGCGAACTTGTTCGCGCGAACATCGGGTGTTCGCGCTCGCCGGAAGTTCGCGAACGTCGCGCGACGTTCGCCATTTTGGGTTCGCCATTGTTGGCGCTTTTTTTTGCCCTCTCACCCCAGACCAGCAGGTACATGGCAGCCAATCAGGAAGCTCTCCCCTGGACCACTCCCCTTCCCTATAAAAACCGAAGCCCTGCAGCGTTTTTTCACTCTGCCTGTGTGTGCTGAAGAGATAGTGTAGGGAGAGAGCTGCTGCCTGTTAGTGATTTCAGGGACAGTTGAAAGTTTGCTGGCTAGTAATCGTTTTGATACTGCTCTGTTATTGGAGGGACAGAAGTCTGCAGGGGTTTGAGGGACATTTAAGCTTAGGTAGCTTTGCTGGCTAGTAATCTACCTTCTACTGCAGTGCTCTGTATGTAGCTGCAGTGGGCAGCTGTCCTGCTTCTGATCTCATCTGCTGACTGCTGCAATAACAGTAGTCCTTGTAAGGACTGCTTTTATTTATTTTTTTGTTCCAATACAGAGCAGTATCAAGCAGATTACTAGCCAGCAAACTTACTATCATCTGTCCCTGAAATCACTAACAGCTCTCCCCCTACACTATCTCTTCCAAGCACACACAGGCAGATTTTTCAGATACATTTTTGCCCTTGATCCCCCTCTGGCATGCCACTGTCCAGGTCGTTGCACCCTTTAAACAACTTTAAAATCATTTTTCTGGCCAGAAATGTCTTTTTTAGATGTTAAAGTTCGCCTTCCCATTGAAGTCTATGGGGTTCGCGAACCGTTCGCGAACCGCTCGCATTTTTGCGCAAGTTCGCGAATATGTTCGCGAACTTTTTTTCCGACGTTCGCTACATCCCTACTCCTCATACCATCCACATCCACTGCCACCTTTCATCTCAAACCTTTTTTATCTTGCTGCTCCTTACCTCTGGAATTCCATCCCGGAATTCCTCCATAAGGAATCCTCTCTTAATCTCTTCAAGAAAAAACTACCTTTTGATAACTAGTCCTGTCCCTACTGATTATGCCTTACCTTGTGCTCTTTTTATCTCCAATTTGTACCTGTATGTTAGCCTCCCATCTACTTAGACTGTAAGCTCTACAAGGCAGGGACCTCCTTCCCACTATGTCTCTTACCACATAGCACTTAAGCTCTTTGTCATATGATTCTGTATATATATTTATTATGTGATTTGTCTCCCCCATGTATAGGTTTATACATATTGTACTTTTATGCACTGTACAGCGCTGCGGCTCCTTAATAGGGCTTTACAAATAAAGTCATATATACATACAGTACATACATACTATACTCTCTCCACCAGCCTTGATCAGCTCAGCAGAACATTATCAATCACAACTGCCTGTCTCTTAGAAAGATGCTAAATAGAATTGCAAACTTTACTCTTTAGTATTCTATTCCATTTACACATTCATCATGCCCCTCATCATAGTAAAAAAAGAGTGAAGGTGGCAACCAAATACGAGAGATGACAACTAACCCCATGTCATTAGGGTGAAAACGATTCAGTCCAGGATCTTTTGAAACATCATTAAATCCTCTTTATTCTAAACAGCAATATATAAGGTCTTAAAATGCCCCAGGTGGTTAATTTTCACCCTAATGAAATTGGATTAGTTGATATCTTTGGAATACAAATCAGGTTGGGTGCTGTAGGGATTATAAGGGATTCTACAGAGGAGGAGTCTTTCAGGCAACGACTGGAATTGTGCACACAGGAGAAAAAAAGGAGAGATGAAGGAACTGGAACAAGAACAGGGTGATGAGGGAGAAAGCATAAAGGTCTGGCAGAATCGGGATGAAGAGTACATAATTGGCAGAGAGCAGGTTGAGAACATTGACTGGACAGAATGAGCATAGAGACAGGACTGGAATGGGAAGGTGCTAGTGAATAGGCAGAACCTGGAAAAGATCAGGGCTGAGAACAAGCTAAGCAGAATAAGCAAAATTGATGCAATTAGCCCGTAATGGCACCACTATAAGTCAATGTATGGTAATAATTATAAGGATAATAGTAATAAGGTGAGGAGATATGCTCACAGTTCACCCCAGTCCATGGGTGCATAGTACATAGCAGAAATCAAAAATTGTGAGTTATTTCTCCAAAAATAATGACCATAATATAGTTAAAAGTTCAGTCCATTTATTGGGATATACAGGAGAAGACCAGACCCATTTTGGGCCTGTTGGGACACTTACTCATAGGCTCAACAAGGTAAGCAGGCATGAATTTGTGGCCACAAACGCCTTGGCCTAGGGCCTAGTGTGTTTGTGTGCGAAGCTGGGGGTTGGGAGGATTCTAGGAGCCCTGACAAGAAATCTGGCCCTGAATGTAAGGACAAGATCAGGAGTAGGAACAAGAAATAGAACTAAGGACATACCACAATTCTCAAATACACAGACCAATGCTCAGGCACCAGCTGTGAGGAGGGCTGTGCTTTTATAGGGCAGAATCAGCTCTGATTGGCTGACCCCACCCAACCAACAGGGTGATACAATACAACTAGGGAAACAGGTGGAAGGGAGATGAGCACTTGTTGGCTGCTCTGTTGACATTTTAACTCTGAAAAGGATGTCATTATGACATTAGCTGCACTGAAAGAGTTTTTTCTACAGGAATAATAACTGCAACCCCAACTGATCAATTTTTGGTAATTCAGTCACACCAAAGAAACTGTTTGTATTATAAAAAGAAGGGTGGCAGACAGACAATTCTGGTAGACCAAGTGAAGTGATGATAGTGGAATTTATAGGCCTCCATTTGGCACTTATAATGGCATGAGAAGGAAGATACTGACATAATGTTGTGTCAACTGCTTCAAGGATTTTCTTCCCTCACTGGTGAGGATGGACATGTAAACACAATATTAATGTTCAGAGTTCAATCATTTTTGAACAAAGCAATTGATAACATACTTTCAACAACATTTTAAACAGCCTTTTTAAGATTTGTACAGTGGTTACAGATTTGTAACCACAAAACAGAATTAATGGATGCTGCATCTAGTTTTTTGGCACTAACAAGAATATTGTGTTCTCAGCAGCTCAGCTTTATTTAGACTCTCTAATGTCTATTAACTAGTGATGGGCGAATAAATTCGCCAGGCATGGATTCACTGTGAATTTCTGCGTTTTGCCGCAGATGTTTTTTTCAAAACTGCTGTGAGGAACTCCCTGGTTTCAAACCAGGGATCTGTTGTGTTCCAGGCACTGCTCCTCCTGCTTGAGCCACAGGAGGCGATATGGTTGTGGCCTGGCTCTGATAAGATGACTGTTGCTTTGCTGCCTGCAGGTCAGCCTTTCTCAGCACATGCCCCCAATCCAGGGCAATTACTAATTTGAGGGCTACTTAAACCTAATTCCCCAACACCCTGTGCTGGATTATTGGCCAAATGCTGACTGAAAGCCTTGTGACCTTGATATCCTGATCGTGTTTTGTTTTTTTCTCTTGTTCCTGAAATCCTGTACATTGTAAATCTTGTCTTGTTCCTGCCTTGCTTTTTCCCTGCCCTATTTCTTATCTGCTCCCTGTACTCCTGATTTTGGAATCTCCCGGGTTTTGATCTCAGCCTGTTTTCTGACCTTGTATGAACTCTCCCTGCCATGACCTTTGGACTGTCCCTCAACTGTTTTTCTGCCGCCTGGAATTTCAGCCTGAATCTGGACTTGTGTTTTTGCTGGCTTTTTTAAGTTTCTGCAAAAGTCTGTGCACATTTTTGTTATTAAAAACCTTTCAAATTATTTAGCACATTGGTTCCTGTCTGTGAATCCTTAAAACTGTGACGAAAATTCAACAATGAAATTCGTCACAGCAAAACTGTTTTTGCACAGAAAAATTGATGCGCGTCAAAGGTATTCGGACACCCATTGAATTTAACGCATTTGGACAAAATAGTCTCGCGTATAAAAATTGGCACTTGCGTCAAAAATTGTTGCACAATGCACATCAAAATTATTTTGATGCCCATCACGTTTTGTGAATTTTCGATGTTTTGACAATTTTTCTGGTGTTTAGCAAATTATTCTGCAAAGTGAAACAGAACAGCTTTGCCCATCACTACTATTAATCTGACTACATTTCATTAAGGGACACTTGCAAAAGCTAAACTACTCAAATCACTCTCTGAAGAGTTACAATGTGCCATTGTGATTGGATTAGTGGAAGAGTTTATAAGCCGAGAACTTCCCACACCAGAAAATTGAACTGAAGAAGCTGCTCGGATGAGTAGTGAAACGTCTTTAATAATTACTAGAATTACTCATATTAGATATTCAGGGGAAGAACCACCAAGCGTCCAACCTACACATATTTTAGCAGATATGGAAGTTGAGCCACTTTCCCCCATTTAATTAGCTATTAGCCTAAAGACCATTTTGATATTTAACTGACTGTATCAAAATTTATATAATATTAAACTTTGCTTTGCAGCTGTTTGACTGTGTAAGGTTTTTTTTGGAATGAAACCTTAGTGGTGGACACTTTACACCAATGGGAATCTGGACTACATTTTTTGAATGCTTGAGTGTCACAGTTGGCACCCTAAATCTAGAACCGATGCCAAGCACCCTGGTCTCGGCTCGTGCTTCTGCCCGTAGCAGCCACCTTTGGTCTTGGGAGGAGCCCTCAGCTACTCAGATGCCACCAGGTCTTATAATGAGAGGTGCAAGGCAAGGGGTTCTGGACAAGCAGAGGAGTCCCTGCAGTCCCCCACTAGACCACCAGGTATGGTTGTTACATTGAGCTTTACTCACCTCTTTCTTACTTTAGCCAATGTAAGGTTTACTACTGAAGTAAAGAGCCTGTTAAAGGAATAGTTCAGTGTGAAAATAAAAACTGGGTAAATAGACAGGATGTGCAAAATAAAAAATGTTTCTAATATAGTTAATTAGCCAAAAATGTAATATATAAAGGCTGGAGTGAACAGATGTCTAATAAAACAGCCAAAATCCAACTTCCTGCTTTTCAGCTCTATGAAGTCAGCGACATGAAGGGGGACCACATGGGACATATCTGTTCAGTGAGTTTGTAATTGATCCTCAGCATTCAGCTCAGATTCAAAAGCAACAGATATGACTCATGTGGCCCCCCCTCAAGTCTCTGATTGGTTACTGCCTGGTAGTCAGGGCAACCAGTCAGTGTAAACCAAGAGAGCTGAAAAGCAAGAAGTAGTGTTCTGACTGACTTGTTATACATCAAATCTCTCCAGCCTTTATACATTACATTTTTGGCTAACTAACTATATTAGAAACATGTTTTATTTTGCACATCTATTTACCCAGTTTTTATTTTTACACTGAACAATTCCTTTAAGGCTAACAGATACACATTTTTATATTGATTTTTGACCATATCAGTATTTAAAACTTATTGATGCCAGTTATTACATGTTTTCACTTTTTAAGACCAATTCAAAGTCACCATTCCCTTTTCCTTATGTGCTTTAAGGATCAGTTTATATTCTCTCACTTATAAATTGCAGTCTATCAAATAACAAACATAAATATGGTGATGGGTAATAGGGATAGTTATTGTAGACTGACACACTGGTCACCTTTCAATAGGCTTCTGGATTTAATTCATACTGCATGGTGTTTGCATGTTCTCTCCATATCTATGTGGATTTCCTTCCACACCCCAGAAAATTGTCTCCTGATGAGTGTTTATGTGCATGTTAGGGACCTTAGACTGTAAGCTCCACTGGATCCTGGACAAATAATAAATAATATTCTAAAATAGCTAAGCCACTATAGATACATGTCTTCATTTTCTATTGGACACACTTGAAAAGTTTCCAATGGAAACGCTGCAGGCTGGAGGGTGTATGGGTGGGTTTGAGGGACTTTTGGTTATTTTTGTTTTGTTGTATGATTTGTGAACTGTTGATTAATTAATGTAAAGTGATCTTATAAATAAAAATAATTCTATTGGACACACTATAGTGCATTACACTACAACACAAACACAGTGCCATTGATAATATATATCTCCTGTATTTCTCTGACTAGAGCTACAGTACTAAGAGCCAAGCATTGCCTGATTATTCATTCTGCAGTGTAATTGTTCTGCAGACAAACTGTTAAACATATTAGGATGTCTCCATGACTGATAGAGGAATAAAGTGCTTCTTTGGGGATCTGAGTGCATCTGTGTATTTGCTCTGTGCTTCCAAAGAATGTACACCCAGACCAATGACATGGGGATAGGTTGCAGATCCAAATGTCATGATGCCACTGTAGCCCTTCTGGTTATTTTATCAGTGCCGTCGTCCCTTTGATGTCCTTTCTGATGTTCGGAATAACTTGTCTTGCCAGAGTAGCCATAAATTTGCTAGATTGTTTCTTTTTTATTTTGAAAATACAGCTGTTGTTGATTAAATATTAACACAATACTATAACCCATGTCTGGACTGGAAGTCAAAATAGGCCCTGCCATTTCAGGTACACAGAGGCCTAATCAGCTGCCCACCAGCCCACGAAATAGTGAGTGTTTATGGCATCTTACAGCAGCCCCTCTGGCATTTGCCAGAACTCACAGATGGCCAGTTCGGGCCTGCTATAACCTTTATATATTGTAACCCTATCGACACTCCTTCTGTCGGTGTTACACTCCACTTGTGGTGCTTACCTGATGGCAAGGAACAAACCTGAGCCACTCTGCAGTGGCATTGGGAGAGACTGGGTACCTGGTACTTAGCACAGTGCCTCCACCTAGTGGGATCCAGGAATGCACCTATGGGTGGTCCCACTATGAAGTAATAATGCACACGCAGACTTTTGTTAAACATACTTAAAGGAAATCTGTCATGATTTTTATGATGTTGTTTTTATTTCACTGTTTACACTGCCAATAACTCACTCTATTTATAAAATTCCATTCCTGAACCAGCAAGTATATTTTTTTTATTTTATAATATTGGTGTGTAGGCAGCCATCTCAGGTCATTTTGCCTGCTCATGTGTCTCAACACCATATACACAAAAGGACAGGATGCACGATTATCCTGCATCCTTGTCCCCCTTATCTACGTTACCTGTTGGTAAAACATCTAGTTTTAGAGACAACATGTGTTTTTAGTGGATGGATTCAGATCTGAATTGGGAGTGAAAATAAGTCTTGGCATTCCAAGTACACAAAAGACCAAATAGTCCTGTAAAGGACTCACCCTGGTGGTCTATTGGGTGGCGGGACACCTGCTGCATGCTGCCGTGTTCCTCATTCCTGTGCCAGTTCCCCTATAGTGCGTACGGCAGCGCGCTTACGGGTTTATACGCCGGCATGATGATGTCACAGCGCAATGACGCGAAATTCAAATGGTATAAAAGTGCTAAAGAAGGAAAAAAGGAACCTTGTTTGGTAACTGTATCAACACTGCACCTCTGTATTTCACACACCTCTCTCCACAATTAGTTTCAGTTTGTTATGTAATTTGAAAAAACCTTAGTTGTTACAATAACCCAAACAGAAACTATGTTGACAATCAACATAGTCAACATAGTTTCTGTTTGGGTTATTGTAACAACTAAGGTTTTTTCAAATTACATAACAAACTGAAACTAATTGTGGAGAGAGGTGTGTGAAATACAGAGGTGCAGTGTTGATACAGTTACCAAACAAGGTTCCTTTTTTCCTTCTTTAGTATAATTAACCGATACCTTGTGTGACTGTAAAGTCTGAGTATTTATTTTTGGCGTAAGAGTTAACTTTTCCTCTAATAAAACGGTATAAAAGTGTTGAGCTCATTGCCCATTGTTAGGTTCAATTTAGTTTGTTTATGGTGCTATTTCTACGTGAATCCTGTTGATCTTCTGGTTATTGAACATTGCCTTGCCTTACTATTCTGAACTCTGTATCCTGATCCTTGCCTGGCTGTTTATTCTGAACTCTTAAGTCTGATCATTGCCTTTTTGTTTATTCTATGCTCTCCCATCCTGATTCTGGCCTGTCTGACTATTCTTAACTCTGCTTGTGCTGGCCCAGCCTGTCCGTCCACGTTACATTGTCTGGTCTGTCTTCCAAGCTGTGTTGTCTTCCTTTGAGTATCCTTGGTGAAACGATTGTGCCCCTTTGCTCATCCAGAACCTTTAGCTTTGCTCCTCTCTTACCTGATGGCATCCAATTAGCTGAGGGCTCCTCCCGAGGTGAAAGGCGCTTGTTAAAGGCAGAAGCAAGAGCCAAGACCAGAGAGCCTAACGTTGGTTCTGTTGTTAGGGTACCGATCGTGATAAGTCCCCAACCAGCCCTTTAAATTCTAACTTTCTATTGCATCTTACAGCTGCCCCTCTGGCATTTGCCAGAACCCACAGATTGAGAGTCTGGGCCTTGATGGATGATGTGGCTGGATGATTCTACCCCAGGCAGACCATTTGCTACAATCACCGCTGAACTGGACGAAAATATGTCAATCAATCCATTCATTTGGCCATCACCACTTAATGTTAATAGTAATGACAGAATAAATAGGGTAAGGACCTCCTATTGCATTAAAGTGTGTAGCTTCTATGTTTGTTTTATTGATTGTGTCAACTTGGCCAGTGACTTCCATGGTGTAGCACCACAGAAAATGTGCACACAGTTTGAAGTGCTGGGTGTGTGGTTATTCATTTTCTTGAAACAACTTAATAAGGCTTAAAGGGGTTGTTCACCTTCAATGTACAAATCTTATGAAACCACTAACAATGCTCTCAATGTGTTAGAAAAACCATTTTCCATAACAAAAATTAAAAATGCCATTGTAAAAGCTAATTTTTATACCTATAACGCAGTCCTTCTCCTGTCTCTCTGATCAGTTTTCTGAAGTGATGGGAGTGGCCTATTTTGAACCTGACACACCAAGAACTTCCTATATGATGACATCATCATGCCCAGGCTTTGCCCTTACTTGTTTCCTATTGGATGTTGATACTGCCCTCCTCCTAGTAATTTATTGGGTGCTGGTGAACTGTAACCAGTCACATAATTTGAATGGTCATTGGTTGATTACTCAATTGTAATGGCAGAGGTTAACAGACGCAGCATACAAACAAACCTGCCTTGTAACAAACAATCACACAGCCATGCAGACAAATACTGCAGAAAAGGAAGGAGCAACATTGTTTGGCAACCTTTGCCATTAAGCATAATGTCAGTTATTTACAAAATTGCAACAAAACCAGCACTGACTTGCTTAGAAACGTATGTAACTTACACATCTAGCAGGGACAGTAGGGCTGCCGCCTCATCCTTTTAAAACCAAACACATATGAAATCCACAGTCTGCATGGCTAATTATCAACTCATTTAGATGCTGCAGACTGAACTGATTTCTGTGCAGCCATGTATCATGCATCTAAATGAATTGCTAATTAGCCATGCAGGCTGTGGATTTCATATGTGTTTGGTTTTAAAAGGGTGAGGTGGCAGCCCTAAGTGACAGGCAGAGCAGTGATGCGGGCAGGTACGTTTTTTGAACATTTTGTGCGCTCTCCCGGGGGGGGGGGGGGGCGGTAATTTACCTAGGAAAACAATACCTTTTTTAAGTGTTCCACTTCTGGAACAAGATTTAGAGCTCTAAATGCCAAAAAATGAAAAAGTTATATTTTTCATGATATAGGGATCTATACCAGAAAAATATTTTACCTTTTTTATCAGGTAAATACACAAAATAATACATGGACCCCCCCCCAAAAAAATAATATATTTCTGGAAAGTACAAGTGTCATCTCCCATAGTAGCCTTTATAATCCAATAATTCAAATATTTAAAAATGATTTATTTTTCCTGTGTAATAATAAAACAGTCGCTTGTACTTGATCCCAACTGAGATATAATTAATCCTTATTGGAAGCAAAACCAGCCTATTGGGTTTATTTAGTGTTTACACCATTTTCTAGTACTAAGATCCAAATTACAGAAAGATCTGCTATCCGGAAGACCCCAGGTCGCAAGCATTCTGTATAACAGATGCCATACCTGTACCTTGTACTTGATCCCAACTAAGATAATTAATCCTTATTGGAAGCAAAACCAGCCTATTGGGTTTATTTAATGTTTACATGATTTTCTAGTAGACTTAAGGTATGAAGATCCAAATTATGGAAAGATCCATTATCCAGAAAACTCCAGGTCCCAAGCACCTTGATCCCCCCATCTGCACAGTTGAAGTCTCTGCAGCACACAGCTCACACTCCCCCTCCCTCTCACAAACTTGTAACAGTTTCTCTTCAGTACATGAATGCTGCTCAAATTCCCCAGCACAGGAAGCAGTGGCAGATTGACAGCAGACATAGCCAATAGGAGTTAAGTTAGCTGCCAGTACAATGTGTGATGTCATATAAGGAAGAGGAAGTGAACACTGTAGTGTTTTTGGGGGTCAGTGACCCCCTCCCAGCACAGGGTCTGTGTGGAACTGAAGGATTAGTACAGGGACACTTCTGAGGTGAATATCTCTTGAACTGTACTTTTTCTGTTAATTATTTCTATGGAAAAGTTTGTTCTATTCATGTGAACTGTTAGATTTGTCAATTTGTTACAAAGGTGAACAACCCCTTTAATAAAGACATGTGTCTAAAGGAGACCTGACTAACTCTTAGCTTCTAAAGCTTCTCAAACCTGCATCAGATGGAGAACATTTTCTTTCTGACTTAGGACAAGTCCCTATATCAGTGATCCCCAAACCCCATGGATGTTGCTCCCAGTGACCTCAAAGCAGGTGCTTATTTTTCAATTCCAGGCTTGGAGACAAGTTTTGGTTGCATAAAAAACAGGTGTACTGCCAAACAGAGTCTCCTGTAGGCTGCTAGTCCACATAGAGGCTACCACATGACCAATCACAGCACTTATTTGGCACCCCCAGGAACTTTCATGCTTGTGTTGCTCCTCAACTCTTTCAACATTTGAAAGTGGCTCATGTCTATGAAAGGTTGAGGAACCCTGCCCTAGATCAACCTTCTGCTGAGAACTAATATATCTGCCAGTGCAACTTCACAGCTCTCACTTTAATAAACCTTTTTATGGTAAAATCTCTTTTCAGAAGGAGGTCTGCTGGAAGGACTTACTGGAAAGGAAAGAATTTGAGAATTTATTTTATGATCGCCTTATATATTTTCACACTATAAACATAACCCCCTTATCTCCAGTGTAAACAATCTCAACTTGACCAACTTTCTCTCATAACCTTTACCAGTTTTGTTATCTATTTCATTGATATCCCTTTTAAGACCACAATTTGGGTGAATATTCTAGATGGGACCTTACCAGTGCTTTAAACAGAAAGAATGACCCTCTGCTCCTAAAAATCAATACTCACATGCATTGCTTGCTACAGCTTAAAGGAACAGTTATGCCAAAAAATTGAAGTGGTTTAAAGTAGTGTTTTCTGCTATTTAACCAGTGCTATTTAGTCCTATTTTAAGTGCCTCCATTACTAAACAGCAGCTTGTTTATATCAATATAGTAGTATTTTTCAACAAACAGATTAGTTTTATCAAAAGTACATTATATGTTAAATACTTTTTTGGTGTTACTATTTCTTTAACAATCGGTCCTTCTCCATTTAGGATTTGCCTAACTTGAAGGGTATAAGTGGCTTGCTTTTGGTTACCATATCCTTCCTTATCTCCAGAAGAAACAATCCCAAGTTGTCCAATAATTTCTCATAACTGAGATGTTCCAGACCCTTTACCAGCTTAGTAATTCTTCTTCATATTTTCAATATGGGTGGTTCACCTTTAAGTTAACTTTTAGTATGTTATAAAGCTGCTTATTCTAAGCAACTTTTCAGTTGGTCTTCATTATTTATTTTGTATAGTTTTTCTATCTGACTCTTTGCAGGTTTCAAATGGGGATTGACTCCATCTAAAAACAAATGCTCTTTGGTCAGTGAATACATTCATGAAAGTTATTTGTCGCTGTCTGCATTTCCAACCTGCCAATGACAATTTTGACGCCGGCGACAGTTAAACGCTCCCCATTGACTTTAATGCGTGTCAAATGTCGCAAGCGTCTGAATTGTCGCCGGCGTCAGTTTTGATTCCCACAAAATTTCATGGCGAAGCAAAACGGGACAAATTTGCCCATCACTAGTATACTGTAAATGGCTTGGCTATTTCTAAATAAACAAGAGCATTACCTTACATTTATCATGATTAAATGACATCTTTCCAGGTAGCCAGTTTTTTCAGATGAAGGAAAATATCTAGATTTTTAACTTACCTTCTATATTACACATTCCTCAAATGTCCTAGCTTCAGACTTCCACTTTTGATCCCCCATGTAACACAGTTCCATATCAGCTCTCCCCCTCTGCGTTGTTTCTAAGACTTTGAAACCTCTATACTGGCTGGTACGGTATAATTTTATTTTTAATAGAACAACATAGGCAAATAAATATCTTCACAAAACCCCTCCTAAACTTCATGGGATTGAAACAAGTTATCTGGTCTGAGATTTCATTGCTAATTTGGTTTGCAATCAGCTGAGGGCTTCATCATTAGATGGGTCCATGGAGAGCTAGGAGACTAACAATGACCAGAAATACATACTATATTTAGTGCTCCGCTTATTGATGTCAAAGCTTTTCACAGGTGCAATCCTTATCCCAATCTTCGGGGCAAGGAGGTGTTTAATTCTTCCTGGCAAATATGCAAAACCCAATTTCAGAATAAAGTTTTAAAATTTAGTCCTGCAGCGATGACTATTCAGCATAATTGATCCCAGCTGGACCATGGAAAGTTTCTGGCTAAAGAGGTGCTCCTATTTGCCAATATTCTGTCATTTTTGATAGCTCACACAACTATGAACTTGGCTGAGATTGGTCAGTCACATAGAAAAACTTAAGTGTCTGCTGAGGCCAAGAAAGCTTAACAATGTAGAAACAGTGCCAGCTGACTAGCAAACCATTCTCTTTGCAATATTGTTTGCAAATGTCTGAGTTTATTGGAAAAATTGGGGAATAATATGTTGCTTGGTAACAAGATGTTGCACAGGTGAAGCTTAATTCAAGACTAGTGGTTTCGGATTTATAATTTATATTCACAATACTCCTCTCTAAAAATAGTTATTTGGGGTTAAAATAAAAATATGGCTGAGGATATTATAATTATGAATTTATATCTATTGGTATTTTTTTTAAACAAGAGTGCCTTTGGGTAACTCCATGGGTCAATCTGAGAAATCTGAATCTGAAAAAGAGCTTGCAATTTAACCTTACTAGGGGTGCTACATATGCTAAATGTTTGATTGTGGCAGTTTGTAGAGGTTTCAGCAACTGCTAAAAAGTGTCAAAAGACAAAATCAGAATTTCGGGTTTCATTACAACCCCTTAAGTGTTACTTATAGAGCACATACAGTATGCCTGTAAGTGATGAGTTAGGTGCTTCACAGGATAAATACAGGATAAAAAGGGAGGTAGTCAAAGGCAAAATAAATACATAAATAAATAAATAAGTTGTTACCCTTACTAGGTATCTATTAAGAAACAGGAGGTACCCCAGACACATGTATTAAAGCATGAAGGGGCACCCCTTAGTGCTGACTTATCCAACATTTATTCCAGGAACTTTGCCACATTTTGGATTTCATACAGGATTAAAATGATCTGCTTCCTAACCTGCACATCTAAACGAATTAAGGGGGTGGGATGTGCAATGCTTACATGCAGTATAGGACTGGGCCAGTGAGACACCAGGAAAAAAAAACCATGGACCCTGGCCTTCGTGTGGACCCTGTTTTTCATGAGGCACTGTCCCACCTGGACCCAAATCTGCTCCACTGCCTGGACTCAGGCATGCTCCACTGCCCTGACGGAGGCCCACTTCACCTCCCAGACTTAGGCCTACTCCACCGCCTGTACTCAAACCTGCTCCCCTGCCTATGGGAGGAAGGTAAAATGTATGGGTGCATGAGGGAGGGGAGTAAGGCGGATGACAGGAGGAGGGCCCTTAAAGTTCACCCCTGTGGGCTCCGGATGTCCAGTTCCACCCTGCCTACATGTCCCCCCAAGGCTGCCCCTCAAATTGTGATTATATAAGTAACTAGACATTAAGCCCGTTAAATTAACGGCGCTAGAACATATGTAGTCCGTTGCGCATCTATCTACGCCGCTAGGAGACGGTCCGTGGGGCACATGCGCGGTAGCGCAATCCCACGGACACAGGGACTGGACGCAGAGACACTTGAACTTTATTATATAGGATGAGTGATAGTCAGAGTTCCCTGTTTAACTCAGCCTGAAGCCTTGTGCCTTTATATGGTCACAGACTTCTAATATCAGACTTCCTTATCATTTACAGTAGGGGGTACATTATCCCTTATAATACATGAGTGATACTCGGAGTTCCCTGTATAACTCAGCCTGCAGCCTGGTGCCTTTATATGGTCACAGAACAACCCCTCAGTGACTTCTAATATCCTTATCATTTACAGTAGGGGTTACATTATCCCTTATAATACATGAGTGATACTCAGAGTTCCCTGTATAACTCAGCCTGCAGCCTTGTGTCTTTATATGGTCACAGAACAACCCCTCAGTGACTTCTAATATCCTTATCATTTACAGTAGGGGGTACATTATCCCTTATAATACATGGGTGATACTCAGAGTTCCCTTTATAACTCAGCCTACAGCCTTGTGCCTTTATATGGTCACAGAATAACCCCTCAGTGACTTCTAATATCCTTATCATTTACAGTAGGGGGTACATTATCCCTTATAATACATGAGTGATACTCAGAGTTCCCTGTATAACTCAGCCTGCAGCCTTGTGCCTTTATATGGTCACAGAACAACCCCTCAGTGACGTCTAATATCCTGATAAACACACACACACCATTTGCTATTCCCAATACCAGTTCTTGCGGAAAGACGTGATTATATTAATCAATAAAGGCAGCGAATAGATATTGATAACAGGGCCAATTGGTAATTTACAGCCTTTTTGAGGCACAAACACGGCATATAAAGTCATTCTCCCCCGCCAAGCCTATCTCTTCTGAAGAATCACACATTCTCCCAGAGCTCCCTTCCCCGGAACTTCCGGTTTACTGCCACGCGCTGCAGGCCGAGTGGTGACTAGGGATGTAGCGAACTGTTCGCCGGCGAACTAGTTCGCGCGAACTTCGACTGTTCGCGTCCGCCGAATGTTCGCGAACGTCGCGCGACGTTCGCCAATTGGTGTTCGCGTTCGATTCGAGGTAAAATTTCGTTCGACCATTCGACCGTTCGATCGCTAAAATCGAACGATTTCCATTCGTTCGAACGATTATAAGCATTCGATTGAATTAAAATCATTCGATCAAATAGCTTCGATCGTTCGATTCGAACGAAAATCCTTCGATCGTACGAATAAAATCCTTCGATCGTTCGATCAACGATTTTATCGAGCGTTCGAAGTTCGCGAACTGTTCGCTTTTTTGCCGGTGTTCGCGAACGGCGTTCGCGAACACATTAACGGCAGTTCGCTACATCCCTAGTGGTGACGTCATTACTAGGGATGTAGCGAACCGCCGCCGATGTGTTCGCGAACGCCGTTCGCGAACACCGGCAAAATTTGCGAACCGTTCGCGAACTTCGATCATCCGAAAATCGTTCGATTCGAACGATCGAAGGATTGTAATCGTTCGATCGAACGATTTTCGTTCGAGTCGAACGATCGAAGCCATTGGATCGAATGATTTCATTCGATCCAATGGCTTTGATCGTTCGATTCGAACGAAAATCGTTCGATTTTAGCGCTCGAATGGTCGAATGGTCGAACTATTTTCGTTCGAGTCGAACGATCGAAGCCATTGGATCGAATGATTTCATTCGATCCAATGGCTTTGATCGTTCGATTCGAACGAAAATCGTTCGATTTTAGCGCTCGAATGGTCGAATGGTCGAACTATTTTGACGCGAACGCCTATTGGCGAACGTCGCGCGACGTTCGCGAACTTGCGGCGGACGCGAACAGCCGATGTTCGCGCGAACAAGTTTGCCGGCGAACAGTCCGCGACATCCCTAGTCATTACAGTGCGACACCACGGAAGTCTGCCAGGACCACACGTGAGAGCGAGCAGAGAAGTGACGGCAGTAGGTAAAAGCGAACAGTTTGTTCCCTCTCTGTACTACTTGTACCTTTATCAGTCCGTGTGTAGTGAGGGTGAGCGGGACAGTAATGATGAGGAGCTATAGCCGGGTCTAAGGTACAGGTTCTTAGCAATGTCTAATGTTGTAACCAGAGACCCACCAGTCACTCATTATATCGTCATACAGGCTCATTCCTAATGTAAGGAAAGCTGTAGGGAATCTCTCTCCCTCTTGTTTATTCCATTCATTGATTTTGCTTCTACACCACAACATATTCTAGTGTTACAGTGTAGCCAATGGGAGACGGTCCGTGGGGCACATGCGCAGTAGCGCAATCCCATGGACACATGGACTGGACTCAGAGACACTTGAACTTTATTATATAGGATTAGTGGTAAATTAGTCTCCCAGTCTTATTTAGCAAGAAGTCCCCTAGTGTTATAGAAGCATAACTGGGTCCTAAAATACAGCTAGGAGGGGGACATGTTTCCTTATCCTGTTTAAAGCTATGCCCCTTGGTGTTCTATCAGTGCCCAGTAGATGGCACTGTGCTAAAGTATAACGTCTTGGGCAGCCATGTACTCAGGGTCCATCTTGTGCAAGCTCTGGCCTGAGCAGGCACGAAGAGCTTGAGTGGTACCTAGATAGATCAGGTCTAATAAGGATAGGCTACTCACCTTAAGAGGTCACTCTAGGAGTGACAGATAGTTTGGCTATTTAGCTGAGCAGCTTTAGGCTCCGCAAAGGAGTTCAGTGGGATTATGATCCCGGGTACCAATTGCCCAGAAGTAGGGACTAAGTGTACAGACCTAGGGATGTGAGTTTCCCCTCAGGTTCCACTTAGGGAAAAGGCTGAAAGCTGGGGTACATCCTTGCTGCTGTACATGTACATGTCCCTTCGGGGACTGATAATGACCAAAGGCGCTGTGAGTATATGCCTATCCACTGTTTCTGTATGATCATGTTTGCTCTGTATGTACACTCCATTGTGGATGCTCCTGTTCAATAAATATGTTCTCTGGTTAAGTTATAAGAACCTCTGGCACCCAATTATTGTACCATGCACCAAGTTACAGTTGTACTACACCCTGCCTCCACACCATTTGCGAGGGCTTACCCCTGAATAATTAAGCGTGGGGTTTTTTGATTCACTGTTTGCGGGTATTTCAAATATTTAATTCATTTTTCAATAAACTTCAACTTTTAAGGCCCAACACTGCCTGGTGCTCTGTGGAAAACCACACTATTTGACACATAATTTCAGCGTGGAGATGCTTCTACGTGTCAGCACAGGGAGTCCGGTCGTGCTTTGGCGTGGAGTGGGTGAGTGCTCTCCTTTTTGTGCTTCCCTGAATAATTAAGGTCTCATCCCTCGGTATAGGGATGAAGCCTATGGATAGAGAACGGTGCACTCAATTTACTATAGTGCTACAATTATGTTTAAGAATCCCAAACGCAACATAAATTCAATGAAATTGCTTTCTGGCATTTGTATAACTTCATGAATCGGTTTTTGGAAAGAACATCCAATCCCCCAGTCAATAAAAGGTTAATATATAGAGGAGATGGGTGGCCTGTGGCCCTCCAGATAAAACCCCAGAATATCACAGGCAGGTGAAGGAGGGTTGCTCTTTCCCTTTAATGTAAAAATCTAATGACTTTAAGATATGTGGCCTACATGAGACTGGGCTTAGTCTGAAATTGTGATGTTGTGTTTTTTTCCTCTGCTGCTCAATTAGCCTTAATCAGTTTTTCAAACCTGGTGTCTGGCACCCGCAGAGACACGAAGAAGCTGCCAGACACATATTCAACTGAGTGTGAAGAGGCTTTTCATATGAAATAACAAGCTTGAATCTGCTACTTGCAGGTTGGAGTGGCCTAAAGAGTCTCACGAGTTCAATGTGTAACAATTTCTCCTAAAAATCATATATATATATATATATTTTAAAAAGTGTGCTCCTCGCTCTTGGGTATTGTTTGCAGTCCAAGGCAACCACAGTCATTTAGCAGTAAAGATCTGTGTCTCCAAAGATGCCCCAGTAGCTCCCCATCTTCTTTTCTGCTGATTCACTGCACATGCTCTGTGCTGCTGTCACTTACTGAGCTTAGGGACTCACTCACAATATACAGTACACATAGAATAGAAATGTCACAATATAAGGTTGATTAGTAATTAATACAGATAATTACTACATGGCAGCACAGAAACCAATGCAATTAGCATCAGAATTTAATAATCAGCCCTGTAGCATCAGCTTATATTATAGGGGAAGCTCATTTTCTGCTGGATAATTAGTGACGACCCCTAAGCTTAGCTTCTCAACAGCTGCTCAGAGCTCACTGAGCATGTGAGTGTCACAGACACTTTCCAAGATGGTGACCCCCTGTGACAAGTTTGAAGTCCTGGATCATTGCTGCTATTGACAAGCTGAAACTTTAAATTGGTGCGATAAGTTCAGTATATAAAACATGGAATATGTAGCCATATTTATTTTAGTGTTTTGTTCCCCTTTAAAGGGATACTGTCATTGTTTGCTATTTTAAAGCACTGTTGCCCTGCATTGGTATAAGTTATGTGTTTGCTTTAGAAACACTACTATAGTATGTAAATATGATGCCGTGGGGCAGTGATTCAGGGCAGAGACACACGCTCAGATTTGGGGAGATTAGTCTCCTCTTCTTCAGGGCGGCTAATCTCCCTGAACTGCCTTCCGCTGGCTAGAATGCAAATAATCGTCAGGATGGCAGTCGGTGCTCTTCGTTCTCCAAACTCGCCCGAAGTTGCCTCACAAGGAAACTACGGGCGACTTCGGAAAATGAAGCAATCCGAGTGCCATCCTGCCATCGATTTAGAGTCTCCCCAAATCTGAGCGTGTATCTCTGCCCTTAGGCTGAAAAAGGAGAAAAGGCACAGGTTACATAGCAGATAACAGATACACTCTGCAATAGAATACAATGGTATTCTACAAAATGTAATTATTATTTGCTGTGTAACCTGATCCTTGCCCCATTACTACACAGCGGTTTGTTTATATAAACTATAGTAGAGTTTCTAAAAGAAACACATCAGTTTTACCAGTGCAGGGAAACAGTACAATGTCGGACTGGCCCACCGGGATCAGGGCCGCCAATATAAATCACGGGGCCCTGTACAACAAAATTTTTGGGGCCCCCTGGGCCCTGCCAACACTGACAACGAAGCTCCACCCCATATCCCGCCCAAAAAATTTTTTTTTTAAAAAAAGATTGGTGGCAAGGGCCTGTAGAATATTAAAATAATACATTGGTGGCCAGGGGATTAAAAAAAAAACAAAAAAAAACACAAACTGGTGTTCAGTAGAATTGAACTCATGACTTCAGTACTTCAACTTCGCCTCCTTTCGTGACTTCAGGTCTTTTCACCGCTTCAGGACTTCAATTTCGTCTGTTTTCGTGACTTCGAGTCTTTTCGGCGCTTTGTGACTTCGGGTCTTTTCGGCGCTTCGGGACTTTTTTAGTGCATCGGCTTCGGCTTTTCGGCACTTCCGCATTCGGCAACCCAGAGGCAAGACGTACGGCTCGGGCTCTCGTAAGGGGGCCTGGATCTTCAAAAAATGCAGCGCTACCAGGCCCCCCTTCATGCCCGGGCCCGGTACGATTGTCCCCCCCTGATGGCGGCCCTGACCGGGATACCAGGAAAACTCACAGTGGGCCCAGATGTCAGTGGACCCTTATGCTGCTAAACATTTGGCCTATTTCATGGCCATTCCCTATTTCTATGAGAACAAAGTGGCTAAATAGATGGAATATTATATTATAGTATGTAAAGAAAAGAGACTAGGAGAATAGAGGTTGAGTGAGAAGAGGAATGATAATAGTACAAAGAGTGGTCCCCTGGTCTAAGATTAATTAGTGGGCCCCTAGTCAAAGGTTTTTGGGTGGGCCCCTGGTGTCCCAGTCCGACAATGAAACAGTACATGATATTTGAATTACTTTAAAGCATTTTCATGCCCCTGTCATGTTCAACCAGTGACCTACAACAACCAATGAGCAGTTGGTTTTTACCCCTTTACTGCAGATAAAATAGTGAAAGCAAACGTCTGACTGGTTTATATTGGTTTCCACTGCACAGTTTTCTAAATTATCTACTCATGGGGAAGTTAATCTGTAAAAAACATCTAATATTCATATAAATATAATCAAAATATTCTAAAGAACCATATGGATTGGGAGGCTACATTGCTATTATTGCTTTAAATACATTTCTTTATTTATTTTTAGATATTTCGGGCATTTTATACCATTGTTTTTATTTATTTTTACATATTTCAGGCATTTTGTTTACCCCAAAGTCATTTTTTTTCTAGCCAGAGCCATATCACTAGTATCCGCAACAAGGGATAAGAATGTGATAGTAGCGCTACTTGTGCTGGGGGGGGGGGGTACAGTTTCCTTTTTGCCCTACTGTAAATCCATCTCTGTGGATCACTATTTCAGCATTATACAGAGAGGTTTGTTCTTGTCCTGGTTTTAGAAACCCCATCATGGCTGCCGGAAATCACTATTTATTCTATAAAACCCCAGCAGAGGTTCTTGAAGTTTCCTTCTCTTTCATTACAACTAGTTATGGGTAAATGTCTCCCATTTTGCTTTGCCGAAAAATGTGCGAATTTCCCG
Organism: Xenopus petersii; assembly: GCA_038501925.1. NCBI lineage: Eukaryota > Metazoa > Chordata > Amphibia > Anura > Pipidae > Xenopus > Xenopus petersii. The sequence goes on along the minus strand of CM076674.1, from coordinate 180,121,995 downwards.
TGAAATTCTCAAAATGGTGAAAAATTTGCGAAACATGAAAATTGACGCAGGCGTTAAAGTCAATGAGTATCCAAACCGTGATAACGTGCAACGGTTTTGATGCGAGTGACTTTTCTAAAGTGTGTCCCAAATTTTCTCGGGAGTTTCATGATTTTATTCACGGAACACGGAAATTTGCCGCAAATTACAACCTACATCTTATATGGAATAACTTTACTTCAAGATGCCACCAATTTAAGCTGCTACTTTGGCACCTTTTTAAATGAAGTCATGCCCATTATGTGAGAAAAAAAGATTTTAAAAAAAAGTTGCATTATGAAAACAAATTTTCAAAAAATAAAGAACGTACAAGATGTTGCTTTTGGTAAGCGTTCCATAACAATAACATCGTAAGGCTGGAGCAACCCCTGTGCCGTAAGTCCTTGAGATTTCATTGGGCCTTTTACTTCCAGACATTGCAAATACATCAGACCAGAAATAGGAAAAAGCTGATGTCAAACGCACACACACATACAAAAAAAAAAAAAAAAAAAAGAAAGTGCAAGAAAAATACATCATCTACTTAACTTAAATGAAGAAATATGAAGGACATTTGTGAGTCATGGTCCTTAGCTTCCATCTGGATTCTTTATTGGTAAATTGCTCAGAAATGGAACAGCGTTTTACAGTGGATTCTGAAATTTAGAAATAAAATAGTCTGATTTACAAATTCATTTACAGAGGGATGGAGGCACATGTTACATTATGATTTCAAATCTTCCCTCTGATTATTTGAGTGATAAACCCCTGGCAAACAGATACCAGTTTTAAGGGGTTGTTCACCTTTAAATTAACTATTAGTATGATGTAGAGAGTGATATTCTGAGACAATTTGCCATTGTTTTTCATTTTTTATTATTTGTGTTTTTTTTTTCTTATTTAGCTTTTTTTTCAGAAGCTCTCCAGTTTTCGTTATTTCAACAATCTGAATGCTAGGCTCCAAATTCCCCTAGCAACCATGCATTGATTTGAATAAGCAACTGAAATATGAATAGGAGAGGCCTGAGTAGAAAGATTAGTAATAAAAAGTAGCAATAACAATAAGGGGCACATTTACTCAGGGTCGAATATCGACGGTTAATTAACCCTCGATATCCGACCGTCAAAGTAAAATCCTTCGACTTCAAATATCGAAGTCAAAGGATTTACTGCATTTCCTGCGATCGAACGATCGAAGGAAAAATCATTCGATCGAACAATTAAATCTTTCGAATCGAAGGATTCGAAGGATTTTAATCTATCGATCCAAAGATTTTCCTTCCATCCCAAATTGGCTAGAAAGCCTATGGGGACCTTCCCCATAGGCTAACATTGATGCTCGGTAGGTTTTAGTTGGCGAAGTAGGTGGTCGAAGTTTTTTTTTAAAGAGACAGTACTTCGATTATCGAATGGTCGAATAGTTGAACGATTTTTAGTTCGAATCATTCGATTCGAAGTCGTAGTCGAAGGTCGAAGTAGCCAATTCGATGGTCGAAGTAGCCAAAAAAAAACTTCGAAATTTTAAGTATTTTTTATTCTATTCCTTCGCTCGAGCTAACTTAATGTGCCCCTATATGTGTAGCCTTACAGAGTGATTTTTTTTTAGATGGGGTCAGTGACCCTCATTTGAAAGCTTCAGGTGAAAAAAGTAAAGTAGTTAAAAAAACTATAGAAAATTAAACATGAAGACCAGTTAAAAAGTTGTTTAGAATTAGTCATTCTATAACATAGTCCTACACAACTTTAATCTGATTCATTGAGAATTCTATTGCTTCGTTATACATTTTACACAGGGAATACGTTTTTCCTGCAACTTACTTTTAAGGTTAAAACTCCCAAACTTGGTTGCCCTTTTATTGGCCACCTCTGGGATCACCTGACTATAGCTGGAAAGGCTGTTTCCCATAGACTCCATTTTATCCAAATGTTACCATTTTTTTCTTTAAATTATTTCCTTTTTTCTCTGTAATAATAAAACAGTAGCTTGTACATGATCCCAACTAAGATATAATTAATCCTTATTGGAGGCAAAACCAGCCTATTACACTAAATTCTAATCCCCAGTGAACAACTAGGCACAATGTCTGCTCTCCTGAAGTTCATAATTTCGCAGTTTAATGGCGCTTTCCTATAAGAACACATGGCTATTTAATTGCGTATCTGCTGCCATGCCATGAATTTAATAGCCAAAAATAAACATGCAAAGTCCTGTATTCAAACTCTCAGATGATACAAAGTATTATGAAAGTCTATTTTGATGCAGGTTAAACATAGGCTCCCAGCTTCTAGTGAATTGTGTGCTGGGTGTCAAAACTCTTTATTTGTACTCCTCTCTAGGTGATCATTTGGAATTGCACACACATACACACACATACACACACATATAAATGTCAACTGCTTCAATAAGGAAATTACAACTGGAATCCCTTCTTAAATATCTGTTGTAGTAAACGTGTAACAACCTGCCTGGAGTTGAACCAGGGACACGGTGTTCTTCTGTTGTTTGTATTACCACTGCTCTATGTGAGCCCTGGTTCACGCCTATGGCAATGCTTTGTAACTGCAAGTAGGCGTGGCTTGTCTCACCTGGTGCCAATCCAGCCACAGGTGATCTGTGTAACTCATTAGTCTGTAAATCCAGTAAAGCTGCTGTACTGCATCAATTTCCTTTCTCTTTTAGTGATTTCTGCTGGCGACACATATACAGGTATGGGAATTTTCAGAAACCCATTATCCAGAAAACTCTGAATTAAGGGAAGGCCATATCTCCATTTAAATAAAATAATTCACATTTTTAAACATTTTCACTGTAAAAATAACACAATACCTTCTACTTGATCCCAACTAAGATATAATTAATCCTTATTAGAAGCAAACCCAGCCTATTGGGTTTATTTAAAGTTGAAATGATATTTAGCAGATTTGAAGGTATGGAGATTCAAATTATGGTAAGATTCCTTATCCGGAGCATGCCAGGTCCAGAGCATTCTGGATTACAGGTCCCATACCTGTATCAGTAACAGACTTGGTACATTATGGTTCAGCAATGTGATATATGTTTCACCCTTTGTGCCATGTACTTTTCACCTGTCTGAAACAGATTGTACAGTATTGCCATGAGTCATGAGCAGTGCATCCAAGATGGCATCACCCATGGCTCTAAAGCTGGCCATAGACGCAAAGATCCGATCATATGAATCATCGTCCGATCGGACTTCCCCATCTCCCGACCTGCCACTAACCATTCAGATCAAATAAAGTAGTAAAAGAACAGATCAGCGGATGTTCTGCTCCTGACAGCAATCGTACGATAGTTATGTCTGACCAAAGCTGGTGACAGTCTCCCTCGGAAAATCATACGATCGGCAATACACACAGAGATATTATCGGCAGCCTTCAGAAATCTTCTAACCTGTCCGATCGACCAAACGACCGATCTCCACCGGACGAAAAATGTCGGGACTCTCCACACACGGTCCGAAAATGGTACGAATCCTCGATTTGTACAATCAGATCGTAGCGTCAATGGCCAGCTTAACGTGGGTCCCATGCTCCAGACTGTTTACAATGGTGACGTGTCAGCATGTGATGTCATCCGATCACAGTTTGGCACCAAATTGGAAATAAAAGGATATCAATGTCCCAAGCCCAAGGTCTAATTATAGGAGTTATTTTGTGAGTTCATGTTCGATCTCTAAATTGATATTATTGGCTCATCTTCTGGTTCTGACTTTCCTCTCCCTGACCTGTGCCTGAATTTCAACTAGAAACTTTTTAGTCCCTTGGATACTGCATGACTAGGAGAGGTTGCAAAAACGATCCCACTTAAGATCGACCTTCCCCAATTACACCAATAACCAGACTCCGGTCTGAATTCATGGGTGCAAAGGCCGCAGCTCAATTTAATAACAACACATAAACATTTAAGCAACTTTGATATAACTCCACTTTCCATAAACAAGTACTTGAACATGGTAGCATAACATTTAGCCGATGAAGGCTGTTTTGCAGTTATTAAACTTAATTACAGTTAACAATTATTTATCTTTAATTAACATAAACTATTTGAACAAACCCTCACCAAGCCTGTGACTAAGCACCGGCTTCCAAACTTCCCACTTCCTGTGCCAAAGCCTAGCCCCAGGCCTGCCCCTCCATAACATGCACCGCATCTCAATCCATTGGGAAGGGAAGCTCTACGAGGCTACCAGCACTGCAAGTCCGAGACTATTTTTTTACCTTACCCTTCATCCAAAACCCAACTTCTGTACTTCAAGTGGTGCGGGAGGTAAGGAACGTTGTCCTTTCCTTTCAGATGTCCATGCCTTAATGGCTATCCCTTTCCTTCTCGTCTATTTAAGCCTCCTCCCTCTTCACTGCTGTTTCCTAAACTACAAATCCCATCAACCCTCTCTCCTGGGTCCCTATTCACCCCCCTGTCATGGCTCTTGCCGCTCCACTCTACTTACTGGACTATATGAGCCTCCCTGAACTCTGCTTCCTCAGTGGTCTTCAATCCCATTAATATAGACATAACAATTATTCTATTTATTGCCTTGGACACAGTGTTATATTAATGTTTTATCCCTTAAACCACACATTGATAATAAAGTTGTAAACAGGATGGTAACAATTAAAACATTTATATATTTTGCACATAGGGCCGGCATTACACATAGGGGCCCATTTACTTAGTTCGAGTGAAGGAATAGAATAAAAAAAACATTGAATTTCGAATGTTTTTTTGGCTACTTCGACCATCGAATTGGCTACTTCGACTACGACTTCGACTTTGAATCGAAAGATTCGAACTAAAAATCATTCGACTATTCGATAGTCGAAGTACTGTCTCTTTAAAAAAAACTTCGACCCCCTACTTCACCACCTAAAACCTACCGAGATGTCATGTTAGCCTATGGGAAAGGTCCCCATAGGCTTTCTATCAATTTTTAGGTCGAAGAAAAATCGTTTGATCGATGGATTAAAATCCTTCAAATCGAACGGTTCGAAGGATTTAATCGTTCGATCGATATTCGAAGTTGAAGGATTTACATTCAGCAGTTGAATATCGAGGGTTAATTAACCCTCGATATTCGACCATAAGTTAATTTGCCCCACAGTGTGGTGTTTATACAAATGGCCTATAGATGTCACTGTGCTCAGACATACTGTGCATACTTCCTGGTAGATTAAAAGTGAAAGCTTACTGTTATGTAATGCCTGCATGACTACTGACTAATAAAGCTCTGTTATAATCTACTCATCCTCAACTACCCAAAACATAACACATAGGAGAATCACATTTATGACATAAGCAGGTGCCTCTTAAACAGCATACTATATATTTTTATGACAAGGCTGTAAACTCCTGAGGGTTACATTATTCTGTGCACAAAAACGCTTACACATTTAAAGTATGATACAAAAGTTTACCTTGGCAGAGGACAGCTTAAATAAAACCATACACAACAATGACGGCAGAAGCCCAGATTTATGATCCCAAGTGCTGCTGATTTAGTTCTATGAAGAAGGGGTCGGCAGGGGCAAGCAATTAGACAGATTACAGCCCTTTGTATAAAAGCTTTCAAACATCAAAGGATGGATTTGTGCTCACTGTAAGCCAAGTCATACTTGACTGTCTAAGTCGAAATTAATAGAAGATAAAATAGGGTTAATGCTGTACAGGAATGGGATCCATTATCCCCAAACCCGTTATCCAGAATTGTGTGAAGGCTGCCTGCTATAGACACCATATTAATCAAATAATTCTATTTTTTATAAATTATTTCCTTTTTCTCTGAAATAACAAAACAGTACCTTGTACTCGCATCTAAGGCTTTATTAATCCTTATAGGAGGCAATACAATCCTATTGGGTTTAATTAATGCTGAAATTATTGTATTTAAGTCCATGTACACCTTTAGTAACCTACCTAGAGCTCTGCTTTGTTGAAATGGCACAAACTTCTTTTTACATTGGGGAATAAATGTAAAACTGTACAAAGCAGTTGTAGGTGCTCAGAGTCTATAAAGCTGTGGGGGATAGACAGGGTCAGACTGGGGGGCCCGGGGCCCACCATGGCTGCAGTTTCAGAGCCCCCCTCTGGACTGGACCTAATTATGCATTTTGTCGTATGCTGTGCTTAAAGGAGAACTAAACCCTAAAAATTAATATGGCTCAACGTGCCATGTTTTATATACTGAACTTATCGCATCAGCCTAAAATTTCAGCTTGTCAATAGCAGCAATGATCCAGGACTTCAAACTTGTCACAGGGGGTCACCATCTTGGAAAGTGTCTGTGACACTCACATGCTCAGTGGGCTCTGAGCAGCTGTTGAGAAACTAAGCTTAGGGCTCGTCACTAATTATCTAGCAGAAAATAAGGTTGGTCTGTAATATAAGCTGATGCTACAAATCTAATTGATGCTAATTGTACTGGTTTCTGAGCTGCCATGTAGTAATTATCTGTATTAATTACTAATAGGCCTTATATTGTGACATTTCTATTCTATGTGTACTGTATATTGTGAGTGGGTCCCTAAGCTCAGTAAGTGACAGCAGCACAGAGCATGTGCAGTGAATCAGCAGAAAAGAAGATGGGGAGCTACTGGGGCATCTTTGCAGACACAGATCTTTACTGCTAAAGGGCTGTGGTTGCCTTGGGCTGGTACAGAAGCACAAAACATAATGTACAACATTTCTACCTACTTCATTAGTTAGACTTTACTTCTCCTTTAAGTATGCTCCATTTGGGAATCATGACAGTGGAATATACAGAACAGAACACAGATTATCTTCACCCTGAGAGCTCCTTGACATAGAGATTATAAAGACTAAATATGAACACAGACATAGATGTGAGTGTAACAACCCAGCTTTTATCTTTTTAGCTTTTTATCCCCTTTCCATTTTAATATTTATACTTCTTTATAATGTATTCCTGGCATTTCTGTTGCTGTATTTTATTTTATTTTCACATTCTAATTTTCAATTTCTCACTGACCCTTAATAAACAGGAGCTCTTCCCCTTTTTTCAAAGCGCCATTATGAACATTTCTTTCATGAAGCATCCATCTCCTCCTTTTAGATTGATTAAAATCATTTTCATGCAGTGCCAACTAGAGGGGATTATTCCTCTGCTTGAAAGACATATCGTAAACACTTAATCTCTTTTGTTTATATCATTCCCACAGCATAAGGCCTCTTTTATTATATCTCTGTCGACTCCGCTGTGTTCCAAAAAACCTTTTGCAGATACTTAAGCTCTTTCATCTTCTTCCAAGGTCTGATTTAGAGAAGAATCAGAACTGATGTTGCCTAAGGTGCTTTTAACTCCCAACAAGTGAGAAGGTTATCAAAAATGATTCTCCCACACTGGCTCTCATGTCAACCTGTTGGCTTCATTAGATAAAGATAAAAAAACTTCCTATTTTGGAAGCATCTAAGCGCCTTATAACAGTATTTATGTATTGGAAGTACACGCATTACAGAGAGAAAATAAAGTTTGACTTTAAATATTAGCTTGATTATAGGGATCATAGTCTGTTTTCTTTTCTCTCTTCCAACTAATTCCAACCTAAATTCACACTAATCTGTTTAAGCTCTTAGATCATAAAAACTGTAAAAGCCCCCTTGGTTGTTGGTGGTTGGGTAAATAAACTCAAATTCCTGGGGCAGACATGATGGTTTCCTGAGGAAGCAATAAATGTCAGATATTTAGGTAAAGAGGCAATTAGTTGTTTTCAACTAGAGGAATACTTGATTCTGTCGCATTCACCCTATTCAGTGTTTTGCTTTAATTAAAGCCTATTGTAACAGAATTAGGTCAGATCCAGATATTTGTGGTTTTGTGATATGTTTTATCGTTTATGATTAGTAGAAATATTACATTCACAGTAACATTTATCCACTCTGATATCAGATAAAGCAGTCCTAATCCTTTGGCCAAATGTATTCCAAATATAATAAATCTATTTCGCAGGTATTCATTTAAACATTGGTATACAGAAGGGATGCACCAAATCCACATTCAGGAATCAGCCACACCCCGACACTTTGGGTGGTATTTGGATTCAGTCCTAAATGTTGAGCCAATGTGACTTTAAAGGTGCCATGTGCCCCTTTGCTCAACAAGAGTTCGACAAATAGGCCTTGTGCTTATCCATTTTGTCTATTGCATTATTCAAAAAGAAAAATCTTTGATTTCTGTTATTTCTTGAGCTAAATATGACAAACAGGGACATGTTGGATCTTCCATGTTTGTGGTAGAAAATGATATTACCAGTATAAAGACCCTTACCCTTTGTTGTGACTGTTTTGTTAGCAGGAGTCTAGTACGGGAGGAGTATCTTTGCTATATTAATCTAATTATCTACATCAGCCTTGCAAGGAACAATCATGGAGGCTCCCTAGTTGCAAGAAATACCAGAAATCTTAATTTTTTTCCTGATTTAAACAAAAGGCAAAACAAATTTCAACACAAGCACTATTTATTGCACTTTGGACAAAGGGATATACTGTCCTTTAATGTTTAGCTAAATTGGACAGAGGTTTGTCCACTGATCCAAATATGCACATTAGGTGTCAGACTCTGCTGGGATTCAAACCAGGAACCTTTGGGTTTCTGGTTTAACATCTTAACCACTGGGCCAGGTGAGCAGCCTGCAGGGTTTCTCACTATATATTACCTGGCCTTTGCAGCAACAGCCTGATTGGTTTGCAGTCAGTCAATCAGGGCTGACTCTGCCCTATTTAAGGCCAGCCCTCTGAACACTCCCTGTCTGAGCATTGGTTCCCATCCTAGCAGTGTGGCTTTGTTCCTAGCTATGGGTTCCTGTTCTAGCCTCCTATCTATTCTGCCTTGCTTTGCCTTATCTTGTCTGAACCCTTCCCTGTCTTGTCCTGCCTGGCTCTGAACCTTGTCCTGTCTTGATATGCCTTTCCTTCCCCTTCCAGTTGCTCTAGTCCGGCTTTCAACATTGATCTTTCCTTGCTTAACCTAGCCTTGACCTTGCCATGCTCAGCTTTCCTTGCTATTCTGAATCTTGCTCTGCTCCTCACTCCAAACCTGATCTTGCCTTAACCTTATTTTGCCTTGACCTTGCCTTTCTGGTTTCTGTTCTGTTCTGACCTGTACCCTGTCTATATCTTCCCTTGTCTTGCTCTGCATCTTGCCCTGCCTTTTCCAGTCCTCTCCTGCTTTCCGCTCCAGTTCTCTCCTGCTTTCCTATCCAGTCCTCTCGCTATTCTGCTCTAGACTCCTTCTGCTCTAGTCTCCTTCTGCTTCAGTCCACCTGTTCCCGATCTCTAGTCTGCTCCTGTCTCCTGATCTACACCCGCACCGGCCTGTCCTATACTTCTAGTCTGCTCCTGCCTCCTGATCTGATCTATGCCCGCACTGTCCTGTCCTAATCCAGTCTGTTTCCGTCCTGATCTTCGTCCTCTTCTTCCTGTCTACTCCAATCCTGATCATCCACTGTCTCCATCCTGTTCCATTCTGAACCTGTTCCAGTCTGATTCATCGCCCTTGTCACCCTGTTCCTGCCCTTTTCTTTGCTGTGGGTTCAGCCAGCTCTTGCCTGAAAGACTTGCTTTCCTCCTGCTGCCTCCAGAGCGCCCCCTACATTATCCCTACATTAGGGTTTTAGTTTTCTGTTCTGGAGAATGTGGTGTTTAGTCAAATCCAAACATTATGAATTTGGTTCATCCCTACATTTTTATTTAGAAATGAAAGGGGATTAAAGATTGGACTATAAATAGGAGAGGTCTGAATAGAAACATAACTATTAAAAAGTAGCAATAACAATATATTTGTAGCTTTACAGAGCATTTGTTTTTTTTAGATGGGGTCAGTGAGTGACCCCAATTTGAAAGCTGGAAAAAGTCAGAAGAAGAAGTAAATCATTCAAAAACGATGCCACTTGCAGAAAGAACACAAAGGAGGTTATTTATTAAAGTCAGAATGGTAAAAACTTGAAAAATTTGATTTTGTTTTTTTACTATAAAATCTGTTTTTTTTTTTGTACCCCGAGAATGCAAAAAGTCAGGATCCGAAAATCCACCATCTCAGACCTGCCCGAGGTTGTATTAAATCAAGCTTTTTAAACAATAAGGTCAAATCGTGGATTCTAGTTTGGTCAGACTTTTTTAAAATAATATATCTGAAAAATTTAGATTTTGATAAATAACCTGCAAAAAGTAAATATTTGCTTAGTTGCCATGGGTTCTGACTCAGTTGTGAATTTTCCCAGTGTTTATAAATGTGCCCCGTATAGTGTGGTTTATTCAAAGTGCTGTGTTTAAATGAAACTTAGAACCAGAACTGTATACCTCGAATCTGAGAAGCAGTGAAACTTCTGGCAAAGCATAGTTACAGATGGAGAGAATCAGCATTTTTGTTACAAAGTTCTTATACAGTATTTTATTTCTTTTTTTTTTTTGCAAAGCTAATTGCTTGGCTTTGTACCCTTCAGAAGTAAGTTAGGCTATAATGCAGCAGCTTACAACTGCACAAAGGGGGCACAATCATTTGTAACATTTTTCATATACATGGGCAGCTGTTCATAGCAATGTGGTGACAATACATAACAATTCAAATAGTGAAATAAAAGTATTGGTTGGGGCTCATGTCAGGTCCATATTACGTATCCTCTTAATCTGGGGCACTGTAAGCAATAATGAGCCTTGATTTATACCGAGTTCTTTTTTCTGTTCCTGCTACAATAGTGATGAGCGATAGGTCTAGATTAAATACTAGGTCTTTGGGAACGGCTGTGACAGGTAATACCAAAGTACTTTGCAGACACAAAAGATCATGAAGATGAGGAGAGTGGTAGCAAGACATTGCCCTCAAAGATAATCATGGATTGTTGGCAGCTCTAGCATGCCTTGGCCATAATCCTTGCTTTGACTCCACCAGGGGTATAAATACAGGTGACAGATGTTGCTCTACCTTGATGAGAACACATTGTTGTTGAGTTTGTCTTTGCTCCTGGGTTCTGCTATTCTTTACTCTGAGTTCTTGAGAGCTGATGCTTGCCTGTTCATCAATGGACCCTCACAATTCAGCATGCCCCTGCTAGCCTACCCCAGCCATACTCTTTGATTTGAATAAATACATGTGACTCCTGAAACATCTGAGGTAGTTGACAGATGTGCTCTTACTTGATGAGAACATATTGCTCCTGAGTTGGTCTTTGCTCCTGGGTTCTGCTATTCCTCACTCTGGTCCTTGAGAGCTGTTCCATTAATATGTTCAGCTCCAGTACATCTAACACAATGAACTAAGTATTTATTATTATTTCTTTGCAGTTCTAATAATTGAGTCAATCTGCTATATATATCAGCCTGGCACAGGAACCTTCCAAAATGAGTATCTTTTTCTAAGATGCCAGTTTCTTTATCCTTGTATGAACTCCCAAATACCAAAAAAAAACAACTATGCTTGTGTTTATCCTGGCACATTTGTAAGCTACATTAAATTGATGTTGCAACATGGTGTGACCCTGCCTGATTGGATGACTCAATTTAACCCTTTCACTGGCTCTTTTATTTGGAGTGTCCTTAGAGGGGAGTACTATCAATGAGAAGGACACCTTCAGCTTAAACATTAGTATCTAGTAGACTAAAATAAAGGGATCTAAGCAGCTGTGCAAATAGACTTTATACTGTACTGTACATGTTTATACTGTATATGAATACCCACAACAGGTTTAATTTATACATTGCCAGCTGCACTGTTGATGACAATTGCTACGCTAAGGTCTGCTCCATCTCCATGTTTTGACTCTTATACATTATATATATTTTAAAGTATTTCTAGTATAGTAAACATACTGAAATTAGAAAAAGATCAGTTTTGCCAAAATACAGTTTTTTTTTAAATCAACTAAACTGTTTAGAGTACCAACAGGTTTTTTCAAGTTCTAGTAACCCATTGCAACCAACCTTCTGGTAGCATTTACTGGTCTGCTATTTGATAGGTTGCTATGGGATTTCAAGGAGATACTCTATGGGCTGAACTCCATGAGTGCTTTTATCTGATCTGACTTAGGGTAGAACTACATGGGTGATTTAGGTCCAATCCGACGCCACGCAATGAAACGCTGGCATCAAGTTGGATGCGCTGGAAACAAGGTAAGAAATAGCAGTCGCAGCATGCATCTGACACAACACGACTATCGAATGCAGACGCTGCATGCATAGTTTGCGTCCAGTAGTCATGCCTTGTCGGATGCATGCTGCGTCTTCATACGACATTCCTACAACTTACCTTATCTTTGTCGCATCCGACTTGACGCCAACGTTTCGTTGCGTTGCATCGGATCGGACCTAAATCGCCCATGTAGTTCTACACTTATGCATCAAATTGTGCTTGTGCTGTTGCTTGGTGTTGAGCGATGTTGCACGGCATTATCAGATAAAATCGGACCCACAAAATCTCCCATGTATTTCTACCCTATCCCATGAATTATCTATGATTGTGTTTGTACCTTGGATTTTCTCTAATGTGTTTACTCTTCCATAGTTTAAATATCTCTCTCTTCTAAAAACCTGTGAAAAAGATTTTCATTGCTCAATATCCCCATCTGGTGTTAAAGCTGCAATTATTAAACCAAATGCAACACACGATGAAACTATATTAAACAAAAAAGAATTAACGACTTGTAGCGCAAAGAATCATCAGAGAATATGTTAAAACTCCTTGACTTTAAAGTCCTGAACTCAACCTTGATTTATAAGAAGCAACTACAGAATTTCATTTTTCAAAATCAATTTTTCTGCACAACAGGAGAAAATTTTTTTTTTTGGCCGCTAGATGTCAGTAAGAGCTCATGTTTCTACTTTGGCAATGTGGACAATCTCCTTAAGGTCGTCTGGAAGAGTTTAAAGAAAGTAACCCATTCATTGTAGACGACTGATTAATACTATAAATATTATTAGTAAAACGTCTAATGTGCCGTTGCTTTAAAAATATTTTGGTAACGTTTGTACGGTCAGCTGTCTTAAACTAACAAGAAATTTGGAAATACCCATTTTTTTGGCCTGTTTTTAGTAGTTTCAGGAATGAGAAGTTAGTGAATCACATATCATATTCAGCATAGTCATGATAGAAATTCAATTTCCCTGTGAATTTATTCTGAAATGTGAAATACTGTATGAGATAATAAATAATTAGATATCATAATTTTTCACTGATGCCAATGAAGGGGTACTGTTACAATAAAATGAATGGAAAAGGAATTCTTCTTTTGGACATTGTGTATGTTTTATGGGGTATTTATTGGGGGCATCACCTGGAACGTTCCTGGACATTATTGAGAAACTGTTGAGGGCAAGGGGGCTGCTATGGCACTGGGAAGTCCTACATTTACCACTGGACTTTTAAAAGACTTTTTATGAAAATCCAAGTTTGCACCACCAATCCCACAGCCGTCTGCAGAATTAATGGATGATGTTTCAAGAGTAACAACTAAGGAGTGTCCCTGGGAATTAGGGATACAAGGATCCTACTCACACTGTTACCTGGTAACTATGTTTTATCAAAGCAAACTGTAAGGGGCGGCTTTTCTAAATATTAATTTTGAGATGTATCAAATGCAAATATTTACTTTTTATCAAAAGCTGATTTGGGGCTGAAAAATGTTGTTGCGGTCTTAGGGGCACATTTACTATGGGTCGAATATCAAGGGTTAATTAACCCTCGATATTCGACCATCGAAGTTAAATCCTTCGACTTCGAATATCGAAGGATTTACCACAATTCGTTCGATTGAAGGAAAAATCGTTCGAACGATTGTAAGGATTTTAATCCATTGATCGAACGATTTTCCTTCAATCAGAAATTGCTAGGAAAGCCTATGGGGACCTTCCCCATAGGCTAACATTGGTGCTCGGTAGGTTTTAGGTGGCGATGTAGGTGGTCGAAGTTTTTTAGTTTGAATCGTTCGATTCAATCTGCTATATATATCGTAGTCGAAGTCGAAGGTCAAAGTAGCCAATTCGATGGTCGAAGTAGCCAAAAAAAATACTTCGAAATTCGAAGTATTTTTTATTCTAATCCTTCACTCGAGCTAAGTAAATGTGCCCCTTAATCTTAAAACAAACGGTAAGTATGATTTTCTAAAACAATTTCATTTTTCTTAAGCGTAAATATATTTATTTTTATTTATTATGTGATTTTGGGGTGAACATTTTTATTGTATTTTTTTTTTGTCTTTCTTTTTTTTGGCCAGTGCGAATGTTCCTGCAATTTACAAATTTACAGCATTTTCAAATTTTTGCAGTGATCTAAAATTGATTGTCTGGCAAAAACCTTAAAAACCAAGGTGAACAAGTTTTCCAGTAAGTACATTTGGAAAATCAGTAAAAATGTTTCAATACAAGGATAAATGTTCATACTATGGCCGTCAATCGAAAAATCAAGCTTGGGACAGATTGCATTTTCACACCATGTTCATACAAATATGTTGCTATTTTTTTTTTAATTATTATCCATAGTCAGAACAGCCCAAAAGGATCAAAACTTTGAAAAAACTTTTTTTAGTAAATTTTAATTAGTAATGGGTGAATTTGGGGCAATTCGCTTCGCCGAAAAATCCGCCAATTTCCAGCAAAATTTGCGAAATGGCAAAAAATTTGCGAAACAATGCCGGCATCTCATTTTGGAAAATGCGCCAGCGTCCAAAAAGAACAGAGGCCGGCGTCCATTTTTTTGACACCAGCGAATTTGACACCAGCAAGGTTTCGAGAATTTATTCGCCGGCGGCGAATCACGGGAATTCGCTGCAAATTCGCTCTTGCTGAATAAATTCGCCCATCACTAATTTTAATAAATCAGCCTCTATGGATGCTGAGTATGTCAGTATGTCAAGACAAATTAATACTTTCTGGCCCTTAAGCTGACTTTGTGATTTTTATTTCGCACTTTCCTACATAATAGCATTTAATAATATAGATATGGGACCTGTTATCCAGAATGCCCAGGACCTGGGGTTTTCCAGATAATGGATAATTCCGTGATTTAGATCTAATACTTTAAGGGGCAGATTTATCAAGGGTCTAATTTCAAAGTGGAAAATACTTCGAAATTCGACCATCGAATAGAATTCTCCGACATTCGAAGTCGGAGGATTTTATTCATCATACGATCGTATTACGTACTATGAATACGTAAGTTTTGAAGTCGAAGTTTTTTTAAACAGACAGTACTTCGATTATTGAATGGTCGAATGGTCGAACAGTCGAACGATTTTTACGAAGTCAAAGTAAATTTGAAGTCATAGTATCCTATTCGATGGTCGAAGTATTCAAAAAATTACTTTGAATTTAGAATATTTTAACTTCGAAAAATTCCCTCGAATTCACTTTGAGCCTTGATAAGTCTACTAGAAAATCATGTAAGCATTAATTAAACCCAATAGGCTGGTTTTGCCTCCGATAAGGATTAATTATCCTTAATAAAGTTGGGATGAAGTACAAGCTACTGTTTTATTATTACAAAGATAAAGGAAATCATTTTTTTTTTAAAAAAATATTATTTGAATACAATGGAGTCTATGGGAGAGAGAATTGCTGTAATTCAGAGCTTTCTGGATAATGAGTTTCTGAGTAAGGGATCCTACACCTGTATCTACAACAGTGAGGAGAGTGTTTAGAGGGCACAGAAAATATTTGGCAACCCAGATGAATGGAACTTGGAGTCATAGAATTGGTTTAGGGTTGGGATATATGGGTATCTTCCTTGAGTTTCTATCACAAACGAAGACCCTTGGTTGAAAAAAGTAGATTAAATTGTGTAAAGAAAATTGCCAAATTAGTGCTCAGCTTGTATTTAAATATGAATTAGCAGAAGTTTCTCCAGCAATGCATGGAAAGAATCATGGTCTTTTAAATGATTGCTCTTCTCCGAGTTGTTCCCATAAAGAACCTAAAGAGGTCTCCACTGCTTTCGCTGACAGAGGCTGAAGTGCTTACACAGTGGATTAGCCAGGCTTTCAATAACTTTGAATTATTAAAGAATAACAGAGCTCTGCTGAACTTAGTCTGTTAAACCGATGAACCCATGCCAGCTCACAATATACCGTTCAATCCTATAATGATGGATCTATCTTAAACAACAACATCAAGGCCTGCTTCGTGTATATTTTCACACAAAACAAATATTCTCATATTCTCATAATATATTACAGTTTAAGGGTGCTGTATTTGAAGAGAGGTTTGAAAAACTCAAAGCTACTTGGCACAAAGAAAAAAACTGGCTTAAAGCAGTATAAAACAAATAGCAAACCACATGTAAAAAGAATGAACTTTTATGAGGCCCACTCAGTTTTTCACTGTTTATTCTACTTTATTACATATTGTCAGAGTTACTTTTTTTGAAGTGTGTATGTCACGTACGGCTCCCTAAATTCAGAACAAGTGCTAAGCTCCTGGTCACGGCTCAATCATCCGCTTGTAGCAGCCGCCTTTGGCCTCGGGAGGAGCCCTCAGCTACTCAGATGCCGCCAGGTTTTGACTTGAGAGGAGCAAAGCAAGCGTTCTGACAAGCAATGGGACACGTTTGTTACCAAGGTTTAGGACGGAAGGCAACAACAGTTTAAGGAGTAGACGATAAGGAATAGTCAGGCAGGCCGGGGTTGGTACAGACAGAGTTCAAGAATAGTCAGGCAGGCCGGGGTCGGGATAGGCACAGTTAAGAATGCTCAGGCAGGCAGAGTAAAGCAGAGTCAGACAGGCAGGGATCAAAACCAGAGAATTCACAGACAAAAACAAAATTTGAAGCTACTGTGAAAAATGCATATGCTTAAGGAATCTTCCTACACCTCTTAAGGCAGTGATCCCCAACCAGTGGCTCATGAACAACGTGTTGCTCAACAACCAATCTGATGTTGGTCCAAGGGGTAGTTTTTATGGCACAAAACCATGTGTACTGACAAACTAAGCCTTCTGCTGGCTGCCAGCCCGTGTTGTGCTACCAAAAGATCAATCAATTGCTCCTCTACGAGAACTGGACGCAATTGTGGCATTTTGACATCACCAAGTCCTTTTGACATCATTTCCGGCATTTGCTATGTGAGTGACTTATGTGCCTAAGTCTAATGGTGTAAGGATCAGCCCGGGACTCGAACCTTTATTTCCCAGATTCTGGACATTGTGCTTTCCTTTGAGCCACTGGGGGCTCTTTGAGGCTGATCCTTAGCCTGGTGTGTCGTATGTTTTGTATTCTGTCAGTTCCAGTGTGTCCCTCCCTATTCTCCACCCACCTCGTTTACCCTCATGTGTTTCCCATTCCCAATTTCCGTCCCTTTATTAACCCCGCCCTGAGCTTTGCTCAGGGCTGAGTCATTAATTTTAATTGTATCCTGTATCTTGTTCCTGTGATTCCTTACCTGCGTTCCAAGCTCCTGTATTCCTAGCTCCTGTGTTACTTTGTTCCAGTATTGTTTCCTTATCCTCACCTACCTGGTAAATACCTTATTTGAACTGTTCTGTATCTTTTGCAAACTCTAAGTAAACCTGCTTTATTTCACCATGCCTGCCTCCCCTATCATCTATGGGTACACCCCTGGGCTTCAGCCATATCCTCTCCCCATGGAATGGCTATCCACTATCACAGCGGTTCCACGCTGTAACCCTTACAGAATGACTCAGCCAAACAAGAAGCCTTTGGGAAAGCCCTCCATGCTTTCTTGTCCCGGTGTGGAACTACAACTCCCTTGGGGTGGGGAGAATGAGGCAAAAGTCAGCTCCCATTTCTGTGATGATGTCTGGCAGGATTTTCTCTCTGACGATGACTGGGAGGATTCAGTCTTCGATGTGGACTGGGAGGATTCAGATTCGAGCGAAGATGAACTACAAACTGCTATCTGGCCTGTGTCTGTTCGTCCACCTCCAATTTCTTGGCCTTTGAAATCCCCACCGCTGTCTGCTCCTGTTCCAGTGCTGGCTTCTCCTCTGCAGTCTGCTCCTGTTCCAGGGCCAGCTATGCCTCTGCAGTCTGCTCCTGTTCCAGGGCCAGCTATGCCTCTGCAGTCTGCTCCTGTTCCAGGGCCAGCCATCCCTCCACAATCTATTCCTGGGCCCACTACCCCACAGCTGTCTGCTTCAGTTCCCGGTCCTGCTACCCCTCAGCAACAGCTACCTCCAGTGACGGCCCGGCTTCTGCCTTGTCCTGTGCCCCCAGAAGAGGGGCTTCTGCCTTGTCCTGTGCCCCCAGAAGAGGGGCTTCTGCCTTGTTCTGTGCCTCCCAAAATGGGGCTTCTGCCGTGCCTAGTACCCCCAAGAGAGGAGGCTTCGCATCGGCTACCCAAGTGTCCAGCTAGACCTTCCCGGCGACTGGCTCCCAACTGGCTGTCTGCTGTGCCGGCTTCCCAGCCTGTCCTGTCTGCTGTGCCGGCTTCCCAGCCTGTCCTGTCTGCTGTGCCGGCTTCCCAGCCTGTCCTGTCTGCTGTGCCGGCTTCCCAGCCTGTCCTGTCTGCTGTGCCGGCTTCCCAGCCTGTCCTGTCTGCTGTGCCGGCTTCCCAGCCTGTCCTGTCTGCTGTGCCGGCTCCTCGAAAGCTGCCTGTTCCTGTGCCGGCTTCTCAGCAGCTGCCTCCTGTTCCAGTGCCGGTCCTCCAGCAGCTGCCTCCTGTTCCAGTGCCGGTCCTCCAGCAGCTGCCTCCTGTTCCAGTGTTGGTCCTCCAGCAGCTGCCTCCTGCTCCAGTGCCGGCTCCCCGAAAGCAGCCTCCTGCTCCAGTGCCGGCTCCCCGAAAGCAGTCTCTTGTGCCGGTTCCCCAGCTTCTGCCTCTTGTTCCAGTGCCGGTCCCCCAGCAGCTGCCTCCTGTTCCAGTGTTGGTCCTCCAGCAGCTGCCTCCTGCTCCAGTGCCGGCTCCCCGAAAGCAGCCTCCTGCTCCAGTGCCGTTTCCCCGAAAGCAGTCTCTTGTTCCAGTGCCGGTTCCCCAGCAGCTGCCTCTTGTTCCAGTGCCAGGCCCCCAGCAGCTGCCTCCTGTGCCGGCTCCCCGAAAGCTGCCTGTTCCTGTGCCGGCTCCCCGAAAGCTGTCTGTCAATTTCCATGTCTCCCATTACGTTTTCAGCTCCAGTTCCTACAGTCCAGCCTGCAGCTCCTGTGCCAGCGGTCCCGCCTGCAGCTCCTGTGCCAGCGGTCCCGCCTGCAGCTCCTGTGCCAGCGGTCCCGCCTGCAGCTCCTGTGCCAGCAGTCCCGCCTGCAGCTCCTGTGCCAGCGGTCCTGCCTGCAGCTCCTGTGCCAGCAGCCTTGCCGCTTCCAGCCTTGCTGCTTCCAGCCTCTGTGC
The DNA here is from genome assembly GCA_038501925.1 of Xenopus petersii. Lineage (NCBI taxonomy): Eukaryota > Metazoa > Chordata > Amphibia > Anura > Pipidae > Xenopus > Xenopus petersii. The sequence goes on along the minus strand of CM076674.1, from coordinate 180,102,687 downwards.
CAGCAGCCTTGCCGGGTTCAGCCTGTGAGGACTTGTGCATCATGGCCTCTGGGCCCACGGACAAATCTACTTCTAGACCTGCCATCCCTGCTGCAGGATCTGATAGTTCTGGTGCTCCAGAGTCTACCAGTCTTGTTGCTATTCGTGGTGGTCTTCCTGTTGTCCTGGGCAATCCGCCACCTGTAATGGGTGCCTCTGCTGGTCCGCCACCTGTAATGGGTGCCTCTGCTGGTCCGCCACCTGTAATGGGTGCCTCTGCTGGTCCGCCACCTGTAATGGGTGCCTCTGCTGGTCCGCCACCTGTAATGGGTGCCTCTGCTGGTCCGCCACCTGTAATGGGTGCCTCTGCTGGTCCGCCACCTGTAATGGGTGCCTCTGCTGGTCCGCCACCTGTAATGGGTGCCTCTGCTGGTCCGCCACCTGTAATGGGTGCCTCTGCTGGTCCGCCACCTGTAATGGGTGCCTCTGCTGGTCCGCCACCTGTAATGGGTGCCTCTGCTGGTCCGCCACCTGTAATGGGTGCCTCTGCTGGTCCGCCACCTGTAATGGGTGCCTCTGCTGGTCTGCCACCTGTAATGGGTACCGATGCTGGTCTGCCACCTGTAATGGGTGCCTTGGCTGGTTCTTCTGCTCTGCAGGCTGACTCTGGCTATCCATCTGATCTGGCTCCTGACACTGGCGACTCCTCTGATCTGGCTCCTGATCCTGGCGACTCCTCCATTTTGGCTTCCGATCTTGGCGACTCCTCCGTTTTGGCTTCCGATCTTGGCGACTCCTCCGTTTTGGCTTCCGATCCTGGCGACTCCTTCGTTTTGGCTTCTGACCCTGGCGGCTCTCCAGCCTTTGACCCTGGCGGCTCTCCAGCCTTTGACCCTGGCAAGACTTTTGTTACCATCTCCAGTCATTGGACTAAAAAGGATGGGGGTCTTTCGTTTGGGTCGCCCGGAGGTCGACCCATAAGGAGGGGGTACTGTAAGGATCAGCCCGGGACTCGAACCTTTATCTCCCAGATTCTGGACATTGTGCTTTCCTTTGAGCCACTGGGGGCTCTTTGAGGCTGATCCTTAGCCTGGTGTGTCGTATGTTTTGTATTCTGTCAGTTCCAGTGTGTCCCTCCCTATTCTCCACCCACCTCGTTTACCCTCATGTGTTTCCCATTCCCAATTTCCGTCCCTTTATTAACCCCGCCCTGAGCTTTGCTCAGGGCTGAGTCATTAATTGTAATTGTATCCTGTATCTTGTTCCTGTGATTCCTTACCTGCGTTCCAAGCTCCTGTATTCCTAGCTCCTGTGTTACTTTGTTCCAGTATTGTTTCCTTATCCTCACCTACCTGGTAAATACCTTATTTGAACTGTTTCTGTATCTTTTGCAAACTCTAAGTAAACCTGCTTTATTTCACCATGCCTGCCTCCCCTATCATCTATGGGTACACCCCTGGGCTTCAGCCATATCCTCTCCCCATGGAATGGCTATCCACTATCACAGCGGTTCCACGCTGTAACCCTTACAAATGGCAGTTGTGCTTCAGAAAGTGACACAGGATGATGTGGAGAGCCTGGAGCTACTTGTCAGGTTCAGAGGTGGAAGTATCTCCAGGGTTCCCCTGTATCAATAGGAGTAACTGTGCTTAATTCAGAACAGGAGGGAAAATGGACTGAGAAGCACCAAGCGAAAATACAGAAGTGCAAAGAGCACCCTTTCATGAAAGATAGATAGATAGACAGACAGACAGACAGACAGACATATATAGATAGATAGATATACAGTAGATTAAAGCAAGTTTAAAGCAAACCTATATAGATAGATTATATATTAATGTTTCAGTGTGTTGTGCTGAGACAATTTATCTACCATTCAAGCTTCAATCCCTTAGAAAGAAAGGGGAGATCTAGTGAGATACAGCAACCAATCAAATATGGGCTTTCAGTATGCAAACTACAATATACCAGTGAATGCTAAATGCTGATTTGATGCTATGGATTAAAGAAGTCCCCACCCATAGTGACATGGGAAGCACAAGCTTTACTGGTGTGATCTCCCTAGAATTGAAATAAATTCCACAATGCTCCTTCCTTTACTTCAGCCAGTGAAGGTATTTCAAAGCAAGACCACTTGTTCAATTACTCAGAACAGAACAGAAACCCCATACATTTTTAGCGGTGTCTCTATTACTTAAGTTTTTAAGAATTGCACTACAGCACTCTCACATACTTGCGCTTGTATCCGTTTCACCTATATAGAGGCATCAGGTCATAGGGGCAGATTCACTAACCAACGAAAAGTCGCCAGGGACTGAATCGCACCCATTGATACACTTCGCCAGGGCGAAAATTCGCTCAGACAACACTAATTCACTAAAATGCACAGTTTCGTCGTGGGGGGGCGAACACTGGCAAATGTTCACTGACGTTTCTTTGGCAATGCGAGCAATTCGCTAGCGTTCATTTCTGCCTCGCTAGAGGTCTTGCGCTCAGGTTAATTTGTATACGGCAGGACATTTAAAGTTGAATGGGCGTCTTTACTGTATGTTATATGTTGCAGCAAATACATTACATCTCCACTGTTAATTACACATGTCCAGGGAGCATTAATAAAGACAATAGAAGTTATAATAGACGTTATAATGCCCTGCACATGAGCCCACTGTTAATGCTCCATATGTTAGAAAATGTATTGGGGAAACCAGTTACCCAAAACAATTTTTTAAGGACTTTTGAAGGCTATCAAAGAACTTTGATGCTTTTTCCACTCAGAATATGATGTAACAGAAGATTTAGGAAGATCTATGCACTCCATTGCACTTCACCTGGTCTGAGTTGGCAAAGGCTAGCGATGGGCAAATAAATTCGCCAGGTGAGAATTTGCAGTGAATTGCAGAGTTTTGCCGCTGGCAAATAAATTCGTAAATCACCTGAAAAAATTTGCTGGCGTAAATTCGCAGGCCGCAAAAACGCCAGAAAAATCGCGGGCGTCAAAACGGTCGTGTGTCAGTAGTATTCAGATGCCTATTGACTGGCGTGAAAATTGCAGAAAAATTGACGCGGGCATCAAAAATCACACATTCGTCATAATTCAAGTTTTGTGGATTTTCCGACATTTCGTGAATTTTGCGGGAAATTCACCAATTTTTCAGCAAAGCTAAATGGGAGAAATTACCCCATCACTAGCAAAGACAAGTCTGGCGAAAGAGGTAACGTTCACTAAAATCCACATTTTAGTGGATTTGCCGAGTTGGATCAATAACACTGGAATGCTGGGGGCGCATTGCCTCTAAAAACTTTGTGGTGATATATTTACCAGTTTTGCATTTTATAAATGAACCCGAAGGTTCCTGTACACAAACAACATTAATGGAACAGGGTAGGACTATATGGCCAATGAATACTGGACTGAAGATCGTATTCTGCAAAGGGGAAATCAAACCACAGAGAGACAAGAACAGATGGAAATCTTTATTATTAATCAATGTACAGAGTGTGATGCGGGATGTTACTCATCAGCACCTTCAATTACCCCTTTTAACAGTTCATACAGAGAAAGCAGATGTTGAAACAATTACAAGGATTGTTAAATAATGAAAATGACACCTGTTCACTAAGTGCTCGTTGACTAATTTGCCTGCTATATCTTTATATACACGTATAGGATTCATTATCCAGAAAGCTTCAAATTATGGGAAGGTTCTCTCCCATAGACTCCATTATAAACAAATAATCCAATTTTTTTAAATGATTTCCTTTTTCTCTGTAATAATAAAACAGTACCTTGTACTTGATCCCAACTAATATATAATTAATCCTTATTGGAAGTAGAACCAGCCCATTGGGTTTATTTAATGTTTACATGATGTTTAGCAGAAAAGATATGAAGTTCCAAATTACAGAAACATCCTTTATCCAGAAAACCCCAAGTCTTGAGCATTGTGGATAACATGTCCCATACCTGTATCACACTTTTATTCATGATTGTGTGCTGCCCCAGTAGTTAATTGTTTCATCATGTTTAATATGTATGTAAGGCTAATTTGGGCTATTTTAGGCCAAAAGAGTTAGGGCTCTTACTCACTGGCGTTCTGACCTGCGCTCCCCTGAGTTCCGTTTTTTGGCGTTCAGCCGCAGGGGAGCGCAGGAATAGACGCATGTCATTATTTCAAATGGGGCTGTACTCACTCAGACGCGTGTAGGCGCCGAACGCAGGAAAAATGCAGCATGTTGCGTCTCAACCTGCGTTCGGCGCCTACACGCGTCTGAGTGAGTACAGCCCCATTTGAAATAATGACATGCGTCTATTCCTGCGCTCCCCTGCGGCTGAACGCCAAAAAACGGAATGCAGGGGAGCGCAGGTCAGAATGCCAGTGAGTAAGAGCCCTAAGGGGCATATTTATCAAGGGTCCAATTTCGAATTGAAAAAGCTTTGAAATTCAAATTCAAAAAGACCAACTGAAATAAAGTTTAAGTTCTTTTGGGTCGAATAGGTCTGTTTCCGTTTGAATAGGTCGGTATTTGCCCGAATTCGAATCGTTCCAATCGACGGAATAGCGCATTAAATTCAAAGGTTTTCCAAAAAAAACTTTGATTTTTCAAAGTCCACCAATTAACTCCAGATGGGTTCTAGGAGGCCCCCATAGGCTAAAACAGCAATTCGGCAGGTTTTAGATGGCGAAAGGTCGAAGTCGAATTTTTAAAGATACAGTACATGATAAATTTCGATATTAGAATTTTTTAATTTTTTTCAAATTCGAATCAAAATTCAAATTTTTTTCATTTGAAAATTCACCTCGACCTTTGATAAATCTGCCCCTTAATGTCAAGCTAAAGCTATAGAGCATGGTTACATTTGACTTTAACACTTGGAGGCCGATTCACTATGGGTCGAATATCGAGGGTTAATTAACCCTCGATATTCGACTGTGAACTAAAATCGTTCGACTTCGAATATCGAAGTCGAACGATTTTGCGCAAATCCTGCGATCGAACGATCGAATCGAACGATTCGAAGGATTTTAATCCAACGATCGAAGGAAAATCCTTCGATCAAAAAATCACAGGCAAGCCTATGGGGACCTTCCCCATAGGCTAACATTGACTTCGGTAGCTTTTAGCTGCCGAAGTAGGGGGTCGAAGTTTTTCTTAAAGGGACAGTACTTCGACTATCGAATGGTCGAATAGTCGAACGATATTTAGTTCGAATCGTTCGATTCGAAGTCGAAGGTCGTAGTCGAAGGTCGAAGTAGCCCATTCGATGGTCGAAGTAGCCCAAAAAAACTTCGAAATTCAAAGTTTTTTTTATTCTAACCCTTCACCCGAATTTAGTGAATCGGCCCCTAAAGGCAGGGCCTTCACTAAGTGGAAGAAATGAAGGATGGGTGTAGTGGAAGTGCAACTCCCATAGGCTACTGTGTATAAAAGTAAAAGAAAGGATGCCATGGGGTTCTTGCAGCAAATAAAAAGAACAGTTTGTTTACAAAGCAAGATTTTAGCAGTTGTAACATTCCAGGACAGTTAGACCGAGACAACTCAGAGTGACACCATGTGGATGTAGTCAAGGTAGTAAGGAGCACTTCTAGGCAGAATTACCTCAAAAGTGTTCCAGATCTTTTACAGTGGAGTAATTAGGGAGAATACATCTAAATTGAGACAATAAAAGGTATAGGGCACTCCAAGAGTCACATGCAGATCAGACGGAAAATAGTTTATAGTAAAAAATATTTATTTAGACAAATTTTACACTTTTCGTGTCCATATGACACTAAGGGGCCGATTCACGAAGGGTCGAATATCGAGGGTTAATTAACCCTCGATATTCGACTAGGAACTAAAATCGTTTGACTTCGAATATCGAAGTCGAACGATTTTGCGCAAATCCTGCGATCGATCGATCGAAGGATTTTTCATTCGATCGAACGATTAAATCCTTCGAATCGAACGATTCGAAGGATTTTAATCCACCGATCGAAGGAAAATCCTTTGATCAAAAAATCACAGGCAAGCCTATGGGGACCTTCCCCATAGGCTAACATTGACTTCGGTAGCTTTTAGCTGCCGAAGTAGGGGGTCGAAGTTTTTCTTAAAGGGACAGTACTTCGACTATTCTAACACTATTAGTTCTTTGCCTTATGTCTTTGAAGGATTTATTGTAGATGAGGACCATAGAGACAATACAGATTTTAGGCTAAATAGAGACCATTATCTCTTTATTCTTTAACTCTACTATGTAAACAGAATTTTTCTTCATTACTTGATAGGGTTTCACTTGAAATTCAGTAGTACAAGCAGGTAGGTTTATATTTGATCTTAATGCAAATCATATTACCTGTTATAGAGATATCGCAAGGCAAGTGTTTAACTGATGAAGTAAAGTATCCAGAAACCTTCATCATCATCAAGGGCGAAATGTATTTGGCAACAAGAGATAAATGAATGGTTAAAACAAAATCTGTATTTAGGCAAAATGATTTTCTATTTTTCTGTTTAGGTAATTGGAGTTCCTGGCATAGTTTAGACATATCTGGGAAATGTTCGTGTTTCCTTGGCTACTGTTTGAGCATAATCACAAGAGACTGGCCAACTAGTATTTTTGCCTAAGTCAATATTACGTGGACCAGTGCTCCACCAGACAGCCCACCACATGCTTGCACCCACATTCAGGGACCCATTTATTAAACCTCAAATTTATCTGCTCAAGGTTTTTAAGGGGAAAACTAACATTTTGCGTGGGGAAAAAAAACGTTAATTTTTAGAGATTGATTATATCCCAAAGCTGCTAAAAATCAAAATCTGAAAAGTCAATGGCAGATGTCCCTTGATATCTTCTTACCTTATCCGAGGTTTTCAGCCCATAATCCAATAATCGCTTCAAAACTGTTGCGTGCAGTTTCACAAACCAGAGGCCAGCGGTGGATTAAAAAGTAACTTTATTTCCCCAACATTTCTCCTCCTAACGCGTTTCGTGTGTTAACACACGTTGTCATAGCCATGCCTATGACTACGTGTGTTAACACACGAAACGCGATAGGAGGAGAAATATTTGGGAAATAAAGTTACTTTTTTGACCCACTGCTGGCCTCTGGTTTGTGAAAGTGCACGCAACTAGTGATGGGCGAATTTATTCGCCAGGCGCGAATTCGCGGCAAATTCACGGCGAATTTGCGCGATTCGCTGCCAGCGCATAAATTCACGAAACTCCTGCGAAAATTTGCGTCAAAAATTCGCCGGCGTCAAAAATTTTTTTTCCGAAAAAATGGACGCCGGCGTCAAGAACAGGCGCCGGCGTCAAAAACGGGCGCCGGCATCGAGAAAACAGGCGCCGGCGTTGAAAACGGGCGCCGGCATCCAAAACGAGACGCGGCGTCGTTTTTTCGCCGTTTCGCGAATTTCGCGCGAAATTCGCGAATTTTTCGGCGAAGCAAAACGGCGCAAATTCGCCCATCACTACACGCAACAGTTTTGAAGCGATTGTCGGCCAGACCTCCCTAAGCTACGGGTTGGGGGCGTTGCACCCGAGCCAGAGTCGTGGAGCGGTAAGTAACCTGACTTGAATGCCTATGAGAGTAACAATTTAAGCGACTGGTCCGGGGCATTTGCACCTGAACCCACCCAGTTACAGGGTGAGAGATCATAAGAAGGATTTCTGTGTGTATTAAAATTATTGGCCGAGGGGGTTAGAGCACATCCTAAAAAGTCGGTTTACAAATATATATGTGATAATCCAATGAAGTTGAGGTTTCACAGCGACAATTCGATAAAGTCGAGTTTTCACAGCATTATTCTATAAAGTCAAGTTTTCAGAGCCTCAATCGTAAGATACAAATTGATGGCCGAAATGAGTTCAATTTGTGAAAGGGAGTATGGGCGACTTTGTTTTAATAAAAAAATGAGATTTATTCGAATTTTATTAAATAACCCCCCTAATGTTTCAAAGCATAAGTAGGCTACTATGGGTTACTAGACCTCAAACAAACTTTGTGTTCGTTATCACAGTTCCCCAGTTGTCATTTTCTGCTTCTACTAGGTTACTGTGTGGGTCAATTTAGGCAGTTCTAAAATGATACTCTCTGAGAAATAGGAGCAAAACCTCACATCCTAGAATGGGGTGTAAATACTATTTGTTACTAAATGAAAATCATAGACCAGTATTGAACAGTATATGCCATGTCAAGTCTTACTGGTACCAAAAATGAACAGTGGCAACATTCTATCCCAAAGAAAGGAACACAGAAAAGAGTGAGGATCCAACATCTACAGCCTTGGGATAACCTCACAAAGCTGTGGGAAAGACAATATAGTTATATATTAACGAAATAGTGCTCCTTTACACATTGTAAGGCGGCGTGCAATGTACAAAGAACTGGTACAATCCACCACTTTTTTGCACTTTGTATACTTCCTTTCAGCTTTAAAAAATGCTAAAGTCTGTGGTCAAACTCCATGAATACAGAGCTTCTCTAATGCATACAGGGTTGGCCTGACCAGCCAACACTGTGCTCTGTACCTTGTACTGGTTTCTTTGCAGACCCAGGGGAAGTTCTCTTGCACCTCTCTCTTGGGTCTTAGTAAATTGCCCTAATAAGTTGTAATACATTGAATACATGTGCCTCCATATGCAAATGTTTGATCTATTCCGATGACCCAGTGTTTTTCAAATTATATTGGTTGGTCCTATTAAGGTGAAACATTTGGTCAACCTCCTTAACTCTTAGCAAGGTTATAGATACAAAGAAAATTTGAGTTTTTTGTGCTCCTCAACTATCGAATTGGCGTGAATTTGCCTGAGTAGAATGATTCGAATAGATTGAGCGAAAAAACGCTGCGACTATTTGCCCATTCGATAGTCTAAGTACTGTCTCTTTTAAAAATCATTTGACTGCCTACTTCACCAGAAGTACTGTCTCTTTTAAAAATCATTTGACTGCCTACTTCACCAGATTAAACCTAACGAATTGCTTTAAAAGCCTATGAGAAAGTCCCATAGGCTTTTTTTCTACGTTTTTGATCAAATAAAAAGGCATTAGATTGATCATTCGATCGAATGAAAATCCTTTGATCGAATATTCGATCGCTCGACTATTCGCCCAATCGACTATTCGCCAGCGCATAAATTCGCCCGAATTCCCTATTCGATTCTATTCTCCAGTCGAATTTCGAAGGATTTAACCCCTCGAAATTCGACCCTTGATACATCTGCCCCTTAATGTCATGCTACTTGACCCTCAGGCTTCGATCCCAAGAGTATCCAGAAGAGTACATAGAAATTCTCCTGAAACCTCATCCATAATGGCTTTCCTAATTACTTTCAGACTGATTTCCCCCCAAAGCTTTGTGCTCCAATTTAAGGAAATATTAGAATAAATACCACATTTTATACAAAGTTTTTTCATATACAAAAGTGCAGTAAGTGGTTATGGAACAATAAACTGCAAGTAGATCAAGTGTCCTTTTCATTGCCCATATCGTTCTGCCAAGAAGGCAGGTTAATATACGATGGTCAGGCCCCACTTTGCCAAACATCCATTTCACCTCTCATTGCACAGTATCCTTCTGCTTAACTAATCAGGTTGGACAGATGTTGTAGTTATAAGGAAAGAGGAAGAAAGCCAGGCATCATTAAAATGCCTGTTATACAACTTGCACTGCCATTAGCTATGTTTACCTATAATATTGTTGATTTTAGGGGAAACTGATATTAAAATTTGACCTACTTTAAAACATTCTGATGTGCAATATGAAACCTAATATTGTTTTAAATTCAGGTGGAACAGATCTTAGCGCACTAAGAAATGTCCTTTGTCACCCAGCATTATTTCCCTAGGTTTTATAAAGTTCTACATTGCAGATTCTGTCTTGCCAAAAACTTCATTGTTTATGGTGTCTTGCCATAACCTTCCTTTGAAGTTCAAGAAATCATCCAAGCTATCTGCAGCCACCTCCATGAATAGAGTGCTGTCTGTAACAGGGCTTAATTCATGATGGGCAGGCAGAGGAATGTAGTTGCACCCCTACCCATCTTCTAATTAGTATGTAATTCAAACATACAAGTTACAGAGCAGTGATGGACACTGGAGGGCACATTTACTAAGCTCAAGTGAAGGATTCGAAGTAAAAAAACTTCGAATTTCAAAGGTTTTTTTGGGTACTTTGACCATCAAATAGGCTACTTCAACCTTCGACTTCGACCTTCAATTTGAATGAAAAATCGTTCGACCATTCGATAGTCGAAGTACTGTCGCTTTAAAAAAAACTTTGACTACCTACTTCGCCACTTTAACCTACCGAGCTTCAGTGTTAGCATATGGGGACCTTCCACATAAGGTGTCTAAGCTTTTTTTTGATTGAATGAAAATCCTTCTTTCGATTCGAAGGATTTAATCGTTCGGTCGAACGATTTTTCCTTTGATCGTTCGATCAAAGTATTTGCGGTAAATCTTGACTTTGATATTCGAAGTCGAAGGATTTTACTTCGAGGGTCGAATATCAAGGGTTAATTAACCCTCGATATTCGACCCTTCGTAAATGTGCCCCTGTGTGTCACTTGGACTTGTCCAGCAGGTGATAAGGATAGGGCTGTTCTGTCATCAATGATTTTTTTTTCTGTGGAATGGTAAATGACTCCTCAAAGTCATAAAGCCAGGCATAAAAAAACCTAGGCAGCAGGAACCACCTGCATTTGCTCATAACCTCTAAAGAAAGATACTGTATCTAAGTATAAAAGTATCTATAGCAAAATAAAACAAGATTATAAGGCTCAGTGTCCCTTTTGCTTGCCCGAATGTCCTCTAATTTCTGTGAAAACTTTTCCAAACAAGCCAACGCACAATGAAAAAAAAATATATTATTCAAATTAAGAATTAAAGAGTTGCTCTAACTTGAAAAACATCTCTGTCATTAGTGTATAAACCCCCACTGAGTTCCATCAGAATCAAAACCAGAACACCGTTTTAAACGAGCATGAAAAATGAAAATATTTTAGAACTTAAACACTACAGAAAATTGCCACATTAAGCTAGATTTATTCTTCTGGAGGATTCCGGTTCTCCTGCCAAATTCAACAATGTATTTCTATTGAATTAGATTCAGTTTCACAACCTCCGCCAGAAGCATAACAACATGCTTTGCACCAGAGAAAATAACTTTTTCGAGGTATTTGTTTAATAGGGAAGAACATTGGTGTTTCTAGTTTATCAGTGCGTTACAATAAATTACATTAACTGGGAGTTCTCATAGATTGCCTAGGAAAGCTAGAGAAAAAAATGATATTGCTTGCGAGAATGAAATAGGTATCACGGTTAGTGATGGACGAATGTATTCGCCAGGAGCGAATTTGTAGCGAATTAGTGCGTTTAACCACCGATGAATAAATTAGCGAAATGACAGCGAAAATTTGCCGGCAAAAATTCACAGACGTCAAAGTTTTTTTGACAAGTCCGACAATTCCGACACAGGCGTCAATTTGGATGCCAGCGACAATTAAACAGACGCCCATTGACTTTAATAGGTGTCAATAATTCACGGGCGTCGGAATTGTCAAAAAATGTTTGCCCATTTCGCTAATCATTATCAATAAATGCAAATATACCTAAAATTTTAATAGGGGAACCCATTATTATTATTATTATTATTAATACATTATTATAAACTGTACTTAAAAAATGTAAAAAAATTAAACTAAGAAAATGGAAAGTAACTGAAATGTAATTACTATATTATTTTTAATATTATTATTAGCAGTAATAGTAGTACAGGCATGGGATACCTTATCTGGGAACCTGTTATCAAGAAATCTCCCATAGACTCTATTTTAATCAAATAATTCAACTTTTTTGACCAATGAAAAAAATGCAGTGAAAAAATGAACCATTGACTTGTTTTGTGAATTTTTGCTCATCACTTAGTATAGCTATTAATATATTTATAAAACAACAACATATTCCAGTGCTGTACAGTAGATGAGAATATACCTCAGTTATACAGATTACATCCAAAAATGCTCAATAGAGCTTACAACCTAAAAGAATCTGTTACCTTAGTAATCAACCTGCAGTTTAGAAATAAGAAGCAGAAAATGAAGAGTAGAGAGACTGTCTGGAAGGAATACACAAAACAAAATAAGTGACTATAAAAAATGAAGCCTTGCAGTAGATCTGCTTTTTTGGGGAGTTCTGGGGGGTCAGCGACCCTGACAAATAGATGAATGAGGCTGAATAATTCAAAAGAGGCTGGAAGATGCATAGTAGTGGCCCTGAATAGAAAGATAAATAAGTAACAATAATATTGTAGCCTCACAGAGCAATAGTTCTTTGTCTGCCAGAAAATAGACCTACGATGGACTAGGTCAATTGTCCATGGCCCCATTAAATATTTGAATTTCGAAGACGTCATGCGGTGTGCCGAATATAAAAGACACCAGCGACAAACCCGGATGCGGCATGGGTGGTGGTGCACACGGCTGTCTACGGAAGAGGAGATAGCAGGCGCCCCATGCAGGGGAGGTTCTCAAGTATTCTAACATTCCCTCTCTCTAGACTTAAGGGGCCACAGGACCCATAGGCTTACCAGGAAATTTAGCATGAAATTGCTGTATAAGTTGATCAGCCCCAACATCAGAGGTAGGTACCCGAGGCCTCTCCTCAGGACCATAACCTTTCCAGTGCACCTCTGGAAATGTGAGAATTCATTAACCTACTGTATGTATCAAATATTCAGGCTGACCATCAACAGAAGTCGGAGGAGGAGGAGAATGCTGTCAAAAAGTTCTGACAGGCTTCAACAAAGAAACATGAAAAGAGTTAAAAAGTTTGAATGCAGGAGGAAGTTCTAAGCAGACAGTGCAGGGATTAATGATTTCAGAAACAGAATTAATGAATTTTGGTCCTAGCTTAGCAGGAAGGACTTGCAAAGGAATGCTCTCAGAAGATAACCTATCACCAACCTGATACTCAGATGACCCTTTATGATGGCTCTCTTTTGGGCAGTTACTGCAATAACCAGACTGGCGTTGAACCAGGGACCTGGTGTTTTTGTTCTGTCTGCATTACCACTGCTCTATGCTAGCAGACAGCTGAGACCTTGGTTCATTCCTATGGCTATGCTTGGTAATTGCTAGTAAGCATGGCTTGTTTCACCTGTTGCCAATCTGGCCACAGGTGATTTGTGTAAGCCATTTGACTGGCTATAAAACCCCTTACTCTGCTGTAACTCATTGCCTAGTATAGTTCTATGTTCCATAGTTTCTGGGTGTGATATCTTGTCTGATCCTGTCTGACCACTGCCTGAACTTGACATTGCCAGGTAAGAACCCAAAATGTAGTTTACACACCTCCTAGAAGGCGAAAAATGTCCAGTAGAAGATTGAACAGCACCACCAACTCTTCAAATAGTTAAAAAGCCTTTATTTATGCTTTTGTGAGCATCTCCGCAGCGTTTCAGGCCATGCGGTCTTTTATCAAGCTTGATGGTCACAGTTTGCCAATGGGAAGTGGCCATTGTAGAACTTGCACCATCTCCAAAGAAAAGTGAGAATCGATGTGCTGACTACTCTTTTCCTGCTGGATAGTGTCCAACCTCACAGACAATGTCTGGAGACATTGGACAAGTTGATCTTGCTTAGCCTCTTGTTCCCCAAGACACTGGAGAAGACTTGCCAGGATTGCTTCTGTGGTAGTGGAAAAAGCAGCTGCTCCTTTGGGATTCATGTCTGGCTCAATGTAATTTCACGTTGGTATCCCAAAACCCAGAACAGGCACCAAGGTTCTGGCTCACACTTCTGCCTACAACAGCCGCCTTTCACTTCGGGAGGATTCCTCCGCTACTCAGATGCTGCCAGGTCTTAAAATTAGAGAACCAAGACAAGAGTTCTTTGTGGACAAGGGAATCATAATGTATGAAAGGAAGGATGGGGAAACAGAAAGCACAGTTGTGGGACAGGCTTGGGTCAATACCAATCTACAGAATCTGGAACCAGAAGCGTAGTTGAGGACAAGGGCCAGAAGAATGGTCAGAATAGGCAGAGGTCAGTGCAGGCAGCAAAAAAGTAGAGGGAGGGGACAGGCAAGGGTCAAAGAACAGACTTGAAGCGCACCCAGGAACTAGAATAGAATATACATAAGTTGGGCAAGGGACAATAACCCGTGTCCCCTTAAAAGATTTGAATATCGCACCAAACTTGATGAAGCCACTCGGCGTGCTGAAGGTAAAAGACGCCAACGTAAAGAAGAGGAGGTGCATGTGGCTGAACGGAACAGTTCCATGAATGCTTGCTGAATCTGCAGCTAAATACAGTACCATGCAAATGAACTAATTACCTTGGGAAGCACTGGCTTCCACTCATTTTGTGTAAGAGATGGAAATACTCTCAGGCACTTCATTTTTTCCCGAAGAGTAAATGTTTAAATCATACTGATCTTCCAAATGGTTAAAGAAAATAAACTACTGTGAAAGGGTAACCTAAATTAAAATCAATAGGACACATGGAGATATTACCCAAGGTCAGCAGTGCAAGCTGCAGCTACTGTATTCTTACAGCGATGCCTCTGTGCTCCTTTATACCAGTTTGGTAGCCATTAAAAACCACGGAACTGAAAATAAAGTATGTGCAAGAATGAGGCACATTATACGTTAATCTGTGTTTTTATTAGAGCAATAGAACCGCGTATTGATTTCTCAGATCATTGTTAATATGATCTATTTCTAGGATTAACATTTTGCTTCGGAGACACGTTCCAAGTGGAAATATTGGTTCACTCTTGACTTTACTACTTTTTTTTAATGCTAAGCAGTTGACTCAGAATCGTATGGATTTCAGGATATATCATAACCAGAGATGGCTTCATCTGAAGATGGCCCCTTGTGGGTATGAATAGCTATAATCCACAGACCACATGAAATTGTTTCTTCTTAGGGAGGGGGAATTAATGAAAATAAATAAAGCTATTAGTTATATAACCTTGAAAAACAATTATAGGGTAGGGCCTTCAGGCACTGAATTGTCATGTTTAGATGTTCATATTAATTTATTAGAGGAATATTTATTAAAGGTCGAACTTTAGAGGTTTTAGAGGTTTTTGAAAATGTGAATAAACTAATTTCGATGAGTGTCATCAAAAGAGTCAAACTGAAAAAGCACAAACGAGAAAAAGTTGCAGAAAAGCCACAAAAACTGAGACTTTTTTGTATTGTTGCACAAAAGCCATCATCCAAAAACCACAAAGCAAAGAAGCATCTTCCAGCTGTAAAAGGGACATCTGTCATTAGGGGTCATCTATAAAGTTAGCCCAGTGCATATTTACTTGCAAACGGTTGTATTGCCCATGTTTTTTCCTGAGCGCTAAAATATAGCACTGCTGTGCCCATCTTTCAGGTTTCTGCAAATTCCCATTGAGAATACATTTTTGGAAATTGCTCGCAAATGAGACGAGTGTTTGTGTGAATGCAACCACTGTGCGAGGTTGTTGTGCTCGAAAATAGCGTTGACAGTAACTTAAATTCGCAATTTGCAAAACTGTTTTGTGAGGTTGCGGAATGCACTGCCGGGTGAGGTTGTGATGGCTGATTCTGTTAATGCCTTTAAGAGTGGCAAGAGTTCTTTAGGGGTGAGGGAACCATAGAAGGATGGGGAAACAGGAAGCCCAGTTGTGGGACAGGCTGGAGTCAATACCAATCTACAGAATCTGGAACCAGAAGCATAGTTGAGGACAAGGGCCGGGGACAAGGGCCGGGGTCATGACCAAACAGCAACACAGTACAAAGTCAGGATCCAGAAGAATGGTCAGAACAGGCAGAGGTCAGTGCAGGCAGCAAAAAAGTAGAGGGAGGAGACAGGCAAGGGTCAAAGAACAGATAAACAGACTTGAAGCGCACCCAGGAACTAGAATAGAATAGACCTAAGTTGGGCAAGGAACAATTGGCTGTGGCCCCTTTAAATATTTGTATTTTTCATTGCAAAGTCGCATTGAGAATATATTTTTTTAATTCCATAATTTGGAGCTTTCTGGATAACGGGTTTCTGGATAACAGATCCCATACCTGTACTAATCAGCACCATATCATGAATTGTATATTGCGTGTAAAGCCTACTGTATATTGTGAGTTGGTGGTAAATGACAGCAGCACAGATCATGTGCTGTAAATCATTAGAATGAACATGGAGCACTTCCGAGGACATCTTTGAAAACTCAGAACTTCACTGCTTAAGGGGAAGTATATAAGATGAATGCATGCTTCCAGATAGGTTCTTCACTGCCCATGCTGTAGCATAATGCTCCTTTCTATGTAGGTTCTGCCTCATTCTTCAAATACATAAGCAGGTCCCAATTTGTGGTGAGGCCATAAGGGCCAAGGCCTAGGGCGGAAAGATTTTAGAGGCAACAAGCCACCCAGCAACAATCTAAGTAGCAATGGGGACAAACATGCTCGCGAGGGAATCAGGTATTAAGACCCTGCAGCCTGAACTGAAGACAAGTTATTATGTTTCATGGCTTGTAAATGCATCGGTACAGCTCTGTGTATGTGTATGCAAAATTTGTTGGGGGTAATAGGTAGAACACTAATGCTATCAGGGCAGTATTGATGTCTATAGGTTGCCCTGTGACTAGCAATAAATCACTCAGTTGGGTATTAGAGAATGGATCACCCATGGCATAATTAAAGACTTAGATGCATCTGCAAGATCCATCTGAGGTCCATGTTATCATAGCTTGCTCTAAATGTCACTTGCTTCCAATGTGATATTATCATTGGGCACAAGGGAAACGCCACTTGTAATAAGAAGAAGGATCAAACAAACAATAAGTAAAAAAAAGAGTCTCTATTACTGCAACATCCAACACATCAAAAGAAAATAGAAATATACATATATGCTCATCATTACATGTTTGAAAACATCTCTTGGAAGATTGGTTTATTCTGATATGATTTAAGTTCAAACTAGAGACTTACTCTTCAGTGGAATTCCTCAGTCAATATAAAGGATGCCGTATTTACTTGCGAGTGGTGACTGATGTCCCAGGATGTTTTTAATGGTTTATACAGTCTTTCATCTCGTAATTATTTCCAGTCCGTGGTGATTTAAACTAATTATTCATTATGTTTAATAATGGTCATGTAGCGTCATCATCTTTATTTGCATCTGATGTGGTTAACCAACCATCTGTGGGATGTACGTAATATTAATTGTGCACATTAGTAATCGCTTGTGCTATCAGCTGTTATCCACTAATGGACCAGGTGTAGAGAATTACCCAAAATTTGACCTCAGTAGAGTTTACTGAAGAACAGAAGGTTGACACTTTGTGTATCAGTGGCAGGTTCTGGGACAATATTGTAATTAGATATATGACAACTGGGCTGTGATAGGGGACAGACTTTTATTTAGTTGTCCAAGTCCCCAGGGAACTCCATTGTTTATTTTTTATATTAATCTAAGGTGTTGCAGTCATAATCATCTTCTACCATGTTATCCATCTTTCTTTATATAGGTATGATATCTGTTATCTGGAAACCTGTTATCCAGAAAGCTCTGAATTAACGAAAAGCCATCCCTCAAAGACTCCATTTTATCCAAATAATTCAAAATTTCAAACATTATTTTAGGGTTAGTGTTAACTAATCCTTACTGGAAGCAAAACTAGCCTATTTGGTTTAATTAAGGTTTACATGATTTTCTAGTTAGACGTATGGTATCAAGATCCAAATGTACGGGAAATCCCAGGTCCCGAGCATTCTGGAAAACAGGTCCCATACCTGTATATGATAAAAAAGTTTTCCCATTTCCCATAAAGTCCTCTTAATTTAATGTATTTACATTTTCTCTATAAAAATAAAGTTGCAATGCAATTTAAGAAACAATTTTCCCCAGAATTCAGCATCCCCCCCCCTACAATTCCATTGCATTTGCAGCCACAAGTGGGATTTGAATGTCCAGTTGTGCATGGCCTTTTGCATCTTTTTCAATGTTCTGCTTTAAAACACCTGTGATTCTTTGAGTACAAGTTTGCTGTACCTTAGTGCAGTGGGAATCCTAGTATTACGACTACTTTTAAGACGGTGGTAGTTCCCTGGTTCCATATTGCCAATAGGCACTTTGGGTGCCTGATCTGGACTTACTTGGTGGGTGCATTAGTGCTTGACACAAATAACTGTAGGTATGGGGAAAGAGTTTAGGCACAAGTACCTTAAAGGGGAACTCCAGGTTCCAAAACAAAATTTGATAAAAGAGCCCAACATAACACAGATGTCACGAAAAAAATCCAAAATCCAGAACCAATGCTAGACTCCCTGGTCTTGGCTCTTACTTCCGCCTTTAACAGCCGCCTTTCAGGGAGCCCTCAGCTAATTGGATCCCGCCAGGTCTCATTAAGAGAGGAGCCCACTAAGGGTTCTGGACGAGCAGAGGGGCACGATCGTTAGCAAAGTCTTTTGGGCAGAAGGTCACAGTTCAAGGAACAGACAGAGAGCATAGTCAAACCAAGGCAGGTCGGTGCAGGCAGAATACAAGCGGAGTCAAACAGGCAGAGGTCAAAGCCGGGAGATCAATCGGGTCGGAATACAGATAGAGTAGTCGGTTTACCAAAAATAAAAAGAGAAGGTGCACACCCTTTTAAAGTGAATTACAGGGTGCTAATCCATAGGTGACTCCCCATAAGGGTCTCCATGTAATCTATAACTGCTGCAAGGAATGGATAGCACACCCAATTTGAGAAAACCAAAATTAATTTATTATAAAAAAGAAAAAAATCTAACAGAAAATAATTTACAAAACAAAAGCATAATGAGCCCAACGCGTTTCGACCTTAAGGGTCTTCATCAGGCAGCCTTTTTGATTTTTGTTAATTTTTTGTGCCCCTGATGAAGACCCTTAAGGTCGAAACGCGTTGGGCTCATTATGCTTTTGTTTTGTAAATTATTTTCTGTTAGTTATTTTCTGTTTTTTCTTTTTTATAATAAATTAATTTTGGTTTTCTCAAATAGGGTGTGCTATCCATTCCTTGCAGCAGTAGTCGGTTTACCAGGCAGAGGTCAGGATCACGGAAGTCAGTATAGTCAGGCAGGCAGGGGTCAAAACAGGAATCAGATAACAGGAACAGACAAAATAGCATCCAAGAACTCTAAGAGATGAACCTAACAACGGGCAGTGATTTTACAAAAAAGGCCCCTTTACATAGTTAAAATTTCGCGCCACTCGGCGTGATGACATCATCACGCCGGCGACGTTACATATAAGTCTAGGAGATGCACACCATGCGCGCCATAGAGGACTCGTCAGCCAAGCAAGAAGGATCAACAAGGTGGGCATCCCCGCCGAGAGCCGAGAAACCCATAATATATCCATCACAGTTACCTGATTCTTCAAAAAGTATGAATAAATGCCATTTTCCATGCTGAAATCCAGCTGTTTAACAGCTCTTCTCTTTCTGCATCATTTGAAATCCCGGCAGGGAAGGAGGGACTAAGCACTGATGTGACAAATTGTAACAACTTCTCCACAGCTTACAGACAGCATGCAGGAACTACATAACCCACAATGATGTTCCTTTCCTTATTGAAATCACTTGTGCAGGGAATTGTGGGGTTTGGAGGATACAGGCTGAGGACAGATGGCTGTTGATACAAAGTAACAGTAGTCAGTCAGCTCAGCAAAGTAGTCAGAGAGATCAGCAGGGGAGCAGGGGGCTAAGCTTAGGGAATATATATATGTGAGAAATAGTCCAAAGGGTGCACACCATGTGCAGCAACAAAACCTGGGTGCCAGTACAAAAAAAATATACACTGGACCAAGGACAGCACTCCTAGGATTTAAATAATTAGCATACAAAAAATGTAAATGCACAGAGATCTTCATCTGTTTTTTACTCCAGAATAAGGTGTCTTTGCGAGACCGAAACGTCAAATAATAAAACTTTCTTTTGTGTATTTATTTTTTTGTATGCTGATTAGTTAAAGCCTAGGAGTGCTGTCCTTGGTCCAGTATATATAAATATATATATATATATCTATATATATAGATGCATAAACACAAATCTTGAAACCGGCACACCCTTAAAATGTCCATGTTTTTATTTTCAGTCCGTCATACAAGGTTCCAATGTTTCAGTATATATATGTGTGTATATATATATATATATATATATATATATATATATATATATATATATATATATATATATACACGTATCCATGTACCTGCTTTGAACACAGTTCTCCCGAGGGCTGCAATAAAACATTAAGTAGAATAATTACCCCCAGCTAACAACAAACTGTACACCTTCTATGCCACACACACCAGCGGGGCATAACTGTAAACCCATCTGTATTTAAAGAGCTTATTAAAGAGGTGGCGTCATGGGAAACCACAGGCCAGTATTTACTCTCTTGTGCATTCATTCGTTGAATCCAAGTCCCAAGAAAAAGAGCTACACAGGTTAACTATCTTAATTTATGATCATTTGACTAAAATGAATAACTGTGAGTTTAGTTAATAGCCTGGAAACCTGTTTATGCATTACCCCATTATAAAGGAATGTCAATCTTTTTTTTTTCTTAGCCCTGTTGGGGAAGCCTCTAAATTGCTCAGTTTAGAAGTAACTCAATTGAAATGAAGCCCTTACATCATTCCTCTTGTTGTCTCCTTATGTCGGGCACAGAAAGAATGCTTACACAATAATTTCATGGAGTTTATTAGCTTTACTTTTGCTGAACAACTGTCACATCTGCTTCGGTTGGAAATTTCTGTACAACATGGATTATATTAGAGTTATGAAAATACCATGTACTCGACCTAGTCACTTCATCTCCCAAATAAAACAATTCCGATATTATATATTTTACATTTTTTTTTATAATTATTTTTGTGTGAAAATTACTGTCCAGAAGGGCAAATTCACTTGAAGGTATCTTATAGGGGTCTTTTTAAATTATTATGCAGAAAGATAGTCTCCCAAAGACTCCTTAACAATCGAATAATTAAAATTTGTAAAATATGTTTTCTTATCTCTGTGATAATAAAACAGTACCTTGTACATGTAGCACACTTAATATTTGCACCTGTAAGGCTGCTGGGTAATGTAGTCCCCCCCGTGCCTTCTACTACAGAGGAACTAGTTAATGCTTCAGACTGCAGGAAGGAAGGGATTATCTCCAGCCAATGATAAAGGAGACAGTCTGTGCCCTGCCCTCTCAGCCAGGAACAGGAAGAGGAACCAGGGCCTGGTATAGGGGGAGGAAAGACCAGCCAGCATGGAGAGATGTGCTGAGAGATCTAGAGACTGGGTTTGTGTTCCAGCCTGCTGAGTGACCAGCCAGAGAGAGAGACGGCTATTGACCTGTAAGGGGAGAACACTGCAGTGTGCAGCCTGCTTGAAGCTGTGTGCTGCTGCTGTTCCCTGGAGGAAGTTTTGTTGTCAGCACCATTGTGATCCAGGAGTACAACAGTCAGCCATCTTGATAAGGAGAAAGCCACAGTGTGGAGAGAAGCAATGTTCTTTGTGAACTGTAAGTTATTAACCCTTGTGCTACCAGTTTAAGGAACTTTGGGAGTTATAAAACAGACATTATCCTGCTAGTCCATTGGAGGGTGAGACATATTGTGCCAGGAGAGCTGACAGCATTGCTGCACACTTCCAACAGCACCAGAGGGAGCACCATCTATACCCTTACCAAGGGACACATCACCAGTTCTTTTATTGTGGTTACATCCAGGGAGATAATCCAGTTGCACAGTTCAGCAGCAACCTAAGGTGGAATTTGCCATTCATTTAGACTGCTGTGCTATTTGCAGCCCATCCAGTTCTTTCAGCTCAGTAAGGGGGCCCCCCATCGGTACACAACTGTTTCAGGACATAGGTGTGCACACCAGGGTTTGAAGGGTCTTACAGGGGTTGTCTTTGTTAAATGGTCATATTTACTACAGTGTTAGCAGAGTACTAATTGTCATATTATTGTTTTATTTCTAACCAATCATCTCTTACAGCTGCAGCTGTTTAATAAAGTCAGGTTGTGCCTGTTGCACTGCCATCTTGTGTGCCTGGTTACTGGGGCCTTGGGGTGTCACCTGGTTAAGGAAAGCAGACTCATATAGACTACTGCCAACACCTACGGGTGCGCTACATACAGGTGTGGGATCTATTATCCAGAATGTTCGGGACCTGGGGTTTTCCAAATAACGGATCTTAAATCTGTAATTTGGATCTTTGTACCTTAAGTCTACTAGAAAATATTTTAAAAATTAAATAAACCCAATAGGCTGGTTTTGCTTTCAATAAGGATTAATTATATCTTAGTTTGGATCAAGTACAAGGTACTGTTTTATTATTACAGAGAAAATTTGGATTATTTGGATAAAATGGAGTCTATGGGAGACAGCGTTTCAGTAATTCAGGGCTTTTGGATAACGGGTTTCTGGTAGGGATGCACCGAATCCAGGATTCAGTTCGGGATTCGGCCAGGATTTGGCCTTTTTCAGCAGGATTCGGATTAGGACGAATCCTTCTTCCTGGCCAAACCCAATCCGAATCCTAATTTGCATATGCAAATTAGGGGCGGGAGGGAAATCAGGAAGTAAAAAATGTTTTTCTCCTTCCCACCCCTAATTTGCATATGCAAATTAGGATTAGGTTCAGTATTCGGCCGAATCTTTCGTGACGGATTCAGGGGTTCGTCCGAATCCAAAATGATGGATTCAGTGCATCCCTAGTTTCCGGATAACATATTCCATACCTGTACTTGATCCCAGCTAAGTTATAGTTAATCCTTATTGGAAGCAAATAAGTAGTAGATTTAAGTAGTAGATTTAAGGCATGAAGATCCAAATTGCGGAAAGATTCATTATCCAGAAAACCTTGAATTATTTGTACATTTTTATGCTTCTTCATCTTAGCAACCAGACAGCAGTTTGGTAATCAGAACAGATGAATGAAAGGGCAAGAGAAGAAAAATAAGCAATACAAAACAGAAGCATTATAGTCAACTTATTGGATGCCGGGGTCAGTGACTCAGAGAACCAGAAATAATTTTCAGTTTCTGGCTGTATATAGGTACAATAGCAAGGCTATTCATTTAAAATCATACACAAATAAAGTTGCTTAGAATACACCCAGGTCTAAAATACTAAAATTGAATTTAGATTCATTATAATTTATATATATATACCAATAGTTTCCAAACCTCTTTTTTTTGTAAAACGTATAATCTTTTATTGTACAATTTATTGTATGTTTTACACAAAAGGGAGTGCTGGTTTGGAAATTATTGGTGTATACACGATTTACCGTGCACCCCTCCTTCTATTAAGATTGACTTTGGAATGCGGATACTCGTCTGGAAGTTATATATATATATATATATATATATACATCAGTCCAGTGAAAGCACTCACGGCATCAGCTCCTCAATTGTATATCAAAAGGTTTTTTATTAGTGCATGGTGCATCAACGCGTTTCAATCCACATTGGGGCCGTCGTCAGGATGAAAAAACAGGCAGTGAAGCGAACCATTAAATCAATCACATATCCAATCAACTTGTCAATGTTTAAAACACTACACATGTGAACTAAAAGGTATCCACCTATTCGCATATATTAAGTATGAAAAAAGATCCACTCAATACTAATAAATATCTACTAAGACCAATCTAGTAAAAAGTGACAGTTAAAAACATATATGATATTAGGCCCTATAGAGGCCATATACCAAACACAGATAAAATAAAAATGAGTATATTATTTCATAATGTGTATAACTCTCAATGAAACCCTTCAGTGAACATGTATCCTTTTAGTGTATCAAAAGTGACATCTAAAACCATTTAAAATCAATAAGACTCGGAAACTCTGTATCCAAAAGGCAACAGTTTCAAATAAACATCATTGTAGCAACTTAGCCTGTTTCCTAATTATTTGTGTTTGAAGCAGCTGTATCACATAAATCTACTGAAAAATAGCTAGCTAGAAAATATACTTCATTTAGTCCTCTAGGTACTATATATCAATGATCCATTTCCAGTTGACTACTCAAAGATAGCTAGCTAAAGAGTACATTTCATTTAGTCCTCTGGGTGCTACTGTGTCGAGGGTCCGCATCCATTTCACTTCTCGTTGCAATAGGAGTTTCGATCTATCACCCCCTCTAATTAGAGGTGGAATATGGTCAATCAAAATTGCACGTAAAGAGGGTAATGGATGTTTATACCCCAGGAAATGTCTGGCTAGAGGAGTATCCGCTTTACCTGTGGCTAAAGCCGCACGTATCACTGAGCGATGATTGTTCGTTCGCATCCGGAACGTCGTTACACACTTTCCAACGTAGTAGAGGCCACTAGAGATGGCGCGAACTGTTCGCCGGCGAACTTGTTCGCGCGAACATCGGGTGTTCGCGCTCGCCAGAAGTTCGCGAACGTCGCGCGACGTTCGCCATTTTGGGTTCGCCATTGTTGGCGCTTTTTTTTGCCCTCTCACCCCAGACCAGCAGGTACATGGCAGCCAATCAGGAAGCTCTCCCCTGGACCACTCCCCTTCCCTATAAAAACCGAAGCCCTGCAGCTTTTTTTCACTCTGCCTGTGTGTGCTGAAGAGATAGTGTAGGGAGAGAGCTGCTGCCTGTTAGTGATTTCAGGGACAGTTGAAAGTTTGCTGGCTAGTAATCGTTTTGATACTGCTCTGTTATTGGAGGGACAGAAGTCTGCAGGGGTTTGAGGGACATTTAAGCTTAGGTAGCTTTGCTGGCTAGTAATCTACCTTCTACTGCAGTGCTCTGTATGTAGCTGCAGTGGGCAGCTGTCCTGCTTCTGATCTCATCTGCTGACTGCTGCAATAACAGTAGTCCTTGTAAGGACTGCTTTTATTTATTTTTTTGTTCCAATACAGAGCAGTATCAAGCAGATTACTAGCCAGCAAACTTACTATCATCTGTCCCTGAAATCACTAACAGCTCTCCCCCTACACTATCTCTTCCAAGCACACACAGGCAGATTTTTCAGATACATTTTTGCCCTTGATCCCCCTCTGGCATGCCACTGTCCAGGTCGTTGCACCCTTTAAACAACTTTAAAATCATTTTTCTGGCCAGAAATGTCTTTTTTAGATGTTAAAGTTCGCCTTCCCATTGAAGTCTATGGGGTTCGCGAACCGTTCGCGAACCGCTCGCATTTTTGCGCAAGTTCGCGAATATGTTCGCGAACTTTTTTTCCGACGTTCGCTACATCCCTAGAGGCCACATGGGCATATTATACAATATACAACAAACTCAGAAGTACAGGTCAACCTGTGACAAATTTCATAACGTTTTCCACTGTGTGGGTGAGAAAAAGAACAAGGGAAAGTTGTGCTCACCACTATTTTTTAAAACCATTAGGTGGGGGTGCAATGAGGCTGTGACCACAAAATACATATAGACAAATACACTCAACCCATTATCAATATATTTAAGACATTGAGACATTTTGTGCATACTGCTACTGAAAAATGCCTTACCCTTTAAACAAAACAGGGATTGTTTGTCCATATATTGCAATATATTTAAGCTGGTCAACTACGTCAAAGTCATCCCATATCTGGCCAGTCCTATGCTCAACTTTCATCGGATTCATTAAGGGGCCGATTTACTAAATTCGAGTGAAGGGTTCGAATGAAAAAAACTTCGAATTTCGAAGGTTTTTTTGGGCTACTTCGACCATCGAATGGGCTACTTCGACCTTCGACTACGACTTCGAATCGAAGGATTCGAACTAAAAATCGTTCGACTATTCGACCATTCGATAGTCGAAGTACTGTCCCTTTAAGAAAAACTTCGACCCCCTACTTCGGCAGCTAAAAGCTACCGAAGTCAATGTTAGCCTATGGGGAAGGTCCCCATAGGCTTGCCAGGGATTTTTTGATCGAAGGATTTTCCTTCGATCGTTGGATTAAAATCCTTCGAATCGTTCGATTCGAAGGATTTAATCGTTCGATCGAATGAAAAATCCTTCGATCGATCGCAGGATTTGCGCAAAATCGTTCGACTTCGATATTCGAAGTCGAACGATTTTAGTTCCTAGTCGAATATCGAGGGTTAATTAACCCTCGATATTCGACCCTTCGTGAATCGGCCCCTAAGAATTCTATTGCTTCATTATACATTTTACAAAGGGACTAAGTTTTACCTGCAAAATAAACAAATAGAGACCCGGGTATGATAGGTTCTTTCTAGGTGTCCTGTATTGACTGATTTTTGGTTTTTGACCCTTTTTCTTTGATTTCTGACTACTCTGATCAATGCCTGCCCCTGGCACAAATTGCAGTAAAAAGCTGTCCTGATTTTGGTAATTCAATGCATAGTCAAGACCGTGATTATTGATACATTTCACTCATAGGGCCCATTTATTAAACCTTGATTTTTTTTCTGGTTGAGGTTTTAAGAGGTAAAACTTGAATTTTTTGTGAGGAAAAAAAACTAGATTTCTTGGAGATTTATCATACTCCAAATCTGCTAAAAGTCTGAATCCAAAAATACGGTATCTCAAACCAGTCAAGGTCATGTAAAAGTCAATAGCAGATATCCTTCAAGTTGTTTCTTGACATCATGATCTGCACTGGATAAATGGAAAAAATTTAGGTTTTCGTCAGATTATTCAATAGAGTTGAGTTTTATGCAGAGAAAACTCGATAAAATCAAGTTTTCAGAGCATCAATCGTACAATATAAATTGATGATTTATTTTATTGTGATTTTTTTTTTCTAGAAAAATTATTGATAAATGAGTTCAAATTGTCAAAAGCGAGTTTTGTTGGATTTGTTTCCATAAAAACTGAGATTAATTTGAGTTAATTACTTAATTCTGCATATTATTTGCTTCTGCGTCAATGACCAAGCAATGCAGCACTTTGCTTACAATCTAAGGCCTCTACCATATACCCAAATGCACACGAGGGCTATTGTTTTAGAAACCAGTTTATCCATATCAATGATTTTGGAGTGTTAAAGTAAACCAGATACTAATTAATTGAAACAAGAACCATTTATCAGATATAGGTATTGGACCCATTATTTGGAAACCCATTATCCAGAAAGCTCCTAATTACAGAAAGGCCTTCTCCCAAAGGCGCAAATTCACTAAGCGTTAGCGTTTGGCATTTTCGGTACTTCGCAAATTCACTAACGAACGCTGGCGTAAATTCGCTAGTGTTACTTCGCACACTTACGCCAGGCGAATTTTTGCTAGCGATGTAACTACGCAAATTCACTAACTTGCGCAGTGTACTGAACGCTACCTTTTATGCTAGATTTCCTTCGCCACCTCAGACCTGGCGAAGCGCAATAGAGTAGATAGGGATTGTTTCCAAAAAAGTCACATTTTTTTCTAAGTCCCAAAAACCGCTAGCGTGTTTTCTACATGATGGGTGATAGGCTGAAAAAGATCGAATTTTTTTTGGGGCTCCTCTCCTTCCCCCTACATTTCCTGACTCATGGCAACTTACCTAGACAGTGGGCACATGTGTAGGGCAAAATAAAATTTATATTTGCTGATTTGAAGGTTTTCTAGGCATTTGCAGTGCTGATACGTATTCCTCCCTGGAAAATTTGAATTTCGCGCCGTATGCAAATTAACCATCGCTATCGAAACTTCGCTTCGCTTGGCGAATTAACGCTAGCGCAACTTCGCAAACTAACGCTACCCCTGTGCGCAACTTCGGATTTTAGTGAATTTGCGGAGCGCTGGAGAAAATACGCCTGGCGAAGTGCAGCGAAGTTGCGCCTGGCGCAACTTCGCATCTTAGTGAATTTGCCCCAAAGACTCTATTTTAGCCAAATAATCCAAATTTTTAAAAATGATTTCCTTTTTCTCTGTAATAATAAAACAGTCGCTTGTACTTGATCCAAACTAAGATATAATTAATCCTTATTGGAAGCAGAACCAGCCTATTGGGTTTATTTAATGTTTATATGATTTTCTAGTAGACTTAAGGTATGAAGATCCAAATTATGGAAAGATCCATTATCCGGAAAACCCCAGGTCCGAGCATTTTGGATAACAGGTCCCATACCTGTACTATCAATACTGCAGGTTCTGTGAGTGAGGACAGTTCAATATCTGTGAAGACAATTCAGTCTTACAGGCAAAGAAAGCCATATAAAGCCAATACAGCTGAATAAATCACAATTACAAGGTCAATAATTCTGCTCACTATCTTATAAAAATATGAAGAATACAATTGAAGTTAACATTTATCCTGGTTTTTTTTTGTTTTTTTTCCACAAAACCCAAGTTACAGTATTTTCTAAATGTCATGAACCTGCTTGACATATGATTACTTTCAGATTGGTTGTGTTTTACAGAATTAGACTATATAGTATATGTTGCTTATTAATTGAGTACAGTTTCTGTTCTTTCCACTGATGCATTAGTGTCCACTGTAAAACCTAACTGGCTTACTGACCTAAATGATAGTTCACAGTACAAGACATTTACATCATTCTAAACATTCTCTTTTATATGGAATCTTAAATATTATTGTTACTTTAAGTAAATTGCTGTAACTCTTAGGTCTGGGCCTGATGGAACACATTTTTGCTGAAGGAAAGTTTCTAAAATGTAGACATTTGTCCCCTGTGTATCTGGTACAGTGCCAACAAAGCTACACCACAGTATTCTAAAAGGTTCTTGGTTCTTTTTGTGGACCTGGGTTTCTAATATGTATACTGGGGACTTCTGGGACATTTCAGAAGATGGCGGTGAGGCACTGAAAGAACTACACACCAGGCTGATGTGAAATTCAGTAAAGAGGTTAGCAATTGTAGTCACTGGGGTGTCTAACATATTGGCACTCTTAATGATTTACATTCTCCTTGTTGCTCTCCAACCCCTTGGATGTTGCTTCCAGTGGCCTCAAAGCAGGAGCTTATTTTTGAATTCCAGTCTTGGAGGCAAGTTTTGGTTGTATAAAAACCAGGGGTA
The DNA here is from genome assembly GCA_038501925.1 of Xenopus petersii. Classification (NCBI taxonomy): domain Eukaryota; kingdom Metazoa; phylum Chordata; class Amphibia; order Anura; family Pipidae; genus Xenopus; species Xenopus petersii. Next base: position 180,073,772 of record CM076674.1, on the reverse strand, counting down.
CTACCAAAGAGAGCTTCAATGTAGGTTGACAATCCACATAGGGGCTACCAAATTGCCAATCACAGCACTTATTTGGCACCCCAGGAACATTGTTCATGCTAGTGCTGCTCCCCAACTCCTTATACTTCTGAATGTTGCTCATGGGTTCAGAAGGTTGGGGATCCCTGCTCTAGAACAAGCTTTATCACTTAGTAGCACCTAGCTTAACTGGCAATGTTAGACCTAGACTGGACCTAAAATGATAAAATATATACATTAGAATAACAATTTTGAAAAATGTAAGGCACGTGAGGACTCAGCATGTTTCCTGCACTGTTCTACCCTGCCACACACTTTGCAGTATAGGCACAGGTCTTTTTTATTTAGCATTCTAGCAGTTTTGTCTGGGGCAACTGTAAATCCCCATGTCTCATAAGTACAACTGGGTTCTTCCTTTAACTTTGGGTCTTTTCATGACTTTGGGTCTTTTCGCGGCTTTGGCTCCATTTGCATTTTTGGTCTTTGGCGCTTCAGGTCTTTTTGCATCTTCTACTCCCTTAATGGCTTCAGGTCTTTTTGCAGCTGGGGCTTTGGATCTTCTGCAATGTGGGTCTTTGACGCTTCGGAACTTCAGATATTTGGGACTTCAGATCTTTGGTGGTTTTGCACTGTCAAGGGTGGGTCCAAGTAATTTGAAAAGTGCAGCATAGCCGGGCCCAGTACAGATGTACCTCCTGTGCCCCCCTGATGGCAGCCCTGATTGTATGTATACACATCCTGTAATCCAGGGCAAATTGATCAACATTCCATACTTTTTTCACAGCAAAAAATTATCATGATTGTTTTCCAATTAAAATTTTTTTAAACTCACATGTCTGAGATTTACAGGACTTTATTAAAAACTCAAATAAAACATTTTAGCTGAATGCTTTAATGTTTGCAAGACAAATTGGAATTGTTGCAAGCTCATTGCAAATGAAGAGTACAATGGGATTTTAGTGTGATTGTACACAGTTTTAAGTGATCACATTTTCAAGATTCAAGTTTTTGAAAAAATAAGTTTGAAATCGTGAAGTACAAGTCTTATCACATTTTTTCAGAAGTAGAATTTTTCATTTTGAAATCGCGATTTTAATGTTCGAGATTTTAAATGTTTTTGGAATTAGAATTTTTTTGTTTTTTGTTTTAAAGTTAAAAGCTGAATGATGATGAGATCAAAAAAATCTAATGATACTGAACAGAACATAGAACCAGAGTTTTGTAACTTTTCAGAAAAACTCTATTTCACTTTGAAAAAAGTGTATTTCACCTCAGTATGCTAACTCCACTAGTAAGTGTCAGCGACAAACTTATCCAATTTAGGATCATACACCAAACATACCTCACCCCGCAGAAACTATTTGTAATGGGTAGGGCAGCTTCACCCGCCAGTCCTAGATGTGGTGCTTCTATCGCCAACTTTATGCATTTAATGTGGGACTGCCCAGTGATACTCCGATTTTGGAGAGCAATTGTGCACTTTATGGCTGCTGAACTGGAACTTCCCCAAGTACTTAACCCTGCTACCTGTCTTCTAGGCCTTCTTGACTCGATGATACCTAGAGTAAATACTAGATGCCTGATGAGATTGCTTCTCTTCTATGCGAAAAAAAGTGGTTGCCCTTCACTGGATGGGCCCTTCGCCTCCGACGCTGAGTAGATGGATTGGACTAATTAACTCGCAATTGGAACTATATAAACTCACGTACCTTGCCCGAGGATGCCCAAAGAAATTTGAGAATACAGATGAAGCCACTTGGATTTGTGAGTTAAATGCGTCATGACTCAGGGGTAATTGAAGAAACTGTGTTATCTTAAGTCATCTTAACTCATTTAATGCATTTAACCTTTTCATTAGCATACCAAAGCTCCATTGTTCACAATGGTGAATGCTTTAATTAGATGGGATGTTGTGACGCAGTTTTCTGTGTTAAATGAGATAAATGGGATATCTGTGCTTAGTTATTCTGTGTCAAACAGACAAACCAAAGTGGCTGCATCTGTATATGGAATCCTTGGATCGAATCACCTGCCACCTCGATTAACAATTTATTAACAATCTTCAGCCACACTTCCCTCCCCCTCCCTTTTTTTTCTTTTCTTTTCTTTCCTCTCTTAACTTGCTTTCTTCTCTCTACTCTTTATGTTGTAAAATTCAATAAAAATTACTCTTTCAAAAAAAAAAAAAAAGAAATGAGTCATTGCCTTCCACCCATACAGTAAAAAGGTCAGTATAACTTTCAGTGAAGGCCAGAAACAAAGGAAGACATTTATTAGACTTGTCTCTTTGATGATTTCCCATATATTATATCAGATAACTTACAGAAAAGCAGGACAGTCTCAAACTGGAAAATTACGTTAAAGGGAACATGCAGCTCCAAACACAGATAAGGACTTTAAGATAATGGCTAATTTTGTTTGTAAATCAGAGGATCCCACCAAGAGCAATGCAAGTAGTAATATAACAGCAGAAACATCAGCGGTACTGTCAGCTTGCTTTCAGTGTATCATTCAAGGAACTCACTTTAAAATACTTTATACAATGCTGATGACATACAGTAGTTACATAGCTGAACTTCAAAAAAAAAGACATTTGTAAATAAAGCATAACCTTTTACAAGCCCCTTTTGGGAGACTGAGCATACAGTGCCAGATAAAAAAAAAATCCAATTTATAAACAGCAGTTATAAAATGAGTTCATCATCCACAGCCTGCCTAAATGATTTATTTCAATTCATGGGGTAGATTTATGAAAATTCAAACTGGAAATTGTAATGGATTCCCGTACTTCCAATTTTATCTCATTTATTAGCATTTTCCTGACCATAAAGAAACAAATTGGCACATTTATCGAGCCATTTTATTTATTTAATTTTTAAATGTGCCAATTTATCAGCATTGTTATGAATACAGCACTTTGAGCAGTCAAATTGAATTATTTTCCATTATGCGAGGCAATGTAAGGAATTTGTGTCTTTTCAGGGCATTACGGTAACCTTCCAACTCAAACATTAGTAATGTTGAAACTACTTTCCATGTTAGACGGATTCCTCTATTTGAATATGAACCTATAACATATTGGGACTGATAATTTGAGAATAGATTTATTCAAATAAAGTGATAATAATTGATGCCTAAACAAACTTTCTGTACTGATTATTTGCTGAGTTGTAGACTGTACTTTCCATTCAGTAATACTTGGTCTTTATAACATAGAACTGGACTCAAGCTAAACAGTCTGATGCTGTCTGATTGGGTCATCCTCATGAGTGGCCAAAGAGTCAGCTGATGACATGGATCTGTAGGGACAGGTAGATGGAGCTGTAGCTGCTCTCACTTGATCACTAGATCTGTTGATGACTCATCCATCCATATTCAATTAGTTGTCCAGTTGCACCTTTAAAATTAACCCTTATGGCTGTCATAAATGTACAAATAGTAAGTGAATGTAAGGGTAAAGCCAATCAAATTTGTATGTCTGCAAACAAGATCTTGGTCAATTGTCTCATCACCACTGACAGTAGACCTACAGTAGCATCAAGGGCAAATAAGGTCTTGAGCTGTATTAAAAGGGGCATTGGTTCAAGGGAGGAGAGGGTCATTCTTCCACTGTATAGAGCACTGGTAACGCCCCATCTAGAATATGTCATACAGTTTTGGTCTCCAGTGCTCAAACAGGACATTATTGTATTAGAGAGGGTACAGAACTGGGCAACTAAGCTGGTAAAAGGTATGGAAAATCTTAGCTATGAGGAAAGACTGGCCTAATTGGGGATGTTCACACTGGAGAAGAGGAGCTTAAGGGGTGATATGATAACTATGTATAAATACATAAGGGGATCATTTAATAATCTCTCTAATGCTTTATTTACCAGTAGGTCTTTCCAGCTGACACAAGGTCACCCATTCTGATTCAGAATCATAAAATATTCAGAAGGGGTTTTTTTACAGTGAGAGCTGTGAAGATGTGGAATTGTCTCTCTGAATCAGTGGTACAGGCTGATACATTAGATAGCTTTAAGAAGGGGTTGGATAGTGTTTAGCAAGTGAGGAAATAAAGGGTTATGGAAGATAGCTCATAGTACAAGTTGATCCAGGGACTGGTCCCATTGCCGTTTTGGAGTCAGGAGGGATTTTTTCCCCCTCTGGGGCAAATTGGAGAGGCTTCAGATGGGTTTTTTTTGCCTTCCACTGGATCAACTGGCAGTTAAACAGGTTAAAAAATATAAAAAGGTTGAACTTGATGGGCGTGTGTCTTTTGTCAACCTAACTTACTATGTTACTATGTACATACAAATGCTAAATATAAAATATATATCAATATCCAAAAGATAAAAAAAGTAAAACCTAACTGCCCTATAAGTACAAAGTTACATAGTTACATTGAAACCTGAAGAAAAACTTTACCCATCACTATTCATTAATTCTTCTATTGTGTTCTGTGTGGGTCCAGTTGTACAGACTCATGTCCATCCTAGAACCGCTGACCCACAACCTGACGCACACCTGCCACTCAATATGTCTTCCTACCCAGACTTGCTACCTGAGACAGCCTGCAAATAGGTAACTTACCTTCAAATCCGGAACCCACAAAACCGGAAGTGACATCACTTGCGGACTGGAAACATATCTCAAATACTTTTGTCATGTTGAAAATGTATCTCTATTTTATTATAAACAGCTTTTCTCTATGTGGATTTATTTGACAATTACATTTCATAAATACCATGTAACACACACAATTCGCGAAACGGCACCGGCATGCCGGCTCATTTTTTTTTGGCGAAAATGCGTGAATTTGCGCCTGCCGAATAAATTCCCCCATCACTACACACAATATATCACATATTTTAAAGGCCAAATGGAACATGCAAGTGTAGGAGATAGAGAGCATAATCAAAAGGTAGTTGTGATAAATGTTATTATAATATAATATAGGATAAAAGTATGAGTATGGGAAGGAGATGGATACAAACTTTTCAAGTTAGGAATAAAATCTAGGAGTGTTAAATTACTCTCCTACTGAAAAAGTATTCAATTAAAGGATCAATAGGATATGTAATAGGGTTGTTATATTTAGAATATGTTGGCTAAACAGGCTTGAACTGAAAGCAAAGGATGTCTTTATACCAGAACTTTTGTTACTGCAGAATTTTTGATTTGTTCTGAGAATTTGATCACTAGAATACTGTCATTGTTCTGTACACATAGTACTGTCTATGGACTATTTACATTGGATGCTTTCCCCACAATATCAATTCTAGGAACTATGGATTCAGTTTATATTTTTCAATGTTACCATAAACATGACAGTGAAACATATTGTTCATCATTGTTATTATTCTTAAAATATTAATAGATCCCTTAAGAAGGACAGTATGATGAAATGTTATTTCAATGAGGCTGTGTAGTTCAAATACACACTTTTGAGATGGATGGGAAAGGTGCGTGCAATGTGAAATGTTTTTTTTTTTACATTAAGGAATGTTTTTTTATGTTTTCCTGTGCATTATTGTGTGTATGTCTTAAATATAATCAATATTCTATTAAATCAATCCTTATATATATATTATATATAATATATTTAATTGATGCTTCTCTTTCCCTAGACACAAAGATTGACAGCTCAGTCAGACAATTGTGTACAGATGCAGCCACTTTGGTTTGTCTGTTTGACACAGAATAACTAAACACAGATATCCCATTTATCTCATTTAACACAGAAAACTGCGTAACAACATCCCATCTAATTAAAGCATTCACCATTGTGAACAATGGTGCTTTGGTATGCTAATGAAAAGGTTAAATGCATTTAATGAGTTAAGATAACTGTAGATAACACAGTTTCTTCAATTAACCCTGAGTCATGACGCATTTAACTCACAATTCCAAGTGGCTTCATCTGTATGTGGCATGAGACAAATGAAGGGCTGAAATATTTTCATTGTCATGGTCTATGTCCATTACATGGGATCAGAGGGGCCTGCCAGGACCCCAGGAGAAAACATGGTGGGCCCTGGTCCTCATGGAGTGCAATGCAGCATAACACACTGGGGGTTGTTTGTGTTGGGTTGTAATCACCAGTCCAGCAGCATTGGCAGAGCAGGTGGTTCACTGGAGACACCCAGGGTGGTTGGGCCCTTGGCTAAGGTTTTCCAGTTGCCCCAAACTTTCCCAGCCCAACACTTCTACTATATGATAAAATGCTTTTTAAACTGAGGACTGTACAATTCTTTGACATTATTCTGCTTCAATGTTGAGTAGATATTGTTGGATTTGTAAATCTAAATGTCACGCTTCCACTGATTGGCCAGATTCACAATAAATTACTTAGACCCAAATATATTGTGATACCAGTCTGACCCCATTACTAGATCACATCATCAGCTGCAGCTTCTCCCATGAATATGCAGAATAAATTCCTATAACATTTTCCTTCAAATAATTTCCTTAAAGAAAGAACAACTTCAGCAGAAAAAGTTGCTATCATATTAAAATGACCATATTTTCTATTTATATTCTTCCTGTAAAACAAAATATGTTTTTCCAGGGTCATCTTTTCAACTTTCTGTCTACCAAAAAACCAACAGGGTCCTCCTACAGGATGTGGAATTCTAATTTGCATTCAATAAGAAAAATATATTAGCTACAATATTGTGCAAACAAAGGTTTGCTAGATAAGGCTGGACCATGAAGGTTTCAGTTCGACTAACAGCAGCTTAGACACCCCTGTACAGCCAGAAAAAACACTTTATATTGGATGTTTTTTTACTTTAGCATGTTCATTTTGTTTTTCCCCAGGACCCCACACAAGTAAAGATAGCCCTGTTGTAATACTACAGGTTCAATGTGTACCTGTATATGCATTATAGTAGTGATAACTGTTGGTGTTGAAATTGCAAAAAGATTCTGTTAACATAATTTTGTACAAAAAATGTAAATATTTAATTTTTTTCTTAATTTCCCATATTCCTTGCAGATGACTGACGTTTTTACTATTTCAGATGAAGTTTTCAGACCGTGCAGCATTTGCAGAACTCGATGCTAAAGGTTTGCATTTAAGAAACCAGTATACACTACATTATTTCATTGATGTGCTAGGATCCAATATGACCCCAGAAACCAATATGGAGGAATCAACAGATATAGACAATATTAAGGGGGTTACTGTATTTATCAAATGTCGAATTTTAGAATAATGTGAATTTTTTAAACTCTAATAAATTATATTTTATTTACAATATCGAATGGTCTAAGATTGAATTGAATCGTAATGACCCCAAAACTAGAAACAGCAAAAAACCCTTGAGTTTTGCGTGTCAAATGTGCAACAATTTTTTTTTGACGAGCAACAATTTTTTAGACATGCAACAATTTTTTTCTCCCATTGGAGTTTATTGGGCATCATTTTTGCAGCAAAATTAGCTAAAGTTTGGCTCATTGCTACTATTAATGTCTTCAAATAGTTCAAGGGACCTCTGTCATTGACTTCTACATGAAATTGGCAGGTTTCAGGTTGGAAATATTTGAATCAGAACTGTTTCCAGGGTCAAGTTGTCATAAACCTCACATTCAATTTCAAATTTGAGTTCGTCTTTTTAAATTTGGATTTGTGAGTTTTGACCAAAAACATTTTTGAAAATTGGAATTCAAATTTACCATTCAACCCTTAGTAAATCTGCCCCTAGCAGTTTTTATGATAGCGTTTGAGGATGGGTGTATGAATGCCAAAAATTACTTCTCGTTTAATTTATTACTGCTATGTGAGGCTTGCCTTCAAGAGACACACCTGAAAGTAAATGTACTTTCTCCAACAGGCTTTGTAAACAAAACATACTATGTTATGTAGTTTCCCCCTCATTTTTTATCATGTTTTGAAATCCTTTGAATTTATATGTCTGTAAATGTTACAACAGGCCCGTTTTGCATACCTTTTTTGACATATGTAAGCCAGTTTGAAATTGATTAAGAGACTGTGGCCTCTATTTATAAACTATCAAAGTACAATTGTCAAAAAAGTCAAAGAAGGAATTCCCTATTTATAAAATATCAAAATGTTTATGTTGAATTGAAAGAAAAAAAGGTGAAGTTTAACGTTTAAACAAAAAATAAACTAGAATGTCACTAGCCCTATTATTTATAGCATGTCACTATTTACAGGTAGATAAATACTGAATACAGGTCAAGGTAAGAAAACATGTTGGAAGCATAAAGTCACATGCCGCCATAGTTCCCTTTATTGATCAAAATATAAGCAATGCAATTAAATGTCTGGTTGAGATCTGATAACATGGAGGTTATTTACTAAAACTTGAGTTTATCTAATTTTTTTATTAAATAAAGTCGACCTAATGCCCCTCCATGAATTTAACTAAGTTATCAATAATTCTTCTCGTTAAAGTCGTAATGAATAAACTTTCCGTCAAATTTGTGCATTAATTTTACGATTGTATGATTGACGCTCTGAAAGCTGGACTCTAGAATTGTCTCCATAATTTATTGGATTATTGGATGGAGACCATTGTTATGCTTATGCAGAGGCGGGCCAGGCAATTACTTTGACTTTCCATTCTACACTACCTAGATGTCCCTGCTCTCTCCACACTCCCTGTCTCTCATCACTGTCTAATTGTGTAGTGGTGTTGTAATTGTGCCAGTGCATATGCCCCATTCTGCCATATAAACAAGATTTTAGCATAATGCAAAGTTTTTCTTAATAAGGGTAAGGACACACTGGACGATTTGTCGCCAATGTTTTTAAAAAGCAAATCACGGCGACATATCGCTTGTTTTGTCTCTGAACAAAACCAAATGAAAGACGCCAGCTCCTGTGCCCACAGCGCGTTTGTGAATCGCCTGTAGCTCCAAAACGTCCTGAGACCCTTTTCCTAGCGATTTATCAGAAATAGCATGTACTTAGAAAAGCACTGAAATCTCCTAGACACTCACACACATACAGATAAGTAGCAGCAATTGTATTCAAATTACAATGCGAACGCAATGACGCAAGAACGCAAAAAACGCAAAGACGCCAGGTTACAGCGGGAAGCACAAACCGTTTCCGGTTTGGGTGGAGCACGTACCACACAGAGTAATGGGATACAAATAGCTCTGTGCCAATAGTCGCTGTGAATCGTCTGTTCAAAAAAGACAATCGTCTTGTCGCCGCGATTTACTTTTTTAAAAATCGTCCAGTGTGTCCTTACCCTAACAGTGTCCACAAAATGGCAGCTGCCTGCTTGCTGCGATTGTGAATTCCAATACAAGATTACAAAACATTTTATAGTGTAAATGAAATTTATTTTGCTAGCATCTTAAAATAGTTTAGCATCACAACATAGGATTTGGAATTATTTCTTAAAGGACCAGTAACATCAAAACATTTTTTTTTAAAATAATTTGTTAGTCTACATTGAAAAAAAAAAACAAGACAAATTAAACTTTAAAATCACAAACTCTGCTTGCGCTCCTCTTTAGAAAGCAATTGGGCGATCCATCGTGTGGCACTCAAATTCTCCTCCCTGCCTTCCTTACAGGAGGTAGCCAGGGAGAAGAAATCGAGTGCCGCACGACGGATCATTGCCCTGTTGCCTTTTCTGAAGAGGAGCGGAAGTGGAGTTTCGTTAAGTTATTTTTTATTAAAGGCTTTGTGATTTTAAAGTTTATTTTATTTGTCTTGGTGGTTTTTTTTTCAATGTATGCTAATGTTTTTTTTTTCTTTTTTAATTGATGTTACTGGTCCTTTAAGGTGATGGGTCCTATTTAAATTTTTTTCACCAGCACTCTCAAGTGCCGCAATCAAACACTCAATGTTGAGGAGAAATTCATGTGCAGTACAGAAGGATGCTTTAATGTCTACAGTTCCCTATCTGTGAGTTCCTCTGTGATCAAAATGTGATCAAACACGGTAGGCCACAACAGAGTATTGCTGGAACTACAGACATCAGCATTCTAGAGCTATATCCTCTTACCAGAAGAAATGGACCCCACCTGTCCAGAGAAAATCAGTCGGCCAACACCAAGCTAAAGTGTTTTGATCAACACATTTCTTCAATGACCAAAAAGCATCTAATGTTGGAAAACCTAAGCCTTAAATTTAAATATTGTTCCTAAATCCTCATTAAAGCTTATGTTTTCCTTCTTCAAAATGTCTCTTGTTCAGAGAATCACCCCAGTCAAATTGACCCCAGTGCTGAAGTAAGTGAAGAGTAAAACCTACAGAATATTAGACCATGAAATAATGATGCAGCTCACAGTCATGTGCTACAATTTCTCGGCTGTTTTGCATACAAGGTCATCTGCCCCAAGGGATCCCTTTCAGACATCCATTTTTTGTGGTAATGCAAATTATAAGATACCAGGCTTGTGATAGAAGACAGATGTAGGATTCCGGCCCTCTAACAGAGCAATAAAACATGCAAAGGCTGGACTGACAAGGCAAGCTGTGAGCTATTTGGAATAAAATGTTAACTATTTACTGGTGTATGTGTGTCTTTGGATGTATCAGGCTTACAGCTTTTTTTGAGGGCAAGGTAAAACTTGGGTAGTGTTATACTACTAATTGCAGACAGAGAAGGAAAAATTGTCCAAGCCAGAGAATTCTGTAGATGAGGTATTAGCCAGTACAGAGTTAAATTGTTGTGTTGCTTTTGGAGCAGGACTGGGTAGGAGAGCATCCCTCTACCAAGGAGTTTCAATGGGGTCTATTCCCTGAGGGCAGAGATACCAGTCCAGGAAATGAAACATGCAGTAACGGGGATAGAGAGGAATGCCTATGTATTGTAGAACACAGCCATTCCCAGGGTATGAGCTGCATTAATCTAAAAAAAGTTTTTGTTTTTCTATTAATGCAGCTCATAGCCTGCGAATGACTATGTTCTACAATAAATAGGCATTTCTGCCTAGGAATAGAGCACACAAATTGTGAATAAAAGTTTTTAATATATGAATTAATGACATAAAAAAGCTCAAGCGAGGTATAAATACCAATACACAATAATGATAATTAGTATAGGACCAGATGGGCTAGGGCAGGGGCGTAACTACCGGGGGAGCAGGGGGTGCAACTGGGCCAGGGCCCGCACCCCCGCAGGGCTGGAGTTGGCTGCAGCGCGAGATAAAAATCACACGGACGAGGGTGGGGGCGGGCCCAGCTGCATGGCCCGCACCAGGGCCCGCCCCACCTAGTTCCGTTTCTGGGCTAGGGTGTCCACCAACAATTAATGAATGTATATACACAAAATTGGGACTTCACCCCCGGCCCATGTAATCCAAATTTACTCAATTAGGAATAAATAACATCTGAAATTGCAGTAAAATTAAAAGGCAATATTTATTCAACACTATGCCAAGGTACCTTATCTAAAAACAATTAAAAACCAAGCAGCGCTGCATGTGGAGTTAGGGATCTCTTAATGCAGCGATCCCCAACCAGTAGCTCGTGAGCAACATGTTGCTCTCCAACCTCTTGGATTTTGCTTTCAGTGTCCTCAAAGCAGGGGCTTATTTTTGAATTCCAGGCTTGGAAGCGAGTTTTAATTGCATAAATACTAAGTATAGTGCCAAGTAGAGCCTCTTGTAGACTGCCAGTCCACATAGGAGCTACCAAATAGCCAATCACAGCCCTTATTTGTTACCCCAAGGGACTTTTTCATGCTTGTGTTGCTCACCAAATCTATTTACATTTGGATGTGGCTCACGGGTAAAAAAGGTTGGGGACCCCTGCCTTAATGTGAATACTTAACCCCATCCACTGATTCGAAGAATCAAGTGTGTGTGAGTCAGTATATGAAAGTATAGAAATAGCTGCATAACTGTCTTTGTGTGTGTCTCTGAAGACTGATAATTAAAAAATTGTCATGGTATATGATTAGGTGGGCGGCCTGAAAATGTCTAATAAGATCGTAGGCAATTGTTATGTATGGTAGATCCCAAGGTCCATGAGATGCATGATCCACAAAGTTAGGTGAAACACCCTCTATGCCCATATATCCTTATACAGCAGGCGTACTGTAATGATGGTGATTTAGGGGTTTACATGAGACAAAGTCCAGGTGTGCACTTGAAGGAGCCCAATAATGTGTAAATGGACTGGTCGTTACTTAGGTCCAAATAGGTGGAATTAGCAAATGGGCAATCACCATGTTTAAAGCCGAGGCTAACTGGTAGTTCAATGGGGTACTCCCGTCTCCCAAAATAGCCCGCCTCTGTGGAACATAAAGTATATTACCAATCAAAATGTCCAATGAACATTTGAAATTTTTGGTCGGTAATATACTACATTGTTGGTAGTTGTATCTCACTAGGCCTGTAACAACTAAGGGATTAGCAGCAGCTGGCTGAGACAAAGTAAGTTTCTGGAGTAGTAACTGTGCCAAATAGCTGTTTAGAAAGACATATACATCAATCTGACACTGGGATTAGAATAAGATTGTGGGCAATGCAATATAATCTTCTTTCAGACATGTGAACAGTAAATGCTACTTGCTGGTTGGTTCCTATGGCTAACTAGAGGACAGCCTTGTGGCTTTCATGACATTGCCCCTATATTTAGACCCAAGATAGTTTAAGATTCAAGATCAAGGGTCATCACCTATAGGATATTTCCTCATTGTAGAGTTACACACTGTGAATATTGTATATATAAACACATTTCTAATTCTAAACTAGAATTCAATACTGTAGTTTCTCCTCTCACAACAAAATCAAAGCAAATGAACAAGTCTGGTTGTGTTTGTTGGAATACTTTGTAAAACTTTTGTTTTACCTGAGGAAAGGATAACAGTGGTTTCAAATAAGAAACATTATCAGGGTAGAAGTTGAAATACCACATTTGATGCTGATATTCTGCTTTAACTTTGTGATATTTCCATTAGGGTTGGCCAAATATAACGTGAATAAATCTTCTTCAAAGGCAGAAACTGATAGAAGACTGCAATATTTTCCATAACATACAGTTATTCAGAATTACTGCGATACAAAGAGTTTAGGTTGGTATGTATGTACTACTACAGTTATTCATGCCTATGAATGAGTGCGGTCGTGCAAGAATGTGACGATCTGTGTAAAATATGTTGACAGCTAAAGGAAACAAGGAATTTAATCTAACCATAAATACCTTGCCTGAGGTTCTAAAACATATATAATAATAATAAAAAAAAAAAAAATATATATATATATATATATATATAAAAATATATAAAAAAAATATGTATGTATATGTATAAAAATATATACATATGCGGGAACAAAGTGTTTCACTATGGAGCACTACCCTTAACTGTATACCAATAGTGATGGGGAGACAAGAAATGTTTTCGTGAAACTGTGGTGAACATTCGCCGGCAGAAAATTTGCAGCGACAAAAAAATTGTCACGCACATAATAATTGGCATGCATCAAAATTATTTGGGCGCCCATTGACTTTAATGCATTTGGACAAACCAGTAGTGTGAATAAAAAATGTTGATTGCGTCAAAATTATTTTGATGCCCATTAACTTCAATGCATTTCGCAAATGTTTTGACGAAGTGAAATGGGACATATTCGCCCATCACTTTATACCAACTGTCCCGGGTACACGAATAGAGACATATAAAAGGACCACATTCACAGGGAGCTGCTCAAGTGCTTTATTTACAGAAGTTCCAATGTTTCAAGCACAAACTGAGGAAGAGCTCTTTATAAAGGGCTGAGCAATGAGTCCTTTATGAACAAACCCCTTCCCTTTCCTGGGTGCAGTGTGTCAGGCTTTCAGATAAGGAAGAACTCATTGTACAAGGGGCTTATCTGTGGCATGGAAATTTAAATAACTCGCAACAATAAATACAGCATACATAACTAAATATTGCATTAAGCTGATAAGTAAAATACCATAAAAAGGACGCTTGCAGCTCTGTCTTTTCCTGTTGTTGTTAGCTATAAATTGTTAGCCAAAATTATTACATCTGAAGAACAACATATAATCCAGACATTTAAAGATAATGCACTATATAACTGTAGGATACTTTGAAGGCAAATGTTTATTGGAAGAAAATATGAGAAAATAATCTACAGTGTGATATACTATACTGCTGGTGGTAACCAGGGCATCTTCAGAAGATATTAATTCTCCATTTGCAAGTCCAGGATGATGAGTGGGAACAAAACCAGAATGGCTAAAGCACTTACAACACCCTCTGTCGTCCTGTAAACATGCAATGAAAATGAAAGGTCATGTTTAGGGACCATATTTTCCACTACAGTATAAAGATCTGCAATGGGACACAAAGAAAATAATGGAGATCGTGCAAATGGAGATCGCGTAAATGTGTTTTTGGAAGAGATAAGCAGTATAGTTCAGTTTAATCACACAGAGAGCCTGGGTTTATCTGGGTCTTCAATTTTGTTCTAGTTCATTCTATTCGGTTTATGTGCTGTTCAGACACACTGGTTTCATAAACTAAAGAGAAACAATAAATGTTGTTTTAATCTAATCAACCAGAATGATCCCTACAACTTCATTAACTTTTAGCTCTTGTTTTAAGCAGTAGGTTTTTCCACCCTCTCTGTTAATCGAAGAAAGACTTGACAGGGCTAGAGTGGCAGGCCTTTGTTCCACTCCTCTATGTTGTGATTTGACTTAAGGGTCTTCCAGGGTTAAAGGCTTTGTGTCGGGTCTTGTTGTTTGCTTACCAGTTAGTTTTCCAAGGGGCAGGAGGACCAACAGCATTCCAGCTTCCCTCCCTACATGTTTTGTGCTGCAGTTGGTGGGATGGTGCCTTAAAGGGCATCTAAAGGCAAAAAAATAAAATCCCATTTTTACTTTCTTTAATGAAATAGAAACATTTCTCCAATATGCTTTAATTGAAAAATGTGTACCGTTTTTATAAGAAACCTGACTGTATGCTGTGAAATTCTCCCTTCATGTATTGCTGTGGATAGCAATTGTCAGACGGTCCCTAACTGCTGAGCAGGGAAACAATCATACTTATGAACAGCAGGGGGAGCCCCAGCCATGCAGAACTCAAGCAGCTTTGTTTATGACGATCCCTAAGTAGCTCAGACCACACTGAGCATGTGCACAGTCTTAGTCTTGCAAAGATGTTTAACAAAGTTACAAGATGGTGTCCCCCTGTAGCCAATTTGAAAGCATAAATTATTTGTTTGATTAGGCCTGTGGCGCAGTAAGTTAATTTTTATATATAGTATGCAAAATACAGCATTTCTAGCCTTATTCTATTTTAGACTTTACATTCCCTTTAACTCTGAGCCAAAAGGATAATATACATGGACAGTTAATAAGGTAAGTGCATAACTGGGTAGGTCTGAGGTCCTGGGGGAGGTGGACAGCCTTGAATGGATCCCAATATGTGGCGTTGCTCTACTACTGTTAAGGTTTATAGTAAAAAAAATGTTTTCTATTAGTTATGTTTTAATACACATTGATTTAAAATATTATAGTGTTTTGGTTAATAAGTAATTATTCTTTATCCCCCCCTCCAATTTTTGGTCCAGTTATTGGTAGGTGTATAAGTAGGTTATGGGTGATAATGCTGCACACTGTCTTATTTCTTTGCCTGCCATTGTTCAATTAATCACAAGTATATTCAAGTCCCAGTGCAGTAAATGCCATTGAGCCTTTCAGATAAAGAGAAGTTGATCCTGCTTTGTCCTGTGGCAACATGGCTCCAATAGTGAGAGTGTATCTAGAATCCCTATCATAAAGGCTGCTGTGATCAGAGAAAAAGGGGTGAAGGAAAACATGTTGCCCCAAAAGTATATCACACAATACTGCACATTATTTCAGGTTAAAGTAAATACTCTTTCTAGTGAGAGTATCGCTTTGTTATTTCTGCACAAACACTAAACATTTCTACGCATACAAAAAGCTGTTATTTTTACTGAATTCAAGGGGATTTAAGTATAGACACAAACTAAGCCATCCGCGATGCTAAATCCAAGCGTGTTCCAACATGTTTCAACGTTCTACTATAATTCCTTGTGTGCTGTAGGGAAACTTTGCCATGAAAACCCAATAACGTCCCAAATCTCTGCATGAAACTGTACAATTAATTCAGAATCTAAATAAAAACTCAACAAAAGATGAAAGCAGCTCAAATTAATTAACTTTTTTCTTTGCAAGGCCGTACAAGAAGTTTGGTACTTTAATTTAAAATCTCATAGGGAGTAAATGGAAATCCTTTACTTCCTTTACATCTTTCACAATTACTGTATGATTTTCTTTTAACTTGATCCAAAAGCTATTTTCCCAATCATATGATTTGAGTTAAATATCATAAATGAAGCTTGATGGCATTTCTTTCACAAATAATTACATCTAAATAAACCAGCACTGAATGCTGACTTAAGTAATGCACAAAATCCAAACACCATGGTATACGATATTGAGGGACTTCTGGCAGGGGGTGACAGAGGGTTTCAAACACCCCCAATATTTATGAATTTCAAAGTCCATAGCATTATGGCTTTTATAGACTATGACCACTGTTAATCAGCTTGTGTAGGAAGAATGATCTGATGCCAAGACCTGTTAGTCATGAACAGGAAATTATATTATTACTTCTGCACAAGATGTTGGTCCTTTCATTCTGAACATCAGTTAGAACATAGTGGAAAGATCTGAATAGTGGTGCTATGGTAGCTAAATAATCCTTATTTTGATCTCCATATAACCAAGAAATTATGATTGCTGAGCACAGTACCCATAAATGGCACCATGAGTTGCTAGTCAATCCATTTTTTTCATAGGGCTAGTTTACTGTTATCTGGAAACTTAAGTGCTATTACTTCTGTATCAGTGTCATAGATTCTACAATACTCAACTAAAAAGGTTAAAGTAGAACTTTTGGAGAACACAAATGTCTACAAGATGACCCAACGTCATGATATGTACCAATGTTGCAAGCTTATTTAGAGCATCTACACTAATGATGTAGGGGTGTCCATAGCTAGAAGCAGCGAGAGCATGTGGGCTTGACGCTAGGGCTATGGCATGTTCAGCATTACCCAGAATGCCCATGAAATCCTTGACTATGAACTACATGGACAGTTAGTAAGGTTAGTGCATGGTTAGGTCTGAGGTCCTGGGGGAGGTGGACAGCCTTGAATGAATCTCGATATGTGGCCTTGTTCAAAATGGTTTAAAATAGTGACCTAAAAGGTATCTGGTTCTAAAGAGTTGGGTCCAGACCTATGTACAGAAGTCATTACTAAGAAGCACATTTATAAACATAAAATTGTTGTGCACACGCGTGGAACTACAACGTAGGTTATCTGTCTGTCTCTCTATTTTAAATTTTTTATTTAACGTCTCTTTTCTTCTAAATGCCACCTAGCATGTAAATAAACTGGCACTCTTGTCATAGGATGAATCTATCAACATTTCCCTCTATTCTGCACAAAATTGAATTTCTTCCTCTACGGGGATAATAATAAATTCTGAAATCTTTTCAAACAGAGTTTCAGCTAACTATAGTAATATTGTATGGAAAAATGAGTCACTGATGACTTGCCTCAACCTGGGGTCCATTACCCTTGTGTATACTTTTATACTCAGTTGAATGCTTGAGCTTCAACAAAAATGTATCTGGTCAATAATATGTTCAAAAAATTATACCTACCCAATAAGTATAATAATAGTATATTATATTTAGTAAAATGTGTCAATTACTTGGAAGAAATGAGTGTATAAAATGTTGAAATTAAATTATTCAATGTTCCTCTTTTTCTTTTAGTCATCTGAGTATAGGAATTGCTGAGCAATACTGTTATTTTTGGCTGTTTAACTGTACTCATACAGAGCGAACAGTACAAAGATGATGGATCATAAAGTTCCACCTTTTTATTGGGCCAAAAAGTACACTACGATTTAGTAGCAGTTACAATACATTTTTTGTTATGGGTACAAACAGTGATGGATGGAATTGCCATTATTAAAGCTTCAGAAGGGGCATACACTGTAATTATAAAAACAGATATCAGGCATCATTGAGGATAGTATAAAACAAAAACTGACCATTCATTCTTTGAAATTAAAAATGTTAAGAAAGCATTCTCTACTGCTATATGTAAGGAAAGAAGAGCATAACAATCAAATCAGATCAAGACAATCTGCTACCATCCTAATGCACGGTTGATGGCTCTATTATCTGCAAGGTTCGTTAAAGAATTTTCCCAATAAGGGAATTTCTCACACTTAGATCACCGATCTACAGCTACCATTTATGACACATATCCTTACAAGAGAACAGTAAGATGTATAGTATACTGTGGGGAATGGCATTGCTGATTTTCAGAACATTTTTCATAAATGGTTTCCAGCTATTGGATCTGTTATTAGGAAACCCGGTACCAGAAAGCTCTGAATTATGGGAAGGCTGTCTGCCAATCCTTACTGGAAGCAAAACAGTCTAGTGGGTTTATTTAATGTTTACATGATTTTTTAGTAGACTTAAGGTATGAAGATCCAAATTACAGAAAGATCTGTTATCAAGAAACCCTCAGGCTCCCAACCTTCTGGATAACAGGTCCCATACCTGTATTACATCCTATTCCTGTACATTCTTTGTCATATTACATTTAAATTAGGAGCCAGTCCCTCTCCAATAAGGTTTATTACTCTTTACAAATCTCGTGCAAATCTTTAGCTAAGGAGCCGAAGGAGCTATTCATTTTTTTTATTTGTATATACTGTAGTTTCTGATCCGATAATGTACAGCCTGGGGTTAAGCACTGAAAATGGTACAACTTTACCCTCCTCTGGGGGAAGCTTGAGTAGAAGCTGGTACTGAGTAGAAGAATGTGACAGAGGCCACAAGTAAGGAAATAGATGTGCAGTGTCTATCTTCACATCTACTCATCTAATTAGCTCCTCATGACACATCATCTCTAGAACCTCAGGGTCAGACTGGCCAGAGGATAACCCGGACAAAAACCTGCATGAAATTATGTGCAAGAAAGAGGTACATGCTGGGGGGGGGGGGGTTGCAAAGGGGGATTTGTGGCTGAAGTGGGGGCCTGTGAGGATTTGCAGCCGGGACAGCGGACCTTTTGTTTTTATATGGTCATTGAACACATCTGTGACTTCTAATATCCTTATATTTTACAGTAGGGTATACATTATCATTATATTACTCAGAGTTCTGACCTGCAACTTGTTCCTTTATGTGGTCACTTGACTCCTTGGTGACTTGCCTTATTAAAGGAATTGTTCAATGTAAAAATAAAAACTGGGTAAATAAATAGACTGTGCAAAATATAAAATGTTTCTGATATAGTTAGTTAGGCACAAATGTAATGTATAAAGGCTGGAGTGACTGGATGTCTAACATAATAGCCAGAACACTACTTCCTACTGTTCAGCTCTCTTGGTTTACACTGTGTAACGATCGCCGCCCGGAGCAGGCCCAGGAGCTCCGGGCGGCGCGTCCATCCTTGCCGGCGTCGCTCCCAAAATGGCGGCGCCCATGGCCGCCACGTGGGTAGCGGCGCCGGGCGATGACGTCAGCGCGCCGACGTCGGCGCAGGAGCGTCGATGACGTCAGAATGGCGCCAAATTTGAATATAAAAACTCCAACTAGACACCAGAATGGCGCCCAAGAATAGGATTACTTTCCTGAAGCATATCCTGGGTTCCCTGTGTGCCTTATTGCCTAATCTTGTTCCTGCCTTGTATCCTGACCCTTTGCCTGGACTTTGGACCTTGTGTGTATTCTGCCTGCCTGTGAACTCTTGCCTGATCCTGACTATTCTTCGTTTAACCCTTTGGACACCGCGACCTTGTACCCTCAAGAGGGCTTCCTCCTTGATCCAGACAACCTCCCTGGAGGGAGCTCCCGGCTCCCTGACATTATTCTTGGGCCATGGATCCCACTGAGGAAGCTCAGCCAGATTTCGGCAGGGCCTTTCGGGGCCTGCATTCCCGCATGGAGGCATATGAAGCCCGGCAGAATTACGTGGGACACACGCTGGAGGCGATCCTGGAAAAGCTCTCCTTGTTGACACCAGCGCCCCTCCTGCCGGCACCTCCTCCGCAAGCAGCTGCTGCCATGGCTACCCAGCCCTCCACTTCTGGTCCACGTATTCCTGCTCCGCCTCTCTACGATGGCGATCCTCAAGCCTGTCGAGGATTTGTGAATCAGTGCCAGATTCGCTTTGCCCTGCACCCCACTGAATTTGACTCTGAACGTGCCAAGGTGGGGTTCGTGATTACTCGTCTGGCAGGGAAAGCTCTCGAGTGGGCATCTCCACACTGGGAGAAGCAGTCCCCACTGATGGATGACACAGAAGCATTTCTCAAAGAATTCCGGATCGTCTTCGATGCTCCCGGCCGGGTGACATCCGCTGCTTCCCGTCTGTTCCAAATCCGCCAAGGGAGTCGCAGTGTAGCAGAGTATGCTATCGAATTTCGTACACTTGCTGCTGAGACTCGTTGGAACAACGACGCATACCATACTGCATTTTATAATGGTCTCTCCCTCCGCATCAAAGATGACCTGGTCTCCCGTGAATTACCCACGCAACTTGAGGACCTCATCGCCTTAGCAGTCAAGGTGGACACTCTTCTGAGAGAGCATCAAAGCCTGAGAGATCGTGTCAGGAGGTTTCAACCCATATTGGCACCCCGCTTCCAGAGACCTCTCCTGCAGGCTCCCGTCACCCCGCCTGACCGAGCATCCATTTCTCTCCAGGAGGAACCCATGCAAGTGGGAAGAACTCACCTCACTGAACAAGAGAGACTCCGTAGACGGATGTCAGGCCTGTGTCTGTATTGTGGCGGACATTCCCACTTCGCCAATGCCTGTCCTGCAAAGGCTAAGAGTTTTGTACCCCGAGGTATGTCTATGGTAACTCATGTAGGGGGCACTACTCAAAAGTCTCGTGATAAGTCTCAGGAGAAGACTCTAGAAAACTCACACAGGTTTCTCCTTCCCTTCCAGATTCGTCTGACTGATAAGACCATCTTCGGGAATGCTTTCATTGATTCCGGTGCTGGGGGTAACTTCATAGACGCTCTCTTTGCTAAGCACATGGGAATTCCCTTATTTCCTTTGCCTTCTCCCATGCGGATCGTTGCCATAGATGATAAACCCCTGGAGTCTGTACTCACGATGACCACTGGCGAACTACCCGTGCAGGTTGGGACCCTGCATAGAGAGAGACTTTCGTTTCTTATTATCTCTTGTCCCGCTGTTCCAGTTGTTTTGGGTCTCCCCTGGCTGCGCCTGCACAATCCCACCATAGACTGGTCCACAGGGCAGGTTTCTCGTTGGAGCCCATTCTGCCAACAGCATTGCCTTCCTGCAAAACCCCTCAAGAAGGTAACTATCTCCTCAACCGAGTTAAAATCTCTTCCCTCCTGTTATAAGGAATTCTCCGATGTGTTCTGTAAAAAGTCTGCGGAATTCCTTCCTCCACATCGCTCCTACGACTGTCCTGTCGAACTCCTGCCAGGAGCCATGCCCCCTAGAGGTCGCACTTACCCTCTCTCTCCTGCAGAGACTACCGCAATGAAGGAATACATCCAAGAAAATCTCCAGCGGGGGTTTATCCGCCCTTCTACCTCTCCTGCAGGGGCTGGGTTCTTCTTCGTGGAGAAGAAGGACGGAGGCCTTCGGCCATGTATAGACTACCGGGGCCTGAATAAAATCACTGTAAAAAACAGGTACCCATTGCCCTTGATTGCAGAGCTCTTCGACCAGCTGAAGGGGGCGAAGATATTCTCTAAGTTGGATCTCCGGGGGGCCTACAACCTCATTCGCATCCGTGAGGGTGACGAATGGAAGACGGCTTTCAACACTCGTGACGGGCACTATGAATATCTCGTTATGCCCTTCGGCCTATGCAATGCCCCTGCCGTCTTCCAGGAGTTTGTTAATGATGTGTTCCGAGATCTCCTAGGAAGGTTCGTAGTCGTATATTTGGACGACATCCTGATCTTCTCCAAGGACCTTGAAAGTCATCGCTCCCAGGTGAAGGAGGTACTCTCTCGTCTGAGGAAGAACTCTCTCTTCGCCAAGTTGGAGAAGTGTGTCTTCGAGGTATCCAAGATCCCCTTCCTAGGGTACATTATCTCTCCAGAGGGATTTGAGATGGACCCCGTGAAAGTGTCGGCCATCCAGGAGTGGCCTCTCCCACTGAGTACCAAGGCAATCCAGAGATTCATCGGATTTGCTAATTATTATCGACAGTTTATTCGGGGGTTCTCTTCCCGCATTGCACCTATCCTGGCCCTCATCCGGAAAGGGGGTAAACCCAGCTTGTGGCCCCCATCTGCCATTGAAGCTTTTCAGTCCTTGAAAGAGGCCTTCACATCCGCTTCTGTCCTCCGACACCCCAATCCTGAACTACCCTTCTGCATCGAAGTTGATGCTTCTGAAGTCGGAGCCGGAGCCATCTTGTCTCAGAGACATCCCGCTGATGGGAAGTTGCACCCCTGTGCTTGTTTCTCCAAAAAGGTCTCGTCCGCAGAACAGAACTATGATGTCGGGAACCGAGAACTCTTGGCTGTTAAACTTGCCCTTGAAGAGTGGCGTCACCTCTTGGAGGGTTCTCTGATTCCTGTTCAGATTTACACCGACCATAAGAATCTCGAGTTCATCCAGTCCCTTAAGAGGCTAAACCCCAGACAGGCAAGGTGGGCTCTCTTCTTCTCTCGATTTAATTTTATCTTGACTTATCGCCCAGGCTCCAAGAATCGGAAGGCCGATGCCTTGTCTCGTAGCTTCACTCCGGTGGACCGCTCTCCTGAAAGACAAGAGCCAATCATCCCTCCAGTCAAGATTATTGCCTCCCTGTATCCACAGTTTGCCGACCAAATCCTGGCTGGTCAGTCTTCTGCCCCTTCAGATACTCCCATTGGGATGGCATTTGTTCCTCCTGAGCTGCGTCTGCCTATCCTGCAACAGACCCATTGCTCCAGGCAGGCCGGACACCCTGGCCCAGCTAAGACTCTTGAACTCTTACGACGCCTGGTCTGGTGGCCTGATATCCGCAAGGATGTGAAGGACTTTGTTGCTGCTTGTAATGTTTGTGCCACATCCAAGTCAAGTCACTCCCGCCCCAGTGGGTTACTACAGCCTTTGCCGGTTCCTTCCCGTCCTTGGACCCACCTGTCCATGGATTTCATTGTCGAACTTCCTCCCTCCTGTGGGAACACTGTGATCTGGGTTGTCATTGATCGCTTCTCCAAAATGGCCCATTTCTGCCCTCTGAAGAAGTTGCCCTCTGCGGTGGAGTTGTCCCAGCTATTCATCCAGTACATCTTCCGCCTGCATGGTTTCCCGGTGGAGATCGTCTCCAATAGAGGCACCCAGTTTACTGCCAAGTTCTGGCGTTCCTTATGCAAAGACCTGGGAATTGTTCTTCAGTTTTCATCTGCATACCACCCGCAGATGAATGGGGCAGCTGAACGTGTCAACCAAGCCCTGGAACAGTTCCTGAGGAACCACGTATCCCTCTGCCAGGATGACTGGTCTGATCTCCTCCCATGGGCGGAATTCGCTCATAATAATGCTTGTCATTCCTCTACAGGAAGGTCTCCGTTCATGTCGGTATATGGTCAGCATCCTCAAGCTTTTCCCCAAGACTTGCTATCTGACGTCCCGGCTGCTGACGATTCCGCAGCCCATATGTCTGCTATTTGGGCTGCTACCAAGTTGAACCTAGAGAAGAGCGCTCTTGTTCATAAGACTTTCGCGGATCGTCGTCGAAGATCCTCTCCGCTCTACAAGGTGGGTGATAATGTCTGGCTCTCTTCCAGGAATATCCGGTTGAAGATCCCATCTCCCAAGTTGGGTCCAAAATTCGTGGGACCATTTCCCATCTTGGAGATAATCAACCCTGTGGCTGTCAGACTCCAGCTTCCACCAGAGATGAGAATCCCCAACGTGTTCCACGTGTCTCTGGTGAAACCCGCCATCACCAACCGGTTCTCTGGCGGTCAGTCTCCTCCTCCTGCCATCTCTGTGGAGGGTCAACTCGAGTACGAGGTGGAGAAAATCTTAGACTCCAGAGTCTCCAGAGGGTCCCTTCAGTACCTCATTCAGTGGAAGGGCTTTGGCCCTGAAGAATGCTCCTGGGAAGGACACCGTGATGTTCACGCTCCTCGTCTGGTGAGGGAGTTCCATTCCAAGTTTCCCCAGAAGCCAAGTCCTGGTGGTCCGGGGTACTGTAACGATCGCCGCCCGGAGCAGGCCCAGGAGCTCCGGGCGGCGCGTCCATCCTTGCCGGCGTCGCTCCCAAAATGGCGGCGCCCATGGCCGCCACGTGGGTAGCGGCGCCGGGCGATGACGTCAGCGCGCCGACGTCGGCGCAGGAGCGTCGATGACGTCAGAATGGCGCCAAATTTGAATATAAAAACTCCAACTAGACACCAGAATGGCGCCCAAGAATAGGATTACTTTCCTGAAGCATATCCTGGGTTCCCTGTGTGCCTTATTGCCTAATCTTGTTCCTGCCTTGTATCCTGACCCTTTGCCTGGACTTTGGACCTTGTGTGTATTCTGCCTGCCTGTGAACTCTTGCCTGATCCTGACTATTCTTCGTTTAACCCTTTGGACACCGCGACCTTGTACCCTCAAGAGGGCTTCCTCCTTGATCCAGACAACCTCCCTGGAGGGAGCTCCCGGCTCCCTGACACACTGACTGGTTACCCTGGTAACTTGAAAGGGGGGCACATGGGTCATATCTGTTGCTTTTGAATTTGAGCTGAATGCTGAGGATCAATTACAAACTCACTGAACAGTTATGTCCCATGTGGCCCCCCTTCTAGTCACTATCTAACTCAGAGTTATAGAGCTGAAAAGCAGGAAGTAGTGTTCTGGCTATTTTGTTACACATCCAGTCACTCCAGCCATTACATTTTTGGCTAACTAACTATATTAGAAACATTTTTTATTTTGCACAGTCTATCTATTTACACAGTTTTTATTTTCACACTGAACTGTTCCTTTAATAACCGTTGGGAGTACATTAGCCTGTATTTAGAGGTCTAATACGTTTTATGGGGGGGGGCTTCCTTTCTTAGCAGAATAACTCAAATAACCAATTCCAGCACAAACAAAAGGTAACAAAACAACAGACTCTGGCAAACACCCTGGATGTAGAGAAACAGAATTTCCATTAAAGCCAGGTATTTTTAAAGAGTGAGCACCTAGGCAAAGAGTGCAACCCCCCCCAAGGATGTATTAGACCTAACTGTCAATAAAAAACTGACTCCAACTCCAACTACTGCATGAAGACAGAATGAAAGAGACAAGTTTCTCAGAGGGAGAGTGAAAAGTAACTTGATTATTTCAAAAATGGCACAGAATTTTTAATTGATTATATATAGAAATGTTCTTATTTCAGCAAGTTTATATTATATTTTCATTTTCACAAAAGATTCCCTTTAATTATAGTGTGACATTTCATAAAGATTCAATCTCACAACAAAGGGAAATACACTGAAGTGAGCATCTTGGCATCCTCATGACAATCAGGAAAGTTCTAATAAAGTAGAAAATACAGTATCTCTCCGGATTCCCCAGTTCAGTTTTTAAAAATTCTGCCTTCCATTCCTGAGTTGACTACTGCTCTATGGCTGAAGGTGCTTTGTCAAGTTTTAGATGTTCTTGGATATTAAAGTAAGGATGAAGACAACATTTCATAATAATAGGTAATCATTTTAATACATTTTAATTAACCTATTTATATCTAAATAGTCTTTATTTATTTGCTATAAAATAATCTCACTGCATACGTCATCTGAGCAAGCAGTTGAAGGCCATTGAATGATTGTTCGTGAATCCACAGGCAAATGATTCAACACCATCTTAAATATGACCTTTTGTCTATCTGGTAGCAAATTTCAGACCTTTGCCTGAATCCCGGACTATAATGAATGCAATGATCTGGAAATCACAAGTACAAATTGTTATGGTGCATAAAAGACAATAATTGGAGCTCATTAGTCACAGAGATGGGAAACTTCAAAATGGCTAAGCACCTTTGTTATATCAAGTTAAAACAGAACAATTTCAAACCTGACAATAAACAGCAAAAAACACGGCATGCATTGGGCAAGAAATAAGCTCAAGGCACTGGTAATTTGTAGTGCAATTCTATTTCATTGACAGAGAATTCAATGTAGAGCTTTAACCCTAGTTTCACAACAATATAATCAAAATAAAAATATATGTACAGTATATAGTCAAGACACCTGATATCCAGAAAGCTATTGATTATGGGAAGGCCATCTCCCATAGACTCCACTTTAAGAATTTTTTTAATTTCCTTTTTCTCTGCAATAGTGATGGGGGAATTTGTCCCGTTTCGATTCGCCGAAAAATTTGTCAAAAGCCAATTTTTGAAGCCCACGTCAATTCTGCTGCTCACGTCAATTTTGACGCCGGCGTTAATGTCAATGGGCATCCGAATAATGTTGACACATTACGGTTTTGATAAGAGAGACTTTTCTGATGTGTGTGGCAAATTTATTCGCCCCTCTGTAATAATAAAACAGTACTGCTATTTGCAGTATTGCTCTTTGCGAATTCTGTTATATTCCCCCTTATTCTTTTAGATTGTGTGTAATAATAATAATAATAATAAGCAAGGCCCCACCAATTACCTTTATGCTAGTTTGTATTTGTTTGTATTCTATAGGTTTTGATGAGTTCACTCTTGTTGTAAAGCCCTGCAGAATAGAATACAGGTAGGGGACCTATTATCTAGAAAGCTCGGGACTTGGGGTTTTCCAGATAAGGGTTCTTTCCCTAATTTGGATCTTCATACCTTAAGTCTACTAGAAAATCATGTAAACATTGAATAAACCCAATAAGCTGGATTTGCTTCCATTAAAGATTAATTATATCTTAGTTGGGATCAAGTACAAGGTACTGCTTTATTATTACAGAGAATCATTTTTAAAAATTTTGATTATTTCATTATAATGGAGTCTATGGGACACAGCCAATCTGTAATTCGTAGCTTTCTGGAGAACAGGTTTCCGGATAACGGATTGGTAACAATAACTAATAGTGACATTGTAAAGGATTCAGTAGATAACGTATCTAAGATATTACAACATATATATATATATATATATATATATATATATATATATATATATATATATATATATATATATATATATATATATGTAAAACGTATATATAACTTATCTAAGACTAAGATAAGATATACATATGACTGAAACTCAAGGCTGTGCACAGATTCTAGTTCTGACTGGTTTGCCAATGTACTTTTTGTTTAATAGGATGGGAAGTGCCAATTTTCCTGCCAAATTAACCATGTACTTTTAAGATTTCTTTTTTTAATCTGCTATAAGACATGAAGTCTAAGCCCTGTAATTTTTTAAATGGCTCTATTAAAGCATCCGTAATGCTGTGTTGACATTTTCTGCAGGAGCCCATGCTGTTATTTGACTTTCTGCCAAAAAAACAAAATATGCTTTTATATATCCTTTTGTTGCTGTTTAACCAGCTAGTGTATTGGAGATTTTATGCATCACACATGAATATGGGCAAGAGTTTCCTCTTCATATGGGATACAAAGTTGCTTTGAATCTTTGTTTCACAGGGTTTACCTTAAGCAAGTGAAGTGTGGCTGGTAAATTAAGGGTTTTTTAAAAAAAAATTGGGACGCAAAAAACATCATGGATAAGTATTTATGGGATGCTAACTTGTGTTGTAAGCTTTCACTTTATATGTGTAACATTATTTTGGGAACCCTACACTCTGATTTACCCCCCACCACCTTGGATTACCTTGAACCTGCCCAGACAAGTTGCAACGAGTGACATGCACACTTTCTGTAGTGGTGGAGGAAGGGTTAACTACATTGTGTTCATACACAGAACTTGGTCGCTTGAATAACTTGGGTGCCTGTGGCTCTCAAAACAAAATGATAACTCTTTATTGACTAAATGGTTAACAATCTCTTTGATGATTAGATAAATGCTTAATATTATTCACATCTATGCATATTATTGCCTCTCTGTCTCCTCTGTGCTTTTTCTCTGATCTTCATACTCTCTTAATTCCTCCCCATCACACAGAATTTACCCCTTGAATTTGCAATATTACTAGTCCTATTGCCATATCAATGCTTCCCTACCTTTTGACAGCCTCTTGACTCTAAAGCTGGCCATAGACACAAAGATCTGATAGTACGATTCGAGGATTCGTACGATTTTTGAACCGTGTGGGGAGAGTCCCGACATTTTTCGTCCGGCGGAGATCAGTCGTTTGGACGATCGGACAGGTTAGAAAATTTCTGTTGGCTGCCGATAATATCTCTGCGTGTATTGCCGATCGTATGATTTTCAGTGGGAGACTGTCACTAGCTTTGGTTGGACATAGATATCGTATGATTGCTGTCAGGGGCAGAACATTGCTGATCTGTTCTTTTACTAATCTGACTGGTAAGACTTTGATCTGAATGGTTAGTGGAGGGTCGGGAGATGGGAAAGTCCGATCGTACGATGATTCGTACGATCGGATCTTTGCATCTATGGCCAGCTTAAATGACAGCATATAACCTTCATACAGTTTTCCCTTTGAAAAGTATTAATCAGAATTGCTAGTTATTGTTCAAACAAACCAAGCATATATTAATTACACCCAAAGTAAATATAGATTAGTATAATAACATTAGTATTAATATTACGTTTGCCAATTATTACAATAAGCAGCTTACCTTGTCTCTTCCACTTACCTTCTAGGTTCCTCCACTACAACCCTTCTCTTTCTCTTTCCAGAATGTAGTTTATAATATGTCCCTGTCCCAATGCAATTATATTTTATGCACAGGGTTGCTTCATATGAGGTACAGCAAGGTCATAATATTTAGATGTAGTGTATGGGGTAATGGATTCCCCCACTATCTGTAGTCCCACCTCTCAGAAATTTGACTCTGTCAAATACTTTCAGATCCCCAACCAGTGGCTTGCAAGCAACATTTTTATCACCAAACCCTCTGATGTTGCTCCCAGTTGGCTCTAAGCAGGTGCTAATTTTTGGATTTCTTACTTGAAGCAAGTTTTGGAGGCATAGAGCCCATGGGGCAGATTCACTAAAAAGAGAGGTGGCTAATGCTAGCAACTTATCACCAGTGTTACCATCTGCAGCAACATTGCCAATTCACTAACAGGCACCAATTCGCTAGCGAAAGAGACCGTTGCTATCATTCGCACTCTAGAGCCAGCCGACTTTTTGCTCTCGCAAAAGGTCGTTACTCCGCAAATTCAGTAAAGTGCAGATTTTACTGAACGTACCTCTTTCGCCACCTCAGACCAGGCGAAGTGCTAAAAAGCAGCTAGATCTTCCTCAATCTTCTGTCACTTCATCATATCCTGTGAGCTGAAAATGCATTAAAGTTCCAAAAACGCTGGTGACTTTTCCTTTTTTTAAGCGGGATTGGCTGCAAAAGTCCTGACAAACTTTTTTTGGGTAACCGGTTTTCTCCAGACATTTCATAACATATGGAACATTCATTTTACAATAGGCTCATGTCTAGGGCATTATATAAATTCACTTGTCTTTATTAAGGTTCCCCGGACATTTGTGAGAAAAAGTGGTAACTTCAAGCATTTGCACCAACATTTATATTAAAGACCTTCACACAACTTTAAATTGCCTGCCATATGCAAATTGACCTAATCGCAAGATCACTAGCGAATTTTCGCTAAGCACAAATCAACACTAGCGCATCTTTGCTATGAAATGCTCACACTGCCAAAGTAACACTAGCGAAACGTTACCAGCCTTCTGCGCCCTGGACGCAAGTTTGTGTATTAGTGAATCAGCATAGTGGTAGCAAATTTGTGCCTGGCGAAGTGGTGCAATGTGGGCAAAGCGGTCGCTGGCAACAATTTGCCCTTTAGTGAATCTGCCTCTATGTGTACTGCCAAACAGACCCACCTGTAGTCTGCCAGTTCAAAAAGGAACTATCAAAAATTCGAGCTATCTTTGTGTACTTCGACTAGGGGACCGTCCAAATTCTATTTGAATTAGAAAAAAAATAGAAAAAAAATAGAAAATTCTAATATCGAAATTTATCATGTACTGACTCTTTAAAATTTCAACTTAGACCATTTGCCATCTAAAACCTGCCGAATTGCTGTTTTAGCCTATGGGGTACCTCCTAGAACCTATTTGGAGTCAATTAGTGGAAAATATTTCGAAACAAATTCAATCAAATTTTCAATTCGATTCAAACGATCGAATACAGCCTATTCACCCGCAAAATTTTTTTTACAATTTTTAAAATAAATTTTGATTGTTTTTTTTTTAATCGAATTTCAAAGTTATGGGAGTTCAAAAAAACTCCCATTACTTCGTAATTTGACCCTTGATAAATCTGCCCCTTAATTTTTAAAGAGAGAGAAAACAGCTACAACTGTGCTACATTGCTATTAATATTACAGCATTTTTGTGGGTTTATAAAGACATCTAAATTATATGCAACTCTATCTCTATTTTTTTCAGGAATATAAGCCAAACTCAGTTGAACTTGTTACAATTCTGGATAAGATACTTTGTCAGATTTCATTTCAGCCTGCTCTCTTTACAGGCTCTTAGCGGCACATGTTTTCCTGAAAGCACTAAGAAAATAATTTATTGAGGATGTTTATTAAAATTACCATTCATCCCCGTTTCACGGGGACAGACCCCATTTCAGGAAATTCCCCCGTGAAGCGTCCCCGTCTGCAGAAAGATCTTTAAAAAATCCCTGTGAAGCAGGCTTAAGCAGCTGATCCGGCCCACATTGCATAATTCTACAGGCAGGGGGCACAGGAGAGAGCAAGCAGGCAGCAGGCTGATGACATCACTAGGAAGGAGACTGAAGAGGAAAGGCCTGCCTATGCAAAGCTCCGTGGACTTGCCATACTGATCAGGGCAGCAGAATCCTGTTCCAGCATGCTGGAACAGACAATCTGTGGCAGGCAGAGAATGCTGGTAAGTATCTGTTTATTTTCACTCCCCCCCACTGTTCCCTTATCAATGCTCTTTCATTACAAAGTTTTAGCTGCTTCACCTAATTTCTCCCATTGTGCCACCATTAACCCTTTCCTTACCTTTAATTAGCAATATTGCCTTTATGCCATCCTACTATGAATTCTGGGGGTATTGTCCATGGAATAGCCGTTATTCCATCCTACTGTGAATTCTGGGGGTATTGTACAAGGAATTGCCGTTATGCCATCCAACTATGAATTCTGGGGGTATTGTACATGGAATTGCCTTTATCCCAGCCTACTGTGAATTCTGGGGGTATTGTACAAGGAATTGCCTTTATGCCATCCTACTAAGAATTCTGTGGTTATGTACATGGAAATTTCCTTTGTGCCATCCTGAGTTCTGGAGGTAATACACTGAATTGCCACTACATTCATTAATATATTCACCGAGGGTGTATATGTAGAATGGGGAGTGGTTAGTGGGGTGTGTCCTAGAAAGTGGGCGTGGTCTAAACTTTTTGCCACGGCACACTGAGTGCGCCGCTATATTCTACCCTGTCTCTGGATTTCTTTCCAAAAATCTGGTCACCTTAATGTTTATGGGCTGCCAAAACAGTAAGAATCATGATGTACCGCAAGGTGTAGATGTGGTTCCAGTGTTAAGTGAATGGAAAGGCACCCATAGAGCTGTTTAATGCAATGTCATCGCAAATGTTTTGTCAACTCTTTCATGGATCTTGATTGGTGATGAGGTGCATGTTGTTGCTAAAATATGTGTGCAGGTAACTTGAACAGATTGTGCCCCATACACATCCAGGCTGATGAAAGTATAATAATTCTAACAAAAATAATGATCAACGCAGTTCCCATCTCTTAGCGGGTAGTGGTGGGTGAATTTATCCACCAGGCACAAATTTGCGGCGAATTTCTGTGTTTCACCACCGGAGAATAAATTCGTGAAATTGCCGTACAAAATTTGCTGACTACAATTCTAAAGCCGCCGACAATTCTAAGCATTGTCTGCATTGTCACCAGTGTCAAATATATTTTGACGCCGGTGTCAAAATTTGCATTTCGCCGTTTCACAATTTTTTTGGTGAAGCAAAACGAGAGAAATTCACCCATCACTATTAGCTGGAAGTTGCTATATATTTGTTGGATTAGCCTCTTTGTCATCTGTACATATACAGATATACATCATTTGTAGAGGAGGTTAGCATTTTTTAATTTGATGTTCTTACTACTTACATATAAATTTTTTGTAATGTCCTCCACTGTAAAGTTTAATTTATAATTGCCAACTAAAAATTAGAATAGTTGGAAAGTAGTAATTGCTGTTATCATGGTTGTCATTTTAATTTGGCCGTGAGATCATTAACAAGCATTACCTCATATTCTTTGCTGGATGAAGTTGTATATTTACATTTTTCTCTTCAAACCTATGAGCTCATCCAGTTTATTCTATGCTTTGACATTTATTTAGTCTTTGTTTGTTCTTCAAGGTTATTATGTAGAAAGAAAACTGTGTATTTTCATTGAAGGTGTACAGTTTGACTGTTCCTGTGACATATATAAATCAACTGTCAGCATCCGAGAAATGAGAAGTGGAATTCCAGACTATAAACATCACAGCGCAACAAAGTTCAGGACAGCACAACCACAAAAGTGCCTTTGAAGAGTAAACTTCTGAAAACCTCAAGTAAAATTGGTGTTTAATTATAATATGCTATAAATGGTGTGTCATATCTTGAACAAGGAAGAATAGGGTTAAATGACGTAATTTTGCTTTAAAAAGGGTGTTGGTGTTGGTTGTAACATAATACCATCAAACACTGTATTAATAACAGGACATAACAATCCAGAAGATGTACAACATGCTATAAATGTCGATACAAACAATTTAAAAAAAAAAAAAAAAAGGTGTTGGTAACTCTTGAACAGCCTACCGTATATACTCGTGTATAAGCCGACCCGTGTATAAGCCGACCCGTGTATAAGCCGAGGTACCTAATTTTACCTACAAAAACTGGGAAAACTTATTGACTCGCGTATAAGCCTAGACACAACTACAGCCCTGTCTCCCAGCAGCGCACATTCTGCCAAAGCGACCCCCCCCAGCGATCAACCGGACTTCTTTGCAAAGCTGATGGTGACAGAGAATTGCCAAACGGATTACTGTGTGCATTGTCCCACTGTCCCACTACCATGTGCAGAGGGTGCTGTTTGATATTGCCATCACTGTTAATCTTTTGTATAACCAACAGAGGGCGCTGTGTGATATTGCCATCACTGTTAATCTTTTGTATAACCAACAGATGGCGCTGTGTGATATTGCAGTCACTGTTAATCTTTCATATAACCAACAGAGGGCGCTGTGTGATATTGCAGTCCCGGTTATTCTTTTATACAACCAACAGATGGCACTGTGTGATATTGCAGTCCCTGTTATTCTTTCATACAACCAACAGATGGTGCTGTGTGATATTGCAGTCTCTGTTATTCTTTCATACAACCAACAGATGGCGCTGTGTGATATTGCAGTCACTGTTAATCTTTCATATAACCAACAGAGGGCGCTGTGTGATATTGCAGTCCCGGTTATTCTTTTATACAACCAACAGATGGCACTGTGTGATATTGCAGTCCCTGTTATTCTTTCATACAACCAACAGATAGTGCTGTGTGATATTGCAGTCTCTGTTATTCTTTCATACAACCAACAGATGGCGCTGTGTGATATTGCAGTCACTGTTAATCTTTCATATAACCAACAGAGGGCGCTGTGTGATATTGCAGTCCCGGTTATTCTTTTATACAACCAACAGATGGCACTGTGTGATATTGCAGTCCCTGTTATTCTTCCATACAACCAACAGATGGTGCTATGTGATATTGCAGTCTCTGTTATTCTTTCATACAACCAACAGATGGCACTGTGTGATATTGCAGTCCCTGTTATTCTTTCATACAACCAACAGATGGCGCTGTGTGATATTGCAGTCACTGTTAATCTTTCATATAACCAACAGAGGGCGCACTGTTATTCTTTCATAGAACCAACAGAGGGCATTGTGGGATATTGCAGTCTCTCCCCAAGTGAACTGTTGGTATAGGAATGATTAAAAGTGACTGCAATCTCAGCTACTCGGTCGGGTACCGCTGACCCGTGTATAAGCCGAGGTAGACTTTTTCAGCACATTTTGGATGCTGAAAAACTCGGCTTATACGCGGGTATATACGGTATTTCAATAACTGCTGTTAACTTGTTATAGATGCGGATACTTTTGATTTGAAGGGAAGGATTTCATTTGTTGGGCAGTTGAAAAATAAACAACACTAGAGATGATGAGATGAAAAATGTTTCACAAATCTGTGTTAAAATTTCATGATGTTTTTTGTTTCATTGTTATGAAAATGTGTGTGTTTTTGTGAGGGGGAAAATGTGAGGAAATACTCCAAATGACTCCAATGAATTTGACACAAGAAAAAACACCCAACGTGTTTGATGCAAGTGTAGCGCTATAGTAAACTGACTTTGTTTACGTCAGTTTGAGCTACTATCAGTGTGTGGTTGTACCACAAATGAGGCCCTCTCGCAGAGGGGTAAGCCCTCACAGTGGGGTGGAGGCAGGGTTTAGTGCAACTGTAACCAGGTGCAATAGCACAATGATGCGAGCCAGTAGTTTTTTAAAGCTGGCCATAGATGTTGAGATTTTTAAAAGATCAGATCCTGATCGTGAGACCACGATCTTCTCAGAACGATTGTACCACGATTGAATTTACCATCAACTAAAAAGACCGATTTGGCAGGAAAACAAAGGGGAGCTGCCTGCTTGGCCCTGCAAACATAGATAGATTGCACTGGGACCGACAAAGATTTTTTGACCTGGCTGATCAATTTCCTGACAGATGTCGGCCGAAAAATCGTAAGATGTGCGATCGTTCGAATCCCACTAACCGCACGATAATTTCAAAGGATCGGTCAGGCTTTCCTAAAATCGGTCGTTCGGCAAGAAGAATCGTTGCGTCTATGGGGAGCTTAACTTTTAAACAATGAATTGTCTTTATTTAACATAGCACATAGCACATATCAGCTATCCACAATGGATTATAGAACAATTAGACATCATAAAGGTAGCATATACTCACAGAACCAGTATAGGCTGAATTCCTGCAGGCCAGGGAATATACAGCAGAGAGTGTGGCAGCGTGTGAGGGGTATTGCCCAGTTTTCAGGATCTCTTTCAGTGGCAGCTAGGGGAATTCCTATCATCCCTAAGTCTCAAAACTTTAGTCCCTACTCCGGGTCAGTAATACCCTGGGATCTTAATCCCTCTAATATCCTCGACGGAGTCTTGAGCTGCTCAACTATATAACTCCTCTATCACTCCCAGAATGATCTATAAAAGTGTATGCTATCTAATTACTAGGACCAATGCGCCTAAGGTCGACATATACCCATTCCCTTCCAGTCTGCTTGGTTGGGCTAAAGCAATGGACCCAGACCTCATAGTTCCCAAGACCTTTATACTACTGCACAGTGCCATCTGGTGTACACTGTAGGAACTACAGGGGTTACAAGGTCCCCATAAGGACCCACTTAGGTGTCCATATTACTAGGGATGTGCCTGTCTATAATGTGTAATGGTGTCTAAATTTTCACATCCCTACACAAGAAAAAAAATTCCTTTTCCCTCCAATGTCTTTGGCATAAGAAAAAAAAGTTTATTGACTCCAATGCATTTGCCAAAATTCCTGTAAAATTTCACCATTTTGCAAATTCTTTAACAGCAAAGCAAAAAGGGGCAGTTTCTCATAAAGAAAAACAACTGGAAGAAGTAACTAAGCACAGCAAGGTAGGGGTAAGGTTAGGTATCGTTTAAAGAAAGATACAGCATATAAAGCACTAAAATGAAACCCATCTGTACAAACCAAAACAATGGAAGTGGAGTGAAGGTTCAGAAACAGGTGAAAAATATGCATATGGATTCAACGTAAATGATATAATATTAAATGGTTAAAAAGAGGGCAATTTGAAAAAGCGTTAGTCCACGGTGACCAGTTTCCAAGACTGTTGAAAAGAAGAAGGAAAATGTGGTGAGTCTTCTTGAGGAGGGGTCTGGAGTTCAGTTTTTAATTCAATACAGAATCACATAAAAACTAAATCAAAAAAATGTTTTAAAGGGATCCAGTTTGCAGTAGAGTAATACTTCATGCACTTATAACGTTCCAAACCAAATGTAACTGGTAACAAAAGAAAAAAAGAACGCAACAATTAATGGCGCAAGACCTGGCGTTGTGGACTAGAGATTTTCGGATTAAATATAGTTCAAAAATGTATTATATATTTAATGTAGATTGTTCCCTTGGTGGTTGTCCAAAAATAACCTCTCAGAATAATATACGTTGGACTGAAAACTAGATTTTGCCTTTGTTATGATATTTTAATTATTAGAGCCTTCAATTGCAAGAGTAGACTTCACAATGTGTTGCCGGCTTCTTCAGCAGTGAAGGGGATGTGCCAGCTCTTGGCTTCGATAAATGGCGCCACACATGCACCACAAATAACAAGAGATCAAATAAGGATAAATATAGTTGCTTCCAGATTCATAAAGCAGACTGTGCTTCTGCTCAGTTCCTAATTAGAAATCTGGATTTTTAGTCAAAGTGATTTTTCTCTTCTACCAAAGAGCAACATTAGGCCCACATGACTTTTACAAGTGAATTAGTTTTAGTTACAAGATATGACTTATTAAAAACAGAATATATATATACCTAGTTGTAGCAAACAACATTCAAGTTTTTTCTTAAATAAGAAACCATTCGAGTTGTGAGTTGTTTTGATTTAATTCGAAGTATAAAAACCTCTAACAATTGACCTTTGGTAAATAACACTCTAAGAGGCAGATTTATCAGGGGTTGAATCTCAAAGCAATGGGAGTTTTATGGAACTCCCATAACTTTGACATTCGAATAAAAAAAGACCAACCAAAATGTATTAAAAAAATCGAAGGTTTTTTTTGCGGGTGAATAGGCTGCATTCAATCATTCAAATCAAAGTAAGATCATATTTGATCAAAATCGATTCAAAGTATTTTCAAAAAAAAGTCCACCAATTGACTCCACAGGGGTTCTACGAGGTCCCCCATAGGCTAAAACAGCTATTTGGCAGGTTTTAGATGGCAAATTAAATTTTTTTCTTAAATAAGAAACCATACGAGTTGTGAGGTCATTCGAGTTAATCCGAAGTATAAAAACCTCTAACATTTGACCTTTGATAAATAACACCCTAAGAGGCAGATTTATCAAGGGTCGAATTTCAAAGCAATAGGAGTTTTATGGAACTCCCATAACGTTGAAATTCGAATAAAAAAATACCAACCAAAATTTATTTAAAAAAATCAAAGGTTGAATAGGCTGTATTCTATCTTTTGAATCAAAGTACGATAGTATTCGATAAAATTCAATTAAATTTTTTTTTTTTTTTAAAAAAGTCCACCAATTGACTCCAAAGAGGTTCTAGGAGATCCCCCATAGGCTAAAACAGCAATTTGGCAGGTTTTAGATTCCGAATGGTCGAAGTTGAATTTTTAAAGAGACAGTACATGATAAATTTTGATATTCCAATTTTCAATTTTTTTTCAAATTCAAATCGAATCTGGACTATTCTCACAAAAATACAAAAATAGATCGAAATTCGAATTTTTTTTATTTCTACTTTTCAATTCGACTCTTTATAAATCTGCCCCTTAGTGTCTTTTGTCAGAATAACTTCTGATGGTGTTTGAGCTGCTCTAGCTCCTTACTGACCCTATACATTTGTGATAAAAAAGAAAAATCATTTTGAGTTATAATAGTATTATTTCATGATTGTTTTTCAAATTTATCTTTAGAAGAATCATGCAGCTAATGTAAATATCCCAAAATATAATGCCTGTCCTTTCACTAGAGGTTACTTGCTTAAGTTTCAGTAGGTGTGTGGCTCATGGGAAGCAAAAGAAGGCATTTAACTTCTTAAGAATAAATCTATTTATATAAAGTAGACAGTGCTCTACCACACAATTTTTTTCTTCATCATATTTTCCTTACCCTTCTATTCTTTAAACACAATCAATACACTTTTCCAGAATGGCAACACTGAATGAGAAGTAGTTCATGCTGCAAATATGTAGGAGTGATAAGCTGTGATAAGTGATAGATGTGTGAGACATAAGCTTTTGTAACATTCTAGACCAAGCAAAAGACAAGGAAGACCCTGCTCTACCAACATATAAATCGAGCTAATTGTATATGTCTGTTAACCCAGCTGTATAGACCCTGAGCTCTTTCACACATGAAACAGCATCCAAAATCAATTGGCATCAGGCTATTTAGTTTTAATTGTATGAAATACACTTTAGTTTTTTAACCTGGTCAGCTGCAGGTTTGGTTGCACATGTTTGCATATTGCTTTTGTGACATGCATCATATTCTTTACTTTACTGAAAGAAAACTTTTTTGGTGTTGTCTTGTTATTTGAAGCATCTCTGTGCTATTATTACTAGTCTAACTGATTTCACTATCTATGACAAGCCTATTTTGAACAAATATGGCAAACTGGGCTTTTACCATTTTGTAAAATGTGTCTGTAAAGTTTCAAGTCCTGGTTTTTAAAACGTTTCTACTTTCCTGGCAGCAATTGCCAGGTGACTGATTTAAGAACTGAGCTGGAATTATATCCAATTTCTCATTAGTGTGGAACTAAGATTGGCAAAGGAGAACTCTGCAAGGTAGAGCCAGCCTTTATTTCTATTAATTCTTACAGTGCTGGGAATGATGTTCATAGCGAAGAATTCTAAAGACTCCAACCATTGCTATATTCTATCTAATAATGGGTGGGTGGTCTTACTGCACAAGAAAATGTGGTATTTTGGGTGTTTTTGCAATAGCAGCAGTCATGGCAACGGTAATTCAGTTTATAAACTAAAGTATTCATGTTAATAAATTTCATTTAATTCCATTTAAATTTTTAGTTTTAATATGATGTATTACAAAATACAGAATAGTGCACATTTAATTGCATGCTTTCCCGCTATCTGGATTTTTCATAGTAATTGTTGAAAAAGCAGGAGCTAGATTATCTCTCCCAGCAAACTCTTCTACTGCAGGGGAGGGCATACAGGTAAAAAATACATCTATTCACAATATTCAAATAAAAAGACTTAATGCATTTACAATACAAGTACAGTTTATTTAAATCATGTTAAATATAGGTGTTCATTGTCTTTTGTAGGTGATGTCTAACAAAATCAGACTGGGGTACTGGGGGCCCATCTGAGCTACGACACCTAGGGGCAGATTTACATAGGGTTGAATATCGAGGGTTAATTAACCCTCGATATTCGACAGCTGAAGGTAAATCCTCCGACTTCAAATATCGATGTCGAAGGATTTACTGCAATTAGTTCAATCGAACGATCGAACAAAAAATCTTTGCTCGAACGATTTTAATCCATCGATCAAACGATTTTTCTACGACCAAAAAAAGCTTAGAAAGCCTATGGGGACCTTTCCCATAGGCTAACATTGAGGTTCGGTAGGTTTTAGGTGGCGAAGTAGGGGGTCGAAGTTTTTTTAAAGAGACAGTACTTAGACCTAATGATCGAATAGTCGAACGACTTTTAGTTTGAATCGTTCAAGTTGAAGTCGTAGTCGAAGGTAGAAGGTCGAAGTAGCCAATTCGATAGTCGAAGTAGCCAAAAAAATCATTTGAAATTCGAAGTTTTTTTTATTCTATTCCTTCACTCGAACTAAATAAATGTGCCCCCTAGTGTAATAGGAAAACATGTTGTGAGTTTAGATCATATAAATGAATCTATTTCTAGATCTTAGGCATTGCCAAACTTGACTGAAGATGCCTGTTGTCAAGACAAGCTTAAACTTTTGAATGGCGGACAAATGGATTGGTGCAGATGCATTCCAATGTATGGGTGCAGTATTGAGAAAGTCTAAGATGTCTTCAATGTTAAGTGATGAACATATGTATGTCAGTATTTGATTGAATGACATGACTAGACTTAATAGTGTAGACTATAGAAAGGATATAGAATATGACATCATTTTTGAAAGATTTGTAATAGAGGACAGAATGCTAAAGTAAATCCTTTAGTTGACAGGTAATCATTGAAGATAATGATGACAACTTTCACTGTTACCTAACTACTTAGGAAGTTGTAAAGCCTAAACAACAGTGTTGCAATAATCAAGATGGAAAAGAATAATTAAACTGTTTAGCATTTTTGTATAATTCTCAGATGCAGATTTTTCAAGAAGAAACTGCAACAATGGACAATGTTTATTTTTGCTTGTTCTTCCTGTTAATTTTTTTTTTTCAAAATAAAATTTTTTTATTGGTTTCTCACAATCCACAGTACAGAATAAAAGGCATAATGCACGCAATAGTTCACGGCAGTGAAAAAGATAACATAGTAGCGTGTCTACAAACAGACCAAGTACCAGATGGACACAGTAATGTCTGGGACAATCGAAAGTTCTACAATCAGCCCTTCAAGCGAAAGACATGTGGTCAATATCAAATAAGTACCGATAAGACAGTGTAGGCAGAAGGCAGTGGAGTGGAAACCAAGGAGTATTTTTGCAAATCAAAAGCTATTGTGACAACAAAAGGAATAACAAATAGAATAGAAAGGAGAGGAAAAGATAAGAAAAGAGGAAAAGATCAGAAGGGAAAGAAAGGGAAATGGAAAAGGAGAAGAAGAACTGTCCAGGATTATTCACAGAAAAATAAGTAAACGTCCCTGTGCAAAACCAAATCCATTACCTGAGTCAGCACGGCCGAAGCCCGGGGGAAAGAGCTAGTAGGAGATACTGCATAAAGATAAAAAGAAACAATTGACGGCACAAAAAGCCACCCGAGCCCAATCTGACTTTAGGTCTGGAGAAGCCGCAGGTACCGGTCAGAATGCACGTATTGGGTCCAGTAGAAACATTTTTTAGTGAAATTCCTCGTTTCTCTTTCCGAGGTGGGTCTCAGCTGCTCAAACCTATAGACTTCCATCACCTTATTACACCAGTCTTTTAGAATTGGAGGGTCGGTCTGTTTCCAGTGTAGTGGGATTAGTGCCTTGGCGGAATCTAATAATATAGGTGTCAAAGATTTTTTGTAAGTAGACCAGGGAAGATTTGTATTGTGTAGTAAAACTACTAGGGGGTCGTTTTCAATGTCAGTCCCGGTAATCTCTAAAATGATATTCCTTACGGCGATCCAGAACGGCTTCAGGACAGGGCAACTCCAGAATATATGCAACAAAGAGCCCTGATGGACCTTGCATCTCCAACAGAGAGGCGAGGCCGTCTTATAAATCAAAGCTAACTTAGTGGGGTATTTGTACCATTTTGTGTAAATTTTATAATTGAGTTCCTGCATCTTCGTACAAGTGGAGGATGTGTGCAAAAGCTGAGTAATTTTGTCCCACAAGTCTATAGGTATTTCGATGGCCAGGTCATGTTCCCATTTAGCTTTAAAGTAAAGAGCTGGGCGCCGGGATAGGTCAGACATAGTCCGGTAGAGAAAGGAAATCACTTTCGGAGGGGCCTTGTCTGTCACCCAAGCGAGTTCTATTGCGGTAGGCTCAGGACGCGGAATGTGTGAGGGAAATATCGAAGTAATAAAGTGCCTGATCTGGCGGTATTTGAACCTATCCAAATCAGAAATATCTTGAGTAGGAATGAGTTCTTCTATATGTTTCAACCGATTCCCAATATAAAAAAAGCTGGCCCCCGAGTGCAGTTGTCGCTTCCAACCCTTGTAATAATCCAG
Source organism: Xenopus petersii (assembly GCA_038501925.1). Taxonomy (NCBI): domain Eukaryota; kingdom Metazoa; phylum Chordata; class Amphibia; order Anura; family Pipidae; genus Xenopus; species Xenopus petersii. The sequence continues at coordinate 180,031,971 of CM076674.1, read as the reverse complement.
GTCTAGACCAGGTGTGAATGCTGAATTGCCAAAAACTGGGGTATGCAAAGGGGGGGTATTAATCCATTTACCTGTCTTGACCAGACCGTCCCAGGTGTCTAGAGTGTACCTAAGCTTTAGATCAGTTTTATCTCTGAATACTCTTTGGGAGTGCGGCATCCATAAGCTGGCCCACAAGGGTGTGACCATGGAATCTTGCTCAATTCTAGTCCACAATTTGGACTGTCTATGAAAGGACCAGTCCAGACATCTGGTTAAGACAGCAGCCTTATGATAGTTAATCCAATTGGGAAGACCCAATCCCCCCTGTGCTTTGCTAGCTGAGAGCTTTTGACGGGCGATCCTTGGGTTTTTGTTCGCCCAGACAAATTTACTAGTGATGCTATTTAAATTCCGAAACATCAATTTGGGGGGGGGTATGGAATCGTTTGGGAAAGGTACAAAAAGCGAGGAAGAACGTTCATCTTCAGTACGTTTATTCTACCTATCCAAGAGAAAAGTGGCTTAGACCAGTTGTGAAGGTCACGAGAGATAGCTTGTAGCAAGTCCTTATAGTTGTGTTCGGTAGTTTGCTTGGGGTCTGAAAATATTTTAAGTCCTAAGTAGACAAAGTGAGAATAAGTAGGTTTTATCGGGAAGTTTTGTAAAATAGCCGCAAAGTCAGCAGGAGGATGGGAAATATTAAAAGCCACTGATTTTGACAGGTTTATCTTAAAATTGCTAAATTTGTTGTAGGTTTGAAGCTCTATTAGTAAATTAGGCAAGGAAATACGTGGTGTTTTGACAAAAAATAAAAGATCATCAGCGTAAGCTGCTATTTTATGTTCCCGAGAGCCGATTCGAACCCCATTTATATCTGGGTTGGCCCGTACTCTATTAAGAAAGCTTTCTAAGGCGAGAATAAAGAGCAAGGGCGAAAGCGGGCAAGCCTGGCGTGTGCCGTTCCTAATAGTGAAAGGTTCCGACAAATCACCGTTAATCTTCAATTTGGCCGTCGGGAGAGTGTAGAGATCGGAGATCCATTTTATCATGTTAGGGCCTAGGTTAAATTCCAATAGTGTAGCACGAAGGAAATCCCAATCGACCCTATCAAACGCCTTTTCAGCGTCAGTGGATAGCAGTATTAAAGGATGGCCAGCAGTCCTAGAGTGATGCAAGACACTAAACAATTTGTTGGTGTTGTCTCTGGCCTCACGACCAGGGACAAAACCAACCTGTTCTGGGTGAATCAAAAGGGAAAGAATTTGGTTGAGCCTCATGGCGAATACTTTGGCATACAGCTTGATGTCGGTGTTCAGTAGGGAAATAGGACGAAAGTTGCCTGGGTCTAAGGGATCCTTGCCTTTTTTGTGTATCAGTGTGATGTGAGCCTCAAGGGCTTCTTTTGGAATGGTGGATCCAGTGGGTACAGAGTTGAACGCAGAGAGTAAGTAGGGAGTCAGGTAGCTTTCCATTTCCTTGTAATAAGAGATGGTAAAGCCGTCGGGACCCGGGGCTTTGCCAGATTTAGTGGTTTTCAGGGCTAAGGCAATTTCCTCCTTAGAAATCGGAGAATCTAAAAACTCACGGGTCTCATTGTCTATCACAGAAATATTAGAGCCGCGTATGTAATTCCTGCATGCTAGTAACCTTGCAGTAGGAGTAGAGCCAGGTGTTTGGGTTTGAGGTAATTGATACAGGTTTATATAGAATTGTTGAAACACTTCAGCTATATCAGCGGTATTGGTAGCTAAACGGCCCTGTGGGGATCTAATCTGTGTGATGTGATTGCGAAGCTGCTTTTTCTTGAGCATAGCCGCTAGCAACCTTCCGCATTTATTACCATGCTCAAAGAAAAATTTTTTGTTAAACTCAATGGCTTTATTGGAATAAAGGGAGTAGTTGTCCCGGAGGTCTTTCCTCGCTAGGGTGAGGGCGTCGAAAATGTGGGCAAGTTTGGATTGCTTATGTTGCGCTTCAAGGGCATGAACTCTGGCTATTAAGTTTGTGAGTGCAGCACGACGCTCGGCCTTTTTCCTGGCACCAATTTTAATTAGCTCCCCCCTGATCACACATTTGTGCGCCATCCATAAAGTCCAGGGACTAACCCCTTCAGTTTTGTTTTCAGCAAAATAGAGTTTCAGGGATTGGCCAATATCAGTTTTGGTCTGTGGTTCGCGTAAGAGGGTGTCGTTGAGTCGCCAAGTAGAGGATTTACGTGTATGTGACGAGTGCAGGAGAGTGCAAGTAATCGGGGCGTGGTCGGACCAGGAGATAACATCTATTGTAGCATCTTTAAGAAGCGGGACGTCAGAGTGACGTATGAAAATATGATCTAGCCTAGAGTAAACATTATGCACCGGGGAATAAAATGAATAATCCCTAGCAGTAGGATTGATAAGGCGCCATGTGTCTATTAGTGTGTGGGCTCTGAGTTGTTTTTTAAAGATTTCAATTCTTTTATGGGAGATGCAGGAACGTCCTGAGGAAGTATCCACAAGCGGTTCCAGGGCAACATTAAAGTCCCCCCCGAATACAAGGGTACCCTGCTCAAATTCTGTAAGGGCCTGTAATATGTCTGCCAGAGCTTTGTGTTGTTCCGTAGGTGGAAGGTAGGCTGAAGCGAAAGTGTAAGTAGCATTATTGATCACCCCTTTTATCATATTGAATCTACCCAGAGGGTCAGCTCTTGTGTCTGTAAGGGAAAAGTGTAAGGAATCAGCAAGTAATATCATGGTTCCCCTAGACTTGGATGTATATGGGGAACTGGTGAAAACAGTCGAGAAGCCTCGAAATTTAAGAGCTGGGACCTGAGATGTTTTAAAATGAGTTTCTTGTACAAACATGACCTGTACCTGAAGCCTCCGCATGTCCCTCAACAGATTATGGCGTTTGAAAGGTGAGTTTAATCCCTTAGCGTTGAGGGATCCAATACGGATTTCATCCATCATCAGCCAAGTAACGTATGGAACGCCGCGTCCCCCGGGCTCCGGCTACTCTGAGACCTGCAAGGGAGGTAGAGAGTAAATTATACAAAGTAAAACAATCCTGGACAGAGGAGAGAAAAAGAGAGAAAGAAGAAAAGCATTTCTTGTAACATCCAAAAAGAGAAAACATCAACCATGCTGCAGACGTGGTGCGCCCCATTGTCACGTCTGAGATAAACCCTATGGTATACCCTCGAGGGGGCATGAGTGTGGTTGCCAGAGGTACAGGAAGTCCTGTCTCCGACCCAAGCCGTATGTAACTTAAAAAAAAAACAAAAAAAAAAAAAATTACAGGGCCCAACTCAAAGTGGGTCTTAGTAGCATAACTAAACATCAAAACATAAGAAGAACTCAAAACCGGAAGTTATATCAGGAAAGTTACCCAGAGGTGTCCTTGTGGAACCTCTACTCAATGATTTACGAGCTTTCAAGAGGGAGGAAAGAAAGAAAAAAAAAAAAAAAAGAGAGAGAAAAGGGGGAAGGAGCAGAGACAGAAACTAATCGTCATACAATAAACAGAAAACATGAAGAAACAGTGCATTAAACAGCAGGTCAAAACAAGTTGAATGGACAAAAGCAATAGTGCAGCAAAAAAAAAAAAAAAAAAAAAACCCAGCATGCACATAAGGCAGGCTGCCAGCCTGCCCGCCATCCCAAGTGTAAAACCAAGATATGTCAATCAGAAGTAGCATAGTCTCACACATATAAGTCCAAGGGATGAGGAAAATAAGCACGGAACCCAGGGCTCATAAAGATGTTACCATACGCAGATAGGAGCGAAGGGTTCATAGTAGCCGAGGTGAGTGGTAATGATGTTCCATCATCGAAAAGCAGTTCCACGTTGAGATGAGCAGTAGAAGTACGTAGCATCAAAGGGGTCATTGCAGCAGCCTCCCTAAAAGGGGGGAAAGAGAGAAAAAAAAAAAAAAAAAAAAAAGGGGGGGGGGAAAGGGGGGGAAAGGAAAGCTGGAAATCAGCAACAGTGGCTCCAGAAAGGACAAGTATCCTCCGAATCTTCTCAACTGGTGACTAATGTGTTATAGGTGAGGCCCCAACTCAGAAGAGGAGTATCTTCGGACTGGAAAGTGACCCAAGTATAGACAGGGGATCAGTCGAAGCCCAAGTGGATGGGCAAAGTTCAGTCAGTTTTATCCGGAGTGCTCGCAGGGGTATGCCTCTGGCGCTTAGCAGATTTCTGCCAGTGAGCCAAATCCAATAGATCCAAGGGATCCCCGCTGTAAGCCAGGTCCCTCCATTCCTTAAGATCCAGCAATGGCAGGCCAATGCGTTCACAGAAAGCCTCCAAATCATCAGGTTCTTTAAGGCTAAAAACCCTCTCATTCTTTCTTACAATCAAGGCAAAGGGAAAACCCCATCTGTATACAATACCCTTGTTGCGTAGGGCTGCAGTAAGGGGTCGGAGTGCCCTTCTCTGCTGGATGGTGAGCCACGCTAAGTCCTGAAATATGGAGACGTCATAATCTTGAAATTTGAAGCTTTCAGTATTGCGCGTTTTGCGCACAATGTCCTCCTTCAGTGTGAATTTGTGAATACAGCAGATCACATCTCGGGGTTGTTCAGCTCCCAGTCTAGGGGTGCCCAGGGATCGATGTACCCGGTCTAGCTCAATAGGGGTAGCTATGTCCCTGCCCAGAATAGCATTAAAGAGCGAACATACCGTTTGGCCCAGCTCAGCATTGGTTACAGTTTCTGGAATGCCGCGTATTCTCAAATTGTTGCGGCGTCCGCGATTGTCTAAGTCCTCCATGTGTTTGCGAAGCATGTAAATAAATTTTTGGTGGTCATTCACCCGTTTCGTCGTGCTGTTATGGGCCTGTTCCACCACTTCCAGCCTAGCCTCCATTTTACCAGTCGCCTCACCTATGGCACGCAGTTCGGTTTTAAGATCCGCCATATCTGCCCTTTGCTATTCCCGCAGCGTCTTCGCCATGGCGCGCAGGTCTTCCTTAGTTGGAAGGGAGGATAGGATTGCCCGCAGGTCAGAAGGGGCCGAGGACGAGCTAAACCCGGAGCAGGCCGAGCCAGCAGGACTGGGGCTTCTGGTAGGTGCACGCGCCATCTTGGGATCACGTGTTCCTGTACGGGCGCTAGATCTCCTGCCCAGAAAGGGAGACATTGTGCTTTGAGCGCTATGCGTACTGGTTTGGGAAGATTGCTCACCCTTCTTATGGTGTTTCCCCATATTTCCAGGAGTGTCTGGTAAAGAAAAAGGGCTCTGTAGTAGGCTTTGAGAAGGCTTGGGTCGGGAGCTCAGACAAAGTGCGTCCTCTCAGCACGCCATTACGCCACGCCCCCCCTTCCTGTTAATTTGAGTATTGATCATCAGATAGGAACTTTGGAGAAAAGCTGATATCATAATATATTTAAAAACGGATTATGATTTTAGCCTGACATTTATAGGCCTGAAAGCTTGACATCTGTGGTGGGCAAATTATTTGAAGCTTGTTAAGGGATGGCATTCAAAATGTTGTCCTGGTGAATGGAATTATGAGCAGCAATCAGCATGGCTTTATGAAGGATAGGTCATGTCAGATATTTTTGATTATTATGATGAGGTACAATAAGTAAGATTCTGCATATGTGATCTATTTGGATTTTGCGTTTGATACAGTGTCCCACCAATGACACTATGGTCTGTTGGGCTTAATGAAGTTTGCACATGTATAGGAAACAGGTTACAGGATTGGGTACAGAGGGTGGTTGTTAATGGTTCATTCCCTATTTGGAGTAAGATTTTTAGTGGGGGTTCCTCAAGGTTCTGTATTGGGTCCACTTTTATTTAACTTCATTAATGACTTAGAGGAAGCTATTGTTAATAATGTATCAGTGTTTGCAGATGATACAAAACTATGCAGCCCAATTAATTCCATCCAGTGTGCAACATCCTTGCAGCAGGGTCTTGACAAACTGGCAAGCTGGGTGGCTAAATGTCAGATGAGATTCAATGCTGATAAATGTAAAGTCATGCACCTGGGATGTAAAAATATCCAAGCCACTTATACCCTTAATGGGACTGAACTAGGCAAATCCATAATGGAAAATAGCCTTGGAGTCCTTGTAGATAATAAACTTGGCTGTAGCAAGGAATGCCAGTCAGCAGCTTCAAGGGCTAACCATGTCTTGAGCTTTATTAAAAGGGGCATAGATTCGCAGAAGGTGGGGGTCATTCTTTCACTATATAGAACAATGGTAAGGACCCATCTAGAATATGCCGTGCAGTTTTGATCTTCAGCACTCAAATGGGACATTTTTCAATTAGAGAGAGTACAGAGAAGGGCAACTACACTGGTAAAAGTTATGAAAAATGTCAGTTATGAGGAAAGACTGGGCAATTTGGGGTTATTCACTCTGGTGAAGGGGCACTTAAGGGGTGATATGATGACTATGTATAAATATATAAGGGGATCATACGATAACCTCTCTAATGCTTTATTTACCAGTAAAGCTGACAAGGGAGCACCCATTCCAATCAGAAGAAAGGAGGTTTTGGCTAAATATTTCAGGGTAAATTTATAAAAGAGCGAAGTTAGCGATCGCCACAGTCAACAATTCCGCCACATTCCATTCATTTATATGGGATTTTTGAAAGAGTATTTATCAATGGGTGAAAGTGAAAGTTCATCCTCTAAATATGCCTTTCAAAATCCCATAGAAATGAATGGAGTGGCGGAATTTCACTCTAGAGGACTGTGGTGATCTCTAATTTTTTGATAAATATACCCCTTGGAAGGGATTTTTTACAGAGAGAGCTGTGAAGATGTGGAATTCTCTCCCTGGGGCATAATTATCAAAGAGTGAAGTTAGAGATCACCACAGTCCACCAGTGTGAAATTCCGCCACACTCTATTAATTTCTATAGCATTTTTAAGCATTCTCTAACTTCACTCTTTGATAAATATGCCCCCCTGAATCAGTCATACTGGTTCATATAATATATAGCTTTGAGAAGGGGTTGGGTGGCTTTTTAGCAAGTGAGATAATGCAGGGTTATGGAAGATAGCTCATAGTACAAGTTAATCCAGGGAAAATTATGAATTGTGAAGAAAAATCTGAATTTAAGTAAATCAACCTCATATTGTGTCATGTTATTATTGTAATTATTATTATTGGTAGTAGCAGTAGTAGAAGTAGTATAGTAGTATTGTAGTAGTAGTAGTGTTGTTAGAATGATTATCATATATTTCTAAAGTGCCAACTTTTCCCCAAGGTCTGTACAATAAATGGGTATATTCATCAAACATACAGAATACATATAAAAACAGATACAAGAGGTAAATAGGCTTCTGTCTATAAGAGCTTACAATGCAAGACAAGGAGCATGAAACACGGTGAGGGGAATTGGTATGATCAGTCAGAGGCAGCAAGGTGAGAAAGGTGGCATTGTGCATTGAATTTACCAACATATAATTTCCTCTAAAGCTATGCAAACTACATGAGAATATGTTTCTCAAAATTAAAGTGTTTAAGGAGATCTTTTGGCAGAGAGATTGGAAGAAAATCTGACAGAATGTGGGAGAGACTTCAACAGAATGGATGTAGCAATAGCAAGGTCTTAAATGCAGGTATGTGAGGTAGGTAAGAAAAAAGGTATTGATATTGATGTCACCAGAGGAGTGTAGCTAGAGATTGCTGAGGTGTTGCCTAGGTGCAGTGTTCATTATGGACTCGAGAGGTCTCTAGAGGGGAAGGCCAATTAAAAGAATGTTACAGTAGGCAATGCTTGATATGATGAGAGAGTGAATGAGAATTTTTTTGGGGGGGGTTTGGTTGTTAAGTCTAATTTGGTCCTTAAAAGTTATAGAGCCAGATTTAATTCTGAGCCAGTTTAATAGAGCCATATTTAATTCAGTAAGCAAAATGTTTATCACATGAAAACTCATGAACGAGATTCAATATGAGATGCAATAAAATTCCAAAAAACTTATCGCACTGTTTATAAGATGAAAAATCTATTGAAGTCTGTTGGAAAAAACTGGAACTGAATTTGGAGAAAAGCTTTTGCTCCTTGAATTGAATCTCATCCATAAGTTTTAATGAGAAAAACCATGAGATCAAGATTTGTACAAAACAATGGCAAAACTGTTTGTTTTCCCAGCATTTCCTACTGTTCTCCCACTCTTACAGACCCTAGCAAAGGGTTATACAATGCTACTATACGTATATTATACTATATTATATCCTATACAAATTCTTTCAGATCCAACCATCATTCATCAGCATTAAATCAATGTTCAGACTTGTCATAAATACCATAAATGCTGAAAATGTCAGACTGAAAATTGGTTCTTTTTTCCTTTGAGCTTATGATCATAAAATGAATGATATATGATATTTTTTTTCAAGTTATCTACCGCCATCTGAACAATTATACTTTTAAAAGTAGCACAGGAACAATTAGGAAACTATGAAATCTATTACTGGCACATCTGATTTGTGAGTACATTTTAATCACTATTATACAAGGTTCTCATGTTCCATCGGAACACAGTTCAACACAGTTTCATTGGCTTTATGATAAAAGATAGGAAACATAGATATTGGTTGGAAAGAGCCTCAGGCTTAAGAGCATGAAGAGATTCAGCAGCCTTTCAGCTGATTTAATTATACAGTATATTCATAAAATCAGTCGATCACATTAGCGAGTATGGAACAAACACATTGTGACTTGTCTACAAGACGTTTCTACATCTGGAACATATGCTGTCAAGAAGAATAAAACATTAAAAATTTATGAAAATAATGAGTAGAAACTGGAGATTTTGGGGCTACATCTGCTTAAATTCCTTTTCAACTACTAGCTAGTAGGGATGTAGCGAACCGCCGCCGATGTGTTCGCGAACGCCGTTCGCGAACACCGGCAAAATTTGCGAACAGTTCGCGAACTTCGAACATCCGAAAATCGTTCGATTCGAACGATCGAAGGATTGAAATCATTTGATCGAAGGATTTTTGTTCGAATCGAACGATCGAAGCCATTCGATCGAATGATTTCATCTTCATTGAATGCTTCGATCGTTCGATTCGAACGAAAATCCTTCGATTTTAGCGGTCGAATGGTCGAACGATCGAACGATTTTGACGCGAACGCCTATTGGCGAACGTCGCGCGACGTTCGCGAACTTGCGGCGGACGCGAACAGTCGAAGTTCGCGCGAACTAGTTCGCCGGCGAACAGTTCGCTACATCCCTACTAGCTAGTCTGACTGACTGATATCAACATGTCACCCTACACACTTCTGCAATTAGGGGAATTTACAATACATAATAGTACAGGAGATCTGGGGAATGCTTTTCACAGGGTTAAACACGGAACAGAAATGGGAAGTTTTTAAAATGCTGCTTAATAAATATACTTGTCAGTATATTCCACTTGTAAGAAAGGAACGTCATTGCAAAGCAAAACCTTTTTGGTTCAATAGAAGTGTTGGTGTTGAGGTGGGTAAGAAAAGACGTGCTTTTAAGGCTTTCAAGTTAGCTGGGACAGCCGAAACATTTATAAGGTACAAGGAGGCCAATAAATCATGCAAAGAAGCTATAAGGCAAGCTAAAATTGATATTGAAAAGGATATTACAGCAAGCAGTAAAAAAAAATCCTAAATTATTTTTTAAATATGTTAATAGTAAAAATATTAAGCAGGAAGGGGTGGGACCCTTACTATCAGAGGGGGTCAGCTGGTTGATGAAAACAAAATAAAAGCGCAGATTCTGAACTCATATTTTTCATCTGTCTACACAAATGAGGAACCAGTAAGTGAAGGTTTCCTTCTTAATAGTATCAATTCTAGTAATACAACTAATGATGCATGGTTCACACATGAAGAAATTCAAAAGAGACTAGAACATGTTAAGATTAACAAAGGTCTGGGGCCAGATGGTATTCATCCCAGGGTAATTAGCTATCTTAGCTTTGTAATTGCCAAACCTCTTTACTTAATTTTTCAGGATTCATCTGGCATAGTGCCGAGAGACTTGCGAATTGCTAATGTGGTGCCTCTATTCAAAAAAGGATCCCGTTCTCAGCCTCAAAACTATAGGCCAGTTAGTCTGACGTCAGTGGTAGGAAAGCTTTTCGAATGGTTAATAAAGGATAAGATGCTGGACTTCATAGCAAATCATAATACTATGAGTGTGTGCCAGCATGGTTTTATGTGTAATAGATCTTGCCAGACTAACTTAATTTTTTTTCATGAGAAGGTAAGTAGAGATCTCGATTCTGAGATGGCAGTGGATGTGATTTACTTAGACTTTGCTAAAGCATTTGATACAGTGCTACACAGAAGGTTACTGGTTAAATTAAGGAATGTTGGCCTGGAACATAGTATTTGTACCTGGATAAAGAACTGGCTAAAAGATAGACTACAAAGAGTGGTGGTAAATGGAACATTTTCTAATTGGACCAGTGTTGTTAGTGGAGTACCGCAGGGCTCTGTACTAGGTCCCTTGCTTTTCAACTTGTTTATTAATGACCTGGAGGTGGGCATTGTTTCTATTGTTTCTATTTTTGCAGATGATACTAAATTGTCCAGAACTATAGGTTCCATGCAGGATGTTTCCACTTTGCAGAGTGATTTGTCTAAATTGGAAAACTGGGCAGCAAACTGGAAAATGAGGTTCAGTGTTGATAAATGCAGGTTATGCACTTTAGCAAAAATAATATAAATGACAGTGTGTTGGGAGTTTCCTTAAATGAGAAGGATCTAGGGGTCTTTGTAGATAACACGTCTAATTCTGGGCAGTGTCATTCTGTGGCTACTAAAGCAAATAAAGTTCTGTCTTGCATAAAAAAGGGCATTAACTCAAGGGATGAAAACATAATGACTCTTTATAGGTCCCTGGTAAGGCCACATCTGGAGTATGCAGTGCAGTTTTGCACTCCAGTCCTTAAGAGGGATATAAATGAGCTGAAGAGAGTGCAGAGCCGTGCAACTAAATTGGTTAGAGGGATGAAAGACTTAAATTATGTGGGGGACTGTCAAGGTTGGGGTTGTTTTCTCTGGAAAAAAGGCGCTTGCGAGGGGACATGATTACACTTTACAAGTACATTAGAGGACATTATAGACAAATAGCAGGGGACCTTTTTACCTATAAAGTGGATCACCGTACCAGAGGCCACCCCTTTAGACTAGAAGAAAATAACTTTCATTTGAAGCAACGTAGGGGGTTCTTCACAGTCAGGACCGTGAGGTTGTGGAATGCACTGCCAGGTGATGCTGATTCAGTTAATGCCTTTAAGAATGGCTTGGATGATTTTTTGGATAGACATTAGGCTAAGCTCTATAGTTAGTATAGATATGGGTATATAGAATTTAATTAAAAGTAGGGAGGGGTGTGTGTATGGATGCTGGGTTTTCATTTGGAGGGGTTGAACTTGATGGACTTTGTCTTTTTTCAACCCAATTTAACTATGTAACTATGTAGCTATGTGGTTCATTGCAATTAACATTTACAAATTCAGCTTCAATTATAGAGTAAAGCCCACAAGTAGAAGAGCTGGAGCCATAAGTGGCACAAAACTGTAGTTGTGTCTGTGGGATTTATGGTGCAAGCTGCACCTCTAAAAAGATCATGTGGCATCTTTGAAACCAAAGTAAAGCCAAATACTTACTAAAATATAATTACATCAAGATTAAGGAGTTATTTATCCAATTCCAATTTTATCTCAACATGTTCTGCTGTAAACTCCTATCAAATCTCAAATCCACTTGGGGTTCTTATGATTATTCATTATATTATTATATTTTTCTAAAAATCGGATTTTCCATTTTTTTACAAATTTTTCACCCAAAAACTAAATTTTTTTTTATTTTTAACCCTAAATCTCAGAATTCTCATGTTTTTTGCCCGAAAACTTTGGGGTATTGCACAAAACCCAGCGCACATCAAAAAATCATTGGGACTTCTCCCATTGACTTATATGCAACCTTGACAGGTCTGAGATGCCGGATTTTCTGATTTGGACTTTCCCATCCTTCAGGGTTTAATAAATTCCAAAAAATGTGTGATTTTTTAAAAAGTCAGATTTTATGCTTTTTTGCATTCAGAGTTTAGTAAATAACCCCCTAAATGAAGGTGTTTGCCAAGTATTGAATAAATAGCATTTTCATCAAAGTTTTAGAAAGGTCTTTCAACATCCTTTAATAAACATAAATATTAAATAAAATTAAAAATGATCAAATTAGAAAACATCAGAATGTGTTGAAATGTAAGCATTTACTCAACCGAACCATATACTCAGCTGTCCTTAAATACCCCAGGAAAATGATGATAGCTTTATCAGAATAACAGAATACTGTAGTTTCTTCAGCTGCTGTCAAATGTTTTCCAATATTTTTTCCCAGAAATTACTCCACCAAGATGCTTTTTATTTTTATTTTTTTAATAAATTTAATAAAAACACATCTGCTTTGTCAATAGACATGAAATCCAGGGTTGCATTTGGAAAGTCTTAAAGTATGATATTGGCTTGTCTTCTTATGACTTAATGTAAATGATCTAACAAACTGGACATTGCCCATCACTGAAATTACACATTTTGGCAAAAGAATTCCAGTTTAGAAGTAAAAAAAAAAAACAGTTAAAAACAATGTCTAAGGAATGCAAAGCATTTAGCTCATGTTTCATAAAATACATCATTTGATAACAATGATATTCAATAATTCAGCACTTTGGCAAGCAAAGTATATAACAAAAACAGGAGAGGAAAACATATTTTTCCATAGAATTTACCTCTTGGTTCCACTTTGCATTGGAAATGGTGTATTTAGGAGATAAAAATTAGATAAAAATAAATCAGTGGGTAATGAAAGTAAGATCATTATAAAAAAAGAAGTGTTAGCTTTAAAATCTGCCATTGGCTGGCAAAAAAAAGTTGTTGCAGCATTTTACACCACTTTTAACACCAGAAAATATTCCCCACTAGTGATGAGTGAATCTTTTTTCTGTATTTTTCCCAGCACAAAAAAAATGTTTGTTTTCCTAGCACAAATAATGCATGTTGAAATTCTAATAATGCCTTTTTTTTCTTGCTTTGTCCATCAAACATAATGCATGCCATGAATTGAAAAAATTTTTAACTGCTAGAGGAAACACAAATTTCACTATGAAACTGTACCAGACAAAAATATTCGCTCATCCCAAGTGCTACATATAGTGAATAAAGTACCCCCTATTGTAAAATATAAGGATATTATAAATATATTACCCATGCGTTCCATGACTATATAGGCCAAAGGCTGGGTGTTTTTAAACAGGTCATGGAACTCCGAAGTGACTTCTAATATCCTCATATTTTGCAACAGGGGGTACTTTATTTATTATAATACACACGTATCAGTGCGTCATGTGACAGAAATGACATCACTAAGCTCTGATTATAACCAATGACATCACTGAGCACTGTTTATAAGGATATAATTTACAGAATAATCATGGCTCTTGTGTATTATAAATAACTATAGTACATTTTTAGGAATTAATCCAGTGCAAAAAGTAGACACCTTTACAGATATCTGGGAGGACAGATGGTGTTAGTTCCCTAGTAAGGAGCTTTATAAATAGGCCAAAAAGCATTTACTCTTTTTTTAGGCATAGCATACACTACAATAATCCAGTAATCTTATTCAATCAAATGGTGAGACACCTGATTTCATGGTTCTTTCCATAATATAAACACCGTACTCATCTTATTTTTATGGCACTTACCCTTTGCCATTGTTAACAAATAAAGCTGTACAAACAACAGCAAATCCAATTAATACTGCACTATACATCTCTTTGCTAATGTTGACTCAGAGGTCTAGAGGAGGTCCAAACCATTTTAAAAGTCATCTTCAAGACAATGCCGGTGATCCCTCGAAACTGATATTCTTCCTGGTACAGAATAAGAATAAGATTTCCCTCTGGTGATGGTGACATATAATTTATTAAAGTAACAGTTTTCTTAACTTAATTATTCTCAGGAAAGCACTTTTCATTTCTAGTCAATGCCCTGGACACAGAATGTGGAGGTCAGGAATCTACTAACAAGTTATAGGAATGAGGGTCAAGGAATTTATTTTTCATTTAAAAAATCTTTCAGATTTTTACTAATGCTGCCCCTCATTAACTAATGTTTGTCCCTGGTGGAGCCTAAAGATTGCTCATAGAATCTTCAAACATGCAGTAGGCTGAGCTCCATCTATATTAAAGGAGAAAAACGTTTTTTCCAAATTTAGTTCCACTTTTCCCCATAGACATCAAGAGTTTTCACGTGATAAACCAATGTGATAACTTTTCTGAATTGAATTCAAATTGAATCAAGTCCATGAGATTTCACGTGATAAATCTTTTGTCACTGGAATGAATCTTTTTCATTTTTTCCAGATTAAAAAAGCAGCAATGAATAAAAATGCTATTTTTCATTTGTAAACAATTAATATTTTCAAGAATAATTCATAGTCACGTCTTTTAGTTTTTAGAATTAAAACAATATTTTTGTTGGGTAGCTAAATTTTTTACTAAATATTATGCAAAGCCAGCACAGATTGTAACATTAAGAAAAAAAAACCTTCAAACCTGCCAACATTGTCAGACCTCTTTAAACACACTTCATCATGGCTCCAACTTTTCTGCCATTGCAATTTGGAGCCTTGTCAAAAATCTCCCAGAATTGTTCAAATAATCTGCTGAATGTCTTACTAATGTTCTTTAGAAAGCAATCCTGTAAAGTTATTGTATCACTTTTTGGAGGGGGATTTACTTTGGATACCAAATATGCGAAAGTTCTGCTTTGGGTTGCACCAAGTTGCAACTAAATAATCTTTACTGTGCTCATATTTACCACCATCTGGTTTTATAATACATACATATATTGATGGGGTATAAAATTAGCCCAATAATATATTAGTTTAGGAACATATTTTGCTGTTACTCTTACATTATCATTTTCATTATCGAATTAAACTAATGTAGCATGTGAATATCTTCTGTTTTAAGAAGACTCTTGTTGCATGTCTTGCATTGAGATTTTTTTTCCTTCTTTTAACTTGTATCAGCCTAAACAAATTTTTTTTTAGCGTTGCTGTTTTCTCCACCACCTTAAATGCCATGTTCCAGTATCTTGGAAAAATGAGATCTAAATTGAAATAGGCTGCCTGCAAGCTTGGCTTGATGACTCTTGACAATTTAGCTGTATCTGTCCTATTAAACTTGTGGTTTTGGATGCATAGGGGCAGATTCCCTAACCAGGGAAAAGTTGCCAGCGACCACTTTGCACCCATCACTACACTTTGGCAGGCAAAAATTTGCTCAGACAATGCTAATTTACTAAAATGCGAAGTTTCATCGTGGGCGCAGAATGATGGCGACTTTTCTCTACTGTTACTCCCGCAATGCGAGCAATTCAAAGCAAATATGCGCTAGCGTTCATTTCTGCCTAGCTCAATTTCGCTAGAGGTCTTGCGCTCAGATTAATTTGCATACGATGGGAAATTTAAAGTTGAATGGATGTCTTTATGTTATATGTTGCAGCATATACATATATTTCCTCTGTTAATTACACATGTCCAGGGAACCTTAATAAAGACAATAGAGTTGTTATAATGCCCTACACATGACGCCACTGTATAATTAATGGTCCATATGTTAGAAAATGTATGGGGGACTTTTGCAGGCGATCAATCTGAAAAAAACATCAGCATTTTTTGTACTTAGAAGCTTTCTCCACTAAAAAATATGATGTAAGTAACAGAAGATTATGAAGATCTATGCACTCCAGTGCACTTCGCCTGGTCTGAGCTGGAGAAGGCAAGTCTGCTGAAAGAGGTAATGTTCAGTAAAATCCGCATTTTAGTGAATTTGCGGAGTAACATCCATTCGCCAGAGCAAATTCTTTGAATTTGTAAATACAATTACATTGCTTAGAATACAATGGATGCTTAACATAGTACAAATTATAGGAGTACTCAGACTTTTTCGATTTAGCTGGTATAACTGTATAGAGGGGCAGTACTACTGTATATATTGTAATAATACTTCCCTGGCATGACACTCGTGATCATTTGATTAAAGTAAAAATAAAAAAACTGAGCTTCCAGTTTGTGCTCCAATGCATGTCTACTGCTCATGATAACTAGCAAAATGAGAAATTGGAGTGCCGCTAAAAAAGCAAATAATGACAGTTTATCTTGGCAAAGAAATTGAGTAGGAATATATATTTATAAGTATTTTTCTCACACACACACACACACACATATATATATATATATATATATATATATATATATATATATATATATATACTTTGTAGAAACGAAGATGCACACCAGATTTAGAAAAAAGGTTAAAATTCAGTTTTTATTGATTTACATTAAAAAAGAGCCAGTCAGTGTTTCTGTCTAAATCTAAGACCTTTATCCAGACCCTGTTCACAGTAAGCCCTCCATGGTTAAATAACTAAAACACATGTCACTCACCAATTTGTGCACACCCACATGATCATGTGACTGAGAAGAAACCCAACACCAGAATTTAGGAACAGATAGTATCTTGTTACTAAAATATTTAAAAACAAAAATGTTACATATAAACATGTTCAATGAAACATCCAGAATCCTAGACAATGAAACCTGTTAGTGCTGATTGGCAACATAGGACATATTGAAAAGTAACAATTAACGTTGATTTAGAAAGCAAAGATAAGAGCAGTATTCATTTAGACCCAAAGGAGCAATAGTGTTTAATTTACGTATCCAAAACGTTTCACGTTGCAATAAATGTTTGGCAACTGGTTTGTTAGCTGTGTTGTCTCTAAAGGCTGTACTGATTGTGGAGTGGTGCCCATCCATCCGCAGCCATAATGTTTGGTCAGTTTTCCCAACATACGATAGCCCACAGGGGCATGTTATTAAATACACTAATTTTTTTACCTGTTTGGGGGTGGAGAAACGATATTCCAGGTGTCATGTATCTACAAGATGTACAGTTCGGGCATCTATAACACCCAGGTTTCCCTCCACTTGACCATCCTCTCAAAGTCTTAGAATAACATTTTACTGGATCACTTTTGACAAGAACATCTCTCAAATTGGTCCCTCGCTTATAACACATCATTGGGGGTCCCTTTAGAAATTTCCCCAATCTTAGCACAGGTATTAAAGGTAGTGGTAAAAGTAAGTGTGGGTTCTCTTTTCACTTGTATAGCCCTCTCACTCACTCTACACCTGGCAGTCTCTAGAGCATTTAGTAAAACTGTATCTGGGTATCCTCGCTTTTTAAAGCGGGACCATATCTCATTCAACTGATATTCTGCACATTTTTTATCAGAGTTATTACAGAGTACCCTGCAAAATTGCAAGATGGGCAAGGATTTCTTCATTGGGTCTGGATGACAACTATTATACTGCAGAAGCACATTTTTATCCGTAGGTTTTCTGAATAGGGTATAATCCAGGCACCCATTGTGTAATACCAATTCAATATCCAAAAACTGGACTCTTTCAGGATGATATATATATATATATATATATATATAAAAATATATATATATATATATATATATATATATATATATATATATAGATATATATATATATAGATATATAGATATATATATATATATATATATATGAATATATGTATATATATATATATATATATATAGATATATATATATATATATATCTATATCTATATATATATATATATATATATATATATCTATATATATATATATATATATATATATATATATCTCTATATATATATGTATATATATATATATATATATACATATATACATATATATATATATATATGTATATATATATATATATATATATATATATACATATATACATATATATATATATATATATATATATATATATATATATATATATATATATATATATATATATATATATATATATATACTGTGAACTGGTAACTGGAGAGATTTGAAGGGAGATATATTTCTCCTAGGTTTATCTCTTACACTGAATGGATATCGCCAATTCACTAACAGGCACAGACGCCAATTTGCTAGCGAACGGTACCATCACTAGCGTTCATTTCGCTCTGGTGAAAGATCGTTACTGTGCAAATTTACTAAAATGCAGATTTTACTGAATGTTACCTCTTTCAACAGAGTTGACTTTGCCACCTCAGACATTATACTGTATTAACTCTCTTATCTTTATTAAGGTTCCCTGGACATGTGTAATATAAGCGGGTTACTTAAACCATTTGCAGCAACTATTATAATAAAGAAGTCCATACAACTTTAAATTTCCTGCCCTATTCAAATTGACCTAAGCGCAAGATCACTAGCGAAGTTTCACTAGCGCATCTTCCCTATGAAATGCTTGCACAGCCGAAGTAATGCTAGCGAAAAGTGGCCAACGTATGACAACCGGAACGAAACTTTGCATATCAGGGAATTAACATATTTGTAACGCATTTGCGCCTGGCGAAGTGGTGCGATGGGTGCGAAGCTGACGCTGGCGAAAATTCACCCCCTGGGAACTGGGGGAAACAGCTTGGAGTGCTGCTATTTGTTTTCAAATAGAAAAAAAAAACACAATTTAAAGGTGCTGTGACTCTGTGGAGTTGTACTTTTCTGTTTTAACCAGGAATTCCAGTAGGGGCCTGGAATTAAAGAGGGAGAATACCCTGTGAATTAGTTAGAGCCCAAGTGTGGCAAGGGTTTTGTTTTATTTAGTTTTTTTACCTGTTCACTCACAGAGTATGTTACTGTTAATAATAAAAAGGACTTTAACCTGCTAAAACACTGTTCATATGATCCTGCTCAGAATATGTACAAAGGACACAAGGCTTTCTCTACAAACACAAATTCAATTAACATATCTTAGGGCTCCCCTGTCATTCACCGAGCTAATTATAACCTTCAAGGTCAAGACTAGTAATAAATGTTAAACAACCCGTGCAAAGGGAGGTAACACCATCACATTTACAGGGGTCATGGGAAATGTCATTTGGCACAAATTTAATTATAATCAATTGAATTAGTAAATAGATTCATAGTCCCCCTACTGGAAAACTTAGGGGCACGTTCGGTAAAAAAAAAAAAAATGAAAGCCAATTAATTGAATTTCTTAAACAGCATGGGTGGGATGTTGACAGGTAAGTTTAATAAACATGCAGACATTCACATACCATTGTATGCAACCCACACAAGCACACGCACAGAGTAATAGTCACACGCCTCTCAGAACCACTGGTCAAGTGGGTTGGGGACCATGTGATCATCCTGAATCAGACCTTCAGAATGGTAATAAATACAGTATGTCCCATAAAGGAGAATTCAACCCCCTAACTAAAAAAAACCCTAACCCACTACCCTATGTAGACCCTCCTTCCCCAGCCTAGCTGCTACCCCAGGGGAAATGGCCTTAACTTTTTACTTTACCCTCTTTGCAAATTCAGGGATCGCAGTTCACAGCAGCCATCTTCTGGGTCTTCGTATTTCGGCGCATGCACAGTTGTCGCAAAATTGCTCCAACTGCGCATGTGCTGCTTTGCTGGTCTCAGATTACGGAAGAACCGGAAGATAGCTGCCGTGAACTGCGATCCCTGAATCTGCACCGAGGGGTAAGTAAAAAGCAGCTAGGCTGGAGGGGAGGAGGGAGGTGGGTCTACATAGAGTAGGGGGGAAAGTTTTTTTTTTAGTTAAGGGTTGAATTCTCCTTTAAAGCCTCAAATAAATAAGCAGCTACATTATTTTTATTCTTGGTAGTTAAGTGCTGCATGGACTGGAAGAACCTGGAAGTACTCCGTTCTGCTTTTTTATAAAGTCTAAGGTATTTGTCTGGAAGGCTGTTTCCTACATTGGGTGATGACTTAAAACAAGTATTTATGGTTTCACCAAGGTAACATGTGGACTTGGGTTAATGGTTATGCACAGATATAAGAAGTCTCTTCGGTTGACGGTTATGCCGAGATATAAAAAGTCTGGAAGATGGAAGCTGTTTGAATCAAGATATAGAGGGGAGGTGCCTGAGTAATGATATAGAGGGGAGATGTCTGGTGCAGAGAGACATGTTTGAATAATATTTATTTGTTTAAATGTAATGGGCCTAAAACTCTGGAATTATTTGGAATCATGCCTGGACAATTTAGTGTTAGAACTCACAGCAAGACTTAACATAGATACAATTTCAAGAATAGCAAAATATATATGTATTTATTTATTATTATTATTATTATTATTATTATTAATAATAATAATAATAATAATAATAATAATAATAATAACTGAAATGACAATGGTGTGATGATAATAAGGTTTAAGACAGTTACATAGTTAAATCAGGTTGAAAAAAGACAAAGTCCATCAAGTTCAACCCCTCCAAATGAAAATCCAGCATCCACACATACACCCCTCCATACTTTCACATAAAATTATATATACCCATATCTATAATAACTATAGAGTTTAGTATCACAATAGCCTTTAAAGTTATGTCTGTCCAAGAAATCATCCAAGTCCCTGTTATAGTTATTAACTGAATCAGCATCACAACATCACCAGGCAGTGCATTCCACAACCTCACTGTCCTGACTGTGAAGAACCCCCTACATTGCTTCAAATGAAAGTTATTTTCTTCTAGTCTAAAGGGGAGGCCTCTGGTAAGGTGATCCACTTTATGGGTAAAAAGGTCCCCTGCTATTTGTCTATAATGTCCTCTAATGTACTTGTAAAGTGTAATCATGTCTCCTCTCAAGAGCCTTTTTTCCAGAGAAAACAGCCCCAACCTTGACAGTCTCCCCTCATAATTTAAGTCTTCCCTCCCTCTAACCAGTTTAGTTGCACTTAGTCTCTGCACTCTCTCCAGCTCATTTATATCCCTCTTAAGGACTGAAGTCTAAAACTCCAGTTGAGGCCTTACCAGGGACCTATAAAGAGGCATAATTATGTTTTCATTCCTTGAGTTAATGCCCTTTTTTATGCAAGACAGAACTTTATTTGCTTTAGTAGCCATAGCATGACCGTGCCCAGAATTAGACAACTTGTTATCTACAAAAACCCCAAGATCCTTCTCAATTAAGGAAACTCCCAACACACTGCCATTTAGTGTATAACTTGCATTTATCAACAGTAAATCTCATTTTCCAGTTTGCTGCCCAGTTTCTCAAATCACTCTGCAAAGTGTCAGCATCCTGCTTGGAACCTCTAGTTCTGCACAATTTAGTATCATCTGCAAAAATAGAAACAGTACTTTTAATGCCCACCTCCAGGTCATTAATAAACAAGTTGAAAAGCAAGGGACCTAGTACAGAGCCCTGCGGTACTCCACTAACAACCCTGGTCCAATTAGAAAATGTTCCATTTACCACCACTCCACCAGTTCTCTATCCAGGTAAAAATTACTATGTTCCAGGCCAACACTCCTTAATTTAACCAGTAACCTTCTGTGTGGCACTGTATCAAATGCTTTAGCAAAGTCTAAGTAATCACATCCACTGCCATCCAAGAATCGAGGTCCCTACTTACCTTCTCATAAAAAGAAAGTAAGATCTATTACGCATAAAACCATGCTGGCACACACTCATAGTATTATGATTTGTTATAAAGTCCAGTATCGTATCCTTTATTAACCCTTCGAGAGGCTTTCCTACCACTGACGTCAGACTAACTGGCCTATAGTTTTGAGGCTGAGAACAGGATCCTTTTTTGTAGAGCAGCACCACATTAGCAATTCGCTAGTCTCTCTGCACCATGCCAGACCTCAATGATTCCTAAAAAATGAAGTAAAGAGGTCTCGCAATCACAGAGCTAAGCTCACTAACCCTGCGATGAGCAAGGAACCGTTTATTTAAATACAATGTAATCTATTAATTATTCTCTAAATGTAATTAACCAAATTTACATTTGGCCATGTAAGACCTGAGATGGTAGACCCCAATGCGATAGAAGTAGACACTGCATTACTAAATTCTGGGTACCCCTGATTTATAGTTTGCCATGGAAGTCTGAGCCTCTTACTGGCCCAAATAATTGAGTAAATAATACAAATGAATCAGCATTATAGAGGTTTGAAATGCATAATGAAGATGGTATAGTAGCAAGGAGTTTAGGAAATAAGATTATCTAGACACTCTTTCTCTCTTTTTTTGCACCAACTCAACATAAACCCCAAAAGAAATGACTTTATACTTCCTTCTGTTCCTCAGAAGTGTGAAAAATCTCATACTGTGTATAAGATATAAACAGCTCTGCACATGTAGGTATTCAACACGTTTGCTCTTTGGTGACTCAGCTCCTTAGCCAGTGGCTGTGTTTGCTATAGCAACATCATAAACTATAAGCAGATTTACTGCAGTGTCTGGTACCTCAAACTCAACAAATACTGACCTGGCGTCTGCAGGTTATAAATAGAGTTACACCTATCATATGTGTTTTCATTTTGCACTAACCCTTTAATTTCCAGAAATAGATCCTATGATGCTCTAGAAAATGAATGCCAAGCTTTGTGCCCTCCCCCATATGTTTCAAACCAGCTCCATCTATTAAGAGTCTGTAACTGTCAGGGAATAGCTGGAGGTGGAATCCACAACATGTCAAAAAAGCTGGATGAAGGAACTCAGCACTGCTGTCTTCCACCACTTCTGTCTGAGTCTGACCAAGGTAGCAAGGAATATACAGTATATGTTCTCCCTGTTCTATGTTCTATCTGTGTGGGTTTCCTCCGTGTACTCTGGTTTCCTACCAAACATACTAGCAGGTTCATTGGCCCCTAGTTAAATGGACCTTCATTTGTGTTCATGTTGATTAACACCCTTATGAATGCTGCTCACTAAGTCATTAGATATGATCTGTTCTTATTGCTATTGTGTGTTTCATAATCAACTAAAATTGGTTGACTCTAGAGATAATACAACTTCCTGTGGATATCAGGAGACCCTTGTGCATTTACATGGTCATTGGCATTCTCTGTGGTTTATCCATCTTATGGGTATAAAATTGAGTATATGAAAAGTCCATTCTAATGTCATTGTAACATAGTGGAGCAAAGGGTTCAGTTGGGCCATCTTTAAACTCTATCTATCTATCTATCTATCTATCTATCTATCTATCTATCTATCTATCTATCTATCTATCTATCTATCATCTATCTATCATCGTCTGTCTGCCTGTCTATCTATCTACTGTATCCATCTATCATCTATCTAGTTTCTATCTATCTATCTATCTATCTATCTATCTATCTATCTATCTATCTATCTATCTATCTATCATCGTCTGTCTGTCTGTCTGTCTGCCTGTTTGCCTGTCTATCTATCTACTGTATCCATCTGTCTATCTGTCTATCTATCTATCTATCTATCTATCTATCTATCTATCTATCTATCTATCTATCTGTTTATCTATCATCTATCTATCTGCCTGTCTGTCTATCTATCTACTGTATCTATCTATCTATCTATCTATCTATCTATCTATCTATCTATCTATCTATCTATCTATCATCTATCATCTATCTATCTATCTATCTATCTATCTATCTATCTATCTATCTATCTATCTATCATCGTCTGTCTGCCTGTCTATCTATCTACTGTATCCATCTATCTAGTATCTATCTAGTATCTATCTATCTATCTATCTATCTATCTATCTATCTATCTATCATCTATCATCTATCTATCTATCTATCTATCTATCTATCTATCTATCTATCTATCTATCTATCTATCTATCATCGTCTGTCTGCCTGTCTATCTATCTACTGTATCCATCTATCATCTATCTAGTATCTATCTATCTATCTATCTATCTATCTATCTATCTATCTATCTATCTATCTATCATCTATCTATCTATCATCGTCTGTCTGCCTGTCTATCTATCTACTGTATCCATCTATCATCTATCTAGTTTCTATCTATCTATCTATCTATCTATCTATCTATCATCTATCATCGTCTGTCTGCCTGTCTATCTATCTACTGTATCCATCTATCATCTATCTAGTTTCTATCTATCTATCTATCTATCATCGTCTGTCTGTCTGTCTGTCTGCCTGTTTGCCTGTCTATCTATCTACTGTATCCATCTGTCTATCTGTCTATCTATCTATCTATCTATCTATCTATCTATCTATCTATCTGTTTATCTATCATCTATCTATCTGCCTGTCTGTCTATCTATCTACTGTATCTATCTATCTATCTATCTATCTATCTATCTATCTATCTATCTATCTATCTATCTATCTATCTATCTATCATCTATCTATCTATCTATCTATCTATCTATCTATCTATCATCGTCTGTCTGCCTGTCTATCTATCTACTGTATCCATCTATCATCTATCTAGTATCTATCTATCTATCTATCTATCTATCTATCTATCTATCTATCTATCTATCTATCTATCTATCTATCTATCATCTATCTATATATCATCGTCTGTCTGCCTGTCTATCTATCTACTGTATCCATCTATCATCTATCTAGTTTCTATCTATCTATCTATCTATCTATCTATCTATCTATCTATCTATCTATCATCTATCTATATATCATCGTCTGTCTGCCTGTCTATCTATCTACTGTATCCATCTATCATCTATCTAGTTTCTATCTATCTATCTATCTATCTATCTATCTATCTATCTATCTATCTATCTATCTATCATCTATCATCGTCTGTCTGCCTGTCTATCTATCTACTGTATCCATCTGTCTATCTGTCTATCTATCTATCTATCTATCTATCTATCTATCTATCTATCTATCTATCTATCTATCTGTTTATCTATCATCTATCTATCTGCCTGTCTGTCTATCTATCTACTGTATCTATCTATCTATCTATCTATCTATCTATCTATCTATCTATCTATCTATCTATCTATCTATCATCTATCTATCTATCTATCTATCTATCTATCTATCTATCTATCTATCATCGTCTGTCTGCCTGTCTATCTATCTACTGTATCCATCTATCATCTATCTAGTATCTATCTATCTATCTATCTATCTATCTATCTATCTATCTATCTATCTATCTATCTATCTATCTATCTATCTATCATCTATCTATATATCATCGTCTGTCTGCCTGTCTATCTATCTACTGTATCCATCTATCATCTATCTAGTTTCTATCTATCTATCTATCTATCTATCTATCTATCTATCTATCATCTATCTATATATCATCGTCTGTCTGCCTGTCTATCTATCTACTGTATCCATCTATCATCTATCTAGTTTCTATCTATCTATCTATCTATCTATCTATCTATCTATCTATCTATCTATCTATCTATCTATCTATCATCTATCATCGTCTGTCTGCCTGTCTATCTATCTACTGTATCCATCTATCATCTATCTAGTTTCTATCTATCTATCTATCTATCTATCTATCTATCTATCTATCTATCTATCTATATATCTTTCTGTCATCTCTCTCCGTACAGGCTGAATGAAAAAAATAAATAAATAAAACGTGCACACACACACTCCCAGATTTATGATTTGGGAGCCCTAGACCTTAGGATCCTGCAACTGTTTCACATGGCTGCACAGGTGTACTGTCAAACACAGCCTTCCGTAGGCTTCCAGTCATGGCCAATCACAGCCCATATTTAGTACGCCCCCAGGAGCTTTTTGCATGCTTGTGTTGCGCTCCAACTTTTTTTCCATTCTAATGTGGCTCATGGTTAAAAAGGTTCGGGCCCTCGATATAGAACAATATATACACAATTGCAGAGCACCTAACAGGTCCAAACAACAAGTAATATAATAATTACAATATATAATATATAGTACTGTATTATAATTTAGTACTGCTAAAAATATGTTTGAAAATATAATATCCACATATACATGTAATAATATTGTATATTTATAAATATGTATATAAATATGTATTTATATATATTTGTATATGTTTATACTGATATCTACGTATCTCTCTCTATAAATATAGTATTATGTATATCAGCCATTTTAATTATGCATTGGGTTTGCATATACGCATAGTAGTATTAACATATATCCCTGTTTTTTTTGCTGTATAATCTGAAAAATGGTTTTATTTTTAGCTGATTGACATGTATTCTTTAAGAATGTCTCAGTTGTTTGAGAATGTTACTGTTGCTACGGGAACACAACATGTGGATCGCAGAGGTCAACTGACACCATGGTTACAAGTAGGGAGTCCCTCTAATGTTATTATATATTGCTTTTTTCCCCCAGACGTATGTTGTAACAACAAAGGAAGGGTTTTCCTCTTACAGAAAGTTAAGCATGGGACCATGTCTACAAACCTCAGGCAGGTCTTAACGTAACATTTTTGCAAGTTTACAATATAAATTCACAGTGCATTATTTGTCTAAAAATCAACATTACTTTGTGAAAAAGAAATGTCTTTTATTTTGTTTCATTGACATGCACATTCACATGTAACAATCAAGACTCCAATCAATTCATCATCAGCAGTTACTTTACCTAAAGAATGGAACCATATGCATCAAGCTGGGATTATAATTGGGACAAGATCATTATTTGTATTAAAGAGGAATACACACATACTGCTAATCCCCCCCCCCCCCACACACACACACATACATGAAAGCCATTACAGGCCACCAAAGTCAAAATCCACAAAAACTCTAATACAAAACTTCACCAAGTAAAGGTTATCAAAGTCCTATAGGAGTCAAGTGGATCTCTGCTGATCTTATTGGACCATTTTTAATCAATTCAGACTTTTAGAGGTTTTTTGTTTTTTTTTCATTAGTAATTACCTGAAAAACTTGAATTTTTAGGGCAGAGACACACAGTCAGATTCGGGGCCCAGCGACAAATCTCCTCTTCTTTGGGGCAACTAATCTCCCCGAACTACCTTCCCCTGCCTTCCAGCGGCTAGAATGATAATCTTCGGCGGGAAGGCACTTGAAACGCTTCATTTTACGAAGTCGCCCGAAGTTGCCTCACAAGGAATCTTCTGGCGACTTTGGAAAACTAAGTGCTCTGAGTGCCATCCCGCCAGCGATTTTCATTCTAGCCAGCTGGAAGGCAGGGGAAGGTAGTTTGGGGAGATTAGCCACCCTTAAGAAGGTATTCGTACTTTTTTTCAGATCATTCAGCATTTTTAGTGCATTCTTATATTCGGATCTATTAATACATTTCATGACATTCATGGTTTTAGAGTGAGTGAGTTTACTTGTGGTTAGTAATGATGGGCAAATCTGACCCGTTCGCTTCTCCAATAAGCCAGTGGGGCCTTGTTTAGTACACTGGGTCAGACATCTATAACTGGCAGTTTTAAAAGTGAAAGCTAATCAATTGATCTGGGTACTGCACCAATACATTGTAGGACCTACTGTATGTTGTGAAATTGGGCCTGCAGTGTAACAGTTTTCACTGTGTCGTCATCAACAGATATTCATGCCCTTAATCTACATGCAGTAACCATACCAGCACTTGGTTTAGGCCTAGACTTAAAATAAGGGCTTTAAAATGTAAGTTATGGCCAAAATAGACACATAACTGCATCTAATAATGTACTCCGTGTATATTATTACTCTTGTGTGGTTTGTCAAGTGGAAAAGGATCCCCTGTAATATTTGCCTGTTAATATTCATTTATATTGGTCGTTTGGCCATTTGGGAGAGTTTATTGTTCATTATAATGTTTATACTAAGTCAGTGCCAGGGTGATCCTGTCTCAGGCAGCTTTACATTCCACGTGCTTTCTTGTTTTTTTTTTATCCCGTTGCAAAAATCACAGCAGCAGTCTGTTTCTCTCCAGCTGAAATATATCTCTTACTGTAATTCTGTGTCTAGCCCACAAGCTTACAGTGCGGATTGAGGTTCTTGGAATTGTAGAATATTCAAGCAGCAAGACGGACAGGCTTAATAACAGCCACATGAATTATGGCTTGATTGCTGGTTTGCAAAATGAAGGATTGACCTGCTACAGATGTTTGTATGGCCTGTTTAGTTCAGGGATCATTTCTAGGTGTTTAAACAAACTGTGTAGAAAGACAGGTAAATGATCATTCTGTTCTGGTTTCTTTCAATATCATTACTGCCCAGTGAAAGCCAATTTATGTTTGGTTACTTTTAGTGAGCTATGGTAAACCTTTGCCCATTTTACTTTATAAACTCACTATACCTCAAGGGTAATTTATGACCTCAAAGGCAGTGTGCAAAGTGCAAAAAATGTCCTTAAGCTGACCAAAGATCTTTTCCTTATTGTGAGACCACGATTATCTCGAAATGATTGTTTAAATGTATGATTTGTCCATCAACTAAAAAGACCATTTCAGGTGATATTGCCAGGAAAACTGAGGGGAGCTGCCTGCTTGGCCCTGCAAACATAGATCGATTGCCCTGGGACCGATACAATTTTTTTAACCTGGCCGATCAATTTTCTGCCAGATGGACGAAAAAACCATAAGATGTATGATCGTTCAATTCCCACTAACTTCAGGATAATTTGACGGATTGGTCGGATTTCACTAAAATCGGTCATTCACCAAAGAAAATCTTTGCGTCTATGGGGACTATGATGAGTTCCAAGTTGTTTCCAAAAGCAATGCCAGCAAAGGAATTATTGTGTGGAGTAGCGATCTGCAAATTTCTCCCGTTCCACTGAAAAATTTTCGAATTCCCTGTGAAATTCGCGAAAAAGCAAAAAAATTCGTGAAGCGGAAATTTTGACGCCGCCGGCTAAATATTTTTGACGCCAGAGACAATTCTGACACCGGCGTCAATTCTGACGCTGGTGACAATTCTGACGCCTATTAAAGTCAATGGGCGGATAGAATTGCCACTGGCGTCTAAATTGTCGCCAGCGTCAGAATTTTTGTGGCAATTTCGTGAATTTATTTTCCGGTGGCGAAACGCCGGGGCATTGAAATATGGCGGGGGTTGGGACATTTTTGAAATTCCCATGCTTCCTTTGTGACAACTAGTGATGGGCGAATAAATCTGGCAGGTGCAAATCTGCATTTGGCACTGGTGAATACAGTCACTAAACTGCACAAAAATTCGCCTGGCATCAAAACATTTTGGACGTGGGTTGAAAAAGTCAATTTCATCAAAACTGTTGCAACCCAAATTAACCCCAGTGGGACTGATTGGAAACCTGATTGTGAGCCAGGCTTGATCTCCCAACATAAGTGTCCAACATAAGTGCCTAACCTGACTATTACTCTTTGCAAATGAAAGCAAACCCCACCAACAATGTTCCAATATTTAATGAAAAGCAAACCCAGAAAAGCAGAGGCTGTTAAAGCAGCAAAATGAGAACCAACATCATATTTATACATGTGGACTGGGAAAAAGATGTTGAACAGGAATATGTATGCAAATAAAAAAGGAAAAACATAAATGATAAAAACCATAGTAGTTTGTACATAATGAACATATTTAACCCTTTTTTGAGTTTACATAGGGTTATTGCTATAATTTAAATGTATTACAAAGCAATTATTTATTCCTCTTCCTCTCATTGTTAAGTCGTCCTGGTTTATAACACTTTAACAAGAAGAGACATGAGAGGTCTTAGCTATTTGCCAACAAAAACATCCAAGTCTATTCTTAATGATTCCTAAAAATCACATGGTTAGCTATTCCGAGGAAAAGCTTGAAAATGGATTGCATATGTTGCTGGCTGTTTTCTTTTTCTTTGCAAAGTTTCAAGCCATTTTTCCAGGTCTCCCCCTATTATATTTGAGGAAAGGCAGATTTGTCTTTTCAGGAATTTAATTGTTGAAAAATGTAAGTTACACTCGAATTTTGGTAGTACTCGCCTAGTTTCCTATAGCCAAAAATAATCTCCTTGGAACAATGGGCCAAATTTACTAATGAGCCAAGTGTGTCATTTCGGCACTTCGCCGATTTACTAACAGGCGCTGGAGTAATTAAACTAGTGAAGGTGATAGACTTAGCGCAACTTTGCACTCTAGCACCAGGCGTATTTTTGCTCTGGCGAAAGAGCGTTACTACGCAAATTCACTAAGTTTTTGTTTTTACTGAACATTACCTCTATTGCCAGACCAGGTGAAGTGCAATAGAGTAGATAGGACTTGGTCCAAAAAAAGTTCCAAAAGACGCTGGAGTCTTTTCCTTTTTACAGGGTGATAGGCTGAAAAGCTTTTTTTCGGTACCCTCCTTCCCTCCTACATTTGATGACATATGGCATCTAAACTATACTGTATGCTCATGTGTAGGGCAATATAACAACTCTATTTTCTTTTATTAAGGTTCCCTGGGCCTGTGTAGCGTACTGTATTTGCTGCAAGTTCATTGAAATTTAACTTCCCGCCATATGCAAATTATCTAGCGCTAGCACAAGTTCGCTATGCCTGCTGTAGTAACGCTAGCGCAACTTCGCAAATGTTTGGCAATGAAACTTCGCAACTTAGTGAATTAGCGTTGTCTGTGCGAAGTTGCACCTTTCCAATTGTGGCTACACAATTGAAAGAAGTAACTGACATGCTGCTTATGCTAACATAATTATGTTTATATGTCCCAACGGCTTTACAGGTGCATTTCAATTTCCACAATTCAAGTTTATTCTTGTTTCTATCGAATCCCATTACAAAATTGTATTGGCTAGAAATGAGTGTTGGCAATTTACATTTTTTTAGTAGCCTTATGGCATGGTGATCCACATTACTAGTGTTTGATCCACAAAACCATATGACGTAATAATGCCAGAAAATATTTTCCATGCCTTTATTAATTGTGTTACTTCAGTGTATCAATACAATTAGCAGACTTAGGTATCAAATGGCCCAGATCAGACCTGTTCTGAAACTTTAATTGATATTTTTTTAAAGCTGAGCCCATGAGCTGGTAATGGGAAAAGATAAAATCCAGAATACATAATATTCTGCTTTATTTTCTCATGTGTCCCCTCCAAAAAATGTCTAAAACACATCCAAATAGTGGGCCAGATTCAATTCAGTGAGAAAAAGTTATCTCACGAGAAACCCCATGGAGAAGATTCAATTCAAGGAGAAAAAACATTTCTCCAAATTCAATTTCAGTTTTTTTCCATAGACTTCATGTGATAAAACGTGAGTTTTTCTAAATTGAATTGCATCTCAAATTGAATTGAATCTGGTCTATTGTTATGTAAATTTGTGATGCAAATGTACACATCATGGCTATGGCCATAATAATTCCTTTGTAGAAACAGCCAGAAGATTCCAAGAATTCTATCGGGATGGTGATAAAAATAGAGTTCGGTACCACTTAATATATGATTAGGTCTTTGTTCAAGTTGTTCCTCGTATAAAATGAAGACAGCAAAGCTACAAATTCCATGACTGGGTTTGTTTCAGCTGCTTCAGCAACATGGTGACAATTGAACACAAAACCTTTAAAATGCTGGCGTTTTATCCTATTGAAAAGGCACATGTTTGAAGTAAAATGTCAGCTCAAAACAGTCAGTTGGCTTTCAACTTGGTTCACATGTTTTGAACTGTGGTTATCCCACTGCTAGGAAACCAATGTGTTTAGAAGTTGCACAAAGAAATAATACACAATGGTTCTATTGTATACCAAATAAAATATGAAGACTCTTTCACAAATACAGGGCTCAACATTTAGGGGCAAATTTACCTACCTTCAAAGTTATGCCAGCATTGGCTTCGCTGAACTTCGCCAGGCGAAGTTTTGCCATGGCGCCGTTAAGTCACTAAAATCCGAAGTTGCGCTTCGATAGGCGAAAGGTATTGAAGTTGCGCTACTGTTAATTTGTCAAGCAAAGTGAAGTTACGCTAGTGATGCCTAATTTGCATACGGCACCAAGTTAAAGTACAATGGACGTATATGTAGCAGCAAATACATTGCACTACACAAGCCTGGGAAAGCTTCATAAAATAAAATATAGTTGTTATATTGCCCTATACATGTGCCCACTGTATAGTTTAGGTGCCATATTTAGGAAATGTAGGGGGAAGGAGGGTATCCCCAAAAAAATTTACTTTTTCAGCCTAACACCCATAAAAAAGTAAAAGATGCCAGCATTTTTTGGGACTTAGAAAAAATGTAAAAATTTTTTGAATCAAGCCCTATCTACTCTATTGCACTTCAACCGGTCGGAGGTGGCGATGGCAAGTCTGGCGCAAGTTAACGTTCAGTAAAATGCACAAGTTAGTGAATTAGCGTAGTTACGTCCCTTCACCATAGCGCAACTTCGCCTGCGTAAGGGTGCGAAGTAGCGCTAGAGTAGGTCCACTTCGCTAGCGAATTTACGCCAACACACATTAATAAATCGGCAAAGTAATGAAATTACATCACGCTGGTGAATTTTCACTAGCATTAGCCACTTCGCCCTTTAGTAAATTTGCCCCTTATATGGAAGGAAAGAAAACTTACAGAAGGGAGAACATGCAAACTTTTGAACATAGTGCCCAGGTCAGAATCAAACTCAGGACTCCAGAGCAACTGGAAGTGCTAACCACTGGGCAACCCATATGAAACTAAACATCAAGTGGGACTGAAAATAGAACAGCAATGTCAATATCCCCCCCCCCCCAAAAAAAAAAAAACTAAACAAAATGAGGCAATAGGGTAATTTTCTTACAACAGCATACCTTTGAAAATGCAGATTTCATAATTTGGGACAAAACTGCCCTTATTTAGTTCTAATTAAGACATAAAGCAGACAATGGGGCTAGTGTGATCAAAGTTCATGTTCATTCATTCCAAAGCCTTTATAATTCTTTTTAGCTTTGGCTTAGGTCAGTTGAAGAGAGAAGTAAGCACTTGTTAATGTAAACACATAACTCACGTCACCTTTTCAAAGCATCATTCATACCATTAGCACCAATTTAGCTCATATTTTAGGTATGTGAGCTCTTTAAAACTTATCCTGAATGTACCTTTTACGTGCTCTAGCATATGGCACCCATAGACCACACAAGAAAAAACAGCATATCAAATACCTATGAAAACTGTAACACTCTGAAAGAAAGCAATATTCTGATGAATAGGATTTGCAAGAGTACTACCTGCTCAGAGATTCCTCCAATTAAAATATTTTTCATATTTTTCATGTAATTTCCTGTAAAATATAAATAATTTGAAATCATATAATTTGTTCTTTATCCTGAAGAAGAACCTGCAAAGTAAAATTTTTATTTACTTTATATTTCCAGTTTGTGTTTGATTTATAATATGTTTGTAACATATTTGTGAAGATAGCTTGACCAAAACTGTCTCTCTATACAGGAATGGACATTTGGGGGCCGATTCACTAACTTCAAAGTAAAAAAACTTCAAATTTTGAAGTGTTTTTTGGGCTACTTCAACCATCGAATGGGCTACTACGACCTTCGACTATGACTACGACTTCGAATCGAACTATGGGGAAGGTCCCATAGGCTTGGCTAACTTTTTTTGATCGAAGGATATTCCTTCAATCGTTGGATTAAAATCCTTCGAATCGTTCGATTCGAAGGATTTTACCGTTCGATCGAAGGAATAATCCTTTGATCGTTTGATCACACTATTTGCGCTAAAATCCTTCGACTTCGATATTCGAAGTCAAAGGATTTTAATTCCCAGTCGAATATCGAGAGTTAAGTAACCCTCGATATTCGACCCTTTGTGAATCGGCCCCTAAGCATACTCTACATAGGAAAATCAGAGTTTGAATACATTACAAAAGACAATGGTGACCTCTTTAAATTTGTAAATGAAAATATACATAGACCACGGAGTAGAGAAAGGCAAAACTAAAATGTTTTTCAATTATATGAATAGTTTCTAGTGATGAGAGACTAATTCGCCAGGCATGAATTCACTGCGAATATCCGAGTTTCCGGCGAATACATTTGCTAAACTGTAGCAAAAATTTGCCAGCAGCAAATTTTGAACATGCTGGGGAAAAGTCACACCCATCAACATTATTCGGACGCCCATTGATTTTAACGCGGGCGTCAAAATTGAAACAAGCGTGAGAATTGGCGCGGCATCAAAATTTGTGTTTCGTGATTTTCGCTGGAAATTCGTGAATTTTTCGGTGAAACGGGACAAATTCGCCCATCACTAAATTAGTTTCACATGTGAGACAATGATATTGGCTGATAAATTAGAGATGGCGCGAACTGTTCGCCGGCGAACTTGTTCGCGCGAACATCGGGTGTTCGCGCTCGCCGGAAGTTCGCGAACGTCGCGCGACGTTCGCCATTTTGGGTTCGCCATTGTTGGCGCTTTTTTTTGCCCTCTCACCCCAGACCAGCAGGTACATGGCAGCCAATCAGGAAGCTCTCCCCTGGACCACTCCCCTTCCCTATAAAAACCGAAGCCCTGCAGCGTTTTTTCACTCTGCCTGTGTGTGCTGAAGAGATAGTGTAGGGAGAGAGCTGCTGCCTGTTAGTGATTTCAGGGACAGTTGAAAGTTTGCTGGCTAGTAATCGTGTTGATACTGCTCTGTTATTGGAGGGACAGAAGTCTGCAGGGGTTTGAGGGACATTTAAGCTTAGGTAGCTTTGCTGGCTAGTAATCTACCTTCTACTGCAGTGCTCTGTATGTAGCTGCAGTGGGCAGCTGTCCTGCTTCTGATCTCATCTGCTGACTGCTGCAATAACAGTAGTCCTTGTAAGGACTGCTTTTATTTATTTTTTTGTTCCAATACAGAGCAGTATCAAGCAGATTGCTAGCCAGCAAACTTACTATCATCTGTCCCTGAAATCACTAACAGCTCTACCCCTACACTATCTCTTCCAAGCACACACAGGCAGATTTTTCAGATACATTTTTGCCCTTGATCCCCCTCTGGCATGCCACTGTCCAGGTCGTTGCACCCTTTAAACAACTTTAAAATCATTTTTCTGGACAGAAATGTCTTTTTTAGATGTTAAAGTTCGCCTTCCCATTGAAGTCTATGGGGTTCGCGAACCGTTCACGAACCGCTCGCATTTTTGCGCAAGTTCGCGAATATGTTCGCAAACTTTTTTTCCGACGTTCGCTACATCCCTATTGCCAGTATCAAAGATCTAAAAGGCCTAATATATCAACATGAAATCATTTGGACTTTGATATATGTTAGCCACCCCTCCAGTAAAAAAAAAAATATATAGTGAAGTTCTTGTTTATTTTGCCTTCCAGGCATATCTGCTCTAGAACAAATGTGCCCTGTGTAAATGAAAGTGTTGGGGGGGGGGATTGGTAGGTAGTTCTTCATCCAAATTCTTCCACGTGTAATGACTTAGGGGCAGATTCATTAAGGGTCGAATTTCGAAGTTAGAATTACTTCGAAATTCGACCCTCGAATTGAAATCCTTCGACTTCGAATATCGAAGTTGAAGGATTTAGCGCTAATCGTTCGTTCGATCGATCGAAAGATTTTTCGTTCGATCGAACGATTAAATCGTTCGAATCAAACGATTCGAACGATTTTAATCAAACGATCGAAGGAAAGTCCTCCGATCAAAAAAAGCTTGGCAAGCCTATGGGGACCTTCCCCATAGGCTAACATTGACTTTGGTAGCTTTTATCTGCCGAAGTAGGGGGTCGAAGTTTTTTTTAAAGGGCAAGTACTTTGACTATCGAATGGTCGAATAGTCAAACGATTTTTACTTCGAATCGTTCGATTTCGTTCGACGTCGATCGAATTCGAACGAATTTAACCAATTCGATGGTCGAAGTACCCAAAAAAAACTTCGAAATTCGAAGTTTTTTTCATTCGAATTCTTCACTCGAAGTTAGTGAATCTGCCCCTTACTGTATCTGGTCCCCCAGTGACACATATTCTGACTTGCACATGCATAGGGGCAAAAGCAGCTAAAGCATTACAATGTGCAGAACTACTTCAGGGTACTGTGATGGGGGGCAGAGTTTATGGGGCCGATTTACTAAAATCCAGATTTCTATCTTTTTCATAAATCATATTTGTTCCTCTCAAAATTAGTTTTTTTAAAAGCAAAATTCTCAAACGTTAAAAATTTGAGATTTATCAAATGTAAAAACCATGAAAAACTCAAATACAAAACAAAAGCAGTCAAAGTTCTAGAGAAGTAAATGGGAGCTGTAACTGTCCTTACATTTCCATATTTTAACGCATCTTTCAACTTTTTTTTCGTTCATACTTTTCATATGCAGATCTTTTAATAACTTTCATGGCATTTGTGGTTTTAGAGAAAATGAGTTTAATCGTGGTTTCAAAAATCTCTAATACCATTAAAATTCGAGCTCTGAGAGTCAGAGCCATAAGATATGTGTTATTTTTAAAATAGTGTGAGCAACACCATATTGACCACGTTCTGAATTTAACAAGAATATAGCATTCTCAAAACCCCGAAGTTCATAGTCATGAGCAAATATTTAGATGCTGCTCAAAAAAAAGAAAAGCAAAAAACAACTATTCCAATACATTTACTTCTGCTTTCTTCCCTGTCCTCAATATTAATTTCTCCCTCTGCTTCACCTACTTCACCAACCTTTTTTTTGCCTCAGGGAGCACCTTCCCCTCCCTCTCTCTATCTGTCTCTCTAGCATATCATGGGAAATAGCACAGAAGAGAAAGAATGTCAATTAGAACCTGAGACCATGTGAGGAATTCCACTGTTCTGTTAAAAAAAAAAACACAACTTTTTCCCATTGCTAGGAAAACACCGAAAGTTGCGGAATCTTCAAATATGCTCATTTATTTCAGTAGTAATAATGAAGTTTGAAGTTTTTTTGTGTTTTATAAACACACTTTAAATATGTTGGTTCCATTATTTCCTGAAGCTAGGGAAGAGCTCAAGTTATTGTATCTTGCATTTGTTTGCTTTAAAGCCATGGAATACATAGGTAGTTAGTCTATTAGCCCTTGGATAATGTGACACATAAGAAAATATCAAAAAACAATGAAAAGCACAAACCAGTAGGGATTTTTTACTATTACTGAACCACATATATATATATATATATAGTGAGAGAGAGAGAGAGAGAGAGAGAGAGAGTTGGGGATCACTAAGGAGCAATACTCCAATACAGTAATATTCTTTTAAATCACCGTAATTTTTGAGAATTTCCACATACTGAAAATATCAAAAAACAATGAAAAGCACAAACCAGTAGGGATCACCGTAATTTTTGAGAATTTCGACATACTGAAAATATTGCTTTGTCATGTCATCCCAAACTGCCAAAACTATTTTCTTTTGCTTTAAATGATGTGATGACAGCACATCTATTTTCAAATGCAGGGATTAAGAAGTAGACAGTATTTAAAAACAAACATCTGTAATGTAATACATTATTGCTAAATAGGCCCAAAGTATCTTGATACTATTAACATTTAATTATTTTAACTCTTATTGACTAACAGAACACCTTTTTTCAATAATGTCTAGTCTTGAAACGGCGAAAAATTTGAAAAACGGTGCCGGCATCTTGTTTTTGACGCCGGCGTCCATTTTTGGTCCCGGCGAATTTTCGCGGCAGTTTCTTGAATTTATTTGCCAGCGGGAAATCACAGCAATGATGTACATTTCAATTTATTTTTATAGATAAAGAAATTCAGTGTTAATACATTTCATATTTTTCTTGTTACAATGCAATATGTTTAGATCTTTCCTAAAGGTGCATGGGTTAAATTCTGTTAGAGCTAAGCACGTTGTACATTTTTATATATATATATATATATATATATATATATATATATATATATATATATATATATATATATTTTTTTTTTTTTTCTTCTAGTACGGTTTTCATTGTGAGTCAAAATATGTTGTTAATGTAATGGTAAAATATATCGGCAATTATATGTTTAACACATTTTCTTTTATAACTGGATGTTATTCATAGTGTTTACATTTGAAACCCATAAGCTTTTGCTTTTTTTAAAGCTCATATATTTGAAGCTGGTATACCTTTCCCTTTATCCTTCTTAAGTCATGCATTTTAAGTTTGACTTTAGAAACGGTTACCTTGGTGACATATGGTGTCAAAAACGACAGCTATAAATACAAATATATCTGTTTCCTTACAGAGGAACAACTGTGATCGCCATTGTAAAAAGTACTTATGGAGAATCCCCCAGTCTATTTACATGTCACCTTAGCAACCAACAATCTAGTGAAAACTAGGAAGAGCGTAATTTAACAGTCAGGAGAAAAAAGTGAAAAAATGTGACGTCAATGCAACAGACTCCAGTGATTGTCCATTCATACCTTACTCAAACTACAGGAATTTGTCAGGAGATCTAAAGAAATGGCACTAAAAGAAAAAGCCTCTAACTGAGGAATAAAGTGTCTGATTAAAAATAATCAGAAATAAAGAGAAAATGTCACTTTTAGCTGTAAATAATGTATTACTCTAAACCACGTGATTTGTTATTCATTGTAAACTACAAGTAAAAAACATCTATAAATTAGAAAAGACAATCATGGAAAATATAGAGTATTTTTTTTCGACCCGCAGAAAATTTGTAGTAATGTCAGTACTGATTTTTTTAAGTTAAACCCCTTAAAAGGAAATATTGTATTCTACAACTGTATGTTGAAATGCATTTTAAAAAACAAAGGTTGTGATATAAAAAATGGATGCAGAAAAATGTTTACAAATGTAATTAATAAACCTTTGAAAATTATTTGACAATGTTGAAGAAGTAGAAAAACTCTTAATAACTAGCGATGAGCAAATTTTTTGCTAGCCATGGATTTGCGGCCAAATTCCACATTTTGCCATCTGCAATTTTTTTGCGAAACTGCTGCAAAATTTTTCAGCGGAAAAATTTTCAGTGACAGAAAAGTCACAGGGAAAAAATGCCCTTTGACTTTGATGCATTTGGACAAAAAAATGCGCATTGACTTCACTATTAATAACAAATGAAATTGAATTAAAAATAAATTGAATTTAAGTTAAATTGAAGTTGAATATTTATCAGTAGGTGGTTGTGTCAGTTTTTGAAAAAAATTTTGAACATTATTTCAAAGATCTATTTATCTTTATTGGTCTGTCTTTTATCTCAAGAAATCTGACATTTATAGATTTGAAAAAAAAAATAACCTTTTTTATTATCTATCATAACATTATCTTTGAATGTTATTTATAATTTTGCTATAAAAGTATTTGCCTGATGCTTTTACATTACCTTTCTTACTACCCTTTTCCTCTATGAGGGGGCTGCCATATTTATGCAGCAAAAGTCCGTTAGTATTAGAAACTCTAACTGAAGGGACAGTCAGGTTGGCAAAACAGTCAGGTTTAGGAACTTCAAGTGACAATTATTTACAAAAACAGAACCATCAGAGAAAAATTATCAACATGACCTATGAGTAACTTTTAGGGATTATTTACTAAACTCCGAATGCAAAAATCATGTGATTTTTTTAAATAAAATCGGACTTTTAAAAATCACGAAATTTTCAAAATTTATTAAACCCAGAGGATGAAAAATTCAGAATCAGAAAATCTGGCATCTCAGACCTGTCGAGTTTGCATATAAGTCAATGGGAGAAGTCCCAATGATTTTTTGATGTTGGCTGGGTTTCGCGCAATACCCCAAAGTTTTCAGCGTTTTTAGGTGAAAATTCCGAAAAAAATTGTGAAATTTGTAAAAATCGGATGAATAGATCCGAAAAAATAGTGAAAATCAGTTTTTTTTCCAGCAAAGCAAATTTTGGGAAAATGTAATAATAAATAAGCGTAAAAAACCTGAGCAAATTTGATCAAAGTTTGTAGCATAAAATACTGAGATTAATTCGGACTTTTATAAATAACCTCCCTTAATGTAAATTTATACTTTAAATGGCAACCCTTTAATATAACTATTAGAGTCAGATTTATCAAGGGTCTAATCTCGAGTTTATGGGAGTTTCTAAAAATTCCCATAAACTCCCATAAACGCTAAATTAAAAAACAAAAAACAAAATTTATTTAAAAAAAAAAAATCAAATTTTTTAAATTCGGGTGAATAGGATCGACTCATAAACTTGAATCAAAATCAACAGAAAAAAATTTAATTTCCAAAGTCCACCAAATGACTCCAAATTGATTGTAGGACTTCCCACATAGGCTAAAACTGCAATTTGGCAGGTTTTAGATGGTGAATAATCTAATTTGAATTCTTAAAGGGACAGTACATGATACATTTCGAAATTTGAAATTTATTTAAAAAACTCAAACCGAAATTGGACTATTCCTTAGTCAAGTTACACTTAAATAACCTTGAAATTCAAATTTAAAATTTAGAATTTTCAATTCAACCCTTGATAAATCTGCCCTTTAGAGTTCAGTTGGAACTAGGGTCAGTCATATATTAATCTGGATTAAAAAATACTTCTCCTCAACAGGGCATAGGAAAATCTGAGAAGGTAATTTTGGATCACAGTAAGTTATGCACAGTCCAATATAATGAAGTTAAAATGTTATATACATATAGGAAACAAAATGAAGCAGGACTAGTGATGGGTGAATTTATTTGCCAGATGCCAATTTGCGGCAAATTTGCGTGATTCGCCGCAGGCAAATAAATTTGCGAAATGGCAGCGAAAATTAGGTGGGCAAAAATTTGCCAGCATCGAAAAAAAATAACAATAACGGAAAAAAAACTGGAAGCCGGCGTCAAAAACAGACGCCGGCATCAAATATGAGACGTTCGAGAATAATTTGTTAGTATGCTTTAACCACCAGGTATTAACTTACTGTACACTGTTTGGACTGTATTATTTATATCTTCTAATACATCAAAAATATTGAAGCCTAGGATGCACCCACTTAACTTTGATAATGGCTGTAAAGACATTCTTATGTATATGTCAATGTAATGAATACATTTTTGTTCTTACATTCCTACACATTCTGCTAGAAGCGAATCAATATTTTGGCACCGGCAACCCAATTTATTCTCATTTTGGGCACTAGTTAATGCTATAACAACATTTTTTATGAGATAGAGTCTTCTTTCACTAAATTTACATTGTATATCAACACTAGAATTTGCACTCCCAAACCAGATGTCCTGCTATAGCAACAACTAGAAGACTGAAACATTTCCCTGGCTTGTTTTGACTGGTGTCATGGCCCCACACACACCTCAATTAGCAATATTTTTTCACTGATAACAAAATGTTTTGTCTGTATACAAGGGTGGTCTGCTAAAGTTTCAAAAGGTAACACCTTAGGGAAACCACTGTTTGCTAGAGTCACTGAGCAAGATCTATTTTGGAAACTGTTGTCAAGAACCTTATTTCCACCGCCCCTCTTCCCAATAGAAAATAATATACAGCAAGTTATTTTACACATAATGTTTCTATTAGGCTCAGGGGAAGTCTTTTTAAATAGGGGTTGACTTGTCATATGGATTTTTTTTTTAAAAAAAAGTTCTTGCATTCCAGGTATGCTATGTGCTATTTAGAAATCCCCCCACCAGATTTCCTCTACCCTACAAATACATAGCACTAGATAAACAGCAGTATTGTCTTTATTTGATATATACACTTAGGGGATTATTTACTAACAATCAGGGGATTACTTACAAAACTCCAAATGTGATTTTTTTTGTTTTTTTATGAAATCAGACTTTTAAAAAATCACCAATTTTTGGAATTTATTAAACTCATTTGGATTTGATCGGAGTTTGTAGCATATAATGTTGAGATAAATTCAGACTTTGATAAATAACCCCCTCACATTTTTTTCCATGAATCGTATTTTTCTCTAAAAATTTGATTTTTTTTATTTCTCTAAAACTCTAAAAATTTCATTTATTATGTGTAAAAAACATGAAAACGTCAATACATACCTTCTGAGCAGTTGAGGTCCCATAGAAAGCAACGGAGCTTCACTTAACCGATTGGACTTTTTTTTTTTTTTTTAGCTTTAAGTGGTTCGTTCTGCTAATATTTATCCAAAAAACTAAATTTTTAGAGTGTTTAGAGTTTTTTTTTGTTTTCGTACAGCACTTTTTTCTGTTTGTGCTTTTTATACTGTATTTGGATGTTTTTATAACTTTCATGGCATTCATAGTTTTAGATAAATATGGGGGAATGTAATAAAAGTCGGTAATGGAAAAAATATTTGCAATGCAAAAAAGTTATGCCTTTGTGAGAACAAATTTACCTTTGTGCGAATTTAATATAGTTTTTGCAAACCCGGAAACTGTTTACCGACCACTTCCGACAGGGGAAGAAAGTTTATAAATTTTATAGTTTGCGCCAGTGCGCAGTGAATGTAATAAAACTTCTTATTGAAAAAAGTTATGTTTGCTCCAAAAGATTCTGACACCTTCAAGCACTTCTTAAAAGTGGGCAATGCGCAATTAAAATTTGCAATGTGCAATAAAAATTCACAAATACAATAACAGTTTAAGGAAGAGTTTAACAATGCGAAAATCAAGTTTTTATTCTTATTTGTGCAAATTACTTTGCTCTTTGTGACTTTTATTACATTCCCTTAATTAAGTTTAAACATGATTTCAAAAAGCATTAAATCTTACTTAGTAAATCTGCCCCTGAGAGTTATTTTGATATTACATATTGCAGTCAAGCTTGAATGTAGATAGGGAAGGCCTAATTCACAAACCACAGGGCAGGCTGCAAAGTGAAAAGCATAAGAGTACTGAGCTCTACTTTCCTATGCATACAGCACTGCCTGTGTTTGGCAGTTATTTATAAGGTGCGGCAAGATGGCTATCCATTAGACCCTCAAAATCGTAAATGTTCTCAGGACCACAAACTATAGAACATCAGTAAACAAAAGACACAGGAGAGCCCT
The DNA here is from genome assembly GCA_038501925.1 of Xenopus petersii. Taxonomy (NCBI): domain Eukaryota; kingdom Metazoa; phylum Chordata; class Amphibia; order Anura; family Pipidae; genus Xenopus; species Xenopus petersii. The sequence goes on along the minus strand of CM076674.1, from coordinate 179,989,291 downwards.
TTATTTACAGCCTGTATATAGAAAGGGCAGATTTATCAAGGGTCAAATTTCAAAGTAATGGGAGTTTTTTTGAATTCTCATAACTTCGAAATTCGAATTAAAAAAGACCAATCGAAATTTATAAAAAAAAATCAAAGTTTTTTTTCGGGTGAATGGGCCATTATTTGATCGAATTCGAATTGTACAAATCGAAGTAACAGCACATTTTGATTGAATTCGATTCAAAGTTTTGACTCCAACAATTGACTTAAACAGCAATTCGGCAGGTTTTAGATGGCAAATGGTCGAAGTTAAATTTTTAAAGAGACAGTACATTATAAATTTCGATATTCAAATTTTCACATTTGTTTCAAATTTTTTCGAATTTTGGACTATTCCCTAGTCGAAGTACACAAAAATTAGCTTTTTTATTTGAATTTTCACTTTGATCTTTGATAAATCTGCCCCAGCTAAGTGTTAAGTACAGTATTGCTTTGAACCCACGGAACTGCACTTTGTGCTGAATGGTGCAAAGTGCAGCCCGTACTAAAATTACACTGGTGCAACTGCTCTGTGGGTGGGTTCAGAATTAGGACCCCTAAGAGCCAAACAAAGTTGATCCATCTCTAACATAATTCCCATGAAGACCAGTTGATATACCCCTTTAGTTCAGATGGAACTCTGACTATCTCCATTGAAAAAAATATCTTGAGGTATCCAATATTGTTAGCTTGTGTACTGGATTCCTAAAGGATATGTAGCAAACATTATGTACAGAACAGCACCTTGAGCTGGATTCAAGACAAGGTGCAAAGTGAAGTGCTCATTGCAATTTCCCAGGTGCAATTGCTCTGTGGATGTTGTGGATATGTTTCAAGCACTAGCATTTGTAGAATTTATCAGTTAGGCATTGGAATTTTAAATTCGTTCTGCACAGTGCCTCTACCCAAATGGGCTAGTGCATGCATAATTCGGTTTATTCTACTTACATAAATATGAATTACTTAGATCTGCATTCTTTATCCCTGACTTATAGTGGTGATTGAATTTTTCCATCAGCCATGGATTTGCCACAACAAAAACAGTCACCAATACAAAAATGTCACAGGGCCAAAAGAAAAAATGGCCATTTCATCAATTTTTCGGCCAAGTGAAACAGGACAAATTCACTCACTATGTGACTAATAAGTAGCCTTCTCCAATGGAGACAAAAAAATTACAAAAAACCCATTTGAAATTATTTAAAATTAATAGAATTGATTATTATGGAAATAGGTGAATACAAATAGGATGGAAATAGCACAAATTCATTTTAATGACTTTTTAATATAATTTTATGTTGAATTACTTGACTGTTGAATATGAGTCTGTATACCACAATTTTATGGCACATGTGTTAACAGTAATTTGCTTGGGTGGAAACCATAAGCTACTGTGTAGCCCAGGCTCTGAAACTCTGTATATTTTCATGTTCTACTGACTTTTCAATGAGTAATTCATAGCTGATATGTTACAAATACAGAATCATTGCTTTTGTATATCCAGACAACTTGACAATTTTTCTTTTTCCTTAAAGTGATCTTGTAGTCAAAATACAAAGTGTTCATTTGCATGGACAATTATTTCACTTCTAAAACATAATTTGCACCATCTGTAGTAGAGAACCAATTGAGTCTTGTTTTAAATCCTGGAAATACCCTTTTAGGGGCCGATTCACTAACTTCGAAGGATTCAAAGTAAAAAAACTTCGAATTTCAAAGTGTTTTTTGGGCTACTTCGACCATAGAATGGGCTACTTTGACCTTCGACTTCGACTACGACTTCGAATCGAATGATTCGAACTAAAAATCTTTTGACTATTCGACCATTCGATAGTCGATGTACTGTCTCTTTAAAAAAAACTTCGACCCCCTAGTTCGCCCATCTAAATGCTACCGAAGTCAATGTTAGCCTATGGGGAAGGTCCCCATAGGCTTGGCTAACTTTTTTTGATCGAAGGATATTCCTTCGATTGGTGGATTAAAATCCTTCGAATCGTTCGATTCGAAGGATTTAATCCTTCGATCGAAGGAATTATCCTTCGATCGTTCGATCGAACTATCTGCGCTAAATCCTTCGACTTTGATATTCGAAGTCAAAGGATTTTAATTCCTAGTCGAATATCGAGGGTTAATTAACCCTCAATATTCGACCCTTGGTGAATCGGCCCCTTAGAGTGGATGGAACACTGGTTGTCCACAGTGAGAAAATATATTGAAATATAAATTGATTCAGATTATTTTCATCCTTAAGAATCACATTAACCAGTATAAATCCATCTGAGATCATTTTCTTAATATCTGGTATAGGCTGCATTTGTGCATGTTTTCAAAGTACTTGATAAATATTTCAGAATAAGTGCACTGAAGATTCACGAATTGTAATCATTTATGAAGGTACAGTTCCTTCATCGTCTTTCCCTGTTATGCTCCTATCAACAGCTAGTATAAGAAAGGCCAGTGAATACAACCCCTAGAAATCACAGACTAAAACCCCCATGTGCAATAAAAGGCTAATTCCTCAGACTTTTATGTTAAAGTTATTGGAGGACTCTTGGGGCAGATTTATTAAAGTTTGAGTTGTTTTTTTTTCACAAAAATCTGAATTTTCAAGTTGTATTTTTTGGTCAAAACTGAAATTTTTGGGTTTTAAAAAAACCCCAAATCGTTCAATTTTTTTTTTTTTTAAAAAAAAAAACTTGAATATTCGAGAATTACTATACACAACCTTGGAAATAGCTTGAATCCAAAAATACACCAACAAATACATGTCAAGGTCATGTAGAAGTCGACGGCAGAGGTCCTTTGAATCATTGTAAGACGTTAACAGCCTGCTTGATGATTGAATTCTTTTCTGAGGGTTTTGTGCAAGAACATGAATAATTGAAGTGATCTGAGTTTATTTTCTCCAAAAACTCAATCAATTCGAGTTTTCAGGTTTCAGGACTCGAACTCGCAGAATTGGGGTTTTCACATTCGAGTTTCTTCTTATGTACCATTCGAGTTTCAAATTCATGGGAGGTAAAAAGAAGCTCTTAATGCTCGACCTTTGATAAATCAGTCCCTAAAGGGGAATTCAAATTTTTTTAGCACTAAGGATAGGAATGGTTCTAAAATACCAAATTTTCCATATTTATTAAAGGAGAAAGAACAGCTAAAATTAAGTGAGCTTTATCAGAAAGGTCTCCATAAATACACCAGTAAACCCTCAAAGTAATGCTACTCTGAGTCCTCTGTCAAAAGAAAAGCCACATTTATTTCCTTCTATTGTGTACATATGGACTTCTGTATCAGACTTCCTGTTTTCATCTTAAACCTCCAGAGCTTGGGCTTGAGCATGCTCAGTTTGCTCCTCTCTCACTCCATTTCCCACCTCCCTCCTCCCCTCCCTGCTGTAATCTGAGCCCAGAGCTATGAGTGAGCAGGGAGAAACTCAGGCATGAAGTGATGTCACACCAAGCTAATATGGCAGCTGCTATCCTGAACAAACAGAGAGGGATTCTAAAGCTTTTTACTCAGGTATGGTAAAGCATTCTGCAGAATAAATATAGTCTTATAGCTTGCACTATTGTCGTGAATCTATTGGCAATAAACTGCTTCAGTAGCTTTCCTTCTGCTTTAAGCTTAAAAACACAGGAAACTACACCATCTAAAAGCTGTCAAGGTAATGTAGAAGTCAATAGGAGCTGTCCTTAGCAAATTCTAAAATATAAGTTACTCTGAGGTTTTAGAGTTTTTTTTAAAGTTTATATTGCTTGTAAACATACAAAAAGTTTAAAGTAAATGAGGATTTTGAGGTTTTCATATTCTTATTCTGATTCATTCCACATTTTTATTAGTTTGAGCTTTTTTATTCTTTTAATAGTTAAGTATACATTCATAGTATATTTTCATGGCAGCATTTATTGGTCGCCTGTGTAAAATCATAACAACTTACTGGTTGCTATGTGTTACTGTTCCTCGGCAAGCATAGTGTCTTCAAGTAACAAACCTAAAAAGTGTACTTGCGGAATTAGTTATTTTATTTTTATTCCAAGGCATTGATCAGCAAAATGTTTCACTAGGTGTTGCTAAATGGGAAAGATTCACTCATCACTATTTGAAGGGCTTCATTCCTTGACTTTTCTTATACTACTTGTTGATAGGACTAAAACAGGGAAACACAGAGAGCCATCAGGTAAACTTTTTGCCAAGTGTTTGTCTCCAACAGGGGACATATGTCTTGTAGCAAAAGGTAATTTGTGCATATTTAAATATGTTACTTTGACCTCCATATGCCCTCCTCATGGCAACAAATGGGGAGGGTTATTTACTAAAATCCAAATCTACGTATCTCATTTTTTAAATAAAAAAACCATGACCAAACTTTAATACCCGATTTGACCTTATTTATTATTAAAAAAGCTTAATTTAATCAGCTTGGGTTAAAATTCAATAAAATTGACAGTAAACCTGAATCGTACAATTATTTCAGAGTTTTTCCCTCGAAGTGCTAGATGTTTTTGGGCTTTTTCCCAAAAAGCCAAATTTTTGGGATTTTTGCCCAAAAAGGTCGGGAATTCCAGCGCAGACCACAGAAACTTCAGGATAGGGACCTCTGCCATTGACTTATGTACAATCTCAGCAGTTCTAAGATGCCGTATTTTATGATTCAGGCTTTTTGCTGCATCGGGCTTTGAAAAATCTAGAAAAATTTGAGTTAAAAAAAAAGGGAAAAATTTGAGTTTTTCCACAAAAAGCTTGCCCAGAGTTTAGTAAATAACCTCCTAAGTCTATAAAGGTGAGTTTAGCCCAGGCACATCATTTCTTCTGGGGCTTCACAAAGCCAGACACTGCTTTTAATTATATTATTATATTAGTTAAATATTAATTATATTATTATTATATTATAATCACATGCAGATTTTCCTTTTCTGATAGGTTTCGGAACTTCTTGTATTTGACAGTCTACTCTGGAATTCCTTACTCTATGACACTCTGTCTTGTTAAATTCCCTTGCAGTCTTGTCTTAAGATTATTTGCACTGTTGATGCCGGTTGCCTGCTCTTAGAGCTCCAGAGAATGTTTGTTTAAATCCCACACTCCTTATTGGAATGCAAATATCTTAAAGTAGCTTAACTTTGAACCTTGGGAAGACATGTGACTGATTGTGTGGTTGTCCCATTAATCTTTCTTTGTAATTTTCAACCACCTTGTTTTGAACTTTCTCCATGTTTCTAGACTTTTTTCTTATGGTTTCTCCCCAATATGAAGATATTTTAGTTTGGTTTGTTCTATAAAGCTGATGTGATTGCATGTGAGTTAAACCATCAGCAACAAACTATAAATAATACCTGCTGTATGAACATTTAGCAGTATAATAGCAGTAATATTTATATTGCACCTACACTAACCTGTTTTTGGAGTTTGTGATCTTATAAGCCTTTTGAAGGTACCAGTGACGTGATTATGATTACACACTTTTGTGAGTTAAAGCTATATGCAGGGCTGAGGATTTGTTCATCCATTATATAATGTGAATTAACGGGTGCTACTGTTCTGTGTTTACCTGAACTACAATATTTAATTAAAGGGATCCTGTCATCAGAAAACATGTTTTTTTTTAAAACGCATCAGTTCATAGTGCTACTCCATCAGACTTCTGCACTGAAATCCATTTCTCAAAAGAGCAAACAGATTTTTTTATATTCAATCTTGAAATCTGACATGGGGCTAGACATTTTATCAATTTCCCAGCTGCCCCTGGTCATGTGACTTGTGCCTGCACTTTAGGAGATAAATGCTTTCTGGCAGGCTGCTGTTTTTCCTTCTCAATGTAACTGAATGTGTCTCAGTGGGACATGGGTTTTTACTATTGACTGTTGTTCTCAGATCTACCAGGCAGCTGTTATCTTGTGTTAGGGAGCTGCTATCTGGTTACCTTCCCATTGTTCTTTTGTTTGGCTGCTGGGGGGGAAAAGGGAGGGGGGTGATATCACTCCCACTTGCAGTACAGCAGTAAAGAGTGATTGAAGTTTATCAGAGCACAAGTCACATGACTTGGGGCAGCTGGGAAATTGACAATATGTCTAGCCTCATGTCAGATTTCAAAATTGAATATAAAAAAATCTGTTTGCTCTTTTGAGAAATGGATTTCAGTGCAGAATTCTGCTGGAGCAGCACTATTAACTGATTCATTTTGAATTTTTTTTTTTCCCATGACAGTATCCCTTTAAGAATGTTTTGATCCCAGGTTATAAGCTGGATCTGGTTGTAAAGCATAAAACACACCACCGACATTGTCAGCAGAGTCAAATTATTTTCTAATCATTTACTGAGGATAGCATCTAATGCTGTGAGTGCAGGAGTATCTTACCTGAGGTCATCCCAGTGTCTACAAAAGGAACCAACAGAGGTCATTGTAACCTTTAAAGTATTTCTGCCCAGACAGACAGTTCAGTGTGACTTTAGCCCTTTGATCCTCATAATCAGGCTTAGAACATTGCACCCACAAAGTTATCAACTACAGAATGAAGGGATTTTTGGATTTGTACTGTACACACAAATCTTTCCATCTACATTCACCTTAAACTAAAAGATTCAGTTGTATCCTTTCCATCTACAGTATGTTATACTCTTATTATATGCGCTTGCAAATGTTTCTCCACAATCCCTGGATCCCTCAAAATATTGTTACTGTTTACTATTGAGTACACACATATTCTCAAGACTAGTAATGGGCAAATCTTCGTTAATTTACGGCGTAGTTTAAGAATTGACGAAAATTTTGAGAAACGCATTGTAGTCAATTTTGACGCAAGCAAAAAATTTTTATGCACACACATGCATTAAAGTCAATGGGTGTCCGAATAATGTTGATGCGCGACAATTTTATTAGACAAGGCGGATTTTTCGCCGGCGAATTGTTGCCACAGTTTTGCAAATTTATTCACTTGCGGCAAAACTAGTGAATCCGCCTCAAATTTGTGTCATCACTACTCAACACATGTCCATCACTACTCAAGACTCTTAGAGCCATTAAATTAGTGTAATCACATATGTACATGTAGGGTTTAATATCCTATTGGCTCAGGAAGTCCTGGATTTTATAATCAATGTGCTTTTGGAGAGTATACCCAACGATGTCTTGGCAAGTTCCTATCCATAGTCGATAAAATGCGAGGGAGCACATGTCCCCGCGTGTTCTCAGTGGTGTATAGTGCTGGAAAACCTGAAGCATAAGGCCCACTGTGCCCTAAAAGGAGAACTAAAGCATAACATCATATATGGCTAGAAATGCTGTATTTTACAGTATATGTGAAACTTTATTATTTTATATATGAAATTTTAATGTTCCAGCCTAAAGTTTCAGAGAGGTTTAGGCCTTCAAAGTTGTGCATGTGCTGTCACCATTTTGGATTTTGTAAGGAGTGTCACTAGCACTGTACATGATCAGTGCACTCTGGGCAGCTGTTGAGAAGCTTAACTTAGGAGTTGTTGCATATCATCAAGCAGAAGCTGATGCTGCAGGGTTTACATACAGAAGCTGATGCTACAGGGCTGATTGTTATATTATGAACATTGTGAGTCAATCCCTAAGCTCAGTAAGTGACTGAAGCCCAGAGTATGTGCTGTGAATCAGCAGAAAATAAGATGGGGAGCTAATGGGGACATTGTGGGATTCATAGATTCCCTATTTGCCTTGGGCTGCTACAAAATCTCCAAACATTCTGTGCAGTATTTCTAGTATTTCTAGTTCTCCTTTAAGATGACCAACCCCTTAGTAAAGTTAGGGAGCAGGGACCATGAAAAATGTATTACATAGTGAAAGTAAAGCTCTTGTTATAATATACTGCAGAGGTATAAGACAGCCTTGATAGATGTTAGATACAGTAGCACTTGGCTCCAGCAAGGATCGATAAAATGGAGGAATCTGTCCCAAGCAGAATCATGACTAAAGTAAGGGTAGACTGATTCTACCAAGTCCCATCACCTATGTGGGATCTGGGCCTGCATGTTTACCTATTATCTGAATGTCAAGCTACCTCCTATGTATACATTGTAAACCACATTTAGAGTAAATAAACTTCTATACATCATCATGGTACAGAAAGAAATTCTCCCTGTCAAGCGTGCAAAGCCTTTCCTTCTCCTTTATGTTAACTTTTAGGGGTTATTTATTAAAGTCTGAATGACAAAAACTCCAAACATTTGGGTTTCTTTTTCTATAAAATCTGATTAGCGGGAAAAAAAACCTTGATTTTTTTTAGATTTATTATACCCTGAAGATAGAAAAAGTCTGAATCCAAAAATCTGCAATCTCAGGTTTTAAATAAGTCAATGGGAGAGGTCACTGTCCTATCTGGAAGTTTTTGTGGTCTGCACTGAAATTAGACAGAAAATCTGACTATTTTGGATTTTTCTGACATTAATCCAAAAGATTCAGGCTTTTCAGGGAAAAATCCTGGAAAAAAAACTATGAAAACATCGTACGGTTTTCATTTTCTCTCTATTTTTTCGTATTTGTCCCAATCCATTAAATCATGCTTTTTTATTAACAAATAGGGGCAGATTTATCAAGGGTCGAATTTCGAAGTAGAAAAAACTTTGAAATTCGACCATCGAATAGAATCCTCCGACATTTGAATTCAAAGTCAGAGGATTTTATACATAGTACGATTGTATTCCGATCATAGTACAATCGTATTCCGAGCATACTTTGAATCGAACGATTCGAACGATTTTCCCAAAAAATCCTTTGACTTAAAAAAATTAACAAAACATACAGGAGGTCCCCCATAGGCTAAACATCAATTTGGCAGGTTTATGTAAGCGAAGTATTGAAGTTGAAGTTTTTTTAAAGGGACAGTACTTTGATTATCGAATGGTTGAATAGTCAAACGATTTTTACTTTGAATTGAAGTCGAAGTAAATTCAAAGTCGTAGTATCCTATTCGATGGTCGAAGTATCCAAAAAATTACTTAGAATTTCGAATTTTTTTACTTCGTAAATTTCCTCAAATTCACTTCGACCCTTGCTAAATCTGCCCCTTAATAGTTTGGTCTGACTTTTTTTTAATTAAAATTATTTGATAAATATGCCCCCTATTTAGCAACTTAGAAATTGTTCTTCATTGTTTATTTTTTCATATATCATTTAAAGATAAATAGCCCCTTTAATTCCTTATACAAATTATATTTGGATCGTTTTCAGAGTAGAAAATAAACTAGTAAATGTTTGGTAATAATTATCAAATACTTATAAATCAGTTTCAGAAAGATTAAAAGCTGTTAGCGATTAACTTTTTCTAAGAGCTAGAATAATGAAATCAAAAATCTTGTTGACCGTTACTGGTTACCAAGTTGGGACAAACCCAACTTTGCTCTGTTTGTGTTTTATTGATTATTAAATGTAATAATCATCATCATCATCATGTTGTTGTTATTCTTATTATTAATATTCTTTTGATATGTAAAAGTACTATTTATTATTACATGTAATACATTATTTTTCATTTAAATAACTGAGACCAATTATTACATGTTATTCAGTTTAATAAATAGTTACATAGTAACATAGTAAGTTAGGTTGAAAAAACCTAACCATCAAGTTCAACCTTAAGTCTATATATAACCTGCCTAACTTCTAGTTCAGTCAAAGATCAATGCATAATTACATTTTAATGCTAAGGGGTATAATTATTAAAATCTGGAAGTTAAAATCTCAAAGAAAATCTAGTTTTTTCACTAGAAAACTTGAATTTTAAGAGGAAAAAAACGTAATTTTTTTAAAATGTATTATACCCCGATGCTGCAAAAATCCCACCATCTGTATAAGTCAATGGAAGAGGCACCTATCTCAAATTGAAGTTTCTGTGGTCTGCTCTTGGTTTGGTCCGAAAATCCAACTTTTTTGGGGTTTTCGAGCAAAAATTAAAAAAGTCAAGCAATTTAGGAAAAAATCACAAAAAATTCAAGCAATTGGGAAAAAAGCCTGAAAAATGTGTTTGTTTTTATTGCGTTTTTGTGTGATCCGATTGAATTAGGTTTATTTATTATAAATAAGATGAAATCAGGTATGGGAGTTTGGTCATGTTTTTTTTTTTTTTAAATAAAATATGAGATAAATTTGGATTTAAGTAAATAATCCCTTAAATGTTATAATAATAAAAATTATTTAAAACTAAGGGGCCGATTTACTAACTTCGAGTGAAGGGTTCGAAGTAAAAAAAACGAATTTCAAAGTTTTTTTTGGGCTACTTCGACCATCGAATGGGCTACTTCGACCTTCGACTACGACTTTGAATCGATGGATTCGAAGTAAAAATCGTTCGACTATTCGACCATTCGATAGTCGAAGTACTGTCTCTTTAAAAAAAACTTTGACCCCCTAGTTCACCATCTAAAAGCTACCGAAGTCAATGTTAGCCTATGGGGAAGGTCCCCATAGGCTTGCCTAACTTTTTTTGATCGAAGGATATTCCTTTGATCGTTGGATTTAAATCCTTCGAATCTTTCGATTCAAAGGATTTAATCGTTCAATCGAAGGAAGTATCCTTCGATCGTTCGATCGAACTATCTGCGCTAAATCCTTCGACTTCGATATTCGAAGTCAAAGGATTTCAATTCCCAGTCGAATATCGAGGGTTAATTAACCCTCGATATTCAACCCTTAGTGAATCAGCCCCTTAGTGTTATATCTTTCAGATAAACCAGCTATTTATAAAGCAAAACTAAAGCAAAACTTTAATCAAGTTCTGATTCACCGCTGCAGAATAAAAAATATATTGTAAGAAACATCTTACATCAAAGTATCTTTTACCTATGAATCTTTAGAGAGTCTAAATGGCAGTCTAAATACAAAGAAGCCCAACATGCTTTACTTTGTTGAAGGATTAAGAACTGCTGGTATAGTTACTGGGAAATCTGCCAAAAATAATAAAGGAACTATGCGGATGTCTTCTTTAGCTTAGAACAAAAACATTTTTTTAAAAAATTAGGTTAAATTGTAAATAGATGCCCTTTTTAATTTCTTTTCATGTTTACAAACATTCATGTTGTTACATATTAATGAAATTACATGTGGAGATTGTTAAATAACATCCCTTACCTGCCTGTTATTCATTATACCTCAGTTAAATGTTACACAGATGGAACTGTTGTCAAAGTAACTATTGATTTGTCAACATAACAATTGATTTTAGCTTTCTTTGGGATTCTGTGAATGTGGATAGAGCCATCAGCCTGCACAAAACCCAGTCATTTCATTTTATAGCAGCTAGCTTATTATAAACAGAAATAATTGACGGTGCCAAAAGAAACGGAGCAAAGTGATCTTTTCCATGGCTGTCTGTTAAAACAGCCGTTGTGTCTGAAGGTACTTTGCCCAAATTGAGTAAATTACTACCAGATTAATTTATTTATTATTATTTTTCTTTATTAATGTTTAATTCTGGCAGTGTAGTTTAGAAAAAAATAAGTTTTATATATATTATTTTCGAAAGCATTGCTCAAAAGCCATCTTGACTTAAAATGCATTTAGCTGGAGTGACGAATGACCTCACACTGGAATAATGGCACACTTGAAGTGAAATCTGCAAGCCATTGGTGAGAAGCCAATGCTAACTCATCAGAACAAGACATGTTTTTCATATTTCTCTAACAGTTCCCAAATGTTACGTTTCTGGTTAGAATGAAATATCATATGAAATACAGTAAGTCGGAAGAATATTTTTTCTTTCTTCTTTTTTAAAGAGAGCATATTAGAGTTTCATAAGGATGACTGACTGCCATTGTATATAATAAACTCTTTATTAGCCCACTGAGTCTTTAGACTCCTTCTCTGTGACATTCACCTGCTGGCCTCCAATTAAACCCAGTTCATGGAGACAGAGTGTACCTTGGAGTAGAGTAGAAAAGTTCCTCCAATTTAAGTGGGACCCAACAAAGGTACACATGTTTTCGCAATTACAATTCTACTCTTACTACTATATAAAATGTGTTTTATAAATAAATTCAAAAGCAGTCCAATATAATTAAAAAACTAAGTACTGTTGAGCAGGGTCCTCTTTACATATTGTAGTGGTAATCTGTATGGTTGATATACCCTTCCATTTTATATATGTTATTGTTTTATATATACTAGCTTAAAATAATCATAATATTAATAGTACAGGTATGGTACATACCTGTTAATTACGGAAAGGCCATCTCTCACAGACTCCATTTTATCCAAATAATCCAAATTTTTTTCTCTGTAATAATAAAACAGTAGCTTGTTTTTGATCCCAAATAAGATATAAATAATCCTTATTGGAAGTAAAACCAGCCTATTGGGTTTATGTAATGTTTACATGATTTTCTAGTAGACTCAGGGGAAGATTTATCAAAGGTTGAATTTCAAAGTGAAATATACTTCAAAATTTGATCATCAAATCGCTTTACTTCGAAGTTTTTTTTTACCGAATTTGTTTTGCGGTCAAAGTAAAATCGTTTGATAGAAGCATTAAATCGTTCGAATTGAACGATTTCAGCGATCGATCAAACTATTTTACTTTGACTACAAAAAACTTGCAAAATGCATTAGAAAGTGCATTAGAAGGTGCCCATAGGCTAACATAGCACTTCGGCAGGTTTAATTTGGCGAACTATTGAGGTCAAAGTTTTTTTTAAAGAGACAGTACTTTGATTATCGAATATTCGAGCTATTTTACTTCAAATCTAATTCGAAGTAAATTCAAAGTCATAGTATCCTAGCCAATGGTTGAAGTATCCAAAAAAAATAGTTCAAATTTCTAATTTTTTACATCGAAAATTCCCTCAAATTCACTTCGACCCTTGATAAATCTGCCCCTTAATGTATAAAGGTATCCAAATTGCAGAACATTCCATTATCCAGAAAATCCCAGGCCTAAAGCATTCTGGATAACCGGTCTCATACCTGTAGTAATACAATAAAGCATGGTGTTTGAAAATGATGCTGCACTTACAATTACTACATCAATGCCCAAAATCCCACTGCCCACACAGCTCTAAAAGTATAAACCATTCATAGCTTGGTGTGGTACAGGCAACTCTCTGTGTCATTTCTAGAATGTTATATCTGAGACCCTTTAAGATGTATGTTGTCTTTTAAATTCATAGATATTGAATTGATCTGCTAATAACTCTACTGCTGACATTAGCTGAAGCCAAAGTTGGGGATTGCAACTCCTCACTAATCCTAGCTATTAGTTGGTGAATTGGGACTGGAATTTGGAATTGGAATTCCAATTTGGATTGTCATTTCTAAGTTATAAGGTCTGTACATGTATTTGAAGTCTGAGCTCCACCGCTAATAGTTATTCAACCTATCAGCACTGTTCTCATCAATAACAAAATAAGCCAAACTATATCCCTTATACGCGGTACCATCTCCAGATCTGCAGAAAGAGTATCTAGAAGCTCATTCTTTCAGGGTGAAGATGAAGAGTGAAAGAAATGGAAATGTTTCTCAGTAGACTAACAATGGGAAACTTACTAGGCCCCTGGATGGAAGACTAAGATCACTATGAATGCAATAATACCCCTTAGTGTTCATGCTTGGAGTACCTCTGCCAGGGGAATGTGGCTGCATTCTGCAGCTCCTACTGTATACTGGCAAAAGGAGGTATAGGGCAGGTGATATAGGGCCCTTTGTCGTTTGTGTCCTCTGCAAGTCAAAGTAACTATTGGTTTGTCAAGGTAACTATTGATTTCAGCTTTCCTAGGGGTCCTGTGAATACGGATAGGGCCATTTTATAGCAGTCACCTAAGAAATGATTTACAGTGCAAAAAGTCTGGTTTACAGAAGTTCAAGAGAACTAAAGCACATAAGTATACCCCTTAGTGCCCGAGCTAGAGTAATTCTACTAGGCTGATTTTAATTAATAGGAAACAGCTGTTCCCTTGTATCAAGCTCTTGTAAAGGGATTTACTTGATCCCATCCACGGTTTCCTACCTCTGAATGTGCCAAACTTACGCTGTATCTTTTGACCCAAATACCACAGTATTACAATTAAATTCTTTATTTAATTTGCTCATCACTGTTACCCGACTCATCTGGCTATTATAAAAACAGGAGCGCAAATGACCTACCACGATTGGGTGGGCCAGAAATAGCATAACTATTTGGGTTTCTCAGAACATAAGAGGTTAGAGAAGTTTAGTCATGGCACATGAATTACTTGCACCACAGGAGGTCTTCAAGTTCTAATTCCATTCTGCACTCGTATATATGATTTTTGTCAGATAATGGAATTGAGGACAGAGTTTTCACTGTCAGCATAAAATTGCATTCTGTACAATTGTGATGTGCAGGTCGGGTAATACCTAACCCACACTGACCCAGAACTACCCTCCCTTCACCTGCGCCTGCCCGCATCCAACTTCCGGGTTCCTTTTATTGACCCGCCCTGCCCCGCTGACGATGTCACAAAAGGCCGGAAGTCGGAAGCTGGCAGTGCAAGGTGGCAGCCGGGGAGAGCAGGAAGAAGAGCTCGACCTGGACCCACCCACCACCGGCAAATGGAGATGCAAGGTCGGCCCAAACCCGACTGACCCGTGGGTAAACCCACGGGTCCCGAAGGTTTCGTCCAGCCCTCACATCATTACTGTACAACAATTTATGGTTGTGAAAGTCTGAGAAAGAAACATTAATTTTCCTTTATGGATAGGCTCATTCTCAGCAGCAACAGTCATAGACTGAGGTTTGCAGACATCTGTCTTTAATGTGGTACCTTCCAATGCTTTCCTACTTTCTCTGGCAATGGTGATTGTCAAGCAGGCATTATAACCAGCATGTTTGGGGTGAAAATATTCTGCAGCTTTCTTTTCATATTGAAAATAGCTCAAATAGCAGCAAATTGTTTGATTTCTAAAGTTGGTATTGGTAGTAGTTGATATGTAAAATTAAAAAAAAAGCACAAACATTATAGTAAAAGTTTTTTGCAAAAATGTCCACGCTGCTTTAGGTTTAAACGTTCAGTAAAAAAAAAACAGAAATCCAAGGTGTGATGCATCTGGGTCCTGGCATTAAATTTCTTGTTTTGGCAATGACCCTTTAAATTTGAACTGGCATATATGTGTCTTTTTTTTTGTAAACACCTGCTTCAATGTTTAAATTCCCACTGAGCCAATCTGTTCTCACTATCTCAATTACTCTTGGCATGGAACCACACCAATTACATTCAGATTGCCTATTCTAGCTACCTCTGGGTTATTCATTTGAAAATAAAATATAAATAAGCTGTGCTGCAGCTTGAGTTGGAGGATTCCATAGAGAATGTTCGGCCAAATGTATTCAGTAGGCTTGGCCAGTCCACTTCTCCTAGTGTAAGGCTTTTCGTACTGTTTTTCATATATAAATGTTTTCTTCTGTATGCCACCAGCCAACATGCCTTATGTAAACACATCTAGCAAGGAATTACACCACTCTTTGCACTACTCCATAGACTTCTATTGAGTACGTATGAGTTAAACCATGAAATACATTGTTCTCATGGAATTAAATCTGGCACATTATGCATTACTTTCCAAAAATATCATTTGATATTGAGTGAGTTGAGAGCACAGAATTTGCCCTATAAAGAGCCTTACTGAATGTTTAATGATGGGCATAACTGACTGTTCCAAATTTATGACTCCTTATTGCCTGCACATGCTAGAAAAATGTAACATTGCCCCCTTCTTCCCAGAACTGAATAAAAAAAGGAACCAAAGCCAACATAAGTGCATAATAACAGTTCCATCATAATAAGCAGTCAATAGAGGCTCAGATGTATAGAGGGCCCAGCTGGGGGTCCTGAATGAAAAATGGCTTTGCTTTGGGTTCTAGTCATTTTTAGTTTTACCCATTTGTCATTTTTAATTCTTAAAGGAATGTGTTATGCCTAATATTAAAATGCAAAAAGGGGAGTTGTGGGTGCACAAGGCTAAGTCAAAATATATAAATACAATGGAAGTGTGACTGATCTGGCCAAATTAGCTACAATCAAACAAAAGAGAGGCAGTTGAGCAATGCACATTCCCTGTTTCATAAGTAATCTAGCCTCTACAAGTGCCTGTATGTTCAAAGACAAGGGTATGACACCATACCACAAAAAGGTAAACCCATATGGTGGTACCATATGGGCATATTTTTTTCAAAGGCTGGCACGTCCCTGCATGGTAGCATTTCTTTGGATAAGTGTCTCCTGACCTGGGCATTGGTTTCAAAAAGAGGGCTTAGTCCTTAGTTTTAAAAGAAGAGAAATTGCCAAAACCAACAGCATTGGTTCCACAGGCGTAATCTTCCCCTGCTTGTAACTTTTAAAGGACCGGTAACATCAAAACAAAATGTAAAAAAAAATTGTTAGTATAGAACAAAATAAAAACAACAAGCCAAATTAAACTTTAAAATAGCAAAGCATTTATTAAGAAATAACATACAGAAACTATGCTTCCTCTCCTCTACAGAAAAGGTGACAGGGTGATGATGATCCATTGTGCGGTGCTCGATTTCTTCTCCCTTATTCTACTGACAGTGTGAGTGTTCATGGAAGGCGATGTCAGCAGGCTCCTTATTATCATCCAGGTGTCCAACAGCGGCAGTGCAGAAGGAAGGGGAGCACCGGTTTGGCCACAGGTCCCCAGCGCAGTGTGGAACGTATCAGTGTTGCTTTCTCTCTCTTCTTGCTGTCACAGTAAAGCAGGCACACGGGCAGCACACTGGGATTGGTCCTTGAGCTGGTAGAGTAGATCTCTTACTGCTGCCCCTGTGCACCAGCACCTCCTGGCCCAGTCTCCCCTCTTGCTGGGTCGGCAGTGGCGGCAGTAGCAGTGTAGGGGGCAGCCGGGGACCCCGAGGGAGCTCAGCATCAGACAGCAGCAGTTCCCGGGGCAGCTAGCAAGAGGGGAGACTGGGCCAGGAGGTGCCGGTGCACAGCAAGAAGAGAGAGAGCAACACTGATAAGTTCCACACTGCGCTGGGGACCTGTGGCCGAACCGGTGCTCTACTTCCTTCTGCATTGCCGCTGTTGGACACCTGGAAGATAATAAGGAGCCCGCTGACATCGCCTTCCATGAACACTCACGCTGTCAGTAGAATATGGGAGAAGAAATCGAGCGCCGCACAATGGATCGTCGTTGCATTGTTGCCTTTTCTGTAGAGGAGAGGAAGCATAGTTTCTGTAAGGTATTTCTTAATAAATGCTTTGCTATTTTAAAGTTTAATTTGGCTTCGTGTTTTTATTTTGTTCTATACAAACAACACCTATTTGTTATGACATAAGACCACCATTTAAAAGGGTAGGTGTGAGTGCCTTACAATCACATGGAAGCTTGGCCTGCAGAAAAACTGCTCAGCTTCCAGGAGAAAAACTCCTAAAATACAAAAAGGGGGGTTGTAGGAGCACCCCAAAACTAAGTAAAAATATACAAATACATAATTATCAAAATGATCTGGCCACTAAGTTTGCCCAGGAGCAGTAACCCAAAGCAACCGATCATCAGGAAGCATTTACTGGACACTCTGCAAAAAATCATGAAACGCATTGAACTATTTTGTACAAATGTATTAAAGTCAATGGGCGTCTGAATAATTTTGACATGCAACAATTTTTATGCGTTGATTCTATGAAATGCACACGCTGCCCAGTCTAGCTGGTATGATTTCCCCTGGCCTGGTTGGAATTCCGGATTACCGGAGAGCAATATCAGGGCTGATGGATATTTACTAATTTGATATTTTCTTTGGCATAGCTTCCATATTGAGAGGGTAAATTTTATAGGCTTTGGGGCTGAAACTGAGAGTTGTGTTTTGGGATGATTTATCAATATCAAGTTACTGATATGGTAAGGGAATAGCCAAGTAGCCTCTAATTGTGCCTACTTAGTGGGTGCTTGCGGCTGTAGCCAAGCTAAAGTTTGGCGCAGGTGGGAAGCCACGTAATATCGTCCTATGTCGGGGACTGCAAGGCCTCCCTGACTCCTCCCCGCTAAGAGAACTGAGCATGGTATCCTAGATTTAGTTGTATCCCATATGTATTTGAATATCAGTTTTTAGATATGGCCCAATTGAAAGTGTCCTGTAGTTTATACTTTTGTAACAATTTAAGGTAAGCAAATAATAATTGTAACAATTTAAGATAAGCAGGTCTCTTGGGGAAACTGGCTTGCAGATTAAAGAGCAATTCACCTTCATTATAAAAACTGTAATAACACATAAAAACCACAGAAATGTGTTCAAACTTCCATAACCTGCCAAATTTTGTAAAATGAACATGGTAATTTGGGGGTGTTGCCACAAAATGGGTTTGGTCAAAAATTGCAGCACTACGTGCCCCAATTCTTTTTATTTCAAAAATATTTGGATATGTTATTGCCATGGGTTACTGCCCACAGGCAAATTTGCCCAGTGTTGACTAATTACCCCCACAGTTTTTTTACTGTAAAAAACTTTCAGTGAGCGCGAAATGGCAAAAAATTAACAAAACTGCGCAGGGGTCGAGTTTTTGACAGCGGTTTCACAAATTTATTAGCTGGTGGGGAATTGCGGGAATTTGCTGCAAATTCACGCCTGTCGAATAAATTCGCCCATCACTACTGTGTAGTCATTTCTCTCTACATCCCTTCATTCACACTACTGTCTGGTTCTTCCATATAATTTAAAATGCACATCGAAAACGAGTAAATCATTTTAATAGCATTCGTAACAGATTACCAGGGCTGATACAGTTTGCAAGTGCCACCGATATTTGTTTCATCAGCTGTGTAATGCATTTCAAGGCACAGTAATGGCTTTAACATCCGGCAAAAAGGTGTATTGTGTCAGTTTTCAGGAAAGTGCTGGCATTCTATTAATTTTGGCAATGGTGCTAAATATGAAATGTCAAGCAATAAAAACAGTTAGTATTAAATATACTGTACCTTATAAACGTGCTACATACTTGTGGTTAGCTAATTCTTCTAGATATATGTAACTCCTGGATCTAGGGGAAAGTTTGCTTCTACGTCAAAGGAAATGAAAATGTTAAAAGGGCAATATACACATATGTTCAACATGAGTCAAATAAATTGGGCATTCACTTGCTTTTCCTTTATTAAAAAAATGTTTAATTCTTTTAATATGAAGTGCTTATGAGTGATTTTTTTTTAACTTATACTACCTATGGGATAAGGGGTCATTTAAGTCAGGGAAAGCAGTGTACAAAGTGCAAAAAAGGGTGCATTTTTGCACTTTGCACACTACCTTCCTTGGTGCTTGAATTTATACACCCTTTGGCTGCCCTGATGAATACAGTGTGTCCTATGTTTGACAACACTGTATTCATGAGGGACAGGCAGAAGAAGGAACATAGACATAAAACCTCTCGCCCCCTACCCATCCCCTAATTTTCATCTCATTCAGACACATCAGCGGTAGTAGACACAAAAGGGGTCCAGTACTTATCACCAGCCATATGGGATATGTATTAATCATGAGTAGTGATGGGCGAATTTGCGCCATTTCGCTTCGCCGAAAATTAGTGAATTTTGCACGAAATTCACGAAATGGCGCCCGTTTTTGACGCCGCCGTCCGTTTTTTCGGGAAAAAAATTTGTACGCCGGCGATTTTTTTCCACGAATTCGCATCTGGCGAATAAATTCGCCCATCACTAATCATGAGGAACAAAGCTTAGCCAAAGAAGAAATGCTCCAAAAATTAGTACCAAGGTGAACACTCTTACCCCCATAGTTCTCTTGCATTTCTTCACTGGGTTCAAGTAAATAACCATCATAGGGTTTGTATAATGAGTTTACCTTTTCCCCTAGTGACTGCCTAGGTTTAGGCTTATATATAGTGATGGGCGAATTCGTGGCGAATTTGCGCAATTCGCCGTCTGCGAATAAATTCGCAAAACGGCCGCGAAAATTCACGGAAAAAAAACGGGCGCCGGCGCCAAAAACGGGCGCCGGCGTCAAAAACGGGCGCCGGCGTCAAAAACGAGATGCCAGCGCCGTTTCACTAATTTTTTGCCGTTTCGCGAATTTCGCGCGAAATTCGCGAATTTTTAGGCGAAGCGAAACTGCACAAATTCGCCCATCACTACTTATATATATATAAGGGGGAGATGTATTAAACACAGGGGTTTTTGCTAAGTATAACAATTAGATTGCATCTCCCTGTACACAAACAGGATAGGTTTTAGTGTATTCTCCAACATATTTTTCAAATGTGATGTAAATCAATTATATAAGTCAATGAACCATCTTTAAGGGATTTGTTCCTTTTATGGTATCATTTTTATTTCTACATTACACTGCTTACACTGCAAATAATTCACTGTTGCATTGTAGTATTGGTGTGTAGGTAGAGTAGTGAAGAGTGACTGAAGTTAAGCAGACCACAAATCACATGGCTGGGGGCTCCTGGGAAGCTGACAATATACCCAGCCCCATGTCAGATTTAGAAATTAAATATGAAAATTCAGTTTGTTCTGGAGCAGCACTATTGACTGATGCATACTAGTTCCTAATGTTATACATGTAACTAGCGAGGTTATTTATCAAAGTCCGGATTTATCTCAATATTTTCTTCTACAAACCGCTCAAATCCGCTTAGGTTTTTTATGCTTATTTATTATTACATTTCCCGAAAATTTGCTTTGCGGGAAAAAAAAAATCAGTTTTTCATGATTTTTTTTATTTTTCATTCCATTTTCACAATATTTTTTTTGGATTTTTCACCTGAAAACTTTGATTTCTTATGCTTTTTTCCCGAAAACGGTGGGGTATTGCACGAAACCCAGCGCACATCAAAAAATCATTGGGACTTCTCCCATTGACTTATATGCAACCTCGAAAGGTCTGAGATGCCGGATTTTCGGATTCAGACTTTTCCATCCTCGGGGTTTAATAAATTCCTAAAAATTCATGATTTTTTTTAAAGTCCGATTTTATAAAACAAAATCGTGATTTTTGCATTCAGAGTTTAGTAAATAACCCCCTTGGTGTTTAGTGTTATGGTTTATATAGTGAATAACGTATATATATATATATATATAAGGATATTTTACAAGAGGGCATGTTTTTTCGGCCTCGTGTTTTTATACAGGTCATGGAACTCCGAGGTAACTTTTAATATCCTCATATTTTGCAACTGGGGGTACTTTATTTAGAATTATACACAAGTTTCAGCGAGTCATGTGACAGAAATGACATCAGAACTCACCGTTTATAACTGATGACATCAGAACTCACCGTTTATAAGGATATCATTTACAGGATATTCATGGCTTTTGTGTATTATATAGTGAATAAAGTACCCCCTCTTGTAAAATATAAGGATATTTTAAATTACCGAGGAGTTTCATGACCATATAAAATGATGAAGCCAAAGTCCTAGGTGACTTCTAATATTTTGGAACAGGGTACTACACAAGTTTCAGTGAGTCATGTGACAGAAATGACATCACTAAGTTCCGATTATAACTGATGACATCACTGAGCACTGTTTATCAGGATATTATTTACAGGATATTCATGGCTCTTGTGTATTATAAATAAATAACTGCAGCCTTCTCTCTTCAACCACGTTGTCTGGGAGTTTTATTGGGCACAAAGTGATAGAGGTTGGGCCAAATGGGGAGGTAGAGGGGTGCAGTTTCAACCCAGCGCCTGGTGGTATTGCCTATTGATTGGTTATTTTTATTGTATTTTCTTTAGGTACTACTGTAGGTTAGTGTAATATTTGAAGAATTTTAATAAAGCTCTTAAACAATGTGATTGTTATGGTGCGTATGTCCTTAGGCTGACATTTTCATAGACTTATTATTAAAGTCATTATGTTAGAGAGGAAATAGTCCTTAATAAAGCTGAATATTCCACTGGAATTCATATAATTTTGGTCCACGTGAAATAATGATAAGCAATAAATATCCAATCTTTTCATTAATTTGTGAAGCTTGATGTTAGCCCTTCACTTTCCTTAAAAAAAAAAAAGAAAGAAACATGTGGTAAAGTGTTTCAGTGAGATACACTGGCCTTTTCTTCTTGTGGAAAATAGAGCTCCTGTTTTATGGTGGCCTGGAGGCTGAAGAGCAGCCTGTTGCCAGGGTAGCTGTGTTAATGGTTTCAGCAATCAGCCTGGCTCCAACTTAGAAGCAAAGTGGTTAGGCCTCTGCTTACCGTTTGTTTATTCTGTAACCTGGAGCAGCTGAATTTTTCCCCTTTTCCCTTTCTTCTCCTTCTTTTAACTTATTCTAGGAAGTTAAAGTCCAGTATCAGCATAAACTACAAGAATAATCCTGTGCCTTTCACTGACTCAAATCTGCTGTTTTATGTAAGAGAAAGTGAATGTTACTGGGCAGGTTTTTTTTTTCCTCCTCTTTATAAACATTATTTTACAGCTGTTTAAGGCAGGGTAATATTGTATATATCTGGACAGGGGCCAACACTAATAAACGGACAGCAAACAGAAATCTGCCTTGTATTTGGCATTGTAGCTTAGTATAGTATATGAGTTAAGTGAAGCCATAAGCACAGGGAACATTTCCAACCACAGTGTAATACTAAAGAAAAACTGTCTGATATACAATTATGTCCAGAAATATTATATATTAAAAATGTGGTTTGCTTGTTTTTACAAATAAAGGATCTTTCTGTAATTTGGATCTTCATACCTCAAGTCTACTTGAAAAGCATTTAAACATTAAATAAACCCAATAGGCTGGTTTTGCTTCCAGGAAGGATTATATTATATCTTAGTTGGGATCAAGTACAAGGTGGTGTTTTATTAAAAGGAAATAATTTAAAAAAATTGGATTATTTGGTAATATGTATATAAGAAAAAAGGCTTCTGGCAATTCTATTCTGATTCATTAGATAATGTAGTACCTTGATGTCTGACAGCTAGTGATGGGTAAATAAATTTGCCTGGCACAAATTTGGGGTGGAATTCCCGTGTTTCGCCGTGGGCGAATAAATTTGTGAATCTCCCTTGAAAATTCACCGTTGAAAACTCACCGGCATTGATTTCATGAAAGTGTCTGATTTTTATGATTTTTTAGTGAAAACCTTCAAATTTCACAATTTTTTAGTGATAACCTTCAAATTTTTTTGGTGACACTGTTCGAATTTCACTATTTTTTCTCGAAAACGTTCGAAATTCACGATTTTTTCATGAAAATGTTTGAATTTCACTATATTTCGTGAGCTGTCCAATTTCACAATTTTTCGGGAATTTTCCGCAGTTTCCCGGATTTTCCAATGAAGTGAAATGGGAGAAATTCGCCCATCACTACTGACAGCTAAGAAATTATTTTAATGCATATAACCAGCCCAAAATTCTGTGTAGATGAGAAAAAAAGTGTCATTTTATTTGGTTGTACTTTGCTTCATTAGTACATTGTGCAGATTTTTTATGTGCTGGCCCATTCCCATAAAATGTTGTGACCCCTATTTTGACATAAGTTCTTCACTATTTTTAGATAAGAACTGTTGTACGCAAAGGGTGTTATGTTATCAAAAAGTATGTGAAATTAAATCAATTTTGTGTCTTTGAATAAGGAAATAATTAGACGTGATCCAAAGAGGGGGTGTCATTAAGTAAATAGGAGGTTGTGATGACAACATCTGCAAATCCATTTGGAGATTGAAATTAAAGTATCACATACAAAACAAATGCCAAAATTTCTTCAAGTATGGTAAATAACTTAAAATGGAAAATGCTAACCACTGAGATGATTAAAAAGAACAAGTAGGATGGGGGTTGCGGAAGCTGCTTATATATCGATTTATGTCTGATTTCCACATAAGAAATGGATCAACCGAAGTTGACAATTAAAGAACTGAAAGCTTCTATTAAGGGACTGCATTAAATGTGAGGATGGCTGGTATTCATCCAGGAAAAGGTCACACACCATCCTGTTTTAGTAGGAAGATGGAAGAACCAAAGAACAACACTGCCACAGTGATGTTGCTGTTTAAATGTCTTTTTATTTATAAATTCTTGGTTGCTCTTTGCCCAATGTTATAGTGTGGTCCTCAGTGTCAAGGCCTAATGGCACTTAAAATGCAGGAGTCAGGACCAAGGAGGAAGCTGCAATGTGGGCAGACAGAAACTGTTCAAGTCATCAAGTATACACCAAGTATACATGGGGTAAGAGGACCAAAATCATAATCCAGGCAAAGTCAAAGGCTGTTGGGATTCAGTATGGTCAGAAACAGGCAGAAGGGTCAGGAACTAAGGGTCAATCAAAATAGCAAATTTAGAGCACCCAGGAAGAACCTATATTTGGGCAATGAACCTAGGCCTCCATCTTCCTTTTATTTTGAAATTTCACACTGAAAGGCATCCTGATGATGTCACAAGACATGGTGCACCACTGACTACATGGCCATGGTCACTGCCATCTTAATGCTGAAGTGGAGCACTCCACAACAGAGTGCTCCTGACACTTAGGTACTGTCATGCTCATGCCCTTATGTTTCTATTTGATCTGATCAGCACTTTCGCCCTTTATAACCTAGATGCATGCCCCAATCTGGATAAATAAGCTGACCATTTTCTTGAGTGATTCTGACCCTGTATCTATCTAAATCTTGGGTAATTTAATAATATTTGATACATGATAGATATATTTTAATGACTTATACCATACATATGCAAAAATAATGACTTTTTAAAATATAAACCAAGTTTGATTCATCTTTCTTAAGGGGTACAGCACACAGAACAAATCCATGTACCTCTACATTTTGCCCTCTCAAAATTTGGTGTCAAAATGCCTGAAATTGGTCATTCTCTATTTCTGGAAAATTGCTTGAAAATGCCTGTGAGGCAAATTCACATAAGTCTCATCTGATTTTTTACAATCTCATGTTTTCCAGCAAGTATTGTGTGTAAGTCCACTATGGAGGGGTTTTTGACTCAACTCAATTGAAAGCACCAATAGGTGATTTTAAGCTTGGAGAAAAACACTTTCAGCGAGAGAATCATTTTGTGTGTCATAACCCAAAAGAAAAGACTGTAAATTTGATTTGCTTATTTTGGAAAAAAAGTCAGAACCCTGAACAAAGATATCACAGGGCTTTTATAAACTTGTAAAAGGGGGGTTAACGGCGGGAGAGCATAGAAATATTGCTCCACAGCACAGGAAAACAAAGAACTGCTCTTACAGCCAAGCAGGTGGCTCTGCCATCAAGGCCAGGGTAGTATTGACCAATAGGGATGTAGCGAACTGCCGATTTGATGTTCGCGAACGCCGTTCGCGAACACCGGCAAAAAATGCGAACGTTCGCGGACAGTTTGCGAACTTCGAACACCCGCTAAAATCGTTCGATTCGAACGATCGAAGGATTTTAATCATTCGATCGAAGGATTTTCGTTCGATCGAAGGATTTTCATTCGAATCGAACGATCAAAAACCATTCGATCGAATGCTTTTCATTCGATCGAACGCTTACAATCGTTCGAACGAATGGAAATCGTTCGATTTTTAGCGGTCGAAGGAATTCGAATGGTCGAACGAATCGAACGCGAACCCAAATTGGCGAACGTCGCGCGACGTTCGCGAACATTCGGCGGACGCGAACGGTCGAAGTTCGCACGAACAAGTTCGCCGGTGAACAGTTCGCTACATCCCTATTGACCAAGGTTAGCTTGAGAGCAGAATGTGCATACACAGAATTGTATTCTCTTTCACCCTCTTAGAGAAGACAATATCAGAAAGTAAATTACATTTTATTATAAGAATCCAGATTTATTTCTTTATTCATTTTTATAACTAGTACAGAGCCGTTCAGCGACAAGGAGACATTGAGAAAAGAGGTCAGCAAAATATGGATCCCATTATATGCAGCTAAACTCAATATTGAATTTAATATCAAATGGGGCGATGATGTATAGTTTGCAAATTTGGCACAACAAGGCTTTTGTAATAATAAAATAAATCTTCAGAGCAATTTTGTGGATAGTAAAAGGGATACGTTTCCTAGATTCTTAATGGCTATTTCTATTAGAATTTTTTTTTGTTTATTGTTTTTCAGTCCCTAAACAGAAATTTAAAATTTCAATTACTTATATACCCACAATTCATGAAATATTCTGTCTTCCACATACAAGACAAAATCAAGATGAATCAGTTTAGTGGCCTTAGTATCAGCGCCTACGCTATAATTATTTATACTATACACCCACGTTATATTAATTTCCTCATGTTGAAGGTCCTGTTTCTTTACTTTTATTTCTTTCACAGATGTTCCAACCATCAAACCTCTATTTATGTTTTATCCTGTACCCTACATCTGTTTTTCTACTAAACATCCTTCCGCAAAGCAAAATTTCAATGTAAAAACATCTTTTCATAGACACAATGTAGCAATGGAGAGTGAATGTCTATACAAGTCACCACAATATATATTATCTCTTCCAAGATATATTGAGAGAATCTCTTCTTTCTCTGTGAGGCTGGTCATGCAAGCCATGGCCTCTTTAAGAATTATTCATTGTGGCCTTACCTTATTCCATCTTTAGTCTGTCAGTCTACACTCAGCAAACCCTAGTTGTGAAGCCCTACTTCCTATTTCAGAAAATAAATAAAAATAGAGCAATCATTAACTAGACATTTGACTTGAGTATCTCACATTGGCACTTCATTTAAATAGATGCTTTTTTCTACTTTTCTTTCAAAACAAACTTATTCACACTCATTGACTCTGCTGCAGTTACTGTATGATACTATATGCCTCCCACAGGCAAATTCACTGTGCAAAAGTCCACAGGCAATAGAATAGCTGCCCTTTTCCCTTAAAGGAGAACCAAACCTTTTTTCTTAAAAACCCCTACCCCCCTACCCTACATAGACCCCCTGCTCCCCCGCAGCCTAGGTGTAAATTTTGGTAATTAACCCTAACTCTTTACTTACCTCTCTTTGCAGATTCAGCGGCCTCTG
Source organism: Xenopus petersii (assembly GCA_038501925.1). Lineage (NCBI taxonomy): Eukaryota > Metazoa > Chordata > Amphibia > Anura > Pipidae > Xenopus > Xenopus petersii. Next base: position 179,962,363 of record CM076674.1, on the reverse strand, counting down.
CATCTTTGGGTCTTCTTCTGGCGCTTGCCAATTTCCGTGACTTTCGTCTCATGCGCAGTTGTCACAGACCGGAAGACTTATTCAACTGCGCATGTGCCAATACGTGATTAAGAGGACTGAAGAGCTGAAGATGTCGTCTGTGAGCTCTGCTGTAGTGATGGGTGAATTTCCTGTGAAATTCGCAAAACGGCTAAAAATTCACAGCGTCCATTTTTTTGACGCCGGCGAAAATTTGCTGGCGTCCATTTTTTTTAAGCCAGTGAATTTTCGCAAGCAAATTTTTGCGGCCGTTTCACGAATTTATTCGCTGGCGGCGAATCGCGGGAATTTGCCACAAATTCTGGCCTGGCAAATAATCTATTACAGGTATGGGATCAGTTATTCGGAAACCCATCACCTAGAAAGCTCCCAATTAGGGAAGGCCATCACCTATAGCGGGGTCCCCAATCTTTTTATCTGTGAGTAACATTCAGATGTAAAAGAAGTTAAGCACTGCAGGTATAAAAAATGTTCCTGGGCTGTGATTGGCTATTTGGTAGCCCCTATGTGGATTGGCAGCCTACAGGAGGCTCTATTTGGCTGTTCACCTGGTTTTTATACAACCAAAACTTGCCTCCAAGCCTGGAATTCAAAAATAAACACCTGCTTTGAGGCCACTGAGAGCAACAGTCAAAGGATTGGTAAGACATATGTTGCTCACAAGCCACTGGTTGGGGATCACTGCCCTATAGACTTAATTTTAGTGAAATAATGTTTAAAATGATTTCCTTTTTCTCTGCAATAAACAGTACCCTGCACTTGATAAACAGGTATAATTAATATTTATTGGAGGCAAGACAATACTTTTGGGTTTAATTAAAGTTTAAATTATTTTTTAGTAGACTTAAGTTATGGAGAGCCAGATTATTTAAAGACCCCTAATCTGGAAACCCCCAGGTGCCGATCATTTTGGATAACAGGTCCCATACCTGTATGTAGATAGTATAAAAAAGTAACATGGTGGTCCAGGTGCTCATGACGCAGACCTATCAGCTTAAGGAAGCAGTAAATCAACCATATTGCAGGCTGGAACGAAATGGATCCCTTGCATAGAATTAATTTCAGATTCATTTACATTTGATCCATTGATTTTCAGCCTCCTTTTTGCAATATTGCTCATAAATCCCTTGTACACTGTGTTTATGCCCATACTGGTATGAGATCTGTCATCCATTACCCAGCACGTGCAAAAAAAACGTGAAAGTGCAATTTCCCAGTATACGTTTAACTAAAACAATTAAACTTTGCAATACTACATGGATACAGTGCATACAACAAAACAATTTGTTTTATGTAATTATGTTTTTCAATATTTAAAAATATTTGAACATACTTTATATGGGATTATATCCTAAATGTAACAAAAAAAGAAATGCTAAATAATAAAATTTTTTAAACTGCTATCATCTGCTTCCAAATGTGTACTTCTCTAGAATCTCTAATAACCCCTTAAGCACTTCAACGTCCACAGAAACAAATTGTTAGTCTCTTATATTCATAAGGAAATCAAAATGTACACATAGAAACAAACAAAGAGAAAAGATCACCCATGGACTATGATGAAGAATCGATGGGCTCCCAAATGACTTTATGAGGGTCAGAACATGACCTACAAAATCTAGATGTCTCAAATATAATTTGCTGAGCTGTCACAGACACAATATATACATAAAGTTGACGATGGATATTATCCAGTGAAGCAAGTTGGAGGTATCTATTTTATGAGTGTGAGAGGATGCTGACAGTCATAAAGGTTACATTCTGATCCCTCCATAATCACTCCCAGGAGGTTCTAGAGCAGATGTAGGATTTTTTCCCTCCTTTTAAATAAAAATGTGCAACCTCTGTATAACTAAACACATCTCATGTATTAAATACATTTCAAATGTCCAGACTACAAGGGGAAATGTTTCTAACAGCTGGTCAACCCTACAGCTTGAGTAAGACCAAGCACTGATGATTTCTTACTTTCTTTGCACTGCAGAGAAAGTATTAATCATTTCTAAGTATAACCATATTCATAAATTCTGTATAACATAAAAATATAAAATTGTGATTGGGTTTTAAATTGGCATTGTGTGAGATCCTCATGTGAAACAATCTTACTACAAAATAAGTTGTTAGATTGTAGGGTAAATTTTGGCATCATTTTGCCGTAAGAGCAGGGTAAAAATCCCATATTATATTTAATATTGAATTCAATACTCAACCACTTAGGGGCAGATTTATCAAGGGTCGAAGTGAATTTGAGGGAATTTTCTAAGTAAAAAAATTCAAATTTTTTTTGGATACTTTGACCATCGAATAGGATACTACGAATTCGACCTCAAATTCGTTTTGAAGTAAAATCGTTCGAATATTCGACTATTCGATAATCTAAGTACTGTCTCTTTAAAAAAAACTTTGATTTCAATACTTCGCCAAATTACACCTGCCGAAGTGCTATGTTGGCCTATTGGGACCTTTTAATTCGACTGCAGGATACCCAAATTCGCTGAAAAAAACTTCGACTTTGATATTCGAAGTCGAAGTATTTCATTTCGATGGTCGAAAGTATTTTTAACTTCGAAATTCGACCCTTGATAAATCTACCCTTATGTGTTTTTTTTCTACCTCAAATAAACTCACAACTCGAATGTTTGCTTATGTATGAAAAAAAACTGGACTGAATGCAATAGGGGTGAAAAACTCGAATACTTGAATTGACCAAGTTATCGGCAAAAAAAACTCGAACAGCAAATGCTTGAAGGGACCTCTGCCATTGATTTTTAGTTGGAGTATTTTCAGATTGTGGCTTTTTGCAGCTTTAGGACATAATAAATCCTTGTTTTTTTTATTTATCCTGAAAAATTCAAGTTTTTACTGAAACTACCCTCAAAAAAATAGAATTTTTCGGGTAAAACACAACTCTAAACAAACTTTAAAATCCCCTTGAACTGTCACTAAAATCAGGCAGCCACAGGAGTAACTGGAATTAAGACGCAGCATGGGACACCTGTAGTTCGCGTTTCATCACCTCAAAGATAGACTACAAAGAGTGGTGGTAAATGGAACATTTTCTAATTGGACCAATGTTGTTAGTGGAGTACCGCAGGGCTCTGTACTAGGTCCCTTGCTTTTCAACTTGTTTATTAATGACCTGGAGGTGGGCATTGAAAGTACTGTTTCTATTTTTGCAGATGATACTAAATTGTGCAGAACTATAGGTTCCATGCAGGATGCTGTCACTTTGCAGAGTGATTTGTCTAAACTGGAAAACTGGGCAGAAAACTGGAAAATGAGGTTCAATGTTGATAAATGCAAGGTTATGCACTTTGGCAAAAATAATATAAATGCAAGTTATACACTAAATGGCAGTGTATTGGGAGTTTCCTTAAATGAGAAGGATCTAGGGGTCTTTGTAGATAACACGTTGTCTAATTCTGGGCAGTGTCATTCTGTGGCTACTAAAGCAAATAAAGTTCTGTCTTGCATAAAAAAGGGCATTAACTCAAGGGATGAAAACATAATTATGCCTCTTTATAGGTCCTTGGTGAGGCCTCATCTGGAGTATGCAGTTCAGTTTTGGACTCCAGTCCTTAAGAGGGATATAAATGAGCTGGAGAGAGTGCAGAGACGTGCAACTAAATTGGTTAGAGGGATGGAAGACCTAAATTATGAGGGGAGACTGTCAAGGTTGGGGTTGTTTTCTCTGGAAAAAAGGCGCTTGCGAGGGGACATGATTACACTTTACAAGTACATTAGAGGACATTATAGACAAATGGCAGGGGACCTTTTTACCCATAAAGTGGATCACCGTACCAGAGGCCACCCGTTTAGACTAGAAGAAAAGAACTTTCATTTGAAGCAACGTAGGGGGTTCTTCACAGTCAGGACAGTGAGGTTGTGGAATGCACTGCCGGGTGATGTTGTGATGGCTGATTCAGTTAATGCCTTTAAGAATGGCTTGGATGATTTTTTGGACAGACATAATATCAAAGGCTATTGTGATACTAAGCTCTATAGTTAGTATGGGTATATAGAATTTAATTAAAAGTAGAGGGGTGTGTATGGATGCTGGGTTTTCATTTGGAGGGATTGAACTTGATGGACTTTGTCTTTTTTCAACCCAATTTAACTATGTAACTATGTAACACCTCTGTCCTCAATGCACTCAACATGGAGTTCAGCCCTTATTCTCAAGATGGTGGTGCCCATGGCCATGTACTAACATCATGAAACTGTGTTGTAAACTGTGTCGCCACATTTCAGCTTTAAAATTCTAAATTAAAGGATGCTGGAGACCTGGGTTCAATGCCTGAATATACTGTAGGTCCTGCTTGGTAAAGCTCCTGGGTGCTTCCACCTTGGTCTCCACTCCAACCTCTGAACGGTTTATTCTGAATTTAGCTCCCTTATGAAGAAAACAAAATGCAGGTATAGGATCTTTTACTCAGAAACCCGTTATCCAGAATGCTCTGAATTAAGGGAAGGCAATTTCTCATAGACTCCATTGTAATCGACTTTTTTAAAATGATTTCCTTTACCCCAACACGTGACAGTTGGCTATCAATTGTGAATTTTATAGTTTGTGCAGTATATGCAATAACATTTCTCAATCACAAACCGTTTTTTTATTTCAAAATTTTTAATGAAACTAACATACCTGATCACATATAGTATACTTTATGGCACCTTTTCTTAAAGGGGAACTAAAGCAAACATTTAAATATAATATAAGCTTCCTCATACTGAAATAAGAAACTTTCTAAATATAATCAAAAATGCTGCATTGTTTCTGAAATAATCAAGTTTATCTTCTTATCTTTATTCCTCTCTCAGCATCTATTTCTCTTCATTCTGTCTTCAGTTGGGTGTCATATGAATGATCCAATATATTTTATAAGGGGGGGGGCTTCCTTTCCTAGTAGATGTGTTAGAGCTCACTCAAATAACTGATTCCAGTACAAGCAAAATCTAACAAAATAACTGCCTTTTGCACAAAATCTGCATGTAGAGAGACAGGATTTCTGGTGATTTTAATAGAGTGAGTTCTAATACATCTTCACTGGCTGTTAATAATGCCAAGCCAATGTCTAATACCATCTAGGAAGTAATGATTTAAGTACTGAGAAGTGATTTAACTGTGCCAACTTGTAATATCTGATGTGGGTTCTTGTCAACCAGTTATTGAAAGATCTGTTCAGTGTGCAAGTCACTAAGGAATGTCTTTCCTCCATTCCTACAGTGAAGGCCCATCTGAAAGAGAGAGTATGCTCTGCTCAAAGATACACTGAGCTGTGACTTACCAGGCCTGTATAAGAAGGGAAAAGGCAGTGCCAACTAGTGGTACAGATTCCCAAATTGATTAAATGCATGTGGCCAGTAGCTTAACTAGGGTTGCCGCCTTTGTGCTGGTCAGAATCCATGAAGATGGAGGTGTCATGATGTTACCACTTGGTAAGTGATGTTGCGGGCAGGGCATGCCACATCATGTGGTGGGGCTATGATGTGGTGATCAGTCATTGGCTGATCACCATGTCAATCAGGGGAGATCCTACCCGGTTTTCCTTTTTTGGAAAACCAGGCAGACTGTCTCGACTCGGGCAGCCATTCTAATTATCAGGTCAAATCCGGACTGGTGGCAAACCTATGCTTAACCAATGGAATTTGATTTAATGTACAGGACATATATTTCAGTAGAGAAAGAAAAAGTTTCATTTGAAATCATTCTGAACTCTTTCCTTGTTTTAAACCCACAGGGGACAGCAGCAATCCATCACGGAGGCTTTAGCTCTCCAAAATAAGCATCACAGTTATGTAATATGGAATAAAATGATATATTTGAAGTAGTGATGATATTAAAATTGAGGACACAAGCTCTGCAGAGACAGAGAAGAACCTTCTTCTGTTTAATATCTTGTGATCTTAAATATCTGCCAGCAAACGGGTGAACTGTGTCACCTAGAGTTCCCAAATCCTAATTAAATGGAAATCAGTTGTATATCTTTCTCTGTCTGGTCTGTAAGCTTTGCATTAGTCTCTAAAGCAAATGTAGCATTAATTCAGGTCAAATTTCTTGGAAAGTGGTTGCAGCCTTTCCTAAATTGGTTAACCAATTGATTTAATGCTATGCATGTTTTCGGCGTAAAGTGGGTTTTATAGAAATGAATCAGACATATTGGAAGCCCCCCTAGAAATTGCATTGTTTAGAGATGCTAATGCCTATCATTAATTACAATGACTTTGTTTATAGAACTGGTGGTCAGATTCAGCTAAATAAACTAAACACTTGGGGGAAAATTTATGGCTTTGCCAAAATATTAAGTGAATTGATTTTGCTGGCTGCTTTAGATTATTTATTGCATAGGAGTAAGGCTTTCTCTTTGCAAATGTCTTTTATTGGTTGAAAATGGAAAATTGTAATTGTGTCAAAATGAAGATCCAAGTGTGCATCATTATAGGAATCATTTCTCCCATGTATAATTTGCCTTGGAGAGCAATGGTTTGGAAAGGGGATAGAGCAAAGTGGCTTCCAATTAGGGTTGCCACCTGCTTAGTTTTGACCCAGACAGGCCATTTTCAAAAGGGTTGTGCAAGTCAAAACTACCTGCCTGTTTTTTTAAATTAGGGAATCTGGACAGGCCTCCCATTCAATAACACAATGAGCAGCCAATCACAGACATCATATCATAGCCCTGCCCACTTGGCAGCACACGCCTGCTTGGTCTACTTTAGATAAAAATGAGAACAAATGTCTGATTGGTTGCAATGGGTAACTGTTCTGTCTTCAGCTTCAACCAAAGTGTTAGCTTTGGAGGGGTTTGTATGATACTTTAACCAAAAAGATAGCAAACGGTTGAAGTTGGTCATATTCATACTAATAATATTGTTTGAAACAAAGTATTGTACAGTTTTTGGTTCATGTCTACCAATCCCGACCAATATCCTTGTACTGTGGAAATTGGTCAGTTCGGGGATCCAGCAGGTTAGAAAATTTCATCTTCTGATGAACCATGTCAGCTAGTTCATGGTGCACTGAAGTGGAATGGAACTACTGCTCATTTGCATGTATAGGTCTCTGGTAAGGCCTCACTTTGAGTATGCAGTGCAGTTTTGGGCTCCAGTCCTTAAGACATGAATTAAGACATTATCAATGAGTTGGAGAAAGTGCAGAGATGTGCAACTAACTGGTTATGGGGGTATGACTGTCAAGGTTGGGGTTGTACTCTCTGGGAGAAAAGACTCTTGTGAGGGTCATGATTGCTCTTTACAGGTACAGTGCATTAGAGGACATTATAGACATAGCAGTGGCCTTTTCCCCATAAAGAATGCCTCCCCTTTAGACTAGAGGAAAATAGTTTTTATTTGAAGCGGTGTAAGCGGTTCTTCACAATGAGGACAGTGAGGTGGAGGAACGCCTGACGGATGATGTTGTGATGGCTGATTCTATTAATGCCTTTAAAGGAAAACTAAAGTTTAACTAAAGAATTAGGCTAGAAATGTTGTACATTATGTTTGGGGCTTCTGTACCAGCCCAAGGCAACCACAACCCATTAGCAGTAAAGATCTGTGTCTTCAGAGATGCGCAAGTAGCTCCCCATCTTCTTTTCTGCTGATTCACTGCACATGCTCTGTGCTGCTGTCACTTACTGAGCTTAGGGACCCACTCACTATATACAGTACACATTGAATAGAAATGTCACAATATAAGGCTGATTAGTAATTAATACAGATAATTACTACATGGCAGAGCAGAAACCAGTGCAATTAGCATCAGAATCAGCCCTGTAGCATCAGCTTATTTTACAGACAAACCTAATTTTCTGCTGGATAATTTGCAACGACCCAGAGCCCACTGAGCATGTGAGTGTCACAGACACTTTCCAAGATGGTGACCCCCTGTGACAAGTTTGAAGTCCTGGATCATTGCTGCTATTGACAAGCTGAAACTTTAGGCTGGTGCAATAGGTTCAGTATATGAAATATGGCATTTTTAGGGTTTAGTTCTCCTTTAAAGAAAAATGATACCCCAAAATGAATAATTAAGCAACAGATCACCAGACCAGAAATACTGCAGCTCTAACTGTAACGGTAAGATGTGTTGAAGCAAAAGATACAACTCTGTCTGTTAATTGGCTCATGTGACCTAAGAAGTATAGTTTGTTTGGTTTGTTTGTGTGCACAATGAATCGAACAATCCCAGGAGGCGGCCCTTATTTTTTAAAATGGCAGTTTTCTATTTATGATTACCCAATGGCACATACTACTAAAAAAGTATATTATTATGAAACTGGTTTATTTACATAAAGCAGGGTTTTACATATAAGCTGTTTTATGCAATATCTTTTTATAGAGACCTACATTGTTTGGGGGGTATTGTTTTCCTTTAAGATGAGTTTGGATGATTTCTTGGACAAGCATAATATCCATGGCTTTAATGATACTAAAACCTACAATTAGTATAGATATTTGTATATATATAGTTTATGTGAGTGTAAAGTGACATAGTTACATAGTTACATAGTTACATAGTTATATCGGGTTGAAAAAGACAAAGTCCATCAAGTTCAACCCCTCCAAATGAAAACCCAGCATCCATACAAACACCCTTCCCTACTTTCACATAAATTCTATATACCCATACCTATACTAACTATAGAGTTTATTATGACAATAGCCTTTGATATTATGTATTTCCAAGAAATTATCCAAGCCATTCTTATAGTCATTAACTGAATCAGCATCACAACATCACCCGGCAGTGCATTCCACAACCTCACTGTCCTGACTGTGAAGAACCCCCTACGTTGCTTCAAATGAAAGTTCTTTTCTTCTAGTCTAAAGGGGAGGCCTCTGGTACGGTGATCCACTTTATGGGTAAAAAGGTCCCCTGCTATTTGTCTATAATGTCATCTAATGTACTTGTAAAGTGTAATCATGTCCCCTCGCAAGCGCCTTTTTTCCTGAGACAATAACCCCAACCTTGACAGTCTACCCTTTGAACTTGATTGACTTTGGTCTTTTCTCAACCCATCCTAACTATGTAACTTCCTGCTGTACTGATCATTCATGTGGTTCAGCCAGTGATGATCTGGTATAGAGTATATGTGGCAAGCCCATGTATGTACTCACCTCAACTGACCTCTGATTAGACTGACCATACTTTTTGTGCACTGCACAGCTCATGGGCAATTTAGACTGTAAGATTGGTTGCAGAAACAGCAGATGTGAATGACTGAACAAACCCTGCAAAGATATCTTCCTATAAATAGATAAACGGAAAATATCAGTAAAAAACAATACTGTGCCCTATCAGCACTACTGTAATTGTAGGAAGAAGGTGACCCAGCACACACTAAAATTGTAAAGCCATGATAACTTTTATAGTGACATACCAGAAAGACACAACATTTAGATGAGTGTGTGCCTCCTTTTGTCAGATGACCCAGTGTAACAATGCATCGGTACCACCCCTCACACATAATGATGGTGTTTGTCCAAGCACTTCAGGGAAGGAGGAAGGTGCAAGAGCCTTTAGTTATGCTATGCTATTTTTTTACCATTTAATGAAACCTATTATTTCACCTAAACTATAAATAAAACATTTTTATTACCTATTTGAATTCTTTATTTAGCAAAGTGAAACTTTCCAGTGGAAAAGAAGCTACATCATCCTACCTATGGATTCTGGCCTGGTGCCATTTACTGTACAGTTAAAAGCCAACTAAAACTCAGCACGCTGTGTGCACAATTTAGCTGCTGCACAAAGAACTCCCAGTAAAACTCAGATGGAGCACATGGCATTGCAAACTGCATTGATATCCGACGCAAGACACACAAGTGGATCACACAATTTAGGATCTTGCTTTAACATACATTGAAATATTTCATGACATGCACTAGTTTGCAATTTCCTTCATATTAGTCGTCTAATCTGCATGACACTTCTCCGTCATCTACATCAGAGGTCCCCAATCACCGGGCCGTGCACCAGTGGCGGGTCACTAGCTGTGCTGAATTGGGTCCCCTCTGAATTCTATAATAGTTGCAAAAATAATGAAAAAGGCCTGAATTACATGCAAGACCAACTGTGTGAAGGAAGGAAGCTTTCTACTGATCACGATAAGGACCAAAATACAGTTTGGACAGTTTTTTTAGTAAGCCTGAAATGCACCCATGCATCTACATCCCCCCGCCTGGTCCTCATAAATATTGTCTTGGTTGAAAGTGGTTTGTGGTTCAAAAAAGGTTGGGGACCGCTGATCTACATATTAGCCAAATGTAATAGGTAATTCAGCATTTAAGTGCAAGTTATATCAAACAAGTGAAACCTCTGCCTGTTTTTCCCTCTTCATTTAGTTTGAAACAAACGCCTATAGTCCTCATGCTGCAGGACTAATCAGCTCAAAAGCATGCATTTAGGAAATAGTGTGTCAGTTGAGGTTTATAGATTATCCCTTTAAAACTAGACTCCCAAATACACATGCTGGGGGTCATATATAAAGACAAGGCAGTAACCCATAACAGTTAGTGATGGGCAAATTTGTCCCTTTTCGCTGAAAAATTCGCAAATTTACAGTGAAATTTGCAAAAAGCATTGCGAAAAGAATTGAAGTCAATGGGCATCAAAATTATTTTGCCATGCGTCAATTGTGATGCCTGCATCAATTTTATACGGGCCCAGATTTTGTCCAAATGCATTAAAGTCAACGGGCGTCTGAATAAATTTCACGCGCGACAATTTTTATGCATGCGAATATTCTGATGCGTGCCCAAATTCTTTTTTGGCACATCGGATTTTTCACCTGGCGTATATATTCGCTCATCACGAATGACAGCCAATCAGATGCATGCTTTCATTGTTCTACCTGCAGTAGGCTGAGAAAAGCAAATTGCTGATTGGTTGCTATGTTAAACTGCCCAGATGTAGCTCAGTGTTTTTAAATGAGCCTCACTGTGTTTTGTACCCATAGAAAGTTTGCTCAAGGCAGAAGTGCCCATACTTTACTAATGTGAGGTCTACTTTTTGTGATGTTGTCTCATTATGATCTACAGCCATAAAAGCATTGTTAGCATTCTGTTCCATGGAAAATATTACTAACATATTATACTGATTTATGACACAATTTATATTTCTATATTTAAAACACAACTATTTCTTATGTAACCTTAACATAATAAATATCTGAAGGAAAAGAAGGAAACAGGAGGGTACCATTGCCCTAAAAATGAGGCCATATTAAATGCATCTTATATAGCAGCAATTAAGCATTCATGCAACTCAATATGATGACTTGGTAGTGTTTTTTTCTAAAACGGAACAGCAATGCTGAAAAAGGATTGTTTTTTAAAGTAATGAAAATATGATGATCACTGATAAAACCCATGTGTTTGCTACAAAAGTCTAAAATATTATATATAAGCAAGCTGCTGAATAGCCATGGGGGGCAGCCATTTAGTCTAAAAAAAGCTCATGTTACACAGCAGATAACAAATAAGCTCTGTAGAATACAATGGAATTTTATAGAGCTTTTATCCACTTACTACTTACTTTAAATAAAAAGATTGTTTAGAAAACCCAGACAGTTACAACCTTACTTTAACAGCATCTTGAGGTTCCTTTCTCATCCTTAAAATAGGTTCTTTAAATATATTTAATTAAGCTGTCCAGATTTTCCCTTTTATCAAGAGCCCGTTAAGAATAGGAAGAATCATTTTAATAAATCCCTGAAAATACTTTAAAGCAAAAGAAAACAAACAAAAAAATATATCTTATATAAATACAGATCCTGTTGTGTTTGTTAAAGGAATTGTTCACACTTAAATTAACTTTAGTATGATGTAGAGAGTGATATTCTGAGACAATTTGCAATTGGTTTTATTTTTTTATTACTTGTGGTTTTTGAGTTATTTAGCTTTTTATTCAGCAGCTCTCCAGTTTGCATTTTCAGTAATCTGGTTGCTAGGGCCCAAATGACCGTAACAATCATGCACTGATTTGAATAAGAGACCAGAATATGAATATTAGAGGTCTGAATAAAAAGATGAATGATAATAAGGAGAAATAACAATACATTTGAAGCCTTACAGAGTTTTTTTTAGATGGGGTCAGTGACCCCCATTTGAAAGCTGGAAAGAGGCAGAAGAAAAAGCCAAATAATTAAAAAACAATATTTAAAATAAACAATGATGACCAATTGAAAAGTGGGTTAGAATTAGCCATTCTGTAATATACTACAAGTTAAAGATAATCTGTCGTCATTTTAAATATAAGGTTCTAAATAGTGATGGGCGAATTTGGGGTGTTTCGCTGAAAAATTAGCGAATATCATGGGAAATCCGCAAATTTTTCAGCGAATGGCGTCGTAGTCTCGTTTTTCAACGCTGGCATCCGTTTTTGACGCCGGCGTACATTTTTTCTTTGGATGCTGGTGAATTTTCACTGCAATTTCATGAATTTATTCGCTGGCGGCAAATCGTGGGAATCCGCCGCAAATTCGGGCCTGGCGAATAAATTCGCCCATCACTAGTTCTAAAAAGATACGGTGGAATTGTAGCCAACTGAAGGCAAAGTCAATTTAAACATATTATCTAATTTAGGGTTTCCAGATTGCAGCTTCAAAACTGTTTATCAATAGATGAGGAGTAGTGATGGGTGAATCTGTGCAGTTTTACTTTGGCAAAAAATGTGCGAATTTACTGCGAAATTCACAAATGTAGGAAATTCACGAATGGCATTGAGGTCAATGGGCATCAAAATAATTTTGACATGCGTCAGTTTTTATACGAACTACTATTTGGTCCAAATGCATTAAAGTCAACGGACGTCAAAATAATTGACGTGCAACAATTTTTATGCATGTTCCCATCACTACTGAGGAGATCATTCAAGTAATTTTCTTCAAAATAATATATCAAACAACATAAACTATCTTTAATGAATGTCTACGATATTAGCCATTTCATAAAACATACTGCAGACCTCAGAATGTTGCTGAGATTTTAAGTTAAGGGAAGAAAATATAATGTCTGAATTCTGAGAATATTTGAAGTGTCATTCCATAGTCATACTGGGGAATATTTATTTGAGAACAAATAGGAACAAATAGGCAATTTTCCCAAACATAGTTAAAAAAAAGTCTATACAGCTAAATACAACTGAGGCGTATTCAGCGATCAATTACACATGCCTTGTATGCCTCTGTGTAGTGCTTTGAAGGGAGTCAAGCAGGGTGGTGGATTTATAAACACAAAGTGCGGAGAAGTTAATGCAGACACAATAGACAGATTGAGTACATGACCAATGCAACGCGACTTTAGACGTCACAGCCCAATACATAATTAAAGCATGTAAAGAAGAGGAAGCCATAGGTAAGTTAAACATATGGTTCACAGCTGGGGTAACAGAAAGAACTCTTATTAGTTTTCATAACTGAAGTGTGAAGAGACAAATATTATCAAAGAAATTAAACAGAGCAAGCATAACAAAGTGGAGAAAAAAATACATGTGAGCATTATTTCCAGGAAGGGCCTTCTACAGGTTCCTCTGTTCTCCTGCCCGCCAAAAAAAAGGCCTACAGGTTTTGTATTTCAGCATATTTACATAGAAAGCCCATCTTTACATTAGCAGGCAGATTTATTCACTTTAGAATTTCTGTTTTTTCAAAATTTAAATTTTTTTTTTAAATTGCGCTTAAACTTGAACAATGTTTTTGATTACAAACCCATTTAAGAACCTTAATGTCCCAAAATCACTTCAATATCTTTTATCTGCAGGTTAGTGATTATATACAAAACTATTCACACAACAAAACATATTTACAAGAAAATTGATTCACAGAAAAATAAACCTCGATTACGGCGTCACATCAAATTGGTCTGTTCATTTTTGTAAATTGAAACTTCAAAAATACACCTCCACTGACTTCGATAGAAGCTGGCCAGGTTTTAGTTGCTGAATCTTTTTATTTGAGAAAATTCAATATTTTTTTTTTTTTGCCACAATTTCAGAATTTTTTGAAATGCTTAGTAACCCTTAATTAACAGTATTTTGTAGAACATATCTGTCTTAATAACTGCATTTTGGAGGTTGTATTTCAATTATTTGCCATTTTTTATTAAGCCCTTTCACATATATGTAAAACTCTACAGTTAGCAGGGAATTTTATTTAATTTTGAATAATACCAAAAGTGAAAATAATAATAATAATTTATTATATACATTTTAGATAATTCTGTGCACTTTTTTCAGTTTTCAGATAAAAAAAAGAGAACTTATCTACAGAGTAGTGAATATATTCAACAGACACAAATTTGCCCCAAATTTCCAAGTTTCGCAGCAAGTAAATTAATTTCCAAGACAATTCTGATTCATCAAAAAAAATTGTCACGCATCAAAATTATTCGGACGCCCATTGACTTTAATGCATTTGGACCAAATAGTCACGCGTATAAAACATTTTTGCTTGCATCAAAATTATTTTGACGCCCAATGACTTCAATACGTTTCACAAATTTATCACCATTATGTGAATTTCATGGAAAATTTGTGAATTTTTAGGTGAAACGAAATGCCACGGATTCACCCATCACTACTACAGAGTTTGAAATGTTCAAAAATTATATGATTAAAATATGATCTCAAGATGGAAACTTCGAACTATAGTAGAGTAAAAACAAAAGTTGCCAAAGCTAGATAGTCAAATTGGCTTACTCTGTGGTACACTAAAAGGATATTGTGGCAGCTCAATGCATTAAAATTAATTAAAAATTTGTAAATTTTGAATCCAGAAATCTACAACAGTTTCTATATATACGTAGCAGCTATAAAGCCATAGGTTCAAAACGTGTGGTCACATCCTTTTGCAAGTGATTGCATACTGTATGTCCAGGCCCAGATTTGAGGGCAGCCCATTGACAGCCATTTTAATCTCCTGCCCACCTAGTCCACAACAGAGGTGATCCCACTGGAGGAAGAGCAGCAACGGCAGCAGGGGTGAGATGGAATGTGAGGGACTAGTCAGGGTGAGATGGGGAAGTGAGCAGGGGAAGTCTGGGGTTGGGGGATGATTAGGCAATATGGACTAGGGGTGCAAATTCTTTAAATATAGAACTGCATATGTCTTGACAGTGATATCTAGTGATGGACAAACGTAGCATTTTGCTGCAGAACATTTTGTGAAATTTTGCAGAAATGCATCAGAATAGGAAGGAGGAATTTACTTTGTGCTTAAGAGTTTTTAGCTCTGTAATAGCATATAAATTGCCCAACATTTTTAGAGAAGCTTCTTTCCACAATGTTACAACTGGTCTTCATAGGCAAAAAGACTCCCATGTTACCAATTTCTTTCAAACCTGTACCCATGGAGCTCCGTATTTAGATAGAGGGAGAGCTCTCATCCCATTGGTTTATGTGGAAGGCAAGGGACAGATAATAATGCAGCATGTATTTTCTAGTGCAGGTGACTACATTGCAAACTTCTAACCTGGATTCACCAATTTTGCTACAAAATTCTACTGGGCAAAAAATGCCCACTCGTTTCTTGTGATAAATTGTTTCACTGTTTTTGAAATCCACATATCAGGCCTATTCCCATCTCTTTAAATTAGATAATTTACATTAATTTTAGCCGGAGTGCAAAATGGCCATAAATCAAGTTCCTTTGGTGGTATGTGAAGAAAAACACATGTCATGGGCATCAATCTCTAGCTCTACCCAATGTATTTCTATATTTGTTAAAAGAAAAAAAGTATTACAGTTTATGTTGTCAGGGAATGTCAGCATATAAAAGTCACCACTGCAATAACATATGATATATTAGCTTATGTAGTGATCATACAAGCCTGTGTTTATTTTAAAAAAAAGTTCTCTAATTAGAAAATAAAATAGAGAGTTCCGTGACTGGTGCTTCCACTGTCATTCACACCCATCTCTAGGAGTTGGCACGGCTACTGGCTGCAAGAACTGGATCATTTAATAAGTGAGAGCAAAAAAGAGCACAGTCAGTACTGCCAGAAACATTGATCGTGCCAAGATTGTTAACGTTAGACTTGCTGGGATGTGCCAATTTGTTTTTAAATTATTTCACTTCTCAGCAAATGGCTGAAGTGCAACAACGTACTGTATTGGTATTACTTGCTGTATTCTATTTACAAGAATTCATTTTATAATGTAAACACTAGACTAATGACATGACCATACACAAAGACCTAGCAGAAAAAAATACATATTTTTCCCACATTTTGGCAGGCAGAACTTGCTTTTACTTGTGCTATATTAGCAGGCTCTTCTAGAAAGAAAGTATGTGAATATTGGCATACACCGTGAAATGTAATCACTGCATATTTTTGAAACAAAGAGTATGCTGTAAAGTGCATATAAGCTGGATAAATGACATGGAATGCAATGGGGAAACAACTATGTATGTTATTGTCTAAATTCTGTAATCCACAGTGAGGGGGTTGAGGGCTACTTGTGGAGGAAGAAGGAATACCTAGGCGGAATACGTCCAGTCTAAATGAAGAGTAATTAGCCAACAGTAGGATGCCAGTGCCATGGTTTGCAGGAATGGACTGAAAGTAGTTAGAGTAGCTGATGTTGTGCAGGAGAGCTTCAACTTAAAGGGGTAGTTTTCCTTTAAATAAAGGATGCACCAAATCCAGGATTTGGTTTGGGATTCGGCCGAACTGAATCCTAACCAAATCCTAATTTGCACATGCAAATTAGGGGCTGGGAGAGAAATTGCGTGACTTTTTGTCACAATACAAGGAAGTAAAAAATGTTTTCCCCTTCCCATCCCTAAATTGCATAGACAAAAATAGTGGATTTGGTGCATCCCAACTTTAAATGAACTTTTATATTATGTAGACATTGATATTCTAAGACAATTTGCCATTGCTCTACATTTTTTATTTTTTGTGGCTTTTCAGTTATGTAGCTTTTTGTGCAGCAGCTCTCTAGTTTGGTATTTCAGCAGCTACCTGGCTGCGAGGGGTTTATTTACCCTAGCAACCAGGCAGTGGTTTGAATTAAAGACTAGAAGATGAATAGGAGAGGGTCTAAATAGAAACAAAAGTAATGAAAATTAACAACAAAGAATTTTTTAGCTTAGCAAACCAATTTTTGGGCTTCCGGAGTCAATGACCCCCATTTTAGAAATCTGGAAAGAAAACTTTAAAAATAATTTATGACAAACATTTGAAAAGTTGCTGGGAATTCTATAACACACTAGGGGGCAGATTTGTTAAGGGTCAAATTGAAAATTCGAATTAAAATTTTCGATTTTTTTTATGACCAAAACTGTCAAATTCGAGTAGGGAATTATCCAAATATAATTTGAGTTTTTTTTTGTTTTTTTAAATGTAATTAGATTTTCGAGATTTATAATACTCTGCCTTTTTCTAAAAACTGCAGAGATGCTAAGTCAATGGGAGATATCCAGGGTTCAATTTGGAGATGTTTGCAGTCTTCCTGACATTTGACATTTGAAAAAATTCGAATCTAGTTTGATCAAATTTGAATCGAATTTGATTCGAGTTTTCAGTCGTTTAAATTCCTCCGAGTTTTAATAAGTCAATTTTATTAATAAATTTTGCCAGGTTGAATTTCGAATTCATTCGAATTTAAGGGAGTTAAAAAAAACTCACATGAATTCGAAATTCGACCCTTGATAAATGTGCTTCTAAAAGTTAAGCATTGTAATTAAGGATATAATTTACAGGATATGCATGGCCATTATGTATTACATATTATATAAATACACGTAACAAAATAGTAATAGAATGAAATTCTTTGCACAAAAATGTATATTTTATTAAATTGAATCTTTGGAAGGTAACGTACCACTATTAATAATCCACAAAGTAAAAGAAGATGAAAAAATTTAAAAATTACAAAAAAATACAGCTGTCAACATCTCCTATTTTTTTCGGGACATACCCGATTTTTGGTTGTCTCCCCCTATTCTCCCATCATGCCAATTCTCCTGAATTTGACACATTCCCCCAATTTCTAGTGTAAGTTCTCTTTAAATTCCAGGCATGCATCCACAGTAAGCATTCAGTGATGTCATCGGTAGTATCTGCACATGTGTGGGTAGAAAGCAGCTTCAGGAGAATAATATGAGTATGGGCATGATGGCACATGCCAAATGATGTCACATCCTGGTTTTGGAAAATTCTTTTGGCGCTGCTCTTGGTCCCCTGAACCATCCCAGAAGTTGACAGCTCCACTAAGATACATTGAGGAATAGGTGGCGAATAGTCAAATTCGAATTCTTAAAAGGCCAGAGTATGATAAATCTCGAAAATCAAATTAAATTTTTTAAAAAAACTCAAATTGTTTTTGGATAATTCCCTAGTCGAATATGACAGTTTTGGCTATAACATTTTTTTCAATTTTCAATTCAACCCTTAATAAATCTGCCCCCTGCATATGGGCATGACAGTGCGTGCAAAATGATGTCACTTCCTGGTTTTGAAAAATCTTTTGGCACTGCTCTTGGTCCCCTGGCATTACCATCACAGAGGTTGACACTCTCACTAAGATACAGTGAGGAATACCACTTTTTTTGAAGTACAGTATGTTGAGGCCAGTATCTTCTCTATGTGGCAGAACATGATATTTGCAGCCAGGGAAACCACTGAGCCTTTAAAGAAACGTGCAGGGCTTTAGGAAGACAATACTGTAGGTCCATCAGCACTGACATACAGAGTTGAGATCTAAATCTGAATCCTGCGCTTAGATCATTTTACAAGACCCCAGCTTTCCTCTTCAGAAAATACAGCCCTGTTCAATGTAGGGAAGGTCATGGTCACCATAAAATATAACCGACATGATGATATAACACAGAGTCTACCGTCAACATTTCATAGCAACAATGTATAAATCATTCCCAGTAGTGCACCCCTACATCATATATCTCACTGCGATGGATGGAAGCCAATCCAAGCCACCTGGATTCTGAAATAGTTTCTCGGAGCAGCAGTAGCAGTAAAGGAAATAGAAGCAGCTCATAAATGGTGGGTTACTCCCTACAGACTGTAGCCAATATAAAATGATAACTGTCTTTAACTTTATCAAGCCTCCCTTCATGTGGGGACCTTTTTCTACAAGACAGAGCAGTGGAGGACCATCTAAAGGTGGCCATACACGGGCCGATAAAAGCTGCCGACAGACCGAGTCGGCAGCTTATTGGCACGTGTATGGGGGCCCCCGACGGGCTTCCCCGATCAAGATCTGGCTGATCAGGCCGATCTTGATCTGGCTGGTCTTTTTTAGAAAGACTAAAAATCCCGTTGGGTCGTGGTCTATTCGTTGATGCGGTCCCGCGATCCGACCGCCCGTTCGCAAGGATTCGATCGTTGGGCCCTAGGGCCCACGATCGGATCAGCCCTCAAGGTGGGCATATCGGAGGGAGATCCGCTCATTTGGCGAGATCGCCAAACGAGCAGATCTCTCCATGTATGGCCACCTTTACTCTACTCATTACCTCGGTGACAGAATATTTCAAGATATTTTTATTTTAAGCACTTAAGGGGGAATGTTATATGTTTCCCTAGCACAAAAAAACCTGCGCAAACACACTTGAGAACATCAGCGACCTCAAGGACTTCATCTCAATGTTTGCAAACAAATAGTTTTTGCGAACGTGGATGTAATGAGATTTTGCAATAGCAAAATCTTTTTTTGCACCAGAATATTTAACAAAACTCCAGAGCAAGTGATAATGCTAAACATTTGCTTAGCGAAAATGCGCAATGTAATATTCGCCATCGACTGATTTTAAATTGCTAGAAGTACTATACATTTGCAAAGACGCCAGTTTAAATAACGCTTATGACTTTAATTACATTATTCCCAAAGTATTATTTGTAGTGTGTTCAGTCTTTACATATTGAGTCCATGGATAGTATTTCTGCATGATCATATGTATTTATGATTATGCCTGTGCTACTATGAAGTACAGTAAGCAGAATTGCCATGTAAAGAAATGCTGGGCATAGATCAAACAACTGATAGGAAGCACATGGTGTAATTTTCCCTATAATTCCAGTGTAAATGCTCCACACTCCTAAATTATGTCTGCTGACATCGCATTCTGTGCCTCCAAAGGGATACAATTGAGCTTGTTTTTTATGCCAATTGAATACAAGTTGTCTCTAGCTTTTTCAGAGCGAGAGTTTCATAACTTCGGAGTGCTCATTCCAAACGTTTGAATTTGATTTACTGGGCACAAATCTGGTTTTGCCTATTAATTTAGCCTACACAGTAACAAAGTTAGGTTGAAAAAAGACACAAGTCCATCAAGTTCAATCTTTTAAGTCAATAAATAACCTGTCTATCTGCCAGTTGATCCAGAGGAAGGCAAAACAACCCATTTGAAGCCTCTACAAATTGCCTCAGAGGGGGAAAAATTTCTCCTGACTCCAAGATGCCAATGGGACCAGTCCCTGGATCGACTTGTACTATGAGCTATCTTCCATAACTCTGTATTCCCTCACTTGCTAAAAAGCCAACCAACCCCTTCTTAAAGCTATCTAATGTATCAGCCTGTACCAGAGATTATTATAGGATCTGCTTATATATTTATACATAGTTATCATATCTCCTCATAAGCGCCTCTTCTCCAGTGTGAACAACCCAATTTGGCCAGTCTTTCCTCATAGCTAAGATTTTCCATACCTTTTATCAGCTTAGTTGCCATTCTCTGTAAACTCTCTAATTCAGAAATGTCCTGTTTGAGTGATGGAGACCAAAACTGTACAGTATATTCTAGATGGGGCCTTACTAGTGCTCTATACAGTGGAAGAATGACCCCCTCCTCCTGCGAATCTATTCCCCACCTGCTGTGGAAATCCTGGAGCTGCTGCTAGGTCCAGAGAGGTGATCCCCAGAGTTCCCCAATACCCTGCCAATACCTCAGTTGCACACCATCCCTCAGAATAGGCAGAATGGCAAACATATGGTTTGTTGAGTAAATGTCCTTTAATCTTATTTCTTAGTTTTATTTTCTTATAAATGGGTGTGGCTTCTGGGGTGTGGCCATCAAGTGGGCATGGTCAAAAGATTTCACCACGCTACGCGATCCACAACTTTTTGTCCCTTTTTCGTATTCTCAAGTGTTGGAAGGTATGGAACTGAACAAAAAAGACCAGCTAAGTCTAAATGATCCCCAGATCTGTCGGCAGAGATCTAAATAAAGATAGTTTAAGAGCTTATTAGGTCTCACTCGTTATTAATCATTCACTGATTTATGCTTCACACTGCAAGGAGCAAGTTCTGCAAAGCCTTGTTGCAATACTTCACTCGGTTATGTTTTATGGAGTGTATTATTGCTCAACAGAGAAAATAAAAGTTACACTCCTGACAATATTTATGTTCTGTGTCTAGAAAAAAAATGCTGAGACAGAACAAAGTGTTGTAATAGACCCTACGCACAATGCAATCCGATCTGTCCACTTATTTGAAATGAGTGTGGAAATGAACAATATTATGCCTGTGTGTGTGGCCTTGCTCCAGATTGCTAACATTCAAATGACTGTCAAAATTGAAGCCTGTGTCGTAAGAAGCACAACTGTGGGTGAACATTACATGTTTTGATAAAAAGCTCCATTTTTTCCCCCCACGTGTTGTTATTCAGAAGGTAAGAGAATTTAGTGAGTTGGTTTAATGGGAACAGAACAGTGTATAAGCGATGTTCAGTAGTGTTCTACTTACTTTTCTGACCCTTTTATGGACTATCCTAGGATTCGTTATCCAGAAAGTTCCAAATTACAGAAAGGCCGTCTCCCATAGACTCCATTTTATACAAATAATCCACATTTTTCACAAATGATTTCCTTTTACTCTGTAATAATAAAACAGTAACTTGTACTTGATCCCAACTAAGATATAATTAATCCTTATTGGAAGCAAAATCAGCCTATTGGGTTTATTTAATGTTTACATAATTTTCTAGTAGATTTAGGACATGCAGATCCATTATCCGGAAAACACCCAGTCCAGAGCATTATGGATAACAAGTCCCATACCTGTTTATACCTTACAGGTATGGGATCCATTATCTGGAAACCCAATATCCAGAAATCTCTAAATTATAGGAAGATCACCCTCCATAAACTCTATTTTAACTGTAATAATAAAACAGTACAGGTATAGGATGGGTTATCTGGATGTGTTATCTGAAAACCTATTAGCCAAAAAGCTCCAAATTACAGACATGTTATCCTCCATAGACTCTATTTTAATCAAATAATTAACATGTCTAAAAATGATTTCCTTTTCCTCTGTAATAATAAAATAGTACCCTGATCCCAACTAAGATATAATTAATCCTTATGAGAGGCAAAACAATCCTATTGGGTTTTTAAGGTTTATTATTTATTACCAAAGCATGGAGATCACAGAATTACAGAAAGGCCCCTTATACGGAAAACCCCAGGTCCCAAGGATTCTGGATAACAGGTCCCATACCTGTAAATATATATAAATATATAGTGTATATGTTCTGTTGTTTGCCTCTTTTATTGGCAATTACACAAATTATGATGATTAAGAAAACTCGTTTTGTCCAGCGTTAAACAATGAATACCACAAAGTTTCAGGCAATGTTTTCCAGGCGTTCGTTTTTTCCACCTCAGCTGTAGTTTTCATTGAATTTTCAAGATGTACTTTGCATCGCACAATACACCTACTCTTTCCTTTTCAGGTTTAAGTTATAAATCACATTTCAATCCTCCTCCACAAAGTCAGCCTGGAACAATGAAATTAGAAGTAATCTAATATGTTTATATCTGAATCACCCAAACTTAATTAATAAGGTATGGGGGTTGTTGCGTAGAATGCTGCTGCGGAATATTATTTTAGTGCCAACTTCTGAAAATGATCTATAGAATGCCATAAGAACATATGCACTTTGTTATTTCCTCAGCTGCAATGAAGACAATGTTATATAGCAAAAAGTGTTTATCTTGAAGGTCTTAATTAACCGGGTTTCTCATTTTCAGAATGATTGTTTAACGGCTATAAGAGACAGCAATTTATTTTAAGTCCTAGAGTATTATAAAGTGTGTATGTACAGGTTAAGGGCCTCATTTATTTACAGGGCAAAGTGCAAGCAATTGACGCAGTGCCGTTTCAACATAATTGCACCCTTGGCTAAAATTATAAGCTATGCTAGCACATGTGAAATATATTTGTACATGGCATCTGTATTTGTGTCATTATTGGTGTCCCATGGATTGAAATGTTCATTCTTTTACACTTCCTTAAGTTGCAAGAGTAGGAGGGTAAAGGTTTTGCTAACCTTTAGGTCCTTTATTCCCCTGGGCATAATTTAGACAGCTAGATTGGGTCCTTAGTTACAGAAGGGAAGCTGTTTCCTATTTCCTATGTGAAAGGATTCTGCTTGCACTTTAGTGACTGGCCAGTAGATGTCACTACTCTATTATATAATAGGGTAAGGTTGGTTTATGCCCCAGGGATTTAGTTGACCAGCTGGGCTGGGTCCTCTTTCCCAGAGGGGAGGGGGAGTCGTTATAAAAAGGGATGTTGCCATGTGTTCTGCCTCTGTCCAGTGCGCCAATTGGAAGTGGGGTGTTGCTGCTAGGGCTTGAGGTGGAGGTAGGCCTCAGTATAGGAGTAAGTGAGTGTCAGGTCAGAAAATGTAATAGGTCACTATAGAAGTGACAGGTAAGTTCAGAAAAAACAGTTAGTGAGCAGTTAATGCTCCAACAAGGAGATTAGTGAAGGATTAGCACCCTGCGGGGACAAGGCCGCCAGGTTAGGGACTCAAGTGTTTAAGCTCAGGGAGAGAGATCCTTGGAGTGTAAAACCAGCTGTGAGGTTGCCTTCAATGGGGATTGGGCACCAAAGGGAGGAAAGGTGACTCAATTCACAAAGCTGACTAACAAAGAATCAGACAGTATCCGTGAGCAATACAATTGTGTGTAAATGACCTGCTGCCACTACTTGCTTCGTGAAGTGTACCATCTGAACACACATCTTGAATATGTGAATGAGTATTGAGAAGTGTACCATCAGTTCAACAAATGTTCTGCTGTTTTAAAGAACCACTGGCACCCAAATTTTATTTGATCAAGAGTGTTGCTGTGTGCTTATTCCAAGTGACGCTGGACTTTTGGGAGTGATCCTAGCTTCCTCGGAATCAAACTATATTTGGACTTTTGCTTATTCCAAGTGGTAATCCCTTCCTACATACCATCAGTGGGGGCCCCTCTAAAGATGAAGAGTTGAAGTTTATTGTGTCTACCGGGATTTTCTGGGAGTTAGATCTAGAAACCAGTGGATAGTAACCCAAGGAAAGGTTTAGGAAGACCCTGACCCATCCACCTGTCACACAAGTTACTTAAGTGCACATTGCACAAATGGAAAACCAGGATGTTCACCTTTAAGTTAACTTTTAGTATGTTATAGAATTGCCAAAAAAAATTCAGTTGGTCTTCATTTTTTATAGTTTTTGAATCCTTTTTCTTCTGACTCTTTCCATCTTCCAAATTGGGGTCACTGACCCCATCTAAAAACAAATATTCTGTAAGACTACACATGTGACATGTATTGTTACTGCTACTTTTTATTACTCGTCTTTATCTTCAGGTCCCCTTCTATTCATATCCCAGTCTCTTATACAAATCAATGCATGGTTGCTAGGGTAATTTGAGCCCCAGATTGCTGAAATTGCAAACTGGAGAGCTGCAAACTAAAAGCTAAATAAGTCAAGAACCACAAATAGTAAACAATGTTAACCAAACGTAAATTGTCTCAGAACATAACTCTCTAGTCTACATCATACTAAAAGTTAATTTAAAGCTGTATAACCCTTTTACAACTGGTAAATGGTAGGTATAACTGCACTTTAGCATTCAGTGTGATGTACCTTGCACCTAAACACAATATTGGTGCAATAAGGGAGACTGGCCAGATGCAATTAGAAGTGCAAATGCTTTGGAGTTCAACAGACTAGCACTGTACCCCTTAAAGTAAACCAGATCTATCAGCCCATTCTTTGTTTGCAATTTGTGGGCTTCAGATATGTTTATCAATGCAAGACACTCAACGCAACACGTAACAGTATATATAACCAAATCTGGAAAAAAAACTGAATCATGGATTTCTATTTCATGGAATTGGGGCAGTTAGTGGAGTGAACCATCATGGGACCAGGAATTATCCAGTTCAGGGGTGGTGCAGCAAAGAAACTGGGGCTAGACATTGGTTGTGGTAGGAGCTGCCAGATTTGAGGTCCTGGCCCTTTCTGAGTGGGGAACATTTCGTCTTTGAACCAGCTTCAGCCTCCCAATCTTTGAGATGAGGACGGGGTGGTTAGCTGGGTTGAGGCTACATATTGTCAGCAGCACTATAGAATTCTGGAAGCCTATAGAATTCTGGAAGGTGAGTATGATTAGATTAGCATGGTAAGTATTGGGGTTTGATGGAAAGGTGGCAACTTAAGCCTGCAGAAAGGTTCTCAGAGTAAGTTTGGAAGAGAACTCTTAGGGGCCAATTTATTAAACATTGAATTGTTCTGGTCAAGTTTTCAAAGGGGAACACTCTAACTTTTAGAGAAAATAACTCTAATTTTTATAGATTTATTATACGCCAAAGCTGCTACAAATCTGATTCCGAAAATACTCCATCTCAAACCTGTCGAGGCCATGTAGAAGTCAATGGCTGATGCCCCTGAAGTTGTTTCCTGATATCGTCATCCAATAAATTTGAGTTGTTGCAGTGACAATTCAAGAAAGTCGAGTTTTCGGAGCATACATTTGAAAAAGTCACACAATTCAATTTTACTCTCAATTTTGTCGCTACGTTTTTCACTCTGACTTTTTTGAGAACAGTTATTGATAGATGAGTTAAATTTGTGGATGGCAGCTGGGTTGCCTAACTGTGGAGAGGTTTATTGGTGCCTCAAATGTGGTTCTGAGAGTGATGGGCGAATAAATTTGCCAGGCATGGATTTGCGGCAAATTTCTGTGTTATATTTCCGTGAATAAATTTGTGAAAATACAGCAAAAATTTGTTTTAGAAAAATCCATCTCGACAAACAAAATTGTCATGAGTCAAAATTTTTGGTGCGCGTAAAAATTGTTGAGTTATTCGGACGCGCATTGACTTTAAAGCATTTGGGCAAAATAGTTGCGCGTGTAAAAATTGACGTGCGTCTAAATTATTTTGAGGCCCAATGACATCAAAGAATTTTGCTAATTTTTTACACTTTTGCTAATTTTTCGGCAATGAGAACCTTGACAAATTTGCCCATTACTAGTTTTCAATCAATCATTGCTGAAAGTTACTAATTGTGGAGCCTAGGTTTATTGTACTATATTACACAATGGTTAATTTTGTTTGTTAATTGAATATGGTTTGCTGCAGCCTTTTTATCTGAATCTGTGTTTGGTGAGTTATTGTATAACATGGGGTTCAGGTAAAATGGGAGGTACATGATAAGCAAGTAAAGGTAGGGTCATAGGTGGGTGGGGAGGCCAAGGTTGATGCTGCCCCAGCCAAGTTTAGCTGAAGCAGAGCAAACAAAAAGAAAAATATTACATGTTATTTTACAGAATATAATACAAAAATTATTACAAAATATTACAAAAAGGGAGTCATTTTTTCATTGAAAGTGATCATATTTTGTAGTATAACTCTTGTGTGTTATTATATCATTCTTACTACACCTATTTGCTTAATATCTGAAATCCTGAATTGTCTGAATTGCCTACATTGTCTGGCAGCCTGGTGATTGGCCGTTACCAATTGTAAGTACTAAAACAGCCATAAACAGTGACATAAGAACATATAATTATTTGTCTGTGCATATTTAAATTAGGATGATATTAGATTTATGAATAGTTTTTTGTGAATAATCCTTTGCTTTTTATATTTGGGCCTTGGTTAGAATTAGATAATATTCATTGAGGTTTTAGTGCAAACAACTCAAAAGGCCAGTGAAAATAATTGCAGGTTTGTGGTGGTAGAGCAAACATTTTGTAAATTTGTTAAAGTTAGTATCTCTCAAAATAGATAAACCACAACCTCTGCAGAGTTAAATCTAAACTCATCAACCACTTTTCATCTCAAGTAAGCTCTGTTTGAATTTATCTATTCGTGCATAAAATTCTGGAACTAAAGAAGTATAATTGTAAGGAAACCTTACCATGGTGTTTACCCGTTGGCATACAGGGGCGCCCGCCATGCCTCCAGTGGGGATGCCCGCCACATGCGTCTGTTTCCCTATGGCGCGTGCCGCACGCACTTCTGGGTTTTATGCGCCGGCTTGATGATGTCACCGTGCAAGGGCGCGAGATTCAAACTATTTTAAGGGATATCAGTATTAAACTCATTGCCTGTTGTTAGGTTCAATTAGCTTGTTCCTGGGTGCTTATTTTATTGAATCCTGATTGTTCTTCTGTGTATTGACCCTTGCCTGTGACTAGTGATGGGCGAATTTATTCGCCAGGCGCGAATTCGCGGCGAATTTGCGTGATTCGCCGCCAGCGAATAAATTCACGAAACACCCATGAAAATTCGAGGAAAAATTTTTTTTAGAAAAAACGGATGCCGGCGTCAAAAACAGGCACCGGCGGCAAAAACGTGCGCCGGCGTTGAAAAATGGGCGCCGGCGTCAAAAACGAGACACCGGCGCAGTTTCGCAAATTCGCCCAACACTACTTGTGACTTCTCTGATCTCTCCAATCCTGACCCTTTTGCGAAACGCCCGCAAAAATTTTCTGGCGAAAATTCTAAAAAACGGGCCGCTTCGTTTCGCCGAATAATCCGCAAAATGACGCAATTTCGCCCATGACTATCTGTTAACGCCAAACTCTCCAGTCCTGACCATTTGCCTGTCCACTGACTATTCTACATTCTCCAAACCTGATTCCGGCCTGTCTGACAATTCTCTACATATGCTGGCCCGGCCTGTCTGTTTCTAGTGCTGTTCGTCCTTCCAGTATCCTGGTGAGACGATCGTGTGCCTTTGCTCGTCCAGAACTGTTAACTTTGCTCCTCTCTCAAATAAGACCGGGCGGCATCCAATTAGACGAGGTCTCCTCCCAGGGTGAAAGTATTCCTTACATTATGTTCAATTAATGTTTTCCTCCCAGTCAAATACAGGTCCCTACATAATGTAAGATGGCCTCTTTCAACTGGCCAGGTGCCTATATGAAAGTTCATCTTAATCCAATAAGTAGTCAGGCTAGCCTTCCCCATGTACTCCTGGATAGATTCTACAACAGATGTCTTGCCATAGTAACTTGAGCAGAGGACTTAATGGATCTGAACTATGAGAAGTGAACTATTCTCTTTTATTTTGCTTTAGAAGGTTATATTACCAGAAAGAGTGTTTGGTCTCAAAATATGTATCTTAGATATCAATCTTTGCTAATAAGCAACACACCACTAGACCAATAAAAGCTTTTGTGGTGCACCTGCAAAAATTGCTAGGAATCAGCATTATGAATAAACACCAGTGGATTGCTTGTGACTACTTCCAGACACCATCATTTTCTATCTGATATTCAAGCACATATTCATAAAAGGGTCAATTTAAAATGTTTCATAGAATTCTATAGAAAATACTCTTAAAAACCAAGTGAATCCACTATTTAGGCTCTTATGTGTATTTTCTCTAGAATTTATTGCAAGAATTGTCCCTTTATTATTCAATAACTACATCCCTTTCTCTCCCTCTCACTGCACTTACAGTTACACTGAAGCCATATTGAAACATGCGATAGCACTTCAAAGGCCACTTCTATTACAACCAAAGCAAAGCAGACCACTTTCTAAAATAGACCAGCTTTTATCTGAAGATTAAGACGACTTTACAGAGCTGTGTAGCCTTCTGTTCTCCCATCTCAGTGCTGTGAAGAAAAATAACTGCCGGTAAGACTCACGATTTATTCTTTTTGTCATCACAGTCCAAATGAAAAATAAATTAATTTTGGTAAACACCAGTGTGTGGCAGTATGATAAGTTTTATATTACACTAGCAAAACCCCAATAAATATAATATATATTTACAGGTATAGGACTTGTTATCAAGAAGCTCATTATCCAATAAGCTCTGAGTTATGGGAAGACCATCTCCCATAATTGTAATTTTTAGAAATAATGACCAATTTCTCGGTAATAATAAAACAGAACTTGGTTTAAAAAAACATACAATTAATCCTTACTGTAGGAAAATTCATATTTTTGGGTTTATTTTTATAATGTTTACATGACATTTTAGTAGACCTAAAGTATGGAGATCCAAATTACAAAAAGATCTCTTAGCTAGAAGACCCCGGGTCCCAAGCATTCTGGATAACGGGTTCCACACCTGTATAACTTTCTTATGCTTGTGCAAATATCTGGAAATGTAAACCTTTGAAATAAAAGATTATAAAATTGCTTCAGGGTGCTCTTCTGAGCACTTTTGCAATTTACATTATGAAATTAGCAGTTTTCAAACTGTTTCTGTGGTCAGATATAAATATAGAAATGTAACGGACTCTTGTTTAAGACATACAACATTTATTTCCATGAAAAGGCTTCTTAGCCTGAAAAACATTAAGGGGCCGATTCACTAAATTCGAGTGAAGGATTCGAAGTAAAAAAACTTCGAATTTCGAAGTGTTTTTTGGGCTACTTCGACCATCGAATGGGCTACTTCGACCTTCGACTACGACTACGACTTCGAATCGAAGGATTCGAACTAAAAATCGTTCTACTATTCGACCATTCGATAGTCGAAGTACTGTCTCTTTAAAAAAAACTTCGACCCCCTAGTTCGGCAGATAAAAGCTACCGAAGTCAATGTTAGCCTATGGGGAAGGTCCCCATAGGCTTGGCTAAGTTTTTTTGATCGAAGGATATTCCTTCGATCGTTGTATTAAAATCCTTCGAATCGTTCCATTCGAAGGATTTAATAGTTTGATCGAATGAATAATCCTTTGATCGTTCGATCGAATTTTCTGCGCTAAATCCTTCGACTTCGATATTCGAAGTCGAAGGATTTCAATTCCTAGTCGAATATCGAGGGTTAATTAACCCTCGATATTCGACCCTTGATAAATCTGCCCCTAAATGAAGGAACCACAGTTAGGAAAGGCAGTCAGACAAGAACAGCTTCCCCACTGGAGGGGATCAGGACCCCTACATGGTATTCCAGGGGGTGAACTTAAAGGAGAAGGAAAGGTATTGTAAAGGGTAGGGATGTAGCGAACTGTTCGCCGGCGAACTAGTTCGCGCGAACTTCGACTGTTCGCGTCCGCCGAATGTTCGCGAACGTCGCGCGACGTTCGCCAATTGGTGTTCGCGTTCGATTCGAAGTAAAATTTCGTTCGACCATTCGACCATTCGACCGTTCGATCGCTAAAATCGAACGATTTCCATTCGTTCGAACGATTATAAGCATTCGATTGAATTAAAATCATTCGATCGAATAGCTTCGATCGTTCGATTCGAACGAAAATCGTTCGATCGTACGAATAAAATCCTTCGATCGTTCGATCGAACGATTTTATCGAGCGTTCGAAGTCGCGAACTGTTCGCGAACTGTTCGCTTTTTTGCCGGTGTTCGCGAACGGCGTTCGCGAACATCAAATCGGCAGTTCGCTACATCACTAGTAAAGGGGATGGGGGGGTCAAAATGTTAGGCACCGTCCATTGATTAAAATCACTTACCTGATACCCTGGGCCAGTGCAGCTTTAAACAAACAAGATCACCAACTCAATGTCTCGATTAAGTGATTATAATAATTGGGGGGTCTCATTCAAAGCCATCTTCTTCAGCTTCATACCTCCTCTCTTCAGCCTCTTTCAGGGTCTGCATGTGTACAAACATAAATATACACACAAAGAGGTATAGGATCTATTATG
The DNA here is from genome assembly GCA_038501925.1 of Xenopus petersii. Taxonomy (NCBI): domain Eukaryota; kingdom Metazoa; phylum Chordata; class Amphibia; order Anura; family Pipidae; genus Xenopus; species Xenopus petersii. Next base: position 179,931,456 of record CM076674.1, on the reverse strand, counting down.
TGGAATGCTTGGGACCTGGGGATAATGGATCTTTCCGTGATTCGGATCAGCATAACCTACTTCTGCTAAAAATAATTTAAAAAATAAATAAACCCAACAGGATTGTTTTGCCAGCAATATGGATTTTTGCATCTTAGTTTCCATCAAGTAATATGTACTGTATTTTTATTACAGAGAAAAAGGAAATAGTTGAGAATTATTTGCTTAAAATGGAAGCTATGGGAGAAAGCCTCCCATAGAGGTTTCTGGATAATGAGTTTCCAGATTAGGGATGCACCACATGCAGGATTCGGTTCAGAATTAGGCCAAGATTCATCCTTTTTCACCCGGATCCAAATGCTTGACCGATATGAATGCAGATTTTTCAACACATACATGGAAAAGTATTTGCTTCATCCCTATCAAAGTGCTTGTCTGAACCAAATCCAGACAAATTAGGGTTCATCAAAGGATTCGGTGCATCTCTATTCCAGATAAGGGATCCCATAAATGCATAAAGATTCACTGTAGCTATGGATATTTTGCCTGCCCAAGAAGATATCCAAGGCATTAAGGGATATCCTTCTGATGGAAGTGACCTAAGCATAGTCCAACCAGTTTAGATGATATAAATCAGACTTGCAACTCTTTATCTGCAGCAGAACAAGTAAAGAAATATGAACTGAACTGATGGAGCAGTTCATAGGTCACATTATTGCCTTACTTATATTAAAATGTGAATTTGATGATTTGGTTCAGTCCATTTCAAAAAATGATTTAGTTTAAATGAAGTATTGATTTGCAACTTTCTGTAAGACCTTCCTACAAATCAATGTGTTTTGCTGCAAATGCATCATTTGTTACTGAACTGATTTATCATTTCTGACTGCCACACACTCGATTCACAAGTCATCACTCAGGCTTTTCATTTGAACTGCAAACTTTAATGATCCCCTTATTTCTGTCAGCAACATTTATCTGCAGCGGAAAAAAAACTCATTTACTGTAGCGTCCAGGAATTCAAATTCTGATATTGGATATTGGAAATAAAGCTTTGTTTTTAGGAATGACATTATACATATGTTTATAATGTGATAAGATAGCCACACACGTGAACATTCCACAGGTCTCTTCTCCCCTAAATGGAGCACAGAATTCTGCTTCCCCCACACCCATGAATACAGCACTGCCTGTTCAGGAACACTCTATTCATGAGGGTTTGGTGGGGACAGGCATGTAAATGTTAACCCCCACTTTGCAGAGTCATTTCACTATGGAGAACTGGGCAGCAAACTGGAAAATGAGTTGAGTTATAATCTACATGACAGTGTTTTGGGGGTTTCCTTAATTGAGAAGGATCTGGGAATTTCTATGGACAATAATCTGTGTAACTATAGGCAGTGTCATTAAGTTGCTAGTAAAGCAAAAAAAGTACCATCTTGCTTAAAAAAGGGCATTAACTCAAGGGATGAAAACATAATTATGCCTCTTCATAGGTCCCTGCTGAGGCCTCATCTGGAGTATGCAGTGCAGTTTTGGATTCAGAGTGGTGCAGAGACGTGCAACTAAACTGGTTAAGGGGATTAAAGATTTAATTAATGACGGTAGATTGTCAAGGTTGGGTTGTTTTCTCTGGAAAGAGGACATAATTACTCTTTACAAGTACATTAGAGGGCATTATAGACTCGTATAGTTACGGATATATAGTATATAGTTTATATATGTATAGTAAATACTATAGATATATCTGTATCTGTAAGTATTGGTATATATGTGCACTGGGGTTCTTTTTCAGGTGTTTAACTTTAAGGACGTTGGTCTTTTTTCAACCCAACTTAACTATGCAACTATGGAAATGGAATGCATGCTATTCAGACACCCAAGTTGGTGTTGGGTGCATGCTAGTGATATGCGGGCTGACCCGATACCCACGGGACCCGTGGGTCGGGCGGGTTCAGGTCGACCTCACAGTGCTCCTCCCGGGTGGCGGGCAGGTGTGGGTTGAGCTCTTCTCCTGCTCTCCCCGCCCGCCACCTTCAAATGCCGGCATCCGACTTCTGGGTTCCGGTTTTATAGTCTCGCGTTTGCTCGCTGCTTGCCAATGCTCCAAAGTCAGGTTTATGGCTTCTGATAAAATTGGTCTTAGTGTGGTTTAATGTGACTGGGGCCTTGGATTGTATGTTCTATTGGGTCATTTACAGGGGTGTATAATGCTATATAAACAGCAGAAAATCTATAAATAAAAAATACCAAAACTTGTCCATTTTGAACAAGTGCATGCACCGTCATTTTAACATTGCTATTACAATGCATGACCTTAAGGTAGGTTGGTTGGATCCGTGCCAATTGGTTTTGAGTGACCAAAGTGTCATCAGTCAGTAAATTTATTAAGAATCCTAAAAGATGATGTATGGGGGCCATATTCCTATTTATTTTGAATTTTAAGTGCAGATTTCAGTTAAAACTAATTTCCAAAAGCCCATTATTTTGCCGTATGCATGGATCAGAGAGAGAATAAATACTCAGAATATTGATTGGGAAGATTTCCCAAAGAAGCATTAAATAAATAGCGAAACACGTAACACTTGCTGCTTCACACGTCATGAAAATTGCAGAATGAAGGGGGAATGTGAAACATTTTCCAGCAATTTTTGAGTAAAAAAAAAAAAAAAAGAGTGGAATTGACATTTCTGGGAAACGAACCACAAGCAACATTTTTTTTTTCAAGCTTCTATCATTTTTTTCAATGTCTAAATGAACGACAGGAAAATAATTATTCTCTAACCTAGGGGGAAAAAAACATAAATAACAAAATTTGGATTTTGAGGGTTTAAACACAAGTCTTTCAATAAAAAAACAAGAGTTCACAAGGTTGAAAGGAGGTGGTGGAGGAGGATTTTTTTCAGTAAGATTTACTATTCTGAAACATGCAACAGATGTATAGTGAGTTTTATGTCTCTGGCTTTTACTATGTCCTGGCTCAGCACTAGCGTTACTGACAAGGAGCGACAGTCCATGCTTGCAGTGTTTTCCAGTTGCAGTATGAGGATTAAGGAGGCCAGTAGATGGCAATCTAGGATCAGGCATTTCTCTGATTCTCGGCAAAGCAAGATAAAACTGTGCAACAGTGAGACAAATGCTGATCCCAGTGCTGCTGCAGCAAAATAATCTCCCTAAATTCCCTCTAATGCTGCTTGTATTATTTATCAAATAAAACAGCTTTTCAAAACAACTTCCTCACCCCCAGGATATGTCCTCAGTACAAGGAGGCTGAGATAGGAGAGTGCTGCATGCAGGGGGGTACCTGTGCTAAAGTAGTTCTATAGAAGCTATTGGAAAATATAAGGAGAGGTTACAGATATAAAGGGGCAGATTTACTAAAGTGCGAGGTGACTAACGTTGGTGACGATTTGCCAGCGTTCCCGCCCACAGGGACTTTGTCGATTTACTAACGGGCGCAGGTATCACTTCGTTAGGGAAGTAGATAAACGCTAACGGTGATTTGCACTCTATCGCCAGGCGACTTACTCCACAAATTCACTAAAATGCGGATCTTACTAAACGTTACCTCTTTCGCCAGACTTGCCTTCACCAGCTCAGACGAAGCAAAGTGCAATGGAGTGGATAGATCTTCCTCAATCCTCTTCATATTTGTGAGTGGAAAAACTTCTAAGTTTCACAAACGCTGGCGTCTTTTCCTTTTTTCAGGGCGATAGGCTTGCAAAAGTCCAAAAATTTCTTTTTGTGTAACCATTTTTCCCCATACATTTTCTAACATATGAAAAATTGGGGCAAATTCACTAAGATGCGAAGCGCCGGACGCTAGAGTTAATTCGCTAGCGTTTGGCATTTTCGCTACTGCGCAAATTCACTAACGAACGCTGGCGTAGTTTCGCTAGTGTTACTTCGCACCCTTACAGCAGGCGAATTTTCGCTAGCGACGAAACTATGCAAATTCACTAACTTGCGCAGTGTACTGAACGCTACCTTTTACGCTAGACTTCCTTCACCACCTCAGACCTGGCGAAGCGCAATAGAGTAGATAGGGATTGTTTCCAAAAAAGTCAAAAAATTTTCTAAGACCCAAAAAAAGCTGGCGTGTTTTCTACATGATGGGTGATAGGCTGAAAAAGATCGAAATTTTTTGTTGGGGCTCCCCTCCTTCCCCCCTACATTTCCTGACTCATGGCAACTTACCTAGACAGTGGGCACATGTGTAGGGCAAAATAAAACTTATATTTGCAGATTTGAAGGTTTTCTTGGCATTTGTAGTGCTGATACGTATTCCTCCATTGAAATTTGAATTTCGCGCCGTATGCAAATTAGCCTTCGCTAGCGTAACTTCGCTTTACTTAGCGAATCAACGCTAGCGCAACTTCGCAACCTTACGCTACCCCTGAGCGCAACTTCGGATTTTAGCGAATTTGCAGAGCGCTGGCGAAACTACGCCTGGCGAAGTGCGGCGAAGCTCGGCAAAGTTGCGCCTGGCGCAACTTCGCATCTTAGTGAATTTGCCCCATTAACTTTACAGTGGGCTCATGTGTAGGGCATTAAAATAACTCTATTGAATTTATTAAGGTTCCCTGGACATGTCTAGTTATCAGTGTCAATGTAATGTATTAGATGCAACACTTTAACAGAAAGAGGTCCATTCAACTTTAAACTTCCCACCATATGCAAATTAGACATCTAACGAATTTGCGCTAGGCAGAATTGAATGCTGGTGCATCTTCGCTTTGAAGTAATGCTAGCAAAAATTCGTCAGCATCCGTCGGCCAGGACGAAACTTTTTTATTATTTTATTTATTTTTGTAAATTAGCGTTGTCCCTGCAAATTAGTGTGAAGTGTTGTGATGGGTGCGAAGCCGTCGCTGGTGAATTAGTAAATTTACATCAAAAAGTATTCCACAATGAAGCCAGGCTAAATTCACATCGGTTAAGTGAATTAAAACACAATAAGAAGGTTATGGGCCAGACAGCCTGGGACAATGGCATCTGAGTAAAGCAGCACTGGTCCTCTGTCTTGAGGCTTCTGTCACTGACCCTCAGCCAGATATTTGGAGTGAAAGAGCCATTGTATAATTAACTTGGTAGATAAATAAAGTTTGTTGTAAGGTGTATTTTTTGCCATATAATAGCCATAAATAACATACAGTATAACTTATGTAGGGTCTCTTATATTAAACAGTCCCTGATACCTTCTGACTGTCCCGTTTTCTGCTGGACAGACCCGATTTTGACATCTCAGCCCGCAGTCACGGATTGTTACTGAAATGTCCCAAGTTTCTTTTTGATTTTCTGCACTGATGCAAGAAAAGGATACAAAGTTTCTGAAACTAAAAATAAATAAATAATTAAACAAGAGGCTTGTTGGCAGAGAGTGCCTAGAATACTCAGCACCTGAGATACAGTTGTAAACATTTAAGATAAGCACCGATACAATTGTAACTATTTAAGATAAGCAGGTCTCTTGGGAGAACCGAGACTGAGCAGCTTGCAGGGCAATTCACCTTCATGCATAAAAGAATGAAGCATAAAACATGGCCCTAAAATCTGTTCAAACTTTTCATAACCTGTTCAATTTTGTAGAATGGCTGCAGTATTCAGGGGGTGTTGCCAGAAAATGGGCATGGCCAAGTCTTTGATTTGATTTGCTCGCAGTGCAGAAGTAACGCTAGTGGAAATTCACCAGCCTCCGTCGGCCAGGACGAAACTTTGCATTTAAGTAAATTAGAGTTTCCTCTTGAGGCAACATCAGACAATTTTAAAAGATTGAAGCAACATGTGGGTTTTACCACCAACATTTTACTTTATTGCTGGTATGAAGGCATTTGGAGGGGATTAGTCACCCACAGAAGAGGAGATTTGTTGTGATACTAATCTCCTTGTGGACCGTTGCCCTTAGGGCTATGACACATGGAACTACTTGTAGCCAGCTACCTAATGTCGCTTTAAATTGCCAGAAAATACCCTGCCATAGACAATACTGAGAATTGTCTCTGGTAAACATGTGAGTAATGATTGTTTGCCTGGGTGATCATTAGTCTGTGAAAGGGCGCCAAACTTGGTTAGTGCTGAGCTCTTTCGCTAGCAAATTGTCCTCTACGCCTGTTAGTAAATTGTCAATGTCCCTGCCTATTGTCTTTCTGGTGAATTTTACCTAGCGATGGCCAATTCGCCCCTTGATAAATCTGCCCCATAGTCAGTGAGAGAAGAGTCCAGAGACCAGGGAAACTGCATGTGGGCCTTTACAGAAGATTAGTAGAGGCAAAGTCTGTCCTTCACCTGCAGGAGGCCCCCCACACCAGAATGTGATAGTTGCACTAAGATGTATAGTAGTTTAGAGTTTCAGAAGTCACCTCTGGAATTAATATTAATCCTTAAAGTTTCAGGGTGCTAAAGGAATCTAAAGGAGATTTGCAAGGACAGTGTTTTCTTGGTCTGTGAATACTTATTGCTTAAATTAGGACTATCTATTCCTTTAGATAATGAGCTGTGTTGGTGAAGTTAGATATGGAGGCCAATTTTCCAGTAGCATGTTCCCTAATATTTACTAAAGAGTTATTATATTTACCAAAGGATGTTTCATGTGATATTATTGGTCCTAGTGTGGCCACCCATAGGTAAACTCCTGAATCCCAGGAGATACTTTACCCAGTGTGACTCCTGTCTTGTACAAACAGCTGAGCACTAGTGATGGGCGAATCTGGGTCATTTCGCTTCACCGAATAATTTGCAAAACGGGCGAAAAAATTTGCGTAACGCATTAAAGTCAATGGGCGTCAAAATTACTTTGACGCACAACAATTTTTGTCAATTTTTATACGTGCTACTGTTTTGTCCAAATGCATTAAAGTGAGTGGGCGTCCGAATAATTTTGACGTGCGACAAGCTTTTTTTGAAAACATTTGCGGGTGGGGAAATGCTAATATTTGTCGCCAATACATGCCTGGCGAATCACTACTGAGCACCAAACAAAGAGCATAACATTGTCATAAGTGCCAGAAAGGGTATTAATAGGGTAACCCTACCATTATACAGGTATGGGACCCGTTATCCAGAATGCTCGGGACCTGGGGTTTTCCGGATAACAGATCTTTCCGTAATTTGGGTCTTCATGCCTTAAGTCTACTAGAAATTAATTTAAACATTAAATAAACTCAATAGGCTGGTTTCACTTCCAATAAGGATTAATTATATCTTAGTTGGGATCAAGTACAAGCGATTGTTTCATTATTACAGAGAAAAAGGAAATAATTTTTAAAAATTTGGGTTATTTGGATAAAATGGAGTCTATGGGAGACAGCCATTCCATAATTCGGAGCTTTCTGGATATCGGGTTTCCGGATAATGGATCCTATACCTGTACTTCATTTAGTATGACGTGCTCCCACAACCTACTTTGCGCACCTCTTAAAATATTTGGAAAGAGACTAGAAGCAACTATCTCATTCCTTTACTCCCTGCACAGAGGAAAGATACAGTCATTGCGAGAAAGTCCTGTGGATTCTTGATACCAAAGCAAAGTGATAGCCAGATTCTGTAATGCAAATAACCTGGCCCGTTGTGATCGTAACAAACTGTTTCATGAATCAGCCATAAAGGGACCAACGAAACATTTGACAGATGGAGAAAAGTTTATTTAGATATTCAGCTCAGATGGTTAAGTTGTCATGTGGCATTGCGTCACTTCATTTAAATAGATCATTATCATTCCTATTTCAGTGCAATGAAAGCTGTGATGTTGTGCAATGGAGAGGTGCTTGGGGCCATGTCAAAACAAAGTTTTGATTCACTGTGTTACAATGAAGTTTGCTGAAACCGTAAATAAATGTAATGTACTTTCCTCAATGTACAGCAAATGTCAAAACACACATTTTTATAATATTACCCACAATGCAGCACAGTGCCATCTGTGTGTGTAGGTGTAACTGAAACACATCAGACAGAAAAATGACAGCTTTGTTACTTAATGAACACCCGGGGGATACGGCTGCTGCCATGATGGGCCAGTAGCAACAAACATACAGAACTGAAGCACAAACACAGGCAAAGCAGAGGGCAAAGCCATGAAACCCATAAATAGACGATATGGATATAGGCAAGCTATTGCAGACAATATCATATTGGCACAGAGAAATGGGATTGGAAGGCACATGTGACCGCACACATCTGTACAAAAAGAAATCAAAAATAGAGAAGTGTAGAATCACGAATCTGCTACAAATGGGGGTAGCAAAGTGCTGTGTAAGAACAAGTCTTCAATGACAATATTTCTCCACTCATGAGAAATAAACAGGAAGGGATGACTACTAGTGATGGGGAATACATCCACCAGGCGTGAATTCGCGGAGAATTCCCGTCTTTGGGCCCGGTGGAAAAATGTAGTGAGAATTCGCCAGCGTCAAAAAATGTTGCCGTCAAAACCGTTGCGTGTCAACATCATTCGGATGCCCATTGACTTTAACACCAGAGTCAAAATTCACGCAAACATCAGAATTGACGCGGGCGTCAAAATCCTCTGGTTTTTTTTGGCGAAGCGAAATGGGACCAATTCGCCCATCACTAATGACTACAATTGTTCTTCACGTCCACTGGAGGGCAGCATGTGAGAGGGGTTAGCTTTGTGTGTGTGTGTTTTTTAAATTTTTATTAGGAATGAGTACATTAATATGTCAACAAAAGGGTAAGTGTAAGGGGAAGACATTTTAATCTTATTACATGTAAATAGTGTTATCTTGGTTGCGGTCACTAGAATGCATTGTTAGATAAAGGATCTCCTTGTGGAGGTTCTAGAGCAGGTTCTCCTCTGTTGCATGTAGAGGAGATATCCCTATAGAGTTTTTATAAGAGAGAGAGCAGTGTGCCACTTTCTCCTAGGCTGATTTGAGAAGAAAGACTGAATGACACCAGGGAGCCTGCAACTTCACCATCACAGCCATGTACCCAGGAGCGTAAATACAGAGTAAGCCGACTATACGGCTGGAGGGGGGGCCCAGGAGGTATAGGGGCCCCGCGAGGCTCTAATTCATATACAATTGCAATAGATATTGGTAAAACATGTCAACCTCTAGACATCTGTGGGGCCTGATAATATTTAGTTATGCCACTGCATCTACCTAAGTTGAGTCAACAGTTAGGTTACCTAGTGAGTAATAGATTAGACCACTGAAGCTCACTGTAGGTAGAGACACTGGCAGGATGAAACGTTGAACATACCTGTATGAGGCTCCAACAAGGAGTAAGGAAGGAGCAAGTGCCTTGGTGGTACCTCACCAGACTAGGACCCATTGAGGGAGGGGATCTAGGCTTAGATAGGGCCTAGGACCTCCATTGAAGGCTTACCCTGAAGAAAAGAGGCAGGAAGGTAGGCAACATGTGGATCTAGCAGCCTGGGAATCCTTGTTCTGTGTATTGATAGGAAATTGAGAGCATTCAGGCACTCTACTAGTGCATTTCTGCATGATAGTGACACTGGAGGCTTTAGAAGAGGAAAATGTGTGAGAGAGGAGAGGAAGTGTTCGTTGTGTATCCAATATCCTCAAGTTGGCAACCAGTGCCTCGGTCTGTGTATTCCTCCTTACAAGAAGCCGCAAATAAAAGTGTGTCTTCGTTCATCGCAACACCTTGAGCACGTCAACTTCTTATAGTAAAGGACCTGCACATACATCTGTCTGTAGTAGTCTACTAGCCACAGGTGGCCACTTTACACACTGGTTGGCAGACTTTTTCAGGTCAGACCACCCTGGGGCGCCAAATGTTTATTTCAGGCCCCCTTAACTCAAAGCAAGGTTATAGATATAGCAAACAATTTGTGAATGAGTAAATCAGCCATGGTGATATCCTGGCTAAATGACTGTCCATCCCAAATCTTACCCTAATTACCCTTTTAGCTGGTACTAAACTCCTAAAACAAACCCATTCGTTTTTCAACATAGACTACACCTGCATTTGCTGTACTTACTGTACATTAAACAACTCAAATATTTTACAGTAAAAAGAACCTTCCCTAGAATTTCCTAAAATGACTTAACTAGAGAAAATCCCCTACAAAGAGTCATTTGATATGTACATAGTGTAATTAAAAAAAAAAACAACTCCCAAACTGGAAAACGTTGCATTTATAGTTACAGGAAATGTCACAAGTGTAAATGTTATTGATTTAACTTTTATTTGCTTTCACTAACACAAAGCTTTACTTTCTGTTATACATATGCTCAGCAGAGGCCAGATCATTACAGTTTATATTAAAAATGCGTTTACTCTATTCTTAAATGAATAAATATATATTTTAATTTTTTTTATATTATAAAGTTCAGGCATTGGATCTGTTATCCGGAAACCTGTTACCCAGAAAGTTCTGAATTATGTGAAGGCTTCTTTTTAATCAACTGATTAAAAAAAAATCCTTGTTAAAAGGAGATACAGGTATGGGACCTGTTATACAGAATCCTCGGGACCTGGGGTTTTCCGGATAATGGATCTTTCCGTAATTTGGGTCTTCATGCCTTACGTCTACTAGAAATTCATTTAAACATTAAATAAACCCAATAGGCTGTTTTTTCTTCCAATAAGGATTAATTATATCTTAGTTGGGATCCAGTACAAACTACTGTTTTATTATTACAGAGAAAAAGGAAATCATTTTTAAAGATTTGGATTATTTGGATAAAATGGAGTCTATGGGAGTCAGCCTTTCCGTAATTTGGAGCTTTCTGGATATCGGGTTTCCGGATAAGGGATCCTATACCTGTAGTAGCTTGTACTTGATCCCAACTAAGATATAATTAATCCTTATTGGAAGCAAAACCAGCCTATTGAGTTTAATTCATGATTAAATTATATTTTAGTAGACTTAACGTATGCAGATCATTTACAGAAAGACAATTATCCGGAAAACCCCAGGTCCCAAGCATTGTGGATAACAGGTTCTGACATTTACTGTCTCCCCTTTCACAACCTAGAATCAGTGCAATTCATTTAAAGTGCAATGTGAAATTTGTACACACAAGTCCCTGCCTTCATCCAGTTGCCGCCTGTGTCTCAGTCTTGCAGATAAGGAGGGTTCAGTTTATAGAATTTAATTATAGATTGGTCTCATGAGGAGGTATTGTCACTGTAAACCTTATTTGGCTTAATTAGGCAACTACCAATTAGTTTGATAGAGCATGGGCTACACACAACCCTCTTTCACCAAGATGGGCTTTCGCTAAATGGAAAGAACATGTGCTGATGTTGTTGAACTACAACTCACTACTGTCAAAGATATAAAAGAATAGAGTTGGACGCCAGGGGTTCTTTGCAAAACAAAGGCTTTATTTTAATACAAAGCGCCACAGGGTTAATACTCACAGCTGAGGTAGATCAGAGTACAATACCTGATACATTCAAAGGGTAGCGGACACAGCATGGAAAGACACCCCAGTAGGCACAGCACAGGAAGTTGGTAGGATCACCTTAAAAGGTCTCAGTACCTCATGTGGCCTGGATCCCCACGTGGAACAGGGATAGAACATAACCTGATTCCCTTGTCAGTACTGTGGTTCCTTCACTACAGGCAAATGTGAAATGAATTTCCAATGCCATTTGATGAAATGTGGAATTTTGAGGAAAATCCATACCTGCAAGAAAATTATACTTATCACTAGTGATGCGCGAATACATTCGCCAGCTGCAAATTTGCAATGAATTTCCGTGTTTCGCCGCCGGCGTCAAAAAAAGTTGCACGTTCGTCGGAAAAGTCGATTGCGTCAAAACTGTTGCACGTCAACACTATTGGGACACCCATTGACTTTAACGCCGGCGTCAAAATTGACGCGGGTGTCAAAATTTGAGTTTCACGAGTTTCGCAAAACAGGAGAAATTCACCCATCACTACTTATCACTATTCTATCCTTATTGGATATCCTTATAATATACTGTATAGCTTTAGGCAGTGATCCCCAACCAGTAGCTTGTGAGCAACATGTTGCTCTCCAACCCCTTGGATGTTGCTCTCAGTGTCCTCAAAGCAGGAGCTTATTTTTGAATTCCAGGCTTGGAGGCAAGTTTTAGTTGTATAAAAACCAGGTGTACTGCAAGACAGAGCCTTAGGGGCAGATGTATCAAGGGTCGAATATTGAGGGATTTATTCAAAGGATTTTAATCCATCGATCAAAGGATTTTAATCCATCGATCGAAGGATTATCCTTCGATCTTAAAATTGTAAGCAAGCCTATGGGGACCTTCCCCATAGGCTAACATTGGCCTCGGTAGGGTTTTAGGTGGCGAACTAGGGGATCGAAGAAATGTTTAAAGAGACAGTACTTCGACTATCGAATAGTCGAGCGATTTTTAGTTTGAATCGTTCGATTCGAAGTCGAAGTAGCCTATTCGATGGTCGAAGTAGCCAAAAAAAAACATTCGAAATTCAAACTATTTTTCCTCTATTTCTTCAATCCAATTTAGTGAATGGGCCCCTTAATGTACATTGACAATCCACATAGAGGCTAAAAATGGCCAATCGCAGCCCTTATTTGGCAAATCAAGAACATTTTTCATGCTAGTGTTGCTCCCCAACTCCTTTTACTTCTGAATGTTGCTCACGGGTTCAAAAGGTTGGGGACCCCTGGCTTAATGGAACCCATAACTGTCAGTTGCAGAGTTATTGGATTATCATCATCAGGGCTTAGACACTTGGTGGAGGCAGTTGGTTTGCATAATAATAATTATAATTAAATGTTGGGCAATTCCAGACCCCCAAGTTGCTGAGCCATTAATGTCTGGACATCCTGGGAACATACCACCTTTTAAACAACAATAGAAAGTATTAATGAGGATGTTGTGTACTGAGTGCCTTATTTCATTACCCCATTATGTCACTTTGTGAAAAATGGCGGCACTTACTGTCATTAATAAAAAGGCAGCAAAAGAGAAAACAATCAGAGAAATCTGCTTCTAGCCTCATTCAAACTCATTGGGAAAGTAATTAAACAGCTCCTTTACTTCACAGAATTTTGATCAGAGGCATTACTCATTCCACCAAATGCCATGGAATAAATGATATGGTAATTTGTTCAACTTGAATTTTTAGTTTAGATAGGACTTCAGTTGTTTTTGAGAAAGTGTTTAACAAACATCTCAGCAATAACTCTCTCTGATAGCTCAAACTGAGCCCGCTGTGTCTTTTCATCTTCGTTTTCATTACATTTGGGTATTTTATGTAAATCCTTGGTGTTTTTTTACTATGGGCAAAATGCCAACCTGAATATAACAATATTGTCTCAGCTAACATGGATTTACTTGTGCTAAAGTCACAGATATAAATATACCAGGATTACGATGAAGGAGAAGATATGTTTCACTAGTAATATATTCATTCCAGAATGACCAATTCCCACAGTTTCTTTATAACATTTTCTCCTTAAAAAATAAAGAACTCTCAGTGAAAACGGATCATGTTGTTTGAGAAAAAACAAAAGGAACAACCTTTAGGGATGTAGCGAACGTCGGAAAAAAAGTTCGCGAACATATTCGCGAACTTGCGCAAAAATGCGAGCGGTTCGCGAACGGTTCGCGAACCCCATAGACTTCAATGGGAAGGCGAACTTTAACATCTAAAAAAGACATTTCTGGCCAGAAAAATGATTTTAAAGTTGTTTAAAGGGTGCAACGACCTGGACAGTGGCATGTCAGAGGGGGATCAAGGGCAAAAATTTATCTGAAAAATCTGCCTGTGTGTGCTTGGAAGAGATAGTGTAGGGGGACAGCTGTTAGTGATTTCAGGGACAGATGATAGTAAGTTTGCTGGCTAGTAATCTGCTTGATACTGCTCTGTATTGGAACAAAAAAATAAATAAAAGCAGTCCTTACAAGGACTACTGTTATTGCAGCAGTCAGCAGATGAGATCAGAAGCAGGACAGCTGCCCACTGCAGCTACATACAGAGCACTGCAGTAGAAGGTAGATTACTAGCCAGCAAAGCTACCTAAGCTTAAATGTCCCTCAAACCCCTGCAGACTTCTGTCCCTCCAATAACAGAGCAGTATCAAAACGATTACTAGCCAGCAAACTTTCAACTGTCCCTGAAATCACTAACAGGCAGCAGCTCTCTCCCTACACTATCTCTTCAGCACACACAGGCAGAGTGAAAAAACGCTGCAGGGCTTCGGTTTTTATAGGGAAGGGGAGTGGTCCAGGGGAGAGCTTCCTGATTGGCTGCCATGTACCTGCTGGTCTGGGGTGAGAGGGCAAAAAAAAGCGCCAACAATGGCGAACCCAAAATGGCGAACGTCGCGCGACGTTCGCGAACTTCCGGCGAGCGCGAACACCCGATGTTCGCGCGAACAAGTTCGCCGGCGAACAGTTCGCGCCATCTCTAACAACCTTATTCATAAAAAAGAAACCTTAACTTTTTTTTCCTAGACAACCCCAAATCAGCTTAGCAACCCAATTGTTGGCTTAGAACCAGATATGTCTCTTGGTATTATAACTGTTCTAATGAATTTCCGTGCGATATTCGGTGCGTGTATGGCAGGAGACAAGCAGACCAATATTGGCAGAAGACTTGGATATCAGTTGGCTCGTCAATCGAGTTGGTTGGAAAATTTTGGTCGGGTACCTTTGAAGGCACCAGAACATCAGCCATTGTTAGTGCTGAATTGTCAGATACAGGTAGAATTCTATTGTTTCTATATGTATAACTGACGATTCAGCTCTACACGTGTGTATTGAAACAAATTATCTTTTCTGGAAATATCTTTTCCAGAAAACATTGCAATAGTTACATCTATGGCCGCCTTTAGTCAGTGCATCTTCATGGACATTGGGTGTTCCCTGTGTAATAAATTGTTCTGCATAACGCTAAAGAAATTGATTCCCAAGTGTTTTTCTACCTTATGAGAACGTATTACTCTTCAGGATTTCCAAAGGAAAAACGAGATCCTCAGAATTCTGAATTGCGGTTATGTACTGGAAATGAAACAAGGGAACAAATGGGGAACAATTAAGCTTCTGTTTTCATAATTGCTCTTTCAGAGGCTTATTATTGTTGCAAAACCCTTTCTGTGAGTCATCACCTGTTTGAGCAATCGTACCATGATCATATTATTTCTTCCTACGTGTTCTTATTACCGCCTCCTACACAGCCGAATTACTTTGGAAATGCTAATTAAAGGAAATTCTATCTGATCCGTTTACCCAAATACTTTCCCTTTGAAGACAATATGACTTGGCTTTAATGGTTTTTAGCTGTAATGTTTGTAAGCGGTGGAAGTTCTCCAAAAATAGATTTTTTTTCCTTTGGTGTTGGTTTATCCTTTGCGTGGCCTGCAAGAATATGGACTTCGGAAAATAAGCAGTGAGTAACCAAGTAGTAATGACGTATTTTATGAACCATGCCTAGTGACGGAAGTGAATCTAGTTTGGCTTATCTTTATGGTTCTTATTATGCAGCCTCATTGGCAGATGTAGGTCTCTGTTCTCCAGTTTTTTAAATCAAAGACCTGAAGTAATTCAGAAAAGTACAGGGCAGGGCAAAGTTGCTGCCGCTAGTGAAAATTCTCCAGAAATCCCATTGGCAGGGACATCGCCAATTTACTAACAGGCACAGAGGACATTTCTCTAGCAAAAGAGACTGTTGCTAGCGCAGTTTTGCTCCCTATCACCAGGCGAATTTTCACACAAACAATCGTTACTCCATAAAATTCACTAAAGTGCGAATTTTACATCACGTTACCTCTTTCACCAAGGTTTCCTTTGCCAAACTAAACCTGGTGAACTGATAAGAAGAAGCTACATCCTCCTCAATCTTATGTCAGTGACATCATACCCTGCATGACGAAAAGTCATGAAAGTTCTAAAAAAGGCTGGCGTTTTTTCATATTTTAAAGGGGATTGTCTTTAAAAGTTCTGAACTATTGAAAATTTTAGTGCGAACATTTTTTCTAACCTTTTGAGGGGCATGCCACATTTGTTTTAGAGTGGGTCTAGGGCATTGGAGGATCTCTTTTGTAAGATATATATAACCTATATGTACCCGTCCTATTCAAATTGACCTAAACTACTAACAAGTTTCACTCGGCAGAAATGTACATTAGCAAAAGTTTGCTATGAAATGCTTACACTGACGAATTAACGCTAGCAAAACTTCGCCAGCGTACGGCTACAGAGACTCAACTTCACATTTTAGTTTATTAACGTAGCAGTAGCGAGTTTGTGCCTGACGAAAATTCGCCCTTTAGTGAGTTTGCCCCAAAGGCTTGTATGTGTGTTTTGCACTATACATCCTGCCCTGCACTTCGTAAATTAGTTTTTGCTTATCCATAGAAATATGTTATAATTGTAGGATAGCCATCCCCAATAGTATTTAGCAGGCAGTTTCCCTAGTGTTATGGACACCTAACTGGGTCCTAAAATACAGTTGGGAGGGGTAACTGTTTCCTATTCGAGATCTAAGCTATGCCCCTTGTTGTCTCTCACAATGACCAGTAGATGGCATTGTGCTAGAGTATAAAAGATTTTGAAGCCATGCTTTCAGTGTCCATCTTGTGCTGGCTCTAGCCTGTGCAGGAGGCAGAGCTTGAGTGGAACCTAGACAGGTCAGGTCTAGTAAGAATAGGCTACTCACCTTTATAGGTCACTCTAGGAGTGACAGACAGTCAGGATAGTTATCTGAGCATCTTGAGGCTCCTACGAGGATTGGGATTGGGATTAGGATCCAGGTACTACTTGCCCAGAATTAGGGACTAAGTGTACAGACCTAGGGTAGAGAGTATTCCCCTCAGGTTCCACTTAGGGAAAAGGCTGAAAGCTGGGTGTACCTCCTCAAAGCTGCATGTATTGTTCCTATCTCTGAGGAGAATCATACTGACCAAAGGTGGTGTGAGTACTGCCTATCCATTGTAATGTGATCCTGTATGTGCTGATTGTACTCTCCACTGCGGATTTTATATTGTGTTCAATAACTCTGTTCTATGGTTAAGTTATAAGAACCACTGGCGCCCAATTATTTGCACCCTGAATACAGTTACAGTTGCACTACACCCTGCTTCGACATCGCTGCGAAGGTTCACTCCCTACGATTTTAAGGTCTCATCCGGAGCATATGTACTGGGAGTGAAGTTTATAGTAGAGTAAGGTGCACTCAATTTACTATAGCGCTACATAATTATATGAAATAAAAGAAAACTCCAGCTCATGAGTATATCTCTTGCTTTATTACTCTTGAAATAAGAAGGAATTTCAAGAACATCATAGTAAATTTATGAAAAATCTAGGAATAGTGATGAACTGCGCCAGAATGGGAGAACAACTCTGATATATAGGGTCGTGTTTACTAACAGGGCTAAGAACAAATTGCTCTAAAGGTGCAACATTTTCATCCATCTTTAAAGGGGTTGTTCACCTTAAAATTAACCTTTACTATTATGTAAAGAATGCTATTCTGAGACAATTTGCAATTGGTCTTCATTTTTCTTATGTGGTTTTTGAGCACCTATCTGGTTGTTAGGGTCCAATTTAACCTAGCAACCAGGCATTGGTTTTAAAAAAATAGACAGAAATATGAATATCGGAGGGGGGACTAAAGATTAGTAATAAAAAATAATAAAATTGTAGTTTCACAGAGCAATAGTTTTTGGCTGTTGGGGTCAATGACCCACATTTGAAAGCTGAAAAGAATCAGCTTTCAAATGCTGGAAAGAGTCAGAAGAAAAAGGCAAAACATTAAAAAAACTATAAAAAATAACAAATGAAGACCAATTGAAAAGTTGCTAAGAATAGGTCATTCCATAACATACTCTATCATGCAGTGCTCAGATGGATACCTGCTTGGTTATAGAATTGCTGAAGTGTCTCCAGTCATTTACATTGTGCTGTGATTTTCTTAAGAGGAACAATGTCCATAATGCATTGGACTTTCATGCAGGAACCCCTGTGTAATAAACCTTTTTAACAGTTATGAAAAGAATGTTAAAAAAAAATCATATAAAAGCCATCAGATGGTAAAAAAAAAATATTATCTTTACATGCAATAACAAGTTAGATCTCCTTGAAAAAGTATAGCCTGCTATTTACGGAGGGGAGTCTGAAGGGCTTGTCACTCCTGACAGCTTCAATAATGAAACATGAAACAAAAGACATTTTTTTTTATGCTGCATAAAAATGAGCAGCCACAGATTTTCTATTGTTTTGATTATTGCTGTATTTATAGCCCAGCGAATGCAGCACAGATGTTCGACGTGGAACAATGGGACAATTTACAAACCTCAGCACCCATTTTAGCAGCACAAGTCAGAACGGTGGCGTTGATAACAAAAGATTAACATACACACAGATCCTTTTGCATAATAATTAAACATATGTCTTTCATAGGAATAAGACTGTCCTTGAGAACTGTGCAACATACTAATCATATATAAGCCCTCACAGTTGCAGGTCTTTCAATTAGAAGGTTAACCTCAAATGCCGAATATTTCCGATGCGGTGAGTAACTTGGCAGTTTATAATGATGAGCGTGATGGGAAGTTCTTGCAACCTTTAAATGTCATAGTGCACAGACTGGGGAAACAGAACAAATATAGAGGATTTAGACATTTTTAGGGGCTCGTTACAGACTTTTATGATTGAAAGTAATTTAAAATGTATCACAGGGCTAATTTTAATATAGGTGCTAAAGAGAGGTGCAAAGAGATATGGGAGGCCTCAAATAGATATACACCAAAACAGCAAAACATATGGGAAGGCCAAACTGCATTCTAGCATATAGGAAACAACAAAAAATTGGGTAACAGAAAATCAGGTCTATGTGGCCTTACCAGGGTAAATGTCAGGATCAATGAGGAAGCTGTAACTCGGACAGGCAGAAATAGTCCATTGTGTTGTCTCTGGAGTGTTAAAGAACTTCAAGGTGAAATTCCAGGCAAAAGTCAGGGCAGGCAGCGATCAGCTTAAGGTGGCCATAGACCTAGAGATCCACTCGTTTGGCGATGTGGCCAAACGAGCGGATCTCTCCCCGATATACCCACAATGACGATAGGCTGATCCGATTGTGCGCCCTAGTGCCCAACGATCAAATCATAAAGCATCCGATAAGGGCGGTCAGATCGATGGACCACATACACGCACAGGCCGCGATCTGGTGGGATTTTTTAACCTGCCCAATCAAGATCTGGCCTACTTTTGGCCATATATCAATTGGAAAAGGCCGTCGGATGGCCCCACACATGGGCCAATAAGTTGCCGACTTGGTCTGTCGGCAGCTTTTATCGGCCCGGGTATGGAGACCTTTAGTCAGAAACAAAGCAGGAAAAGTCACAAACCAGGAGATCACGTCAAAGTAATAATTAGAAGCACCCAGGAACTTTGCAGAGAAAGACCTATATCTGGGCATTGCACTCAGTATCTTTTTATTTACATTTTTTTGTGCCAAACTGCAACATGAAGACATCAAGAAGTGGTGTGTCACTACATGGTGTGCCGTGACATCACAATCAGTTATGATCATGGGTGTCTCCATCTTGGATCCAGAGACATGGAAATGAACGTTTATTTAAGTACTCCAATGGGCAAATTCATCGTTGGGGTGCAAGGGCTACACCCCTCCTCTGGAACTCTCTCCCACGGTCTGTCCGACTTTCTCCCAACCTTTCTGCTTTCAAGAAATCTCTTAAAACGCACTTCTTCCGAGAAGCCTACCCTCACTCTGCTTAACTACCAAATGCAACACCACATACAATACCACATTTCTCACCCACTTAATTCTGATCTTGCCCACTCCCACACCTTGTGTATTACTCCCTTCCCTTTAGACTGTAAGCTCCTTTACACAGGGCCTTCCTCACCTTTTGTACCAGTATTGGTTGTGATGTACAGTATGTAACTCCATATGTTCTATGTATGTAATTAATGTGATTTAGTTGTATAATCACATTTACTTTACAGTGCTACGCAATATGTTGGCTCTATATAAATACATGTTAATAATAATAATTAGCAAAAATAATATCAGATTCTATTTTAATGAATATAATCTGGCATTTCCTGAATGAACCATGAGTATCTCATGTCTGTCAGAAGGTACTGAGCATAAACCCTAGGGGTGCGGGTTTCCTTATTTCAGTATAGCATTAAGCCCTCATGTTTTATACAGGTCACATGATGTTAAAGTTACACAGGGGACATCAAGTCTGCACAAACCTAGCTGTAGATGTGAATATACGATCTATGGGGTAAAACAAACCAACTTGGTTCATTACCTTCTTTAAGCCAAGTATACTGGATACATAAGGGATTGTGGTGAGTGTGGACTTAATATGAAGGAGGGAACCAAATAGGCAAACCAACTAAAATGTTGCTTCAAAAGGCTGATAAATGTATTATGGTCCCTTAAAAGGGACCTGTCTCCTCATATAGCCTCCCCCACCAGAGGTGCAGCTGAGCACACACTCCGGTGCAGGTGGCCATATTGGGGCACATGAATGCGCATAATGAGCATGTTCCCCAACTCACTCATTTTGCACATACGTGTGACGTCAGATTCTGTGGTGCCTAAGTCAGAAGCTCATTACACACATGCGCACTACACAACATGGCTCAATCTCATTCTATATGATATAGCTCAGATGTAGATCCAGGGTTTTCCTTTCCAACATCATCTCCTAGCAAGGTGCCTTACTAATCCTGAAAAATGGGGACTGAGAACATTTGAGAACCTTGTGAGCAGGTTTCACCGCTAAACCAGGCATCATATTGACTCAACCGTCCTGTTCAAATAGAGTTTCAAACCTTTCAGTTGCCTTACTTCTTGCACAAGCGCTCAGAAGAAAGAAGAGTTAAAATGAAATTTCATAAAATGCATATTTGATGAGATGCAAGGTTACACTTCTCAAATTCAAATTTCATGGGGTTCATTAAAGTTAATTCATTTAAAGCCTCATTGAAGTAATTTTAATGACTTGCAATAAGAAGCAAATGGCATTATGTGCTGCACATTTTCAGTGCTGTGCTGAAGGGTGATCAAAATGATTGGTTTTCATATCTTTTGTAAACCATTTTTGTAGACATTAATGTTATCTTAAAGGAGAACTAAAGCATAACTATAGGAGTAGGGCAGATATGTTTTACATTATGGTTTGGGTTTCTGTACCAGCCTAAAGCAACCACAACCCTTTAGCAGTAAAGATCTGTGTCTCCAAAGATGCCCCAGTAGCTCCCCATCTTCTTTTCTGCTGATTCACTGCACATGCTCTGTGCTGCTGTCACTTACTGAGCTTAGGGGCCCACTCACAATATACAGTACACATAGAATAGAAATGTCACAATATAAGGCTGATTAGTAATTAATACAGATAATTACTACATGGCAGAACAGAAACCAGTGCAATTAGCATCAGAATTTAATAATCAGCCCTGTAGCATCAGCTTATATTACAGACCAGCCTCATTTTCTGCTGGATAATTAGTGACGAGCCCTAAGCTTAGCTTCTCAACAGCTGCTCAGAGCCCACTGAGCATGTGAGTGTCACAGACTATCCTAACAAAATCCAAGATGGGACGGCTTTGAAGGTCTGGATCATTCCTACTAAAAAGATACTGAACCTTTAGATTGGTTCAATAAGTGCCTTTTCTGTACATGTAACGATAAATAATGAGGGTCCCTTTGGGTAGGGTTAAATGAACCTTTAGTATGATGTAGAAAGTAATATTCATTATCAATTCATTATCAATAATCATTTGTTATTATTTGTGTTTTTTTTAGCTGTTTAGCTTTTTTATGCCACAGCTCTCCCATTTGATATTGCAGCCTTTTGGTTGCTATGGTCTAAATTATCCTATAATTAAGTGTTGTGACAACACAAAACGTGTAAGGTTGTTATCTACGTTTGTACTTCAATAAAGACCTGTTATTTTACTACTACTGCCTGAAGGATTGCCCTTTGAGTGCCTACACTACAAACAATATGGTGATGTCTGCTCCCTTATGCGGAAGGCTTGGGGCAGAGCCTTATCTAGGTTTTTGATGATATTCTAAATTTGATTTGAATGAGAGAATGGAATATGAATAGGAGAGGACTGAATAGAAAGATGAGTAATACAATGCAGCAATAACAATACATTTGTAGCCTTACAGAGCATTTGTTTTTAGATGGGGTCAGTGACCCCCATTTGAAAGCTGGAAAGAGTCAGAAGAAGGTTCAAATAATTGAAAAACTATAAAAATAAATAAATAATGAAGACCAATTGAAAAGTTGCTTCGAGTTGGCCATTCTATGACATACTAGATTGTCAACCACCCTTTTAATAGAAGATTGTACTGTACCAATAATCCATTCACATAGGTTTGTCTGCTCAAAAACATCCACAAGAATTGTACCATTGGACTAGAAGCCTGATGATGGGGCCATTTTATTTGTTGCTTTCCAATCATAAAAGCTTTGATAATTACATTACATTATAGTGCTAGTGAACTAGTCCTAGTAATATTATTCCTATATATTCCTATATTTAGTAACAAGTAACGTCAAAAACATATTTCAGTGCAGGATTCTGCTGGAGGAGCACTATTAATGGATGCCGTTGTGGTGTTTATATAAATGGCCTTTATATGTCACTGTGCTCAAGACTTATACTGTGCATACTTTCTATACAGCTTGTGGTGTTAGAGTTGCTTACTGTTGTGTAATGGCTGCATGAGCCTGCTAATAAAGCACTATTACACTCTACTCATCCTCAACTACCAAAACACCTTTTCTAAAAAAAACTTGTTTTCCCAGAACAGAATCCCTCCAAGAACAAACAATTTATTGATCGCTATGGGTTACTGCCACTGGACAAACTAAGTGCTTCATTTTACATTTAATAACCTAGGTTGACGCACTCATTCAAGTTGTTTCCCATAAACAGTTTTGTTTGATTAAGCCACAAGCAGCCTACAAGCAGACTTATATATGTAGAGCCATCCAAAGAGATGGGCCCCAGGCTTGAATGGAAAAAGAGTTATTGTATTAATGTTTTCCAAAAACTGCATATAATGCTGTGGCTTTATGTTCTGAAATGGGTACTCTGATCCAAAAATCCCCTTTGTTACCTATTTCTTTTTTATTTTGCATGTACATATCTTTTCTAAACTAAGGTCTGTTGGGCTTAATGAAGTCGTTTGCACATGGATAGGAAACTGGCTACAGGATCGGGTACAGAGGGTGGTTGTTAATGGGACATTCTCTACTTGGAGTAAGGTTCTTAGTGGGGTCCCCCAGGGCTCAGTATTGGGTCCACTTTTATTTAACTTGTTCATTAATGACTAAGGGGAGGGTGTTGTAAGTAATGTATCAGTGTTTGCAGATGACACAAAATTATCCAGCCCAATTAATTCCATCCAGGATGTGACATCCTTGCAACATGATCTTGACAAACTGGTAATCTGGGCAGCTACCGTAAGTGGCAAATGAGATTCAATGTTGATAAATGTAAAGTCATGCACCTGGGATGTAAAAATATCCACTTGTACCCTTAATGGGACTGCACTAGGCAAATCCATTATGGAAAAGGGCCTTGGAGTCCTTGTAGATGATAAACTTGGCTGTAGCAAGCAATGCCTGTCGGCAGCATCAAGGGCAAATAAGGTCTTGAGCTGTATTAAAAGGGGCATAGAGTCACAGGAGGAGGGGGTCATTCTTCCACCGTATAGAGCACTTGTAAGGCCCCATCTAGAATATGCCGTACAGTTTTGGTCTCCATCACTCAAACAGGACATTATTGTATTAGAGAGGGTACAGAGAAGGGCAACTAAGCTGGTGAAAGGTATTGAAAATCTTAGCTATGAGGAAAGACTGGCCAAATTGGGGATGTTCACACTGGAGAAGAGGCGCTTAAGGGGAGATATGATAACTATGTATAAATATATAAGGGGATCATATAATAATCTCTCTAATGCTTTATTTACCAGTAGGTCTTTCCAGCTGACACGAGGTCACCCATTCCGATTAGAAGAAAAGAGGTTCCGCCTAAATATTCGGAAGGGGTTTTTTTACAGTGAGAGCTGTGAAGATGTGGAATTCTCTCCCTGAATCAGTGGTACAGGCTGATACATTAGATAGCTTTAAGAAGCGGTTGGATGGCTTTTAGCAAGTGAGGGAATACAGGGTTATGGGAAATAGCTCATAGTACAAGTTGATCCAGGGACTAGTCCGATTGCCATTTTGGAGTCAGGAAGGAATTTTTTCCCCCTCTGAGGCAAATTGGTGAGGCTTCAGATGGGTTTTTTGCCTTCCTCTGAATCAACTGGCAGTTAGGCAGAAATAATAAAAAAAAGAGGTTGAACTTGATGGACGTGTGTCTTTTTCAACCTTACTTACTATGTTACTATATAACTAGGCCAGGCCAGGCCTGCCGAGTGCCCTAGGAAACCCAGTTGATAAGCCCCGCCCCTGGCCAACAAGCCACACCCATGTCCAACAAGCCCACCCCCAGCATGCAAGAAGAGATGGACGGGGAGGGATGCCCAGCACACCCTATTATTGCCCCGAGGCAGTTGCCTCTTCTGCCTACTCCTAGTTCTGGGCCCTGCATATAACTGATGCTGGATAATTTTTCAATAATGAATAAATCCTGTTTTTCTATCAATATATATATTAAATGTGTTGGCTCCTTTTAATCTTAATTAATGAATCTTATTAAAGGTTCAAAATCCTTCCGTGTTGCAAAAAAAGGGAACAGTGAATGCTCTGTTTGTGTTAGTTCATATCGGAACTAATAATTATCAGAATTTAAGATGGAAGGAAAAGGCCAGAGTTGCTTACGGGAAAGACTTTCATTGTGTTTATTTTCTTAATTATTTTTTTTTTTCTGAATTCACCTGTGTACTGTGCTGTGTAACAGGAATATAAAGGGCATATGTTGTAAGAAGCATAGTTTATAGCTTATTTTTAGCTTGAGAACAAACATTACAAGCAATAAAGTATGAACCGCCCATGCATGGCAAGCTGCCTGTGGAACAAGAAGAGAATAACAACCTGAGAGAATTTCTGCTGGGTACAATAGACAAGTGATGGGCATAAAGAAAGAACTGGTTTTAGATTATAGAAAAAAAAATTAACCATACATGCATGACTACAGTCATTTACTGCATACAGTTAGCTACAAATGCATGCTATAAATATGCATTGAATATACATTAAATATAATGTAAAGGAAAGTTCATTTTAGATAGGGAATTGATCAATGCACATTCCCTGGGTTTTTTAGTTTCAAAGTTATTGTCATAAAACTGACCGGCCAGAAATACACAACCAACCAAATATATAAATACAATGGAAGTTGAAATGATCTGGTCAAATTAGCAATAAACATACAAAGAAGACGAGGGGCTGATCAATGCACATTCCTTGTCCCTTGTTTCATTAGTAATTTAGTATCTGTGCAAGTGCATATACTGTCAAAAGCAGGGGTCAAGGTGAACCCCATATGGTGGTATATGATACCCTCCATCATATTTCTCATAGGCTGGCACCTCCCTGCATAGTTTCCTTCCTTGAGAAAAGTGTCTCCTGACCAGGGCATTGGTCTCAGTCAGAGGGCTTAATCCTCCCCCAAATGCTAGCTTTTTATGGAGAGAGATTGTGAAGGCCAAACATTGGCTTCCCAAGCTTAATTCTCACTTGCTTGAGGCTTTTAAGAAAAGACATGGCCCAGATGAACACGCATTTTTAAAAGCATAAGACCATCATTAAAGTAATGTGTATGGGGGAGGCACAACTACATGTAAGTTCTTTCTACAGAATAACTTTGCTAAAGTACATAAGCTCTCCAATTACTTTTTACTGTACCTTTCCAATTATTTTTTCTATCTTCAAGTTGGTAATTCTAACCTTGGTAGATGGTTCTAGTTTCCCTCGTCTGTGTGACACTGTCTGCCTGTATGCTGCCTGCCCTGACCTGGAACTTGGATTTTCAGCCTTGTTATGCCTTAAATTTTACCTTCTTGCCTGTATGTTATCTTGTATGTGTTAGTACCTTCATCCTACCTTGCCTCATTACTCTGCAAGAGCTGCAGCATATTTTGTCTATGGTTATCTTGTGCCAGTACCTACCTTTTGCCTTCCTTTTTACCTGCATGTACATTAATAAAGATATTCCGGTCTGCCAAGCAGCTTCCTTACTTATTTTCCAGGCAGCTTTGTCTGTGTCGTATTTTAAACCATTAAAAGTGGCCACAGAACCCTTGGTGGTAAGTAGTGGTCCTGTTTTTTTCTGACCCTGGCTCTCCAGGAGATCTGGTTCCTTGACTTAGTGAGTCATTATCATCGTTATGTACGAGTTGAGCCTCATGTGGCTTAATCAGGGTAGAGCAGTAGTCCATAAACACAAAAAACTTGGTTCTAAAACGGGTCCCAAAATCATCAGAAATCCATGCAACATGAATGGCTAAGAAGATTGGTCCTGGTCCTTATCACACAAGTCCTCAGATGATTGTAGCAGATGTTTATTTGGAGCTAGGCGTACCCTTGTCTTAAAATATATAGATATACAGAAGAATATCTTACGAGACATTAAAGAGAAAACAGAAAAAAAAGGAAACAATGAAAAGATCTCTCTCTGGAAACAGTGCAAGAAAAATTTTAAAAAATGTAAACAATCAAACTAAATTTGTGACATGGATGCTGGGCTGCTTTTGAATTTAATAATTTGTTTGCAAAGCAAAATTATACTAAGCTGCTCATATAGTCTATGACTGTCATTACTTTTAAGGATTGATATGAAAAGGTTAACATTCATGAAGCCTTTCAGATATTAGAAGGCTGCAATTTTCTCATGTGCTTTTATTTTTATGACACTAATAGCTTCAGTCATACCACTTTAACATGAGTGGCAAATCTGGGCAGCAGAGAAGATGATGTACTCAGTGGAGTTATAGAACCTTGTTGAAATTGTATTTTCTCTATTTTCTGGACACATTGTAATTGTGTAGCTCCCGTGAACTGTAGGTTTGTAATTTTTTCTTAAATTCAGCCCCTGCAAAAAAAAAACAAATTTCATTAAATTAAAAAAATAATTGCAGCTTATTATTTTATAAATTAGTTGATTAATTGATTATTAATGTATACATTTTCTTTTGTTTGCTATAGGGTATGTAAAGCTATAGTAAAATAAGCAGCACCATTACTTTCACTATGAGCTTTACCCCAATAATTGCTCCGGATGAGACCTATAACTCTCAGAAGGTGAGTCCTTGCTATGGTGTGGAGACAGGATGTAATATTCTGTAATCTGTAGTATTATAGAAGAATGGGAGCCAGTGGTTCTTTGAACAATAATCAGAACTGGTTTATTAAAACAGATCCACAAGGGAGAACATTGCAAAGGTGCATAGCACAGACATTGATTAATAAGCACTACTCACAATAAATCCTCAGTAATGCTGGAGAGAATGGTAATTTACAGACCTCCCAGAGTGTCTCCTGTTTATTCAGGGGACCTTTTACATGGAACACAGGTGGAAATCTATCTAGTCCCTATAACCTGTCTTTGGTTCCCTTATTAGGCAATTCCCTTGGGAATCTAATCCTATATTTGGTGGAGCCAAGAGCTGCTCATATAGGTAGCCCTATGCCTGACTGTCCTGTAAAAGAGCTCCCTAACATTCACTGAACCCTACGCTAACAGTGGTTTCCTCTTTTCTCCCTTCCCTTGGGGAAGCTGCTGCCCAAAAGCTCTAAGGCTCATTCACTATATATTATTGCATACAATCTTGGGATAGTGAGGGGTCATGTCGTGACCCAGGAAGGGAAGAACTACTCCCTCCATTATATTAAGTGCCCCTGTAGTGGCCAAACCTTAGAGGAATGCACTATAAATAAGCACACATTTATCATTCTCCTAGAGGTTCAAAAATAAAATGTTCAGTCATGTCTGAAATCGAAATAAATTATATTCATACTGTGTATGCATACCAACTGGTGTGGCTTCTGTGAAAATACATATATTCGCATCAAAAAACAATGGTGCATGTTTTGTGTTGCAAAAGCCCATTATATTTAGGTGGCCACACAATACCATATATTTCTCAAACAGAACAATTTCTAAAGAATTTAGACTTCTGCCCCATTTTGCTTTACTAAAAAGTTGTTGAAACCAAATAAAAATTTGCAAAATGGCAACATTTGGATTTTTCTCCATGTTTTTTCTTGTACACAAGAATAGAAAAATGTAAGAGTTACTTATCCTGGGAAGGCCATCCCTTAAGATTCTCCATGGGGATTATACCAAAAAAATAACTTTGAAAACAAATATTTATTATAGAAAAACTGCCATAATATAATATGCCCTGCACAGTTTCATAAGGGGTGCAAAAACAATAAAAAAAATACCTTTTTTAAAAAAAATTGGCATTTTTTTCTAATTTCAAACATTGATGTCAACGAGTGTTTTTGACAGCATTTTTTTTCCAACAAAGCTAATAATGCTGTTGGTATTTTTACTATTTTTACATGAATTTATTTCCAGCAAAACAAAATGCATGGCGAAATTTGAGCACAGATTTGCAAAAATGTTTGTCTCTGCATAAAATGCAAATGTCACAGCAAAACTGTATCAGGCAATACAATGTGCTCATCTCTAATCTGTCATTACTAAATATTACTAAATCATAAAAACACATGATTGTCATAGGTCTCCTAATACTCTGATGCCATATATTCATATGATTACTCAAACTATATTTCTTAATTATGTCTTATGCATACCATTAATAAATGCTATTGCTATTTAGCTTGTGAAGCTATTATTTTTAATGTAACCCATTTATTATGTTTCCCCTTATGGAGATATTGGAATATCAGTACATTCCCTGGGAAATGTGTAAAAACAGAAAAGATACATAATACTCTTCCATGGGAATTAATTATATTAAATATTACAGCGTGCATCTACAGAGTCTCGCATTGTTTCTTATTAGGTATCTAATTAAATAATCAAATTGAATAATGAAATGTAAGTGAAAAATGTTGAACTCACACTGGGAACTTTAATGATATAATTTGTATTGAAAAATAATTAAATCATTATTGAAATATAGTTTTATCTCCTTTAATACAATGTTTTCCTTCTCGGGGGATTAATTACATGTAAGTTCAATGAATAATTGGTCCCATGCCTAATTTCTGAGCAGTGTAAAATGTGCACGTTTGCCTGAAAATAAAAAAAAAAAAATGACAGGAACTCTGGAACGAATAGATTTAAAAAAAAAAAAATAGGAAAATAGTTTTAAGATAATTAGCTAAAATGTAAGAATATTTTTCAATGGTAACGAGCTGTAAAATGACATTGGGGAAATTTTTAATGATAAAACGGGATTATATTTTAATTTTAAAAATGCTTTGTTTATTCAGCTGTGCAATGGTTGTGAGCCAGTATGGAAATAATATGGAAGTCAATATGGAAAGAATGCACGATCACTCAAGGATCCCACTGAGATCAAAATAAAACATATTTTGTGTAAATTCATTTACTTACCTCTAGGCGAGAATAGAAATTAATTAGAATGATTTAATAATGCCTGTAAAATATTGTTACCTCTTGGCAGGACTTACCACCAAACATTTGAAGGAAAACTAAACCTCCTTAATGAGAAAAGCCCCATCCACTACCCTTCTCCCTGCTTCCTCTCCACAGTGCATTAGTGCAAAAAGTGTCCCTGAATGTCAATCTCGCTTCTCCATGCCGAGTAGCACAGCAGAGTTGAAGGGTGCCATCTTCTGCATCTTCAGTTTTCTTCTGATACTCTTCCCTACAGCAATTTACAACTTTTTCAGCGCATGCACAGTTTCCGTAAATACCGGACTGCCTCCAACTGCGCATGTGCCAACGACAGTCCATTGTACACCATTTTGCTTCTTGTGTTTCATTAAGGTATGTAAAGATGGAGTTCAGTGGGAGGGCAAAGGGTCAATTGAGGAGTCCCCTTGTCATGGCTTGAAGGCAAGGTTTGGTTGCATAAAATCAAGTTGTGCTGCCAAACAGTGCCTCCTGTAGGCTGCCAGTATGGTCTACCATACAGCCAATCACAGTCCTTCAGACTCGAGCATCACTTCCGGTTACCAGCCATGACGCTCGCATTGTGACGTCACAGAGGGCACCGAATTTTGAAATCTGTAGTGCCAAAATAGCCTTAAAAGCCCTGTCCACCATTTTGCCAGTGCCCAAACTGCATTCAGTTAGCTGATCCTGCCGAAGCATTATTTTCCTGCTTGAGTTTCTGGTTTTTGAATCTGCCTGACTTTTACTTCGATTCCTGCCGCCTACCTCGATCTCTTTGCCTGAACCCCGACTACGTCTTTTCCTAATCCTTGCCGGTACCTTGTTTTTGGACTTGTTGCTATTTTTGCACTACCTCTTGTTTGGTTCCGCAGCATACAGTCCGGGGCTCCAAAACGGCGTCGGTGAACACCAAAACCCGCAGGGGTGTCCTGTGCATCTCTGGGTACCTGCAATCACCGAAGGTTCCGAATACTAGTACATTACAGTGTCTATGAAGTGGAAGAAGTTGTCAACACCTCTATTCAGCTACAGATTGACTGAATAGAATTTACATTTTTTGTGTTCATTAAGTAATGCAATTTTACTGCTCACACAGCAACATTTCTAACTTCAATTGTAAACTCATTTTCTCGCTGAATGGCCTGTCAAATCAATTATGTGAGGACAAATCCCCAGCAATATCTGTCTCTATAAACAACTGAAAAGTAATGAATTCTAATATCATTAAAAGCTACAAACCAATGCTCATTTTAAATTTTATTAACTGCACTGGGAGATCTGATCTGATTGGAGATTTTTTCTAAAACTGGCTGTACCCAT
The DNA here is from genome assembly GCA_038501925.1 of Xenopus petersii. NCBI lineage: Eukaryota > Metazoa > Chordata > Amphibia > Anura > Pipidae > Xenopus > Xenopus petersii. Next base: position 179,900,646 of record CM076674.1, on the reverse strand, counting down.
CAACGCTAGACTCAAACATTTACAGACTAGAGAGATTTGTTGCTAATGGAATATAAATTCCAGCCTCACTCATAACTAAGATATCCTTGAAGGTATATCTGACTGGGAAAGCGATCCCTACAGAATATACTCAGGTCACATCACCTTTGGAATCATACTTTCTTAGACATGTATGGCATCTATAGGACTTTATCCAATATGGTTCCATTTATAGGTTTCATTAGGTCTCATCTTTGGATTAGTGTTAACCTTAAAACAGAAATTGATGTTAAGAAAATACAAAAATGTTCTATGCCATACGTGAACTAAAGGCAGTTTTATTACAGAATGGAAGTGCTGCAGTCCTTGTGGATTTGAAGTGGAGTTATGCGGAGGTGAACATAGCATCCTGCATGCACCCCTTGAAGGCAAACTTCTAAATGTAGAAGTGTACTAGAAAATTTTTGTGACTGTATAATACCCCTTCAATCACACATGAAATGTCCATGTAGCAAAGATACCAGCAACCTATCCTTTGCATGTTACTTACATGCACTCCATTCCATGGGCTCAAGTTGAAACCTCTGTGGGTGCTTGAGCCCTGGGCCTTAAACTTATTTAATAGTTCCCTGTGCCAGCTGCAATGACAAAGTCACAACCAATACAGAATCACTGAAGAGGGGTGTCAATGCAAGTGTTAGAGTGTTAGATTGCTTCAAATTTGCACCTACTCTATGTAAATGAAATCACAGCTAGTTCACTCCAATCCAAATAATAATTACAGGTATGGGTCATTTTATCCAGAATGCTTTCGGACCTGGGGTTGTCCGGCTTAGGCATCTTTCAATAATTTTGGATCTTCATACCTTATGGGGCAGACTTATCAAGGGTCAAAGTGAATTCGAGGGAATTTTCAAAGTAAAAAAAAATCGAAATTCAAAGTACTTTTTTGGATACTTCGACCATCGAATAGGATACTACGACTTCGATTCGAAGTAAAATAGTTTGAATATTCGACCATTCGATAATCGAAGTACTGTCTCTTTAAAAAAGCTTTGACTTCAATACTTTGCCAAATTAAACCTGCCGAATTGCTATGTTAGCCTATGGGGACCTTAGATAGCAGTTTTCTAAGTTTTTGGAAGTCGAAGTAAAATCATTTGAACGATTTTACTTCTACCGCAGGATACCCAAATTCTCAGAAAAAAACTTTGACTTCGAATATCGAAGTCGAAGTATTTTAATTCGATGGTCGAATTTCAAAGTATTTTTATCTTCGAATTTCGACCCTTGATAAATCTGCCCCTATGTGTGCTAAAACTTTATTTAAACACAAATGAAACCCAATAGGATCGTTTTGCCTCAATAAGGATGTATTATATGTTACTTGGAATCAAGTACAGGATAGTTTTTTATTATTATAGAGAAAAAGGAAATTATTTTTTAAAAATTTAAATTATTTGTTTAAAATGCAGTCTATAGAAGATGAAAACTGATCCCTACCTGAATCATTATTTATGCGTGTAACCATTGTTTTGCATGTACAGTATAGTTTTCATTTTCTTTCTTTTTAACTTTGTGTAGTAATAGAGAAAGCTAAATATTATTTGATACTATCATCCTTGTCTGTGGATTATAGTAAATGCCAAAAGGCACTATATATTGGGCTGGTGGTGGAGGCTGTTTTGACCTCTATATACTTGAAATGCAATGGCCTGTTTTGAATCCTGGTCTGAGCATGATTGCCATATATTATCCATGCAGAAAGGAGACTTGGAAATTAGTAGAATGCAGTGGTGGGACATCATAGGAGACAGATACACCTCAGTGGGCAGATTGCTGTAAGGCAGTTGCACCCCTTGAATTTTGCTCTAAGTGGTCTCAAATCAGGTGCTTATTTTTGAATTCCAGGCTTGGAAGCAAGTTTTGGTTATATAAAAACCTGATGTATAGTGATGGGCGAATTTGCGCCGTTTCGCTTTGCCGAAAAATTTGCGAATTTCGTTCAAAATTTGCGAAACAGCGAAAAATTTGCGAAACTGCACCGGAGTCTCGTTTTTGACACTGGCATCCGTTTTCGATGCCAGTGTATTTTCACCAACCAATTTTTGCAGCCGTTTCGTGAATTTATTCGCTGGCAGCGAATCGCGCAAAGTCGCCGCAAGTTTGCGACTGACGAATACATTCGCCCATCACTACTGATGTACTGTCAAACGGAATCTCCTGTAGCCAGCCAGTCCATATAGGGCCTACCAAATAGCCAATCACATTCCTTATTTGGCCCCCCTAGGAACTTCTTTTATGCTTGAGATGTTCCCCAACTCAAGCATAAGTTGACTGCTGCTCACAGTAAATAAAGTTGGGAACCACCACTGTAAGGAGAGAAGACTTGCTTGGTTCCGGTCACGTGTGCATTTCTGTAAAATACCATTGTTTACTTTGCTATAAAAACATAAGAAAAACATAGATGGGCCAAGTTATATAAGCAGCCATGTTAAAGTTTTAATTATTTTGGCTGGCAAACGAGAATCAACATCAATAAATCACAATGGCAGGAGTAAGGAAAACAAACAAAAGAAAATGAATGCATCCTTGTTTGTGGAAATGAAATAAAATGTGATTTAAACAACATCTTCACAAAATTGATTGATGACTTTTTTTCTTATGTAATCGAAAAATGACAATGTTTTCATCTTCCAGTTTCAATCAGATATCATTATCAATGCTTTGTGGTTTCGGTAGATAAATAGGACAGTGAAATTGAAAACAAGTTTACATTGATTTTAATGGGCTTCAAATCTAATGTTTTTAAAACCTTAAATAAGCCAGTTTAAGCATCATAGAAGCTGCAACTTTTATAAGCAACTTGTGGGGACCTGTTATCCAGAATCCTGTAATCTAGAACTATGGAGTTTCTTTACTTAAACCATAACCTTTTGCACCGGCTGTATATACATGCTTTCATACAGCCACATTCAGGCGCTGATTTCTCACGAGGGGGCCCAGAGGCCAGCGTCCTCCGATGCCCCCTCCCACAGGATTGCGCACATGGCATCCTTTCGTACTGGAGCACTAACCATCTAAATTGAATTTGCTGTGAAGTCCAGTAACAGCTAGTTACACCACTGAGCAGAGTATTAATGGAACCATGGACCAAATTGGTTCCCAAAAGCAGGTGCTAAATGTAGCTGGGTGCTTTGCACCTCAATTACAATACTTACCATTATGGCTTTGGAACTCTAGGTCCAATATGATTAAAGATAATTTGCAATTAACGCAGGGCAAATTTTACTGTCAGGATTGTGTTTGCTCCTTGCACTATAAGGCACTAAATTAAGCCTACAGTTTCAGATGGGTATAGACATTTCTATACCCATGTTTTTTCACTGTTGTATGGTATAGGAATTCATTTAGGAATCACTGGGCAAAGTGAAAATTAGAGAAAAAAAAACTGTAGCACATTTGTACCATTCTGTAGCAAACTGTTCCATTTTTGTTCTAACCAATTTGAACAAGATCATTCCATGAAATGCAGCTCTTTTCACTTCTAGAATGGAACACAAAGAGTTGTGCCTGGTGTGAGAGCATCTTTTGTACCACTCTCTAGCTCAGTGATCCCCAACTAGTAGCTTGGGAGCAACATGTTGCTCACCAACCCCTTGTACGTTGATCCCAGTGGCCTTAAAGCAGGTGCTTCTTTTTGAAGTCCTGGCTTGGAGACAATTTTTGGTTGTGTAAAAACGAGGTGTACTGCCAAACAGAGGCTCCTGCAGGCTGCCCTTATTTTTCACCCCGGGTATTTTTTCCTGCTTATGTTGCTCCTCGACTCTTTTTACAAGTGAATGTGGCTCACAGGTAGAAAAGGTTGGGGACCTCTGCTCTAGTTCAACAATCCCCAACCAGTGGCTTGTGAACAACATGCTGCTTACCAACCCTTTGGATGTTGCTCTACGTTCTCAGTTGCTCAGGTACTTATTTTTGAGTTCCTGATTTTGAGACAAGTTTTGATTGCATAAAAACTAGTGGTACTGCCAAACAAAGCCCCCTTTAGGCTGCCAGTCCACATAGGGACTACCATATACCCAATTACAGCCCTTATCTGGCACCCCCAGGGACTTGTGTTGCTCCCCTCTCTTTTTCTATTTGCATGTGGCTCACAGGTAAAGAAAGGTTGGGGACCCCTTCTCTAGCTTGTGCATGAACTGATGTCAGGATAGGGACTAGTGGTGAGCAAAAGGTGCTGGGGAATGGGTATGGTAGGCATAAGGCACATTGGGGCTCATTTATCAACACTGGGCAAATTTGCCCATGGGCAGTTACCTATAGCAGCCAATCAGGGATTAGGTTTTTAACGCCAGCTGCAAGAAGAACAATGAATGCAGTAATCTGATTGGTTGCCATGGGTTACTGCCCATGGGCAAATTTGCCCAGTGTTGATAAATTACCCCCATTGTTTCAAAGATTGTTGTGCATTGGGATCTTATCAGATATTGAATCTGGCCCAAGGTACAGTTTGCATCCTGCACAGATCATTTTCCCGGTTGCATGTTCCCAGTGATCCCTGTGGATTATGGATATGTCTGGAGCCCATGGGCACATTAGTTCAAGAAGTTAGCTAGACCACCATGCAAGAGTACAGTACATTAAAACCATCCTGGATATTGATTTTTCAGTAGCATCTAATCTGGTGGTCACTTTTGCTATAGTGGATATCTATCTCCTCCTGACTATAGATGAACTAATTACCATAGCTGCAGCAAAGTATTTCAATAGGTTTCCAAAATATATTGACCCCGTCAACCTCTTATACTGATCACATCATTATCAGTTTGATTTTACATCTGTATGCAGATTACAATAAAAAGGTATTCATGAAGAAGAAAGTTTGGCTTCCTTAGAAAACAAGGTTTCCATCCAACTCTGAAGCATCAAGAGAAAAAAGTCACCATCCTCTATGTGCATGGTTTGCATAAATATTTGAACATGCTTCTGCTACTGTGTGAAATAGAATTAGATGTTCCCATACTGTACTTATGCAGTGTATAAAGTGACTCATACGCTTATTCAGGATACCAATTTGGCTTGTCTAAATACCGAGCACCCATAGACATTGTGGTTCCTTCAGATGCAGCAAACTTTGTGTTTATGGTGGAGAATTTAACAAGGTTCTTGGAAAATGTACATTATAAACTAATGCCAAAGAAAAGCAGAGATAATCATTTCCATTAACCACATAGATAATGATATACGTAGAATGCCTATTTGAAAACTCTCCTGCCAAACGTCTACCACAAACCAAGCTCTTTATTGAGACCACCTAGGTAAAAGTCATACCCTTGTCTAATTAAGGGAAATTATCCCACACAGGTTTCCTTGAAAGAACACTATCATTATATTCTGCCGTTTCTACTTGCATTAAAATGACACATACACCCATATCTCTAAATTATGTGTGTATAAAATGAAGGATATCTTCTGTTTTGTTCTTCAAACATCGGTTGGTTGATCTGAACAAGAAAGACAAACTCAGTAATCTGCAATATTCTACCTTGCCCTAATGCTCATCATTGCATCAAATCTGATTGTATAGGCAAACACTATACTCCTGCCTTTGTACTGAGATACCCATATGCAATTTGCCAGGAACTTGATCCCCAAAGGAGCTTATACACCACGAATACTGACTTCAGTATGGTGAACTGTAAGCTGGTCTGATGGAACAACATGTAGGGGTCTATTTACCAACTTTAGAATTTCTATTTTTTTCACAAATTAAATATGTTTCTCTAACAATTTGTGTTTTTTAAATTTCTCTAAAAACCCTAGTTTCTAAATAAATTTGGAATTTGTAAAGTGTGACGATCATGAAAAACTTTAGTAAGTAAAAGCAGTCAAGGTCCCACGGAAGCCAATGGGAGCTGCCCTGATCCGTTTCAACATTTTTTTTCAGCCATTCACACTTTTAGAAATCTTAGGATTTTTTTCACTATTAATTGTCTAAAATTAATTCATTAATTGCATTTTCAGCGGTTTTTGTAATTCTCAGCACGTTGTTCATCGCTTGTTTTTTGTTCATACTTTTTATACTTGGATCTTTTAATAAATTAGATGGCATTCATGGTTTTAAAGAAAATAATTTTATTTGTGGTTTCAAAATCCTCTAAAACCACAGAAATTAAAATGTTGATATATGGACCTCCTGGTGTCATCCACAATTTAAGTCTGTTCAAGATCTTCCTTGCTGTAGGGTACAGGGTGCCTGCAATTTAACTAACCACATCTAGTTTCACAGATTATCTGGCAGTAAAAAAAAGGAATTATAAAAAGTAATAAGAAAGAATAAGCAAGGTATTAACCATCAAGTCAACAATGTTGTCCTATTGCCATTCATAAATCTGCCCCTTCTTTAGTCAACAACCCTACCCAAAAACATCAACTTTTGCATAAACCTAAATTCATAAAAACATTAAGGCATCTAGTGCTGGAGATTGAAATAAAGGCTATATGGCACAGGTACAACACTGCATTATATTTTTATTACTTTAAAACACTTTAATTTTTTGATCGTCCTTTTCATTTAAAGTGAGAGGACCAAGGGGGAAGCGGTCAATACCAAACAGACATTTTGGTACCAAATCAGGAAGCAGAAGCATAGTCGAGGTCACAGGCCAGGGTTAAACCAATCAGATATGCCGTACAGTAGTTGAAGAACAGGCAGAGGTTGGTACAGGCAGCAGAACAACAAGGGTCTAGGTCAGGCAGTGGTCAATAACAGGATCAGAGACCCATCACTGTTTTTTTACCCTGTTTTTTATTGTCAAGATGTACTTTTCCACATATATACATAAATATTCGGGCATAAAAAATAGGCCCCTAAATGTAAGTCATTATTGCACTATAATCCCAATATTTTATGAATACAAAGGTTATGCCAACCTTGAAAATGAGTCAGTGAAACTAATATTTACTGAAAACATTCATTCAGTTTTTGTAAAATATTTAATCAAATTGCTAATCTTGTGACCCGGGCTGGTGCATGTCTTCCATAAAAATTGACCAAATGACCAAAGTTACTAGGTTACCAGGGATGAGCACATTTTTTCACCTGATACAGATTTGAGCCATAATTCGCATTTTTGGTGAGTGTTAACATTTTTGAGAATTTGCACTAGAACAAATGATGGGGTTTTCTGAATGATGTATTTTTCTGTAATTTAGATTTTCATACCTTAGGAGGCATATTTATCAAGGGTCGAATTTATAAATTAAAAAAAACTTCAAAATTCAAAAAGACCCACCAAAATAAAGTCAAAGTTTTTTTTTGGTCGAACAGGTCCTTTTTCGATTGAATAGGTCCGTATTCTGCCAAATTCGAATCGTTTTCCCAAAAAAACCTTCGATTTTTCAAATTCCACCAATTGACTCCAAATAGGTTCAAGGAGGTCCCCATAGGCTAAACAGGAATTCAGCAGGTTTTAGATGGCGAATGGTCGAAGTTGAATTTTTAAGAGACAGTACATGACAAATTTCGATATTCTAATTTTGGAATTTTTTTCAAATTCAAATCCAATTTGGACTATTCCCTAGTCAAAGTACACAAAAAAACTCGAAATTCAAATTTTTTTCATTCGAAAATTCACCTCAACCTTTTAAGTGTACTAAAAAAAATTAAAAATTAATTCAACCCAACAGGCTTGTTTTTTCTCCAATAAGGATTAATTATTTCAAAGTTGGGATCAAATAAAAGGTACTGTTTTATTATTACAAAGAAAAAGGAAATCATTTATAAAAGTACAGGATATAAATACATTCATAATTGAAAACATAAAATAATATTATTGGTCATTTTTCTTGAAGTAGTTGGTTTTATGTAGCCTTTTTTTTTGCCATAAAACAGCTCTATATTTCCCTTTTACGTGGGTCCTATCATATAAAGTAAATTAATGTGGATGTCATCAGAATGAGCAATGTTTCACTGCTGAGAGTTATATTATTTATGTATTTATTGCATTTTTCTGTAATGAAAGTAGGAAATCACTGGTGTGCTTTAGAGATCCAGAACACAAAATATATTTATTTCAACGCAACATCTCTGCAGTAATTTATTATTATAGCGTAAAGGACATGAGTAAACACCGGAATATTAAAAAGTGATTTGATGACTACAGCAAATGTGCAGTTATCGGAAATACCTTAAAAACTTTGGAAGGATAAAAAGGGTAATTTACAGCCACAAGTGCAAGTGCGGACACAATGTAGTATGTATGTATGTATGTATTGACGCTATTTGGTATTAGAGTACAAACATGCTTCTTGCACTTCTGGTTTTATTTAATCTGTCTCGTCTCTTTTGATGAATTGTGCACAATTACAACTATTGCCACTAGGGGCCGCTAGAGATACCATTACTCTAGACGTGGCAGTAATTCCAGGATTGCCACAATGGTGTAACATCTAAAGGCACTTCAATCTTGTCCCTAGTGGGACCCTCTTTCTGGTAAGTAAATGTTTCTTAAAATGTCTATTCACCCTAGTTCTGTGCTTAATTATGTACATAATAATGCAGTTCATGGCTTTTTAACCTCTTCCCTTCCAGGTGCCTTTGATCTTGTAGTGCCTTATGCTGTTTGGCAAGAGATTAAAGGGGTTGCTCACCAATTTGCATTTGGTTTTGATTTTTAATTTTTTTGAGTTATTTAGCGTTTTAATCAGCGGCTTTTCAGCTTGCAATTTCAGCAGTCTGTTGCCAGGGTCCAAATTACCCTAACAACCATGATTTAAATAAGAGACTGGAATATGAATAGGATAGGCCTTAATAGAAAGAGGAGTAATTAAAAGTAGCAATAACTTTCAATAACAATACATTTGTAGCCTTACAGAGCATTTGTTTTTAGATGGAGTCAGTGACCCCCATTGGAAAAGCTGGAAAGAGTCAGAAGAAGACGGCAAATAATTAGTGATGGGAGAATAAATTTAACAGGCATGGGTTCTCGTGATTTTACGTGATTTGCCACCCGCGAATGAAAGTAAATTGCCTTAAAGGACATGTAAATCCTAAAATCATTCCCAAATCAAGCCACATCATTTGTACTGCATATACCCCTCCATTTGCCAGCACCATCACATTTTACATTTTACAGATAGCAGTTTTCACCTGGCGGCCATTTTTCCTGGCAGCCACATCATCAGTAACATTGAGACATGTATGCTGTAAATGTCATGGAATGCAGAATGCAGATTATACAGGCACAGCATACTTTGATAAGAAGTTCTACTGGGATTGAGCAGTGTAATGGTTAAACTGAGGAGAAAGAAATAGGATTAGACAGCTAGAGTATCTATGGGAACCAGCAATGCTATCTCTTCGTTGGCTGTTAAATTGGAGGGTGTGTTTAGTAATCTGAGCTGAGAAGAACTGAGCATGCTCATTAGCCAACGGCCAAAGTAAATTCCTGAGGGAAAGGGCAGAGTGGGTTAGAGGAGGAGAAGTATTTCTAAGTGATTAAGGTAATGTTGCAGCCTTACTGTTAACCTTTTAACAACCAGAGTGACAGTTATCTAAAGATTTTAAAGAGGCTGTTCACTGATTAAACTGTTGTAGGGGAGGGTTTACAATCCTTTAAAGAAAAGAGAAATGCATGATTCTTGTCTTAGATAGATGAGCTTCTGGAGGGAGTTGTAATAATTATTTGGGCTTGTTAGCCTGAGACTGCAGGGACATCTTCTCCTAAAGAACTTCCAGATTGTGGTACCCCTGCAGTATTTTCTGTAACCAGCGGGATAATCGCTAAGAAATAGGGTTCAGCTGATACCAGAGACACATTATCTCAGAAAGCACAAGTGGGCTTTAATTAGAATTAACCCATTAAGTGCCAAAATGTAGGAGAATCTACAGCATCAGCAGGTACCACCATTTTTGATCTGTACCACATCACATGGTATGGCAAGATCAAAAGAACCTGGTTCTTAAAGGGGTGGTTCACCTTATACGTAACTTTTAGTATGTTATAGAATGGACAGTTCTAAGCAACTTTTCAGTTGGTCTTCAATATTTATTTTTTATCATTTTGAATAATTGGTCACTGACCTCATCTAAAAAACAAATGCTCTGTAAGGCTACAAATGTATAGCTATTGCTACTTTTTATTACTCCTATTTCTAATTAGGCCTCTCCTATTCCAGTCTCATATTCAAATCAATGCATGGTTGCTAAGGTAATTTGGGCCCTAGCAACCAGATTACTGAATCTGGAGAGCTGCTGAATAAAAAGCTAAGCAACTCAAAAACCCCAAATAAAAAATGAAAACCAACTGCAAATTTTCTTAGAATATCGCTCTTTACATTATACTAAAAGTTAATTTGAAGGCGAACAACCACTTTAAGGGGTAAGTAATTTTCTATTGAATACAGTTGAAAATCTGTTCATATTACAATTGGCTACATACCCTAATTGTACTAGATATAGTTAAATACTTACAGTAAATCCACACGGGGAGGCCCATTTATAAAAATTAGAATTTGTGTAGATTTAGAGATTTGAAACCACAAATAAATACAAAGAACCTCAACTGATTTTACTTGCTGGTTTTTGCACTTTATCATTCTTGAATTTTTAGGGTTTTAAAGAATTAAAAAAAACTTGAATTTTAAGAGAAAAAATTAAATCCATGAGAAAAAAAGAAATTTCCGTGTTGGTAAATAGGCCCATAAGATCCAGTTGCGATTGGAAAAGTGTAACTAAGTAGCCTATTTATTACGTTCTCCTTTGCAAAGATTTTGCACAGGCCTCCCATAGAGCACATTGCTCTCACAGACTTCATTAACCCTTTGAGCGCAGGTCAGCCCTTTTTTACTTTGCGTCAAGCGCTGCCGTGTAAATATTGGCACTGCATGTATCAATGAGGCCACCATCATAATAGTTTTACATGGGGTTTCACACTTTTATTAGTCTTAATTTTTTAGGGTTTTAAAGAAATTTAAAAAAAACTTGAATTTTAAGAGAAAAAATGTAATCTGTGAAAAAAAATGAAATTTGCATGTTAGTAAATGGCCCCTAAGATCCAGTTGCTAATGGAAAAGTGTAACTAGATAGCCTATTAATTACATTCTCCTGTGCAAAGATTTTGCACAGACCTCCAATAGAGCATATTGCTCTCACATACTTCATTAACCCTTTGAGTTCTGGTCAGCTCTTTGCTATGCTGTGTCATGTAAATATTGGCACTGCAATGAGGTCTCCATAATCCTTTAACATCGGTGTTGAGTTTTGACACTGCCGTGTTGTTACGATCCATGGCACTGAAGGGGTTAAAAAAATGGAGATTTGACTTATAGCATTGGACCGCCTTTCACTGAAAGCACAGGGCGAGTTCCCAATACTTCTAAAGTGCTGACAGGCCGAGCTTTGTCATTTTTCTAATTATCTCTCAACAGTCCAATTATTTATAGTCTCTCGCCAATATGGTGTTGTGTGTTGTTATCCTTGGAAACAGGACTTGTCAGCCAAAAAGAGAAGCAGCGATGCACCTATGCAAAGCGAGAGGGGCAAAAGATCTATTTATAATGCTTATGAGTGATGAGATAACCTTGAGAACATGAATGTGTTACCTCTTCTTTCTATAATGAGGGCTGAAGTTTCTTTTTTTTATTTTCCCCTTCAGCTTTTGCTACATGCCGCAGGTTTCAATGTTGCACAGGGGAGAAGCGGCTGTATTACCAACAGACCTATAGATGGCGCTGTTGCTTTTTGAGTCTTCTGCAACATGCACAGCAGGTAACTTTGTACTGGAAAGATAGAGACTTAAACTGCAAAAATATTATGAGAAAATAATATGCCGTGGCACTGAGGGAATTTGGGGAAAGGTGGCTAATGGCAAAAAAATAAAGATCTTCTCCGATATCATTAGCAAAACACGGTCCAGCATCACTTTTTCTTTAATGATCGGTGAAGAGGCTTCACCTTGCACGGCAGGGATTTTAAGCAACGGGGCATTTGAAAAATATTATATATATTATATAATATTATAATAAAATGTTAGAAAAACCTAGTTTAAAAAAAGAAATGCAGGTATGGGATCCGTTATCCGGAAACCTGTTATCCAGAAAGCTCTGAATTATGGGAAAGTCGTCTCCCATTACCTGCATGATAATGACATATTTAACATTTCTTAAATCTATTTCATTTTTCTCTGTTATGACAAAACAGTACATTATACAGGTATAGGATCCGTTATGCAAAAACCCGTTATCCAGAAAGCTTCTAGTCATGGAAAGGTCTCCCATAGACTCCATTTTATCCAAATAACCCAAATTGTACTTGATCCCTATTGGGTTTATATAATGTTTAAATGATTTTAAAGGGGCGGTTCACCTTTACGTTAACTTTTAGTATGTTATAGAATTCTGGCCTTCATGTTTTATAGTTTTGGAATTCTTTGCCTTCTTCTTCTTCTTCTGACCCTTTCCAGCTTTCAAATGGGGGTGACTGACCTCATCTAAATAATAAATACTCTGTAAGGCAACACATTTATTGTTATTGCTACTTTATATTACTCATCTTTCTATTCAGGCCTCTCCTCTCTTTTTGTGTTTTTTTGTAGCTTTTTATTCAGCAGCTCTCCAGTTTGAAATGTCAGCAATCTGGTTGCTAGGGTCCAAATTACCCTAGCAACCATGCACTGATTTGAATAAGAGACTGGAAAATGAACAGGAGAGGCCTGAATAGAAAGATGAGTAATAAAAAGTAGCAGTGATAATACATGTGTAGCCTTACAGAGCATTTGTTTTTAGATGTTGTATTTATGATGTATTTTATATTTCTAAATTTACACTGCAAATAATTCACTCTACAATATAAAATTTCATTCCTGAACCAGCAAGTGTATTTTTTAGTTGTAATATTGGTGTGTAGGTGCATCTCAGGTCATTTTGCCTGGTCATGTGCTTTCAGAAAGAGCCAGCACTTTAGGATGGAACTGCTTTCTGGCAGGCTGTTGTTTCTCCTACTCAATGAAACTGAATGTGTCACAGTGAGACCTGGATTTTACTATTGAGTGTTGTTCTTAGATCTACCAGGGAGCTGTTATCTTGTGTTAGGGAGCTGCTATCTGGTTACCTTCCCATTGTTCTTTTGTTTGGCTGCTGGGGGGGGGGAATGGGAGGGGTTGATATCACTCCAACTTGCAGTACAGCAGTAAAGAGTGATTGGCGAATTTGTCTCGTTTTGATTCGCCACGAAATTCGCAAAATGGGTGAAAAATTAGCATAATGTGAATTTTAACACCGGTGGCAATTGGTGCACATTAAAGTCAATGGGCGTCCAGTTACTTGTCGCCAGTGTCTAAATTGACGCCGGCATCGGAATTTTCACTGGCGAAATTTATTCGCCAGTGTCGAAATGCGGAAATTAGCTGCGGATTCACAACTGCCAAATAAATTCGCCCATCACTAGTAAAGAGTGACTGAATTTTATCAGAGCACAGGTCACATAACTGGGGCAGCTGGGAAACTGACAATATGTCTAGCCCCATGTCAGATTTCAAAATTAAATATAAAAAAATCTATTTGCTCTTTTGAGAAACGGATTTCAGTGCAGAATTCTGCTGGAACAGCACTATTAACTGATGTGTTTTGAAAAAAACATTTGTTTCCATGACAGTATCCCTTTAAACAGAAGCCTAGAAACCCAAGGGACTATTTCATTTTAAAGTAAATGCCTCCCTCTCTGTGTCATTGGGAAACAACATCACTTGGTTACAGAGATGAGAAATCCAAGCATTAGATCCATTTGATAGATATCATCTTGGGTCTGGACACATTTGTATCTGAGCCGAAGATGAAAGAAAACTCCCATCCGTTGTTCTCGGTAACACAAAAGCCCCAGGATATGCATCACATTCAACTGTTGATGAGAACGTCAGATTTCCATTTTTGCCTCATTTTCACATGGCGTGGCGTGCGTTCAGTTTATGTTTGCATCTGTGTTTCTATAAGCCGGTGTCAAGTAATGTTTTCACTTGGCCATTAATTACGAGCTTATAAAGCTATTTTCTCTGAGTTCCCAGTATATATCATCAAGGGTAAAAGAAAAGCATCGGAAAGCACAGAATTCTCTCGAAGCCAGATTTTAAAAAAAAAAAAAACTCTGTATCTGAGCAGAAATAAATTCAATGATCTCTTCAGAATCGAAACTTTAAGGTGCTCCATAAAACTCAAGTTAACTTTGGCAATTATTTTTTTTTTCTTTTCAACTCAGTGTTTTTATTTAATAGTCTGAAAGAGCAGAGAGAGATCATTTTAAAGACACATTGAAGTGACAGAATGCAGCCTGGCCGCATACACTCCAGAGTGTCATTAAGCAGTAAACTATACAGAAGAAAAAAAAAAAGGATACATGTTCCAGATATTTTCCAGGGTGTTTTTTTCCCCCACTATTTCAAATTTCAGTAAAAATAAAAAAATTCAATTACAAAGAGCTTGAGCTTGCCATTCAACAATCAACAGTAAACATTTTATCCCATTAAATCCTCTGCTGTACTCGAAAAATAAAATTGCTATAGAGAATTATCAGATATGTTTTGTTCAGTTCTTTGAACAAGGACGTAAATAGTGATGGGCGAATTTATTCGCCAGGCGCGAATTCGTGGCGAATTTGCACGATTCGCCACCAGTGAATAAATTCGTGAAACGCCCGCTTCGAAAAAACTGACGCTGGCGTAAAAAATGGGCGCCGTTTTGCTAATTGTTCGCCGTTTCACGAATTTCGTGCGAAATTCGCAAAATTTTCGGCGAAACGAAACGCCGCAAATTCGCCCATCACTAGACGAAACGCCGCAAATTCGCCCATCACTAGACGTAAAGGTCTTCTTCAGGGATGAAGGAACAGATGATTAGATGGTTCACTTCAAATTTACTGTTTTGGATGGAATTTAAAGGTTTGCCTTTGCCACAAATGACCACAAAGGAAGGTTTAGGCATTTGAATCCCTTCTGCAATAGGGTTTATTGTTTTCAATATACAGGTATGGGATCCATTATCCGGAAACCAAAGCCGCAAATGAAGGGGTGGCTATCTCCCACAGAATTTCAAATTTTAAAATTGTCCATGTAATAAGAAGACAGCACCTTGTACAGGTATGGGATCCGCTATCCGGAAACCCGTTTATGAAAACTGTTATCCAGAAAGCTCCGTATTATGGAAAGGCAGTCTCCCATAGACTCTATTTTGTCAAAATAATCCACATTTTTAAAAATTATTTCCTTTTTCTCTGTAATAATAAAACAGTAGCTTGTACTTGAACCTAACTAATAAATTATTAAAGGGCATATACAGGCAAAAAAATAAAATCCCATTTTTACTTTCTTTAATGAAAACGAAACCTATCTCCAATATACTTTAATTAAAACATGTGTACCGTTTTTATAAGAAACCTGACTGTATGCAGTGTAATTCTCCCTTCATTTACTGCTGTGGATAGGAATTGTCGAACAGTCCCTAACTGCTGAGCAGGGAAACAATCATACTTATGAACAGCAGGGGGAGCCCCCACCCTATTTCCCAGACATGCAGAACTCAAGCAGCTTTGTTTGTTTCCCAGTTTTGATAATTTATGACAATCCCTAAGCAGCCCAGACCACACTGAGCATGTGCACAGTCTTGGTCTTGCAAAGATGTTTAACAAAGTTACAAGATGGTGACCCCCTGTGGCCAACTTTGAAAGCATAAATTATTTGTTTGATTAGGCTTGTGGTGCAGTAAGTTCATGTTTATGTTTAGTATTCAAAATACAGCATTTCTAGCCTTATTCTATTTTAGACTTTACTTGCACTTTAATCCTTATTAGAAGCAAAACAAGCCTATTGGGTTTATGTATTGTTTACATGATTTTCTAATAGACAAAGTATAGAGATCCAAACTACGGAATGATCTTTAATCCGGAAAACCCCAGGTCCCTAGCATTCTGGATAACAGGTCCCATCCCTGTACTTGATCCCAGCTAAGATATTATTAATCCTTATTGGGGCAACACATTCCTATTGGGTTTAATTAATTATTAAATTATGTTTTAGTAGACTTAAGGTACATTGGATCTTACTAGAAAATCATGTAAACATTAAATAAACCCAATAGGATGGTTTTGCTTCCAATAAGGATTAATTATATCTTAATTTGGATCAAGTACAAGCTACTGTTTTATTATTACAGAGGAAAAGGAAATCATTTTTAAAAATTTTGGATTATTTGGATAAAATGGAATCTATGGGAGGCGGCCTTTCTGTAATTCGGAGCTTTCTGGACTATGGGTTTCCAGACCCCATATCTGTTAGATAATCTTATATCATAATAGTGTTACACATGGTTCTATGCCCTGTTTGATATTGCTGAATATTAATGCGGTACTGATACACATTTCTATCACTGCTGCTAGACTACATCTCTATCATCATCTGATGGTTAAAAAATGTCTAGACTCACATTGTCATTCAGCTATATCATTCTATGCACATAACACAGATCAGTGAGTAAAAGTCTTCAACACATTTTTGTGAAATCATCCATTTTTATGTCATATAAGAATATATACTTTTCCTTTAATCCTGCTCTGGTCGCTTTTGTGCCCAACTTTCTTGGCTTCCCGTGTGTGATTTAGTAGAATATATTAATGTACATGTAGTTTGGTTTTTTTCAGTCCAGCAAGAGTCATTTCTATAAAATGGTAGAGAATTGTGCCCTGAGATGTGTTTGCTTTAGAAATTTAAATATACTGTAGCTTATGTACAAAAATCTGCCTTGTAACCATGGAGTCAGCCATTCAAGTAGAATTAGGCTATAGGGCACATATTTGCATAGAAGATAATAGGCCATATTAAGTTGTCTAATTCTGGGCAGTGTCATTCTGTGGCTACTAAAGCAAATAAAGTTCTGTCTTGCATAAAAAAGGCATTAACTCAAGGGATGAAAACATAATTATGCCTCTTTATAGGTCCCTGGTGAGGCCTCATCTGGAGTATGCAGTGCAGTTTTGGACTCCAGTCCTTAAGAGGGAGATAAATGAGCTGGAGAGTGTGCAGAGACTAAGTGCAACTAAATTGGTTAGAGGGATGGAAGACTTAAATTATGAGGGTAGATTGTTAAGGTTGGGGTTGTTTTCTCTGGAGAAAAGACACTTGTGAGGGGACATGATTACACTTTACAAGTACATTAGAGGACATTATAGACCACTTGCATGAAATATCAATTTCCATAAAATTGATCATCGAATCTGAGGCCATCTCTTTAGACCAGCGATCCCCAACCATTGGCTAGTGAGCATCATGTTGCTCTCTGACCGCTTGGATTTTGCACCCAGTGACCTCAATTCAGGTGCTTTTCTTTTACTGTCTTAAAGGCAAGTTTTACTTAAAAACAAGTGCACTGCCAAACAGAGTCTCCTGTAGGCTGCCAGTCCACATAGGAGTTACCAATCACCAATCACATCCCTTATTTGGCATTCCCATGAACTTTTAGCCTGCTTATGATGCTCTCCAACTTTAACATTTGAATATGGCTCACGGGTAAAAAAAAGGTTGGGGACCTCTGCTTTAGACTATAGGAATAGAACTTTTATTTCAAGAAGCATAGATGGTTCTTCACAGCGAGGAGAGTGAGGTTGTGGAATGCACTGCCGGGTGATGTTGTGATGCTGATTCTATTAATGCCTTTAAGAATGGCTTGGATGATTTCTTGGACATGCATAATGTCCAAGGCTATAGTGATACTAAAATCTATAATAAGTTATTTTGTTGAACTTATTTGCTGAAATGTGAAAGCTAAAGAATTTCAAGTATTGAAATAAAAGAACCTCCTTTTTTCTGATTGTCTGCCACAAAACATAGAATCTATTACCCAATTCTAAAGATATTGCATTATGATGTAAAATTGTATTGTTTTACCAAAAGAATAGTGATGGCCGAATTTGCGCCGTTTCGCTTCGCCGAAAAATTTGCAAATTTTGCGCGAAATTCGCGAAATGGCGAAAAATTTGCGAAACGGCGCCGGCGTCTCGTTTTTGACGCCGGCGCCCATTTTTGACGCCGGTGCCCGTTTATTTGACGCCGGCGCCCGTTTTTGACGCCGACGGCCATTTTTTCCGGAAATTTTTTTTTGACGCCGGCGAATTTTTGACGCGAATTTTCGCGGGAGTTTCGTGAATTTATTCGCTGGCGACGAATCGCGCAAATTCGCGCCTGGCGAATAAATTCGCCCATCACTACAAAAGAATAGTGATGGGCGAATTTGACCCGTTTCGGCAACCGTCGCCGCCGTCGAAAAATCTTTGACGCTGGGGTCGGAACTGGCAAATTCGCAAATGTATTCACCAGCAGCGAAATGTGCAAATTCACCGCTATTTGTGCCAGGTGAATAAATTCGTCCATCACTACAAAAAAAAAAAAAACAATTATTGGGCAACACATCTCACACATGGAAGAGCTTAGTGCTGATGTAATTACTGCCCAGCACATTTGTTTGAAAACCCCTTCCAAAAATATCCAAATGAAGGAAATATTCCTGGTCACCTGTCTGTCTCCTGTAATGGTCAATGAAAGATGGGGATAAAAACAACTTGACATGAATTTTACATGATTTATGAGAACATGTTCGGTTCCCGTTTCTGAGTGACAATATCCTTTCAGTAACATTTTTCAACTTTTTTTTTTAAAATAGAATGATTTTCCCAGGCAGCTTAATACTCACATATGGAACACGTGCATTTTTAAAATGACATTTCAGTATGGGCTGTCCCTTCCAAATGAGCTGGTAAATTGGGATTTCGCTTAGCTATGTCAATTATAACATTTTTAGAACTATCAAAAAATGGTAACATTGGTTTATCTGGAAGGTTATATTTTAACATTTTTTTTCATTTTAGACTATTTGCTATTTATTTGCAAAGAGAAGACTATAGGAAATATTTATATCATCTATCATGGAGGTAACATGGAAAGTGCAAAAAAAGGGGCACACTCAGGGGGGACACTTGTCGGCCGGTACATGGGTGTCTCCTGGAAAATGGTTTAAAAAGTTAAGGACAAAGTACCGTATATACTCGCGTATAAGCCGTCCCGAGTATAAGCCGAGGTACCTAATTTTACCTCCAAAAACTGGGAAAGCTTATTGACTCGAGTATAAGCCTAGGGTGAGAAATGCAGCAGCTTCTGTTAATTTTCAATCAAAAAATTGAGGGTTTCTGCTCCCATTGGAGGTGCCGGTGTCCCGTTTTTGGATGCCGACGACCATTCTTGGATGCAGGCGACTATTCTTGGAGACTATTCTTGGACGCCGGCGACTATTCTTGGATTTCAGCGACTATTCTTAGACGCCGGAGACTATTCTTAGACGCCGGCGACCATTTTTGCGCTTGACCCGAGTATAAGCCGAGGTAGAGTTTTTCAGCATATTTTGGGGGCTGAAAAACTCAGCTTATACTCGAGTATATACGGTATGCTACTGAGTACAGTGTAAGTATTTATAAGTTGATAAGTATCCCCAAGAAGACAGCTGCACATGAATCCAGTTGGAAGGCAAGAGTATTGGTGACTAGAGATGGCGCGAACTGTTCGCCGGCGAACTTGTTCGCGCGAACATCGGGTGTTCGCGCTCGCCGGAAGTTCGCGAACGTTGCGCGACGTTCGCCATTTTGGGTTCGCCATTGTTGGCGCTTTTTTTTGCCCTCTCACCCCAGACCAGCAGGTACATGGCAGCCAATCAGGAAGCTCTCCCCTGGACCACTCCCCTTCCCTATAAAAACCGAAGCCCTGCAGCGTTTTTTCACTCTGCCTGTGTGTGCTGAAGAGATAGTGTAGGGAGAGAGCTGCTGCCTGTTAGTGATTTCAGGGACAGTTGAAAGTTTGCTGGCTAGTAATCGTTTTGATACTGCTCTGTTATTGGAGGGACAGAAGTCTGCAGGGGTTTGAGGGACATTTAAGCTTAGGTAGCTTTGCTGGCTAGTAATCTACCTTCTACTGCAGTGCTCTGTATGTAGCTGCAGTGGGCAGCTGTCCTGCTTCTGATCTCATCTGCTGACTGCTGCAATAACAGTAGTCCTTGTAAGGACTGCTTTTATTTATTTTTTTGTTGTTTTACTACTACTACTACTACTACTATAAGAGCCCAGTGCTATTAGTCTAGCAGTGTTGGGGAGTGGGACTGGTGTGCTAATCTGCTGCTCCTAGTAGTTCAGCAGCACCAACTTTAATTTTTTTTTTTTTTAATATTCATTTTTTTTTTATTTTACTTTTTTTTATTTTACTACCGCTGTAGTAGTGTATAAGTTGACCTTTTAGGCATTATTTGCCCTGTAGGCATTTTTTGCCCAGTGTGTTATTCAACCAACTGCCATCTAGCTGTGTGACCTTGTTCACATTCTGTCTAAATATCCATAATATTACCGTCTCCAGAAAAAACACCGGAGTGACTTTTTTCAAGCAGCCATAATATATTTTACGTAATCCGTATCCATCGCTGTAGTAGTGTATAAGTTGACCTTTTAGGCATTATTTGCCCTGTAGGCATTTTTTGCCCAGTGTGTTATTCAACCAACTGCCATCTAGCTGTGTGACCTTGTTCACATTCTGTCTAAATATCCATAATATTACCGTCTCCAGAAAAAACACCGGAGTGACTTTTTTCAAGCAGCCATAATAAATTTTACGAGATCCGTATCCACCGCTGTAGTAGTGTATACGTTGATCTTGTGGGCAGTATTTGCACAGTGTTTTCTTCAAACCGCCATCTAGCTGTATGAGCTTGTTCACATTTTGTCTAAATATTGATAATATTATCGTCTCTAGAAAAACCACTTGAGTTACTTTTTTTCAAGCAGCATTCATATATTTTACGTAATCCGTATCCATCGCTGTAGTAGTGTATACGTTGATCTTGTGGGCAGTATTTGCACAGTGTTTTCTTCAAACCGCCATCTAGCTGTGTGAGCTTGTTCACATTTTGTCTAAATATTGATAATATTATCGTCTCTAGAAAAACCACTTGAGTTACTTTTTTTCAAGCAGCATTCATATATTTTACGTAATCCGTATCCACCGCTGTAGTAGTGTATACGTTGATCTTGTGGGCAGTATTTGCACAGTGTTTTCTTCAAACCGCCATCTAGCTGTGTGAGCTTGTTCACATTTTGTCTAAATATTGATAATATTATCGTCTCTAGAAAAACCACTTGAGTTACTTTTTTTCAAGCAGCATTCATATATTTTACGTAATCCGTATCCACCGCTGTAGTAGTGTATACGTTGATCTTGTGGGCAGTATTTGCACACTGTTTTCTTCAAACTGCCATCTAGCTGTGTGTATTATCGTTTCCAGAAAAACCAACTGAGTTTTTGTTGTTGTTGTTTTTTTAAAAATAATGCCAGGCAAAGGCAGGCCGCCACGCAGAGGCCGTGCTAGGGGCCGTGCTGCTATGCAATCCTGTGGCCCTAGTAAATTGCCCAGTTTTAAAAAGCCAATGACCCTGAACTCCCAAAATGCTGAAGAGGTAGTTGACTGGCTTACACAGCACACCCCATCCTCTACCGTTTCTAACTTTACCACAACATCCTCCTCATCCTCCACTGCTATGGCCACCCCACGTAACACTTCCTCCACCACCGGTGCCCCTTCTTCACTGGAGTCAGAGGAGTTATTTTCCCATGAGTTTCTTGAACTGAGTAATGCGCAACCATTATTGCCAGAAGAAGATGAAGGAGATGAGGACGTTACACCAGATTTAATTCTGGCAGATAACACGACAGAGATGGACATAATGAGTGATGAGGAGGAGGTCCCCGCTGCTGCTTCCTTCTGTGATGTGTCAGAAGAAATTGATGCATCTGAGGAGAATGATGATGAGGAGATTGATGTTTTGTGGGTGCCTAGTAGAAGAGAGCAAGAGGAGGGTAGTTCAGATGGAGAGACGGAGAGTCAGAGAGGCAGTAGGAGAATAAGACTTAGAAGAAGCAGGGAGGACAGCCCGCAGGGATCAGTAGGGCAACAACATGTATCGGCACCTGTGTTCAGCCGGCCAACGCACCCGCCATTGCCGCCAATGCCGCCAACTTCTACTGTTACCGCCAGATCGCACACTTCCAAAAAGTCAGCAGTGTGGGATTTTTTTAATGTGTGTGCCTCTGACAAAAGCATTGTAATTTGCAATGAGTGCAGTCAGAAACTGAGCCTTGGTAAGCCCAACAGCCACATAGGTACAACTTCTATGCGAAGGCACATGAGCGGCAAGCACAAAGCACTTTGGGAGCAACACCTCAAAGGCAACAGGCAAACTAAAAGCCACACTCCTTCTGGTCCAGCATCTTACTGCTCTACCTCTGCTCTCCTTGACCCGTCTGAACCACCCTCCACTCCGCCTTCCACCTTGACCACCTGTTCCCATTCCCAGTCATCTGCCACCAGCCAAGTTTCTGTGAAGGCCATGTTTGAGCGTAAGAAGCCAATGTCTGACTGTCACCCCCTTGCCCGGCGTCTGACAGCTGGCTTGTCTGCACTCTTAGCCCGCCAGCTTTTACCATACCAGCTGGTGGACTCTGAGGCCTTCCGCAAATTTGTAGCAATTGGGACACCGCAGTGGAAGGTACCCAGCCGCAATTTTTTTTCTAAAAAGGGAATACCACACCTGTACCAACATGTGCAGAGCCAAGTTACCGCATCTCTGTCACTTAGTGTTGGGCGAAAGGTCCATATGACTACTGACGCATGGTCCTCCAAGCATGGTCAGGGCAGGTATGTCACCTACACTGCCCACTGGGTGAACTTGGTAATCGCTGGGAAGCAGGGAATGGGTAGCTCAACAACAACAACAGTGGAGTTGGTGTCACCGCCACGGATTGCACGCGGTTCTGCCACCACCTCTACTACTCCATCGCTCTCTACCTCGTCTTCTTCCTCTTCTTCTTCTTACTCTGCTGCTGGGTCCTCCTTCTCCTCCTCCACACCTGTGCACCCCCAGCTCCCCCTAGGCTATTCGACGTGCCAGGTACGCCGTTGTCACGCTGTCTTGGGGATGACGTGCCTGGAAAGCAAAAACCATACCGGATCTGTACTCCTGTCATCTCTGCAGTCACAGGCCGATCGGTGGCTGACCCCACACCAACTGCAGATCGGAAAAGTGGTGTGTGACAATGGAAGCAATCTGTTGGCAGCGTTGAGACTGGGCAATTTAACACATGTGCCCTGCATGGCACATGTGTTAAATTTAATAGTCCAACGTTTTGTCTCCAAGTACCCAGGATTCCAGGACGTTCTCACCCAGTCCAGAAAGGTGTCGGCCCATTTCAGACGTTCCTACACAGCCATGGCACGCCTTGCTGACATTCAGCAGCGCTACAACATGCCAGTCAGGCGTTTGATTTCTGACAGCCAGACTCGCTGGAATTCAACGCTCCTTATGTTGGAACGTCTGCTGCAACAACAAAGGGCCGTCAACGAGTACCTTTTTGAACTGGGTGGTAGGACTGGATCTGCAGAGCTGGGGATTTTTTTCCCCCGTTACTGGGTGCTTATGCGCGATGCCTGCAGGCTCATGCGACCTTTTGAAGAGGTGACAAATATGGTCAGTCGCACCGAAGGCACCATCAGCGACCTAATACCCTTCGCTTTCTTCCTGGAGCGTGCCGTGCGACGAGTGACAGATGAGGCTGTAGACCAGCGTGACGAGGAGCTGGAAGCGCACGATTTCTGGTCGGAATCACCAGAACGAACCCAGGCACCTGCTGCAATGCAGGGAGAGGTGCCAGAAGTGGAGTCAGAGGAGGAAGGTGGCTTTGTGGAGGAGGAGGAGGAGGACCAACAGGAGCAGGCTTCCCAGGGGGCTAGTGGTGACCTTTTGGGGACCCCTGGTCTTGTACGTGGCTGGGGGGAGGAGACCGTGGATGATGCAGTCCTTGATAATGAGGAAGCGGAGATAGATAGCTCTGCATCCAACCTTGTGAGAATGGGGTCTTTCATGCTGTCATGCCTGTTGAAGGACCCCCGTATCAAGAGGCTTAAGGAGAAGGACCTGTACTGGGTCGCAACGCTACTAGACCCTCGGTACAAGCATAAAGTGTCAGAAATGTTACCAACATACCACAAGTCCGAAAAGATGCGGCATTTACAAACCAGCCTGCAAAACATGTTGTACAATGCTTTTAAGGGTGATGTCACTTCAGGAACTCATCAACATTCCAGGGGCAGAGGTGCCAGTAATCCTGCCACGAGCACACCTGCAAGGACAAAGCCCTTTGGCCAGTCTGTAACGTCAGACATGCAAATGTTTTTCTGTCCAAGGCAGCGCCACAACCCTTCTGGATCCACCCTCAAAGAACGCCTCGACCGGCAGGTAGCGGACTACCTGGCATTAACTGCAGATATCGACACTCTGAGGAGCGATGAACCCCTGGACTACTGGGTGCGCAGGCTTGATCTGTGGCCAGAGCTGTCACAATTTGCCATGAACCTCTTGTCTTGCCCAGCCTCAAGTGTGCTCTCAGAAAGGACCTTCAGTGCAGCAGGAGGGATTGTAACTGAGAAGAGAACTCGCCTAGGTCACAAAAGTGTCGATTACCTGACCTTTATTAAAATGAATGAGGGGTGGATCTCGGAGGGTTACTGCACGCCGGAAGACTTGTTCTGACTTCTATGCAGCTGTCCTTCTCTTCAAGCCTCATGACTCCACACACAGCTGTCCTTTAGCGTCCTCCTCCCTCCGCCACCGTTACAAACTAGGGTGCAAACCCTACTGGTTTAATTTTTTCTGGCCTCTGTGCTTCAGTGGCTGCAACCAAAAAAACTGGGCAAACAATGTCTACAAGGTCAACGTATGGCAAAAAATGACTATTTTCAGCATTTATATGGCATATTTTTTCTGGCAACTGTGCTTCAGTGGCTGCGTCCAAAAAAATGCATATTTTCTGCATTTATATGGCATAATTTTTCTGGCCTCTGTGCTTCAGTGGCTGCGTCCAAAAAAATGCATATTTTCTGCATTTATATGGCATAATTTTTCTGGCCTCTGTGCTTCAGTGGCTGCAACCAAAAAAATTTATATTTTCAGCATTTATATGGCATATTTTTTCTGGCAACTGTGCTTCAGTGGCTGCAACCAAAAAAACTGGGCAAACAATGTCTACAAGGTCAACGTATGGCGAAAAATGACTATTTTCAGCATTTATATGGCATATTTTTTCTGGCAACTGTGCTTCAGTGGCTGCGTCCAAAAAAACTGGGCAAACAATGCCTACAAGGTCAACGTATGGCAGTTGTTTAAAGAGAACAGTAGATTACTAGCCAGCAAAGCTACCTAAGCTAAAATGTCCCTCAAATCCCTGCAGACTTCTGTCCCTCCAATACAGAGCAGTATCAAGCAGATTACTAGCCAGCAAACTTACTATCATCTGTCCCTGAAATCACTAACAGCTCTCCCCCTACACTATCTCTTCCAAGCACACACAGGCAGATTTTTCAGATACATTTTTGCCCTTGATCCCCCTCTGGCATGCCACTGTCCAGGTCGTTGCACCCTTTAAACAACTTTAAAATCATTTTTCTGGCCAGAAATGTCTTTTTTAGATGTTAAAGTTCGCCTTCCCATTGAAGTCTATGGGGTTCGCGAACCGTTCGCGAACCGCTCGCATTTTTGCGCAAGTTCGCGAATATGTTCGCGAACTTTTTTTCCGACGTTCGCTACATCCCTATTGGTGACACTCTAAACAACTTGACCCAGCAACAACATTCCTTTAACACTGTTTTTTGCTCTGAAACTTTTTTTGGGAAGTGACCAGTATTGACATATTTTGTATTTTATACTGCCTTTATCAACGTTTTGTCCTTCATAGTGTACCCCAATATGGGAGTCCTCTCACACTACTAACTGCAGACTAGTACACTGCAAGAGAGAGGAAGTACCTTCAGGTTCCTACTTCTTGGCTAAATATTGGCAACTTTTTTTCACACTCCAATTGCATTAAAGTCAGTGGTTGTTTTCTCTGCAAATATTTGTCGAGTGTGCAAAATAATCCGCCAGTGACAAAATACGTGATGAAAAAATCACTAAGTACAAGTAAAACATGGACCATAACATGCATTGAGCAATTCCTTTTGTGTGTCTGTGAGGCTTTCTTATTTTTTTTCCAACCTTGTAACTTGTGTAAATGAAATCATTTTAAACAAAGGATATCAAATGAATGTACTTTATTTTTTCACTCACTAGAGTAGAAAGTGCTTTATAAACCATGCACTTAAATTAAAAGAAACTTGAGAAGGAAATAATGGGGAAAACAACTTAGAATTAGAAGGATAAAAAGTTATTTTTTTTTCTCATAGCTTTTGAGTAAACCTTCTATTTCTGACTCTTTCTATCTTTCAAATGTGGGTCACTGACCCCATCTAAAAACAAATGTTCTGTAAGGCCACAAATGTATTGTCATTGCTTCTTTTTATTACTTGCCTTCTTATTCAGGCCACTCCTATAGTGATGGGCGAATTTCTCCAGTTTCGCTTTGCCAAAATTTGCGAAACGACCATAAATCATAAAATCGGAAAGTTCACGAAAAAAACGGAAGATTGTAAGGTTTTCACAAAAAAATCATGAAATTTGAAGGATTTCACAAAAAAATCTGAAATTCGGAAATTGATGCTGGCAAATTATGACTGGCGAATTTTCGCTGGAGATTCGCAAATTTATTCGCTGGTGGTGAAACACAGAAATTTCCCGCAAATTCATGCCAGATGACTGCTCTCCTACTCTCACTACTCTCCTATTCATATTCCAGTCCCTTCTTCAAATCAGGACATGGTTGCTAGACTAATTTGGACCCTAACCAAATTGCTGAAATTACAAACTGGAGAGCTGCTGAATTAAACTAAAAAACAAAATAACTAAAAAATCACAAACAATAAAAAATGAAAACCAATTGCAAATAGTCTCAAAATATCCCTCTCTACATCATACTAAAAGTAAATTTAAAGGTTGACATTGTTACATGGGGCATTTTGTTGCCTGTTTAATAGCCAGCCAAATGGAACCGCCCCTCCATTACCCTGAAAGAAACCCTACATACACTAACAGGCAAGAAGATATGGAGCGTGAAGCTGTAAAGGAGGAGAACTACTTACAGGGTTAGACAATCTTGAAGATGGGTGTGTGACTAATAGGAGTATTCAGTATTGGATGAATTAGAGAAAGATGTGGCAAGGCCACAAGGAGGTTCTGAGAAAGTTGAGGAGAGATCCATTACAATGATTTAGGTGTGCTGTGTTCAAATTGGGACTAATTGATGTAGCCCTCTGTTTTTGGGTGGTTTAATGTTATACAAGTGCACATATACTGATATATGTTTTTAATGTTTACTTGTACAATTGGCATGTTTTTTTTTTGGTTATTGTTAAGTAACAATCTGCGGCCATTTCATCCCAAAGAATTTTGTGTCTGGTTTCTGAAGGGGTGTAGGGGCAGTTTTAGTGGAAATGTGAGGGAATTGGTTGGTTAATATGGAAGGATAGCCATTATCCAATGCTGACCCTGGATCCTATTGGTGCACTTGTTGATTAAGAGATTGTTACGCATAAAAGTGAAAGTGAGCATCTCTAGGTAAAAGTCACCCAACCCTTCTTCAAGCGGCAAAAGCCCTCATACCAGTGAAATGGAAGGACGTCTCTCCCCCCACTTTTAAAGAATGGGTCTCTCGGGTTGAGGAGATCAGGAAGTTAGAGGAACTGACATATCTTATACAGAATAATAGCTCTAAATATTGGAAAGTCTGGTCACCCTGGATACTAGATCTCAACCAACTAGCCAAATCAAGCTAGTTCCACTTTCCCTTTCCTCTGTAACCTTGCATATACAGTTTGATACCCTTCCTAATGCTAAACTCCACTAGACTATGCCCCAGATCCTGGTTCACGGCTTACAAACTCTTACATTACTGTTTAAGGAATGACTATGCCTTTATCCCTGTTTCATAGCCAATTCATGTAAATGAGATTACTGTTTTAGATATGACTCGTTGTCTTTGCTTGCTTGATGATTCTGTAAATGACATAATCATATATGCTTGCATCTCCCTCCTCCCCTCCCCTCTTCTTTCTGTACCCCTACCTTCCTCCCCAATGTTTGAAAATCAATAAACAGAGAATTTACAAAAAAAGTCACCCAACCCACATGTGCACCAGCTGGGTTCAAGCAATTGGCATTCGTGGCAATAAAGGGACAATTACAAGCATTTTGCCACTAAATTGCAAATCAGATTGTGTGTCATTACCCCAAGAAGAGTAACAAGAACAATGGTGAAAAAGCAACTCAATCTCAAATCATAGACCAGCTTTCAGATGAAGTTCTCCGTTTGAGATTTGGCATGTCAAGCCAATAGAGCAGTTTCGCACAATTTCAGCATGTATTGCACTTTAGAGTGGTATGTGGGTTATGATTAGTTATGGGCGAATTTATTAGACAGGCGCGAATTCGCTGCAAATTTCCACGTTTCGCCGCAAGACAATTCTGATGCCGGTGACAATTCTAGGCGCTCATTGACTTAAATGGCCATCAGAATTGTCGCCAGCGTTAGAATTGTCAATGGTGTCAAAAATATTTTTATTCACCAATCACTAGTTATTAGGGATGGGTGAATTTTTTTGTCTTGTTTCGCCGTGGAAATGACGCCCATAGACTTGTATAGCGTCTTGCGTAAAAAAAAAGACGCGCATCAAAATAATTTCGCCACGCGACAAAAATTTTTTTGAGGCCCAGAGACTTTAATGGGCATCGGCGACATTTCATAAGGCGGACAGATTTTTGGCACAGTTATAAAATTACATTAAGGGGCACTTACTACTACTACTACTTACTCACTTTACTTAGTTCGAGTGAAGGAATAGAATAAAAAAATCGAATTTGGCTACTTCGACCATCGACTACGACTTTGACTTCGAATGGAACTATTCGAACTAAAAATTGTTTGAATATTCGACCATTCCATAGTCGAAGTACTGTCTATTTGCGGTAAATCCTACGACTTCGATATACGAAGGATTTACATTCGGCAGTCGAAATATCGCGGGTTAATTAACCCTTGATATTTGACCATATGTAAATTTGCCCCTAAGTACTGTGCTGTTAGGACTACACACTATCATATCTACCATACCTTTTTCTGCAACCCATACTTTTTATAGTAAATATAAAAAGGCATGGCAGATTTCCCTGAAGCTTTTCCCCCTGAATATAGTACTATCCTCATCATATATCTCTAAAGGGAGTATTTTACAAATGCATTTATCAATGTAGAAGTAACTTATATATAATCACATGAGTTGGAAAACTTTTTAAAATTGGATTTTTGGGAAAGTAAAAGCTTAAATCTAAAACAACATCAAATCTGTAAATGTGTAGACCTAAAAACCAAATGTTTTGCGTTAATACAATAATAATGAAGTCTTTTAGGAATAATCAGAACTTTGAAATGTAGAATATTAAATATATCAAGACAGTATGTCCCGTGCATTTTATAGGCAGTTAATACAAGTTTGATTTTGTGTTTACTGGGATTATATGCTGCACGAGGTCTACATGTCTCTGCATAAATAGATTATAATTAAAGTTCAAAATTGTGATGCTCTGTTTTTATTACTGGCAGTTCTTGGATGTAAAATGAAGCCTAGATATTTTGCTAAGAATCCCTCTTTCTTTTGAGATCCTTTGTTCCTTTATTTAAACCTACTGTAATTAAAGGATATCTCATTAATCATGTGGAACAAAGGACTCTTGTGAAAACAGATTATGATCCAGAACCTTAGGGTCACTTAACATCAAGGGAAAATTTAAGAAGAGATAGTTAAACAGATAATTACCTAAAGGTGGACATTGCAATTTCCTTTAAAAAATAAAGCAAGAGCAGATTATTTTTTTTAATTAGAATAAGTCAGATATATATACAATATAAAGCACATAAAGTCACAGTATATGACAATGGGAGGGAATAGGATATTTCAATATGACTATGGTGGCAGGATCAAAACCCCAGGGAATTTGTTTAATACATTCCCAGTCAAGTAGTTGTCTTCTGTTGGCCCATCACTTTTTTAAAGGGCAAGTAAAGTCTAAAAGAGAATAAGGCTATAAATGATGTTTTTTGTATCCCATAAACATGAACTTACTGCACCACAAGCCTAATCAAACAAATAATTTATGCTTTCAAACTTGGCTACAGGGGGTCACCATCTTGTAACTTTGTTAAACATCTTTGCAAGACCAAGACTGTGCACATTCTCAGTGTGGTCTGGGCTGCTTAGGGATCGTCATAAATTATCAAAACAGGGAAACAAACAAAGCTGCATGGCTGGTAAGTAAGGCAAGGGCTCCCCCTGCTGTTCATAAGTATGATTGTTTCCCTGCAGAGCAGTTAGGGACCCTATCCTATCCACAGCAGTAAATGAAGGGAGAATTTCAATGCATACAGTCAGGTTTCTTATAAAAACGGTACACATTTTTTAATTAAAGTATATTGGAGATAGGTTTCGTTTTCATTAAAGAAAGTAAAAATGGGATTTTATTTTTTTGCCTTTACATGCCCTTTAAGTAGCTAAAACTATATGATTGAAGTGGTCATCATAAGCATTTATTTATATTGCACCAGCAACAAACAAGGATTTACAGAGTAAGAATAGGATTAAAGGGCCCTGCTCACAAGAGTTTACAATCATCAATTACTCTTCTTTACTAGCCCTGCATCCTAAGGCTTATTATTTGGCTGTACAACAGATTAAAGAAAAATGGGGCATGGTGTAATGTTATTTGTTATTTGCATCTTGGACCAAATGAATTTGCTTTGGTGTTCTAAGATGCTTATCTGGTTGACCCAGTATCTCATCTATGGCTTCCTTGATATGTTGTGGCCTCGGCTATACGTATACTAGTTGACTTTTGAATCACATGCATTAGCCGGGTAAATAACATCAGGAAATGAAAATGCCCTAAATGCATTAAAATATGAGAGGTCATTTACAACAAACCAGCAAAATAAGTGAAGAGCACTAAAGGGTGCAAGGGTGTAGCCCCTATTCAGCAAGTACTGTAAATTCACTAGTGTGGCTACAATATGCAGGTTTCAGTATCAGTTGGCCCATGCTAGCCCTGTGCCTGACCCATTGTGCCCATGCCTAGTGATGGGGGAATTTATTGGGCAGGCGCAAATTCACGGCAAATGTTCGTGTTTTGTAGCTTGTGAATAAATTCGTGAAATTGGCCCGAAAATTTTCGTCAATGTTTTTTTGACCCCGTCGACAATTCAGATGCCGGCGACAATTCCGCCACTGGCATTAATTAACCAACACCCATTGATTAATGCGCGTCAAATGTCGCTGGCGTCGGAATTGTCACTGGCTTCAATTTAGACGCCAGCATCAAAATTTCCCCAATTTTTCGTCCAATTTCGTCAATTTTGCTGGAAATTCGCAAATTTCGTGGCAAAGCGAAACGGGACAAATTCGCCCATCACTAGCCATGCCCTCTACCTCTCCCCAAATTGCACATCTGAATGATGCAAGTTGACAGTTAAATGCAAATAAATTGGCATTTACAGATTCACACTCCCAGCAATTCACAATTCCACACTCACAAAGAAAAAAGCAAAGAAGCTTTGTGGCCTAAATTTAGATTTAGGCCACATCTTGTCTGGAAAAAAAACCCAGTATCCAAAAACTTTAGAATTACTTGAAGGCCATTTCCAATAGAGTCCTCTTTTAAGCAAATCATTTACAGTTTATACAATTATTTTCTATTTCTTTGTAATAATAAAACAGAACTGTGGATTTGATCCTAACTAAGCTACATAAATCCATACTGGTAGCAAAACAATCATATTGGGTTTGTGTCATGCTTAAATGATTTAAATAGAATGAATGAATGGTGATCAAAATTATGGAAAGACCCATTATCCAGAAATAAATCCGTATGGGAAATGGTGCTGGTTTATTCTAGAAATGTCGGTGTCATGGGTTTCTATATAATAGATCCTATACATGTGTCTAATACAAATATGGGACCTGTTATTCAGAATGCTTGGGACCTAGGATTTTCTGGATAAGGGATCTTTCCATAATTTAGATCTCGATCTTATGTAAACTAATTTAAACATTAATTAAACTCAATAGGTTGGTTTTGCCTCCAATAAGAATTAATTAATTCTTAGTTGGCATCAAGTACAAGTTTTGTTTAGACAATTACAGAGAAAAGGAAATCATTTTTAAACAATGGAGTCTATGGCCTTCCTGTAATCTTTCTGGATAACAGATCCCATATTTAAAAGTCAAAACTAGTCAGTAACTGTATATTAAGCACTCTAGTGCAATTATATAATAATAATAATGATTCTATTGTTATTTCACTTTGAAATGTTTCTATTTTCTAATGTGTTGACAATAAGTCAACATGATAAATTATGATTTTTTAAATACTTTTCCCCTCATTGTGTCACCAGCATACAGCACAATAAATACCTATTCTTCTCTTTTTCTCCCTGGAAGTTTAATACAGTAGGATCAGTCACTGGCACAGAAAGACTCTATAATTGCTGCCTGTGTGATGCCTCTTTCATAAAGGGTCTGAATACAATGGACAACAGGAATCTCATTGTCTTGTAATTTGTGTTGAGTAAGTCATTTCAATTATAAAAATCTGTATTGCTCGGATATGAATGACCTTATTCACCACACTTCTCATTCAGCCACTTCCAATAAGTAGATTAAATGAATATTCAAGAAATCCAATCATTCGAAGACAAAGCGATCTTTGTTAAACCTATGACATCATCAGTTCACACCGACAATTGCAAAGTGGTCACCTCTTTAACTCAAGAGAAAATACGTTAAAGTTATGAAATGTGGCATTTTAACGGTTCCTCTTCTTCTTCGACAGCAGCAAGCACTTGTTTTCCCATTTACGAAGAACCGTCATATTCTGGAAAAATGTAGCTCTTTGCTGCACAATATGGTCCAATTACTGCACATGGACTGTGCCGACAAAGTCAATAAATTGTTTGCAATGTCCGGGCAAACACTAGAAAATCTATTTCACAATACTTATTTCTAATAAAAATTCAATACAGTGAAAGTACGTTTTTTTTCTATTGCTATAAATCAATATTGTTTGTTATTATGACTTCACTGCTATTGATGCAGTTAATGCACATACTGTAGGTGCATGGCAATTATAATGTTTTTTTTTTTACAATAAAAATCAATACACAGCTTGATAAATAAATATTTTTTTCCATGGGGGTGCCTGGAGATATACATCGATGTGTGGTGAATACGGCCACCATTAGTGATGGGCGAATTTGTCCCGTTACGCTTCGCAGCAAAATTAGCAAAACGGGCGAATTTTGTCAAAAAGGACGCCTGAGACAATTTAGATGCCGGTGACATTTGAAGCGCATTAGAGTCAATGGGCGTCCGTTT
The DNA here is from genome assembly GCA_038501925.1 of Xenopus petersii. Taxonomy (NCBI): domain Eukaryota; kingdom Metazoa; phylum Chordata; class Amphibia; order Anura; family Pipidae; genus Xenopus; species Xenopus petersii. The sequence goes on along the minus strand of CM076674.1, from coordinate 179,867,193 downwards.
ACTTGCGCCAGAACTGACGCTGGCATCAGAAAAACTTTGAATTTTCGTGGCAATTTCATGAATTCGTGCCTGGCAGAATAAATTTGCCCATCACTAGTCCCCATAGTATTGATTAAAAGGCATTAAAAAGCCCCATAGTGTAGAGCAAGGTATGGGATCTTCTATATAGTAGGGTCACCACTCCAATGAAGTGGCCCAGTGGGCCCTCAGCACAAGGGGCAGATCTCTCTCTCCCGAAATCTCAAATTGGAGCAGGCACTCAAGGGCAAAAACTTCCACCAGGCAGATGTTCAAATGTGAAGAAGTTTATTGTGTCAAACAGCCTGACGCGTTTCGTGTTCCAAACACTTAATCATAGGCTCCTATGATTAAGTGTTTGGAACACAAAGTTTTTGCCCTTGAGTGCCTGCTCCAATTTGAGATTTCAAGGTATGGGATCTGCTATCAAGAATACTCAGGGTTTGGGATCTTCCATCTAAAATTCACCAAAAGTAATTGACATTTTTGGGTGTCATTTTTGTGGCAAAATTGGGCAAAAAATTTAGTTCATCACTAATAAAAATAAGGTTTAAAATAAGTTTTAAAACTTTGAATTATTTCATTAAATTGGAGTCTATGGGGAACAAACTTCCCACAATTTGGCACCTTCTGGATAGCGGGTTTCCTGATAATGGATCCTATAACCAGTGGAGACTTTCCTTTAAATTCAGTGAAGAAGCCAAAGAATGGTTGGTTCTCATCGGGAGAAGAATGGGCCACTGACGGCGCATCATATAGACACCACCAAGGCACTTATTGTTATATTTAAATCTGAACTGTTTTTAGAGTCTTTGCTTCATGAACTCTTCACCTACACTGAGAATTAGAAGCATCGCTGAGTGAACTATTTGGGAAAAATAAGGAAGGAACCACAGACTATTTCAACTTTTGGCATGCTACACGTTTCCTGTATTCATTCAGGTTTTCCTTTGGGGAAGTGCTTCATAGTTTTATGTATAAATGAAAGGACATTGGATTTTTGCAGGTAATGGAGTATAATGGCTAGGGATGCACGGAATCCAGGATTCGGTAGGGATTCGGCCAGGATTCGGCCTTTTTCAGCAGGATTCGGATTCGGCCGAATCCTTCTGCCCGGCCGAACCGAATCCTAATTTGCATATGCAAATTAGGGGCAGGGAGGGAAATTGCGTGACTTTTTGTCAGAAAACAAGGAAGTATAAAATGTTTTCCCCTTCCCACCCCTAATTTGCATATGCAAATTAGGGTTGGGATTTGGTTTGGTATTCGGCCGAATCCTTCGTGAAGTATTCGGGGGTTCGGCAGAATCCAAAAAAGTGGATTCGGTGCATCCCTAATAATGGCATAACAGGACACCCATGGGGCAGATTTATCAAGGGTCGAAGTGAATTCGAGGGAATTTTCGAAGTTAAAAAATTAGAATATTCGATAATCGAAGTACTGTCTCTTTAAAAAAACTTCGACTTCAATTGTTCGCCAAATTAAACCTGCCGAAGTGCTATGTTAGCCTATGGGGACCTTCTAATGCAAGTTTTTTGTAGTTGAAGTAAAATTGTTCGATCGGTGAAATCGTTCGGTTCGAATAATTTCAGCGACCAAACAAATGATTTTACTTTGACCGCAGAATGCCCAAATTCGATGAAAAAAGTTCAAATTCGATATTCAAAGTATTTTAATTTGATGTCGAATTTCGAAGTATTTTTTACTTCGAAATTTGACCCTTGATAAATCTGCCCCATGATGTAGATTTACCTCTGAAAACAAGATGTCATACTCTATTAAAGGAACAGTTCAGTATAGAAATAAAAACTGGGTAAATAGGCTGTGCAAAATAAAAAATGTTTCTAATATAGTTAGTTAGCCAGAAATGTAATGTATAAAGGCTGGAGTGACTGGATGTCTAACATAATAGCCAGAACACTACTTCCTGCTTTTCAGCTCTCTAAATCTGAGTTTGTCAGTGACTGTAAGGGAGGCCACATGGGACATAACTGTTCAGTGAGTTTGCAATTGATCCTCAGCATTCAGCTCAGATTGAAAAGCAACAGTTATGACTCATGTGCCTCAACCCCTCAAGTCTCTGATTGGTTACTGCCTGGTAACCAATCAATGAAAACCAAGAGAGCTGCAAAGCAGGAAGTAGTGTTCTGGTTATTAATTTACACATCCAGTCACTCCAGCCTTTATACATTACATTTTTGACTAACTAACTATATTAGAAACATTTTTTATTTTGCACAGTCTGTATATTTACACAGTTTTTATTTTTATACTGAACAATTCCTTTAAAACACTACTGTAGACTTTTTTAGCTGTATGTCCTTTTCACATAAAACCTTAAATAGTACTTCCAGATCATATTAGAATATATTTCCATGTTTATTTAATAATACCACAGGGTGTGGGACTCTTTTCATGAACATTGTACATAGGAAAAATATACAGTCTCATTACAGGAAAAATAAATACAAATGTAATTAAATACATACACGAGGATGAGATTCTTGGCCCAAAGAGGCACATATATAAATAGACACATGGACAGCACCATCTTCCATAGCTGCCCCTCTGCATGTAGAACCAGTACATGCATAGAAAAAGAAAACACCAGCACCAGGGTTCTTTTGCATCAAAAAACAACAATGTATTGTGTTGCATGTAAAACTGACGTTTCAGCACCCCTGGTGCTGGTGTTTGGTTGAACAAAAAGATTGTATACAAATTTGAGGAACTAAAGCCTTTTTTTACACAATAACTTAATTTCAGGTGCTCAAATGCAATTGGACAATTGACTCAAAGGCTATTTCATGGGGGCAATGCCTGTCATTATCAATGAAGCAGATAAAAGCCCTGGAGTTGATTTGGGGGGAGGGGTACTTGTATGTGGAAGATTTTGTTGTGAACAGACAACATGCGGCCAAAGGAGCTCTCCATGCAGGTGAAACAAGCCATCCTTAAGCTGCAAAAAACAGAAAAAGCACATTTGAGAAATTGCTACAATATTAGGAGTGGCAAAATCTACAGTTTGGTACATCCGGGGAAAGAAAGAAAGCACCGGTGAACTCAGCAACACAAAAAGACCTGGACTTCCATGGAAGACAACAGTGGTGGATAGGGATGTCGCAGACTGTTCGCCCGCGAACTAGTTCGCGCGAACATCGACCATTCGCGTCCGCCGAATGTTCGCGAACGTTGCGCAACGTTCGCCAATTTGGGTTCGCCTTAGCTGGCGCTTATTTTTGCCATTTCTCCCCCAGACCAGCAGATACATGGCAGCCAATCAGGAAGCTCTCCCTCCTGGACCACCCCCACACCCCCTGGACCACTCCCCTTCCATATATAAACTGAAGCCCTGCAGCGTTTTTTCATTCTGCCTGTGTGTGCTTGGAAGAGCTAGTGTAGGGAGAGAGCTGTTTAGTGATTTGAGGGACAGTTTATAGTAACTTTGCTGGCTAGTAATCTACTTCATACTGCTCTGTATTGTAGGGACAGAACTCTGCAGGGATTTGAGGGACAGTGAGTTTAGGTTCGTTAGCTTTGCTGACTAGTAATCTACCTTCTACTGCAGTGCTCTGTATGTAGCTGCTGTGGGCACTGCTTCTGATCTCATCTGCTGACTGCTGTAATAACCCAATAGTCCTTGTAAGGACTGCTTTTATTTTCTTTTTTGTTTTTTTACTTTGCTACTATAAGAGCCCAGTGCTATTAGTCTAGCTGTGTTGGGGAGTGGGACTGGTGTGCTGCTCCTCCTAGTAGTTCACCACTACCAGCACCAACCAGAGTCAACATTGTTACAAAGTATCTTATTTGCACCTGTTAGCTGTTCTGAGCTCTCTGCCAAAAGCCAATTAAGTTAGAAACTGTTTTTTTTCTGGCTGTTCAGTGCAGAGAAAAGAGGGACTTTCCAGTACAAAAGAGGGACAGGGGGTTGAGTGGTCAAAAGAGGGACAGTTGGGAGGTATGCAAGTGCCACCTAGCTGTGTGAGCTTTTTCACATTCTGTCTAAATAACAATAATAATTCCGTGTCCGTAAACATCACCTGAGTGATGTTTTTACAGCAGCAATAATATATTCCGTATCCACTACTGTATACGTTGCCCTTGCAGGCATTGTTTGCCCAGTCTTTAACCAAGTGCCACCTAGCTGTGTGAGCTTTTTCACATTCTGTGTCCAGAAACATCACCTGACTGTGACGTAGTGTGATTTCTGCCCTTTACAGCACAAAACACAGCGCTGTGTCAACAATGTATTTTTCAGATACATTTTTGCCCTTGATCCCCCTCTGGCATGCCACTGTCCAGGTCGTTGCACCCTTTTAACAACTTTAAAATAATTTTTCTGGCCAGAAATGTCTTTTCTAGCTTTTAAAATTCGCCTTCCCATTGAAGTCTATGGGGTACCGTTCGCATTTTTGGACGCAAGTTCCCGAATATGTTCGCGAACATTTTTTCCGACGTTCGCTACATCCCTAGTGGTGGATGATCGCAGACAACCCCTTCACAACAGCCAAAGTGAACAACACTCTCCAGGAGGTAGGCGTATCCATATCCAAGTCTACCATAAAGAGAAGACTGCATGAAAGTAAATACAGAGGGTGCACTGCAAGGTACAAGCCACTCATAAGCATCAAGAATTGAAAGGCTAGATTGGACTTTGCTAAAAAAAAAACATCTAAAAAACCCAACACAGTTCTGGAAAAACATTCTTTGGACAGATGAAACCAAGATCAGCCTCTACCAGAATGATGGCAAGAAAAAAGTAAGGAGAAGGTGTGGAACAGCTCATGATCCAAAGCATAGCACATATCTAAAAATAAATACAAACGTATTAAATACATACACAAGGACGAGATCCGTGGCCCAAAGAGGCATATATATGTAATGGCTTGGATGTGCATGGCTGCCAGTGGCACTGGGACACTAGTGTTTATCCATGATAAGTGATGGGTGAATTTATTAGTCAGGCGCAAATTTGTGGCGAATTTGCACGATTCGCCGCCAGCGAACACATTCGCGAAACGCCCGTGAAAATTTTCTGGTGAAAATTTTTTTTCCTTTGGCATCAAACAAAACGGAAAAAAGGAGACGCCGGCGCCATCTTGCGAATTTTTCTCAGTTTAGCAAATTTTGCTGGAAATTTCGCAAATTCGTCCATCACTATCCATGATGCAAGTACAGGTATGGGATCTGTTATCTGGAAACCCATTATCTAGAAAGCTCCAAATTATGGTAAGGCCATCTCCCATAGATTATCCAAAAATGTAAATAAAACAGTAGCTTGTACTTGATCCCAACTAAGATATAATTAATCCTTATTGGAAGCAAAACCAGCCTATTGGGTTTATTTAATGTTTACATGATTTTATAGTAGACAAGGTATGAAGATCCAAATTACAGAAAGATCCACTATCTGGAAACCCCCAGATCCTAAGCATTCTGGATAACAGGTCACATACCTGTATTAAAAATGAGCTAAAATACCTTAACCACAGTGCAAATCTCGTTTTCCTTATGATTTTGGTGAAATGTCCTTGTTTTGCAATTTTTTTCTGTGGTTTTGCTCATCACTAGTTACCAGACCTAGTACAAACATTGCAACTGTGTTTCTATTCTATTTAGCACAATTTAATATTCACTCCCCTTACTGCTCTAGTTATTAAATGCTATGCTACATTACTAAACAGGGCACCTTTTTACATTTACTACTGGCTTTTGTTTTTGTCTCCCTGTATATTGTGCATTTCAGAGTAGACTTATCACATGGAGTAGTGTTCTGGTGTCACCCACAATATATGACTTCATTTATATGGCGGGTGCCTGAGCTACTAGAAAGGTTTTTTGTTTCAAGTTGAATGGTGTTCATTTCAGAAGGCAAAGCCCTTAGTTCAGCAGTATAATATTCCATAGTGCACATCATCCCCAGAAATAATGAGACGCAGCCTAGTTTCGCAGGAAGCATGACATCAGCCTATAGTTTACTCTAGACTGTACATGCCAGTCACACTGATGCACTTCTGTTGAGTATCCTTCCATTTCTTTCCATCATTCCGTTGTCTCATTATTTAGGAGCATGCATTTTCTCACCACTGACACTCTTTGAATGCGCCTGCTATTCATTGGCTTTCATGCACACTAATAGCTAAAAATAAATAGATACATACAAATACAGAAGCCAGCAAGATGTGTGGATATCCTTATTGTATTTGAAGCCATGTGAAAGTTATATTTTCTGTTACAGATTCATCGCTAATAGACAATAATGCATTCGGAATATAAAGTGGAATATGAAGCGTTTATAATAAGGTATAGGCATCTGTATGAGCTGTGTATTACATAACTACTTAAATACATTTAACTTATTTCTGGCAAGGGAATATGATAACTTTCTGCACAATTACTTTCCTGCCTTATTCCTATTATTTGCAATATACGTCTCATAAAGAACCCTGGATATTTTGGTTTTATAAGTTATTAAAAAATATATGGAGAGTTAATCGAGCTTGTCCGACAGTCTTAGGATAATGTGCAAGTATCTATATTGTAATAACATTAAACCTCTGGTTATTAGTTTGTTTCACTGATTTAAAAACCATATATTCACATGTTGTCAAGAATCTCACTCAATGAAAGAAGAAAAATGGAAGAAGTCGATCCCCAGATTTCTGATTTTGACAAAATAAGCCAATAGTATGGGGAACCGTTTTCCAAATGTGGTGGACATGCAGGACAGTAACAGCATTTTGGGAGATGGTTGCTAACCATCTGTTAAAAATGAATGTGTTTTAAAGTAATGAAAATATAATGTAGTGTTGCCCTGCATTGGTAAAGCTGATCTGTTTTATATAAACAAGCTGCTGTGTAGCAATGGCGGAAATTGAAAAAAGTCTATATGGCACAGGTTAAATAGTGGATAACAGATAACACCATTATGCTCTACAGAGCTTATCTGCTGTGTAACCTGAGCCTTTTCTCCTTTGAATGGCTGCCCCCATTGCTACACAGCAGCTCATTTATATAAACAATAGTAGTGTTTCTGAAGCAAACACAGTGGTTTTACCAGTGCAGGGCAACACTGCATTATATTTTTATTACTTTAAAACAATTACATTTCTCGATGTTACAATTCCTTTAACCATCTTCGAAAACTGAATTGATCCAAAATCCAATCTAGTATCAAGTAACTCAAATCCTGTAATAACAATACATTGGTGACTTGCAGCAAAAACCCTCAGCGTTGCCAACTGGAAAATGACCTCCCCACCCACTCAACAGACATTCATCACTAAGGTAAAATCCGTTAGGTCAATGGAGGCCATAAAGGCACAGCTACAGGGTAAAGGGTTTTAACCAAGAGTTACAGTGGCTCCAATGAATGGAGTTTTAAAGAAAACAGCTAGGAACACCATGAAACACATTAGTAGTATACTGGAAGCCCTATTTATTGCCCCCTTGCGTGACTGTTTCCCAGTTTTATGGTTAACAACTATTTATTGTTTACAAATAATTAAGTGCACTACAATAGTTACACATCTATACAAAATATGGAGAAGAACTCCAGCTATACTGTTACTTGATACTACACATGCCTCTTTCTTACTTTTCCTTTTATGTAAACTGAATTTTGAAAAACTGATTATTAAAATAATAAAAAAGAATAATACTCCAGCAAGTTTATAATGAAAATGACAAGTGGATGATTTATCTTAAGCTAAAGAGAATACAAATACAGTCAGTGGGGCTCAGTTATCAACATTGGGCAAATTGCCCATGGGCAGTTACCTATAGCAACCAATCAATGATTAGCTTTTTAAAGCCAGCTGCAAGTAGAATAATGAATGCAGCAATCTGATTGGTTGCCATGGGTTACTGCCCAGTGTTGATAAACGTCCCGCAGTGAGTCTATTCTGAAGGGCACTTACTTTGTTTCCATATTTGTTTCAATGGTTTTCCAAGCGTTATGGAAAGCAAGTGAAAGCTACTTGGCTGTTATGGATAAAATCCACAGGTACAATCTAGCACCTATGAATGAAAATCATCTCTTTAGTAAAGTTGCAGGACTGCACTGAAAGATCAGTTCACAGCTTACAGTGCAGAAAATCCTTAGTAGTGATGAGCGAAAAATTTGCTGCCAACTTTAGTGTTCAGACTGCAGTGAAAATAGTCGCAAACCGGCTTTATAAATTTTCCATGCCAATTTGCATCATAAATTTGCCAAGGATCTAAACCATCCCACTGTCTTTATAATGACATACACATAAATATATGGTTTATTCATTTTAATGTGGGATACACCCAGATATTATTTGTTGGTGGTCAGATTTATTATTAGTTGTGCCTGTGTTTGCAAGCTGGTAGTGATATATAAACTATAGATAGTGGTTTTTGCTTAAACAGCAACATATTCGTGTAGTAATAGATACCATTTCCAGAGATAATGTCAAAAATCACAGACATGTTTTTTAACATGGGTCCATTTTTTAAAAGGAAAAAGCAGCGGTGGCCTAGTGTATAGGAGCGAATGTGTATAGAAAACGGATCCGCACACACACTGGTTAATGCAGTCGGGGAGTACCCCTTTTATGCAGCCACCAAACATTCAACTTTTTTGGGGGGAACACCCACCCTTCATCAGGAAGGTGTGTGTGGATCCATTTTCTATACACATTCGTTGCTAAGGTCAATGGAAGAAACGCACCACCAGTTGCAGGATTGGTGAACTACTTCTCTAACAATATAGGGTATGTGTGTATTAGTATACTGAGCGAAAAATGCATGTGATTTTGCCTTCCCCTAGACTCCAATGTAATTCAGCAAATTTTAATACCAGTTTGCAAATTTTGACGCAGTGCAAAACATGGCAGATTTGCTCAACACAGTCAACAAGACTTGAAAGTAAGAAAAAACTTTTTTTAGTGGTAGCCCCAAAGCAGAAACAAGGTGCCATGAAAAAACTCCCATAGATTATAATGTACTGTAGTTTTTACTACAAAATTGTTTCCCGAATTGTTCAGCAGTTTGTTATTTTATCGGCGAAGCAAAATGGGACAGATTTGCTAATCCTTAGGTCTCTAGATCTTAAAAGGAAAAGCTGCATTTTATTTGAGGCTATATGTATATAACTTTAAAACAAGGTATCCTGAGTTTCTTCTTCTTCTGTGCTGTAAGATTAGTGTGGAATATAGGATATGCTGATCACCACTATGTACTAATACAGCCACTACTCCATTGTATATTACTCCACTGTGCCAAAAACGTTTTGCTGCAGGTTCATGTGGTAAGTGTGCCAGAAGTCATCATTGTTGGCAACCACACAAAGGGGCACATTTATTAAAGGGCAAAGTGACTAATGATGGCGATGATTCGCCAGCATTATTGCTTTCAGGCACTTCACCAATTTACTAACAGGCGCAGCCGTAACTTCGCTAGCGAAAGAGACAGGCGCTAGTGGTCATTCACACTCTATCGCCAGGTGAAAGTTTGTTCTGGCGAAAGGACGTTACTCGGCAAATTCACTAAGATGTGGATTTAACTGAATGTTACCTTTTTCACCAGACTTGCCTTCACCAGCTCAGACCAGATGAAGTGCATTGAAGTGCATATATCTTCCTCAATCTTCTGTTACTTACATCTTATTTTTAGTGGAAAAAGTTTCTAAGTCTCAAAAAACGCTGGAATCTTTTCCTTTTTTCAGAGTGGTAGCCTGCAAAAGTCCTTGAATTTTTTTTTTTTTTTGGCCAACTGGGTTCCCCCATACATTTTCTAACATATGGAACTTCAATTATACAGTGTAGAGCATTATAATAACTCTATTTTCTTTTTATTAAGGTTCCCTGGACTTGGGTAATGTAATGTATTTGCTGCAACAAATACGTCCATTCAACTTTATAATTTCCGGCAGTATGCAAATTAGCCTGAGCGAAGACCTCAGGCTAAGGCATAATTGAACGCTAGCGCATCTTAGCTTTGATTGCCAAAGTAACACTAGTGAAAATTCGGCGCCATGGACGCAACTTTGCATTTTAGTAAATTAGCGTTGTCATTGGCGAAGTGTTGCGACGGCTGCGAAGCCTTTGTTGCTGAATTTTTACTGCTTAGTAAATTTACCCCAAAGAGTGCTAACTCAGCATGTGTTTTTTTACATAGAATCCTGCAGACATGACTTTGTTTGTACAATAACATAAGCTAGAAGCCACAGGGAGAATGCCGTGATTAGGAATTTCAATACCTAATTTGGTAAAAATGTTGGCCTGTGCTGATTCCTGGATTGAGGTGACTCAATCATGCAGTAGAGGAATATTATTTTTTTTTTGGAGGGAAGTAGAATACAGTACCTTGATGCTGCTTTCCCCAGCCCATAAAGCTATGCATTTCCAATAAACAAACCTCAGGCCAGGTGTTTAAACAGAACAATGGAAATAGCTATTGAAAGAACACATAGTTAAGGAGTTGCTGAACCTCCATACAACTGGGGTTTCCAAAAAAACAGAAAGAACAAAGGAAAGATAGCCAATGCAGGTACCAACCCATGCCAAACTCTGGATTATTGAAGGTGCCAGTTATTCCATTTGTTTCCAAAATGTACCTATTTTTGTACTTTGAACCCCCCATAAAAACTCTCCTCCCTTAGAAAAGATGTACTTACTAATAATTACATCTTTATTTTCACAAAAATATATTTATTCATTATGGCAGTATCATAAAATGTAACTTCATTATCAGGCTGCATTGAGTTCTGTATCAAGAATATTCCACATTGTCTGGCCACTTGATGATAGATAAATTACCTAGCTGTTGATAACCTGCCTACTTTGATAAATTAATTTCCCTTGGACTTTTCTCCATAGCGAAGGCCAACAGAAATGAAAAGGTTCCAAAAAACATACAGGCAGATGAATTGGCTCCAGATGAATCTGACCATAGTGTGTGAATGTGATAGGGACCTTCCTGGGGGGCAGATTATGTCAGTGATGAAAAATCTCTGTAAATTACCACCTAATATGTAAGACTATACTAATACAGGAGAAGAAAAAGAAGGAGAAGAAACACAGGACAGTTGCACATGTACAAATGTAGTTTAATATCTATATTAGCTTCTGATAGCTGCACCATCCTTTAAAGGAGAAGGGAAATTTAAATAACTGTGATTTTAATCACTTACCTTTTACCCCGGTCGGTTCTCCTTTTAGCAGAAAACTGCACTGGCCCAGGGTTCTTCTCAGCAAACACCACTGACTGTTCTTCTTCCTGCATCTTCTTTCTTTGCATGGGTATGCATGTGCAGTAGAGTGAAAAAATGAATTTTAACAAAAAAACAGTCAAGGTGTTGGCATCCATTGTCAGTGGAAGAAGGGGACACCAGTACAGCAGCCAGATGCCGAGACCAGATTATGCGAATCATGTGATGCAACTGGATATGTGATCTGCACCATGCTTAGTGCCTAGGGGGTCTAGTGGGTAATACTGCCCTGATCATAAGAGCTGATGCTTTCATGGAAACATTCAACCCAAACTACAGAGAATTTACCTCTTTCAAAGTAAAAAAAAGCAACACTTATGGTAACTTCAAGCAGGTATTTGTCTGTGTTTTATTTGTAGTTGGGTTTTTTAAAAAAAAAACAGGACCTCCCCTCCTGCAACATAGAACAGGTATGTATGAGGTAGGGAGGTGCAGCTTTGGAGATGACTACAGTGTAGGCTCTGGAGTTGGTGTTGAGGCCCCTGAAACCATCTCATGTGTTGGCCTGAAATCATCTCATGTGTTGGCCGCAACATAGAACAGGTACACGCGGTGGAGGGGGGTACAGCAGTGAATGACCTGACGACAGCTGAGATGGCACCCCAGTGGGCCTTGGATCCTCCAGTCTAATGCTGATGATGACTCATTAAAAGAGTATTAAGGGGCCGATTCACTAAATTCGAGTGAAGGGTTTGAATTAAAAAAAAATCGAATTTCGAAGTTTTTTTGGGCTACTTCGACCATCGAATGGGCTACTTCGACCTTCGACTACGAAAATCGAACGATTCGAACTAAAAATCGTTCGACTATTCGACCATTCGATAGTCGAAGTACTGTCTCTTTAAGAAAAACTTCGACCCCCTACTTCGGCAGCTAAAAGCTACCGAAGTCAATGTTAGCCTATGGGGAAGGTCCCCATAGGCTTGCCTGAGATTTTTTGATCGAAGGATTTTCCTTCGATCATTGGATTAAAATCCTCGTTAATTAACCCTCGATATTCGACCCTTCGTGAATCGGCCCCTTAAAGTATTAACAATGGGTGAAAACTAAAGTTTATCCTTTGATAAATACAGTCTAATGCTGATGATGACTCATTAAAAGAGTATTTCAAGTATTAACAATGGGTGAAAACGAAAGTTTATCCTTTGATAAATATACCATTTAAAATCCCACAGAAATTAATAGAGAGTGGCGAAATTTCCCTCTAGCAGACCGTGGCGATCTTTAACTTCACACTTTGATAAATATACCCCTAAGTATTTCTGCAATGAATCTCAAATCGAATCTCCTCCATGAATTTCATGCGATAAATCAGTTTCTCATTGGATTGAATTTTGCCTATCGCTGTATAAAACACACAAACATTAAAAAAACAATAGCACAACAAATAATCAACATTTAAAGAGCTATGGTGCTAGATGGTCTCAAATGGGAACATAGTGTTATTGTCTCTACTGCTAATTTGAAGCCTGGATAATTCCATTTGTCTGTTTGTCCAAATTCCATAGTAATACCATTCTCCTTGGGCACATTGCCCCATCCTTGCTAATATATAAGGGGAGGACTTTTGGCCCTCACTCAATCACTGTCTTTTTTTTATACAGATGGGTTAATTTTGCATGCAAATAATATTTTTCTACATAAAACCTTGTTGCCATGGAATCCACAGATTTTTTGCTGCTTGCAGCTTGGCTAACTCTCCCTGACAATGCCACTTCACATTTTGCTGTCTTAATCCCTAGTGTGAAATCAGCATAATGTCTTAATTAAACAGAAGATCTTGATCTTTGAAAAGTCAGCTGCATTCAAATATGAAAAAGGTGTAAAAGGAAGAAAGAAAGAAACTCTAGGCGTGTGCTCTGTGTGAGATAAGGGGCTCTAGTTTTAGAGGAAGCAGACCCTGCAGCTGCAGGGGGGCCCAGGAGGTATAGGGGCTCCATGAGGTCCTAATTCATACACAGTTTAAATAAATATTGGTAAAAACTGGTCGACCTGGGGCCTGAAAAATAATCTGCTGTGGAGCCCAGTAATATCGGGTTATATTCGTCAGAAGTGAGGAGTAACATCTGCCTGTTGCTTTCTGTTTTAGGATTAAGCATTGTTTTAAATGCATTGGGTTTACTACTGAAAAGCTATATCAGCTAAATTCACTTTAACCATATGTGTTTTATGTAGAGGTTCTCTGGCCTCATTTATCGAGGGCAGCAGCACTAAACTTTACAAAATAGAGTCTCATAAACAAAATAATTTGTGTAGCCGTACCAGTTCTGCACAGGGTTGGACTTAGTCTGTGGGCTCCTCCCCCCTGCTGACCCAGGGCCACTCCCTCCCCCAGCATTTACCTAGTCACATGCTTTCTTTCTCTTTTTACTGCAGCACTCGGGCTTGGGGGGAGGTCAGGGTACAGCTCAGTCCAGTCTGACCCTGATTACAGTTGTTAAATATGTGTAACAAGTGCTACTGCTATATCAACATTTATGTATTTCAGAAACACAGAAGCTGAAATCCTTGGACAAATGTATAAGCTTAATGCTTTCAACGGTGGGCCCGGGTGCTCATGCCCCAGATGTTCTGCAAAGGGGAGTAAATCACAGATAATTGTAATAGGCAGAACACCAAAGAGTACAATCCAGGAGCCCTACGTTTAAATACAAAAACTTTATTTTATTTTATAACATGTAGCCAAGGGACATTAATCATAGGCCTATGATTAAGGGGCCCATTTACTTAGTTCGAGTGAAGGAATAGAGGAAAAATAGTTCGAATTTCGAATGTTTTTTTTGGCTACTTCGACCATCGAATGGGCTACTTCGACCTACAACCTTCGACTTCGAATCGAACGATTCAAACTAAAAATCGTTCGACTATCCGACCATTCGATAGTCGAAGTACTGTCTCTTTAAAAAATTATTCGACCCCCTAGTTCGCCACCTTATACCTACCGAGGCCAATGTTAGCCTATGGGGAAGGTCTCCTTAGGCTTCCTAACAATTTTCTGATCGAAGGAATAACCTTCGAGCAATGGATTAAAATCCTTTGAATCGTTCGTTTCGAACGATTATTCCTTCGATCATTCGATCGTAGGAATAGCGCTAAATCCTTCGACTTCGACATTCGAAGTTGAAGGATTTTACTTTGACGGCCGAATATCGAGGGTTAATCAACCCTCGATATTCGACCCTAGGTAAATCTGCCCCTAAGTGTCCATATAAGGCTTTTGTTTTTATACATCATGTAAAATAACATTTTTGTATTATTTAAACGTTGGACTCCTGGATTCTACTCTTTGGTGTTCCAGATTCAGTGTCGGACTGGGCCGGCGGGAAACTGGGAAAAAACCCGGTGGGCCCCGGCCCTCTTGGGCCACCGCCGGCCCAGTCCCGGTCCTAGATTGGCCCCCGAACGGCAATTAAAGTTGATCGGCGCTGTTGCGCATGCGCACGTTGGGCCTGACGTTCAGGCATGCGCGCATTGGGCCTGACGTTCGCGCATGCGCACTAGTTTTTGCACATGCGCACGGGGCCCCGAGGTTCACAACCCGGTGGGCCCCGACTGCGCCAGTCCGACCCTGTCCAGATTGGTGACTGCCTATGTCAACATTTACCCCAAAAGAGGTCCCTTTAATGTTGGTAACCCTGGTCAAATACTCTCTCTTCCTTACATTACATATGGTCCTTGCTCAAAGTCTCCCAGAAATGCTGTTGGTAAAATAAAGTTGCCTCTCTGGCAATACCAAGTAACCAAGTATTCTTTACTTTTTAAGCTAACGCCTGGCAGGACTACAGATGAAGCAACCATTGTTTTGGCATTATACACCACGTTTGGCTCACACTTCTCTACACACATCACCATAGCCAACATGTTACGATATTCAATTTAACTGCAATCTAATGGGGGTCATCAGGTGGCAAATTTACTAAACTTTTTCCAAAACTCAATTATGACAAAAAAATCACATTATTCCATGTATTTGTACAAATTTGAATACTTGAAATAGAAAATAGTTTAAATATAGAATGTACCCCTCCCATCAATTTTTTTTACCGTTGATAAATCTCTAAAATTTCAGTTTAGAAAACTAGAATTTGAAACTCCTTAAATTTGAATTGCCCATTAGCTGCTCTTGTCTTTATTTATCAAGGAGTGAAAACTCAGCAAAACCCACCTAAAGAAAATTCCACAAACATGTCCACATACATGCAACTTTCCCATTATTTTTTTGGCAAATTTTGTTGTGGATTTTCAGTTCACCCAGTTACCCAGTTATCTTCCGATATTGTCATTCTCTTGACTGTAAAAAAAAAACAAACAAATACACAGAAATGAACGTATACTATGCTCCATTTGCATTTAGCACAGAATGGTGCTGTATTTATTTTGCTGCATTGACAGAATGAACGGATGTGGAGAATAAATGTTTCTGAAAAGCTCGTTTGTTCAACTGAGCATACTTTTTTAATAAATACAGAAATGTATTCTGGCTGAACACTGGAATTACTTTAAAAAAATAATAGCAAGATAGCAAGTCTTAAAAAAAATAAAATGAAAATAAATATATAAAAAAAGCATATGTAAAACGATCTATTCATGACTAACAGGATATTAAAAATGCTAGGTATCAAAGTTATTTTCTATGTTTGATCTTTTAATTGAGAGGGGAACCTCCCTGTAATTTACCTTATCTGCCAACTGCCAAATTTTGCAGTCCCAATAGTAACGCATGTTTTAGTTTCACTGACAATGGCAATTTTCTAAAATACATTTTCCCTCTAACCTTTAAAGTTGACTAGCATTTTTTTTATCATGCTTTTGTTTAATTAGTTTTTTCCCTTCCTAAATTGTAATTCCTGGGCAAGCCTATAATTACATCTTTCCTTTCCCAAAACGACAGGAAGGAAACAGCCCTCTCAAGACGACGTCAATTGAGCTGTTAACTTTACTGAATTAATGCCTTTTATAGGCAGAACAAGACTTTGATTACTAAGCTACAAAAATAACGAATATCCTGTTCTTTCAATTGTCTGTTCTAATGTCAAAGGTGAAAAGGATATGCATTATGATGTCAGATTTGTTATCAAGGAGGATGCTGAGCCTTTTCTTATATGATTTAATGTTAAAAAAAAGTCAATAAATAGGTTAATTTAAAATAAGGCAGCAAAATCCTTCTCTTTGTAGTTCATCATAGTAGGATGTATGTTGTTTCCTATTACTAACATCTTTTCAGAGGAACATTAGAATGAAAAAAGTATAATAAAAGAAATAGTTTTTAAAAAAGTAATTATGTTTTTTTGTTACAATTGTACAGTTATAAGATTCTTTATCCAGAAACCCTTTATCCAGAAAGCTCGGAAATATCGGAGGCCATGTCCAAATAGGGTATATTTTAAGCAAATAATTCAAATTTTTAAAAATGTTTTTCTTTTTTTCTCTATAATAAGGTGTAGGACACATTATTTAGAAACCCTTTATCCAGAAAGCTCGGAAATATGAGAAGGCCATGTCCAAATAGGGTCTATTTTAAGCCAATAATAATGTATTTTGTTTTTTCTCTATAATAATGAATAATAATAAAACAGGGCATTTTACTTGATGGTAACTAAGCTGCATAAATCCTTATTGGTAGTGATGGGCGAATAAATTTGCCTGGCAAAATTTGTGGAGAATTTCCTCGTTTCCCCGTCAGCGAATAAAATTGTAAATCTCCCGTGAAAATTTGCTGGTAAAAATTAGCCGGCGTCAATTTCTGATTTCCACGATTTTTTTGTGAAAACCTCCTTTCACGATTTTTGAATGGAATCCTTCAAATTTCACAATTTTTGAGTGAAATCCTTCAAATTTCACGATTTTTTAGTCAAATACTTCAAATTTCACGAATTTTTAGTGAAAACCTCCAAATTTCACGATTTTTGAGTGAAATGTCTGATTTTCACGATTTTAAAGTGAAAATCTTCAAATTTCATGATTTTTGAGTGGAATCCTTCTAATTTCGTGATTTTTTTGTGAAAACGTTAGAATTTCACGATTTTTTCGAGAACTTTCAGATTTATTGGCTGCAAAACAATCCTATGTGTATTTAATGTTTAAATGTTATTTAGTAGACTTAAGATATGCTAAAACAAAAAGAACCCTTATCTGGAAAATCCGAGGTCCCTATTCTGTAAGGGTAGTTTAAAAATGTCCTCAGATTTGTAAAAAGAACATTTGTTACAAAAGCTTCAGTTTTTTATATTTAATGGCGAATGGGGCATTTCAAGGGATACTGTCCCCCAAGTTATTTCCAGGTTTGCAAAACACACGTTCCCAGGTCCGGACTGGGAATTAAAATAGGCCCTGACATTTCAGGTACACAGAGGCCCAAACAGCCCACACAGAGTCCCACCCAGCCTCTACCAGCCCACTAAATACTGACTTTCTATGGCACCTTATAGCAGCCCCTCTGGCATTTGCCAGAACCCACAGATTGCCAGTCTGGGCCTGCTCGTTCTCCATCATTGTTTCTATGGCAGGTACCTGGACCCATGGTGCTATTCATGGGCCTGGTTTGGTCTAAGCGATCACCATTAAAAAGTCTTATAAGAGTAAAATAGAGGAACAGCAAAAGTGGAAATGGAAGTTACACAAATAAAATACGCAGTCTATAGCACAATTGAATCACTATTAGGATTAGAAAACCTAATGGAGAAAATCAGTTTACAAATGAAAATGTCTCATTTCCTTACTGGTCAGAGCAGACAACAGGCAAGTGGGAAGAGCAATGGAAACCATAAGAAAATTAAATAATGTTTTGCAGTTGTAAGGTCAAGCAAACATTTGTTTCCATTGTAGGTTTCTCTTGGAAAGCCTTTGGGGCAAATAACTGTTGCAGGAAATACATGTAATATTCAAATTAGCTTTCAAAGAGGAGAACAGATATGATGAGTTATGTCATCAAGTATCTCCAACATCACTTAACAGTCTATTGTTAAGTCATAACCCATTGTCATTTCCCAAGTCATGGGAAAATAAGGATAAACCTGTAAGTCAAATGTAAACATATGGATTTTAACCTTTGCTGCAAAACGCTAATTTGAATTTAGTGGTATTTGACATCAGACGGGATATGAGGGCCTTGGGGATATGACTGTGCGAGGGACAAATGAAAGTCTAGGACTGTGGAAACGTTATATCCCAAAATGTTGATATTCAATCAGATATGCTGTTAGTCTACCCTACCCTAGAGTTTATTTATGATCACAGCTGCAATTATGGCCACTCAAAAATGGATGCAGTTGTTATGCATTTTGCCATCATTATTTCATTAAGTTATTTGCTCCTAATCATGCTCCCTAAAGTTGCAGCTATAATGCGTATATTGATGGAGGGCACCCTAGAGTTACAGTCACTTCAAAGGTGGTGGTAATTCCAAGGCCCACAGATGTCATCTGATCCTGACCCACAGAATTGAGGAAATCCCGACTCAGTTGTAATTCCTCCTCAATTACACACGAAACGTAGGTAAAAAACATGGCAAACATACAGTATATCTATAATTTCACCTTGCACTTGCTTTTGTAATTGAGCCCTATGAAGTGTCTTAGTCGAATAAACAGCATCCACAATGTAACTAAAGTGTATGAACTAGGCTGTTCTGCAAGGTTGTATACAAAGTAACAATCTTAAATAGAAACAATGGGGTTGGAGCCATGCACTCAGCTAGCCAAGTTCATCAGGTCCCGCCCCCACACTGACAAATTCACTTATCCACTTATGCCCCTGAGGAAGCCGGTAATGCGGCAAAACGCGTAGGGCAAGGCGGCATGGGTGGAGGATGGTGAGAGCAGCTCCTATCACTCCCAACGTAGACAGGCAGGTGCTCTGTATGGGACTGGAAGGGAGGGGGGGAGACCATTACGGCCGGTTACTTACCTGACCATCATGTATGGTACCATTTAAGCCTAACTTTTTGATTCAAATGAAGCTCCTTCCATCTGTCCACCATTGCGGTGTTTTAATTGTGTGTTTTATGGACATGGTCCAGCACTGTGTAACTATATACAGTGAATTTGTCAGTGCGGTGGTGGGGTGTCATGGGGTTCACGCTTGATTCGTCTATATAATTTTAAATGGTATTATTAAAAGTTACATTTTAGAAAGCTTTGTCAATGCACTAGACTGTAGCAGGTGTTCTGAACTGGGTTGCTGGGGGGCGGGACCTGATGTACATGGCTAGCTGAGTGCACGGCTCCAACCCCATTGTTTCTATTTAAAATTGTCCCTATGAAGTGTCTACCAGAACATAAAGGGCCAAGAAGGCACTGCCTAGAAACTAGAAGGGGAAAAGGGTGCTTCATGCTTTGTTTTATATACAGTATCTTCTGTAGGTTAGGTTCCGGTACAAAGAAGCATTGTGTATGTGCCTGGATGTATCGGAACCAAAGCTAGGAACAGTGGATAAGCCAGCTCTGACTCATTGCTGCTTGTCTTCAGTAGGACAATTGACAGCTTTGTGCTAATGGGCTGGAAATGGAAATCCTTTTAGTATCTTCCATCACAACATCACCCAGCAGGGCATTCCCCAATCTTATCTTTACCTTGTTTTCAAATTAAACCTAGCCATACACGGGCAGAGTTATCTGCAGACTCAGACCCTTCAGATTCAGTTAACAGTTTATGTGCCAGTTTATGGGATGCACCGAATCCAGGATTCGGTTCGGGATTCGGGCAAGATTTGGCCTTTTTCAGCAGGATTCGGATCCGATTTTTCAGCAGGATTCGGATCCAAATCCGATTCGAAGCCGAATCCAAATGCTGATTTGTATATGCAAATTAAGGGGAGGGCAGGATTTCACGTGACTCTTTGTTATAAAACATGGAAGTAAATACATTTTTTCCACTTTTTCCTTCCCTGTCCCTAATTTGCATATGCAAACTAGGATTCGGATTCAGTTCAGGATTCGGCCAAATCTTCCAAGATGGATTCGGGGATTCGGCTGAATCCAAAATAGTGGATTCGGTGCATCCCTACAATAAACTACCCTACAAAAATAATATCTGGGCAAGGACTTCATTGACTTGTTGATGTGTTCCTTTCCTGATGACCTGCATTGGCCTCTGTAATTATCCAATCATTGCCAAACAAACAAATCTATGACCTTCTTAACACTAAGGTAAAGTGGGGTAGTAGGGTAAAGTTTTTGGCTAGCAAAAGCAAAAAAAAGTTTACATAGGTAAACAAAGAAAGAATCAAAAGCTGAGTGATTCTCAAAGACATTTCTGGGCTCGTCAAAAAATCGAATTTGTGAGGTTTAAGAGTTTTCTCTGCTTCTAATAAACTCCCTCAATTTTAAAAAAAAAAACTTGAATGTTTGCTTCTTTTAATCCTAATATAAAAACGTGATTGAATAAAATCGTGGAATAAAACTCCAAAACCTTGAACTTGTGAATCTACATGCTCAAAAAAACCCTAATAAATCTCAAATGTAAAAAATGACTTGAATTTTTTCTAGGACAACTCCCATTGATTTTGACATGGACTTGCAAGTTTTTAGATGCCGAAGTTTTGCATTCAAGTTTTTTTGTGCTTTATAAATACCAAAAATATAATTTGAATTTGTGGGTTTTTGTGTAAAACAATTCAAATTCTGGTAAAAATTTGAGTTCAAATGTTGATAAATTAAAAACAAAGTGCTTAGGACTGTAGTCTTAATATAAGATAAATCCTAGCCTCAGTGGTGAAATGTAAAAAGCCACCATAGCTGTACTGATGTATTTAAAGGTACTATTTTAAGGCTAGCCCTGTTTTAGAAGTTTGGAAAACTATAACATTTATGGGCCGATTCACTCAGCTCGAGTGAAGGGTTCGAATGAAAAATACTTCGAATTTCGAAGTATTTTTTGGGTACTTCGACCATCGAATGGGCTACTTCGACCTTCGACTACGACCTTCGACTTCGATTCGAACGATTAGAAGTAAAAATCGTTCGACTATTCGACCATTCGATAGTCGAAGTACTTGCCCTTTAAAAAAACCTTCGACCCCCTACTTCGGCAGATAAAACCTACCGAAGTCAATGTTAGCCTATGGGGAAGGTCCCCATAGGCTTGCTAACCTTTTTTTGATCGAAGGATTTTCCTTCGATCGTTTGGTTAAAATCCTTCGAATCGTTCGATTCGAAGGATTTAATCGTTCGATCGAACGGAAAATCCTTCGATCGTACGATCGCAGGATTTGCGCTAAATCCTTCGACTTCGATATTCGAAGTCGAAGGATTTCAATTCGAGGGTCGAATTTCGAAGTATTTTTAACTTCGAAATTCGACCCTAAGTGAATCTGCCCCTTATTGTTACAGTGTCCCAAACGTCTAAAGCCGTGCTAGCCTTAAAATAGTACCTTTAACTACAGCAGTTTGCTATATAAAGGACAGTTCTGGCCGAGCGCCTACACTCAAGAATGTTAAAGTGTAAACATAAAAAAGGATTTTTTAAGCATTAAACTTTCTTCATATAAATTGTAGTCGTTCATTTTCAAATATACCATTGGACATAAAGCAATTAATCTTAACGCTTTACTGTTTCTTTAACCCTGAACCCTTGTCCACATCAGTATGGATTTATATGCATGAGTCTTATGGTAAATGACAGTTAAAAGAAGAAAAGAAAAAGACAGTAGAAATCTTGATCTCAGCAATCTGGTGGATTGTCTTTGGCAGGCATAAGCATTAGCCTTCCTGCTCTCTCA
Source organism: Xenopus petersii (assembly GCA_038501925.1). Taxonomy (NCBI): domain Eukaryota; kingdom Metazoa; phylum Chordata; class Amphibia; order Anura; family Pipidae; genus Xenopus; species Xenopus petersii. The sequence continues at coordinate 179,845,222 of CM076674.1, read as the reverse complement.
CGTTTAATTAAACTATACATTGACATAAATACTCTACTTTATCATATCATTTCCCTGTTTTGCTGTCACTGTCTTGACGTTTCTTCCATCTGACGGACCTTATCAGCTTTCCCGCTTTTACAATTAATATGCATTGCACGACCAGCTTGTATGGGAAAGGTCTCCTCTATGCAGATTCTTCTCCTGGTGGTCAGGTTGGGTTTCTGTACATCTGCAGGAGAAAATACATTTTTTTCCAGTGGTTCACTTGAAGGTGAGAGATTGTGACAGCTTCAATAGTTCAGTGTTTGCTTAGTGTCAAAACCCCTCTTTTCTTTACATTACTACTCAATAGCATAATCATTTTTTCAAGAGACATTTGCTTTTTTAAACCTTTTCATATTTCTCATCCCTCTCATAATTGTAGAACCCACCCATTAATTAATTAATAAATGCTTACCCCCCGCACATCTCTGCGTCTTTTTTTGGGTTCTTGTTCTCTCTCCAGAGCTCCTTGTAGGAGCTCGTTGTTTGTTTTTCCCACGGGTGTAGCACGGGGCTGTTGTGGAACGTCCCAGAGACGGAGTTTTTGGCCTCTGTATCGGCCTTTTCTCCGACAGCAGGGCCTCTTGTTTGCGGGCAGAGGTAAGGTAAGCTGTGGTCTCCCTGTTTTTCCCCAGGCTTATCCGGCCCACGATGGCGTCCGGCGGCACGTAGGTTCCCGCAGCATGCGGAACTTACTGGGGGAACAGGGGGGATGGCGGCAGTTAGGGCACTTGCTAAGCGCATCATTTCCCTCCGGGAGGGAGGGACGGACTCGGAACGTCCGCTTCCTTAGACGCCGCCGGATCTATGCGGGTCACAGTGGTTTCTTCCGGCCAGGTGGGATCAGACGCAGCGCTGTCCCTTCCCTCCGGTTGGGCGTTTTCTATATGTGATGCTGGGATTGGATCCCCGCTCCGGGGGCAGAGTCGACCAGACCTTTTTAGGGGAAACAGGAAGCAGGGACTGCTGTAACCTACAGTCTGGTGAACTAGGATGCTGCTCCTGCTTAAGAATTGCTGTCTCCTGGTAGGTAGGGGAACAATCGTCAGGGGACTGGGCTAGGAGCCTGTTTATGCATTCAGAGTGCATTTTGCCTTTTTTCTTTTTTGGCAGGTTGCCCAGTTCCTGACTTGTTCCAGCCGCCATCCCCAGTAAGTCTACACCCCTGGTTGAGGTAAAAAAAAAAAAAAAATATATATATAGGGATCTACATTCCTAGAGAATGACAGACGTCTAAGGGGGGATGCTTGTAAGCAGTTCCTAAGACTTTAATACCCTTTTCTTTCTCTCTGTTTTATATTATGGCAGTGCTATGAGGCCTTCCAGATCCAGAGAAAGATCCAAAGAACAATCTATCCCCAGAGAGGAGAATGTTCAGGCTACACAAGCTCAATGCTTGGGGTGCTCGGAGACACCTCTTCCGGATAAAAAATTATGCCAAGCATGCCTGAATGCTGCGGCAGGGCAGTCGGCCAGTGCCAACACAGATATCCTCGCCTGGATTAAGGAGACTGTGGCTAAGGAAGTGCAGGCGGCATCCAAGGATTTAAGAGGGACCCGTGGGGTCTCTATGGTGCCGGAAGAGGAAGGGGAGTTAGGCGCTAGTTCTGTACTGGAGTCAGATACTGAGCAAGAGGAGGAGGCTCAGCTTTCTACCTTTGATTTTGCTCTTGTACAGCCTTTGATAAGAGCAGTAAGATCTTCCCTAGCTCTGCAGCAAGAGGAGCAGGCAACCACTTCCTCCTTTCTTCCGAAGGCTAAAAGCCCCGCACTATTCTTTCCTCTACATCAGGAGGTGTTGGATTTGGTCAAAACCGAATGGGAATCGGTGTCCAAAAGGAGTTCTACTCAATCGCGGTTCAATAAGCTTTATCCATTTAGAGAGGAAGAGATTAAGGACATTTCTACTCTCCCTAAGGTGGATGCTCCAGTTCTTAATCTGTCTAAAAATACAGTGTTGCCCATAGAGGACCAAGCAACATTGAAGGATTCTATGGACAGACGTCTTGAAACAGATTTAAAGAGAGCTTTCTTAGTGGCAGGGGAGTCCCTTAAACCAGCCATGGCAAGTTTATCAGTAGTCAAGGCATTGGAAGTCTGGCTGACAAACATAGAATCGGCTCTGAGAGAGGGTCGTGAGAGGACCGAAATCATAGATGGCCTGAAGGAACTTAAGCTGGGTTCATCATTTCTTATGAATGCCCTTGTCAATCAGATTCATCTTGCTTCAAGATCTTTAGCTTTGTCCGTCTCGGCTAGACGAGCTCTGTGGCTCAGATCCTGGGAAGCTGATGCAGCCTCCAAATTTGCCCTGTGTTCCTTACCCTTCCAGGGTCAGACTTTGTTCGGGAAAAAATTGGAAGACCTGATCTCAAAAGCCTCAGGTGGTAAGAGTCAGCTGATGCCTCAGAAAAGAAAGAGAAGATATCCCAGTAAACAGTCAGCCAGAGGCAGAGGCTCGTTTAGATCTAGATCTCCTCCATATGATCAGCGGAATTTTCGTTCCAGAAACGATAATTCAAGATCAGGCAACTGGAGAGGGGGACAATCAGGATTTTTTAGGGGTACAAGAGGCAAGCCCTCTAGTAATCCCAGAAAGCAGTTCTGAAGGTGGTGCTCCCCAGGGGCAAACAGTAGGGACAAGATTGACACTGTTTCAAGCCGCCTGGGAAAAGTCGATAGAAGACAAGTGGATCCTGAGCATCATTCGAGAGGGTTACCGGTTGGAGTTCAAATATTTACCTCTACCATCTTTTCGACCATCACCCCTGCCTTTGTGTCCAATAAAAAGAAGGGCGCTTCAGGCATGTCTATCAAACTTGAGGACGCAAGGGGTTATCGCTCAGGTTCCAAGAGAAGAATGGGGTCAAGGGAATTATTCAACCTTTTTCATAGTACGGAAACAGTCAGGCGCCTGGCGTCCAATACTGGATCTAAACAGCGTCAATCAAGCCTTAAGAGTCCAGAGGTTCCGAATAGAATCCATAGATTCAGTCAGAGGAGCAATTGCACCAGGAGATTGGATGTGCTCCCTGGACATCAGAGACACTTATCATCATGTTCCCATCTGCAAGAGAGATCAAAGATTCCTCAGATTCAAGGTAAACAAGTGTCATTTTCAATTCAGGTGCCTACCCTTCGGCCTCTCCACAGCCCCGAGGGTATTCTCGAAGGTCATGGTCACTCTCATAGCTCAACTGCGCTGGCAGGGCCTCAGGGTGTTCCATTACTTGGACGATCTCATAATTCTAGCCTCCACCCAATCTCAAGCTGCCAGGCACAGAGACAGGGTGATGGATTTTCTCAAGTCTCATGGATGGACCCTGAATTTACAGAAAAGTCAATTGCAACCAGCCCAGATTATAAAATACCTGGGAGCAATTCTAGACTCCAGAGAGGGGATAATCTCCTTGTCCAAAGAAAGACAGGAAACCCTCAGGAAGGAAGTCAAATCCATTATTGGGTGCCAAAGGGTATCGGCAAGTACATGCCTAAGAATTTTGGGGATGATGTCTTCCACCATCGGCTTGGTTCCCTGTTCCCATTGGAGAATGAGGCAACTTCAGCACCTGTTCATCCAACAATGGGACGGCTGGAACAAGGAACAACCTATAGAGATATTTCCCTGGGTAGTCCCAGAATTACACTGGTGGCTGGTTCCCCAGCATCTGTCACGAGGATCCGAGTTGTTCCCAAACGCCTGGATTACAGTAACCACAGAAGCCTCTGGCAAAGGATGGGGGGCTCAGTTAGAAGCCCAGGTAGCTCAAGGTTCATGGCCAAAACATTGGTCAGGAAATCCATCAAATGTCTTAGAACTAAGGGCCATTCATCAAGCCTGCTTACATTTCCAGGAGCAGCTCAGAGGCTCAAGACTAAAGATAAGAAGCGACAATATGACAGCCATGTCTTACATCAGAAGACAAGGGGGAACAAGGAGTTCTCTTCTCCTAGCAGAGGTAGAACCAATTTTTCAATGGGCAGAGGCAACACTGATAGATTTCACGGCTGTATATCTCCCAGGAAAACTGAACAAGGCCGCAGATTTCCTCAGCAGGTATGCAGTTGGGAGACACAATTGGAGTCTGAATCAGGGGATTTTCCAGACTCTAGTTCGGATTTGGGGGCAACCGGTCATAGACCTCATGGCTTCTTCCAGCAACTCCAAATGTCCCCTCTTCTACTCAAGGGAACAGGATCCAAGGGCACTAGCAGTGGATGCTCTGTCCCAGAAATGGAATCACCGTTTATGCTACATCTTTCCTCCTCTTCCTCTGATTCCGACAGTAATTCAGAAGATCAAGCAGGACCAAGCAGAGGTAGTATGCATTGCCCCATCTTGGCCGAGGAGACCTTGGTTCACGGACCTGGTACAGCTCTCAACAGATCGACCATGGAAACTCCCGATCTCGGGAGATCTGCTAGTCCAGGGACCTTTTGTACATCCAGATCCGGGTTCGCTGGCACTCATGGCTTGGCGATTGAGCGGCAGACCTTAGAGTCTCAGGGACTCTCCCAGAATGTCATCCAAACTCTATTAAGATCTAGAAAGACTTCAACAAATTCTCTATATTCAAGAATTTGGGACACTTTTTCGAAAAGTCGAAGGACATCTCAAGCCTTGCCGATTTCAATCTCCGAGGTCTTAGAATTTCTACAGACAGGGATAGAAAAGAATCTATCTGTCAGTACTCTGAGAACTCAGGTATCAGCAATTTCAGCAGTTTCAGGAGTGAAATGGTCACAACATCCTCTGGTTTCTCGATTTTTTAAGGCAGCCATCAGAATCTTGCCTGCTAGAAGACCAACATGCCCTTCTTGGGATCTCCCAAGAGTTCTCAAAATGCTGAGCGCTCCTCCTTTTGATGCAATGGATTCTCTCTCACTATGGCTATTGAAGGTTAAGTCAGTCTTTCTGGTGGCCATTACGTCAGCAAAGAGAGTGGGAGAATTACAGGCCCTCAGTTTCTCCCAAGATAGCCCTACATTCTTACCAGATCGGGTAGTTTTAAGGTTCATTCCAGACTTCAAACCCAAGGTGGTCTCACCTTTCCATCTCAGGTATGAGCTGGTCTTACCAGCCTTCCCGGAGGAAGCAAATTCACCAGATCTGCAAGCTTTAGATGTGGCAGAGAATATTAGAATATACTGCGAAAGGACCATCCCCATCAGAAGGTCGGACAGACTTTTTATTATCCCGGCTGGTTCTAGGAAAGGAAATTCAGCCTCATCAAGATCAATTTCCCAGTGGATAAGGTGGATAATTAGAAGAGCATATTCCTCCACTGACCTTCCAGAACCATCGGAACTAAGGGCTCACTCAACCAGGGGACAAGCAGCCTCATGGGCGGCAGAAGCAGGGGTTCCCTTGGAGGTGATCTGCTGAGCAGCATCTTGGTCTACTCCATGCACCTTCATCTCTCACTATAAACTGGATGTGAGATCCTCAGAATATTCTCTTTTTGGATCTAAAGTCCTTAAAACCGCTTCCAAGAGGAATTAAATATTTTTGCAGCAAATTGTCTGAGTATCTTATTTTCTCTCCCACCCTGGAACATTGAACTTGCTACGTCCCAGAACGTATTTACATGGAGAGGACTGGGAAAAAGGGAAAATTCTATCATACTTACGGTAATTTTCCTTTTCCGGTCCTTTCCATGTCAAGGTTTTCCCTACCCGGGAAGGAGGTGTTCTGAACTTATTACTAGACGCCGAGATGTGCGGGGGGTAAGCATTTATTAATTAATGGGTGGGTTCTACAATTAGGAGAGGGAGGGGCCTATCCCAGAACGTATTGACATGGAGAGGACCGGAAAAGGAAAATTACGGTAAGTATGATAGAATTTTCCCTTTCAATGATTATTCAGCAAGTTCAGTTGCTCTAGATTTTCTTCTACTAGATATACCATGACCTGGACATATGAAAACCTTCAAGGACAATGTGACCATCCAGTATATACCTATAGATGACTGAATTATGGATGTCATTTGACCTGAGGCAGGATGTATGTGTCCATTGCTGATAAACTCTTGCACAGACCAGTAGAATCCTTAAACCTACAGAATTTTCTATTTTAAGCAGTAGTATCCAATAAACAGTAAAAATAATAATGACTAAAAACTCACACATAGGAGCACATTTGCTTACCTGCAGATTTTCACTTTGGAAAGCCCTGCCATACTTCTCATAACTAGGTCAGATATTATTTTGTGAGAAATACGCATATTCATTAAAATACAAAATATTAGGAAAAAGAACGTTGATGTACTTTCATCAGCGATATTTCGTTGGCGCGAAAATTTCCTCCAGAGAAACATCCTTCCTCCCATTTATTAGTTATGTTGGTGAAATTACAGGAAGTGGTCACTTTTTAGTAATAATGTCCAAGGAAGCAAAATGAAGGCAGAGATCCTCTATTCCTATTCCATTGTCCTAGGCCATGAGCCCACCATAATAGTGATGGGCGAATTTGGGGCATTTTGCTTTACCAAAAAATTTGCGAATTTCCCGCGAAATTCGCGAAACAGCAAAAAATTCACGATTCGCTGGCGAAAATGCCGTAAAAAATTTCTCGCCAGTTTTGCGAATTTATTCACCGGCGGCGAATCGCGGAAATTCACCGCAAATTTGTGCTTGGCGAATAAATTCGCCCATCACTACACCCTAAAACAATTATGGCATGAGCTTCAAATGTTAAAAAAAGTGTAAATAAGATATTTTTAACAGTTACAACTTAATCCCACTTTAAATATGACAAAATGACAGCATTTAGAGTCGTGTTTATTACTTTTTAGGACTACAGGATATGATGTCACTGACTATAATGTTGAAGATGAAGTTTCATTGTATTATTTCAACCAGTCAGAACCTGGCAAAATAGATTTTGGTGAATAGGATAACCCATTGAAATTTTCACACTTTGATAAATAAGCAGATTTACGATCGTTCACCTGATCAAAAATTTGACTGACGAAACACAGAGAACGTTCTCCAGTGATAAGGTATTTCGCTAGCAAAGTGAAGCGACTTTTAGTAAATAGGCATTGTTGCTGTAAATTGTCTTTTTAGTGAAAGTTCATCAAAAAACACAATTTGCTCTTCAGTAAATGTATCAATACATTGCTTGGTCAATGGTTGGACACCTCTGATTTGAATACTGTAATTAATGATGCCTATGATTAAAGGTGTTGTACATGAAATGAGTCAGGCCCTGTGTTCCAATGGTCTGGGATACGTTATCTGGAAACCTGTTATCCAGAAAGCTCAGAATTATGGGAAGTCCATCTCCCATTGACTCCATTTTATCAAAATAATTCATTATGCTCTGTAATAATAAAACAGTAGCTTGTACTTGATCCAGACGAAGATAAAATTTATCCTTATTGGAGGTAAAACCAGCGTATTGTGTTTATTTCATGTTTAAATGATTTCTACTAGACTTAAGGTATGAAGATCAACATTACAGAAAGATTCATTATACAGAAATCCCCAGGCCCTGAGCATTCTGGAAAACAAGTCCCATACTTGTATAATAAAGCCTTCATTCTGGAGTATCACTTTCCCCCCATTTTTCAATACAAACATATTTACCAAGGGCAACACAGAAGGTTTATTCATCGCCACATCTACCCATCCATCTACTGCAAGTATCATCTACCATGTTTCTGGCTCAGCCATTAATCCATTCACCTATTATTTACAAACTAAATAAAAAAAAAACAACGTATTTCATACAAAAACATTAATAACTTTGCAGATAACCATGAAGACCCTGGTGGTTTCTTGCCAGCAACATGTCAACGTTTGTTGTGCAGTACAGCTGGTGTCTGACCCGATGGCCTTTGGAAGATAACGTGATAATACATTGTGATTGTGGTCTTTGTCCCTTCTGCATTTCCCCTTAAGTAATTTGATTCAGCATAAAGGTCTCTCAGGGAAAAGGAAAAAATGACTGCTATGAACCCATTATACAAGTACAGAAACAACTGCTTTACACGATATGTTCAGTGAATACGTTTTAACCTGCTAGAACAGAAGCTGAAGGAAATTTGGTTTGATAATCAAAATTTCACAGGTTAGAATACAACAGTAAAGGAAAAACAATGAAAGTCAAATATTTTGACGTGACTGGAAGTACATGCTTTTGCTTTTGTTGTTTTTTTACTTAATTAACAATCCTTTAAAACATCTTAATGCTTCTTACCAAGGCACTTACTTCCAAATAAAGATATAAACATTTACAAGACACAATGGCTTGTTTAAATAGAGTAACTGTTTAGCGCATGAAGTCATAACAGGTCACCATTTTGTATCTTGCCCCAGCAAGCTTCTCAAGCTTCTGGAGTAAATGGATTGTGCTTTCTATCAAAATACAGCACTGTCCACATTCATCAGAGCTCTATACATAAGAGGCGAGCTGGCTTAGGCTCCTACTTGTCCTTTAATTTGAGCATCATCCAGGCACACAAGTTGGGTCGGTGAAGCCCTCCAGTTGTCCTTTATCTTGATCATCATTCAGACACACAATGCTGTAGCCATTGCCTGCCCTAATGCAGGTGGTAAGGACAGAGCTTCTTTTTGCATGTATACCCTGGACACCAGTATTTCTGAATGAGCACTAAGGAATGTATTCTTGCACCCCTGGACATTTCTAAATAATGCCCCATGTGAACTTAAAGAAGTTATTTAGGATAAGTAAAACAAAATTTTCTAACATTCGCTGTCAGTGTTTCAAATGAGGGGCGGGCATGTGCTAACGGTCCCTGACAGGTAGGAGAGGTATAACCAATCGCAGACCTAGTAACACAAGGAAAGACAGGCTTCAGTTCCCTATCTGGTCTGTCTAGCTATTGATTGGTTCCTGATTGGTGTGCTGAGTGTTGCAGGCTCCCCTGCACAGCCTGGGAAATGAGGCAGCAGGAAATGGAACAGATTAGTAGGGTAGTACAAGTGGTAGTAATGGGACTAGTAGGATTTTTGAAGACATTTTCAATAAATCAATCTGAAGCCCACATTTTTTCAGCACGTTCCTTCCATATCTAATGATATGCTCACTGGCAGAAACAGAAACAGCACCAGTGTTCAGTCCATCAGGCACAAGCAAGTCAGTAACGTGTACATGTAAACTTGCAAAGGGAGTCCTAGAACTAACACACCTCCTAAATAGCTTGTAAATGTTGTGCTTTGCACACAGGTGTTTCCATGCATTTTATGGACATGGGCACAGCACTACATAAATACTGTTAAAGAACTTGAACAGTGCCAAAACTAGGCAGGCTCTATGTGTGGGTTCCAACTCATTACAGCCTCCCTTCATCAGAACATGATTTCATCCTTTAAATGCCAGGAATTCTGCTAAAGAGTTAGAAAAGGGCATTACTACTGCCACTCAGCACTCATAAGAACAGAGTATATCAAATGATCTGGCAAAAACAGATGACTATCAGGAAGAGACTCATAAAGCTTGCCCAGCAATGGAACTATTCCTGGTACCCCCCATGTAGAGCATCAAGGAAGCACCCATATGAATAAAGAGAAATAAAACAAATGCATCAGATTCTAAGAATTTATTTGTTTTAAATCAAATTCATATAAAAATTGATATATATTAACCCGCACTGGACTGGGCTGGAAGGACACCAGAGAAAAAGCTCAGTAGGGCACGGCCTTCATAGGCCCACCAACCCAGACCTGCTACCTGCCTGAGACCTGACTGCTTACTGACTGCTGGGCCCTGATTGTGGCTGCAAGGAGATAAGGTAAGTGATGTGGGGGTGCAGCAGAGGGGGTCACAGCCCAGTCTGACACTGACCCTGCGGTAGATCCCCATCACTTATAGCTGTCCTATGTGCTTCCATTTGTAAGTTAAAACTGCTACTCAGTGTGTTTTTTATATTTTAAGTCATCATTTGAATCCCAATGAATAATACAGGTCTTGTCATTTTGCATCACGCTATGTGATAAGTGTGTTTAGACATGAGTAGACACCATCCTGCACCTGGTGGTAACTCTATGGTTCTCAAAGCACAAAGTAACTCTATGGTTCTCAAACACTACTTTGAATGCATGCTACGGCACTACCCCCTTCTGAAAATTCAAGATGCAGCTTGCACTCGATTTGCATCAGAGCCCAAAGGGCAACTGCACCCATTTTCATTAATCATGGTGGATACAACTTGGTGGAGAGCAACCATAATTTAACTTGAGTTATGGGAATAATGCTGCATTAAAATGGTGATTGTGTTCCATATTGTGCTTTTTACACAGCACTTGCATTTGTAAATGACCCCTAAAGTGTCCTATTCATAAAACGGCAGTGTAGGAACCTTCAATGTACAGCACCAAGCTGGCAGGCTAACCTTTCAAAGCATTTCTCAATTCATCTTAGTTATACCTTCCATAGAGGACAAACAGCTTGGAATATAACAGGCCACAGCTTTCATGAAACAGAAAATGTCATACAATAAATATTAATATTAGCATAAACATACATAAGCATACATAGGAAAACTGTAGAGCCCTAATATGGCCACCTGCTATGCTGTCCACCTCCAGCAAGAGCAATAGGTGGGCAAGAGGGAGCAGGTGTCACGATCGCCGCCCGGAGCAAACCCAGGAGCTCCGGGCGGCGCGTCCTCTTCCGCCGGCGTCGCTCCCAAAATGGCGGCGCCCATGGCCGCCACGTGGGTAAGCGGCGCCGGCGCGATGACGTCAGTGCGCCGACGTCGGCGCAAGGACGTCAATGACGTCACTAAGGCGCCAAAATTCAAATAAAAAGCCAGTTCTGATGCTAGAATGCGCCCAAGTATAGGATCTTGTTCCTGCATTGATTCCTGGGTTTCCTGTGGCCTGTTCCTATTATCCCTGTGGTTATTCCTGTTGATCTCTAATTGCTGACCCCCTGCCTGGACTTTGGACTTTGATTATATTCTGCCTGCCTTGTGACTTACTGCCTGAACTCGTTTACCCTTTCTGCTTATCCCTGGATACCACGATCCTGATCCTTCCTGAGGGGCTTCCTCCTAGATCCGGACTTCTCCCCAGAGGGGGCTCCCGGCTCCCTGACATTATACTTGGGCCATGGATCCCACTGAGGAAGCTCAGCCAGATTTCGGCAGGGCCTTTCGGGGCCTGCATTCCCGCATGGAGGCATATGAAGCTCGGCAGAATTACGTGGGACACACGCTGGAGGCGATCCTGGAAAAGCTCTCCTTGTTGACACCAGCGCCCCTCCTGCCGGCACCTCCTCCGCAAGCGGCTGCTGCCATGGCTACCCACCCCTCCACTTCTGGTCCACATATTCCTGCTCCGCCTCTCTACGATGGCGATCCTCAAGCCTGTCGAGGATTCGTGAATCAGTGCCAGATTCGCTTTGCCCTGCACCCCACTGAATTTGACTCTGAACGTGCCAAGGTGGGGTTCGTGATTACTCGTCTGGCAGGGAAGGCTCTCGAGTGGGCATCTCCACACTGGGAGAAGCAGTCCCCACTGATGGATGACGCAGAAGCATTTCTCAAAGAATTCCGGATCGTCTTCGATGCTCCCGGCCGGGTGACATCCGCTGCTTCCCGTCTGTTCCAAATCCGCCAAGGGAGTCGCAGTGTAGCAGAGTATGCTATCGAATTTCGTACACTTGCTGCTGAGACTCGTTGGAACAACGACGCATACCATACTGCATTTTATAATGGTCTCTCCCTCCGCATCAAAGATGACCTGGTCTCCCGTGAATTACCCACGCAACTTGAGGACCTCATCGCCTTAGCAGTCAAGGTGGACACTCTTCTGAGAGAGCATCAAAGCCTGAGAGATCGTGTCAGGAAGTTTCAACCCATATTGGCACCCCGCTTCCAGAGGCCTCTCCTGCAGGCTCCCGTCACCCCGCCTGACCGAGCATTCATTTCTCTCCAGGAGGAACCCATGCAAGTGGGAAGAACTCGCCTCACTGAACAAGAGAGACTCCGTAGACGGATGTCAGGCCTGTGTCTGTATTGTGGCGGACATTCCCACTTCGCCAATGCCTGTCCTGCAAAGGCTAAGAGTTTTGTACCCCGAGGTATGTCTATGGTAACTCATGTAGGGGGCACTACTCAAAAGTCTCGTGATAAGTCTCAGGAGAAGACCCTAGAAAACTCACACAGGTTTCTCCTTCCCTTCCAGATTCGTCTGACTGATAAGACCATCTCCGGGAATGCTTTCATTGATTCCGGTGCTGGGGGTAACTTCATAGACGCTCTCTTTGCTAAGCACATGGGAATTCCCTTATTCCCTTTGCCTTCTCCCATGCGGATCGTCGCCATAGATGATAAACCCCTGGAGTCTGTAATCACGATGACCACTGGCGAACTACCCGTGCAGGTTGGGACCCTGCATAGAGAGAGACTTTCGTTTCTTATTATCTCTTGTCCCGCTGTTCCAGTTGTTTTGGGTCTCCCCTGGCTGCGCCTGCACAATCCCACCATAGACTGGTCCGCAGGGCAGGTTTCTCGTTGGAGCCCATTCTGCCAACAGCATTGCCTTCCTGCAAAACCCCTCAAGAAGGTAACTATCTCCTCAACCGAGTTAAAATCTCTTCCCTCCTGTTATAAGGAATTCTCCGATGTGTTCTGTAAAAAGTCTGCGGAATTCCTTCCTCCACATCGTTCCTACGACTGTCCTGTCGAACTCCTGCCAGGAGCCATGCCCCCTAGAGGTCGCACTTACCCTCTCTCTCCTGCAGAGACTACCGCAATGAAGGAATACATCCAAGAAAATCTCCAGCGGGGGTTTATCCGCCCTTCTAACTCTCCTGCAGGGGCTGGGTTCTTCTTCGTGGAGAAGAAGGACGGAGGCCTTCGGCCATGTATAGACTACCGGGGCCTGAATAAAATCACTGTAAAAAACAGGTACCCATTGCCCTTGATTGCAGAGCTCTTCGACCAGCTGAAGGGGGCGAAGATTTTCTCTAAGTTGGATCTCCGGGGGGCGTACAACCTCATTCGCATCCGTGAGGGTGACGAATGGAAGACGGCTTTCAACACTCGTGACGGGCACTATGAATATCTCGTTATGCCCTTCGGCCTATGCAATGCCCCTGCCGTCTTCCAGGAGTTTGTTAATGATGTGTTCCGAGATCTCCTAGGAAGGTTCGTAGTAGTATATTTGGACGACATCCTGATCTTCTCCAAGGACCTTGAAAGTCATCGCTCCCAGGTGAAGGAGGTACTCTCTCGTCTGAGGAAGAACTCTCTCTTCGCCAAGTTGGAGAAGTGTGTCTTCGAGGTATCCAAGATCCCCTTCCTAGGGTACATTATCTCTCCAGAGGGATTTGAGATGGACCCCGTGAAAGTGTCGGCCATCCAGGAGTGGCCTCTCCCACTGAGTACCAAGGCAATCCAGAGATTCATCGGATTTGCTAATTATTATCGACAGTTTATCCGGGGGTTCTCTTCCCGTATTGCACCTATCCTGGCCCTCATCCGGAAAGGGGGTAAACCCAGCTTGTGGCCCCCATCTGCCATTGAAGCTTTTCAGTCCTTGAAAGAGGCCTTCACATCCGCTTCTGTCCTCCGACACCCCAATCCTGAACTACCCTTCTGCATCGAAGTTGATGCTTCTGAAGTCGGAGCCGGAGCCATCTTGTCTCAGAGACATCCCGCTGATGGGAAGTTGCACCCCTGTGCTTATTTCTCCAAGAAGTTCTCGTCCGCAGAACAGAACTACGATGTCGGGAACCGAGAACTCTTGGCTGTTAAACTTGCCCTTGAAGAGTGGCGTCACCTCTTGGAGGGTTCTCTGATACCTGTTCAGATTTACACCGACCATAAGAATCTCGAGTTCATCCAGTCCCTCAAGAGGTTAAACCCCAGACAGGCAAGGTGGGCTCTCTTCTTCTCTCGATTTAATTTTATCTTGACTTATCGCCCAGGCTCCAAGAATCGGAAGGCCGATGCCTTGTCTCGTAGCTTCACTCCGGTGGACCGTTCTCCTGAAAGACAAGAGCCAATCATCCCTTCAGTCAAGATTATTGCCTCCCTGTATCCACAGTTTGCCGACCAAATCCTGGCTGGTCAGTCTTCTGCTCCTTCAGATACTCCCATTGGGATGGCATTTGTTCCTCCTGAGCTGCGTCTGCCTATCCTGCAACAGACCCATTGCTCCAGGCAGGCCGGACACCCTGGCCCAGCTAAGACTCTTGAACTCTTACGACGCCTGGTCTGGTGGCCTGATATCCGCAAGGATGTGAAGGACTTTGTTGCTGCTTGTAATGTTTGTGCCACGTCCAAGTCAAGTCACTCCCGCCCCAGTGGGTTACTACTGCCTTTGCCAGTTCCTTCCCGTCCTTGGACCCACCTGTCCATGGATTTCATTGTCGAACTTCCTCCCTCCTGTGGGAACACTGTGATCTGGGTTGTCATTGATCGCTTCTCCAAAATGGCCCATTTCATCCCTCTGAAGAAGTTGCCCTCTGCGGTGGAGTTGTCCCAGCTATTTATCCAGTACATCTTCCGCCTGCATGGTTTCCCGGTGGAGATCGTCTCCGATAGAGGCACCCAGTTTACTGCCAAGTTCTGGCGTTCCTTATGCAAAGACCTGGGAATTGTTCTTCAGTTTTCATCTGCATACCACCCGCAGACGAATGGGGCAGCTGAACGTGTCAACCAAGCCCTGGAACAGTTCCTGAGGAACCACGTATCCCTCTGCCAGGATGACTGGTCTGATCTCCTCCCATGGGCGGAATTCGCTCATAATAATGCTTGTCATTCATCTACAGGAAGGTCTCCGTTCATGTCGGTATATGGTCAGCATCCTCAAGCTTTTCCCCAAGACTTTGTGCTATCTGACGTCCCGGCTGCTGACGATGCCGCAGCCCATATGTCTGCTATTTGGGCTGCTACCAAGTTGAACCTAGAGAAGAGCGCTCTTGTTCATAAGACTTTCGCGGATCGTCGTCGAAGATCCTCTCCTCTCTACAAGGTGGGTGATAATGTCTGGCTCTCTTCCAGGAATATCCGGTTGAAGATCCCTTCTCCCAAGTTGGGTCCAAAATTCGTGGGACCATTTCCCATCTTGGAGATAATCAACCCTGTGGCTGTCAGACTCCAGCTTCCACCAGAGATGAGAATCCCCAACGTGTTCCACGTGTCTCTGGTGAAACCCGCCATCACCAACCGGTTCTCTGGCGGTCAGTCTCCTCCTCCTGCCATCTCTGTGGAGGGTCAACTCGAGTACGAGGTGGAGAAAATCCTTGACTCCAGAGTCTCCAGAGGGTCCCTTCAGTACCTCATCAAGTGGAAAGGCTTTGGTCCTGAAGAATGCTCCTGGGAAGGATGCTCTGATGTCCATGCTCCTCGTCTGGTGAGGGAGTTCCACTCCAAATTTCCCCAGAAGCCAAGCCCTGGTGGTCCGGAGGCCCCCCGTGAGGGGGGGGGGTACTGTCACGATCGCCGCCCGGAGCAAACCCAGGAGCTCCGGGCGGCGCGTCCTCTTCCGCCGGCGTCGCTCCCAAAATGGCGGCGCCCATGGCCGCCACGTGGGTAAGCGGCGCCGGCGCGATGACGTCAGTGCGCCGACGTCGGCGCAAGGACGTCAATGACGTCACTAAGGCGCCAAAATTCAAATAAAAAGCCAGTTCTGATGCTAGAATGCGCCCAAGTATAGGATCTTGTTCCTGCATTGATTCCTGGGTTTCCTGTGGCCTGTTCCTATTATCCCTGTGGTTATTCCTGTTGATCTCTAATTGCTGACCCCCTGCCTGGACTTTGGACTTTGATTATATTCTGCCTGCCTTGTGACTTACTGCCTGAACTCGTTTACCCTTTCTGCTTATCCCTGGATACCACGATCCTGATCCTTCCTGAGGGGCTTCCTCCTAGATCCGGACTTCTCCCCAGAGGGGGCTCCCGGCTCCCTGACAGCAGGCAACCAGAATACCTTTAACATGAGACCCTTGTTCGAAAAGACCATCACCAACCTTGGCACACTTGTGCTTCAGACTGGGACATACACTGTAATTACCGTCCCCTCATCCTGACCATCGACTTTCGGTTCACCTTTCTCTGCTCTTCATATTAATACTTTCTTAAGCCTGCCTCCAGGCACAGATGGAAAAGGCCACAAAGGCCCGGGCCTGGGGCAATAGAATTGTAGGGGGTGCCATGCTATCCAGCCATATTGCAATGGCTTCCGAAACACTTTGGATATGCAGGAGATTATTTTCTAGCTCTTTACATTTCTCATGCACCAATCCACAGGCTCTGTACTCGATAAGATAAGACTACTGCATGCATGCCCTTGCATATGAAGGGGGGGGGCGATTGGGAACTGGCTTGAGTGGTCCTGGCCTAGGGTCGCCCGATGTATAAATCCAGCCCTCCTGCCTCAGCCTAACCTTCTTTCCCAGCCTACCCTTCCTAACACAGTTGGAGTTTCCTAGTTTGGCAGTTTCTTCAAAGTAGGAAATCATATCAATCAAAATAATTGTTCAGGGAAAAATATTAAAATGCTACTAAAACTACTTTTAATAGCAATGATTTTATTTTTCTTTCATTTTGGTTCAAGAATTTGTGCTGAAAAGGGTATAAAAGTTCTTTATGGGTTGAAACTAAAATATTTTCATCAAACATGATGGAAAAAGATGTTCTAAGAAACCAGACATTTGCCTCTTTTGTCCAATTTTCCAATTTTGATGGTATATAAATAGGGTCTTCTGTGACTCTGCCTCACCTGGCAGGGAATTCTAAAACTCTAATTTAATTACGATGTCCCCGCTCGTCGGTTTCTCTTGTAGATCTTAAAATAATTCCTGCAGGCAAGTTGTTGTCAAAGCTTCATTATTCTTCATGGTGTCTGTCACAGTGGTAAGAAAGTGAATGTTGATTTGACCTGCAGATTGAGGTCCCTGTTTGATAAAGACCTTCTATCTTACCGTCTTGTCAGTGTTTCATGGACAGCTGAAGTTTTCAGTGCCTTGCAAATATTTTAAAAAAAGCAATCCACATAATGAGTAAATAAACCCTCTGCTTATTTGTTCTCCTCGCCTTCTTTGCCGGATCTTGTACACACTCTTATGATTTCATCTATCTTTCACGACTGTTATTGTCTAGATTAGAATTGAGACAGGTAATCGTGTCATCACTTTGGCCACCCCTGCTTGTTTGGCAAGTTTCTCGTTCACAGCGAACTGAAAAATATTAAAAGTACCACTCATGAAATGAAAGTCCTCAAGGAAAAATCACTCTCGCTGAGACAGGAGCCAGACCGAGTGGGAATGCGGATTCTTTCATGTACTAGTCACGACATAACAACACTTACCTTGTTATCTGGGGGTGAGTGAGGTATGGAAACAGGGAAGATATGAGAGGATATCTAGGCTGAGTTCACTAGATAAAGCTGACAATGGCTTGACAGGTTTTTTTTAGTCTTGGTTAATACTGCACTGTGACATGTTTCTATCAACACAAACCCTGCCTTGTAGGAACTGCATCATAAATATATGAGACGTTTGCTGAATTTTACATCGAATCAGCACCATTTCATTCTTTATCATTATCCTTCTCACTGAAAGGAGCATTGTGAACTTGTCAAATAAATGTAATAAGTAAAATAAAAGGATATAAAGCCAAAGAGAATAATAAGAGAGAATGCCGTGGACAGAGAGGAAGATGGGAGAAAATTAAAGAGAAAAAAATGGGAAGCAAAAGAGGATTAGGTGGATGGTGGGTGTGGGTGGTATTAGCAGGTATCACATATTGTCAGCTAATCGTGCAGTGAAAAATTGTATTTTAATGTTTATCTATTGATCAGTTCGTTGCTTCTTGGTATATTAAGTTACTGCTAAAGAATGGGCTTCCATAATATGGGAAATTATTTGTCTGTGGTGCATCATGTGTTTATGTGAGATGATCATGATGGTAATTATAAGCCTAGAGGAAATATCCATAAGTATGAATTAGATTCCTTTAGGGATTGGACCCTATGCAGACCTCTAATGTTGAGTAACAGCCCTGACTTCTATTTATTGCCGCTAGCCAGTATATTAACCAGGGTTCAGTTATCACACACAAGTACAGCTGTGGTTATGCTAAAACTGCTGCACTCATTATGCAGACTGACTACACTCATGAAATTAACTTGCCTCCAAGCCACGCTTTGCACTTGCCAGCTTTAATGTCCGGCCCCAAATGTGTGGCTCTCAAATGTATTGGGTAAATTGTACACATAATTGTGGATTGCTATTGGGGACACAAGAGCTCCAGGGTTCCCACTGCAACCAGCATCAAAAAGCAAAGCAAAACTGAGCCTAAAGAATTGAGTGCAGTGGTAATTTTGACAAAGGGGGGGGGAAATGTTGTATTTTGGGTAGAAATCATAGCAAATTGCATCCAAAATAGCACTGCACTTGGGTAAGTCAATGAGTCCTTATTTCTCCTTGATCTCTTTCTTGTATTAATCAATTAATAAATAGTCAGGGAGCAAAGTTTATAGAGACTTTTAAAACTATTCCCGAGGAAATGCTATCATTCATCTATTACCTCTTTCAAAGGGTTTGTACCCGTTTTTCTCAAAGGAGCTACTCGTTTTTGCCCTTTGTCAATTTCTTTGAATTTTCCAGGCCAAGTGCAACAGCAAAGTCAGGGATCCCTATATATTGTCAAGACAATATATAGGCATGCACACTTAAAATAAAAAAAAACATTTTTTTTTTATATTTTCAATCATAAAACTTACATCAAAAACAGTACAAACAGATGCATAAATACCACCTAGTTATATGTTTCAAGGCAAAAAAGAGACCACCACAAAAGACGGATACACTTGACAAAAATAAGAATACCCTATAGCTTTTGTCAAGGGGGATTCAATTCCAAATTTCTCCATAGACTTCCATTGAGTTTTCATGAGATAAAATGTGAGATGATTTTTTCTCATTGAACTGAATCTGGCACTGAATTGCTTCATAGAGGTCTCTAGAACCCAATAGAAGTCTGTGCCAAAAGCTGAGTTTAAATCTTTTCAAATTTGGATCTTTGTGATGCAGTAATTTCGCTGTTTTTATTTATGTTCAGTTTATCAGATGATTCTATTTTCAGTGGTTTTCCTGTTCATTCACAATTCTACTTCCTGTCACTCATGTTGACATAAATAATGTCCAAAACAACAACTGAGGTTATTTTAATAACCCCGGACAACAGCAATATGCATAAGAATCTTATTAAATATCTAATCATAACAATGTATAGAAATCCCCTGGAGCTGAGTCTGCATTCCATTTAACACTACTGATTTATGTTCAAAAGTTTCATAACAACTACTATTAAAATTAATCCCTTACTAATACTATGTATTTCACTATGATTTATTCTAAAATAAACTGGCCATCAGCCACCTTACATGGAGAACTGCATGGGTATGAGATGGGTAGTTGTGGAACTTCCACTATGACTCTATAGTGCAATGGCCTTAAAGGGATTCTATCATGATTTTTATAATGTAGTTTTTATTTCTAAATGACACTGTTTACACTTCAAATAATTCACTCTACAATATAAAATTTCATTCCTGAAACAAGTGTATTTTTTTAGTTGTAATATTGGTGTGTAGGTGCATCTCAGGTCATTTTGTCTGGTCATGTGCTTTCAGAAAGAGCCAGCACTTTAGGATGGAACTGCTTTACGGCAGACAGCTGTTTCTCATACTCAATGTAACTAAATGTGATGCAGTGGGATCTGGATTTTACTATTGAGTGTTGTTCTTAGATCTACCAGGGAGCTGTTATCTGGTTACCCTCCCATTGTTCTGTTGTTAGGCTGCTGGGGGGGAGTAAAGGGAGGGAGTGATATCACTCTAACTTGCAGTACAGCAGTAAAGAATGACTGAAGTTTATCAGAGCACTAGTCACATGACTTGGGGCAGATAGGAAACTGACAATATGTCTAGCTCCATGTCAGATTTCAAAATTAAATGTAAAAAAATCAGTTTTCTCTTTTGAGAAACGAGTTTCAGTGCAGGATTCTACTGGGGAAGCACTATTAACTAGTGCGTTTTGAAAAAAAAAAATGTATTTTATATTAAAAAGTTTTTATTTTATAAGTAACATTTTCTGTATTTTTGTATTATTGACTTTGCACAGATATGTCTGTAACAATTTGCACTTTGACCACTAGGTGGAATCTTACAAATTGTAACAAAGTGGTAACATGTGTTTGCTTTTTTGTGATTGGCTACATCCCCTTTATAACACGTGTACAGGGGTGTGCCTTTCAGCCTATGAGTAAGTGCCCTAATAGGCATGAAACGCGTTAGGTTTCTATGTCCGAATAAAATTTTCTAATTATTTTTTAATTTGCTGTTTCTTTATTATTGGCGGTCCTCACATCTCTTTTGAATTCCAGATGGGAAACTGTCTAGCCCCATGTCAGATTTCAAAATTAAATGTAAAAAAAATCAGTTTTCTCTTTTGAGAAACAAATTTCAGTGCAGAATTCTACTGGGGAAGCGCTATTAACTAGTGTGTTTTGAAAAAAAAACATTTTTCCCATGACAGTATCCCTTTAACACTAAAAATAATGCCTGGACACAGTGTGACAGCATGTGAAATCCCAATGGCTTCATCTGTATATACTCTGCTGACCTTACATTTAAAGCTCTCTTTAACAGAGCACCATCTTACATCTCAGATTTTATCTTCAGGTCAACCACTTTGTTCCTCCAATAACCTTAGACTTTCCACCTTCTAGTAACCATCTCAGATGCATGCTTACAGGTTTTTATGCTTACCTTAAAACCCATCTCTTTTGCCAATGCTAGATATTAACAGATACAAAAGTCTTTCATTTCCACAAGAACTCATCAGCTTCCAGGCAATATTTATCCTTTATCTACTCACTTACAGTCAAGAAATGGACATCTCTCCAACCTTAACTACCCAATATAGCTACATGCTATAGCTTTATGCAATTTATGTTACCCTTTACCCTGTCAGTTGTTTTGTGTCCTCATATACTAAGGAATATGTTGGCACTTTATAATTTAATGTCATAATTATGAGCTGTATCTGGAAGCATTTTGGAAGTGTTCCCTTCGTGACTAAATCAATCAAACCAGTCACTACACTAACATCTAACAACAATTATGAAACCTCCTAGTGTGTGTTGCCGTATTGTCTGTGAGGGTAGGGTAGGTGTGGTAATTCACTATTATGTGTTCCCTAAGGCTCAGGTTTACTAACTGAAGTGCAAACAACCTGGTGAAAGACAGAAAGAGAGAAACGGGATGTGAACAGGGAATATAAGATGAAAAAAATGAGTAGAAAAAATACAGCTCTTTAGGAATGGAGCATTATTCTTCTAAGGCAGTCAATTTGTTTGAACAATGTGTACGAGTGGAACTTTTCTATCATTACAAAACTATAAAGTAAGCCCTGCATATGGCCATAGCCTGTGAGGATGGGCTACATGATCAGGCCAGCAGAGTTAATTTTGTTATCACCAAACTCAAAGGAGATCCTTGATAATGGGCATTTGGCATATCGTCTAATATGTCAGTTTCATGCTAAATTTCCTGATAAGCCTGGGGGTCTGGTGGCCCCCTCTAGAGGGGGGTAATGTAATGATAACTAGGGGTCTAGTGGGACGGTGAGGACACCCCCCTCTCCTTGCGGGTGACGCCCACATATTAGTTCTTGAGTTGGCGCCACACTCTTATTCCAGCTTGACGCACATCCTTTTTGGGTTTGACGTGTGTGTCCATATGCGTGCATCCTTTATTTCAGCACACTATGTCTGACGTTGTTGCGCTGGCACGAAATTTAAATATTTAAAGGAGCCACAACCATTTTCCTATCATCTGATGTAGGTCTATTCCTGATAGTTCCTGGGTGCACTTTTTGTCTTATTTCCTTGACCCTTGCCTCTCCTTGACTACTGCTGTATCTCTGCCTGAACCAACCACTGTCCGTTTTCTGACCACGCTTTTGAATCCTGACTCGGTATCACACTGACTGATTAACTGACACCAACCTGTGTTGCTGTTATGCTTCTAGTTTCTGATTCCGTCCTGTGCAGGTTGGTACTGACCCCGGCATGCTCCACCACTATGCTTACGACGGGTTACTCTTGACGTGAAAGGCAGCTGTTATAGACAGAAGCATGAGCTGGAACCTTGGAGTTTGTTCTGGGTTTGGGATACCAAACATAACACAAACATTTGTTATAGGGCAGTAACTAAAGTCCACCTATGATATAATGCAATAAACTCTTCCTTGCAATACTTATACTGCCCTATAGGTGGTATAGTGTTGGCCCATCTGTATTTACTGAAATACCTTAGTAGCGTGTCATTCTTTATGCTCTTCAAAATAGAAGTTTCTTACTTTACAGTCCAACTATAAATAAAGCTAAAATTAGATTTTGTTTTGGTCTGCCTGCTATATTTAGGAACATTTCATAACGACATTTACTGAAATTAAGTTACTAAAAGTCTTGTTTACTCATGGGATCAGAACCCTTTGCTTTGATTTTGCAATGTGCAGATGGGATTTTCTTTTTTATTTTATTCTGTCTTTCAACAGCTATATTGCTAACTGGAGGCGATTAAGTGGCATGTTTCAGACTGCAAAACTTACAAGTATTTTGATTTTCTTAATCACTAAAAACAAGGGGGCATGGTGCACAGATTTCCCAAGACGGATGACATAGGTTTCCCAAGACAGGAAGAAAGTGGTCAGTAGGTGACATTTGATACCAAGAAAAAACAGTAAATTACTTGGTTGCTGACATGCACCTTGAAAACATGATCACTGTATATAAAGCTTTAATGTAAAAATTATTTTCTGTAAAGGATAACTATTAATTCAGCTGTTTTGTCCCTCTATAGGTTTGCCTAATGGAAAGAATAAGACCTGTGTGTGTATTTTATTTTCCTTTCATTTCATTTCCAGGGCAGCCAATGGGAGGACAGGGGGGAGAGTTGTAGGGGGCCCGAGGGTAAGGGGGGCCCAGCCATGACACACTTACTTGATTCGCCAGGCCCCCCTGCTTTCTGAGAGCTGCCGACTTTGGGAAGGCAGGGCGGGAGCACAAGGGGAGGTATCTTCTGTCCATTACTTTCCCTTATTGGTCACAGAGTTTAAGTCCCGGTCGAGCTGCTCAGGGATTGGATAGCTGAGGTTTGAACTTCTCCTCCAGCTCATCCAATCACCATGCAGCTTTACCAGGACTTGAAATTCTGTGACCAATAAGGGAAGAAAATGCTGTCACTGGAAGAAGATGCAGCCACCTGTGCTCCCCTCCTCCCTTCTGTAGTTGGCAGCCCACTGACAGTAGGTGGGCCACACTAATGAAGTAAGTGTAACATGGCAGGACCCCCCTAAAGGTAACCCTTTGTAGTCCCTGTTGTGTGGTGGGGCCCTGGGAACCAAATTTCTTTTACACTTCTGGGGGGCCCTGGCCACCAATTTTCTTATAACGTGGGGGGTGGGCCCTGGCCACCAATTTTTTTCCCCATGTGGGGTCCTAGCCACTAATATTTTATACTGGGGGGCCCTGACCACAAATGTTTTTTTAATTGGGGGGCCCTGACCACAAATGTTTTTTTCAATGGGGGGCCCTGACCACCAATATTTTTTTATTAACATGTAGCCACCAATCTTTTTTTTTTTTAGTGTGTAGTGGGGGGTGGACCTGTGGGGTGGGGAGGGCGACCTGTAGGTTGGGCGTGTAGTGGGCGCAGCCCAGGGGGCCCAGGACATTTTTTCGTATGGGGCCCTGCGATTTCTAATGGCAGCCCTGTTCATTTTCATAAGGTTTTATTACTTGCCAAGCATTCTTATCACATTCTATGAGTATCTTATTGAGTTTAATCTCAATAACAAGTAGTGATGGGCGAATTTGCGCCATATCGCTTCGACGAAAAATTTGCGAATTTCGCACGAAATTCGCAAAACGGCAAAAAATTTGCGAAACGGTGCCAGCGTTTTTGACGCCGGCGCCCGTTTTTTCTACGCCGGTGCCCGTTTTTGACGCCGGCGCCCATTTTTGACGCCAGCGTCCATTTTTCGGAAAAAATTTTTTTGACGCCGGCGAATTTTTCCCGCAAATTTTCGCGGGCATTTTGCGAATTTATTCTCTGGCGGCGAATCGCGCAAATTCGCTGCAAATTCGCGCCTGGCAAATAAATTCGCCCATCGCTAATTACAAGAAGCCTAAATGCATGTTACCTTAGGGTGAAAGGTATGGCATGACCGCTTTGGGGTAATGGTCAGCTGAACAGGGCCAAATAATATACTCTACATAGCAGGAGTAGTTTGCTAGATTCAGAGGCTTCTAGACTGTGGGCTGTCCCAACTAGAAGATTCAGCAGAGTATTGGAGGGGATAAGGGGCTGTCTCAACAGTAAATAGAATATGATTAGAGGTCAAATGTTCTTTGTAACTTTTAAATATTATCGGATGTGTAGGGAACTGATAAATGGTGTCCTAATTTATTATGCATTTCCCTAAGGATTGGTCACAAAGGGGCCCTTAGTCTATGGAGGGAGTACTCTCCACTGCATGGTTGACAGCATGACCACTAGCTAGTCCGAGTTTGGCTACTAGATATACTTTAATATAAAAGGGTAAACCATGTAGTTCTAGAGGCTATTTGCAAGACGCATTGTGGATCTAATCATTAGTGCAAGACTAGGGGCAGCTAAATCCTGTTACAGGTCTCTCTATGAGATGGCTACCTAGATAAGCAGTATTTGGCTCCACCAAGGAGCATTAGAAGGGATTAGATTCCCAAGGGTATTGTAGCCTATGCAGGGAACCAGTGACAGTGTATAGGGATTGGATTGACCCCCCTGGGTTCCACTTAAAAGATGTCCCCCAAGGAAGAAGATAATCTCTGGGTCGACTATGTGATACCCCTCTCTACAGCTTTATTGGAGGTATTGTTCTGCTAATGGTCTTTCTGTTCCAAGAACGACTTGCACCCATCCTTTGAAAGTTCAACTTCTTACAGTATATTGCACCCTGCCTCCATACAATGACAAGCATGTTGCCGCTGTTATACTCATCAACCAGGTTGCAGGAATGGCCATGGCCTTTAAAGGGGCCCCCAATAACTTTCACTTCTTGCAAGGTGATCGATCTTAGTGACACTGAGCCTTAACATATTTTCTGACCGATTCCTGATTTTCGGCCTGATTGACTATTCTATTTTTTTGAAGATGAGGCACCGAAGCAGTGGTAGGCAAAGAGAAGAGGTACTTGCTTTAATGTTGTTCCATCCATTCCTGTGATGTTAAATGTTCATTTTAATATGTATTAGCAGTTTAGCACTGGGTGGAGTAATGAGAAAGGTTATGGACACAGGAAGAGGAGGAGCGAACAGTGTGGAGAGAGCAGCCCAGAATAAAGCTGACTTCTACCCTGCATTCTGGCATCTAAAGGGGTTATTTACTAAAGTCCTAATGCAGAAATCCCAAAAAATTTGATTTTTTTTAAAAAAAATCACACATTTTTCGGAATTTATTAAACTCCAAGGATGGAAAAGTCTGAATCAGAAAATACGGAATCTCAGACCTGTCGAGGTTGCATGTAAGTCAATGGGAGAGGTCCCAATAGTTTTTTGATGTTCACTGGGTTTCGTGCAATAACCCAATGTTTTTGGAGTATTCTGCAAAAAGCATAATAAATCAGAGTTTTCGGGTGAAAAATCAAAAAAAATGGTGAAAATCTGATTTTTTTCCCCGCAAAGCAAATTTTTGGGAAAATGTAATAATAAATAAGCATAAAAAAACAGTGGATTTGGTCAGAGTTTGTAGCAGAAAATATTGAGATAAAATCGGACTTCGATAAATAACCCCCTAAGTGTTCATTCCTTCAGTTCCACAACACCCTGCACTGGGTTATCTCACTTGCCAGTGCTCGCCCCAACTATTGCGTCCTAGGCATGTGCCTCTTCTGCCTACCCCTAGTTCAAACCCTGACTCAGTGGGAGGGGTAGGGAAGGCCACAATACTGCTGACTAGTAGAGCACAGACAAAGGCATCTGGAAACCCATTATCCAGAAAACTCCAAATAACACAAACACTGTCTCCAATGGACTCCATTTTATCCAAACAATCCAAATTTTAAAAAAATTATTTAATTTTCCCTTTATTAATAAAACAGCACCTTGTACTTGATCCAAAATAATTAATCCTTATTGGAAGCAAAACCAGGATATTGTGTTTACTGTATTTAATGTTTACATGATTTTCTAGTAGCCTTAAGGTATGAAGATCCAAATTATGGAAAGATCTGTTATCTGGGAAAACCCAGGTCCCAAGCATTCTGGATAACAGGTCCATATGTACAAAATAGGAAAATTAAACTTGGCTTCGAATTCTGCCATAATGGCTTAAATGCTAAGTAGGTTTCTCTAAGGGTGTAGTGCAGCATCTGTTCAGGTATATATGGACGTGTTGGCTCATTAAACGTTGATGACTGACCATAATAACAATTATCACTGATTTGCATGTTTTTCAGTACTTTCCTTTGGTTAAATAGAATATTTTGGTTATTTTCAGTTAACAAGCGACTTGTTTAGCTGTTGAGTTGCATATTCTCTGAAATTCCAGTGAGTGATTTGCAGATTGGCATTGGAATACCAGACGGTCAACCTGCTGATTATTATGTTTATTCTATTTATTTTGCTTGATTTACAGCCAACTGAAGCAGCAGTAAGCCGAACACTTACGTACATTCCCCATGTTCTATTAATAAAGTCTCATGTAAATTCTCTATTAGGTGGAGGACAAATCTCTTCATCTAAATTGCAATAAACATCTATTAGCATCTTTACCATCCATAACATCTGTTTTTCTTCATTTGGAATGTATATTTTGGAACATAAAAGGCACTGTTTAGGTTTTAATGCACTGTTAAAAATACGGAAACGTTTCCTTCGACAAGAACACACTTCAAGTCGGACCACACACACATCTGCAGCTCATGCTGAGATTTAAGTGAGGCCAAGTTCACTCAGAGTAAATTCATTTTATTTGGCATTTTGGGAGATGTAACAGCTTAGCTCTAGGATGACAAATATCAGTTGTACAAATAATGGTAAGAATAAAAATCATTTCTACTCTAACACCTCACGACAAGTTGTTTACTTCCATACGTCTAAGATATATTTAACCTCTTTTTAAAGTCAAGGTATTTGAAAGTCAGGTCACTATGGACCAGATTCCATTCAGTGAGAAAAAGGTTTATCACATGAAAACTCATGGACGAGATTCAATATGAGATGCCATTCAATTCCGAATAACTTGTCTCTCGGTTTATCATGTGAAAACTCTATTGAAGTCTATGGGGAAAAGAATGTAACTGAAAAGAAAAGAATGTAACTGAATTTGGAGAAAAGTTTTTTCTCTGCACATTGAATCTTGTCCATGACTTTTCACATGATAAACCATGAGATAACTTTTTCCCACTGAATTGAATCTGGTCCTATGTTAGGTACAAGCAATATTCTGGATCCCAGATTCATTTTCTTAAATGATTTCTGCAAATTAGAATGCCGTGCAAGTGAAACTGGGCAGGATTGGTACATTTTGAAAATTCAAAATGTTACGTTGGAAAAGCTACACAGAAGTTGATATATATATATAGACATAGGGCACCTGCAAAGAAAAATGATTTCCCCCTGCAACATATCTAAACTTTAGTTCTCCTTTAAGTGACATGAAATTTAACAATAACAAGCATTGCATCATTTGTGCATAAATAACTGAGTTCCAACTATTGCAGCCTTAGGCAGTAGACTTGATGCCCACCCTTCGCACTGGTAGGGGAGGATCTCTATCATGGTCTCTAAGACACCCAAATCCCCTAGTAAGAAAAATAGAAAAAACTTAGTTACAGCCTCTAGTTTCAAGGATGATTTCATGAGCTAGGTTAAGATAAAATGTAAAAATAAAATCCAGCAAAGCAATAATATACATAATATGGAGAGAAATGCTGCTTTCCATCATTATACCCGTTCTAATCTCCATTCTAGTATCTCATATTCCCCTGGTGCCTTCAGCTTTGCATAGCTTGTCTTGCAGTCCTGTCATTCTGTTATCTTGTTCTTGTCCTTCCCAGACTGAATATGTTCTATATTTCAACAGTCGCATCATCCTTGGTTTAGATGTCACAATACAACAAGAGGCAGACGTTGTGAATGATCCAGACGGTACATGCGGCTATAATATAACAGTTAAAGTGATGTGCAGCGGCCCTTTGTATTAGTTTAATAACTGTCTCTCGGGCACAGATGAGTTTGTGAGTGTTGACTTGCTGTTCAAGTTAGATTAAAGTGTATCCCAATGGCTTTTAAAAATCGAAAGAAAACACCGGCTTTGTTTAATTTGCCAATTCCCGAATAGTGAAAATTGTGCACCCTTTTAATATTTCAGAAACAGAAACCCAGTTCCTCCTAAAATAACTAAAATAAGTCATGCACCATAAACAACACATTTTTTTTTTTCAAGTTTGAATGACATTTTTGTTCAATTGCTTTTTTTTTACTCTACGGCCAACTTGAGATTTTCTTGGCTCTGCTTCCTTATCTTGTTGTGCCGGATCGCATGTAGCGCTGTATAAATTTCTGTGAAATCTTGGTTGCAAATGTATGTTACTTTTGTAAAAATAGATCTATAAAGAGCTTCTGTGGATTTTCCAGGAGTGTAATAAATAAAACATGATGTCCTGTTGAGTGTTCACAAATAAGATCCACAGGGTACATAAAGTGTTCATTTACTAATGGAAGGGTGCAAAGTGCAGAAATTGGGGGCAAAGCATGCATTTTTGCAATTAGCACCCTGCTCTTCAGTTTTTTGCCCTTAGAGGCAGGGTTGGCACTTAAAAATAAGGGGCAAAGACTGCTGCTTTTCCCATGAATACCATGGGCCATATTGAGAAACACGTCTATCTTCTAATTATATTCTCAATTTCCCCATAGACTTTAATTGACTTTACATGAGATAAACCATGAGATAGTTTTTTCACTTCTAACTGAATCTGAATTATGCCATCCAAATGCATTGGAAAATGTCTAGTTGTGTGTGCCACGTTTCCATGAAGTTGGCAGTTGAACTCAGGATTAATATAAAAGAATTACTAATTATTGGGGGCATGGATTTGATATTGGGCATTCCATTTGTATTCCTTCCTTTCAATACAGTTTAGATGTTTGCCCATTTCCTTTATATTCTAATTTCTCTTATTACACCTTTCCTGGTTACTCCCACCTTGCCCAAGCCTGTTATTGTGTGTAGAGTATGTTTGGTTTTCTAACCCTGACTCCAAAATCTCTATGTGGCAATTAGGATATGGAGCACACGGTGGTTTCGGAAAAATCAAACCTTCTTTATTAAAACAAGGCTTGTTTCAATAAAGAAGGTTTGATTTTTCCGAAACCACCGTGTGGTCCATATCCTAATTGCCAAATTTATGTCTAACACGTCTGGATCCTGGGACGCTTAATATGTTGTAGCACTGGTGTGGATTAGGACCCGTGGATACAAGTGGGTGAGTGCACGCTATTTGAAACTCCCAAATCTCTGTGACCTTTATCCTTGCCATCTGCCTGACCTCTAACCTGTCTCCAGCTACAATTGTGCCTCATTCTTGTCTGAATTATTTTTACTCTGCTCTGATCTCTATAGTGTGCTGGTTCCAGGGCCCCAAAAGGGTGTAGGTGAAGATCAGTGTTGTCATGGGTTCTTCTGTCTCACAAAAGAGCAAGGCCACACCAGCTGTCTCCCAGGTTTCCTAGTTATCAGACTGTTATAATAGCTATACGGAGCTATAAGGAAGTGCAAAAAGCTTGATGCAAGTACAGGTAGAGTTGGACTTGGCCAATCTGGGGCCCACCAGGGCAGCAAATGAAGGATCCTCTTCCCAGAATCTAGAGTACAACCTAGCACCACATCTACGCTTGCATCGCTTAGCTCTGCCTTAATTTGTCAATACTGGAACCAGGTGGGAGATAGGCTACTTCAGGATGCTGGAAAGTGCTGGCCCATGAATACCAGGGCGCACCTGTTTTTTTCCCGGGGGACCAGCGCCACAGTCCGACACTGGGATCCAGAAAACTGAATTACAGGAAGGCCATTTCCCATAGACTTAATTTTAAGCAAATAATTCAATTTTTTTAAAAAATGATTCCTTTGTCCCTGTAATAATACAACAGTACCTTGTACGTGACTAAGATATAATTGTTCCCTACTGGAGGCAAAACAGTAGTAGAAGACATGATGATCCAAATTATGGAAAGACCCCTTATCTGGAAAACCCCAGGTCCCATACTTGTACCTTTAATGAATATGATTTTTTTTATGTGAATGACTGCTCCACAACTGCAATTGTGGTGGCAAATGACCCCTTATAAGCACACTATGAAGAGTTTTATGGCTGAAACTAAATGATATCATTTCATTCCATATATTGTTTGCTACATCAACTGAATGATTGTTATGAATGTTGTCATGAAACCCAGATTGGGAGCTTTGCAGTGCAGCCCTGCCATGAACTGAATATTAGAATTCCAATATCTTATAAGCTTCCAGGTCATATGGACATATTGTTGGAGGCAACTGCTTATGCTACTAAGACAGGTGCATTCTCTTATGTGCTTGGCTCCACCAACCAAAAATATGTCCTGAGGCCTCTGATTCCATCTCTCATAATACAGCTGAGTCTATCTGTAAAATTGGGGTCTCCACCCGATCTTTAGTAATAATGCAGAACATCCGAGAATAATGAGAAACCTGAGCAAAAATAATACTTAATATCTATGCTGTTCACCTCCTTGACATTGAACAGCGATACACGGACAGAATATTATTCTCATAAAGCCATAAAACACGCTTGCAGATATATGAGCCCTGATTTTCCTTCTATGTATGGCTAATTATCTATTCATTAATGCATTAATCTTCTGCAAACACTAGGCAGATGAAAAGTCATATATTAGAGAAGTGTTCTAAAGAAATGGATTTTGGTTCTCCTCTTGTGTTGTAGGAGAGCTATTAGCGTTTGTAAGCCGCAGTAATTAACCACAGTCTTGTTATCTTGCTAGATAATTTTTAGCCCTGGCTTTTTATATCAGGACAATATTATGTATTTCATCAGTGCTTAATTAGAACGTCATGACTTTAAAGGGAAAATAATCAGAAAAGCACAAGAGCAAAGAATGTTGTATCACAAAATACATTTCATGGACTCATTTACTGGACTCAAATGCAAGTGCACTAAGGGACACAAAAGTTTACTTGCGGACAGGGCCCACCAGGAGTGGGGGACACCCAGGGCCGTAACTAGGGGTAGGAAGAATAGGCAATTGCCTAGGGTGCAATGATTGGGGGGGTGCAATGATTGGGGGGTGCTGGGTAGGTACCTCTTCTGTGCAGTTTCGCTTTTCCAGAAATTAGCAAAACACATTGAAGTCAATGGGCGTCTAAATAATTTTGACGCTCAAATTGTCGCTGCAGTTTCGCGAATGAATTCGCTTGTGGCAAAATGCAGGAATTCGCTGCAAATTCATGTCTGGTGAATTAATTCACCCATCATTACTGCCTACCCCTAGACTGGATTCATCTGGCACTAGGCTTGCGTGACCCTCGATCCACACACACAAACATGGGTGAAGGGGGAGACAGCTGGCCGGCTGGGCTGCCGAGGACCCAACTCTGAGGACACCTACAGTATATGCCTCTGCCTGCCCACCCCGCATGAATACAGGGCTGCTAAACACAGGCAGCCCTATGTCCACTAGGCAAAAACACTCTGCACTTATTTTTGCTCTTTGCAAACTGCCCTGCTTATGTAACCAAGTCTATTATATCGATATCCAACTAGGAGTGCTGTAAACAGTAACTCTGTGGGGCACATTTACTTAGCTCGAGTGAAGGAATAGAATAAATAATACTTCAAATTTCTAAGTATTTTTTTGGCTACTTCGAGCATCGAATTGGCTACTTCGACCTTTGACTATGACTTCGACTTCAAATCGAACGATTCGAACTAAAAATCGTTCGACTATTCGACCATTCGATAGTCGAAGTACTGTCTCTTTAAAAAAAACTTCGACCACCTACTTCGCCACCTAAAACCTACCGAGCATCAATGTTAGCCTATGGGGAAGGTCCCCATAGGCTTTCCTGCCTTTTTTTGATCGAAGGAAAATCGTTTGATCGATGGATTAAAATCCTTCGAATAATTAGATCATTCATTCGAATGAACGAATTGCAGTAAATCGATATTCGAAGTCAAAGGATCTTACTTCGACGGCCAAATATCGAGGGTTAATTAACCCTCGATATTCGACCAATAGTAAATGTGCCCCTGTATAAACATAATTATGAAGAGAAGAGGTGCTCTTTGCACAAAAAAACTTCAAGATCTGGATGGATTACAGATTATATATGTACTATATCTAGGGGTTATTTATATGATTTAAAAAAAAAAAGCGACAATTCTTCCACAACTCAATTCTCTTGAATGTGCCTATGTCACCAAGTCTAAGCTCTAATTATGCTAAATATGTATATTTCTCCCTGGGTTTGCAGTCGTTGCTTTTCCATTTATTTAATGGGACACTTTAATTTCAATTTTTCCATCAGAATTGTGGGGCAGACTATGGAACTAGGAGCATTTTCTTATCTTATGCCTGTATGGGACCAATGAAGTGACAATGCCCCTAGTGATGTCAGACTCAGGTCAGTGGTCTCCTCTTCTTTTTGAAGGACAATAAAGAACTTAACGATTACTTGATGCATATCAATTTCTTCCATTCATAGTAATGCTATTTACTTAAAGCCTGTCAAATGTCTGTCAAAATAAATAAAAAAAGTAAAATAAATTAAAATGGAAATGTCAGTTACATCATATTATTTTGATTTGATTATTGCTGGATAGTAAAATATTAATAACTTTTATCAGAGTGCCTAATAGTAGTTTTTCATTCAGCCATAGGACCTAATTGGTATTTATAATGGGAACGTTCTTTATGAACAAGACAATACATGAAAAATTGATCTAAGAAATCATTTAGAATAAAACATTCCCCCTGAAACCTAAAGCATTTGCAGGATAGTTGCTGGTTTATACATAGGATCCTATAACACAATAAGAAGACAATGGGTGGTGATAAGGAATGTCTAGAGAAATAAGTCAAATCAACTGGACTTGTGTTTTTCTTGAAGATATTTCCCTAGTCATCCAACTAGCTTTTTCAATTCAGAGACAACCAGTTGGATGACTGGGGAAACATCTTCAAGAAAAACACAACAAGTCCAGTTGATTTGACTTATTTCTCCAGGCATATCATGATCTGAATGAATGAGAATCTTCACGAACATAGTGATAAAGAAGTTTGTGGAGAAAGATCAAGAGACAATAGGCCAGATTCAAGTCAGTGAGAAAAATGTTCATCACACAAAAAGACATGGATGAGATTCAATTTGAGATGCAATTCAATTCAGAAAAAAACGTATCTCACTGTTTATCCGGTGAAAACTCTCTTGAGGTCTATTGGAAAAAACTGGAACTGAATTTGGAGAAAAGATTTTTCCTCCTTGAATTGAATCTTGTCTATGAGTTTTCATGTCATAAATAGTGATGGGCGAATAAATCCGCCAGGTGCAAATTTCTGTGTTTTGCCACAAGCAAATACATTAGAGAAACTGTGACAAAAAATCTGCCACGACCAAAAGAAATTGGGCGCGCATCAGAATAGTCGCACGCATAAAAACTGTTGCGCATCACAATTATTCAGGCACCCATTGACTTTAATGCATTTGGACAAAATAGGCGCAAATATAAAAATTGGTGGGGCGTCAAAATTGACGTTCAGCAAAATAATTTTGATGCCCATTGGCTTCAATGTGCTTCACAAATTTTCGGGACAAATTTGCCCATTACTAGTCATAAGCCATGAGAAAACCTTTCCGTACTGAATTTAATCTGGCCTAATGTCTTCCTAGAAGTTGGAATTAATAAAGTAGGGTGCACGTATACATTATTTTTATTAACTAAAGGTATAGTGGTCCTTGAAATTCATGTGCAAACCTATACACATGTTTTTTTTACTGCCATAATTCTTTGTAATTAATTTGCTATACTTTTTGTTTAAGTGAGGTAAAGTTTGGCTAAGGTTGCTATCCTGAAGTGTTCCATATATTTTATGTATCCCATGATGACACAGAACAGAACATTGAAAATAAAAATAGCCTAGTCTAATTGACATTATTGAATACACTGGAGACTGGAATGTGCTATTATATATATATATATATATATATATATATATATATATATATATGCATATATAGAGGTAAAATGGATATACAGTGGATTGCAGATCTCTAAAATGAGTTTGCACTCTGTTATATATGAATTGTAGTCAACCCAGCGGGAGTTCGCTTTTGCACTGAGCCAAAATAGGTGTTACTGGTTAAAGAATGTTAAGTCTCAGACAGTTAAAATTAAGTAAAGATTTGGGGGGAGTTCAGAAAACCTCATTTGATAAGCCTGATAAAAGCTAGAGTCCTAGCATTGGGATCCAACTGGACTGGCCCATTGAGGAACATAAAAATGAAACAAGATTTTTACATTCTTTACTCAAAGTGAGAGAATTCATAAATCTTAGCGAGATCCTCTTTGCACATCACCAGGGCCCTGGGTTTTTTTTTAGTTTCATGGCCTTACCCCATGTGGAAATCATTTATTCCTATAAAAGTTTATAGCTATTTTTGAAGATGATGCTAAAAACCGAGGCCCTTAGCAAGCATAAATAGCATGACATCTTTATTTTAGAACCTGAGTTATTAGAGTGATGGTATTTATTTTATATATCTGTATTTGTATATAACTCTCAGTACAGGCAGTTTTTAAAGGCCACTATAACCTCAAACTTTCATTTACAAAATTATGGAACACCACATTTATTTGAAGCAGCCTGTTAAAGAGTTCTTCTTCTCTTTTTCTGGCTTTGGTACACGAATGGGATCCGTTATTCGGAAACCTGTTGTCCAGAAAGCTCCAAATTACTAGAAGGCCATCTCTAGTGATGGGCAAATTTGTCCCGGCCAAAATCGCCGGCGAAAATTTAACACGCATTAAAGTCAATGGGCATGTGTTTAATTGTCGGCGGCTTCGTAATTGTAGCTGGCATCAAAAAAAACTGCTGACGCTGCTAATTCGCGCCTGGCAGATAAATTCACCCATCACTAGCCATCTACCATAGACTGCATTATATCCAAATAATCCTAATTTTTAAAAAGTATTTTCTTTTTCTCTGTAATAATAAAAAAAACAGTAGCTTGTACATGATTCAAACTAAGATATAATGAATCCTTATTGGAGGAGAAAACAGCCTATTGGATTTATTTAATGTTTAAATGAATT
Organism: Xenopus petersii; assembly: GCA_038501925.1. Classification (NCBI taxonomy): domain Eukaryota; kingdom Metazoa; phylum Chordata; class Amphibia; order Anura; family Pipidae; genus Xenopus; species Xenopus petersii. Next base: position 179,809,799 of record CM076674.1, on the reverse strand, counting down.
TCTGGTAGACTTAAAGTAGGGAGATCCAAATTATGGAAAGATGTTGCCTGGAAAACCCCAGGTCCAAAACAATCTAGATAACAGGTCCCATATCCCTACTAGCAAAGTTGTGTGATAATTGTTTTTTGAAAGATTAAGGAAAAACATTTACAGGTATAGGATCCCTTATCTGGAAACCTGATATCCAGAAAGCTCCGAATTACGGAATGGCTGTCTCACATAGACACCATTTTATCCAAATAATGCACATTTTTAAAAATGATTTCCCTTTCCTCTGTAATAATAAAACAGTAGCTTGTACTTGATCCAAACTAAGATATAATTAATCCTTATTGGAAGCAAAACCAGCCTATTGGGTTTATTTAATTTTAAATGAATTTCTAGTAGACTTAAGGCATGAAGACCCAAATTACGGAAAGATCCATTATCCAAAAAACCCCAGGTCCTGACCATTCTGGATAAAAGGTCCCATACCTGTATACATTATTTTTCCCTCAGTGAATTTTTTCACATGTTCCTCTTCTACAATGTATGTGGATGTGTATTTGTAATGCCAACATCTTCTTTCTAGAACTGAATAGTTTGTAGTAGAGTAAATTACATTTGAAGAGGGGCAGTGGGCCTATGGGGACTGATATACGCACATACTGTATATGCTAAATTGGATTCAGGGTATTGACAATACGCATACATCAGGTGTTTCCTTTCTTTTATCTCCAACTTGTAGTTAGAAAGCAACTGCTTAAAATGAATTTCTGATAGGTTAGGTTTCTGATAGGTTGCTTAGAACATATGTACTTACCTTAGCCTTTTAAAATGTTTTTTTTTTCTCAACTAGAGCAGCAATGTCCAACTTTCCAAAATAGAAGACTGAACTTCCATTCCAGTCTTGCAATGGGGTTGTAACAGAAATTGTGGTGAGTCTTTCAGGCAAGAGACAGCAAATGCCCTAAGGGAAACTAGGAACAGGGTGAAGGGTCTGGACAGCCAAGAACAGGTCTAGGCTGATGAAGGAGACCCACCAGCACCTCACACTAGCACCAATCATTCCTGAAATTGAGGACAGGATGCCAGTGAAGTGGAGAGAAGCTGATGAGACTTAACCAGGGAGAAGACAAGCTTGTGGCCAGACAGATCTGGGTCAGGGCAGGCAGTGGAGATTCAGAACAATTAACAGATCCACAAGCACCTCACACTAGCACCAAAGTCCACGAAACTGAGGGCAGGAGGCCAGTCATTATAGCAATGGAATAAAATCAGTTATATTGACAGACACATTTTATAGTTTAAGAAAGGTTTGCTTCCAGGTTTTAAGGGTCAAAAATGTTTATTAAAATGAACTCTTAGTACAAAGTTGATCCACAAACTGATCTGATTTTCCTCTTGAAGTCAGATAGAATTTTTTTTTTTTGCAGCAGCAGCAGCAGCACATGGCTGCTGAAGGGGTTGTTTATAGGGTTGCCACCTTTCTGCCCCATGGAATACGGGCAGGGGGCAGGACAGTAACACATCCGGGGAATGGCTGTGGTGTCAGTGGCGGGGCTATGATGAGGCAATTGCCGATTGGCTGGTCACCGCTTCAGTTATAGGAAATCCTGGCTGGTTTTCCAAATTAGGCAGTCTGGGTCAAAACCAGGCAGGTGGAAATCCTAGTTCTTTACCCTCTGGATCAACTTGAATTTAGGCAGGTGGCACTTTGAAAAAAGGTTTAAAGGGACTGTTCACATTTAAGTTACCTTTTAGTACATACATACAGACAATTTTCAAGTTTTTATTATTTGTGGTTTTTTGAGTTAATTAGCTTTTTATCAGCAGGGTCCAAATTACCCTTGTAACCATGCATTGCTATGAAACTGGAATATGAATAGGAGAGGCCCTGAAAAGAAAGATGAGTAATAAAAAAACGTAAAAATAAGATCTGTTTGTTAGATGGGGTTATCTGAAAGCTGGAAAGAGTCAGAAGATGAAGGCAAATAATTAAAAAACTATAAAAAATAAATAATGAAAACCAACTGAAAAGTTGACCTAAAGGTGAATCACCCATTGATTTGTGATGGGCGAATTTCTCCCGTTTAGCTTCTTTGAACAATTTGCACAAAAAAAAAAAAATTGTGAAATTTAAAAGTTGATGCCCACGTCCAATTTTGGGCGCACCTCTGAAAAGTCGATTACGTCAATTTTGACACTGGGGTTAAAGTCAATGAGTGTCTGAATAGTGTTGACACATGGCGATTTTGACGCGATTGACTTTTCGGACGCGTGTCCAAAATTTTTTGATGCCGGTGAATTTTCGCATGCACATTTTTGTGAAAGATTCACAAATGTATTCGCCGGCGGTGAAATGTGTGAAATTCACACCAGCCGAATTTCTTCGCCCATCACTACCATTAATATCTAATTATTTACAATTATACCCCTACATTTTTAACCTCTTTAGGATTTATACTTGGTCCCTAAGGGTTGCTTTAGGTTCATCATGACCCCATAGGAGGTCATGGTCAAAGTTTGGGAACCTTTGCCTCAGTTCATTAAAACTTTAAACAGATTTTGAAACGATTTTGAAACAAACAAATGTGAAATAATATTTTGGAATATATGAAAATACGGTATATAAGATACTGTATATCAGTCCATATTTCTCTTCTGCATTTGGTGGTGATTCCACAGATACTTAAACTTAAAGGATAAAGACTAAAGGATAAGATATAAAGGATAAAAAGGATAAAGACAAGGTTGAACTCCCCTGTTTTCATCTTTATAGGAAAGCCCTGGAGCTACAGGGACCACATGATACGGGATCCGAATGACCAGCCGCCAGATTACACTGGTTTATGTTTAAAGATTGGCAGAATCAGATGTGGCTTTGATTGGGTAAGAAGCAAAAGTTAAGATGATGGAAAGCTGGGCTGGGGTGGAGAAATAGAGGGATCTGATGTCAGGGGAAAAGGCAATTCACATCCTTATCTTCTGAACAGGAGGAAACATTATTATAATTATTAACATATATTTATGTAGCGCCAACATATTTCACAACATCCCACCCAACCTCTCCCATTTTTTGCATATTTTGTGAAATGTCAGGAGTTTTTCTTCTTTATAATATTACCTACTAATAACTGGATGTGGATGTTTTCCTGAATGCACTTTTATATTGTCTTTCGGTACCTTTAAACAGTATAAATGTAAGAGTCAGCATTGTATTAATTCATATTAAATGAATGCCAAATTCCTGATACAGGGAATGTTTCCGAACGCCATTGGGGTCAGGAAGGAATTTTTTCCCTCATGAGGAATAATTGGCATTGGCTTCAGGCTGTTTTTTTTTAACTGTATATCTTAATTTGGATCAAGTACAAGGTACTGTTTTATTATTACAGAGAAAAAAAAATTTGGATTATTTGGATAAAATTGAGTCTATGGGAGACGGCTGTTCCGTAATTTGGAGCTTTATGGATAATGGGTTTCCGGAAACAGATCCCATACCTGTATTTCGTTTTTAACTCACACTGGGGGGGGTAAAATACTTTGTGTAGGGCAGGGTGTAAAGTTACTAACAGATACAATTGTTATATTTCTGCCTTTCACACCCTGCCCCAGTCCTAATTCCTACAGTTGAAAAATAATAAATAGGCACTTTACATGTAATTCAGCCTCTGGGCTAATTGCCATCATTAAATACGTGGGTTTTGTGATGCTATAATCTGTTTTGGGACATATACTGTAAATATAGTGCACAGTATGGATTTCCCTTGAATATCTGGAAAATCCATATGGTTCTCCACATCAGTAAATTTATCTGTTTTTCTTTATAGAAAACAATCAATTTTTAATATATGACTGAGCAGCCTGTTGTCTTGGTACTGCAATTACTGTGTTGATCTGTTCTATATAAATTATTGTACTGGATCAAACAAAACAGTACCCTTATTAATAAGCCATTAATATATAATTCCACTATTGGGAGATGCATGTTTCCATTTTTCTGCAAAAAGCAGCATTTGCTCCATCAAAAATATTTCAGCTGAAATTATTTGAGGTTCTAATACTATTCCATGATGATAGAGGTATTTTTTTAAGATGTTCATATTGCAAATTGTAGATAATAAAACATTCCATTAACTTGTGTTTGAGCCTATGTGATGTGACTCAATTTACAGGAAGTTTTATTATCTATAGATTTTTTTAATATGTTTAAAAGAAAGATGAAATTATTTTATCTCTGTCTTTAAAGTGCAGCCTTTGCAAAAATAATAAAGAACACTGCGTTTCTACAGGCGAGGATTACTCTTTGCTCAGCATATCATGCTTACAGAAATGCCTTGAAGGAAATAATAAAGCATCATTTTATATTGCCAATAATTATATAACGCACAGCAGAAATTTGAGCATGATTTCTGCTCTTAAATCTCCACCACAATATCTCATATGACTCGTAATATCATTGAGAAAGTTCTCTTCGACTTTAGGTAAAATTAAACAGTGGAAAACTATTTCTACATAAACCAATAATTGCGTTTATTTGAAGTTTAGTGTTGAAATATAAAGCGTAATAAAGTGAGATAAAGCTCAGGAACAGGGATTATAAAGAAATATGTATAAGAAATATATTTACAGTATTTATATAAACAATAGTAGTGTTTCTTAAGCAAACAGATCAGTTTTACCAGTGCAGTAAACACTTTTATTTTTTGATGTTACTGGTCCTTTAAGTAGCAAGAGCAGCTTGGCTCCAACTAGGAGGGATAGCAAGGAGGTAGCTCTCCCCTCAGGCAAGACTGGCCTGTAGTATAGGGACACAGCCAAATAGGGAATTAGGGCTAGTGAGTTCCCTGATCCAACGTGTGGGATCCAGGTCACAGTGCTGAGATCCTGAGGGTGTATCTATCCTAGTGTGATGCTATAGCCTCTGGGAGTTCCAATTTGCTGTCTCTGAGGGACATGTTGTAACCATGCCATGATTGCCTGCTGGGCCTCTTTGTAAGTACAACCCTGTGGATCATTTGTCTCTGACAAATAAAAGTTTTATTCTGTTTTCTGCGAAACTGCGGCGAAAATTTGATGGCGAAAAATTTTGACGCGCATCAAAATTATTCAGATACCCATTGACTTTAATGCATTTGAACAAAATAGTTGCGCGTACATAAATTGTTGTTCGGTTCAAAAATTGACACACGTCAAAATTATTTGACTATTGACATCAATGCGTTTTGCAAATTTTCACCTATTTATGAATTATTCGGCAAAGTGAAACGGGACAGATTCGGCCATCATTAGATCTGAATAGAAAGAGGAGTAATAACACATACTTCTATACAAGTAAAATTTAAATAATATTAAAAAAAGCAATAATCCTTTACCACTCTTTCAGAACCTCTACAGATTCATACGTTTTTCTCTTTGAAACATCCCTTTTTATACACAACATTACAGAATTCCAAATGAATAAGACTATAAAAATCATTATAGCTTTTTTATTGACATTGTCTCTTTGGATCTCACAACACGACATTCTGCGGTTGCCATCAGCATTAGGTGAGACAGCCGCTTGGATCGGTCACCTAGACATTGTCAAATTTTATTAGCCACTTTCTGATTAAAAGAGTCGATGACAGCAGCAGGTGTCCTAGTGTTTATCTCAGGCCTGCTAAGTAGCAGAAATCCTATAAATGCGATGGATTGTATAAAACACTTCATGATAGTTGATTGAATGTAATTGTGGTGGAATAAAACACTTAAAAATCACTTGTCCATTTATAGGATTTAGCAAATTCAAGTCTTGCTATAGATTAGGAGGACCAAGAGATTCCTACCAAAAAGTCATAATCTTTGTCTTTATATTACATTATATTTTATCACTCATCGTTATTGCTGCCTGCCTTTGTTTTTCATGCATAAATGTTTAATGTCAATGGCTTTTTGTTGTAGGTGATACAGTGATAGAAAAGTGGTGAAAAATCTCAGTGATTGAAATGAAACAATGATTATGATTTTAGGATAAAATGTATTAATATCAAGACAGAACAGCAACAATAGCCCCATTTGGTGAAGTGCAACAAAATGGTGCAATTCACCTTTATGTCCCCAAAAAAAACATTATTTTTTCAGAATTCTAGCATAATTGTACAGGTATTGGAAGTTTTATCCAGAATGCTCGGGACTTATAATTTGGATGTTCATACCTCAACTCTACTAGAACATCACATAAACACTAAATAAACCCAATAGACTGGTTTTGCTTCCAATAATGATTAATTATATATTAGTTGGGATCAAGTACAAGCTACTGTTTTATTATTACAGAGAAAAAGGCAATTTTTTAAACATTTTGGATTATTTGATTATAATGTAGTCTATGGGAGACGTCTTTTTTTGGAACTTTGCTGATAATGGATTTCCACATAACAGATCCCATACAGCACCTGCTTAAAGGACCAACTTTGTTCACCTAACAGTTTGGATACAAAAGACAATTAAAGGAGTTGTTCACCTTTGAATTAACTTTATTTTGATGTAAATGTGAAGATTCTGAGACAATCTGCAATTGGTTTTAATTTTTTATCATTTGTGGCTTTTGCCATTTCAGCAAGCTGGTTGCTAGGGTCCATATTATCCTAGCCACCATATATTGATTGGAATAAGAGACTGGAATATAAATAGGAGAGGCCTGAATAGAAAGACGAGTAATAAAAAGGGAAGATGAAGGCATTAATTAAAAAAATGTATTAACAATGTATTAAAAATAAAAAACGATGAAAAAAATAAATAATGAAGGCGTTGAAGATTCTCATTCATCCAGGTCATGATATATTTATAGAAATAAGTCAAATCAACTGGACTTGCTGTCTTCTTTTTCCTTGAAAACTTTTCACCAGTCATCCAACTGACTTTCTCAATTCAGAATATCTTGTAAATCTTCCTTCCAGAATATATTTCCTCTGTAATGTTGCTCCAAACAGCATAATCTGTTTATCATAATCCACAATGATATCATGAAGTTAGGTGTTGATTGTATTAGCAAGATTGGAGGTTTGATGTGTTATTGAACCTTCCAGGGAGAGGTGCCAAAACAGCATTGTATGTGGCAGACAATAGATGGGCCCTGGATAGCTTCAAAGGAATAACTCCCAACCATTGGTTCCGTTATGTGAATGATACATGGGTTAAAATACACACATAGGAGGTACAGACTTTTACACAGTGGACCACAACATCAGGTTTACACTAGAAGATGTGCAAGATGACACACTGGCTTTTTTGGACTGCTGATTGGAGCAACATTCCAGAGTACATTCTCGAAGGAAGATTTACAAGTTATTCTGAATTGAGAAAGCCAGTTGGATGACTGGTGAGTGAAACGTCTTCAAGGAAAAAAACACAGCAAGTCCAGTTGATTTGACTTATTTCTATAGATAAATAATGAAGACTAATTGAAAAGTTGCTTAGCCACCCCTTTAATAAATGCTTGTGTTGCATCCCGTACACAAATGCAGGTGGTTCATGGGCATATACTTTCATCACCCTTGATTACTCACAAGTGTAGTGTGCAAAGGAAGCCAACTACTTTGCACCTATGTAGGTGACCTAAAGGGTTAGCTTTCTTGTACTAATCGGTAACCTCTTCCCTGTGGGAAGTATTCCTTATTGGCACAATGGTAGTTTTAAGTTTACTAGCTTATGTCCTCTAGTGTATAAAAGGGGAGGGAACTTGTGCTCAGTCTCTCTTCTGGACTCCTTTCATCACAAGAGGTGGATGTGCCAAGGGCCTGAGGTGAAGGTCTCAGTACAGGAGACCAAGTCCTATGGTAACTATTCCCAAGTAATGTTGGGGTAATAGGAAGCCCTATAATAGTACACCCGAGGGGGTAAAGATAAGTTATGGCTAGTGGCCAGACTGGTGCCCCAGAAGGACAAGAAGAGGGGTTAGCATTTCTTAAATGACACCTGTCTTAGTGTAGGAACCACGGCTGAAAAGGGACTCTGTTTATCCCTGTTTATCAATGGAGAGTATCTCAAAGCAGTATGATGTTCACCCTGTCTCCAACCTGGCTGAGCATGTGAGTATTTTATACTACCTGATATTGTCTTTCTGAATTGATTGCTCAACCATTAGGTGAACATGAAAGTACCTCTCTGTTGAAAAAAACTTCAGTTTATGGTTATGAACCAGAAAAAAAAAACCTTTATTTCTAATGCCAGCACCTTCAGGGGAAATCATTTGCCCCCCCCCCCTTTCATTACACCTACTTAATGACAAGTGCAAATTAAAGAGTTCCCTTACAACTCTGGTGGGGTGCCATGGGTTTTATTCACATTATTGTGTGCCATACGGGCACTGGGTTTTGCTGTATAAAATGTTTGCACTTAGTGTGCCCAATAGAAGTAAATGATGGGCACTGTTTCTCTATTACAATGAAAATAGTGCATCATGTTCCATCATTCTTTTTTTGAAGATAGCTTTTTTTGTTAAAAAGGGCAGATTTTAAGAAACTTTCTCAATAAAACTTAATGAGCTCCATCTTGTAAAGAATTATTTTTCTTTAGATGTTTTCCTCTATATTATGTCAGATTAAGTGAGGTCATCTCATAACCACATGTTTTTTTTTCTGTTGCTATAACATGATTATTATTAAATGGAAATGAAAGAAAACAACATTCCTATGTGATATGATAGTGATGGAACTATAAGTACAAAATAAACCTATTTTCCCAAATGGTACACGTTACCCATTCTTTGTAAATAGTATGGAATGTTGAAAGATGAAAACAAGTTAAATCACATTTGCCTATATCAATTTCTCTGTACTGTTACATATTCTTATATAACGCCAATTATGATCATTAAACATGTTTGGTTAGTTCTGTATTTTGTCTAAATCATGTGAATTGCACCAAACAATGAATGAAATGTATAACACAAAAGCCAGTAATTATGAATAATTACATACTGTATCACAAGACTTTGCATTTCTCGCCAAAATATGCCAGAGCCGATACAAGGTTTCTGGACTCAAATGAAGAAGGAGGATTCTGCTTGTGGTAGGGGCGGATATCAGTAGGCTGATTTTGGCCCTCTCTAGCCTAGACTAGGTTTTGCTCCCCTTTACGTCAGGTAGTTCCCATATAGGTTAGAAAAATGAAGAGCTTTCCTAGGGGGGAGTAGTTTCCTTATTCCGGTCAAACTGCGGATCCCCATGTGCTGGAGGTAGTGGTTGGTGTCTGAGGTGGAGGTAGGCCTCAGTTGGAGAAGACATTCTTAAGGGGGGCATGCACGGGCCAACAAAAGCTGCTGACAGACTGGGCTTCCCCGATCGTGTTGGCCAGATGTTGATTGGGCAGGGGTAAAAATCCCGTCTGATCTGTTTGTCAAGCCTGTATACCTTTCATTATGACTAGGGATGTCGCGGACTGTTCGCCGGCGAAGAACATCGGCTGTTCGCGTCCGCCGCAAGTTCGCGAACGTCGCGCGACGTTCGCCAATAGGCGTTCGCGTCAAAATCGTTCGACCATTCGACCATTCGATCGCTAAAATCGAAGGATTTTCGTTCGAATCGAACGATCGAAGCCATTGGATCGAATGAAATCATTCGATCCAATGGCTTCGATCGTTCGACTCGAACGAAAATCGTTCGATCGAACGATTACAATCCTTCGATCGTTCGAATCGAACGATTTTCGGATGATCGAAGTTCGTGAACAGTTCGCGAACTGTTCGCCAATTTTGCCGGTGTTCGCGAACGCCGTTCGCGAACACATCGGCGGCGGTTCGCTACATCCCTAATTATGACCCGATCGTAGGACCCTAGGGCCCATGATTGGATCAGCCCTATATCGCCCACCTCAACATCGCCAAACAAATGGATCTCTCTGTGTATGGCCACCTTAAGGAAAAGTAATAGTTGTTCCCTCTAGGTGTGAGAGACAGGAGCAGGGTAGCTAGTTGAGCAGGCTAAGGCTCCAACAAAGAGGTCAGAAGAGTTAGTACCCTGGGTGTCACCCTCTAGTATAGGGAGTTAAGTGTTTAGGTTCAGGAATAGGTGATGCTTGGAACAATGCAGCACTGTGAGTATACTGGTGACTAGTTCACCAATGTAAGAACTACATCGGGGTGTCTGCAACTGTTATGCCTGGGATATTTGGGATTACTAATATATCCTCGCAGACCCATATTGTGCACACTCAGCATTCTTAAAGGGGCCGTGGACATTTCATTCAAGGGGTGTTCCAGTGTTATATTAATTTATATTCTATGTCTTATGTTGACATTATTAATTCACTGTTTTCATTGAACTGCTCATATGGGTTCTTGTTAATATATTTCAATTCACAACATGCTGTGTGGTTTATTGTCTGTTACATTGTGTATGGTAATCACTGCTGCTACAGTTCCCAGGGAGTTATATGTGCACCAATACCTGGTTCTAGTACTGGGTGGAGGCACTTAACCTCAGTTAAGTCAAACCCTGCAAATTTCCCACTTAACGGAGGCTTGGGATCTATACTGGTAAAGCCCTAATGGCACCCTGGATATTGTTGCCAAGAAAGGGTTATACTGTACATGGATAACGTGTTTCCCTTTTGGTGGTAAATTTAATTGGTTTTTGATCACCAAAGTTTGTTACAGTTGACAAAACCACACATATGCCATGACACTGTCTCCCTCCTTTTAGCAGGCTTCATGTCTAACATTCCAGCTATCTTTATATCAGATCGTTCATATAACAGGTTAATAAGTTGTTAAATCCCTGTAGATCTCAAGTCCTTAATTGACAGACAGGTTCAGCTAAGATACTAAAATAATGTAACTTCATGAAAATCAGATATATTTAGTATAGATGAAAACTGCTTAGTGCTAATTAGAAGTGCCCAGTGAATGAAGCCATACATATTTTAGGGGATACTGGGGGTCATTTATAAAGTTTGCGCAACTAATATTTATTCGCAAATGGTTGTACTACACATGCTTTTTCCTGAACGCTAATATATTGCACTGCTCTGCCCGTCTTTCTGGTATTTGGAAATTCGCATAGTGAATACATTTTTGTTCCGCAAATGGGACGAGTGTTTTCTCAAGTGCGCCTACTGTGTGACGTTGTTGTGCACAAAAATAGAGTTGACAGTAACTTAAATTCGCAAAAAAACTATTTTCAAATATTTTCTCCACCCCCAAAGTTGTGGCATAATTCAAACGCCATTTGCAATTTTTGACATATTAAAAAGCTCTTATAGACATTCGCATTGTGAAAATAAAAATCTCATTTCTGTTTGCACACTTATTCAGCTTTATAAATGTAACCATGCGCAGGGCAAATATATTCACTGTGCGAACCAATCTGCAATGCACAAAGTTTATAAATGACCCTCACTTTCATTTGAATAGTTAATATTTGTGACATTAAAAATTCTCTGTTGCTTTAAGAGGATATTGTTTAATTCTGGATGTTTTGCCAGGATATTTCACATCAACCACATAGAACCTAATCATTAATCATTTCATAAGCCCTTTTCAATGATTCAGTATTCCCACAGAGCATTACTGTATGTCCATGTTTTCCAGGATATCTGGGGGATACGATATGTGGTTAGAAGGTGATAGGATCAAATGTCGTTTTGGAATATGTTTCTATACTGCAATCATAGTAAATGCCTAAACGATTGTAGAGGCAAACAAATATTAAAACCTGAGATCGGTTGAATTCCAGATTGCATGCAAAAGTCATAGAGGATTGAGGAACAAGAGAACAATAAAAGGTGGGGTTGGATTTGTGCAAAGTAGGTGAAACAATGATATATTAAATTCTGAAAGATAATCTAGATACTGTAACCCTCGTTCTCTAAATATTGTCATTCTCATTGGAACCCACAATCGATTATGTCAACACCAAAATCCAGTTTACAGGAGGGACTCACCAAAACCCACAATATATACCAAAATTGTTCTGTAATGAAAAATAGATTTACACAATAGTAATGTGAATTTTTTTTTGCAATGAACTGAGCTAACACTAAGGGGGCTGATTTAATAAAAAAAATTTCAGGAATCACATTTTTCTCAAAAAATTCATGTTTTTCCCCCTATAACTCGGGAAGGGTTATTTACTAATCAGAACGTATCTAATCGTTTTCAGATATTTTTACTACATTTTTGCTTTAGTGAGGCCTAAAATTAAAATCATAAGGCAGAAATGGAAGAACCTTCTTCCTTCCACTGGAGATTTCTAGTCAAGCTATTGCTTTGTTTATATCTGCCTATGCTATTTTTAGATACAACTACAGTATTTCCTGTAAAAGTGAAATTCCCTGAAATGGAATTTGTGTGCATGTATGTCTATAAATATTCCTGATTTTAATGTATTTATGTATGTTGAAGCTACATTGCAATTTATGAGACTAAACTCCCTTCTTGCAGCACCTTTCTCTTTTTGAATGCTTTAGCACTATATGCATACCAAGTAGGACAACAAGACTTTACTTTTCCCTTCAGTGTGTAATGGCATATAATGATTGGACTCTGGCATAGAATTAGATGGCCAATGTTGGACCCACGTTGAGATTTGAGAGATCTGCAAAATCCTTCTCTTCTGATTTAATGTGTTTAATTCTGGCTGGTAAACCAAATAATAATATCTAGGCACACCTGCTGCAATTCTTAGCACAGCCCATGATACCCTTAATATATAGAATGAAAATAAAAAGGGTCAGCCTGGAAGGTGGATGTCATTTATTCCCCCCCCCCCCCCAATTTTGGTCCACAGCTAAAAGCTTTCCATAACATATACATTTTCATACATTGCATTCTAAAAGTTATCCCTGGGGTAAATGTCTAAGAAACCTGCCAATGATGTTGAGATCTTTCTAGACTCCCATTTAAACAGCCATTTGTGGCAATGAGATTTGTGGCAAACCTTTTTGTTTGTTATGTTCATGCATGTGACATTACTTGCATGAAGATAACAAGCAGTGCTCATTATGCGCATACAAGCCACATAACATGAACACCTGCCTCAGGAGCTCTCTCTAGAGCAAAAAAGCCATCTTATTTTTGTTAAAGTCTGGCTGTTAACTCTACTGCACCTGTGCACCTCCACAAAGAAAGGAGGAAAGAAGATGATTGCTTGCTTGCAAGTGCCCCTGTTTGGTGCGGTTTTCTGCTAACAGGAGCACCAGCCCGTGGAAGCAGGCAAGTCATTACAATCCTCTACTTTACAAGAACAGAAGGATCTCATTATTGTAATTTTTTTTAAAATCCCCCTCTCTCCCCAAACATTACTTAAAAGGGTATCACAGAGAACCTGGTCCTGGGCTAGGGGCTAGGGGCAGTGTGGACCTTCAATATGTTCTTCATGAAGACATATTAATTATGAGTATGACTTTCAGAATTTCAGAATTACCCCACAGTTACTATGATCTACTCTGCATGTCAGTCGAGTACATTATGCTTCATACTTCATTTCACAATCCTATCCAAAAAAAAGCCCAACCCAACTGTTCCTCCAACATGGCTGAGCAGTTCCATTAGTCATGTTGGACTGTAGGGTGGCACAATCCTTCAGGATGAAGTACAGGTTCTGAATATACAGGACTAATAGAACCAACTGAATTAAGCCATGTCATTGTGTTGGGGAAAGTCCCATAAGTAAATTTGGACTAGGGGAAGGTAATGCAAAGGTCGTTTTAAATTGTACAGATATTGACATTTTTTTACCATGATTTTACTGCTGAATTTAAGGAAATGTACAGGATGAAACATGTATGAGAAGGGAGAACATACGATGTAAGGACAGATCCAGGTGTTTCTAGACAAGGAATGAATCAGCATCTACTCTGATTCCATTTGTGTAGATGCTCTATTTGTTGTCATAGTAAAAGCTCATGATGTATCAACAGATACAAACAAAGAACATTCTGAAGGTCAAAGGTTTTTTTTGATATCAATGACCTAAAGAAAATAAATATGAGACAGATGTTGGTTAAAAGTGAGTTCAATTATACAACAAAGCTCTGATAAATTGTCTACTGGAATATTTAGAGATAATATTTTCAAAACTACAAGGGATATATACAAGACACAAGTGATGCAATATGCATCGCCTGACAAGATCAAAATGTCAAACAGATTATGTGAGGGATTAAACCATTTTTTTCAAGATTAATACTATAAATACCATAGGGTTCTTCTCCTATATTTTTCTTCCTTTGCTGCACTGTCTGATTTTTTTCAAATCCAGGTGTAACCTCTCAGGGATCACTCAGAGGTAACATTAAGCATTCATTCATGATAGGAGGAAAAAGGTTTATCATGTGAAAAGTCATGGGCAAGATTCAATTTGAGATGCAATTCAATTCAGGAAAAATTATCTCACGATTTATCATGTGCAAACTCTATTGAAGTCTATGGGACAAAACTGAAACTGAATTAGGAGAAAAGTTTTTTATCCTCAAATTGAATCTCATCCATTAGTTTTCACATGATAAACCATAAAATAACTTTTTCTCACTGAATTGAATCTGGCCCAAAGTAAAAACAAATGATCTGCGTGATGATGGTTCCTAAGGGAATGGGCTTATGGTGTTACATGTAATGGCACAGAACAATTTTATGGGCACATGATAAGAACACAGGCAGGTAATAGTACAACCAGGATTAACTGCTCACCAGGAGGTCAACATTAGTGGTCATTTTTGGCCCAGAGCCTTAGGCTGCCTCAAATGGTCAGACATGAGCATCAGAGTCTTCTTGAGAATCAGTGCCACCAGTCCACTTTGGGACAACCCTCAGTGTATGAAATAGTGTTGCATAGGCCAGCCCAAAACCTGTAGGTTGGGCCAGTTCTTGCTGGCGCAAATTTTTTTTAATGGGACCTGCCACCTCCAAAGCCCCCAATGGTGTCTGTAAATTATATCTCAGACCCCAAGTGTTTAGTATAAGGAATGCAACACTGGAAAATTGCAATCCAGAAAGAAGGGACACCACTGCTTATTCCAAACTTTTTGTGCAGCAGCCTATCTCTCCAGGTCCACCAATTTCCCTATGAACTCATGCTTACTGGCCATAAGCCTCTAAGCAGCTTCTTCCAGAAACTCTTCTCAGTAAGGAAAGAAGAGACTAAGGCAAACTGGGGAACAAAGTCAGTGCTATTGTACTTGACATTAATGTGTCTGCATTTCTTTGAAAAACAAACAAGCAATTGCAAATCCACTGAGAACAAAATCAGTATTGAGAATGACTAGACAATGTCATGTACAGTTTGTTGAAAACATCACTGATACAAATACTCTGTTGTAGTTTTCTTTATTTTAAAAGCTTTCATACCAGCATTGCCTTATACTAGCTATTGCTTGAAAAATGTAATTGTCCATGATGAGCTAAAAATTTGTAGTCGAGTCAAAAGAATACTTACCATTTTTGGTGTAATTGGTCCTAAATAATTTTAGATATGTTTTTATATTCTTAAAGGGATACTATCATGGGAATTTTTTTTTTCAAAATGTATCAGTTAATAGTGCTGCTCCAGCAGAATTCTGCACTGAAATCAAAAGAGCAAACAGATTTTTTTATATTCAATTTTGAAATCTTACATGGGGCTAGACATTTTGTCAATTTCCCAGCTGCCCCTGGTCATGTGACTTGTGCCTGCACTTTAGGAGAGAAATGCTTTGTGGCAGGCTGCTGTTTTTCTTTCTCAATGTAACTGAATGTGTCTCAGTGGAACATGGGTTTTTACTATTGAGTGTTGTTCTTAGATCTTCCAGGCAGCTGTTATCTTGTGTTAGGGAGCTGCTATCTGGTTACCTTCCCATTGTTCTTTTGTTTGGCTGCTGGGGGGGAAAAGGGAGGGGGCGATATCACTCCAACTTGCAGTACAGCAGTAAAGTGTGTTTGAAGTTTATCAGAGCACAAGTCACATGACTTGGGGCAGTTGGGAAATTGACAATATGTCTAGCCCCATGTCAGATTTCAAAATTGAATATAAAAAAATCTGTTTGCTATTTTGAGAAATGGATTTCAGTGCAGAATTCTTCTGGAGCAGCACTATTAACCGATTCATTTTGAAAAAAAATGTTTTTTCCCACGACAGTATCCCTTTAATTTTAGTTTTAATTTTTTTTAAAAGTAAACTAGTTTGAGTTTGACCTTTTGTCTGAAGATGGAAAGGTAATTTTTTTTCAAGACCATGAATTTCATGCTGATTTAAACCATAGAAATGCTGAAGTGTTTTAGTCACAAGTTTTTAATGCCAGAGGGAAAATAGTTTGAATGGATGTACTACACTTCAGTATCATTTAATGTCAGCATGTCATATATTCAACTTTGTAAATAATTTGTATTACATTAAAAAACATGCCCTTTGGACTAATGGATATTTCTAAGAACCTAACAAGTGATTACTAAATGTTCTGCTATTGACAGGACTGAATATGTTTCTAACTTGAAATACTTTGAATGCTCAGAACACATTATTTTTTAGTTTGCCGAAATAGACTTGCTTTAACATTTCCTAGTGGTAAAATCATTTTTTTCAGTCACATTTTTAATTATATGAATATTTTAATTAGAGAATAATGGTTAATAATGGTTTTAATTATTACTAATTATTTTAATTATTATTACTACCTGTGAAGTACCCGGAAAACAGTCGGGTTTTGTAGAGAAGTCCCCAATTCACTGACCATGCAGACAGTCCATGGATAACCAGCCTGGGTACCCAGCTAGTACTATCCCACCCTCCCATGAGGATATGGGAATTTTGTTTCTTACCCTTGTGATCTGGCACCAGAACTTCTGGTTCAGAAGGTTAGTTAACTATTTTCAGTCCAAGTCAAGTAGCTGGGCAGGGGACAAGGATATATTGGGTGGCAGGTACAGGTCCGGTTGGGTGTGGGACTGCGTGACCAGACCCATGCAGGACTCTACTACTACGAGGATACTTAACTCTGGACAAGTACTACACAGCATTTTTTTGTATTTATTATTAAGCCTTTGCAATGTCTTTATTTTGTAATTTATCTGCTTCAGCTCAAGCATTTGCAAGACCCATGCTTTTGTTCATGGTGAAAAGTAAAAAATAACTATTGCATTTTTGCTTAAAAACAAGTAGGGTGGGCCAAATTAACTCCTGCAACAGGAACAGCATCCTAAATTTTGTCCTTCAGGCCTGGGTGCAGCAATTTTGATACTGGGAGTTGGAAGGAGAATAGTGAAAGATCAGCCTTGAGTGAAGAAGCAGAATGCACCAAGGAATGAGTTGCCCAAAAAACCAACTTAATGGGAATGAAAGATGGCAAAACTCAATGAGCTGGAAAGGTTGTATTAGGCTCTACTGGGATTCTAGCCAGGGACCTTTGGGTTTCTGGTTTGATGTCTTGACCACTGGGCCAGGTGAGAAGCCTGAAGGGTTGCTCACTTTATATTACCTGGCCTTTGCAGCCCCAGCAGCAGCCAGATTGGTTTGCAGTCAGCCAATCAGGGTTGGCTCTGCCCTATTCAAGGCCAGCCCTCTGAACACTCCTCGCCTGAGCATTGGCTTCCCAAACTAGCAATGTAGTATTGTCCCTAGCTGAGGGTTCCTACTCTAGCCTCCTTGCCTTGTCTTGTCTTCCCTGTCTTGTCCTGCCTGGCTCTGAACCTTGTCTTGCCTTACCTTCTCCTTCCAGTTCTGTTTAAGACCTTGATCTTGCCTTACTTTTAACCTTGCATTGACCTTGTCTTGCACAGCTTTCCTTGCTATTCTTAATCTTGTTCTGCTCCTCATTCCAAACTTGACCTTGCCTTAACCTTATTCTGCCTTGACCTGACCTTGCCTTTCTGGTTCCTGCTTTCTGTTCTGACTTGTACCCTGTCTATATCTTCCCTCGTCTCGCTCTGCCTTTTCCTCCCTCTCCAGCTATCCCATCCTTTCCTGCTATCTGCTCCAATCTGCTTCTGCTCCAGTCTCTTTCATCTATCCAGTCCTCCGCTATCCAGTCCTCCCGCTATCCAGTCATCCAGATTTCAAGTCTGCTCCTGTCTCCTGATCTGATCTACACCTGCACCATCCTGTCCCATCCAGTCTGTTTCTGTCTTGACCTTAGCCCTTATAATCCTGTCTAGGCCAGTCCTGATCTTCACCCTCTCCATCCAGTTCCGCTCTGCATCAGTTCCAGTGTGACTCATCGCCCTTGTCACACTGTTCCTGCCCTCTTCCTGTGTCCCGTGGGTTCAGCCAGCTCTTGCCTAAAAGACTTGCTTTCCTCCTGCTGCCTCCGCAGTGCCCCCTACATTATCCCTTACAGGTTGCTTGTAGCCAGACCTTACACACTACTCTGCAACTACTGTATATTTCAGTTACTAGCCTGTACCTACTGTAGAATAGATGTCTGCTACCTGTACAATTTTATCTAGCATTTATTATTGACAGTGTGTGTCATCTTCCCCTGTAATTAAACATTGCAAATATCTGTCAAGTGATCATATTCCAAATTACTTGATGGCTCATATGTGAATTGATAACTTCAGTTACCATTACCTATTTCCAACTGTTCATGAGCCATATCACTTGTTGAGTATTGATCTAGTAAAGCTGGCCATAGACGCAAAGATCCGATCGTACGAATCGTGGATTTGTACGATTTTCGGACCATGTGTGGAGAGTCCCGACATTTTTCGTCCGTCGGAGATCGGTCGTTTGGTCGATCGGACAGGTTAGAAAATTTCTGTCGCCTGCCGATAATATCTCTGCATGTATTGCCGATCGTACGATTTTCAGAGGGAGACTGTCACTAGTGTTGTCAGACATAAGTACAGATGCAGCCACTTTGGTTTATCTGTTTGACACAGAATAACTAAACAGAGATATCCCATTTATCTCATTTAACACAGAAAACTGCGTCACAACATCCCACCTAATTAAAGCATTCATCATTGTGAACAATGGTGCTTTAGTATGCTAATGAAAAGGTTAAATGTATTAAATGAGTTAAGGTGACTTCAGATAACACAGTTTATTCAATTAACCCATGACGCATTTAACTCACAAATCCAAGTGGCTTCATCTGTATCATACGATTGCTGTCAGGGGCAGAACATTGGCTGATCTGTTCTAATTTGATCGGAATGGTAAAGACTTTGATCTGAATGGTTAGTGGAGGGTCGGGAGATGGGAAAGTCCGATCGCACGTTGATTCGTACGATCGGATCTTTGCGTCTATGGCCAGCTTAAGACATTTAATTCATTATTACTAGGTTTGTTCTCATGTAGGGTACAGTTGACTTCATTCATACTCCTGTGGCATACATCTTTTTAAAGGAGACATATTGGGTCAGATTCAATTCAGTGAGAAAAAGTTATCTCATGGGTTATCACATGTAAATTCATGGATGAGATTCAATTTAAGGAGAAAAAACTTTTACCCTAATTATGCTTTTTTCCCCATAGAATTCAATAGAGTTGTCATGTGATAAACTATGAGATACGAGTTTCACGTGATAAACCTTTTTCTCACTGAATTGAATATGGGCCATTGTGTTAAAAACAAGAATGTACAAGTGCATTATACTCTTTTAAAAATAGAAAGAATGTGCTTACAAAAGTACTGTTTTGGGTTGGTTTATTGAAAATTTCTAAAAAAAACCCCTACTACTCCCACCCATCGGTTCCACTTCCTGCTGCCTCCTTTCCCAGGCAATGCAGGGGAGTCAGCAGCACTCAGAACACTGCACTGTAGGATATGAACCAATCAGCAGCTAGACTGACCTGATAGGGAACTGAAACCTGTATTTTGCCTGGCTAACTGAAGGGCTGTGATTGGCTATCCCCCTCCTACTCTGCTTCTGGCAGGAACCATTAGGGCTAAACTCCACAATGCAGCTTGTTCCGATCTGATGCGATGAGAGGAAGCGGATGCGATGAGATGGATGCATGAATATAATTTAAGTAATAGGAATGTTGGACCTACAAGCTGCATGCATCTGTCAAAACACGACTCTCGGATGAAGACGCAACATGCAGCAGATGCACGCAGCTTGTAGCTCTGACATTCCTATTACTTACATTATATTCGGCGCATTTGTTTAGTTGCATCCGCTTCCTCTTATTGCGTCGGATCTGAGGAAGGGACACCATCTGTTTCAGTCCTTAAAAAAATACTACCACTCATTTTAAACCCATACGGGGACCATATATATTGGTGCTTATTATTTCACGGGCTGGTTTCACAAATTTAGCAGCTAAACTGTACAATTGCAGTTGCCAATAGCAACCAACAAGGTCTTCGAATTTATTTTTCTGCTTGTAGTAGACTTTTCAAAAGTAATTGCTGCTTGGTTGTTTTTGGCAACTGCACTTAGCACTTATTATCCCTAAAATATGGAGTCTATGACTGAAAATTATGGTCATCACTTGTCAAAAATGGAGGTTATGGGCCCTTGATATAGCTACTTACTGTTTCTGTAAAGTAAAGGTGAAAAAGTAACATACATTAGAAAATATACATTTTCAGTATTTTTTCTATCCTTTGAAGATTTCAGAGCTCATTTACGTTGCATTTGAGTGCAGTAAGCAAATTTTGAGAGTAACCTCAGTGTTATTTTCCCATTGTGTTGCTGTCATTAAAGTAATGAAAGAAGGTGTCAAATTTTCCTAAAATCCCACTATTTCAACAGAGTTTCAGTGACTCATCAATGGATTTTCAAAGGTAGTAATCAATTACATTTTACACAGCTGTGCTTTATCCAAAAAGGAAATAAAAAGAATATACCTGGTCGGGGGTAATTTATATATTACAGTGTTATCTTTGGCAAAGAGGGAATTAAAATATTTAAGCAGGAATAAGTTAGGAAAATAGAGTTGGAATTCAAATGGGATCAAACTATAACTAAAATTAAACATTTCCATCAAAGACGATGTTATATAAATAAGCAAAGTTGGAAGGATTGTTAATACTTTCTAATTCTGACCCTATTCAAGCTTTGATGTGTTATAAATAGTTCCCCCAAGATCTGAAAACTGATTAGTCTGTACAAGTGGAATATACTGTAAGTGTCTTTACATTAGTTTTTAACCAATTATATATTCAACTAACTGAGTAATGTCATAAAAAAAGCCTTAAGTTTGCCTATATCTTTTTAAGTTAAGCAACTAATCAGATACTTGTTTTCAAACAACTGACCAGTAAATAGTACCTGCTAATTTGTGGCCATAAGCAGATACGTAGCAAACATAGGACCATTTATTGCATTGCTCTCCGAGTGTTTTTTACTTGCATAAAAATATGCTTCTTGTAATTCTGCATAATTGTAAAAGTATCTAGAACATGGCGGTAAGTCCAGAGTTTCCGCACTTAAAGGAGAAAACCAACCCCCTAATTTGCATCCCCCTTCTCCCCTACTCTAAATAGGCCTCCTCCCCCCGGCCTACCTGGCACCCTGAGCAAATGCCCCTAACTTTCTACTTACCCCTCCTTGCAGTTTCTGTCCAGCAGAGTTCACATCAGCCATCTTGTCTCCTTAGGTCTTCTTCCTGTAGTGATCGACATTTTCGGGCGTATGTGCAGTTGGAGGAATCTTCTGTTAAGGAGCTACTGTGCATGTGCTGAAATTGTCGATAAAAAAATATTGTGACTTTTGTCGTATGGCCATTAGCTCTGCAACGGAAGATTCCTCCAACTGCACACCGAAAATGCTGATCACTACAGGAAGAAGACCGAAGGAGACAAGATGGCTGCTGTGAACTCCGCTGGACAGAAACTGCAAGGAGGGGTAAGTAGAAAGTTAGGGGCATTTGCCCAGGGTGCCAAGTAGGCCAGGGGGGAGGAGAGAGGGGGGCCTATTTAGGGTAGGGGGATGCAAATTAGGGAGTTGAATTTTCCTTTCAAGGGGTTGTTCAGTTTTGAGTTAATTTCTAGTAAGTTTAAGGCAACGTTGCCTTGAAAAAGCTATCAGCTATAATTGTTTGATTGAAAATTGGTTGTTAAATTAATTCATTTGTAATCATTTTTTTATATAATTAATTTATGAAAGATTGGCCTTAATCACGGTTTAATTAGTTAATTCAACTATTACAGTACTATAATTGGCATTAATTGACATGTAATAGAATTGATCATATTTGGGTAAAAAAAATGGTTAATAAGGGGTCCCTTTTCTCTACAATTTAAAAGACAATGTAAAGTAGTCAAGTAGCCGGCACTGAAAGAGTTAATGTATTACTGTCAAAAATATATTTTTTAATGGTTCTCCGGTCTTGCAGAAATTCCGCCCATCCCATACATTATTCTTTAGAACCTGCCTTCATCTGTTTGCCAAATGTCTGGCTTTCACCGTGTTGATGTTTTCTGCAGATCCTTTTTTTTTTAGTTCCAAATAATAATCAGTATTTAGCTGCCAGACATATCAAAACAGATAATGTTAGAATTTCTAACATTATGGAAGATCTCCAGTTCCTTCCTCCAAAACATTAAAGGAGAATAGTCTTAAGGGGTCAAACAGCTGCCCTATTACTTACTACCTCAGGTTTTTGTTCTTGTCAGCATACACATTTGATATAAATATTGCATGTTCCTACAACAAACATCAGGAGAATTCATTTAGCAGACATCTGCATCATATTTATAAGGACGTATACTGGAAATAACTATTTATTTGACATGGCAAAAAAAAAAGTTTTGTTCAAACCTCAAGCCCCAGTCAAAAGATCTGCATTGTATTAGAGAACATCTACACCCCACATTTGCATTTTATAATGGCCAGAAATCCTTTTGAGCCTTTGGAGCCAGGTGAATCGAAAAGCAAAAAAGAAGATAATATAATTCATGGGGGCAGATTTACTAAAGGGCGAAGTGTCCGTCACTAGTGAAAATTCACCAGAAATATCATCAGCAGGGACATCTTTAATTCATCAGGCATAGAGGACAAATCACTAGTGAAAGAGACCATCAATAGCGAAATTTCGCACCCTATCGCCGGGTCGAATTTACACTTAGGCGAACAATCATTACTCTGAAAATTCACTAAAGTGGGAATTTTACAGAACATTACCTCTTTCTCCAGAGTTTCCTTTACCAGCTTAGACCTGGCGAACTGATAAGATGAAGCTACATCCTCCTCAATCTCAGTGACATCATATCCTGTATGCAGAAAGTCATAAAAGGTCTAAAAAAATGCTGGTGTTTTTTTCATATTTTAAAGCGGGATTGCCTTTAGAAGTCCTAACTATTAAAAATGTTTGTGTCAACCCAACCATTTGAGGGGGCATGCCACGTTTGTTTTAGGGTAGGCTCATGTCTAGAACATTAGAGGATCTCTTTTGTCTTTATTTTGCTTCCTTGGACATTTGTAATAATAAGTGGCAACTTCAAGCATTTGCACCAACATCTCTAATAAAGACATATATATGACCTATATGTACCCGCCCTATTAAAATTGACCAAAGCGTAAGTGTACTAACAAAGTTTCGCTAGGCAGAAACAAACATTGGCGGAAGTTCTTTATGAAATGCATGCACTGACGAATTACCGCTAGCGAAACTTTTCGAGCATTCAGCTACAGAGACTCAACTTCGCATTTTAGTGAATTAGCGTAGTGGTACCAAATTTGCACCTGCCAAAGTGGCGCAAAGTGTGACGCAAAGTGTGGCACAGCCTTCGCTGGCAAAACTTTGCCCTTTAGTGAATTTGCCCCATTGTGTTAGTTAGGCTCTATGAGCACACAAAACCTATAGCACAAAGACCCAAGAGTTTAGAAATTTTCTCTATTCACTTGCCTTAAAATGGATGGTGTTTCTAATTATAGCTATAACCTTTCCTTCAGACAAAAACATGACGTGACTTTAGCCCTTATTGAATAGTATTATAAATGTTTTGTTGTTCTTTTTATTCCAGTTCAGCTGTTACATTTGAAAAAAGTTGAGCATTAACAAGAAATAAGGTAAGGTAATACATCAGATTGTCTGTGGATCAGAGAATGGAATTGGGAGTAGAAACAATGGAAGAAGATGCAGCATCATTAAGTGCTTCATGGCAAAGGACAGGAATGATAAATTACATTTCAGAAGAAAAAAGCAATGAGACTAACCAGGGTTAGTAAATTGGTTAATAAGAAACAGTAAACTGGAAAGATGAAAGCAGATGGAAACAAAGCCATTTAATAGGAGGTTATTTACCAAAAAGAAAGAAAGGGCACATGTACGTCTGTAAGTACAGCGAGCAATGACATTTCTGGCACAATTGCTGCATTATATGCCCCACAATGCAGATCCTCCCCAGAATTACGGCATCATTGTGGTCGCAAACGAGTGATGCTCTTGACACAATTGTGCTATACCCACAACAATTACTGTACATTCAATTTGGCAAAACACAACTGCACTTCGTCCCAAATCTGGCACAGTTGCAACCCAATGTACACTGGGTCATGTCCCAAATTCATCATGTGAGTGATTTCCATACCCAATTCTTTAAACAAAAGTGTGAGTGTTACAACCCTGGTAATCTAGTGGGGGGACAGCAGGGACGCCCACCGCGGGGACGCCCGTCGCGTCCAACTTCTGCTCCGCAAGCTCTGTTTCCCTAGGGCATGCACGCATCTCCTTGTGCTTTAGAGGCGCAGGTGTGCTGGCGTTTTGACGCCAGAGCGCAATGGCGCAAAATTTAAATGGTACAGTACTTAAAGAGACAGTTTCCTTTTACACACTGACCGTTATAGGATTTGTTTCCGGTTGCTGTTAGCTGTTGCTATTCTGTTTGAACCTGCTTCTGATTACCTGTTTTGACCCCTGCCTGGCTTTTGATAATTCTGCATTCTGTATCCTGACCCCTTGCCTGATTACTGACTTTGATTTTGCTTAACCCTCTGATTGACTACCTGGTTTGACCCTTGCCTGCCTGACTATGATTATTCTCTGCTTGCCTGACAAGGCCTGATCTGACTACTCTATTGCCTTATGCCTTGTACCTTGACCTTCTGCCCAAGACTTTATTACAGTTGTGCCCCTCTGCCTATCCAGAACATCTAGCCTTGCACCTCTTGTTTAAGTCCTGGTGGCATCCAAGTAGCTGAGGGCTCCTCCCGAGGCCAACGGCCGTCACACTACAGGTGAAGCACAAGCCGAGACCAGGGTGCTTGGCATTTGTTCTGGTATTGGGTGCCGTTACAGTGAGGTGCTTATTAATGCGAGTTGCTGAAGGAACCCTGGAGCTACAGTCTGGTCCAGAGGTGGTGGTAACTTCAGGGATTCCCTCAGTCAAAGAGAACAACAGAGCTCAATTTGGAACGAACGGAATGACTATGGGGCACCAAGCACAACTTTGATGCAAGTAAATGGCCACTTACGAGCAGGAAATTCAAAAACATAAAACCATAGTGTAGTTTTTAAAAAATGCAATGTTGTGGAATAAACTTTAATAAATAACTAAGTTGTTACTTCCAATGTTAGAGCAAAACAATAAGAGGAGAACCCCAAGCTTCCAGTTTCTTCATACAAATGTATGTTAGGAGGTCATTTTCCAAGGCATTTCAATAAGACAAAGAAGTAATGGCAACGTTTATTATAACAGACATGTTGGGGGTATTAATTACAGATAAATTCATGTAAATGATAGCTGAATGACATGTACATATAGATGTAGCAACCTGTAAGCATTTGGCTCAGATGGCTCACCATACCCAACCATGAAAATCAATTTAAATATCTTATTAGCACAATAATTTTCATTGAGTGGCAAAAATGCTGCCACATGTGACACAGCAAAGTGTGATGTATACAGTGCATACAAATTTATTAAATGCAGATAAAAGATTGCACTAGGCACAGGTGTCCAAAAGTCTATCCTAATCAAGTTCCTCCAAACAAATTTTAGCAGCTCTTAAAGGAGATGTAAACAAAATTTTTGTACAATTGCTCTTGACCATTTTTTCCAATTAGCATTATTTTTTTCTAGTTATCAAGTAAAGTCTTCTGATGTTTCTCTGCTTATAAAAGAGTCTTCTGGCAAAATGTTCCTTTTCTCACTAATTCAATTTCCTACCGACTGTGTCCAGTCAGCTAAAATTTGTAAAAAAGTTGGATCTGTTGTTTCAAATTCACACACAGGAAACATTACTTTCATTTGTCTTTTACTTTGTTAAAGGGTAGTTTGTGTTTTTTATGTGATGTTAACAAATGATCATGTGACAGGTGGATTTAGTCTGAAAAGCGACAATGACCAATGCTGTACAGAGATAGGCAACCATCAACATTCCATTGAAACAATGGTTACATACAATCTTTCACCAGCTAAGCTGACGTTGGATATTGGGATTTTTGAGACATTCTTTGGGTGCTAAATAGTGTCATCAGATCGGAGCCTAGTGATGTAATTTGTGTCACATACTGTAACTCACTGGGTTTTCTATATTATAAAAACAATAAAATAGTAAAATATGAAGATATTAAAAGTCATCTTAGATGTTTCATGACCATTATAAAGTCATGGACCTGTAAGGCCTTCAGCCTTGAACCTTTATATGGACATGAAATATCTAACTGTCTTATAATATACTGATATTTTACAATATGGGGTACATTATTCCATGTACAAAATGCATGCCATTTTCAACTGATTTTGTTATAATTTTAAAATACAAGAACCAGACCAAAAAAGTATATCTCATTGAGATGCTGGAAGTTCTCCAAAAGTTTGAGAATTATATGCAAAAAGAGATTTATCATGTCTGCATCTAAAATATGTTTGTTTTTATGGTGCAGTATGTTAAT
This sequence comes from Xenopus petersii, assembly GCA_038501925.1. Taxonomy (NCBI): domain Eukaryota; kingdom Metazoa; phylum Chordata; class Amphibia; order Anura; family Pipidae; genus Xenopus; species Xenopus petersii. The sequence goes on along the minus strand of CM076674.1, from coordinate 179,783,073 downwards.
ACATTTCTGTGATTGGTTCATAGTTTAATAATCACAGGTTTTATATTTATCCTGACATAATATTGCCAACAATTTTTTGTGTATTTTGTTTTACAAAAATGTTGAAGCAGAGGTAGCCATTTTTGGAGCATAAACCATCTACAGATTAATTTATTTTAAAAAAAAATTAAATGTTTAATTTAATTTATTTTTTTGTATGAAGGAGGGGAGATGAAAGATTTTGCAAATGTTCTTAATATAGACAAACAGCAGGGGACCTTTTTACCCATAAAGTGGATCACCGTACCAGAGGCCTCCCCTTTAGACTAGACGAAAAGAACTTTCATTTGAAGCAACGTAGGGGGTTCTTCACAGTCAGGACAGTGAGGTTGTGGAATGCACTGCCGGGTGATGTTGTGATGCTGATTCAGTTAATGCCTTTAAAAGGGAATCGGATGATTTCTTGGACAGACATAGGGGCAGATTTATCAAGGGTCGAATTTTGAAGTGGAAAATACTTCGAAATTCGACCATCGAATTGAATACTACGAAATTCGAAGTCGAATTCGTAGGAGTTTTTGCATCGTACGATCGTATTCCGATTGTACGATTGTACTCCGATCGTACTTCGAAATGTATGATTCAAACGATGCTATCGTACGATTTTCCTTCGAATACAAAAAACTTAGGAATATGCTCTGGAAGGTCCCAATAGACTAACATAGCACTTCGGCAGGTTTAAGTTGACGAAGTATTGAAGTCGAAGTTTTTTAAAGAGACAGTACTTCGATTATCGAATATTCAAACGATTTTACTTCGAAGCGAAGGTCAAAGTCATAGTAGACTATTCGATGTTCGAAGTATCCAAAAATAACTTGGAATTTCAAATTTTTTAACTTAGAAAATTCCCTCGATTTCACTTCGACCCTTGATAAATCTGCCCCATAATATGAAAGACTATTGTGATACTAAGCTCTATAGTTAGTATAGGTATGGGTATATAGAATTTATGTGAAAGTATGGAGGGGTGTGTATGGATGCTGGGTTTTCATTTGGAGGGGTTGAACTTGATGGACTTTGTCTTTTTTCAACCCAATTTAACTATATAACTATGTAACTGTGTAAATGTGCACTTTTTGGGGAATGTAATACGTTTAATTAGAGCAAAAACCATTTGCAAAGACCATTGTAAATGTTAGTGACCATGTCTGCATCCTTTTTGACCAATTACAACCAAATGGCTTTTGCGAAAAATCGCAGCGTATGTAATAAAATTTTGCAATCGCAAAGCGGATTTTGAGGTGTAATATTTAACAAACCCCCAGAGAAGGTGTTTATGCTAACCTTTGCCTAGCGATATAATATTCGCCAGCGAACAATTTGACATTGCGAACAGCTCTAAATATTCCCAAAAATGCCATTTGAAAACTTGCCATTTTTTAATACATTGCCCCTTTTCATATAATGCTGCAAAGTTTACTTTAATTTTCTCTAGCTGTGAGTTTGTAGCTTCATGATCAGCATTTTTATAGAACAATTTTTTTTTACAAATTACAGATTTGCATATATAAAGAGTTGCATATTATCGGCTTACGTGATACAGGTATGAGAAACCCGTTATCCAGAAAGTGCCAAATTATAGGAAGGCCATCCCCCTAGACTCCATTTTAATCAAATTATTACATTTTTTTAAAAAATGATTTCCTTAATAAATAAACAGTTCCTTGTACTTAATCTCAACAAAGATAATTAATCCTTATTGGAGGCAAAACGATCATAATACGTTTATTTAATCTTTTAGTAAATTTTTGCAGATTTAAGGTATGGAGACCCAAATTACAGAAAGATCCCTTATCTCAGGTTCACGAGTATTCTGCATAACAGATCCCATAACTGTATTGTTATATTTGCATGGGATACACAGTAATCACAAAATCACAAAACAAGAACAATTCAGCTTTTTACTTAGGAGAAAAATCACATGCTGCAATATATTTATTCTATGGGACAATGACATGAAATGATGATGTCTAATGTATGGGAACTCTATTATTAGTTCATCTAATTTTTAAATAGGCCAATGGGCTGGTAGATAGAGATGTCGCGAACTGTTCGCCGGCGAACTTGTTCGCGCGAACATCGGGTGTTCGCGCTCGCCGGAAGTTCGCGAACTTCGCGCGACGTTCGCCATTTTGGGTTTGCCATTGTTGGCGCTTTTTTTTGCCCTCTCACCCCAGACCAGCAGGTACATGGCAGCCAATCAGGAAGCTCTCCCTTGGACCACTCCCCTTCCCTATAAAAACCGAAGCCCTGCAGCTTTTTTTCACTCTGCCTGTGTGTGCTGAAGAGATAGTGTAGGGAGAGAGCTGCTGCCTGTTAGTGATTTCAGGGACAGTTGAAAGTTTGCTGGCTAGTAATCGTTTTGATACTGCTCTGTTATTGGAGGGACAGAAGTCTGCAGGGGTTTGAGGGACATTTAAGCTTAGGTAGCTTTGCTGGCTAGTAATCTACCTTCTACTGCAGTGCTCTGTATGTAGCTGCAGTGGGCAGCTGTCCTGCTTCTGATCTCATCTGCTGACTGCTGCAATAGCAATAGTCCTTGTAAGGACTGCTTTTATTTATTTTTTTGTTGTTTTACTACTACTACTACTACTACTACTACTACTACTACTACTACTATAAGAGCCCAGTGCTATTAGTCTAGCAGTGTTGGGGAGTGGGACTGGTGTGCTAATCTGCTGCTCCTAGTAGTTCAGCAGCACCAACTTTAATTTTTTTTTTTTAATATTCATTCTTTTTTTATTTAACTTTTTTTTTATTTTACTACCGCTGTAGTAGTGTATAAGTTGACCTTTTAGGCATTATTTGCCCTGTAGGCATTTTTTGCCCAGTGTGTTATTCAACCAACTGCTATCTAGCTGTGTGCCCGTGTTCACATTCTGTCTAAATATCCATAATATTACCGTCTCCAGAAAAAACACCGGAGTGACTTTTTTCAAGCAGCCATAATAAATTTTACGTAATCCGTATCCATCGCTGTAGTAGTGTATAAGTTGACCTTTTAGGCATTATTTGCCCTGTAGGCATTTTTTGCCCAGTGTGTTATTCAACCAACTGCTATCTAGCTGTGTGCCCGTGTTCACATTCTGTCTAAATATCCATAATATTACCGTCTCCAGAAAAAACACCGGAGTGACTTTTTTCAAGCAGCCATAATAAATTTTACGTAATCCGTATCCATCGCTGTAGTAGTGTATAAGTTGACCTTTTAGGCATTATTTGCCCTGTAGGCATTTTTTGCCCAGTGTGTTATTCAACCAACTGCTATCTAGCTGTGTGCCCGTGTTCACATTCTGTCTAAATATCCATAATATTACCGTCTCCAGAAAAAACACCGGAGTGACTTTTTTCAAGCAGCCATAATAAATTTTACGTAATCCGTATCCATCGCTGTAGTAGTGTATAAGTTGACCTTTTAGGCATTATTTGCCCTGTAGGCATTTTTTGCCCAGTGTGTTGACCTTGTAGACATTGTTTGCCCAGTTTTTTTGGACGCAGCCACTGAAGCACAGTTGCCAGAAAAAATATGCCATATAAATGCTGAAAATATAAATTTTTTTGGTTGCAGCCACTGAAGCACAGAGGCCAGAAAAATTATGCCATATAAATGCTGAAAATAGTCATTTTTCGCCATACGTTGACCTTGTAGACATTGTTTGCCCAGTTTTTTTGGACGCAGCCACTGAAGCACAGTTGCCAGAAAAAATATGCCATATAAATGCTGAAAAAATAAATTTTTTTGGTTGCAGCCACTGAAGCACAGAGGCCAGAAAAATTATGCCATATAAATGCTGAAAATATAAATTTTTTTGGTTGCAGCCACTGAAGCACAGAGGCCAGAAAAATTATGCCATATAAATGCAGAAAATATGCATTTTTTTGGTTGCAGCCACTGAAGCACAGAGGCCAGAAAAATTATGCCATATAAATGCAGAAAATATGCATTTTTTTGGACGCAGCCACTGAAGCACAGTTGCCAGAAAAAATATGCCATATAAATGCTGAAAATAGTCATTTTTCGCCATACGTTGACCTTGTAGACATTGTTTGCCCAGTTTTTTTGGTTGCAGCCACTGAAGCACAGAGGCCAGAAAAAATTAAACCAGTAGGGTTTGCACCCTAGTTTGTAACGGTGGCGGAGGGAGGAGGACGCTAAAGGACAGCTGTGTGTGGAGTCATGAGGCTTGAAGAGAAGGACAGCTGCATAGAAGTCAGAACAAGTCTTCCGGCGTGCAGTAACCCTCCGAGATCCACCCCTCATTCATTTTAATAAAGGTCAGGTAATCGACACTTTTGTGACCTAGGCGAGTTCTCTTCTCAGTTACAATCCCTCCTGCTGCACTGAAGGTCCTTTCTGAGAGCACACTTGAGGCTGGGCAAGACAAGAGGTTCATGGCAAATTGTGACAGCTCTGGCCACAGATCAAGCCTGCGCACCCAGTAGTCCAGGGGTTCATCGCTCCTCAGAGTGTCGATATCTGCAGTTAATGCCAGGTAGTCCGCTACCTGCCGGTCGAGGCGTTCTTTGAGGGTGGATCCAGAAGGGTTGTGGCGCTGCCTTGGACAGAAAAACATTTGCATGTCTGACGTTACAGACCGGCCAAAGGGCTTTGTCCTTGCAGGTGTGCTCGTGGCAGGATTACTGGCACCTCTGCCCCTGGAATGTTGATGAGTTCCTGAAGTGACATCACCCTTAAAAGCATTGTACAACATGTTTTGCAGGCTGGTTTGTAAATGCCGCATCTTTTCGGACTTGTGGTATGTTGGTAACATTTCTGACACTTTATGCTTGTACCGAGGGTCTAGTAGCGTTGCGACCCAGTACAGGTCCTTCTCCTTAAGCCTCTTGATACGGGGGTCCTTCAACAGGCATGCCAGCATGAAAGACCCCATTCTCACAAGGTTGGATGCAGAGCTATCCATCTCCGCTTCCTCATTATCAAGGACTGCATCATCCACGGTCTCCTCCCCCCAGCCACGTACAAGACCAGGGGTCCCCAAAAGGTCACCACTAGCCCCCTGGGAAGCCTGCTCCTGTTGGTCCTCCTCCTCCTCCTCCTCCACAAAGCCACCTTCCTCCTCTGACTCCACTTCTGGCACCTCTCCCTGCATTGCAGCAGGTGCCTGGGTTCGTTCTGGTGATTGCGACCATAAATCGTGCGCTTCCAGCTCCTCGTCACGCTGGTCTACAGCCTCATCTGTCACTCGTCGCACGGCACGCTCCAGGAAGAAAGCGAAGGGTATTAGGTCGCTGATGGTGCCTTCGGTGCGACTGACCATATTTGTCACCTCTTCAAAAGGTCGCATGAGCCTGCAGGCATCGCGCATAAGCACCCAGTAACGGGGGAAAAAAATCCCCAGCTCTGCAGATCCAGTCCTACCACCCAGTTCAAAAAGGTACTCGTTGACGGCCCTTTGTTGTTGCAGCAGACGTTCCAACATAAGGAGCGTTGAATTCCAGCGAGTCTGGCTGTCAGAAATCAAACGCCTGACTGGCATGTTGTAGCGCTGCTGAATGTCAGCAAGGCGTGCCATGGCTGTGTAGGAACGTCTGAAATGGGCCGACACCTTTCTGGACTGGGTGAGAACGTCCTGGAATCCTGGGTACTTGGAGACAAAACGTTGGACTATTAAATTTAACACATGTGCCATGCAGGGCACATGTGTTAAATTTCCCAGTCTCAACGCTGCCAACAGATTGCTTCCATTGTCACACACCACTTTTCCGATCTGCAGTTGGTGTGGGGTCAGCCACCGATCGGCCTGTGACTGCAGAGATGACAGGAGTACAGATCCGGTATGGTTTTTGCTTTCCAGGCACGTCATCCCCAAGACAGCGTGACAACGGCGTACCTGGCACGTCGAATAGCCTAGGGGGAGCTGGGGGTGCACAGGTGTGGAGGAGGAGAAGGAGGACCCAGCAGCAGAGTAAGAAGAAGAAGAGGAAGAAGACGAGGTAGAGAGCGATGGAGGAGTAGAGGTGGTGGCAGAACCGCGTGCAATCCGTGGCGGTGACACCAACTCCACTGTTGTTGTTGTTGAGCTACCCATTCCCTGCTTCCCATTCCCAGCCATTACCAAGTTCACCCAGTGGGCAGTGTAGGTGACATACCTGCCCTGACCATGCTTGGAGGACCATGCGTCAGTAGTCATATGGACCTTTGGCCCAACACTAAGTGACAGAGATGCGGTAACTTGGCTCTGCACATGTTGGTACAGGTGTGGTATTCCCTTTTTAGAAAAAAAATTGCGGCTGGGTACCTTCCACTGCGGTGTCCCAATTGCTACAAATTTGCGGAAGGCCTCAGAGTCCACCAGCTGGTATGGTAAAAGCTGGCGGGCTAAGAGTGCAGACAAGCCAGCTGTCAGACGCCGGGCAAGGGGGTGACAGTCAGACATTGGCTTCTTACGCTCAAACATGGCCTTCACAGAAACTTGGCTGGTGGCAGATGACTGGGAATGGGAACAGGTGGTCAAGGTGGAAGGCGGAGTGGAGGGTGGTTCAGATGGGTCAAGGAGAGCAGAGGTAGAGCAGTAAGATGCTGGACCAGAAGGAGTGTGACTTTTAGTTTGCCTGTTGCCTTTGAGGTGTTGCTCCCAAAGTGCTTTGTGCTTGCCGCTCATGTGCCTTCGCATAGAAGTTGTACCTATGTGGCTGTTGGGCTTACCAAGGCTCAGTTTCTGACTGCACTCATTGCAAATTACAATGCTTTTGTCAGAGGCACACACATTAAAAAAATGCCACACTGCTGACTTTTTGGAAGTCTGCGATCTGGCGGTAACAGTAGAAGTTGGCGGCATTGGCGGCAATGGCGGGTGCGTTGGCCGGCTGAACACAGGTGCCGATACATGTTGTTGCCCTACTGATCCCTGCGGGCTGGCCTCCCTGCTTCTTCTTATTCTCCTACTGCCTCTCTGACTCTCCGTCTCTCCATCTGAACTACCCTCCTCTTGCTCTCTTCTACTAGGCACCCACAAAACATCAATCTCCTCATCATCATTCTCCTCAGATGCATCAATTTCTTCTGACACATCACAGAAGGAAGCAGCAGCGGGGACCTCCTCCTCCTCCTCATCACTCATCATTATGTCCATCTCTGTCGTGTTCTCTGCCAGAATTAAATCTGGTGTAACGTCCTCATCTCCTTCATCTTCTTCTGCCAATAATGGTTGCGCATTACTCAGTTCAAGAAACTCATGGGAAAATAACTCCTCTGACTCCAGTGAAGATGGGGCACCGGTGGTGGAGGAAGTGTTACGTGGGGTGGCCATAGCAGTGGAGGATGAGGAGGATGTTGTGGTAAAGTTAGAAACGGTAGAGGATGGGGTGTGCTGTGTAAGCCAGTCAACTACCTCTTCAGCATTTTGGGAGTTCAGGGTCATTGGCTTTTTAAAACTGGGCAATTTGCTAGGGCCACAGGATTGCATAGCAGCACGGCCCCTAGCACGGCCTCTGCGTGGCGGCCTGCCTTTGCCTGGCATTATTTTTAAAAAAACAACAACAACAAAAACTCAGTTGGTTTTTCTGGAAACGATAATACACACAGCTAGATGGCAGTTTGAAGAAAACAGTGTGCAAATAATGCCTACAAGATCAACGTATACACTACTACAGCGGTGGATACGGATTACGTAAAATATATGAATGCTGCTTGAAAAAAAGTAACTCAAGTGGTTTTTCTAGAGACGATAATATTATCAATATTTAGACAAAATGTGAACAAGCTCACACAGCTAGATGGCGGTTTGAAGAAAACACTGTGCAAGTAATGCCTACAAGGTCAACGTATACACAGCGGTGGATACGGATTACGTAAAATATAAGAATGCTGCTTGAAAAAAAGTCACTCCGGTGTTTTTTCTGGAGACGGTAATATTATGGATATTTAGACAGAATGTGAACACGGTCACACAGCTAGATAGCAGTTGGTTGAATAACACACTGGGCAAAAAATGCCTACAGGGCAAATAATGCCTACAAGGTCAACGTATACACAGCGGTGGATACGGATTACGTAAAATATAAGAATGCTGCTTGAAAAAAAGTCACTCCGGTGTTTTTTCTGGAGACGGTAATATTATGGATATTTAGACAGAATGTGAACACGGGCACACAGCTAGATAGCAGTTGGTTGAATAACGTATGGCGAAAAATGACTATTTTCAGCATTTATATGGCATATTTTTTCTGGCAACTGTGCTTCAGTGGCTGCGTCCAAAAAAACTGGGCAAACAATGCCTACAAGGTCAACGTATGGCAGTTGTTTAAAGAGAACAGTAGATTACTAGCCAGCAAAGCTACCTAAGCTAAAATGTCCCTCAAATCCCTGCAGACTTCTGTCCCTCCAATACAGAGCAGTATCACGCAGATTACTAGCCAGCAAACTTACTATCATCTGTCCCTGAAATCACTAACAGCTCTCCCCCTACACTATCTCTTCCAAGCACACACAGGCAGATTTTTCAGATACATTTTTGCCCTTGATCCCCCTCTGGCATGCCACTGTCCAGGTCGTTGCACCCTTTAAACAACTTTAAAATCATTTTTCTGGCCAGAAATGTCTTTTGTAGATGTTAAAGTTCGCCTTCCCATTGAAGTCTATGGGGTTCGCGAACCGTTCGCGAACCGCTCGCAATTTTGCGCAAGTTCGCGAATATGTTCGCGAACTTTTTTTCCGACGTTCGCTACATCCCTACTGGTAGATAAAATGGGCATGTTTACATAAATTTCAGATAAAATAGAATCAAGTTATATTCCACTTCATTTCAAGTGATTAATAGAAATGTGAGCATCATAACTATATACAGAACAATATACTGTGCCAGTTACAACTTGGGCAATTCCATCACTGAAGAGCAACTGACCTTCATCTTGGCAGGAATGAATTATTCATGGAATAGAACATGACAAGAAATACTCAAAAGTCAAGACTGACGCATCGGAATGAACACAAGGGATGGGTGATGACCCAACAGACATGAAGCGCTCTATGGCAGTCATCTGAGAGAGAAATATGGACAGTCCAATTTATTTTAAGGTAAAGCTGACAGTATCCCGTTTCTTTATGGAAATGAGTCTGATTTCTGTTTTGCAGATGCGGGAAGCAAATGAAAAGTTTTGTATACATAGGGGCAGATGTATCAAGAGTCAAATTTCGAGGGGTTAACTCCCTCGAAATTCGATTGGGGAATAGAATTGAATAGGGAATTCGGGCGAATTTACGCGCTGGTGAATAGTCGAATGGGCGAATATTCGCCCGGCGAATAGTCGAGCGATCTAATGCCTTTTTATTCTATCAAAAACTTAGAAAAAAGTTTTTTCTAATCTGGCGAAGTAGGCAGTCAAATGATATTTAAAAGAGACAGTACTTAGACTATCGAATGGGGGAATAGTCGCAGTGTTTTTTCGCTCGATCTATTCGAATCATTCTACTCAGGCGAATTTATGCCAATCCAATAGTTGAGGAGCACAAAAAACTCCTTGAAATTCGAGTTTTTTTCCCTCTATTCATTCACCCGAGTTTAGTGAATGTGCCTCATAGTGTATGTGTGTGTTTTTTTGTACAATTTAACAGCCATTTATCAGATAGGAACTTACATTTCACATTAACTAAACCAGCATGAAGCCATATTTATTGCAAAATGATCCTAATTCGAATGTGCCATACTTGACCTGCCCTATGCTCCATGTGTGTGCCATACTCTGCTTACTCTATGCTCCCTGTGTGTACCATACTCTGCCTGCCATATGTTCCCTCTGTGTGTGCCATACTCTGCCTGTCCTATGTTTCCTGTGTGAGCCATACTTGACCTGCCCTATGCTCCCTGTGTGTGCCATACTCTGCCCTACCTATGCTCCCTGTTTGTGCCATACTATGCCTGCCTTATGTTCCCTGTGTGTGCCATACTTGACCTGCCTGATGCTCCCTGTTTGTGCCATACTCTGCCTGCCCTATGCTCCCTGTGTGTGCCATACTCTGCCTGCCCTATGCTCCCTGCGTGTGCCATACTCTGCCTGCCCTATGCTCCCTATGCATGCCATACTTTACTTGCCATATGCTCCCTATGCATGCCATACTTTACCTGCCATACGCTACTTGTGTGTGCCATACTCTGCCTGCCTCATTTGGAAATTGTTGTTAGGGGCCCCTAAGGTATTTAATGATGTGCTTGGGGGGGTTGCTATCTTATTCACAGGGGAGGTGGAGCCATATGGATTTAATGGAATGTCTTAATATGAATTACATTTTCCTCATATGAGTGATGAGTAATATCCCTGCAGTGAGCACTAACCATTTGTTTTTTTTTTGGTGTTACCGCAATTAATTGTAGACATTGTAGGTCTTAAAAGTTATTTTGCTAATATACCATATACTTGAGTATAAGCCGAGTTTTTCAGCATACAAAATGTGCTAAAAAAGTCTACCTCGGCTTATACTGGAGTCAGCGGGCAGTAGCTCAGATTGCAGACACTTTTAATCATTCCTATACCAACAGTTCACTTGGGGAGAGACTGCAATATCACACAGCGTCCTCTGTTGGTTATATGAAAGAATAACAGTGCACCCTCTGTTGGTTATATGAAAGAATAACAGTGACTGCAATATCACACAGTGCCATCTGTTGGTTATATGAAAGAATAACAGTGACTGCAATATCACACAGCACCATCTGTTGGTTATATGAAAGAATAACAGTGCACCCTCTGTTGGTTATATGAAAGAATAACAGTGCACCCTCTGTTGGTTATATGAAAGAATAACAGTGCACCCTCTGTTGGTTATATGAAAGGATAACAGTGACTGCAATATCACACAGCGCCATCTGTTGGTTATATGAAAGAATAACAGTGCACCCTCTGTTGGTTATATGAAAGAATAACAGTGCATCCTCTGTTGGTTATATGAAAGAATAACAGTGCACCCTCTGTTGGTTATATGAAACAATAACAGTGCACCCTCTGTTGGTTATATGAAAGGATAACAGTGACTGCAATATCACACATCGCCATCTGTTGGTTATATGAAAGAATAACAGTGCACCCTCTGTTGGTTATATGAAAGAATAACAGTGTGCGCTCTGTTGGTTATATGAAAGAATAACAGTGACTGCAATATCACACAGCACCCTCTGTTGGTTATACGAAAGATTAACAGTGATGGCAATATCAAACAGCACCCTCTGCACATGGTAGTGGGACAGTGGGACAATGCACACAGTAATCCATTTGGCAACTCTCTGTCACCATCAACTTTGCAAAGAAGTCCGGTTGATCGCTGGGGGGGCGCTATGGTGGAATGTGCGCTGCTGGGAGACGGCTGTAGTTGTGTCTAGGCTTATACTTGAGTCAATAGGTTTTCCCAGTTTTCGTAGGTAAAATTATGTACCTCGGCTTATACTCGGGTCGGCTTATACTCGAGTATATAAGGTAGATGTGGTTTAAAGTGGGCATGGTTTAATAACAGGTAATGGTCAACACTGGCTTTTATTATCAGCCCTCCACCATGTGGGCCACAAAAATTCTAGCCCTCTGTACCACAACAGTTGGATTGCACTCTTCTAGAAACAATGTAAGCATTAAATATAATCAATAGGCTGGTTTTGCTTTCAATAATATAATAATTAATTATATCTTAGTTGGGATCAAGTACAATCTACTGTTTTATTATTACAGAGAAATGTATCAATTTTTTTGATAAAATGGAGTGTATGGGAGATGGCCTTCCTGTAATTCGAAGCTTCTGAATAACAGGTTTCAGTATAAACAATCCCATACCTGTACAGTACATCACACCATAGGCAGACTCCTTTTATTTAACTCTTTAGATTGTTTATATGTCTAAAAATGGAGATGAACTTATTGTGGTTGCAGTCACCGCATCTAATAAAGAGATGAAACAATGTCATCACTTGTAAGTTCTGACTGAACCGAATGAAGATGTATAAACAATAGTAAATAGTTTATGTTTTTAAATACTTTTAATTTTATTTTGTTGATTACATGTATTTATTTATTCCCATATTTTGGCTTTTTACCTTTTAATTTGTTCATATCTAGTATTTACATTCTTGACCTGGTTAAGTCTATATCCCAGTCCAAGATGCTTGTTGCAAATCCTGTCTACATATCTGACAGTTGGAAAGACAGCATTACGTGTTCAGCATATTTGACATTTTCAGAAGTGACTGTTGATTGATCTTTTTTTCCCCCTGAACTTTTGAATGTTGTTTTGGAAAAGGGAAAGACTCCACCGAATAGTTTATCTTATATTTCAATAATTGAATGCTTTTTTTCTTAGTAACATAGATGTGGCATATGAGGCCACCTACCATAAAACTGGTCTTCAAGGGGACTCATTGGGTAAATTTCCTATTTCCATGGTAACTAAACCACATACATTTAGGGAGTTATTTACTAAAATCCAAATTTATCTCATAATTTAAAGAAAAAAAAACTTGACCAAACTCCCATCCCTGATTTTGCCTTATTTATTAATAAATAATCAAATCGGGCGAACACCCGAATCTTATGATTTTTTTCGTACTTTTTCCCCAAACTCATCGATTTTTTGGAGGGGTTTTGCCCAAAAAAAATTAATTTATCGGATTATCGGACTAAACCTAATGCAAACCACAATAGCTTCCGATTGGGATAGGGACATCTCTGACGGATTTTTGGATATGAGTTTTTGCCGCAAAAAAAATGTACCAGATAAATTCAAGGTTTAGTTAATAACCCCTTTAATGTGTCAGTTGTGGCATCACATTTAGATTCATTTTTTTTTAAAGGTTATGTTTTATTTGCTTTTAATAAACATTACAAACAAGAAAAAATAAAAGTAATATATCCATAAACATGTGCATAGTTAAGACATGTGTCACTGGTCCATAATTATTTGCTTTCAATTGATACAGCATAGATTGAGGGTAAATTAGCATCACATTTAGATTCATTTAATGCATAGTTATATTTTGCAGTATAATAGAAAGTGGCCTTGCATTAGTCTATTCAAGTAGATTCCATAAAGCACTCAAACATTTATACAACAAAATAGTCTAAAGTAGTGTATAAAAAGTGATATACTGCAGTTCAGTTTTTAACACATTGATGAATTAGTGTTGAGCACTAGAATGTATATTCCTAACCCCTAGCCCTCCTCCACCCCCTCCAATGCCTAGTCCACTGTCCCCCCCCCCAAGTTCCCTCCCAGCAGCATCTATTCTTCTGAGAAGTTAACCACTATCCTGACCTGCTATAAATCTGCAAAGTTGTGCAGTAGACTTCAAAGACACCATCTTCTGTCTGTCTCTGATGCTCTTCTGTTAGAGTTGTGACATGGATCTTGGAGGAGCATGCACAGTAGAAGCTGATTTGAACTCTGCTACACAACTCTGTAGATTTATATCAGGTCAGGACATAGACTCCTTCAGTTACATTGAGTAGGAGAAACAATAGCTCATCTGAAAGCAGTTCCATCATGAAGTGCTGGTGGCTATTTCTGAAAGCACATGACCAGGCAAAATAACCTGAGATGGCTGCCTACACATCAATATTACAGCTACAAAAATATACACGTGTTGGTGCAGGAATAGAGTTTAATATGGTTAAGTGGTGAGTGAATTATTTGGTAAGTGAATTATTTGTAATGAAAACAGTATAATTTAGAAATAAAAATGACACCATAAAACCATGACAGAATCCTTTTAAACCCTAACCTAATGACTGTACTTACTGTACCTAAGACCACAATAATTAAGTACAATATGAACTTAGAGAGAAGCACATAGACTGCTGTTGAAACCTTATTCAGCTGACATGTTTCAGGCTGTAAGAGCCCTTTATCTAAGCATACAGTATAACTGGTACTGGGCCTATAGAATTGATTCTGGTATATTGCCACCTGCATGTTGAAGGAAGGTATAATGTGGTCTCCAGCTGGAGAACATAGAGGCAGTTCTGTTGACAAAGCAGGAGATGAGGTCTCAAGAGTTTGTGAAGATTCTCATTCATCCAGGTCATGGTATATCTGTAGAAATAAGTCAAATCAACTGGACTTCCTGTGTTTTCTTTCATTGAAGACGTTTCACCAGTCATCCAAATGGCTTTCTCAATTCAGAATAACTTATAAATAGGATCTTTCTTCTGCAATATATCCTCTGGAGAGTCTTACAAGACCTAATACTGCAGATGAAATAATCATAGTGAGTGTGAGTTGGTATATACTGTATTTCAATTACACACAGTATGAAATCTTACACAAATATCATTTTAATGAATCATCTGTTTATATTGCCACTATTGCATGTGGCATTTGAGACAAATCCCGTTCAACAGTTGTCTGGCATCTGAACTGGTTTGTGCAGATGGATTTAACAGATCACAAATTAGGAGGCAAAATGAAAAGGCAAACATTGACACTTGGGACAAATATGACTTTTGCTTGTGACCCCACTCTGTTGCCATTATTTTGCAAATGCTAGTCACATATAATTTCCTACGTGGACATTTCAAAGTTGAAAATCAGACTTTTTTTTCTGGTAGGAAGGATACATTTGTTCCCATTTCTTCCCTCTCTTGTACCATATGATTTAAAGATCATATTATATTTGAAAGCAAAGTGTTACGTGACCTTCCAACCTATACAGCTATTAAACTCATGAAATCATTAAGAGAGACCATTTGTATCGCATTGCTTTTTCTGCTTGGTCTTTGATACATACAAGGTTTCAATATTTATTTAAAATTGAGAGTTCTGTAGGAAAAATGATTTTCGTCAAACTTTTCTTACCAGTGTACTGCATGAGGTTAAATATCACTTCTTCTACTGGGATCCCACTTAAGGCTATTAGAGTTTAAATTGTGCACCCCTATGGGCTCTATATATGCAGTATTACCTTTTTAGGGTATTTGACTGGTAATAGCTTTGTGTACTTAGAGGGGAAGATTTATTAAGGTCTATTTATTAAGGTTTTTCCACAAAAACTTGGTTTTTTGTCAAAACTCACATTTTCCGGCAAAAAAACCCTCAAATTATTAGTTTTAAAAAAAAACCATCAGATGTTTGAGATTTATTATACCCCAACCCTGGAAACAGCATGAATCCGAAAATACACCAGCTAAAACCTGATAAGGTCATGTAGAAGTCAATGGCAGAGGTCCCTTGAACCATCTGAAGTTAACATCCTGCTTGATGTTCTAGTTATTTGGAGGGTTTTCAGGGCTGGAACTAGGGGTAGACAGAGTAGGTACTTGTCTAGGGCTCAAAAGCTGTGGGGGGTGCAAGGCAAATACCTTCTCTGTCGCCTACCCCATATCCGGTCCTCTTTCTCCCTTTCTGTACTATCTAATTACACTTTCAAGCATGTGAGCGGCGTTTCAAGCAATCGTTTGTGTCAAATTCACACATGTGCAGAAGAGAGGCATTTCACAAATGAATGAATTGAGAGATTCATTTTTTTTTACGAAAACTTGATTACTTCGAGTTTTTGGGTTGCGGGACTCACAGAATTGGGTTTTTTACATTCAAGTTTTTTTTCTTAAATAAGATCCCATTTGAGTTCCCAGTTCATTTGAGGTTGAAAAAAATATGACCTTCGATAAATAACCCCCATAGTGACAGCATTCAAATGATTGGTGCAATGAAAACAGAGGAATATAGTAACAGTTTAAGAGCTTATTGAAGGCACATGAACCATATACTGTATATTATCATATGGAAATATGAGACCATAAAACTGAAAAAGTTTATACCTGATTTCTTGCTCTGCCTCTCTCTCTCTCTCATTATATATATATATATATATATATATATATAATATATACATTCGCACAATGACTTTTGTATACAGCATGGGTATTTTTAATGAACAGGTATACAAAAGGCTAATATAATAAAAAGCAATGCCAAGCAACCAACAAAGTAGTGTAGAGGTTACCACCATTAGCAATTGGGTTCATTTGCACCTGGACAGTAACCCATAGGAACCAATTGGAATTTTGCTTCCAATGCTTTACCTGCAGCTGCCTGAAAAAATCGAATTCATAAGAAATAACATGAATATCTTGAGTTCAAAGCCGGGGTTTTCCCAATTTTATCGTAATGCGGATTAAATGTTTCAGAACAATAGTATGCACCCTCAAATGATAACCAAACAAAGAGATCTAAATCACTTATATACCCATTGGTGTAATGACACCTGAGTCCATCAATAAGTTCCCTTTATAGAATCCCAACAAGGAGTAATGTAGAAAAAATGTGGAAAAATTAAATCATTTTTGGTTGTTAAGGGTTATGTGCCCAATATTTATAAATACGCCCAACTGTATTCTATTCTCTATTTATTCACCAAATCTTGGTGTATAACTACAGTGAAAGCAGGCAATGTCACTGTGGAGGGGCCCAGAGGTATAGGGGGCCCCATGAGACCCTAATTAATAAGTCATTTCAACATATATTTTTAAAACAGGACAACCTCTGGATTAGTTGAGCACCATAAAATTCATTTGCTGTGGGATCCAGTAACATCTAGTTATGCCACGGGTAGTTGTGATGAGTAGAGTGTAGTTGCTTTCAAAGGAAGAGTACAGTGTAAAAACTGGGTAAATACACTGACTGTGCATTAAAAAAATGTTTCTAATATAGTTAGTTGGCCAAAAATGTAATGTATAAAGGCTGGAGTCACTGGATGTCTAACATAACAGCCAGCTCTCTAACCTGTTAGTTAGTGACGTAAAGGGGGACACAACTGACAATTACTGTTCAGTTAGTTTATTTTTGATCCGATGCAGGTCAGATTTAAAAACAAACGAACTGAACAGTTTTGTCCCATATGCCATCCTTTAAGTCACTTGTTATTTACTGACTGGTAACATAGAGAGCTGAAAAGCAGGAAGTAGTGTTCTGGCTGTACATTGTGTAATAGCCTCAAGGTGCTTTGTGGGTCAACTTTAAACATGATCTCTATTATGTTCTGGGGGATGTTTGTGCAAAAAACAAGCCATATATACTTTTCATTATCCTTATTAAGAACCTTCATTGCTTTTTATAGAATGGTTTCCATATAATTTAAGCTAATTCTTAATAGATTTAACTAAAAACAAATTTTAATACATCTATTTGGATTAACTTGTTGGGAACATTTAAACAAGCTCTACTTAACTCCCAGTTGATCTAATTATTACCTCTGCTCAGTACCATATTCCATAAGGTTTGGTGTGGCTGATACAGGAATCATTCCTTTTCCTCTCTTTAGTCTGCATAAAGGAAGATTATGCCTTAAAATTTATAAACTATGTCCCAACTCTACAATAATAATAATGATCTCACTTGTTAGAGCACAGTTGGGGTTCTGGCAAAGGTTAAACAACAGTGGAAATGATGTCTCACAAATTAAGTGGGTATGGGTTAAGGATAAACCCATGAGAGACCTGTGAGATGAAAGCACATAAAGGGGAGAATATGAAAAACAAAAAATTGGAAACACTGAAGGCAAGAAATAGGTCGGGGGATAAAAAGGTTTATGCACCTACATTTTTAATATTAGAAAATGAAGAGAGTAGACACTTAAAAGTATTTAGTTTTATGAATATAAAAATGTTGATTTCAAAGCACAGTCTTAGAGGTCTATTTATCAAAGGTCAGATTTTAGTGGTTTTTAGAGGTTTTTGAAACTCTCTTTCTCTAAAACTACGAATGCCCTCACATTTATTAAAATATCCAAATAAAAAACAGTAAAAGGCACACAACACACAACTTTTTCACAATAACTACAACTGTTTCATATTGTTGGCAAAAAGACAACGTCAAAAATATCGGAAAACCTCTAAAACCACGAGATCTTCCAGCTGTACAAGGGACATCAATATTGACCTCTACATGGTTTTGACAGACTTTAGTTGGAGTATTTTCGTATTCAGTATTGTCATCGTTTTGTCGCATAATATTTCACGAAAAAGTCACTCTTTTTTAGGATTTTTGCCATCAAAAAACACAATCTGAAAAAATTGCAGCTTAGTAAACTGGCCCCTTAGTGTGGAATATATTTTGTTAATAATAATTACTTTCATTAAATTTCTCCATTAATGTCCCTTACATTGGGTTTGACATCATCCCCAGATATGTTGACTTTGAACTTCCATCCCAACTGTACATAGAAAACAATTCCTTCAGCTCCATACGTGTAACGATTCAGAAACTCCAAAATGCCAAAATTCAATGGATTTGAAAAGCTGCTGAATTATTTGGATTCTTGAGATGGATGGCAACTGACTCACATATTTCTACCTGTGGCCACTCAATTATTGTTAAATAAAACTTCTTCAGATCCTTCATCGGATCTTCAGTTTTAAAGGATTTACTTTCTTCTACAGCTTAAAAGTTCAGGGTTAGCCTGATTTATTTCATTTAATATACAATTTATTTTTTTACTGTAAGAAATAAATGTGCAAAAGGAGCACTATATAGCTTGTTGAAAGTGAAAAAAATCATTGTACAGACGGTTCCAATTGTACTGTAAACGAAATATCACAGCTTCCGGGTTTTTGAAGACCTTTTGCCTTAATAAAATATAAAATAAAATCTCGCTGAGGGACAGGGTGCTGCAAAACAAATCATTCTGACGTTGCGATGAAATAAAATAACTATAATTACACAGTGATAACTCATTAGCCTTAACAGTGACTTTATACTGTGAGAAGATTTTCTATTCACACTCTTTACTAAGACAGCTGGAAGCATACTGTATGAGCAAAATGTGGGAGTTGGCTGCCCTTGTGGAAAATCTTATGTCTCTCTCTTTCTTTTTTTTAAGCAAGCTGAAAACATCCTCGATTTGTGAGCAAAGCAGTGAATTTAATTTTCAAAGAGAGGTATATTTTATTTTTCTGTGAGAGAAATGATATATCAGGAAACCAGACGACTGTTATTTATTGCATAAAATCTTATTTTTCTTGGTTGGTTTATTACAGGGCTACTTCTTTGACCAATCATGTTTAGATATGTCACTTGGGCTTGGGTACAATACCGGTGCAAACAATGAGCGATATTCAATACATTTTCTTCCTTCAATTAATTTTTTTTCAACTTAAATATACTCAATGCCAATGTACCTTTAGAAAGCAATACAGCAACATAAGAGCATAACTTACTTTTCTTGTACTTACCTGGTCAATGACCACCTTTATCAGTTACTACTTTGAGCCCCATGCTTTGCACCTCAGTAACATTAGTAGGAAAAATGGGTGCACTGCCCTAGGCTCAAGATAACATAGGTTCAAGTGCTTTATGTAAGACATTCTGTCATGCTCAAGCTTCGTGTGGTCTTGTATATAGAGTTTTGCTTGTTTTCCTCTAATACAGTATTCTCTAGGCCAGAGGTCCCCAACCTTTTTTACATGTGAGCCACATTCAAATGTAAACAGAGTTGGGGAGCAACACAAGCATGAAACATGTTCCTGCGGGTACCAAATAGGAGCTGTGATTGGCTATTTGAAAGCCCCTATGTAGACTGTTAGCTTACAGAAGGTCTGTTTTGCAGTACACCTGTTTATTAAACAACCTTCAAGCCTGTATTTCAAAAATAAACTCCTGCTTTGAGGCCACTGAGAACAGCATCCAAGGGGTTGGGGAGTAACATGTTGCGCCTGAGCCACTAGTTGGGTACAGCTACTCTAGTCCATAATCAGACCTAAAATATTCAGCAACAACTGTTGTTACATTCCTTATACATCACATCAATCTGAATGAAGCCTTCTTATTATTGTAGTTCAGATGAGGTTCTGTTCAACCATTAAAGTCTTGAGCTGGTCACTGACACTGCACTGGCTGGCAAAGTAGCTAACTAATATGAAAATGAGGATGAATTTAAAGGTTGTTTCTTTTATTCCTAGTTCTTATATAAGAAGCTGTCAACTTATTATGTAATTTGAACCCTGATAATCATCAATACAAATAATTGACTTGGAGCTGTAATTTAATAAACTGATAAGCAGCATATTGAGTATTCCATTACAAATTAATGAGTAGTCATTTAAGAACAGAGTCCGACAAATAAGGACTCATTTACAAAACTGCTGGCAAGTAGCAAATGTAAAAAACTAGCTGTGCTTGGCACCCCTGTATTCGGTTGGGCAGGGTGGTAGGCAGCACGTGGGTATCCCTGGAAAACATCCTAGTTTGCACATCACTCTAATGCACAGGCTTCAAAAGTTGTGCTAAAGGAATAGATCAGCGTGAAAATAAAAACTGGGTAAATACTGTAGATGTGCAAAATAAAAAAATGTTTCTAATATAGTAAGTTAGCCAAAAATGTAATGTATAAAGGCTGGAGTCACTGGATGTGTAACATAATAGCCAGAACACTACTTCCTGCTTTTCAGCTCTATAACTCTGAGTTAGTCAGCGACTTGAAGGGGGGCCACATGGTACATTTCTGTTCAGTGAGTTTGTAATTGATCTTCAGCATTCAGCTCAGATTCAAAAGCAACAGATATGACCCATGTGGCCCCCCTTCAAGTCTCTGATTGGTTACTGTCTGGTAGCCAGGGTAACCAGTCAGTGTGAGAGTTGAAAAGCAGGAAGTTGGAATATATTCTTTTATGTTACACATCCAGTCACTCCAGTCTTTATACATTACATTTTTGCCTAACTAACTATATTAGAAACATTTTTTATTTTGCACAGACTATCTGTTTACCCAGTTTTTATTTTTACACTGAACAATTCCTTTAAGTACAGTGCTGCCTTGTAGCGGATATTACTGCACCTTGCAGCAGTTTTTTTTGTTGGTGGTCTTACCCTTATCCAGTTAATAGTGATGAGTGATGATTCCACATTTCACCATTGGCAGATGTTTTTGTGAAACTGCAACAAAATTCTCTGCAAAAAATGTTTTGCAGAGAATAAATGCAAGAAAAATGCCCATTCCCTTCAATGCATTTAGAGTGAGAAAAAACACCCATTGATAATGCATTTGGAGTGAGAAAAAACTTGAGAAAAAACTCCTATTGACAATAATGCAACTGGAACTAGAGAAAAAAGTTGCATGTATTTAAAAAAAAAACATATATTGATTTCAATGTGTTTCAGAGATTTTTCGCAAAGTTTTCAGCAGCGAAGTGAAACAAGGCAGTTAGGAGGAAACATTTCAAAGTTGGTCTCCACTCTCTCAGGGGCAAATTCACTAAGCCAGGCGTAGTTTCCCCAGTGCTCCGCAAATTCACTAAAATCCGAAGTTGCGCACAGGGGTAGCGTAAGGTTGCGAAGTTGCGCTAGCGTTGATTCGCTATATAAAGTGAAGTTACGCTAATGAAGGCTAATTTGCATACGGCGCAAAATTCAAATTTCAATGGAGGAACACGTATCTGCACTGCAAATGCCTAGAAAACCTTCAAATCAGCAAATATATATATATATAATATATTTAATATATATATATAATATATCAGGTCTGAGGTGGCGAAGGAAGTCTAGCGTAAAAGGTAGCGTTCAGTACACTGCGCAAGTTAGTGAATTTGCATAGTTACATCGCTAGTGAAAATTCGCCTGGCGTAAGGATGCGAAGTAACACTAGCGAAAATACGCCAGCGTTCGTTAGTGAATTTGCGCAGTAGCGAAAATGCCAAACGCTAGCAAATTAACGCTAGCGTTCGGTGCTTCGGCGCTTAGTGAATTTGCGCCTCAGTCTCTGTTTTGGAAGTCATTGTCTTGTAGGTATAAAATGGGAAAAGAAAATGTTTTCTTTGTTATTTAAATATTGCCCTACAATGTAAAGCAAATTTCTTTCATCTCTAAATGCTGTCTGGATTAGACAAGAAGTAGAAAATCATTTTAGTCTTTCAGCTTCTTTACAGATCTTTTCAAAAATGTAATTGTGTTCCCCAGTAGTGACGAGCGACATTTTTCACCACAAAAATTACGCTCAATGACTAATGCTGGCGACGACTCGCCAGCATTAACGGTTTTAGGCACTTTTTACAGGCGTAACCTTGCTAGTGAAAGAGACAGACACTAACGCTTATTCGCACTCTATCGCCAGGCAAATTTCCGGTCTGGCAAATGGGCGTTACGTGGAAATTTGCCAGACTTGCCTTCGCTAGCTCAGACCAGGCAAAGTGCATTGGAGAGCATAGATCTTCCTCATTCTTTAAATGGAAAAAGTTTCTAATTCCCAAAAAACGCTGGCTTCTTTTCCTTTTTTGGAAAGTCCTTAAAAAAGTTTTTTTGGGTAACTGGTTTTCCCCATACATTTTCTAACATACAGAACATAAACTATACAGTGGGCTAAAGTGTAGGCCATTATAACAACTATATTTTCTTTATTAAGGTTCCCTGGACTTGTGAAATGTAATGTATTTGCTGCAACATATACGTCCATTAAACCTTATAATTTCCCGCCGTATGCAAATTAGCCTGAGCAAAGACCTCTATCTAAGTTGTGCTAGGCATAATTGAATGCTAGCGCATCTTCGCTTTGATTGCCGATGTTACGCTACTGAAAATTCTCCAGCGTTTGGCTCCCTGGACGCAACTTCGCATTTTAGTAAATAAACGTTGTCCTAGCAAATTTACGCCTGGCAAAGTGTTGTTCTGGCTGCGAAACTATCGCTGGCGAATTTTCACCGCTTAGTAAATTTACCCCGTAGTCAAAAATTTGTCACGTAATTTGTCACATCAAAAAAAGTTTTGTTGCCTTCAAATCATTTCAGTGAAAAACAGTTCAGATTCGCCCATCATTTACCATTTACCTTGCCATGAAATCCAGTAACTATATACTATGGATATTGTTTGGACTTCTTTTTATTTCTTCTTTCTACTTAGGTCTCTTAAGTTATACTTTCTAATTAGTTACTTCAGTGATGCCCCCAATGATTTCCTCAACTCCTTATTCCCCTTGACCTCTCTATTTTTGTTTTTGACTCTGGTTTGTGCTGTTCTACCAGTTTCCATTGCAACATCTATCCCTTTATTAGGCCCCTTTCTGCTTTTTCTTTGTCACTTCCCATTCTCCATGTAGCCTCAATCCATTTTCATTTCGGATTTCTATTAAGTCAAGATACTCCCCAGATCTGTTCTAAACATGCGCTTTTTGAGATGCCTAATGTCCTGTCTGCTTTAAAAAATGGTAGTTTTGAAAGATATTTTTCTCCTGATGAACACTATGTCAGTACTCACTAGGATAGTCCCTTCCCTCTACCCTTCCCATATCTTTGCAAGCCCAACCACATTTACCTATCTGCATCTTTTTTGTCCTTGTGCTTTTGCTCCCATTGGAAGGAAATTTTTTTTGGTATCCCATGTCTGCCTGTGTTTCAGTTGCCTTCCTGTATTGTCAGAGCATTTGGTGGCAAGTCTTTGTCCCTCCATCTGTTTGTCCTCCCAGCCTGCCCAAAAGGTGTCCGGTGGCAGTGGTGTATACGCTCCTCCATCCTAATGCATCTTGCATCATTGGACACATTAGAGTCTGAAAGTGTCCAGTGACACAGTGGAGGGAATATGGAGCACTCAGGTACCTCTGTCCCTTTGGCATGGTTGATTTTTTTAAAATTCTGGATTAATTCATGATTGTTTTGTGTGCCAAATAAATGTTTCATGTGTGATACTGCCTACTTTTTGTATTATTATAATGCTTAGGGGCATATTTATCAAAGAGTGAATTTAGAGCTCACCACAGTTCACTACTGTGAAATTCCGCCACTCTACATTCATTTCTATAGCATTTTTAAAGGTGTATTTATCAGAGGGTGAACTCTCACTTTCACCCATTGACAAATACTCTTTTAAAAATCCTATAGAAATGATTGAGAGTGCCGGGATTTAACACTAGTGGACTGTAGTGATCTCTAAATTCATTCTTTGATAAATATGCTCCTCAGAATCCTCATTACAAACAGGGCTATAGACCGTGTTTGTATATATTTTCCATAGCAGTAAAATGTATATGACCATCTGAATTAGCAATGTTTATCAGGCAAAATCTCTAGCATGGAACATATTTTATACAACAGTTTCAAAACTGTTCTAGTTTCCATGTTATTGGACTTTGGGAAAATAATAATCAAATGTAGTTATATAAATAAAGACAAGTGAAACAATTCAGTGTTTTTAAAAATTTGGCTACATTTTGAAATTTCCAAGGAGGCAGAAGGTGGGAATACCTGGACATGATATGTTGTCAACTGGAAGAGTGTATGGCACTTCCAACTCTGTGAAATGGGTGGTTCTGGCAGCAACATGAACGTTTCTTGGCTGAAATAGTCTTCCTGCTGTTTTCCAATGCATTTGCAAAGAACCCAAAGTTAACTGCTGACATTATTGTATTGAAGATTTAGTTTGGTCATCTTTATATCATCACAATTTCTCTCAAGCCGGAACAGGCAACTAGAATTATTTTACAAAGCACATTGTGTAAATGAGAAGATTCTCTAAACAGTAAAGTGTGAGACCTAAAGGTGAGGTGTACCAAAAAGGTTCTGACTTCCCATGAATTACCACGTCTGCTTATAGAATTTGATGTGTAAATGGGTAAAGTCAAGTGTATGGTTGTTAATTGCTTTAGATTGTAGGGCAATATTTAAATAACAAAGAAAACATTTTCTTTTCCCATTTTATACCTACAAGACAGGGGAATGACTTCCAAAACAGAGATTGTGTCAAGACCGCCTGGAGCGCGAGGAGTCGCGTCCGCTCCCGGCGGCGAAGGATCCAAGATGGCGGCGCCCAGGCAACCCACGTGGGTTCCGACGCCGGCGCAGTGACGCCAGCACGGCGCGCCGGTCGCAGGCGCGCTGACGCTGGCGCAAGGGCGCCAAATTCAAACTTAAAAGGACGCCTGAGGCGCCAAGATGGCGCCCGAAAATAGGATTCCGTTCCCTAATAGTTTCCTGGGTTCCCTTGCTGTTTTTCCCTGCTTATATCTGCCTGATTCCTTGTTGTGACCCCTTGCCTGGACCTGGACTTCGCTGATTTTCTGCCTGCTATTGACTCCTGCCTGAACTTGGACTTTGTTGTGTTCCGCCTGCCTTTTGACCTGTGCCTGGACCTTGTTTATCCTCTGCCGTACCCCTGGATACCACGACCCTGATCCCTCCTGAGGGGCTTCCTCCTAGATCCGGACTACTCCCCAGAGGGGGGCTCCCGGCTCCCTGACATTATTTTCGGGCCATGGATCCTTCTGAGGAAGCCACACCTGATGTCGGACGAGCGCTCCGCGGACTGGCATCTCGCATGGAGGACTACGAAAACCAGCAGGTTCGCATTGGGCAAGCACTCGATATCCTGCTTGCTCGAGTGCCATCTGCGCCCTCCGCTGCTCCACCTACTGGAGATCCCCCCATGGCGGCAGCCTCTACGAACGCAAGCTATCCGGCAGGTGAGCCTCGCATTCCACCTCCCCCTCGCTTCAGTGGGGACCCACAAGCCTGCAGGGGATTTGCCACACAGTGCCAAATTCAATTTGAGTTCCAACCCACGCAGTTTCCAAGTGAGCGTTCCAAGGTGGGGTATGTGATGTCTCGATTGGAAGGCAAGCCACTGGAGTGGGCAACGTCTCTTTGGGAGAGACGTTGCATAAGCCCCGGTGACTTATGCTGTTAAAGACTTTCTCCAAGCTTTTCGCACAGTCTTTGATGCTCCTGGTCGAGTCACGAACGCCCCTGCCCGTCTCTTGCAGCTTCGGCAGGGAAGCCGCAGTGTCAATGAGTACGCTATAGACTTCCGTACACTGATGGCGGAGACTTCCTGGTGTGATGACACTTACAAGGCCGTATACTACCAAGGCCTATCCATCCGCATCAAAGATGATCTCGTCTCCAGAGAGACTCCTGACACCCTGGAAGGACTGATCGCTCTATCTATTAAGGTGGACACCCGCCTCAGAGAACACCAGGTGGAGAGAGAGCGCAGCAGACGATTTTCTCCCATGTTGGCCCCTCGCTTTCAAAGGCCGATTCTGCAAGCTCCCGCTGTTCCTGTGACTCATGTGTCCACGTCACCCCTGGAGGAACCTATGCAAGTAGGAAAGGCTCGCCTTTCCGAGCAGGAAAGACTCCGAAGACAAATGGCAGGTCTCTGTTTGTACTGTGGTGGCCATTCCCATTTTGCCAACGCCTGTCCTGCCAAAGCCAAGAGTTTTGTACCCCGAGGTATGTCACAGGTTTCTCATGTAGGGGGCATTACTCGAGGGCCTAAGGAGAAGTATCAAGAAAATTCACGCAGACTTCTCCTTCCTTTGCAGATTCACCTGGCAAGTAAGACTATCTTCGAAAGGGCCTTCCTCGACTCTGGAGCGGATGGCAATTTCATGGACGCCTTCTTTGCCGAACGCATGAAGATTCCCCTGCTCCCTTTGTCTTCACCCCTGAGAATTACCGCCATAGATGACAAACCCCTGGAGTTTGAATTCGTCACTATGTTCACGGCGGAACTATCGGTACAAGTTGGGGTGCTGCATCAAGAAAAACTTTCATTCTTCATCATCCCCTGTCCTTCTACTCCAGTAATACTGGGTCTTCCGTGGTTACGTCTACATAACCCCACCATAGACTGGTCCACTGGGCAGATCTCTCGTTGGAGTTTATTTTGTCTGCAACATTGCCTTCCGCCAAAACCCCTCGAGAAGGTGAATGTCTCCACTGCGGAACTAAAGACTTTGCCCTCCACTTACAAGGGATTTTCCGATGTGTTTTGTAAAAAGTCTGCAGAGTTCCTTCCTCCTCATCGCTCCTACGACTGTCCGGTTGAACTCCTGCCAGGAGCCATGCCCCCCAGAGGGCGCACTTAACCTCTCTCTCCTGCAGAGACTACCGCTATGAAGGAGTACATCCAAGAAAATCTCCAGCGGGGGTTTATCCGCCCTTCTACCTCTCCTGCAGGGGCTGGGTTCTTCTTCGTGGAGAAGAAGGACAGAGGCCTTCGGCCTTGTATAGACTATCGGGGCCTGAATAAGATCACCGTGAAAAACAGGTACCCTCTGCCCCTGATTGCCGAGCTCTTTGACCAGCTGAAAGGGGCAAAGATTTTCTCCAAGTTGGATCTCCGGGGGGCCTACAACCTCATTCGCATCCGGGAGGGTGACGAATGGAAGACGGCATTCAACACTCGGGATGGGCACTATGAATATCTCGTTATGCCCTTTGGCCTATGCAATGCCCCTGCCGTCTTCCAAGAGTTTGTTAATGATGTGTTCCGAGATCTCCTAGGAAGGTTCGTAGTCGTATACTTGGACAACATCCTGATCTTCTCCAAGGACCTTGAAAGTCATCGCTCCCAAGTGAAGGAGGTACTCTCTCGTCTGAGGAAGAACTCTCTCTTCGCCAAGTTGGAGAAGTGTGTCTTCGAGGTATCCAAGATCCCCTTTCTAGGGTACATTATCTCTCCAGAGGGATTTGAGATGGACCCCGTGAAGGTGTCGGCCATCCAGGAGTGGCCTCTCCCACTGAGTACCAAGGCAATCCAGAGATTCATCGGATTTGCTAATTATTATCGACAGTTCATCCGGGGGTTCTCTTCCCGCATTGCACCTATCCTGGCCCTCATCCGGAAAGGGGGTAAACCCAGCCAGTGGCCTCCATCTGCCATAGAAGCCTTTCAGTCCTTGAAAGAGGCCTTCACGTCCGCTCCTGTTCTCCGACATCCCAATCCTGCACTACCCTTCTGCATCGAGGTTGATGCTTCCGAAGTCGGAGCCGGAGCTATCCTGTCCCAGAGACACTCCACTGATGGAAAATTGCACCCCTGTGCGTATTTCTCCAAGAAGTTCTCATCCGCAGAGCAGAATTATGATGTCGGAAATCGAGAACTCTTGGCAGTCAAGCTTGCCCTTGAAGAATGGCGTCATCTCCTGGAGGGCTCTGAAATTCCTGTCCAGATTTACACAGATCATAAGAATCTGGAGTTTATACAGTCCCTCAAGAGGCTAAATCCCAGACAAGCCAGATGGGCCCTTTTCTTTTCCCGATTTAACTTTGTTTTGACTTATCGCCCAGGTTCCAAGAATTGGAAGGCCGACGCCTTGTCTCGTAGCTTCACTCCGGTGGACCGTGACCCTGAGAGGCAGGAACCAATCATTCCACCAGTCAAGATCATTGCCTCTCTGTATCCCCAATTTGCCGACCAGATCCTGGCTGGGCAGTCCTCGGCTCCTCAAAATACTCCGATTGGCATGGCCTTCGTCCCTCCGGAACTTCGCCTGGCCATCCTGCAACAAACCCACTGCTCCAGGCAAGCAGGACATCCTGGTCCAGCCAAGACCCTTGAACTCTTGAGGCGCCTAGTCTGGTGGCCTGAGATCCGCAAGGATGTAAAGGACTTTGTGGCGGCTTGTAATGTCTGTGCCACTTCTAAGCCTAGCCATTCCCGCCCCAGCGGGTTGTTACAGCCTTTGCCGGTTCCCTCTCGTCCGTGGACGCACCTCTCTATGGACTTTATTGTCGAACTTCCTCCCTCCGGTGGGAATACTGTGATCTGGGTTGTCATAGACCGCTTCAGCAAAATGGCCCATTTCATCCCTTTGAGGAAGTTACCCTCTGCGGTGGAATTATCCCAACTCTTTATTAAGTACATCTTCCGCCTGCATGGTTTCCCGGTGGAAATCGTCTCCGACAGAGGCACCCAGTTCACCGCCAAGTTCTGGCGTTCCCTATGTAAAGACTTGGGAATAACCCTTCAATTTTCGTCCGCCTACCACCCGCAGACGAATGGGGCAGCTGAACGTGTGAACCAAGCCTTAGAACAGTTCCTGAGGAACCACGTGTCTCTTTGCCAGGACGATTGGTCTGACCTCCTCCCGTGGGCGGAGTTTGCTCATAATAATGCATGTCATTCCTCCACAGGAAGGTCTCCATTTATGGCGGTGTATGGACAGCACCCTCAAGCCTTTCCTCAGGACTTCGTGTTATCGGATGTCCCGGTGGCAGATGATCTGGCAGCCCATATGTCTGCTATTTGGGCTGCAACCAAGTCTAACCTGGAGAAGAGTGCTCTAGTCCACAAGACTTTCACAGATCGCCGTAGAAGGCCCTCTCCTCCCTACAAGGTGGGTGATTGTGTCTGGCTCTCTTCCAGGAATATTCGCTTGAAGGTGCCATCTCCCAAGTTGGGTCCGAAGTTCCTGGGTCCGTTCCCCATCTTGGAGATAATTAACCCAGTAGCCATCAGACTTCAACTCCCACCAGAGATGAGAATCCCCAACGTGTTCCACGTCTCCCTGGTGAAGCCCACCATCTCCAACCGTTTCTCTGGTGCCCAATCTCCTCCTCCTGCCATCTCTGTGGAGGTGGAGAGAATCCTTGATTCCAGAATCTCCAGAGCGTCCCTTCAATACCTCATCCATTGGAAGGGCTTTGGCCCCCGAAGAATGCTCTTGGGAGGGACACCGTGATGTGCATGCTCCTCGTTTGGTAAGAGACTTCCACTCCAAGTTTCCCCAGAAACCAAGTCCCGGTGGTCCTGAGGCCCCCCGTGAGGGGGGGGGTACTGTCAAGACCGCCGGGAGCGCGAGGAGTCGCGTCCGCTCCCGGCGGCGAAGGATCCAAGATGGCGGCGCCCAGGCAACCCACGTGGGTTCCGACGCCGGCGCAGTGACGCCAGCATGGCGCGCCGGTCGCAGGCGCGCTGACGCTGGTGCAAGGGCACCAAATTCAAACTTAAAAGGACGCCTGAGGCGCCAAGATGGCGCCCGAAAATAGGATTCCGTTCCCTAATAGGTTCCTGGGTTCCCTTGCTGTTTTTCCCTGCTTATATCTGCCTGATTCCTTGTTGTGACCCCTTGCCTGGACCTGGACTTCGCTGATTCTCTGCCTGCTATTGACCCCTGCCTGAACTTGGACTTTGTTGTGTTCCGCCTGCCTTTTGACCTGTGCCTGGACCTTGTTTATCCTCTGCCGTACCCCTGGATACCACGACCCTGATCCCTCCTGAGGGGCTTCCTCCTAGATCCGGACTACTCCCCAGAGGGGGGCTCCCGGCTCCCTGACAGATTGAGAGAGTGGAGACCAACTTTGAAATGTTTCCTCCTAAGTTATCTGTTTACTGTACATATTGGAAACAAATTGAACATTACAGGGATGAATAAGCGTCAGACCAAAAAGTAATATTTTTTTTAAGCAAACGTTAATGTGCATGAGAAATCACGTCTAAATATTTCCTAATACAAAATAAAGGAACAGCCAAACATAATAAGAACAAAGGCACAGATGGCCTCAAACCTTATGTACAGAATGATCTGATGCCTTTCGGAAATGTCACTACATATTTTATTTGCAGACATTAAGTGCTTGGATGCGAGAGTAAAAGAAAATTGGTTGGCAGACAAGTCTAGTTTTATTCAAAAGGAAAAAAAAAGGAGAGAGAATGACAAAAATGTTGCTAATTGTATACAAAGAATAGAGCCAATGTATAAGTAGCTTTTTTTTCGGTTGTGTATTTGGAAACCATGATGAACCTTATTATCTGCCTAAAGCCAGAATAATTGACGATCTCACTTGTACGAATAAGACAGAGATTAAAGGTTATACTGTTGTCTCATGTTATTGAACAATTCGGAAATATTGTTAGTATACTTTATTATGTAACAGTCTGCATTTTGCCTCACTTTGAAGTTAGTGGCATTTTATCTGCCATTTCTTTACAATAAAAATATACTGTACATCATGCTCCCAAAATGAACCCCCCCCATTCCTTAAACCAGTGTAAATTGAAAATGAGTCTGACAATATAACATATAAACATATAAAAAATAAATAACACTGGGATTTAGTGCTGAACCTCTTTTCCATAGGTACAGACTGATTAAAAAATGCGAGGATACATAACTCATGCATGGTACCAACTGAAAATTCTTATAAAAATGAATCCTGACCACCATGTGTACATAGCCTCCAGTGGTAGATTACCTAAAGGGCAGCTAAGGTACATTTTTCAACGAGGAGCCCTATATCATGGAAAGAAGACAGAGCGTATGTGCATTGGGGGCAGAACTAGGGTAGATCAGGGGAGTTGTAGGGTACAAGGTAGAAATCCACCCATGGCCATCCCCGAAAGCCTTACTTACTCCAGGCAACTGCATTTGTTCTGTTTGTAAAACATTGTCCACCATCCAGTGATACAAAGGGTCATTTACAGCTACAAGTGCACCAGGTGAAGGGCTCTTTGGATGCAGTTGACCATGTTTATTTACCCAGAATACAATGGTTTTACCCATATTTCTAGCTTAATTTCAGGCAGGACAGAGAGTTGTGCTTGGCTCCACTGTGTTTAATACATCACAACACACTCAACTGCAACATATTTGTAGACCACAATCACTAAAAGATTCTGAGAAAAGGCTGAATTGTGGTCAAAATGTGCTGATTTATGCACCTTTACCTTTCTTAGTACATTTTTCATTCTTTCACTTTTATGGATTTGCGCACAGCAAAATGTCTGAACAGCATGCACAGCATAACACTCACTCCCTCTAAAACACAAGGGGAAATTTACTTAGCAGTACAATGTAGTAAAATTAGTATGTAGTAGTCTGCAAAGTGCAAAAAAGGCCACCAACCTTACACAGATAAATAATCAATCTGTCTTTTACACATATATAGGTATGGGACCTGTTATCCAGGATACTTGGGGCCTGGCGTTTTCCAGATAACAGATCTTTCTGTAATTTGGATCTTTATATCTTAAGTCTACTAGAAAATCATGTAAACATTAAATAAGACCAATAGGCTGGTTTTGCTTCCAATAAGGATTAAGTATATCTTAGTGGCGATTGAGTACAAGGTAATGTTTTATTATTATAGAGAAATAGAAAATAATTTTATTATTTGGATAAAATAAAGTCTATGGGATCTGGCCTTTCCATAATTCAGAGCTTTCTGGAAAACGAGATAACCAATCCCAGAGACTTTCCCCAAATATAGGTCAGATTTCAATTACTTTGCCACCATCATTGAAGCATTTATATTTGTCAGCTGGAACCACAGAGTTGAGAGCTGTGTCAGATAAGGGACGGAAGAGTGATGAAACATGCACAGGAATGTGACAGGTACATTTACTGATGCCATTTAATAAAGTATAAAGATTCTTGTTTTCCAGACAACATGCATACCCTTGCCTTTAAATAAATACTGAGATTATCATTTCTCAGCTCAAAATCTTGTCTCATGTTGTATAGCAGATAGAGCTGGTAAAAACCTTGCAGACATATCTCGTTACTTATCAGAAGATTTGGACTCTTGGTGATCCCAGTTGAAAGAGGATCTGTGACTGTTGCTTTTTGTGACTGTTGCTTTCTTAGTGCATTATCTATCCCTGGCCCTGTTCTATTGAAACCATAAGGAAATATTTGTCTGGTCTCTAAAACTTTGAGAAGTGGTGGCAAGGTTGGACTGGCCCACCAGAGGACGGGGAAAATCCTAGTGGACCCCAGACCCTTCTGGTGGCCTCTACATATCATTCCCCATGTTACCTTTTGCACCTTATAATCTGCATTCTACTATGCCATCAGTCTCCTTTTGTCGGCTCACCTGCTGTGTATGTCTCAGGCAAAATAGAGAATAAGTTGTATTGCAAAGGTTATATAGTATAGTATACAATGGCTCAAGCACCCACACACTAAGAAGTTAGAATATACATAGTGATAATCTCAACATTGAGGCACACTTCCATGTAATGGATCCCCTGAATCCCTTTTCAAACTGTAGGCCCTACACTTGAGCAGGTATTGCCTTATATCATTCTATATTACTCTCCTCTGTGGAGCCCAATACTGCTCTTTCTAAGCAGGCCTATCTAACTTGCAGCTCCTACTCCAATGAGTATATTATGACAGAAGCTACTGTGGTCTATCGGTATCTTATTCTCAGGGTCCCTGTTCCTTGACTTCTTATGGGTCTAGGATTAGGGTCTAGGCTTAATACTGAGTCTAAAAAGGATGATCCATGCCCTCCCTATGGTAAGGAATTCGTCATTAGGTTGCAGTGTTGATTGGGGAAACCTCCCTCCAACAGACATAACATAACAGAACCAGGACTTTCCTTTTGGTCCCCTACATTTATTTTCAACTTGTGAATATCACTGATAACATTTGACCTCTTTCAAAGGGGAAATACTGGAAGACACATTAGAGCTCTGTGATCTATGTAAAGAAATCTGGCATCATGTTCCCAAATGCTTAGAGGCCCCCCTTGAGAATTTATGTTGCAATAAATTGCTCTATTGACTATATTAATCCCTTTAAGGTTTCGTGTGTTTTTAAAGGAAACACTTTTCAATTTGGCGAGTTCGTTTACAGAAGAACATAATGTTTAAATTGCTACCAAGTCATTGATACATTTCTCCAGCACTTTGATCTGTTTTGCTGAACCTTCAAAAAAATAGGCCTGTGATAGGGTTTGCCCAATGTTCTGCCAATTGTCAGGCACTCGATGAGCATGTGGGTGGAAGAGACACCCGATCAGAAAAGTTTCTTTTTTTTACACTTGGTTTAGCTTTTCCCATGTCTGAGGTTTTTGTAATAAAAGCAAAGCATTTTTAGACCACAAATGTAAAACTTCCGTAATGCAGATGAAATCCGACCATGGGAAATATGTTGAGTAAATCTGCCCAGCTGCTGGGGTGCTACAGTAACTAACGTTTTTCCTCTGTTATAAGTTGGGCCTTCTCAGAAGGAATATTCCGGACTTTCCCATGTTTTCTTTCAAGTAATATAATGTAAACATTGTTACCACATTTTAATCTTGGCTGAAAGTTTCCCCCGAAGTAAATGCTTACTGTAATAATATTAAATGCTTCTGAGCTACTGAAGTAATTTGCTTTCTTTCCTTGCCTTATGTGCGATTCTGTGCAAAGTATTCTAGATTTCCAAGGTTGTAGCTGGGATTCAGGAAATATTGTGACCAGAACCAGGGACCTGGGGTTTTCTGAATTAGGGGTATTTTGCGAATTTGGATCTCCATACATCAAGGGGCCGATTCACGAAGGGTCGAATTTCGAAGTTAAAATTACTTCGAAATTCGACCCTCGAATTGAAATCCTTCGACTTCGAATATCGAAGTCGAAGGATTTAGCGCTAATCGTTCGATCGAACGATCGAAGGATTTTTCGTTCGATCGAACGATTAAATCCTTCGAATCGAACGATTCGAAGGATTTTAATCAAACGATCGAAGGAAAATCCTTCGATCAAAAAAAGGTTAGCAAGCCTATGGGGACCTTCCCCATAGGCTAACATTGACTTCGGTAGCTTTTATCTGCCGAAGTAGGGGGTCGAAGTTTTTTTTAAAGGGCAAGTACTTCGACTATCGAATGGTCGAATAGTCGAACGATTTTTACTTCGAATCGTTCGATTTCGTTCGACTTCGATCGAATTCGAACGAATTTAACCAATTCGATGGTCGAAGTACCCAAAAAAAACTTCGAAATTCGAATTTTTTTTCATTCGAACCCTTCACTCGAGCTGAGTGAATCGGCCCCCAAGTCTACTAAAATATCATGTAAATATTAAATAAACCCAAGAGGATTGTTTTGCCTCCAATAAGGATTAATTATATCTTAGTTGGGATCAAGTACCAGGTACTGTTTTATTATTACAGAGAAAAAGGAAATCAAATAAATAATAATAAATAAAAATGTGAAGGATTTGATTATAATGGAGTCTATGGGAGAAGGCCTTTCTGGATTTTGGGTTTTTAAGATAACGGATCTATTGGCTGGGGGACATTTGAAAGGGTTAATTTTGACCATTTCTTTTTTTTTTCCAAAACCAATGATCATTGCATCACCCACAGTTTCCCCTAAATAATTGATGACTGCATTATGATGAAACTAATTCTTCATGATACTACTTCAGATTTTCAGTACAAGCTGCATGTAATTAAGGACCAGGGCGGAGGCATGGATGCCAGACTGTAAGAGTCAGACAGAGCTAACGTCAAGGACCAAAGAGGTCAGGAAATTCACCAATTTGGAAAGAAGTAACATTTAGTAAACACAATACAATACATACAGATGCAGCCACTTTGGTTTGTCTGTTTGACACAGAATAACTAAACACAGATATCCCATTTATCTCATTTAACACAGAAAACTGCGTCACAACATCCCATCTAATTAAAGCATTCACCATTGTGAACAATGGAGCTTTGGTATGCTAATGAAAAGGTTAAATGCATTAAATGAGTTAAGATGACTTAAGATAACACAGTTTCTTCAATTACCCCTGAGTCATGACGCATTTAACTCACAAATCCTAGTGGCTTCATCTGTACTGTGGATAAACAGAGGGCACCAAGGACCTTAATATACCAAGACATAAAGGGGAGGTTCACCTTTAAGTTAACTTTTAGCATGTTCTAGAATGACCAATTCTAAGCAACTTTTCATTTGGCCTTCATTTTTTTTAGGTTTTTTTTTTCATTATTTGCCTCTTCTTCTGACTCTTTCCATCTTTCAAATGGGGGTCACTGACCCCATCTAAAAACAAATGCTCTGTAAAGTTACACATTTATTGTTATTGCTACTTTTTATTACTGATCTTTCTATTCAGACCCTCTTGCTTATTTAAAGGAATAGACACCCATGTCCTGTCCATGTACCACTTCTCCTGAATGCAACTCTAGCAGCTGTGAACATCAGAAAAGTTTGCAACTTTAGGCCTTTTTTTAATTGCCCTTTAATTAATTAACACAACATGCTGAGGCTACATCATCCTCTACTAACGTTTAACAAAGAAATATTCTAGAAATGCAGTACCTTATGTTTTGGGCTTCTGTACTAAGGCCACCACATTCTAACAGTAATACATGTCTAGGCTGCTGTGGGTGCCTAAGATTGGGCCTGACTAAGAATAGAAAGTATGCCTGTAACATAAAAGTACTGATACAGGGCTTATTAGTATGTCATCCAATGTACATTACATGGAAGCTTAGCAACCAGTGCATTCTGCTTCATGTCAGCTTTCATGTCAGAAAACCCTCATTTTCTATTATCTTAAATAGCTTGCAATGATAAGTGATGACCAAACTCATCATGAGTTTCCCAAAGCACATTGAGCATGTGCAGTGTCACTGACACTCAAACAATGACCTAACATGATTCAAGAGGCACCTATGATGTTCTATTACTGTTATAGGGGTGCTGGATATTGTACAGCAAGTACAGAATATAAAAGACAACATTTCTAGACATATATATTAAATTTTAGATTTTAGTTCCTCTTTAAAAGCACTTGATTAGTTTTATCCATCATATTTTCATATTACTGTAGGGGCCCATAAGGTTAATGCTCTCCTATGGCTTTAATGTCCTACACTTCCTAATTCCCTAGTTGCTGGGTGGAAGGGAATGTATCCAGTTTAGCTTTGGCCCAGAGGCTGATGACCACTTCCAGTATAGTGTTAGGCAGAGGGTGGGTCTTCCTCTTTTGCCTTCCACATCAGGAGTGAGTGGATGTTACTGGGAGCCTGGGATTTAGGCCCCAGTAAAGGAAGTCCCTAAAGGTAGTGAGGCCCTTGGAGAAGTCATGGATAAAGGTGCCTCATGAATGAGATGTAGTACATTCTAGGAAAGTGAGGCTGATAGGACCCGTTTAGCAAGAGTGCTCTGACTAGGAGGAATAGCAATGGGGGTAGCTCTCCCCTCAGGTAAGACTGGCCTGAAGTGCAGTAATCCCTAAAATGAATAGGGATTTTTGTTAAGTGATTTCCCTGATCCAACACTAGGGGATCCAGGTCACTATTTAAAGATTCCCTGTCTTGTAGCTAAGACCCAACCTGTGGAGAGAGAGGTCCAAATGTAACCTGTGCTATAACTGTGGACAAGGCCTAGTCTAAACAAGATTGGGTTGCATTAAATTGTCCCACTTACCTTCTCATAGAATCATAGGAACAGAAGGGATGTGTCCTTAACTTAACAGGCCAGCAGTGCACTTAATGCAAGAGGATCCTGCCTGCTCTCTGTTTGCTTGGCTTCCTTTACTTTGCTTGTTCAATCATAACCTAAACTGTTCTATATCTGATTCTAAAGTTTGATTATGATGTAATACTGCCAAGTCAAATGTAATAATAATAATAACATAGGGAAAGGGATTGAGTTTATGTTAAACTTGGTAAAAATCCCAAACTGCACAGATAACTGTTAAATTAATTTGTCCGGTAAACTAGGAATCAGCCTCAATAATATCTTATGGATTTAATGTACGTGAAATACCCTCTTTAAATAAAACATGTTTTGTAAATTCACTGGAGGCTAAAGCTAATAACAGAGTTTTTATTAAGAAACTCACAGGGGCACACCAAGAGTTTATTAAAAATCAAAAGAACAACAATCAGTTGGAAGGCAGGCTTTATAGCTTTGAAGGCAAGCAAGGTCATTGGGTTAGCTACATATATCATAACAGGTTCTAACATTTGTTCTTGTAATTCTTCCAAATAATAGGGTTTGCTGTTTTACTTGTAAGATGCCACACAGCAAGAGAAAACCATAAAAATAATGAGATATGAAGTAAAGTTCTCCAACTTAGAGAGAAAAGAAAACTTTCATGTTGTTGCCTGTACCCCAAAGGATGAACATTATTTTAATATAGCGTTTGCAGAAAACTCGTCTACAGAATGTTCATAAAAATAACACAGAATTTCTTTGACATTGCATTATGATGGCACTCACATCCAGAGCCAGCTTCACAGTTCTATCAAGAATTCTGGAGGGACCCAACTAAAACTCCTGTACAGATGGAAAAGTATGTTTTATACTTAAAATCGATTTTGCTTATAAAATGTCAAGTAGCCATAGAGCTATGCCATGGAAATATTTCTGGAATGATATCAATTGTAGAGAATCGTTGTTGGGATCAGTTGGGAAAGGGTAGAAAACAAAGAAACACAAGCAAGAAATTAATAATAAATAAATTAGAAATTATAAGTGATTTGTGTAGGGTTTTTTTCCAGGGTTTTACCCTGGGTTTGGAGCAACCTGACTTGAACAAAGCATCTTCTGGTGGTCATGGAAGATGAAGCAGTTCATACAAGATGAAGTTCTTGTATAAATAATATAACTAAACAGATAAGAACTTTAACACTTAAGTACTTTCCATTATGTTGATGCCATGTTTAATAGCACAACAGGTGAAACAGTGACTGTTTTCTTGCAAAGATGGGGTCCTGAGTTTTATTCCCTCTTGGGCACTGTGTCTGTGTGGGGTTTCCTACAGGTGTTCCAATTCCCTCCCATACTACCAAAACATAGAAGAAGGTTACGGAGTTAATGAAACCAAAAGTAGTCTGTGAATATGGTGGGAACATAGACTGGGGCTGGTCCATTATGAATGAAAAACATTCTCAATAAAATAAACAGATGCCAGTAGCCTGAACATACCACACATGGATTTTATTTATAATATAAAGTTAACTAAGGTAGTGAAAGGGAGTAGGGGATTGAAAATAGGGTCATTAAAAGAATAGACATAATAAATACCCCATTTCCTTTATGTTAGAAGCTAGAGGAGATTTGCGATCAACTTAAAAGATAGAACACTTCAGAAAGGCAGAGGCCTCCATCAGGGGGAGATGGATAGTTTAGGGATATCCAGTTTATGGCCAATAGTTGCAAGTCATGGAATATCAACACTGAAAATACTCAAATATTTTCAAAATGGCTTTCTCTGTATTAGGCATTTATCAAATGTTAATAAAAAAGTGTGCATCTTAATTTACTGTCTGTACTAATTGTATGGCTTTTTTATGTGCATAAGGATGCCTTAATATTATTTTTTTTCAAAGTGATTTACAGCAACAAGTGATTGCCTAGAAACAAGTGAACAATTCCAAAGTCGGTATTTATCCAATTGCCTCTAGAAGGTTGCCTCTAGACAAAGGCCTTGCTTAACCCTATACATTTCAAAAAAGCCTCCAGTCAAGATATATAGGGGAACTTTAGTACTTACAGAGTTTGGGCAATGTCACACAAGGATATTAATTGCCAGTGATAAATTTCCTCGTCTGTGGGCAACTAATATTCTGTAAGTGCTTTCCTGGTAAAGTGAATGGCTGGTGGTAAAACCCATGTGTTGCTTCAGTTTTCCAACATTGCTTGATGTTTCCTCTTGATTCAACCTCAGGCGACTTTGCAGGATTGAAGCAACAAATGGGTTTTACCACCAGGGATTCCCTTTATTGCTGGTGGGAAAGCATTTACAGAACATTAGTCGCCCACAGAATAGGAGATTAATTGTTGGTGCTTAAGCTACTGATGTGCCATTGCCCAGTTGTTCTGCTGACGAGAGAACTAATACAGTCTTTCCAACTTTTTGACCTTCATGTCTTGGAGGACACATGATAGATCCCCATTCAACATTTATCCTG
This sequence comes from Xenopus petersii, assembly GCA_038501925.1. Classification (NCBI taxonomy): domain Eukaryota; kingdom Metazoa; phylum Chordata; class Amphibia; order Anura; family Pipidae; genus Xenopus; species Xenopus petersii. The sequence continues at coordinate 179,743,696 of CM076674.1, read as the reverse complement.
CTAAATGCTTTTGGTGAACTTCAACTTAAACATTATTTACATGATATTTTACCTTGTTTTGTGGTAACACATTTTTTCCATCTCTGCTTCATGGATGTATACGTAGGAGTCAGTAAATGTATGCATTTATGGACATTAATTCTTTTTGAAATGACTTTTCTGGTGGTCCAGGCCTTTAATTATCTAGATATTTTTGAATACACTTTACTGTGGGCATACTCTTAGAAAAGATTAGCGTTAAAGAGCAGACTCGGACTACATTTTTTCAATTTAGTCAATTACAGCTTAAAATATAATAGGAATAAAAATGCCTCTTCTACAGCTGAGCAGCACTCTCCACTCTTAATAGATCTGTATCTTGTTATAAAATATGTCAAAGATGATGTCTCTGTTAAGTTAGGAGTTATATCCCTTCAGATTTAAAATAAGTCAAATGGTTCTGCTGGCATTTGTTTAGTTTGGAGATGCCGTTGGCAGTCAAATTTAACTTCTTCCTGGCAAATATTTTTTTTTAAGGGACTCAGCATCCAACATACCTAGTTTATGGAGGAGATGAGTGGACTTCTGGATGCTATTTAGTTTACTTACTCAGAGACTTAAGAATATTTTCCAACAAGCCAGAGATGTTTTCTCCAAGTGCACAAGGAAACTAATAAAAAAAAACTAATAACAAGTATGACCTAAAAAGCCCTCTTAATGAACTCACTTTAAACAAACAAAACCTAAAACTTGTAGCTTTGAAAAATTATAAAATGTCAGTAAGGGATCTACTGTATTCATCAAGTGAAACATTACCAGTAATGTTGCTCATTTTCTAACTCTTGAAATCTTATTGCTGATTGGTTGCTCTGAGCAACATCACCAAAAATGCTTCACTCCACTTTTTACACAGCATGATAAATAAGCCTCTATCAGATTGACATGTCAAAAAACCCAGCAATTATCCGGGTATCAACATCAACATTTTTGTGTCAAAATTAATGTAATCCACCCAGAAAATATAGTGAACATTTAGCACTTTAAGTTTCAGATTTCTTTTGAACCAACACAATGGGGCTGATTTACTAAAATTTGGATTTCCTTTTTTCTCCTAAATTTTATTTTTTTCTCTAAAAATGTGTTTTTTTTATTTCTCTACAAACCCTAAAAATATTAAACCTATTAAGTATAAAAACACAAGACCTCTTATACAAAACTTCTCCAAGTAAAAGCAGTCAATGTCCTGTAGAAGTCAACGGGAGCTGCAGTGATCATGTTCAACCTTTATTTAACCATTCAGCCTTTTAGAGGTTTTTAGATATTTTTCTTGTAATTGTCTAAAAAAAACCTCAGATTTTTAGAGGTATTTTAAATATTTCTAAAAAAAAATTCTGATCGTTCAGCACTTTTTCTGTTCATACTTTTTATATTTGGATCTTTTAAAACCTATCATGGAATTCATGATTATAGAGAAATAGAGTTTAATCATGGTTTCAAAAAGTTCTCATACAGTAGCATTAAAATGTGACCTTCCATAAATGGGCCTCAATATGTCTCACAATTAAAATACTATACCGCCCCCAAAAAATACTGTAAGATTTAATTGAAATTCCAGAAAAAAATCAAATGCTTACGAATCCTGGATGATTCCCTATTCAATTCTTTATACTGTAAATCTGTCCCTTAGAATATCTATTCTATAAACATGGGGCAAAGTGACAATTGGTTTACATAAAATAATGTGAGACTTCCTTATCATGTGATTATATCAAGGTGCACATCCTCTTTTGCTACCACGTTCCTTGCTTAATCCACTCAAAACAATAGTGAAAATTCAGGAAAACAAGAATTGTGAAAAATCCAAAAAAAATTTTAAGGTGCTTTTTTGAAGCTACTATTTTCCTATGGGCTTCTTGTTCATAAATGCAATGGCTTTTACATGGCAAATCCTAAAGTTCATAAAGTTAACATGGGCACTGTTATAAAAAGGCACTAGAATGGACTCAAAAAATGTTGTGGGGGGGATTTACTAAAACTTGAAACCATAAATAAACCACAAATGTCATAAATGTCAGTCATTTCTCAAAAGATCCGAACTGAAAAGGCACAAACTAGAAAAAAGTTGGCTTAAATGTGTTAAAAGCAAAACTTTTTTGACTTGTCGCACAATAACAATGACTTTTGTGTATTGTTATGCAAAATCCAGCCTCTAAAACCTAAAAACCACTAAGCAAAGAAAAGTCTTCCAATTGTAAAAGAGAAATCTGCCATTAACTTCTACATGATTTTGAAAGCTTTTAGCTGGTTTCAGAATTGTCACAATTTTGTTGCATAATAAATCCCAGAAATGTCACACTTCCCCCGCTAACTTTTTCAGGGTTTTGACCACAAAAACCCTGACCCGAAAAAGTTGCAGTTTAGTAAAGTGGCCCCTTAGTGTGTACTGGTGTATAAAGCAAATCAGAAACATTTACAGGTCAACTGTAAGTAGCGCCATCTATCAACTTATCATTCTATGGACTGTGTGTAAGATTCACACGAAATCTACATGCTTTAAATAGTTCAATACCTAGACCTGACAGCATGCCATGGAAATGAATTGGGGTTTATTTTGTTTTCTTCAGTAGCCTATGCAAGCTGTCAAATAGATAGCATATACTGTACCAACCGCAGATGTTCTGCATTCATTGACTCCCAGAGCAAAATGCTTTAAAAACATATCTTTTGGGGGCCTTTTAAGGAGCTGCATGTGACGAGAGTGATAATAAAACACAATATGGCATTTAAGCTTGTTTTGCTTATCTTTAGGAATGTGGCTTTAAATATTAATACACCATGTATTTTATCTTCATGGAATACATCTTGCCATCATTAATGAAGCAGCATTTGCCCCTGTTAAAATGTGTTCTCTGAAGCTTCTTAGCAAAAATGATGGCATAAGCACAGATGAAAAAAAACAGTTCATTTTATCTTCAGATAAACCCAAACCATGTATCTTCTCCACGTCATTAATGTTCGTTTTATTCTGTGGTTTTCTACAGAAGCTGTCCCCTGGGGGAATCTTTTCAATGGTATCCTTGTTTACTGATAAACTTGTTTCCTTCCTAAAATGAGATACTACAACTGCAGAAACCCTAGTTTTTGTTTTTAATCTAATCCCTGTATCTTGTTCATATCTGTCGACATTGTTTGAAGATTCCTTCCATGTGCTAATGTACAGTACAGGTGCCTGAATCTTATCTTGACTTTTTTGCAGAAAAAAAGTATAATATTACCGCAAACACAATGCAGAAGGAAAGCTACTAAGGCAGTTTATTGCCAATAGATTAGCTACAACAGCGCAAGTTAGAATCCCATTTTTAATCTTTAGAATGCTTTTCCATACCTGTCCAACAGCTTTAGACACTGTATCTGTTTGTTTAGGATAGCAGCTGCCATACTAGCTTGCTTTGACATCACTTCCTGCCTGAGTCTCTCCCTGCTCACTCATAGCTCTGAGCTCAGATTACAGCAGGGAGGGGAGGAGGGAGGGGGAGAGGAGCAAACTGAGCATGCTCAAGCCAAGCCCCGGAGGTTTAAGCTGAAAACAAGTCTGATACATAAGCCATTGTTAGTTTCAATTTTACTGAGGACAGATTGAACAGAAACTGCTGCAAAGATGTGAAGCCTTTGGAATGGCTTGGGGTATGGGAGCCCCAAGCCTGGGAACTAGACCAGGAGGGTCTAAAGCTCCAATTCAATGGAGGACTTTTTTGTGTGCTCGCACTATGGAGATTGGTGGGAGCTGTAGTTCAGCAGAGGAAAACTTTTGTGTGCTCGCACTATGGAGATTGGTGGGAGCTGTAGTTCAGCAGAGAAGAACTTTTGTGTGTTGCTGGGAGCTGTGTCATGTGGAGAAAAGGGGGTTTGTTGTGCTGTTGGGAGCAGTACCCTGAAGATTCAAAGCAAGCTGCGTGTGCTTGGCTGAAGGATTTCATTGCTGTGGATTCCTGTTCCAGCTCCAGAATAGCCTGTCCATCTGAGTGAATATCTGGGGGATAGTGATGGTCGAATTTGTCCCATTTCGCCTTGTGAAATGTGAATTTTGATGCCTTCGTCAATTTTGACGCTGGCGTTAAAGTCAATCAGCGACCTAATAATGCTGGCATGCAATGGTTTTGACACAAGCAACTTTTCCAACGCGCGTCCAAAATTTTTTTGACGCCGGTTAATTTTCGCAACAGTTTGTAAATTTATTCGCACGTGCCTAAACATGGAAATTCACCGCAAATTTGCGTCTGGCGAATTTATTCGCCCAACACTACTGGGGTAGTTTGCCTGTGGGAGGGTAGTGAAAGGATCCAGTGTGTATCCCTCTTTAAAGATACAGGTGTTGTTTGTGTACCTGACACGTAGGAGCAACTACCTCCATCCAGCAGGAAAGGTATTTGAGCAGGTAGTGCTACCTGGGGAAAAATGGCTCCTGCCTTATTCAGACCAGACCAAAGGTAACAAGCTTTAAATAATTTATATAGTGTAATTAAAGTTTACTTTGCTTGACTTATATGATAAAATAGGATTTTGAATAATTTTTGTTGGGTGACGGGTCCCCTTTAAGGAATAATATCAATATGTACAACATTTCAGTTGTTATTATTTTCAATGTTATACAAATTATGAATGTAGCAAATCTATAACTTATGGATTCAGTTAAATATCAAATCAAATCGCCTGACATTTAAAGGGACATGTAATAAAAATCAGTAACGGAATAATATGAAGAATACCCAGAAGCTGTTTAGCAACCACTTCCGCCAGTTTGGTTGAACATTTGGATTTGGCTGAATTAAAATCCTTCAAAAAGTGCTGGGATTTGGCCAAATCCCTAACAGAATCCTGGATTCAATGTATTCTCCAAATCTTTGCACCAGGTAATTTAACTTCTCTTTATACTGTATGTCTCATTTATTGTGTTTTGTGCATCGTGCTACAAGACAAAACCTGACAGTTTTCATCACCCAGACTTTGAAAGTTAAAATGCCTATTCCATTATGCTAAACTCTATGAAGACACTGGCCTAGAAAAATTCTTATAAAAAGTTGTATACATTTTAGTCATCCCCATATCTGACTTGTATGATGCTGTGAGGCTGTACTGTAATCTCAGAGATAACTCCTACTGGGAGCCATATCCACACTTCAGAGATCTATGTTTCAATTATTATTTTTTTTTAAATTGTGTATCTTTAGGTCTCTAAAAAATATTTCAATATCTGATTAAAATAAACTGTAGGGACCCATAGGGTTAAGAGCTCCTATAGCTTTAATGCCCTACACTTCCTCATTTCCCTAGTTTCTGGGTAGGTGCCCATTTATTTAGTTATTTAATTTCCCTATCATTGGCTTATTACCACTTACTGCAACACTTTAATATAGTGTTTGGTTAGGGGCAGATTTTCCTTTGGCTTTCAGTCACTGACCCAAATGATGTGATCCATGGAGCCTGGTATCAGCAAAATCCAGTAAATCTGTTCTGCCCTAAAGGGACAACCCCTGTTTCAGCTCTTTCTAGGACAGTGAAATAGATAGATCTAGCAGCCTGTGCTCCAACAAGCTAGATCTAGCAGCCTGTGCTCCAACAAGCTAGCAGGAAGTAGCTCTCCCCTAGGCTCTGCTTGCTTAAGTGAATGGGCCCCAGTATTGGCAAGAGGTTCAGACATAGGGGCAGATTTATTAAAGGGCAAATTGTCACCAGCGACTGCTTCGCACACTTTGCACCACTCCGCCATGCACAAATTCATTACCACTACTCTAATTCACTAAAATGTGAAGTTGCGTCCTGGGCGCCGAATGCTGATGACTTTTCGCTAGCAATACTTCTTCAGTGCGAGCATTTCATAGTGATGATTTGCTTGCGATCATTTATGTATAATGAAAAGTCGCTAGTGATCTTACACTTATTTTTTGACCTGCCCTATTACAATTTGAATAGGGCAGGTACATTAAAGTTGTATGGACGTCTTTATTAAAGATGTTGGTGCAAATGCATGAAGTGGCCCCCTTTTTTTTTTTTTTACAAATGTCCAAAGAACCTTAATAAAGACAACAGATTTCATATAATGCCCTCAAATGTCTAGGGGAAAAATGTTAACCCAAAAAAGTTCGTTATGACTTTTGCATGCAAAAAAAAGGAAAAGTCGCGGGGGGCGTGGCTAGCTGAACTGCCGAACGGCCACATTGTTTTGGCGCTCCTGGGGTCACCAACCAACCTCTTTCCAAGTACCCCAATACCAAAAATACCACAGGGGTCATCCGCTGGGTAGAGGAACCGGCCAGCTTTAATCTGGCTCCGAAGCGAGTGCTCTAGCAGCAGCTGGAGCCGAAAACAGAAGTGCGGCCTAGTAAGCTAGGAGAAGCCGAGGACTAAAGTAGACGGGTCTCCCCGGGTGCGGCTGAATGATGGCGCGGTTCCCGTCTCAACCAGGGAAAGAGCCTGTGAGAGGCTGAAAACAGCAGTTATAAGGGGTGAGTGACCCTACAATATTAGGGGACCTTAGTACAAATCACACCACCATACTGCGCAGTATCTATGAGCGCTACTATACCCCTACAGACATCAATACATTAGTCCATATCACGGCCTCACAACCCTGTCTTGCTGGACTATAACTGCTGCTGCTACTGAGGGCAATAAGCTATATAAATATGATAAGATTACTGAACAGAAACTGTGGGGTATAGCCAGGGGCATTCCCATGTATAGGAGGAATGAATACCTCTCCATTCCTACCTGTTACCACAAGGTACCTCAGACACTACTTACTGAAGCCAGTTCCCCCTCAGACGACAGTATTTAACATTAGAGGGGCAGCAAAGTCAGCCACTGAACTGCCTGCAGCAGCACAGAGAGACAGACTATAGAAACAATTGAAAAGTTTGAACCACTGTCTAAAATGGACATTTAAACCCACGGGAGCTGAAAACTCAGAGCTGCTTGGCAAAACATAATAAGTGTCACATAAACGTAGCAGTGCACACCCAATAGCCATCGGCAAACATACTGTAAGAAGAAAGAATCCCCAATGAAAATGACAGCATTTTACCCGAAAGCAGCAACACTATCAGGAGCGAGATCTCCCTCACAAGACGGTGGCACCTCGGCAGATAGCAGCCCCACACGCCGAGTACATCAGGAGGGAAGATCCCCAAGGCAACCTGATAGCAAGGCAGATCGGGCTCCACTCACGGCTGCGATATTGAGGGAATTTCTAACTGACCTCAGAACGGAGATCCAGGATGACCTTCGCACTGCCGTTTCTACTCTGAGCAAAGATATCAGGCAGGTGGGAGAGAGGACCGACCATTTAGAAATCAAAATGGCGGAACTAGTGAGTTCTCATAACCAAGTAATAGACACTAACAATGCCATAGAGGAAGATATTCAAAAACTGACAGCTAAAATAGCAGACTTGGAAGATCGCAACAGACGCAACAACGTCCGGATAAGGGGTATACCCGAACAGGTCACTGCTCAAGAGCTAAATGAATATGTTCGTACACTGATCGGAGAAAAACGCCCCGCCTGGATCCCCAAGAGACACTATTACGAGGATACATTACTACTATGTGAAAGAGAAGCTGCAATTCAGCTTTAAAAACAAGAAAGATATCCCAGATAAATATAGTAGCTGGACCTATCCAGCTACACGCAGCAAAAAAGGAAGGAATATGCAACTGCGACAGCCATATTAAGAGACAACAACATCCAATATAGGTGGCTCTAGCCTGTAAAAATCTTGATCACTAAAGATGGATCAACAGTAGTTGCGGACACCCCTCAACGCGCAGAACAACTACTGAAGGAATGGAACCTATGGCAGCCGACATACACTAAAACAGCTGATAAACCTCCAAATCCCGCCTGCAACCTGAATGGGCCTGCAACCTGAATGGGCCACCCAAACCAGGCAAAGAAGAAAAAGCCTTAAAGCACAAGTCATATTGGAGGAGGCTGACACAGACACCTGAAGAAGCACAAGAATCCTGTACCAGATACAGGGCCAGCCAAAAAGCCTAATTTAAGACAAATAAGCCGCTTTTAATATCCTGTGGGCTAATAAGCTCAACCACTATCAGAATTATTTCTAAAATTCCCCCTCAACCCCATGAAGCTCGAACAAGTATATACATGCCATTGCAAACCTTGACACACAATAGGAGACCTCCAGAGGTCAGAGAGCTTCCCCCCCACCCGGATACAATACCTCTGCAGTATTGCTGTAAATATGTTGCATATAACATGCTAATGTTTTTATGTTACTTTTATGTTTCCTATTTCTTTCTTTGCTATTTTTCCACCCTTTCCCCACCCCCACTCTCCCTAGGGTCCAAGAAAGGGCACATGATTTCAGTCCACCACGTCAGCGGAGAAACCTTGAAAGACCAGCCTCCAATATCCTGCGACGACAGACTACAAAGAAACTTACAAGCAAGGGTGAGTCCAGTCTAATTCAACACTACTTAATCGTATCAACATGGAGATAAAGATAGTTTCCCAAAATGTAAATGGCCTCAATAGCCCTCAGAAGAGATTCAAGCTGACACAATGGAGTAGACAAAACAATATAGATATTCTATTACTGCAAGAGACGCACCTCACAAGCCAGAAACAAACAACTATTAACCTGAAACAATTCCCCACGCAAATATATGCCTCAAACACTGTGAAGAAAAATGGAGTAGCTATATGGATAAATAAAAAATTGCCTCATACGGTGATAAATCAGCATTCGGACCCATTGGGCCGTTACTTAATCCTCAACATTAAGATATATGAGCAAGATTACTCTATAATTAATGCTTACAGTCCCAACAGACATCAATCAAGATTTTATAGCAATCTTTTCAAAAAAATAAACAAAGAAAAAATGGGCCGTATAATACGAGGAGGAGAGTTCAATACCCCTTTACAATACGAGTTAGACACAAAAACCTCAAGACAGACCACACAACCACAGGAAGCAATAAAACAAGCCAAATCCCTGCAGAAACACTTAACACAGGGGATGTTATATGATGTATGGAGAACACAGCATGGAACAGAAAGGGACTACACATTCCCTACACATCTTCACTTCAAATACTCCCGAATTAATTACTTTTTTGTGGATAAACATCTTCTTCAAGCTATCCAACACTCAGCTATAGGATCAAGCATGTGGGCAGACCATTCCCCAATTGAGATATTACTAGATACTACCCAACGGATTATGCAACAATACCAATGGCGACTCAACGACTCATTACTTCACAATAAAACTAATCTCGAGGAATGTAGAAAGACCCTGAGAAACCATTTTCTTATCAACAAGACCCCACAAATAGAACAAACCACACTATGGTGTGCGCATAAAGCGGTTATTAGAGGACAATTCATAAAAATAGCCTCAACTACAAAAAAGAATAGGGACAACACCCATCGTCAGCTAACGGATCAACTGCTAGACCTAGAAATGCAAAACAAGCTACAACCAAACCAGACCAAAACAAAACAGATAATAGATTTGAGACATCAAATACAAGGCATAGAAAATAAAAAAGTGGAATGGCAACTACAATGACTGAAACTGCACAGGTATACAAAAGGCAATAAAGCAACGAAACTATTAGCTAATCAACTGAAACAGAGACAAACTAACCAATCATTAGCACAAATAACCACTTCGGACGGCAAATCTATAACAAATCCTAAGGAAATAGCGGACCAATTTGCGGATTATTACTCCTCCTTGTACAAGCTGAAGCAAAATAAAACTACCCCACAACCCACCAAGGAAGCGATACGGGAATTCCTCGCAGCAGCAAATTTACCCCACATACAGGAACACCAACTCAACCAGATGAATATTAACATTACAACAGATGAAGTACAAGGAGCTATAAGAACCACCCCATAGGGAAAGCTCCTGGTCCAGACGGATTCACAGCCGCATATTACAAAACTTTTCAAGATATACTAGTACCACACCTTACAAATATCTTTAACCATGTCTTTCAAGAAGGATCCTTCCCGGAGGAAATATTAGCAGCTACGATAACTACGATCCATAAGGCAGGGAAGAACCCGACAGCATGTGGAAACTACAGACCGATATCCTTGCTTAACACAGACTTGAAATTATATGCCAAAATTATTGCTAATAGATTAGCGAAAATACTACCCTCCTTACTTCACATGGATCAAACAGGATTTACCAAAGGCAGGCAGGGCCCAGATAATACTAGGAAAAATGTTAGCACTCATTGAAGTAACAGAGAAAAGAAAAGATCCAACCATACTATTTAGCTTAGGCGCCGAAAAGGCGTTCGACAGAGTTGAATGGTCTTATCTGAACTCTGCTCTACAAGCATATGGTCTGCAAGGCCCAATCAAGCATGCCATACTATCCCTCTACACCAAACCCTCTGCGAGAGTCAACAACATGGGATTCCTCTCTAAACCGTTCCAAATCACCAACGGAACGAGGCAGGGCTGCCCATTATCACCTCTCATATTTAACCTCACGCTGGAACCCCTTGCCAGAACAATAAGAACTTCAGCATCTGTAAAGGGCATACAGATGGCAAAAATACAGCACAAACTCACAATGTTTGCAGACGACATTATCTTGACTTTAACTGAGCCAGAATCATCACTAGAAGCCGTCACACAGATTCTCAGAACTTTCAGCACTATATCCTACTATAAACTAAATGAGTCAAAATCACAAATTTTACCAATAGGGATAACAAAGGAGCCATACAAAAGCTGCAAACCCGATACACTTACCAATGGCAATCCCACTCTATAAACTATCTGGGGGTAGAACTGGCTAGTAATGTGAACAAAACCTATGAGGCGAACAACCCCATACTACTAACAGAAGTACAGGAACTGTTACAGAAATGGACTCCCCTGTATACGTCTTGGCTGGGCAGAATTGCAATGATTAAGATGATGATATTACCTAAATTCCTCTATTTATACAGGACTTTACCGATAGCCGTTCCGCAAACATATTTCCGCAAAGCACAAAAAACCATCCAAGACTTCATCTGGGCTAAACGGAAACCTAGGATCAAACAAAAATATATGCAACGTGGAGTACGAGAGGGGGGCTTCGGAGTACCCTGCCTAGAAAAATATTACCATGCCACAGTCTTAGACCAAATGAGAGTTTGGAATCTCTCAATTAAAGAACTACATTGGCTCCAGCTGGAACAAGACTTCCTACACCCCCTTAAGCTTAAAGGACTCATATGGACTAAGAACATGAATGAAGCAGTATTGCAACACACAACAAGCCATACCACTCGAACAGAGTATCTTGGTTAAGATCTCTAAAAAGAACCCACTCTTACACTACCCAGCACACCAGGCAGGAGTGGAGATGCTAGAAGCAAGCATCCCGAACCTCAACTTACAGAACTGGAGAACTGCAAACCTATCTACAATAGGCCAACTGTATGATGGCACCCTTATTAAAACTTATGAACATCTAGCCAAAGAATACAATCTGCCAGCACATGACTTCTACAAATACCTCCAGATAAAACACCTCTTGGGAACTACCAGAACAACAAGCAGTATTAAACACACGCCATTTGAAACATTACTTGCTCACAATCCATGTAGCCCCAAAGGTATAGCACAAATATACAAACTGATCATAGACGATATGGAAGTTAAACCAAAGCATTGTGAGAAATGGGAGCAAGATCTTCATGTCACAATACCCACATCAAAAATTCAAAGATATATTTCCAGTCACTTCTCAAAGTTAAAAAATCACTTTTTATTCATCATAAATATTAAGAAAGTAGGCATACAGACCAACCGATACTCCGGGCGGAGTATCGGTTGGTCTGTATGCCTACTTTTTTAATATTTATGATGAATAAAAAGTGATTTTTTAACTTTGAGAAGTGACTGGAAATATATCTTTGAATTTTTGAATTGAGTGCCCTTTAGAGTTGGGGGCTATATTCCAGCATTTGGCCCTTTTGACAGGCCTATATAGACTGCAGCAGTTGAGTAGAAAAGTTTTTTGGTTTTTACAATACCCACATCAGCCTGGATAAAAATGGCAAACACTGCGTACAAACTTTCGAAATGTGCAAACTATATTGAAAACTCAAGAAAACTGTTCTACAGATGGTACAAAACCCCAACCATCCTCAATCAATTCTATCCCAATGTCCCTAAAACTTGCTGGAGAGAGTGCAGGGGTGAAGGCAACCTGCTTCATATATGGTGGCACTGCCCAAAAATTAAGGATCTGTGGCTAGCCACAGAACAAATCCTGGAACAAGCAACACACCTACAAATAAAGCTAACTCCAATGCTTGCGCTACTAAACTATGAACTCAATGGATTCCCGAAACAACTACAGCACTTGATCTTTCACATACTGACAGCAACCAGGCTCCTAATCCCTAGATACTGGAAAACAACAGAAGTACCTAGTAAAAGGGAACTAATGATATTAATAGACTCAAACCTTACATATGAACAAATAGCATTCGGTTCCAACAAACGAATGAAACTTAGCTCAACTTCGATACAAATGTGGAAGAGTTGGAAAGATGAATATTACTTCCAAGACCAGACATGAAACTGACCCTCCCAGAAAGATAATGCACAAACGGGCATAGGCCCATATCCGGAAAAAGAAAGGAGGAAGACTTGACTACCAACTGGCCTCAATTCTGTAGAATGGCCCTACCCTGCCCCCCCCCTCCATTCTTTCCCTTCTCCTCTCACCTCTCTTCTACTCTTTGCTCTCCTATCCTGGCAGCCTCTTATTGGACATTAGATCAGCAACAAGCCAACCATTACAACTGTTTATTCTTTTATACCAATGCTTGACTGATGTCTATCGTGAGGTTGTTTATGAAAATGTTAAAACAATAAAAACCTTTGAATTCCAAAAAAAAAGGAAAAGTCGCCAGCATTTTTTCAACTTTAATGCATTTTCAGCAGACAGGATATGATGTAAGTGACATAAGATTGAGGAAGATCTAGCTTCATTTTAGCAGTTCGCTTGGTCTGAGGTGGTGAATTTGCAGAGCAACGACTATTCGCCTGAGCGAAAATTTGCCTGGTGATAGAGTGCGAATGAACACTAGTGACGGTCTCTTTCAATAGCAAATTGTTGTCTGCACCTGTTAGTGAATTGGTGATGTCCTCTGGATTTGATATCTGGTGAATTTTCACTAGTGACGGCCACTTCACCCTTTCCCTGATCCACATCTGCCGTATGGGATCCAGACCACATGAGGCATTGCAACCCTGAAAGGTGATCCTTAAACTTCATAAGCTGTCTCCACATTGTGACTGACCTAACAATTACCATTTTGTGCTGCTACTTTGCCTACTGAGGATTGTCGTGGACAATAAATTAAGTTCTGTTCTACTACATCTCCCCTACATTTCATACATAGCGGAGGTCCATCCTTGTATGTAGAGACTGATGAGGGTTGCACTGGACTGGAGAGTTACAAAACATGTTCTTTTAAATAATGTTTCATTTTTATAAATGCTGTACACATTTCTGTTATATCATATGTAAATCAAATAACTGACATGAGATGAAAAACAGATCATCTTCCATCACGTTAGAAGACAAACAAGCAAAGCTTTAAGGCCTAAGGACACGGAAAGTATGAGAATTCCCCCTGTGATTTAAGAATCATGCAAAGGAAAAAGTAGATTATCATTGCGGTTGCTGGAGAACATCCAGCGTTATGGTAGCTACTGGATTAATGCATATTTACTGCATCAGATAAAGATGACACAGAAATTTGCTTTCTGTCTCAGTGACCAAATTATCCCCGGGCCGTAAAAGTGATTTTTTATTTTTATTTCCAGGGTTTGAACGGAACTATCTTGTTTTGTGAGATTTGACATTAGTAGTGTCCAGAAAAGAGTCAAAACATTGTGGTTTGCAAAAATCTGCAGACAGATGTTACACAAGGCTAAAGGCATTCAGTATTTATTTGAGGAGCAAAGTGTACAATTTGTTTTGAACAACAAACTTTAAGCTTAGCGAAGTGCATCTAATAGCCCTTCACTTATAATTTGTTACCTTGACATAACCTCTTCCCTGTCCCTGCATAAGCGCACAGGAACAGCCATTTCTATTCCAGTACTTAATGGGAAGGAAACTTTTGCTGTTAGATAGTGTTTAGCCTTTAGGGAAGGAAGAGAAGTGTAAAATGGTATCATTATTTTTAACGTGCCAGTCACATGATTGTTGCAGAACAGCTGTTTTCTCTTGGGGTGACACTCTGAAATGCAGGCATATGTCTTGGAAACATTGTAAGATATTATATTAATAAGGTGCAACATAAAGCACACATTTTTTTAGCTGCCTGTATGCCTTTTTAAGTTCGAAATATCAAAAAAAGTTTTATAATTTCCATCTTTCTCATTTGGGAATCCTTATGAAGTGGTTTCATTTTTTTTATATATTTTTTAAACCAGTTTTGTTTTTGACTTTTCAAAAACTTGCATTGTTGTATCAATTTTTATGGCAGAGCATGTGATCTCTTTGCAAGGACATTTTCCTTTAAAGGAATTGTTCAGTGTAAAAATAAAAACTGGGTAAATAGATAGGATGTGCAAAATAAAAAATGTTTCTAATATAGTTAGTTAGCAAAAATGTAATGTATAAAGGCTGGAGTGATTTGATATATAACAAGTCAGTCAGATCACTACTTCTTGCTTTTCAGCTCTCTTGGTTTACACTGACCGGTTACCCTGGCTACCAGGCAGTAACCAATCAGAGACTTGAGGGGGGGCCACATGGGTCATATCTGTTGCTTTTGAATCTGAGCTGAATACTGAGGGTCAATTACAAACTCACTGAACAGAAATGTACCATGTGGCCCCCCTTCAAGTCATCATCATCATCATCATCATTTATTTATATAGCGCTGTCAAGATACGCAGTGCTTTACTGCAGTTATAGCAAACAGGGAATAAATGGTGGATAGCAGACAAGGATTACAGAGTACAATAGGGTTTACAAACTAAAAGGTTAGGGTACAATTGAGACATTAGGATTGTATAAACAATTTGTCATTTTGATACAGCAATGGTTAATTAAGGTACATCGAATAGGCCTCTTTAAACAGATGGGTCTTTAAGGAGCGCTTGAAAGTTTGGAAGGAAGGGGAAAGTCTGACAGCTTGTGGCAGAGAGTTCCAGAGAAAAGCAGAAGCCCGAGAGAAGTCTTGTAGACGAGAATGGGCAGAAGTCACCAGAGGAGAAGTGAGGCGAAGATCAGAAGCAGAGCGTAGGTTTCGTGAAGGAGTGTATTTGGAGATTAGAGATGAAATATAGGGAGGGGTTTCTTTATTAAGGGCCTTGAATGTGAGTGTAAGTAATTTGAATTTGATTCTAGATGAGATTGGGAGCCAGTGAAGGGACATGCATATGGGAGCAGCTGATGTTGAGCGGCGAGCTAGATGAATGAGTCTAGCGGCCGCGTTTAGAATAGATTGGAGTTGTGAAAGGTGACTTGTTGGAATACCTGTGAGGAGTAAGTTGCAGTAATCAAGGCGGGAGATGATGAGAGACTGAATCAGTGTTTTAGTTGATTCTGAACTGAGATAGGGTCGTATTCGAGCAATGTTGCGCAGTTGAATACGGCAAGATTTTGCAAGAGTTTGAATGTGTGGTGAAAAAGATATATGAGAGTCTAAGATGACTCCTAGGCAGCGTGCCTGTGTGGTGGAATGAAAGGTGGTGTTGTTTACGGTGAGTGATATCTGAGGGACAGGGGAAGATCTTGGAGGAAATATGATGAGTTCTGTTTTAGAAAGGTTCAGTTTCAGGTGGCGCTGTGACATCCAGGAGGAGACAGCAGAGAGACAGTCTGTGACTTGGGAAAGGACAGAGTTAGAAAGATCAGGAGTAGACAAGTAGAGTTGGGTGTCATCAGCATAAAGGTGATACTGAAGTCCAAATGACTGAATGAGTTTTCCTAGTGAAGTTGTATAGAGCGAGAACAGCAGGGGGCCAAGAACAGAGCCTTGAGGAACTCCAACAGAGAGTGGGAAAGTAGTAGAAGTAGAGTTAGAGAAGGAAACTTTAAAGGAACGGTCAGACAGATAAGATGTAAACCATGAAAGAGCAGTGTCCTGAATGCCAGATGAGTGTAGAATGTCAAGGAGGAGTGTGTGGTCAACTGTATCAAAGCTGCAGAGAGATCAAGAAGGATTAGAATGGAATAATGACCTTTAGACTTTGCCAATAGAAGATCATTGGTTACTTTGGTGAGTGCAGTTTCAGTCGAGTGTGATGGGCGGAAGCCAGATTGCAGGGGGTCGAGGAGGGAGTTGTGAGTGAGATGCTGGATCAGGCGTTTGTAAACAAGCCTTTCTAGTATTTTGGATGCGAATGGAAGAAGGGAGACCGGTCGATAGTTAGTGGGAGAGCTAGGATCAAGGGAAGGTTTTTTGAGGATAGGAGTGATTAGTGCTTGTTTGTATAATGATGGAAAGGTACCAGTAGAGAGTGAAAGATTGAATAAGTGGGTAAGTGCAGGAGAGAGTGTGTCAGAGATTGGGTGGAGAAGGCGAGAGTGTATGGGGTCAAGGGAGCAGGTGGTGGGTTTTGAGCTGGCTAGAAGTTTGCTAACTTCATCTTGAGTTGCAGGGGTGAAGGAGTGCAAAGTAGATGTGAGTGGACTGCACGTTGGTCTAAGATTGTTGTCGAACGGTATGCTCAGCCTAATGAGATCGATTTTTTCATTAAAGAAATGAGCAAGGTCTCAAGTCGCTGACTAACTCAGAGTTATAGAGCTGAAAAGCAGGAAGTTGGATTCTGGCTGTTTTATTAGACATCTGTTCACTCCAGCCTTTATATATTACATTTTTGGCTAACTAACTATATTAGAAACATTTTTATTTTGCACAGCCTATTTATTTACACAGTTTTTATTTTCACACTGAACTGTTCCTTTAAGGTGATACATGGACCCTCACTAAGGGGCAGATTCACAAAATGGCGAATTGTCGACCAATTCGTACATATTTGCCAGGCACAAATTTGCTACCACTATGCTAATTCACTAATCTGTGAAGTTGCGTCCTGGGCACCGAACGATGGCGACTTTTCGCTAGCATTACTTCGGTAGTGGGAGCATTTCATAGTGAAGATGAGATAGCATTCGTTTGTACTAGTGATTTTGCGCTTAGGTCAATTTGCATAGGACGAGTAATTTAAAGTTGTAAGGAGGTCTTTATTATAAATGTTGATGCAAATGCTTGTCCCATTTCGCCACTAATTTAATGGGCAAAAAAATTTGTGAAACATCGATTTTGACACCGCCGACAATTTGCCGGCGTCAAAATGGGCGCTGGCATCAAAATTGATGCCGTCACCCATTAAAGTCAATGGGCGTCCATTAATCGCCACCAGCGCAATCATTTTTGATTCAAATTCATGAATTCGCCAGCGGCAAAATGCACACATTTACCTCAAATTGCGCCTGGTAAATAAATTCGCCCATCATAGTTACCACTTTTTATTACTTATTTCCAGGGAACCTTAATAAAGACAAGAGAGTTAATATAATGCTGTACACGAGCCCACTGTAAAATGAATGTTCCATATGTTATGAATTGTCTGATGAAAACCGGTTACCCGAAAAAAAGTTTGTCAGGACTTTTGCAGGCAATTCCGCTTCAAAAAAGGAAAAGTCGCCAGCTTTTTTGGAACTTTAATGCATTTTTGGCAGACAGTTTATGATGTAAGTGACAGAAGATCGAGGAAGATCAGCTTCTTTTTAGCACTTCGCCTGAGGTGGCAAAGTCAACTCTGGTGAAAAGATAACGTTCAGAAAAATCTGCACTTTACTGAATTTGCGGAGTAACAACCTTTCGCCAGAGCGAAAAGTCGGCTGGTGATAGAGTGTGAAGGAACGCTAGCGATGGTCTCTTTCGCTAGCGAATTGGCGATGCCGCTGCCGATAGTAATGATGGAAAAGTTGCTAGTGTTAGCCATTTTGCCCTTTAGTGAATCTGCCCCTATGTGAGAAAATTCAGTAATGTGCAAGCTGGAATGTTTTAAAATTGTCTAATCTATGGGGTTTTATCTTAAAAACTAGACACAATTTTATATTTCATTTTGAATGTACAGGTATGGGATCCATTATCCCGAAACCTGTTATCCAGAATGCTCTGAATTACGGCTGTCTCCCATAGACTCCATTGTAATGAAATAATCCAAATGTTTAAAAATGATTTCCCTTTTCTCTGTAATAATAAAACAGTACCTGGTACTTGATTCAAATTAAAGGAAAACTATACCCCCCCCAAACAATGTAGGTCTCTATTAAAAGATACTGAGTAAAACAGCTCATGTGTAAAACCCTGCTTCATGTAAATGAACCATTATCATAATAATATACTTTTTTAGTAGTATGTGCCATTGGGTAATCATAAATAGAAAATTGCCATTTTAAAAAATAAGGGCCGCCCCCTGAGATCGTAAGATTCACTGTGCACACATACAAACCACATGTAAGGTCACATGAGCCAATTAACAGACAGAGTTCTGCCTTTTGCTTCCTCACTTCTTCCTGTTACAGTTAGTGTTGTAGTATTTCTGGTCAGGTGATCTCTGAGGCAGCACAGATAGAGTCACGAAATGGTGGTTCAAGGCAAGAGATGTAAAAGGGCAATATTTATGTAAATGTATATTCCAGTTTGGTAAGATTCTTTAATATGTCATTCAATTTGATATAAACTATCTGTTGCTTAAGTATTCATTTTGGGGGTATAGATTTCCTTTAAGATATAATTAATCCTTATTGGAAGCAAAACCAGTCTATTGGGTTCATTTGATGTTCATGTGATTTTCTAGTAGACTTTAGGTATGAAGATCCAAATTATGGAAAGATCCATTATCCGGAAAACCCCAGGTCCCGAGCATTCTGGATAATTGGTTCCATACCTGTACTGTGTTAAATATTTATCTTTCAAAAAGTGTTTCCCAGGAGCAAAAAATGTTTCCGAGAAATCCCTATTTTCATATTGATAGATAGGCTTAATCTATTAAGGAATCTTTGTTCTGAATGTAATTCAAGTCGCATAGACTTCCGTGCTGTCCACTTGATTGTTATGTTATTGGAACAATATTAGCATGGGGTTAAGTTACACAATCATACTACTCTAAATCTCCCACACCCACATCATAGCTTATATAATGGTAAGTAAACCATTTTTTATACCAGTGTCCCCCAACCAGTGGCTCTTGAGCAATTCGTTGCTCTCCACTCCATGGCCATAGACTCCAATGGGTTCAAAAAATGTAAACAGGTCAGATTCGCCCATCACTAGTGAGAGCCCATTTAATTTCCCTGTCACAGCCCTTATTTGACACCCCAAGGAAATTTTTCTTGCTTGCGTGGCTCTCCAACTGTTTTTACATTCGAGTGTGGCTCATGGGTAAAAAAGATATGGGAGCCCTGCCTTAGACTAATTGGCATGGTGTCAATAAGTCAACTTGGAAAAAATAGTAAAACACACTCACAAGATTATCTTAGCTTTTTATTTGTAGCCATGGATAAGACCTGATGAAAAATGGCTTCTAATAATCTTGAATTTAATGAAACCTAGACTTAGGGGCATGTTTACTAACATTGGAGATAAATATCTGGAGAGATTTCTGGAGATGTTGCCCATAGCAACCAATCAGATCTTTGCTTTTGTTTTCTAACTTGGCTGTGGCTGTTTAAATCTAATTGCTGATTGGTTGCCATGGGCAACATCTCCAGAAATCTCTCCAGATATTTATCTCCAATGTTAGTAAACATGCCCCTTAATCAATGATAATATATTTGTATTTATTCTCTGAAAGTGCTTTTTGCTCAACAAGGTGCAACATTTATTTTCAGTGTAATAAATAAAGTTCCACTTACTCCACTGATATATTTTGTCATCTCTAGGGCCACTCCAAGTAATGTTAAATCTAATCCCCAAACATCACATTTCAACTAGTGACAAGTGAATTTTTTCACCAGGATTGGATTTGCGGCAAAATTATGCTCCTTTTTTTTTGCACGTTGCCTACTGTGTTCAGCTATGAAAATAATGCCTTATTTGCTTTAGCACAACAAAATAGGTATCTAGATAGCCCAATCATAGGCTAAGATCTAATTCTGCTCTACAATTTGATTTTGATTCCCCATATTTTGTTGGGTGCATCTACACATAAATTACCTTTCTGTTAAGGCAGCTCTTCTCTCCAGAACTACACAATTCCATTACCACTCAGAACCTGCGCAAGCCACCTCTCTTTAGCATGATATCTCTCAGTTAGTCAACAGAAGCATCACCCTTTAGGATGATCTCTTTCTCAGTGCCTATAATATGCTTTCCTAACTTTATGCCCGCAGAAGTGGGAATCTTTTTTATGTTACCTTTTTTATGGCTCATTTATAATTTCTAGAAGTAAAGATCAGTGTTCCTTAAAACTCCATATGCAAAAAACTGGCACCTGCTACATTTGTATGCTAGTATGACAGTTTTCCAGTTGAATCTAGTTTTGTGCAAGAGTTGCAAGTTGTTGCTAACACCTACCCTGACTAGGGAATAAATACAGCGTTTCTTTTCCATGTTGCCCTTAGGGGTCCATGTTGCTGCAGCTGAATCATACAGTATATGACCATATCCTGCTTAGATGTAGCCCCTTTTCTTTAAGGGGAAAGTTACACGATCTTGTGTGTGGTTTCCTACCAAATGTTTTTTTATTCAGTATCTGGTGCAACATTTTCTCATAACTAGTGATGGGCGAATACATTTGCCTGGCACAAATTTTCAGGTGAATTTCCGCGTTTTGCCGCTGGTGAATAAATTTGTGAATCTCCCGCGAAAATTCACCGGTGAAAATTTGCGTGCGTCAGTTGCCGGTTTTCACGATTTTTTCATGAAAACGTTTGAATTTCTAGATTTTTTTGTGACAATGTTCGAATTGCTAAATTTTTTTGTGAAAATGTCCGAATTGCTTGATTTTTTTAGTGAAACCATTCAAATTGCTTGATTTTAGGGAATATGTTCAAATTGCTTGTTTTTTTGTGAAAACATTTTATATTGCTCGAATTTTTTGTGAAAATTGCTAGATTTTTTTGGTGAAAACATTCAAATTGCATGATTTTTGCAGGAAAACGTTCGCATTTCCCGATTTTTTGTGAATTTTCACCATTTTTCTCCCATTTCATGTTGCCAAAAAAAATTCACAAATTTCCCGCAAAAGTCCTAAATTTTTCGGCTAGGCGAAACAGGAGAAATTCGCCTATTACTACTCATAACTGCAACAGAAACAATTTCACTGGAAATCTCAGGAAAATGCTTTCAGGACAACATGGCAAATTTTGCAATTGGCACACCTTCAGAAAATGAGTCCTGGTCCAATGTTTGGAACTTGTTTGTGAATTCAAGATATATAATTTAAAACCTAACATTTCACATTTTTTTTCATTATTTGCCTGTAAACAAATAAATTCAAGTATAAATAGAGCCTCAGTCTTGTTATCGGATAAGTTGTATAATGCACCAACTTCATCAGGAAACATATTTGATTATGCAGCACAATCCCAGCACTAAAATGAGCTACAGTAAACTGAGGCATTTAGGCTCTTGGGACTGAGTAACAGATAGCATAAATTACTTATATTACACTCCAGGAAAACATTTTTACTTTTATCCTCTCATTCATAAATCAAAGCTAACATTGAGAAGCACTACAGCTTCAGCTGTAAAACGCTGCCAAAAACATTTCCAGATAAGTAATCTCTAAATCTGTTGAGAACAAATATATTTGTTATTCTTAATCAGATATTCCGATGCTTTGCTTGATGTCTGATATAAATTCTCCGAAGAGTCATGACCTATAGTTCCTTTCAGAACTCTGTGTCTCTGTGTACATTGCTATCATTTGTTGCACAACGCATTGCAAACTTATAGATATACAGCTGTTATTAGAGCAATGCGGCTGAAGTCAGTAGCTGGAGCCAACGTTTAGAAACAGGCGGAGATACAAAAAAACAAGATACAAAGAAGATCAGTTGATTGCAGAAATTATTTTAGAAAATAAATTAAACTAATGGTCAGTGTATAGCAATATTGTTATTCAAGGTAGATGAGTCAAACACCTACTGTAGGGTTTAGTTATACAATTGGATATTACATAGTTAAGTTGGGTTGAAAAAAGACCAAAGTCCATCAAGTTCAACCCCTCCAAAAGAAACCCAGAGTCCACACACACACTCACATAAATTATATACAGGTATACCAACTTCTATACTAACTATATATTTTAGTATCACAATAGCCTATGGTATTATGCTTGTCCAAGAAACCATCCAAGTCGTTAATATAATCAGCCATCACAACATCATCTGGCAGGACATTCCCCGACCTCATTGTGAAGAACCACCTACTTCTTCTAATCTAAAGAGGTATCTGGTGTGTTGATCCTCCTTATAGGAAAAAAGGTCCTCTGCTATATGGCTATAATGTCCTCTAATGTACTTATAAAGTGTAATTATGTCCCCTCTCAAGCATTTTTTCCAGAGAAAACAACCCCAACAGAGACACCTTGTCAGTCTACCCTCATAATTTAAGTCTTCCATCCCTCTAACCAGTTTAGTTGATGTCTCAACACTCTTTCTTAAGGACTGGAGCTCAAAACTGCACTGCATACTTCAGATGAGGCCTCACCAGGGACCTATAAAGAGGCAACATTATGTTTTCATCCCTTGAGTTAATGCCATTTTTTAAGCAAGACAGAACCTTATTTGCTTTAGTAGCCACAGAATGACACTGCCTGGAATTAGACAATGTGATATCTACAAAAACCCCATGATCCTTCTCAAATAAGGATACCCCAACACACTACCGTTTAATGTATAACTTTAGCTTTTATATTATTTCTGACAATTTGCATAACCTTCCATTTATCAACATTGAACCTCATTATATGCATATATACACAGACCTATTATATATACACACAATTGTTGAACTTTATTTGCCAGCTTGCTGCCAATTTAGTCAACTCACTCACCTAAAAAAAGATGACTTGTCAAAACATTCCATTGTTGTTGCAACAAAGAATTAATTAATGACCAATGTTCATTATACGTGGTGACTATACATAGTGATCTGGAGGCATCTTCCAATTTAGGTTTGGAACATGGCAAATTTTGTCTTTCACTCTTAAGGGCCCATACCTTGTCTCTTTTAATGCTGCTATTGCTATACCTCCTCTCCAGAAATCTATGAATTAGTTCCCCAGATCTTTTTGCAGAAAAATGATCATTGCCTCAGTTTTGCTTGATCCTTTTAAATTGTCCTACCAGGATGGCAACTCTCAAAGTGTAAGAATGAATTAGTGGCAGTCTCTTTACGATACAGATCAGTTTAAAAAAAAATCCATGTTCATTGATACCAATTGTAAAATCCAAAAAATCAACCAGCTGCTAAGAAATGGTGGAGGTCAAATTGATATTCAGCTCATTCGAATTGAAATAGTTAATGAATGATTCTTGGTACCACGCCACAGTAAATAATATCATCTATAAACCTCCACCGTCCGATCACATTACTCAAAAATCTTTGGTTCATATGGAACAAATTACCAAAAATATGGAATAAATTGGTATAAGAGGGTGCACATTTGTTGAGTCAGTCAACTGTAAATAAAATTTGTTGTCAAAAATAAAATAATTGTGTGCAAGAATGAAGTTCAAATACTCCACTATTATCTTTTAAAGCAACGAGTCTAAATCACACTGTGTGCGTATTGTCTGGAGCGGTAGTAACGGCACGCTTAAATAGATGCTACGGCCTTCAATAACTTGCTCAGCATGACTCTGAGCCTTCTCTAACAAGTTTTGATCCTGTTACCGACCTCTGCCTGATATTTGGACCTTCCTGTTTGCTTACTGCCTATAGATGCTACCAGTGCAGGAGCTCAGCGGAGACATGCCTGTGTCGTCACTTTATCTTACTGTGTATTTATACAGTAGAATCACTATTTTATGTTTTTCAGGGGACCAGAATAAAATGGTATAAAATCCAGGAAAATTTCAAAATCAGGGAAATGTATTATGCATAATATATACTGTAGGTGGGAACACAAAACAACCATGTAAAATTTGGCAAAACTTAAAATCAGAGGATGTAAAATGGGGGTTCTACTGTATGCTGTTAAAGTGAATATGATGAAAGTGAGAGAGATTACAATGTGGGCCTGGACAAAATTGCATAATGCTTCTCTTTATGTGCCTCTCCTGGATGTGTTTGTACCCCGGCAGTACTATTTAAATAGAGATTAAAGATAAATACATAACCAAGGTAGTGGGTGGGAAGTAAATTCTGAACTGTGGTTCTGCATAGACTGTGGAATAACTTAACCTCATCGATTATGTTCTCATTCATTTCACTAGTCATCCTGAAGCGTAAAATATTTCTTATGATACTTTCCCAGATTTTCTTTCCCAAATTGCAACCTGAGTTCAATAAGACAATAAAATTGATAATCATTGCTGCTCATTAAAAACAAATAATAACTGAGGCAACTGCCTCCCACATAGGATATTTCAGTTTGGATTCTGTTCACATAAATTTAATATGCGAAAGTGCTCAAAAAAACGAAAACGCAGCTTGAGCAAGGAATAGCTTGTGTTCTGTAGCTTCTAGCCCCGCCATAATATCCCATATGTTATTAGTCAAAAGTAATTGTTACATTCTCAGCAAGAGCACTAAAGCTCTTTATGAACAAGGCGAAAGCCAATAATTTTTTTTTCTTTTGGTAAATGATGGGGGTAACATTTTTTGCAAATAACAGTTCATTTTTTTTCTAAATCATTCATTTTTTTTGTCTTCTTTTATGTAATTTATCTAGATTAGGATTGCTTTTAAGAGCCAAGGTGGTTCTGTAATAAATGGTTTAAAGTATGCTACTGACTTGGTAACCCATGGCGACCAGTCAGCAGATAGCATGTATGGGTTAGCTGTTAAAAACTCACATCTGATTAGTTGCTATGGGTTCCCACACCTTGGCAAACTTTGTAGGCATCTTTTACATCTGCAGTAAGCAAAGTGCATTTTGAGTGCAATCGCCATGTTTCTTCCCACAATGCAGTGTTCCCCAGAATTTCAGTGTTGTTGAGATCACAATGGGCATTGTGCCTGATTCAATTGTGCTGCGCCTGATGCAACTGTGGGCAAGTTGGTAAAATGAATGCAACTGCATTTACATTTAAATGTAAATTGGACACAATTGCGTGGATGTTTGCCTAGAGTAGTTTCCAGCGTTCAGTGTGCGATTGCTCCTGATTATTTAGACACAAGTGTGCTGCACCTATTGATGCTGTGTTAAAGGAACCCTCAAACAGGTGAGAAGGTGGCAGTAGCTCCAGGGTTCCCCTGTATCAAAAGGAGCAGCAGCCCTCAATTCAGAACAGAAGGTACTGTAGGAAGGAGTGAGCAGCTTCTAACACAACTCTAGGAAGGACGTGCATGAGTTTTGACATGAGTAAAGAAGAACTCAACCTCCCAATAAAAAAAAAGTCTCTACCTACTAAACTAGATTGTCCCCCTCCCTGCTTCCCCCTGCATACTTCAACCCTGAAAACATCCCTAAAATATTTCTCACCTATCAGTGCAGAGTAAGCGCAGTGGAGCTTGTGGGCACCATCTTCTAGATCCAAGGAATTTGGAATGTTCTTAGGGTGACAAGTCCCCTTTAATGAATGTTGTTTAGCACACAACGTAGGTAAAAGCACGTTTCACCTTGAATTGAAGAGGAACTGTAACAGGTAACTTTAAATAGGCTGGGAAATAAACGTAATCTCAAATGCCCTAAAAAGTAACTAAATTTTTTAATATTTCTATCTCTCTATATTGCACTCTAATATACATAAAATCCCATCTATCTAGAGCACTGTATTACCAAACATTTACATGTTTTAAAGATAATTGTAACCAACTTTGGTCATAAGTGTCAAACACAAATGTTGTAGATGTGTTCATCTCTGGCTTGACAATATATACTGTTTTTCTGGCACTTTATTTAGACGTATATTGTTTAAAAGCATTTTGTCTCCCCAACATAATGATACACAAATAGAGATGGCGCGAACTGTTCGCCGGCGAACTTGTTTGCGCGAACATCGGGTGTTCGCGCTCGCCGGAAGTTCGCGAATGTCGCGCGACGTTCGCCATTTTGGGTTCGCCATTGTTGGCGCTTTTTTTTGCCCTCTCACCCCAGACCAGCAGGTACATGGCAGCCAATCAGGAAGCTCTCCCCTGGACCGCTCCCCTTCCCTATAAAAACCGAAGCCCTGCAGCGTTTTTTCACTCTGCCTGTGTGTGCTGAAGAGATAGTGTAGGGAGAGAGCTGCTGCCTGTTAGTGATTTCAGGGACAGTTGAAAGTTTGCTGGCTAGTAATCGTTTTGATACTGCTCTGTTATTGGAGGGACAGAAGTCTGCAGGGGTTTGAGGGACATTTAAGCTTAGGTAGCTTTGCTGGCTAGTAATCTACCTTCTACTGCAGTGCTCTGTATGTAGCTGCAGTGGGCAGCTGTCCTGCTTCTGATCTCATCTGCTGACTGCTGCAATAACAGTAGTCCTTGTAAGGACTGCTTTTATTTATTTTTTTGTTCCAATACAGAGCAGTATCAAGCAGATTACTAGCCAGCAAACTTACTATCATCTGTCCCTGAAATCACTAACAGCTCTCCCCCTACACTATCTCTTCCAAGCACACACAGGCAGATTTTTCAGATACATTTTTGCCCTTGATCCCCCTCTGGCATGCCACTGTCCAGGTCATTGCACCCTTTAAACAACTTTAAAATCATTTTTCTGGCCAGAAATGTCTTTTTTAGATGTTAAAGTTCGCCTTCCCATTGAAGTCTATGGGGTTCGCGAACCGTTCGCGAACCGCTCGCATTTTTGCGCAAGTTCGCGAATATGTTCGCGAACTTTTTTTCCGACGTTCGCTACATCCCTATACACAAATGCACATGTCCCATATATACTGCATGCTTGGTAGAACAATACATTAAGCCATTGATCTTATGCTCAGAGCTGGGGTGGAGGCAATACATCTATCCCCATTCAACAAGAACTTGCAATTAGCACATCTCAAACCGACTGACACTGCTATCCTAGAATTCCTGTGTGTAGAACTTTAGAAACTAGATGTGTAAATGTATTTGAGGCTGGATGTAAATGTCTATTAAAGATCTCTCTAGACATACCAACCAGCTGTTATGATTTATAGATGGTGTTGCCAGTTGGTAAGTGAACTAGTCATGAGTAAACCTGCCCGGTTTCACCAAAAAGTGGAAAATTTGCAAAATTTCAAAATAAAAAAAATGTCAAAATGTAATACGTTGTATGCCTGTAGTTAGAAACTATTATTTTGTTTTATGTAAATATTCAAATTATAGGTATGTGGGAAACCCATTATCCTTAAATCTCTAAATTACATGAAGTTCATGTCCCATAGACTAAATTATAAGAAAATAATTCTAATTTTTTTAAATGATTTTTCTCTGTAATAATAAAACATTACCTTATACTTGATTGTAACTCAGCTGCATGAATCCATATTGGTGGCAAACCTAAAAATAAAATGATTTTTAGTTTAAGGTATGGTGATCCAAATTATAGATCACTTATCTGAAAACCTCAAGTCCCAATCATTCTGGATAATAGGTCATGTACTGTATTAGGTTTGATATAAGTTAAATAATATATATTTTTATCATTTTATAGTGTTCCTCATTATAAAACATATTGTGCATAGGAATGTTATTGTTGTTAGCCTTTCCATTTTCTCACAATTGAATTTCATATCTGGCATATAACTTAATGGAATTGTATTGTAATTTGGCCTCTGAAGGGGTATTTGGCAGCCCAAGGGAGGGACTTAAGAATTTAGAAAAGATATACCTTCCCTACTATTAAAGCACTAGGGAAAAAAGGAAACTTGTGCTCATCACACATTTTAAGCCATTAGTCAGGGGTGCAATGAGGCTGTAACCACATACAGGTAGATACTTACTTTCAAGGATAAAATTCCCAAATGGTTGCCCTTTTTTGGCTGCCATTAAAAGGCACCATAAAAGGCAAATCCTGCCTAATGGTTTAAAATTTTGTGATGAAGACAACTTTCCCATTTTTGCTATAGTTTATACAGGAGCAGTGGCCAGCTTTGTGTTGTAGCTCCCATACGTTCCAGCCACGGTCAGGTGATCCCAATGGTGGCCAATATAAGGGAAACTTTTGGGAGTTTTAACTTTGAAAGTAAGCAAGTTGCAGGCACAACTTAGCCCATGTGTAAAATGTATAATGAAGCAGGAGAATTCTTAATAATTTAGATAAAAGTGAGTATATGACTAGTAATGGGCAAATTTATTCGCCAGGCGCGAATTCGCTGCAAATTCCCGCAATTAGCAGCCGGCGAATAATTTTGCAAAACCGCTGCGAAAATTTGCCTCGGTCAAAAATGAGACGCCGGTGTCATTTTGCAAATTTTTCGTTGCTTTGCAAATTTTGCGGGAAAATCGTACATTTTTCGTCGAAACGAAAAGCCCCAAATTCGCCCATCACTATATATGACTGGCCAGACCAAGAATGACTTTGGCCAGCTTGAATATATTGCAATATATAGGGACAAAAAACACTTGTTTAATTTAAAGGGTGTGGGCATTTTTTAGTATCTTTATTTACAAAATGTCTCATTGTCCTTAATATATTGATAATAGGTTGAAAGCAGAGGATTTTTGGGTTTTGTCTGTATTAAAGCACTAGAGTTCCTTTAATACTATATGGAAGAGGGCCTCATGGGTCATGTTTCATGTTTAGCAACACAAGATACCTGCACTGTGGTAGCCTTTGAATATTACTCCAGAATTACTGACCCAAGTCTAGCTGTGGCTAAAGATGAGCGAAACAAGTTACAAGGTTAGCATATCTATGACGTTTAGAATTTTGAATTCAGGAAAGCAGTTAAGAGCTTTAATGGTACATGTGTTGGAGTGCAAAATGTTCAACCCAACTATATGGTTAGGTCCATAAATATTTGGACAGAGACAACTTTTTTCTAATTTTGGTTCTGTACATTACTACAATGAATTTTAAATGAAACAACTCAGATGCAGTTGAACTGCAGACTTTCAGCTTTAATTCAGTGGGTTGAACAAAAAGTTTGCATAAAAATGTGAGGAACTAAAGCCTTTTTTAACACAATCAATTCATTTCAGGGGCTCAAAAGCAAACGGACAAATTAAAAAACTGAGAAAAATTGGTTGAAAACCCTTTGCTGGCAATGACAGTCTGAAGTCTTGAACTAATGGACATCAACAGATTCTGGGGTTCCTCCTTTTTAATGCTCTGCCAGGCCTTTACTGTAGTGGATTTCAGTTGCTGTTGTTTGTGGGCCTTTCTGTCCGAAGTTTAGGGGCACATTTACTAAGCTCGAGTGAAGGATTCGAATGAAAAAAACGTCGAATTTCTAAGTATTTTTTTGGGTACTTCGACCATCAAATAGGCTACTACGACCTTCGATTCGAAAGATTCAAACTAAAAATCGTTTGACTATTCGACCATTCGATAGTTGAAGTACTGTCTCTTTAAAAAAAACTTTGACTACATACTGTACTTCGGCAGTTTAAACCTACTGAGGTACAATGTTAGCCTATGGGGACCTTCCCATCACTTTTCCAACCTGTTTTTGATCGAAGAAAAATCGTTCGATCCATCTCTTAAAATTGTTTGAATCGTTTGATTCGAAGGATTTTATTGTTTGATCGAACGATTTTTACTTTGAGTGCTAAATCCTTCGAATTCGATATTTGAATTCGAAGGATTTAAATTTGAGGGTCGAAATATTCGACCCTTGATAAATCTGCCCCCAAGCCTTCAACAAGTGAAATGCAGCTCAATTGGGTTCAGATCAGGTGACTGACTTGGCCATTCAAGAATATTCCGCTTCTTTGCTTTAATAAACTCCTGGGTTGCTTTGGCTGTGTGTTTTGGGTCATTATGAAACGCCTTCCAATCAATTTGACTGCATTTAGCTGGATTTGAGCAGACAGTGTCTCTGAACACCTCAGAATTCATGAAGAAGAATGTAGGCTGGCCAGTTTGTAGCTATAATTAGTCTATTTAATATTTGATTTTAGATTTGAGTTAAGAAAGTTTAGTTTTAATTTTATTCTGTGTTCATCAGCATTTGGCCCCAGCAAATGCAGGTTACTCTAAGTTCTGTTAAAGAATACAATTCATAAAAATGGCTCCCAAGTTGCCTTAGCCCGTGGCATTCCCTGTCACCGACAACCTCCCAGCCGACTGTCTAATTATTGTTTGCTTATGTTTCATAAGACATCTATTTCTTTTATTTTTGTACTATATCACTTGTGATAAACAGTGATATTTAATTGAAGGAAGATTACTTAATTGTTTAGGTCTACAATACGCTTGGAATTTTACATATCTTTCACATTGATACACTAGAAATTTGGTGTCAAACTCAAATACCATCTGTCTAAACAAATCTCTTCTCTGGAAACATATTGTCTCCTAGCATGATGATTAATTTTATGCTTTTTGGAAAATTAGCTGTCAGGGTGCTCATTACACACTGTATTTCCTGAATTTAGAAGATAAGGCTATCATCGAGAGGAACTTTTATGCATTATTTGCAGCACTTATTCTGAATCGACATGACTATTCCATTTAATTGTGTTAAGCTTTTCTTATGGGGATAATGTTACTGCATTTTCAAGTATGATTACACTTGTAACTTGTAAAGTGCAACTGGGTGGTTTCAAGTAGAAACATTGTCTATAATTACCTTAAGTAAATGTGGTGTCTTGATATATGCTTATGTACATGATATTTGCAAAGAGGTTACAGGTAATTGGCATTTTAAAAAAGATGAAACCAAATTGTAGTAATTATAAAAAATAACACCCAACTCATCCACTTTAACTTAATGCCTAAACTTTGCATACATAATAAGTAGCCCTTACCTTTGATGGCCTTGTAGAGCTGAAAGCGTGAGAATGAATTGCTTTATGCTAGCATAATGCTATCGATTTATAGCAATTTACCCATTAATCTGTGTAGGTACCAGTATCCCTTGTCATGATTAAAGGGATCCTGTCATCGGAAAACATGTTTTTTTTCAAAATGCATCAGTTAATAGTGCTACTCCAGCAGAATTCTGCTCTTAAATCCATTTCTCAAAAGAGCAAACAGATTTTTTTATATTCAATTTTGAAATCTGACATGGGGCTAAACATTTTGTCAATTTCCCAGCTGCCCCTGGTCATGTGACTTGTGCCTGCACTTTAGGAGAGAAATGCTTTCTGGCAGGCTGCTGTTTTTCCTTCTCAATGTAACTGAATGTGTCTCAGTGAGACATGGGTTTTTACTATTGAGTGTTGTTCTTAGATCTACCAGGTAGCAGTTATCTTGTGTTAGGGAGCTGTTATCTGGTTACCTTCCCATTTTTCTTTTGTTTGGCTGCTGGGGAGGAAAAGGGAGGAGGGTGATATCACTCCAACTTGCAGTACAGCAGTAAAGAGTGATTGAAGTTTATCAGAGCACAAGTCACATGACTTGGGGCAGCTGGGAAATTGACAATATGTCTAGCCCCATGTCAGATTTCAAAATTGAATATAAAAAAATCTGTTTGCTCTTTTGAGAAATGGATTTCAGTGCAGAATTCTGCTGGAGCAGCATTATTAACTGATTCATTTTGAAAAAGATTTTTTTTCCCATGACAGTATCCCTTTAAGGATTAGTGAATTTTTATACCTGTTGCAAATTTGCAGAAAGATTCACATGGCAACATTTTTCACAAATTTGTGCTAGAATTTCTGCATGCATTTGAAGATTGTGGTGTTTTTTTGCATGGGAAAAAAGAGAGGAAAAAATGTGATGGAGTCATTGACTCAAATAAATTTGAAGTGAATTAAAACATGGAGGAAAATGCCCATGTCTCCAATGTATTTAGAGCAAAAAAAAAAATCCTATTGACTCCAATGCATTTGCATTTTGTGAATTTTTCTGTGGTTTTGCAAATTTTTCTAGAATCAAAATGTGGCAGTTTTGCTCATCATTAGCCTTAATCCCATAATTGGAAAACCTAGAGAGCAGTTTATACCGGAGTTTACTGATGGTCGTTCTGGTCCCACACTGATAATAGAGACATCTCATGGGAAAGCAGAATGAGTACGATGAGGCTAGCATAATATAGGTACAGCTGTCTAATATATTTATACATAGCTGACATTATGCAACATTTGGAGGCACATTTATTAGAAGGTTGAATTTTAAATTCATGTGACTTTTTTTTAAACTCCTTTAAATTCGAATATACTCAAATATACTGAGGGGTTATTTATAAAAAAAAAACTAGAATATCTCAAACTCAGACAAATTTTACTGGAATCAAATCTACATGAATTCCGCAAGTTTTAGGTGGTGAATAGAGTATGATAAATATCAAAAATTTAATTCAATATTTTTTTTAAAAAAAACCTAGAATCCTAGTGGAAATCTGACCATAAATTTTTTTTGAAAATTCAAATTTACATTTTCAATTCGACCCTTAATAAATCTGCCCCTAGAAGAGCTTGTTCCTAATTAATATATGTCCTTACCCTGAGGGAAGCTTACAATCTCATGTTAGACACATGAATGAAAATTAGAGTTGATTTAATCAGGAACCAGTTGAGGTAGTTTTTTGATAAATTAATCCAGTTTCATTTCTACTAATTGTTTACTAATTAACAATTCTTTCATTCTTTCTTTTTATACCTTCCTTGACGAAACGTCTTGACTCCACCACTTCCATGCAATTACCTTTCCTGTTCAATCAGACACTTTGGAATTTAAATTTTTCAGCTTCTAAGAATTTTCTTTAAATTGTTACCATTTATACCATATATAATATATGTTCTTTATTATACATTTTAAGAGTGCCTGTTTATAAATATTGAAAAATAATTAAAACTTGAATATATAACAACATTTTTAATTACATCAATTTAAAAAATGTCAGCTTTAAATATACGGGGCAGACTTATCAAAGGTCGAAGTGGATTTTCAAAGTAAAAAACTTTGAATTTTGAAGGAATTTTTTGGGTAGTCCAACTTCGATTTGAAGTTGAAAATGTTTTTTAGTAAAATCGAAATTTATCATGTACTGTCTCTTTAAAACTTTGACTTCGACCATTCGCCACCTAAAAGCTGAAGAAGTGCTGTTTTAGGCTATGGGGGACCTCCTAGAACCTATATGGAGGCAATTGGTGGAGTTTGAGAGCTTGAAGATTTTTTGGGGAAAAACTTTGAATCAAAGTAGATCAAGCGCTATTCCTTCAATCGTACGATTCGAAGTAGGTCGAATACGGACCACTTCAACCCTCAAAAACCTTCGACCTCTATTCGGTTGGTCTTTTTGAATTCGAAGTTTGAAGTTTTTTTAACTTGGAACTTCGACCCTTGATGAATATGCCCCTACATGTTTAATTTTGATTTGATTTTGATGCAACTGCTTATTTTTCAATTTTATCTTCTTTTTGACACTCACCCACAGAGACCAGAGGAATTTCTTTTATGGGATCTATGGGATCAATTTTACTACTGATAAGCATTACATTTCTCCAAGATAGTAATTGTTATGCTTCCACTCAATATAAAAAGTACTAGTAGTTTCAGATCATATTGGATCATATTAGATTTCATTTTTCATTTTCAGTATAGATTTTACACAGTTTTGTGGTGTTATTTTGTCTAGTCACAATATCAACAGTTTTAGGAATGAAAGTACTTCTCCCCATAAGGTCGGAAAGGCAAATAAGGTCAAATAAATAAACTGTATAGAGACAGTCTTCTTTGCCATTAAAAATAAAAAATATTTTAATTGTCCTTAATTAAATTGTCCTTAGATTACTGACCAAATTGTCAGATGGATCATTTGCATGGAATTGCACCCTCTCACCCTGACAAAATAGCCAGGTTATCTGCAGAAAAAAATATACACTTCTATCACTAATGGATCTGTTGTCAAAAGTCATTGACAGCTTTGAGTTGACTTTTTGTTTATTTCTTGTCAATAGGTGGTGTTTATTTGTCCTTACAATAATGTCTTTTAACCTTGAAATTCTTGCTAATGTTAACATAAGTAGAGATGACAAAGCACGTCGTTTGGAGTGAATATAACACTGAACTGCCATGTAATATGTCTTTCATCAAAGGTTGGATTTTTGATTTGAACTTCAATTCTCTTCATGATGTCGCTGTTATAGCCTGTTTTATTCTCGCACTGAAGCTGAATGATTACTACTTTCAAAGTATTTTTGAAAATGTTACTGTAATCAGAAAATATTCCATTTTCTTGGAAAAGCTG
The DNA here is from genome assembly GCA_038501925.1 of Xenopus petersii. NCBI lineage: Eukaryota > Metazoa > Chordata > Amphibia > Anura > Pipidae > Xenopus > Xenopus petersii. The sequence goes on along the minus strand of CM076674.1, from coordinate 179,709,252 downwards.
GCAAATCATATTGCATATATATTTGTATAAGTGAATTAGAGCCAGGCACTTGCAGATTTACTACAAAAAGTTTTAATTCACGACATGTTTCCCTTTATCATGTTGCCCGAAACATGTCGTGAAATAATACTTTTTGCAGTAAATCTGCAAGTGCCTGGCTCTATTTCACTTATACCAATATATTTGTCTTCTATGGACAAAGGCAGGGCAGAAGGCACGTAAAAGGCAACACTTGAAACCAGTTATTTATACAGCATATATTTTATATATATATATTTGTGTAATTAACAAATGAAAAATAAAAATCAAGTTCCTAAAAAATAAAAATCAATAATGCTAAATTCAGTTGGGTATATTTATAAATGCATGTGCTAAAGGATATGCTACTAATCTGCTTTTCCAATAAGCTAGTGAATGAAGGTAATAATTAATAGACCAGCTCCATGTTGTAGCTCCCACACTTCCCAGCTATAGTCAGGTGATCCCACTGGTGTCTAATAAAAGGGCAGCCAAGTATGGAGTTTTACTTTGAAAGCAGCAAGTAAGTTGCAGGTAAAACGTATTTGTCCCTTTGTAAAATGTATAATGAAACTATAGAATTCTTAATGAATCAGATGAAAATTGAGCGTAGGATGACTTTGACGTAGTTGGCCAGCTTAAATATATTGCAATATATGGACAAACAATCCCTGTTTTGTTTAAAGGGTAAGGCATTTTTCAGTAGCAGTATGCACAAAATGTCTCTGTCTTAAATATATTGATAATGGGTTGAGTGCAGAGGACTCTTGTATTTGTCTAATAATTAGTAGTGTAGTCTCATTATTTATTGAAATCCATGTGTTCACTGTTATAAAGACCGCCCTCTAGTCTACCAAGTAACACTGCTGTGACTGTTTAGTACGTGAGAACATTCTGAAGCATGTCTAGTATGGGTCAACATGTAATGTGTAAGAACAGTGCAACAGTGCAATGACTTAAAGGGGAACTATGAAAACTACAAACCACTATGAAATTACTGTGAAATGAAAATTGAATTTAAATATAATCTCATGAAAATAAGAAACTTCATAAATATAATCTATGAACATTTCTGCAGCATTTTTAAAAATAATCAAGTTACCTTTCACTATTCCCCTCAGGAATTTGTTTTTCTACACGCAGCTTCAGTGTCAAAGTCAGTTATTTTGAAAGATAGTTATCTCTAATACATTGTCTGGGCAATGAAAACACATACCAAAGTATACTTGTTGTAACTGTCCATCAAAATTTGATGCTAACTCCTGCATAAGAAGGAAGAGATTGCCTATAAGGGAATACTGAAAAACAGTGTTTCTTTCCTATCTAAATATTCTTCAACATCAACAGAAATATCTCAAGTAGTTTAGAATGTTTATGAAGCACTAGAACCCAATGAATCACTGAAGACTAAAAACAAGATTGTTTTTTTTTTTACTCCAGTGAGAAGTTCTATGAAAAACCCCTATCTACTTGTCAAAATTCAGAAAGATTCAATTTGAGGAGAAAAAAACTTTTCTACAAATTCAGTTCCAGTTTTCTCCCATTGGGTCAGATTCAAAACACGGTTTATCACTTGGACGAGATTTAATTTGAGGAGAAAAGACTTTGCACCAAGTCAGTTCCAATTTTTGCCATAGACTTCAAAAGAGTTTTCATGTGAAAATGTTGAGATACGTTTTTTCTGAATGGAATTGCATTTGAAATTGAATCTCATCTGTGAGTTTTCATGTGAGAAACCTTTTTCTCACTAGATTGAAACTGGCCCGATGTAAGAAACTTAGTAAGAGGTGACCTCTGATGCAAAAAGCCATTTAAAAATGTACTGGTTAGTAAACATATGGAATAATGAATTGGATTATATGGATATTAAAAATCAATTATAAATGGGGCGCATGCACGACATGTTCTGGTGAGGGCGCATTTTCCCGCAGCTCCGCAGCGGTAGGCTTATTCCCCACACTGCAGCTTCATTCCGCTCTCTTACACGCGGGGAACTCTTTGCCTGGCACATAGTTCGCATGGGGAAGAAGAAGAACTTGGAGCCGACGGGCTCCCTATCCCCGTATTTGCAGAAATCGGCAGCCAAAGTTAAGCCGCGCAAAATCCAAGATGGCGGCGCCGATCACGGACGAGGCCCGAAGCGCGACTCTGGCACCAGCTCCTCTCCTAATGGGAATATAGCAAGGTATGAGCTGGCGGCTACAGCTAAATGTAGGGTTATGGAGGGGGGATTTGATCCACGCATAGACCCGACTCAGCACAGTAGCCCTTCAGCTACTGATCAGCCCTCCTCCCAACCTGCTTCAGCAACAGGGTCTGACCTGAATAATGTGCAGAAAGCGATCAGGGTCTCAAACTGGGAAGATAGGAGGTCTCCTAGCCCACCTTCAGATTGGCAGACATTGGGGGAACGACCTGCCCCAGCGCTCCGTGAAGACGATGACCCTCATGCTTCAACCCCAGTAACTGCAGCCATTCTTGCTCAGCAGCTCCTTGCACTCCAGAATTCCTTGTCAGCTGCAATAGCAGGGGCTGTTAACACAGCTATGCAGGAATTCAGGAAAGATCTACACTCCGTGGGCCAAAGAGTGGATAAGTAACCATTTCAGATAACTTAATCCTGAGACATAATGCCTTAGAAGATGATCAGCTTACCATACAAGAGGAACTGGCCAATCTCAAGTCATATTGTGAGGATCTGGAAAACAGAAATCGCAGGCAAAACCTCAGAATTAGAGGGGCCCCAGAAAGTATACTGCCGAAGGATATTAGACAATATTGCGGGCATTATTTTCTGAACTTTGCCCGGACTTGCCTGCGGAGGCTTGGAGATTCGACAGAGCTCATAGAGCTTTAGGCCCCAAAAGACCGGGCCAAGCTAATCCCAGGGACATCATTGTGTGCTGCCATTATTTTGAAAGCAAAGAGAAAGTTCTTAAAGCAACAAGAAACTCGGCACATATTGATTACCAAGCGGCTATCCTACAAATTTATAATGATATTTCTCCCATCACGCTGGCGAGAAGGAGAGAGCTTAAGACTGTGACGCAATACCTTCGAGCTCAGAATATTCCCTACAGATGGGGATTCCCCTTCAAGTTACTTACCACTGTGAAGGGACAACAATATACCCTTTCCGACCCTCGGATGTGCGACAAGTTTCTGAAGAACCTTGGGGTGCCGAATCCTTTGCCATCTAAGGAAGCATCTCAAGTCCAACCACCTCGGATGACACCGGAATGGGAATCGATAAGCCCGCAAAGATCCCGACCATCCTCTTCACCTCCACACAGATCTAATTCGCCTCCTTGAGGAATTCTATAATGTAGGGGGTCCCCTTTGCTTTACCTTTTTTCTAAGTTGCCTTTCCACTTCTACTTTTGAGTGGTCGACTATCCATGCCTACCCTGCGGAAGGGAGTGTATTTTCCTTTTTCTCTCACCAGTTTCTTCTCGCCTAGACATTCCCGCCGACACCGGTACTTGTGAGGAGTGTACTGTACCTATGGTGTCCCAAGTTACCGAAGGTCAGGTAACATCACTGTTTGCTCATGTATGTTATTGGTTTTTGTTGACTGTTGTTTCTGCTTTTGATTTATTTTTTTTGGAGGCCTACTATTTATCGCTATCTACCATTCCCCATATGGAGACGACCAAATATTTCCCAATTGCTCTTCAGTTCACTCTATCCGACCACCCCTATTTCTCTCTGCTATTTTTTTTCAGAACTGCTCTTGGGCGGCTGTTTGGACTACGATTCACAGTCTTTTTTTTGTCCATTGACTTTACCCCTGTTTGTTTACAGACTGTACCTTCGAGTGGCTGGCACAAATTGTGTGGGGTTGTTTATACCTACGTAGGGTTTATTGTTAAGCTTGCAAAGTTGTATGTTTTTCTTAAATTGGTTATGCTTGGTCCACTGTATGAGCCTTTTAGCGCAGTATTCTTTATTGATAATTTAAGATGTTGCGTTTGGTCTCTTTGAATGTTAAGGGACTCAATTGTCCTAGAAAGAGAACCTTGGCTTTGAAGGAGATTCAACGTTTTCAGGCGGAGGTGGCTTTCCTACAGGAAACACATTTTAAAGCGTCGGATAACAATAGACTCAATTCCCATATCTATTCCAGAATTTACCAGGCCTCAGTCCCTCATAAAAAGGCTGGGGTTATGATTTTGATACATAGGGACTGCCCCTTGTTTGTTACGAAACAAGTGGCTGAACCGAATGGACACTTTATTCTGCTACAAGGCTCTTACGTGGATACCCCGATTACTCTCTTGAATGTATATATTTCGAATGTGAAACAGATCCGAATGGTTCGTAAGGCTCTATCTTTAATGAGCAAATACTCTTCTCCTGTAATGATAATAGGTGGTGACTTCAACTTAGTGCTCTCTGAACATCTCGATAGGTACCCCAGTCCCTCCCCTACATCACAGGTCCCTCACAAGGCTAAACAATTTCGGGCCTTGATTAGATCTCATGCATTATTTGATTCATGGCGTATAGGTAACCCTAGGGACAGGAGATATACTTTCTACTCATCCCCTCACAACGCTTCCATGAGGTTAGACTATTTTCTTGTCTCTCAGAATTGCCTGAAATGTCCTATTTCTGCCTCTATACAGGCAATCTCCTGGTCTGACCATGCCCCTATCACCTTGACCATTGCACTTCCACCTAAACTCCAAAGACTATCACATTGGAGATTGAATGAAACTATTCTAAATGATGTAACAATCAGGGAAACCATAGCACATCACCTTAAAGATTATTTTTCAGATAATAGAGGTTTGATTGAGTCTTTTGCTTTGACATGGGAAGCCCATAAGGCTGTACTACGGGGTCACCTTATTTCACTATCCTCTGCTAAAAGGCGTAATAGAAAACAGGAGATTTACTACCTAGAGAACAAGTTACGTAACCTAGAGATAGTTTACCAACAGGATCCGAACCCTAAAACGGCTTTAGATATCCAAGCCTTGCATTCCTCACTTAAACAAATGGCTATCCTAGATGCGGAAAAGACATTAATCTGGTCAAGAAGGAAATATTACCAGATGGGGAATAAAGCCCACACAATCTTAGCGAACCAGTTGAGGAAACGCTCCAGACTCTCTCAGATTTTATCTATACAATCTCATAGTGGAGAAGTCTTGCACAATCCCGCACAGATCTCGAGAGCTTTCCACTCCTACTATTCTACATTATATAATTTGTTCCCGGTAGACTCCCATATGAATGAATCCAAATCATCACAGATAGCCCAATTTCTAGAAAACTGTGGTCTGCCTACCCTCTCAGAGGAAGATCTGGAAATTCTTAATGGGGAGGTGACTAACGAGGAGGTTCTTAGTGTATTGGGGTCCCTTCCGCTCCACAAATCTCCAGGCCCTGACGGGTTCTCCAACTCATATTATAAGACGTTCCAAGCAATCCTTTCCCCAATTCTAACGGAATTATTTAATATTTTCCTCTTGGGGAAGGAAAATATTCCGGATTCCATGCTATCTTCCTATATAACTGTCCTTCCTAAAGAGGGTAAGGACCCCTCACTATGCGGAAATTATAGGCCCATAGCACTACTTAATAGTGATTTAAAGATATTTACCAAATTGTTGGCGCAACGACTGACCCCGCTACTGCCTACACTGATCCATTCAGATCAGGTGGGCTTCATTACAGGACGACAGGCAGGGGACAACACTCGTAGGGCAATAGATCTTATTGACATGATTCAATCACAAGGCACCCCCTCAGTGTTGTTGAGCCTAGATGCAGAGAAAGCCTTCAACAGGTTAGACTGGACCTATATGACCCAACTACTTCAACATATGGGTTTTCAAGGCCCCTTCCTACAAGCTATCGAATTATTATATACGACCCCGTCAGCTTATTTGAAGATGAATGGAGATGATGGAACCCCAATACACATTAGAAATGGTACGAGACAGGGCTGTCCTCACTCCCCTGCTCTATGCTCTCAGTATAGAGCCTCTAGCTGCTAAAATTAGAGCACATCCAGATATTTCAGGCATAACCATTGACAGGGAGGAATATAAAATTTCACTTTTCGCAGACGACATTTTGTTGACTCTTAGTAACCCTTTTATTTCCCTGCCCAACTTACATCGTCTTCTACAACTTTATAGTACAGTGGCTGGATATAAAATTAATTGGGCAAAATCCGAGGCACTCTCCTTTCACTTAGAAGGTTCTTCTAAAACAGCCCTACAAGCCGATTTTCATTATAAATGGCAGACTTCTCACATACACTATCTGGGAATTAAGTTAACTCCACACTATCATCAACTTTACCGAACAAATTTTACTCCTGTGGTGAAACAGATCACGTCAGATATGTCAGATTGGAAACAATATAACATCTCATGGCTAGGCCGTATAGCTGCGGTGAAGATGTCTGTTCTTCCCAAACTGCTGTATCTATTTGAAACCATTCCAGTTCAAATCCCCTCTTCAACTCTAGACCAGATTCAAAAAACGATATTTAGTTATATCTGGGGATCCACTAAGGCTAGATTACCTCGTTCCGTGCTGTTAGCAGGAAGGAACCAGGGGGGCCTGGCAGTGCCGAACGTTCGGAAATATTATGATGCATCTCATTTACGCCAAACGTTAGCTTGGCTACAACCGAAACCGCCCACATGGTGGGCCAAGCTAGAATCCGCATGGTTGGCTCCCTTCCATATCAGTAATCTGATTTTGAGCAATAAACCTAAATTACAAATACCGGCCTTGGCACCGAAACCCATAAAATTCACTCAATTTATATGGAGACGTTGTCTTAAACAGTATCGGATCTGTAAATTCCCTTCCATTTTAACTATACTTTCCGCTAATCCAGATTTTCTACCGGGTCCATAAAGATTGGAATTCTTTCCATAAAGATTTGAATTCTTATTCCCTAATTAGAATTAAAGATTTTTTTAGCCCTTTGGGGGAAAAATTGTATACGTATGAAGGACGCTACATGAGATATAAATGGGGCCTAGACAAAACGATGGAATATCTGCAGGTTAAACATTATGTAACGACACTACTTGGGCAGACACCCAACCTTCAGTTGACCCCATTTGAGAAGGTTCTAGGGGGGGACTTCCCCTGTAAAGGTCTCATCTCACAATTGTATGGATTAATGAATATGCTACCGGAGGACCCTTTTCCCAAACATTCTTATATGCAGTACTGGGAATCTGAATGGGATAGAGAACTGTCTCTGAATCAATGGGGAAAAATTTGGGAGAATGCACGTAAAATAGTAGTTTGCACTCAACAAAAAGAGAGTGTGTACAAGACTATGATGAAGTGGTATCTTACACCAGACAGACTCTCCAGGATCTATCCACAATCCAGTCCTATGTGCTGGAGAGGTTGTCAACTTAGGGGCACACTTCACCATATTATGTGGACTTGCCCGAAACTGTCTGATTTTTGGTTGGAGGTTTCCGGGTTGATATCCTCGGTCATGAGGACTCCCACTACTATTGAGATGCCCAATCTACTGTTAGCCCTCCCAGTTCCGAAATTGTCGAATGCAGCCCAAAAACTGGATCAACCAAGTAGCCACTGTAGCACGGTTGGCTATTACTTCCAAATGGAAGTCACCAACAGTCCCTACGATTCAGGAGGTCATCTCCAGACTCGATATAAATAGGAAGTTCGAGGAAATGACTGCTCAAATAACCGATACCCTGCAACAACACAATGATGTCTGGGGGAACTGGGAGTACTACAAAACCACAATAAATGATGTAACCTAGATCCCCCACTCTTGGATTTTTCAAATGGGTATGGTCATCCCATTAATGGTCTCCATATTTTATTTTATTTATTTATTTTTTTTTTTTCTTCTTCTTTTTCCTTTTTCCTTTGGCTTCTTTATGGTTCTTTCCTATCTCTTCTCTCACTACTGTTACAGTATTGTGGTAATAGTCTCCGACTGTATTGTTTTAATAACTGCTGTGACTGTTGTACGAAGACAAGCGACATAATGTATCGATTACTTTACTTGTACTTTACTGTGAAAAAACAATAAAAATTGTAAGTTACAAAAAAAAAAAAATCAATTATAAATAGGCTGTAGCTCACCTTTAGTATATGTAGGTGGATTCTCCTGCAAGGTGTCCTGTGTCCACACCCAAATTGATACAGTCAGTATTATAATAGAAAGCAGGACAAATCCAAGGCAGTAGCTATGACTGCAAAGTGCTTTTTTTGGGGAAAAATGCTCCACGGATTTGTCCTGCTTTCTATTATGGATATTAAAAACGACTGAGCACAAGGCTATAGGTCAACTGATTGTATACAGGTCATGGAACTCCTCAGTGACTTCTATTATATCTTCTAATTAGGGGGATATTTCTTATGATCTGCAAGTTGCAATGATTTTATTAAACATTAATTATAACTAAAGGTACCACTAGGCTCTCTGCACAAATAAATATTTTACATGTTGTGCATGGCTCTTGTGTATTTATATGGTAGTAAATCAAGCATTCTAGAAAAATACAATCAGTGTAAATATTACTTATAAGCAGAGTATATTTTTCCTTGAACAACTAGAATGACTTCCAGCTTGTGTTTGTTTTATATGCTGGTGGCAAAATTGGGTATTTTCTTCATATATCAAAGCTGTTCTGCTTGGAAGAGCTTCTGAAAATATTTTACAATTCATTTTGTATGAAGTGAACTTTCATATTGCAGAGATTGACAGAAATTTTATTGAAGTACAGCCCAGGCTACTTTTTGCATCACTTCTGCAGAAGATAAAAATTGGCATTAGGCTGCATTTTGCAGCTTGATCATTTTAGTATGTTGCGGTGCATATCAAATGGGTTATTTTTCGTTTGTATTTCTGCTTGTGACAAATAAAGTAGCTATTGCGGTAACATTTCTGTGTTGTTTTCACCAAGATGTAAAATCCAAATTTGCTTTAAGGAGTCTCAGAAATAATGAATTCATTTGAATACAAGGAGAAACAATTTACTTAGTAATACAAAGAACAGTAACACCAAATTATGAAAAGTTTTGTGTAGATTTAAACTAGGGATGCACCGAATCCAGGATTTGGTTCGGGATTCGGCCAGGATTCGGCCTTTTTCAGCACGATTCGGATTCGGCAGAATCCTTCTGCCTAGCCGAACCGAATCCGAATCCTAATTTGCATATGCAAATTAGGGGCGGGAGGGAAAGTGCGTGACTTTTTGTCAGAAAACAAGGAAGTAAAAAATGTTTTCCCCTTCCCACCCCTAATTTGCATATGCAAATTAGGGTTTGGATTCGGTTCAGTATTCGGCCAAATCTTTTGTGAAGGATTGCATCCCTTTTTTTTGGGAAAGGAGCATCCCTAATTTAAACATAATACACTGTCACCATAGGCTTATAAAAACTTGGCTATAGAGGGCAAGTGTATGTACTGTAGAAGACAACAGATAAGCTCTGTGCATGCTTTTACAATAGCCATGTCATTCTTGGCTTTTTGGAAATCTATAGAATGAAAAGCTGACCAAATAGTCATTTGGCAAGGATCTTACCTCAAATTGACCACATACATTCTGGGTCAAATTGGGCTAACATTATTGTTTTGCCCCAGGCCAACAATCAGGTCATAACGGGCAACTTCACAATCCCGTCAGCAGATGACCACGTAAAAGCAACAATATGGTTCCCACTGATGGGATTTTCAACCCTGCCTGAAATCTATTGCAGAGGCAGTTGTGGAGGACTGACACAGGCAAAAAAATGATTGACTCATTCTGATGGGCCTGAATCAGCAGCTAAAATCTGTACATGTATGGCCAGCTTTAAACTAATGTCTGGGCAACCAACCAAGACAAAAACACAGAAAGATATTATAGAAAATTATTTTTACATGTTACAAAAAGGATATGCCTATGGCATCATGTCTTTTGAGGGTAGGGCAAGTCTATAAAAAATGAAGCTAACAGCAGAGAAGAAACACCACAATCAGATTAGATTGAATTCAATAATATTTAATTAATGAATCCACATTCTTTAATCAAGTCAACTGTTTCCATCACTCGGTTATTCATTTGATAATTTAATGTTAGTACAGTTTTGCTGGATTTTATAAACAGAAAATGTTAAGCTACAAAGCTGATTAGTCTGGAGAATATATTTACAAGAGGTAAAGCACCTGAATCCATCTGAGTGATGGTTTGCTGTGGTTTCCCTTTTAGCAATGAACAAATGGTGATAAACATTGTAGATACCAATGTGCAGAGTGAAGATAAACATTGTACTCCATGACAGTTATCTACTATCTGAACCTCTAATATCGCAAAAATAAGAGAATACTTTTAAAGTATGCTTAAAATAATAAATGGTATTATAACAAAAGGGGGTAATTATGTATCTCAAAATATCTTTAATTTACTTTTATGCTGGGGTCCTGTGAACCAGTAGGGGGTTAAAAAAATAGGCTGTCCTCTCTTCTGTCCAAAACATTTTATGGTCAGTGACTTGAGGAGGCATAATTTATTAACCTCTCTAACCTTTCCCCAATATCTTCTACAGAGATAAAATATTTGTGTGTACCTTTTGTTGTCTATTTTCTTTCTTACAGCCCCACATTGGGCCCTAATTAAAAATACCCAAGCCCTTTCAGGTGGCTACTTCCTTCATATTTTCAGTAACTTAAAAACTGGTTCTGATCTATAATTCCACAATCACTTATTCTGATCCATAATTTTAGCTCATAAAACCATAAGTAAAAACTCTAAGACCATCATCATTAAATTAATAATAATAATAATAATAATAATAGAATAAATCCAACAGAGACTTCCTTTTCTTTTGTGCATCTGCATTCCCTTATATAAACCCCTATTGAGATATATTTGTGATCTAGGACCTTTTTTGATCAATCTCTGCTGAGGTTGACAATAGTTTTTCCAACGTGCCCCCTTTAGCAAATATGCTCCTTAGTATTCGAAGAGATACTAACTCTTCTAATGCGACATAGAAAATTCCCAGTTTGGATAAACAAACGCTCTTTCTTTGTGTAAATATACAAATTCTTCCAATTAAAAAAGGTAAAATTCATAAATCTAAGATTGTTTACATTGTAATGTATGGGATGTTGCGTATTAAATGGAGCCACATGACTTATGTTTTATTAATTCCAAAACATGTGCTTATCTGTTCCACTGAGAAATAGACAATTACTGGATGTTCTACAAACATGTCAACATCCCTATGGCGTCATTTCTTCTGATTGTTAATTGCAACTGTTCCAACTCATCCAAATTCCATCTAAAAGCTGAAATGAACCATTTGGAAAAGAAAACTTTGCATTTTGGATACAGATGAGAGGTGCACGCAGAAAACGTTACTTTTACCTCTTAAACTTTCTTTCAGTGTACATGCTTGTGTACAGTATGTTTTCTTGGGGTGACAGCCATTTTGAAACTATTCATCTTCTGCTAACTTTGTCAAGTTAATGGCTTGTTAATGATCAGTAAATTGCATTCTAAATCATGTTCTATTTTCACATTTCCTGAACAAAATAGAGGTTTGAATTTCTGTTCTGCACAAGACATTTCTTAAATTTTTGTTTGACAGATGTTTGTCAATATAATGGATGTTTGGACGTACAGTATAAATAAAATATGCCAAGAATGGTTTGCAAATCTTTACCTTGGAATTATGTACCACTGCTTTAGACCTACAAGGCAATAGCATTACCATATATTACCATATTTTAAACATGCCACAAAGTAGAGCTGTGCTTTTCAGAGCAGTGTACTAATTATACAGAAGGCTACAAGTTTGAGAATTGAAAATGTTATGTCAAACATAACTCTATGATACCCTTAGACAGGCCTTGGGGCGAGGAGACCATCAATCAACATTATTAACCCATGTCTCCATTTTTTCTAAAGGTACTTTGAAAAAGGAAAATACTTTCATTCATGTCAATTGCTTTTGGCATGTGCAAAATGACATCAGTCCTCCAAAAGATGAGACATATGAGCACAACATATAAGTGGGTCATGGAATATTTATCAGGATATCAGACATGCAGAAGGGGTGTGTAATAATGTACAGTTTGAACTATGTAAAACATGTAATTATTGACAGTATCATCCCATTAGATCACATATGACAATTGTGTTAGTGACAAAGAGTTTTAGGTATGTTTGTAGTTTGATATTATATAATGTTAATCATTACATCATGCATACAATACCTATTAGGAGTTTATTTTTAGAATAACTCTTTTAACATATCCCCCCCCGCCAAATAACCTGTCAATAATAATTTCCGTAGAAAGCAATTGTTTGGGTGTCTACACTTTTCTAATGCTAACCACCACATACAGTAATATAATTAAAGCAAGTGTCATACAAGGAATAAGACTGCAAAAATGTATATAATTTGTATTAGTGATGAACAAAACTTGTCTGCTTTGCATTCGTTGAGAAATTAAAGAGACATAAAATATAGCCAAAATGATTTGAGTCAATGGGAAGGTGAAATTGCATTGCGTTTAACGTGATTTTGATGGGAACAGCCTTGGTGGTGCACCAGGTTTTACACAGGTTTCCTGTTGGTTCTGATTGACTCTTGCAGGGATGTTGGTTGACACAGGGATATTTGATGTGCTTGATGATGATCAGGAGTAGTTATGTGCGGATCCAGAAAAACTTGACCTGCATTTAACTCTAACCCGACAACCTGAGAACCCGACCCTAACCAGCCATGAGCTCCTTGTTATATACTGAGTGAGTATATAAAAAGGAGCAAAAGTGGGGCACTAGGAGGTCACAAACTTTGTGTGGAGTTGTGCCGGCCCCCTGGACTTCTGGTTGGCCCGCACATCACTAATCAGGAGTTCAGGGGATTATAAAACTTCCATGCAACTGCCAGAGCAGATAAGGAACCTGCACACTTCAGAGCAAAATGCAGAAATAAGAGGGAGAAACAGAAACAGGCCAAAGTCTGAACGGGAAGCAAAGATCAGAGTCAGTAACCAGGCAATAGTCAATACCAGATAAGCAATAAACATGGATTTGAGCAGGATCTGAATACTCAGAAGACAGTTTCAGGAAGGTATACATGTGAAGAACAAGGAAGGCAACCAAGAAAATACAAAAATAACTTTTTGTTAACAAACACGCTCATTATGTCATTGTGTCCTGTGTGTCTTCACACCCCACACCGCAATGCAACATCATGACTGATAGTTCACATGTGCACCAAAGACCCCCAAACCATACCCACTGACCAGTGCATCAGACAGTTCTCAACTTGCCTCATTGGTGCAGCACCCTGGGGACAACATCACACACACCACATGCTTATAAAATCCAGCCCTCCAATTTAAGTTTGTTAACTGTTTGAGAAATCAAAAACCATAGGAAAAAGGTTACCCTACATGAAATACCGTGGGTTGAAACTTGGCCTTCTGAAAAACACAGGTTGAGATTCAGCCCCAACACTGCAATCTGTCCCTTGCCTTCTCAACCTGTTGTTTGCCCAGTCTGGCATTAGCCTAAACATCCATTAAATGGTAAGCCTCCCTTTTAAAGTCAAGTCATTTGTTGGGGCCACTGTGCTTCCAGTACCCACAAACACATAGTATCTCCCTCTCTTATGGTTAAATAGTTTTCTAAGTGTTAAAACATCAAATAAAGTGCAAACCATTCACCCAATTAAATTGAATTGAAATTTTAAAATTTTTAAAGGTCATGTAACCAAATTTTGTCAGGTTGTGGTTGCAATGTCATTTTAAATATCATTTACTATGGAGGGACATATTTATCAAGTGCAACCTTTCTATATATACAGTATGCTCATGAAAACCATATATAAAGTGCTGTGGTGTTCTCTCTGGTTATCTGTGAATTCTATGGACAGTAGGCACAATCATATTAAATAACTAGTGTGAGATATTTAACATGCTAGATTAAATACTTATGGCTGTTGATGATTTTGTTATGATTTTAAATCATACTCTATTTTCGCCCTGATAAATATGATTTTAAATCATACTCTATTTTCGCCCTGATAAATATCTACCAGAAAAGACAAGGCTAGAGACTAGTGCTTTGCAGATTCAGAAATCAAAATTATTTCTATTCATTTCGCAGCAAATATGGCCCTTGATACCCAAGTATCTTATTAACTTGCTTCATTAACTTGAGGGCATTAAGAAAAGCGTGATTTTTTTGAATTAATTATCTTGAGGCAAGCTATAGAAAGTGCTAATGCTTTTCCTATATTAAAAAAATAGTTTTGGTTCCTAAGTCAAAATGGGACACTAAGGAGGCATAACCAGAAGCAAAGCTGTGACAGTAAGACTTCTAAACCCTGGCAATGAGTTTCTTTGGCACACAAGCATCTGAAAAAAAAGCAATACATTTCCAGCACACTCAAGCAAACTTGCATACATATTTGAATGCACACTTATTTAGAGTGCTAGATAATTGGCTGGGTCATAGAAATGGCATATTAGAGCACATCCCTTGCATTCAGCAAGTGTAAAGTTTTAAAAAAGAGGACTTAAAGGGATTTTGTCATGATTTTTATGGTGTCGTTTAATTGTCATCGGTGTCAATTTTTTTTTTTCCGCGAATGTATTTGCCGGTTCTGAAACTTAGAAATTTGCCGCAAATTCACACCTGGCGAATAAATTTGCCCATCACTTCTATTGAGTGCTATTCTCATATGTACCAAGGAGCTGTTGCACACGTAACAAAATATGTAATAACGTAATAAAAATGTCTTTGTTGCCCATTGACTTTAATGCATTTCACAAATTTTTTTTTTACAGTTTCGCAAATTATTTTGCAGTTTCACAATTTTTTCGGCGGAGCTAAATGAGACAAATTCGCTCATCACTAGTCAGCTGGTCTGAGCCATTTGAATAAAGTAGATTATCCATACACTAGATGGATTGTTAGTTGTATAGTACCACTTAGGGTGCTTTAAAGGATGAGCTTGATATATCTGTATCTGTAATCTGTATCTCTCTATCTATCTGTCTGTTATATGATCGGGTGCCACAAAACTAAAGCAGGTGAAATTTATGGCAAGGAATACAGAGATATTTCTCCTTGACACTGGAAATGTAACCAATGCTCTGACACAGATGGGCAATGACATAAAGAGCTCCAGCTAAGACTTTTTCCCCATTAAAATGATTTTCCAAAGTATGTCAGTCATGTGCAAGGGATTAAGTATAAGAAGGAAATAGAGAGGGAGACAGTCACATCAGGAATACATATGGCAAGCGTTAAGGGAAAATATTTGGATTTGAGTTACATATCATGCACTGGAGCAGCTAAGAAAACAAGTGCACAGTTGTTTTGCTGGAAGTTATGTGATTATTTTTGCACTGAATGGATAAGCATTTGTTTCACAGAGCAGGACTAAAATGGGCAGAGCATAAATGTACCAAAGTTCAGCAATGAAAGGGGAAGTTGAGAAATATATATATAACTTCCAGACGAGTATCTGCACTCCAAGGCCAATTTTAGTAGAAGGAGGGTTGCAATGTAAATCATGTATACATATATATATATAATGTTAAACCAAGCACTTGTGCCTAAAGATGTGATCTTGGTTTTAAGGGTTAACCCCCATCCTCCAAAAATACAGTCTCATTATTCTGTCTTCTATTTAGTTGGGTCACTGACCCTTGCAAAAAGGCAAATGCCATAAACCCACAACAAATCAAAATTAGGACCATTTGCTAAACAGCTTGAATATGTGGCCATAACCTCCTATTTGTGGGAATTGAGCATCCCTTTACTAATAGACCTGTCACCCTCTGGCTCTGATTCTTTTTATATGTAATGTCAGAGTTCTTCCTCTGAATTCCACCATTCTATCCTTCCCTTCCTAAACAGATAGGGAATTAACAAATAGAATAGTAAATAGACCTACATCTCTTTATGCAAGACAGAAAGAAGGTCTAGAAATACTAAGCACTGATGTCCTTTGTTGGGCCGTTTCTAACCCTAGACATCACACAAAAGCAATGGCTGCATTGTAAATTTCTCTTTCTTACACTGTCTTCAAGCTGCTGTTTGGGCTCACCTGAACAGTGCAGTTACTGTAGCTGCTCAATGGAGCTTGTAGCTAGAACCACTGTCATGCAGGGGAATCCAAATTCAGAACAGACTCCAAGAACCAGGTCACGTCTCACCCTTCTGCTTATAACAGCTGCCTTTTGCTTCGGGACAAGCCCTCCGCTACTCGGATGCCACCAGGACTTAATGTGAAAGTCCCAAGGAGAGAGTTCTTAGTGAGCAAGGGAACCAAGTGTGAGGAAATAGAATGGGAAACAAGAAGCGTAGTCGAAAGCCATGCCGGGTTAGTAACAGTCAGACAATGCAGTAAAAATCCAGGAAATGGTCAGGGTCTCAGTCCAGGTCAAACACACCAATATCAAAGTACAAAACAGGAGCCAAGAGATAGTCAAACAAGGCAAGGGTCAAAACAGGCAGCAAATGAGACAAGGTCAAGGACAGGCAGGGTCAACAACAGATCATGAACACACAAGGAACGCACCCAAGAACTATGAAATAAACCTTACAACCTTACGTTGGCCAATGCAAAAAAGGCTGATAGGCCTCTTAATATTTACATTTTTTTGCACCAACCGCAATGACATTACGCGGCGAGCTGAAGAAAGACGAGAAGTCCCGAACACCATGTTAACATGGAAGCACAGAAGATCAGGAGCAGCGCACAATGAAGGATGGCAGCCGGCATCCCTACGATGAGTGTGGCAGGCGACCTCAATACCCCACTAGACCACAGGTAACTTTCTCATAACCACATTGAAGGATTTGGTTGCCCTTGTGGTTATTATTATTTTTTTTCATATGGGGCATATCCAATTCTGATAAGAAGTTCTTTAAAACAATTAAAAGTGCATATAACCCAAACCTATCTGAAAGCTTTGAGCTAGGACCACATTGGAGGACTTAGCTCCCCGTATGGCTCTTGGCTTATTTAGATGGGACAGATCCAAGTCTGATAAAAAAAAGTGCTTTAAAGTTCTTTAAAACAAAGACAATTAAAAGTGCATATTGTTTAATCCAAATCAGTTTCTTTGATATATGCAAATGTCACAGCTGCCATTCAGCCTACTCATTTCCATTCATCTAAATGCATAAAATACATTTTGTAGCTCTGCATGACAGATTCATGTTTATCCATAATGCAAGCCCAGCAGATTATGGGTTTAACCAACTGTGTAATGGTTGCTGTTTAAATGAAACATGTTACAACAGCAAATGTAATGTAACAGATATGGAAAAAGCAACCATGCGGAACATTCTCATTTCTTTATGTTCAACAGCCCCTGCCTAGAAAGTGTCCATGAAAACCAGGCATAAGGGGGGATTTTTGGAGGAAGTTGGTGGTCTCAGATGTGGAATGACTATGATATTTTAGAAGAATCATAAAATCTGCAGCTGTACAAAGAATCTTCAGGAATCATGATTAATCAAAATTGACTGTAGTTTCTATAAAAAATCTTCTAATTTTCTGAAATTTGGAACTGTTCTCGGAAGGGAAGGGTTATAGAAACTCAACAGGACAGTGTGAGAAGGAAGGTGCCACCCTCGTTTGACACAAACCGTAACCGCGGCCCTTTCATCTTCTAGGACTTTTGTATCATGTTTCCAGTAATCATGCTGTGACAATCCAAGGGCATATGCCTTTCCCATGCTCCAACGACTTCATAATGATAAGATTAAAATGAAAGTAGTGTAGTGACCTTGGGTGCCCTTGCATTTTCAATTGTTTTCACTATAGCAGCTTGATACCTAGACATTTTTCATGTATTTTTTATTTTTGTAAAGTGAATGTAACATTCACAAAACAGCAACATCTAAAAATGACTTTAACATCCTGAAAAAGTCAGACTTTTAGAGAGTTTAGTTTAGAGACAGTACATGGAATATGGAACAGTACATGGAAATTTGGACCCAAGGTTGTGCAAGGGATTACCTAGAACTTTTAAGAGTAAGAAAGTCCCAGGCTTCCTCTTTGGCAAAAGGTCAGTTGGGGGTCTGACAAGAGGAGTCAAAAAATAAATCGCCAAAAAAGGGTGACAATCTGCCATTTTATTGCACTTTTCCAGTGCATGGAGCTTTCTGCAAATATGTCTGACGAAGGGGTCCGCCCCCAAAATGTTACATCATTGACGTGAATTAAACACACAGGGGTTCGCCCCGCTACACTCGCCTTTGTGTGTTTGCTAATTTCTTGTATCCTGAATTATTGGAGAGGTGCCGACCTCTTATCCAAACACCGAGCTTTATCCTAGGAGAGGCTGGGGGAAACAGGAATTGTCTCTATTGCTTTCTGCAAATAGCCACAGGCCTCTTCACTCCATTTTCAGAGTGCAGAGACCTGTGCACTACACTTTACATGGACCTCTGTCTGCATTAGAGCTCTATTTGAGATAGGTTGGCAGGATGAGGCACATAGGTGTCATTCAGATGTGCAAGAGATGGAACAGCAGGAGGTACAACTGGAACAAGAACAAGGCTAGCTGTGCCTCTTGACACATGTACAGGGGAGCACAAGTACTTTAGGAATAAGCACTTAGTGCCTTGAACTTGCACCCCTGAATCATTTAAAAAGTGTTTGGTGCATTGGGTTGGCTCCAGAGGAGATAAAAGTGCTTAGGTTTAGGTTAGTGAGAACCGACAGGAACTGCCAGCAAAGGCAGCTGTTAGAACTTTGTGCACTGTAGTTCTGGGAACAACAGAGCATTTGGGGTAACAGTAATAGTTGGATGATCCTCTCAACAGTTCATGACACTCTACCTGGGTAATATCCAACCTCCAGGTGGCACTAATTTAGTCTGTCTGGCATAATTTATGGTATTTGCTGGCATAATTTCAAGGGTTTGGTGTGGCAGCAACATTATTAAAGTGCAAGTGTGATGCATCTATTGATGCAGGGTCCTGAAGGAACCCTGGACCGCCTGGTCAGGAGGTGGTGGTAACTCTAGGGTTCTCCTGTGTCAATAGGTGAAGCATTGACTGATTCAGAATGGAAGGCAGGAAAGACTCAGTGGCACTTAGCACAACTATACGGAAGTGCAAAAATCACATCTGAAGCAAGTTTTTTTTAAAATTTGAAAGCCCGGGATCATACTTTCTGACCCTTAAGTGCACAGTGCATGGTGCCCTGAGTCCTACCTGAAGGCATGGGCTCCAATACTCGTGAGCCCCATGCCAAAAGGCACTGAAAGCATCAAGAGTCGCTGAGCCTACTGTCGCCGAAGCTAAGGTGAGTCCCATCATCCCAACTTCCCTGGCACAAAAGGCACAGACAGGCGCAAGGGTCTTCAGACTCTGACTTGAGACTCTGACTTGAGACTCTGACTTGAGACTCTGACTTGAGTGCAACTTACTTGAGGTAAATCAATCATGGGATATGGAAATCAAAGGCAAACAGCAGAATACCTGTTAAGAGCCAATTGTAATAATTTTAAGGGTTAAATGTGATACATTGATTGATTAATTAAGAGGTGGGACTTCCTGTGTGGATCTTTAAAGCAACTTTTCACTGTGATTTGTACACACTTGAAAAAGGGCCTTTTGCTGCCCGAAACATGTCGTGTGGACGCACAATAAAGCACTGATTAGCAGGTATTCTGCTGTTTGCCTTTGATTTCCATATCCCATGATTGAAGTATTCTTGTGGTGACTTGACGGAACACCAGAGGGAATCAAGGCTTGAGAATAATGCTTGGCAATCTGTGTGTTACCCTGTGAGTGATATTACTTGAGGTAAAAGCACAAGTTGCCCATTGGGCTTGCAGATGTGAATGAGCCTTTTGAGTTTAGAGAGAGAATGAATGTGATGAGTGTACAACAAGAGGAATTCAATGCTGAGTGTAATGATAGGGGCCATCAATCCTGAGAGGCTGCACTACTGTTCATTCCCATTGAAGGGACGTCTTGTACAACAAAAGTTCATCATTTACAGCTCATTTAATATGCTTTGCACAGTAATGACCTGGGAGATGGGAGTTCACCAGTCACAGGCACCCCTTTTGCAATGTAGTGGAATATGGTGAGTCGTCTGAGCTATGTCTAGATAATGTTTGCAGACTGCATTATCTATAAAAAAAAGTACCCCTGATCTTCTAATAAATGTTAAGAAACATTGATAACATGTTCATAAATAAATGCTCATGTAGCAGAGTCAAATGTTTCCTACAATATAAGCACACTAAGTGAGTGGGTGGCACAAGCATCTGCTGGAATGTCTCTAGTTTGGAAGTCAAAAAGACATGAAGGCCAAGGAGCAGCAGAGTTGCAAGTAACGTGACAACTGTTGTACTCTTGCCCAGGGCTCAAGTCAAAGAGCAGAAAGTAGTGCAAAACTGTGTGCAAGTGTCCTGAATTACTTACAATTGTTTTCCTACATCCTGCACTCCCTAGCCTATGGGGTGCTAGAGGGGATGCTTTTGTGCTGCACACCACTCATCATCTGTCTATATGAGACAGCACATTTTTTTGTGGCACATTCTAGTAGTTAGCAAAACTACTACTCAGGGTGCAACCCATGGGAATTTTCACCCATGTTTTGCACTTTACACATTTCTTAGTGGATAATTGTGCTATAATTACCCCATGGACAATGAGACATTGATAAATGAGCAGTTAATGAAAGCCTATTGCATCACCAGAAGCCTGTTGCAGTAACTTACCACTTTTTAACTGTATCTTAAAAATTAAGAGATTGATAAATGGGCCCAATAACCTAATCCAAAATGACAAAGTTTGCACCCAGTCTAGTAACCCTTAGTAGCTTTGTGACTATTCTTACATTAACCCAAAAAGTGCAATTAGGGGAATCATGTGATCTACCCCTTGAGTGGGATCAGTTTTTATGGGAATGTTTATTCCCAGTGTAGAAGTATCATCCAGATTCATTAGTAAATGTGTGTTTAGAAGTTGTTTAAATACCCATTTACCCATCTCTTAGTATTTAGATCTGCTGACACATTTGTGTTTAATTTATATTCAAAACAATGTAGGTTTCAGCTACAATTTCTTTAATATATGTTGGAAGCAGCACAGCAGTAAGAGGCGCCCGACGCTTCAGCCCATACATTCTGAATTACTATAGCATTTCTTCTCTGAATATAAGAATGTTTCCTCCAGTTCGGTAGCAATTACTGTTTCTCTGCACCAGTTTGGCCATTAACAAAAGACTTATTTCTTTTAACCGTTGATCAGATCCCAACTCGCCATCTGATTGCAAACTCATTGTGCGGATTTATTAGATACTTACTCTGGAGTTCACTATAAGACTCTGAGAAGAAATGGGCACATTATTCGATATGGAATGTTTACAGAGGATTATAAACTACCTGCGTTATTGTTGATCGGTATAACCGAGGGCTGTAAAATATATTTATTAAAAGCTGGATTTGCCAAGAAAGCAGTTCAACTTTCTCACCTTTGGAGCACTACTGAATTTAATGCGTAAAGTTCAACAGCAATTTCTCCTGTGTAAAATAATGTTCTGCAGCGTTACAGCAGAGCTAAATGACACAATTTTAATGCGTAAGGAGTTTACTTGTGGGCTTAATTATGCTTAGATACTTACATTTTTCAGTAGTGATGGGCGAATTTGCGCCGTTTTGCTTCGCCGAAAAATTTGCGAATTTCGCACGAAAGTCTCGTTTTCGACACCGGCGCCCGTTTTTGACGCCGGCGTCCGTTTTTCGACGCCGGCGCCGGTTTTTTCAAAAAAAATTTTTGACGCCGGCGAATTTTTGACGCAAATTTTCGCGGGAGTTTCGCGAATTTATTCGCTGGCGGCGAATCGCGCGAATTCGCGCCTGGCGAATAAATTCGCCCATCACTATTTTTCAGTTAAAAATCTAGAAAGCAAAATTCATTTATGATTCCATGCATGCAGCTTTAAATAGTGATGGGAGAATTTGTGGCATTTGCTTCGCCGAAAAATTTGTGAATTTCCTGCAAAATTCGCGAAATGGCGAGAAATTTGTGAAATGGTGCTGGCGTTGGTGCTGGCAGTTTTGCATATTTATTCGCCGGCGGTGAATCACAGGAATTCACCGCTAATTTATGCCTGGCTAATAAATTCACCCATCACTAGCTTTAAATAATATATGATATATCCCAGAACTCTAGTGGCTATGTACAAAGACATTGTAGTACTGGTATGGGACCTGTGATCCAAAATGCTCGGGACCTGGGTTTTTCCGGATATGGGATATTTCCATAATTCGAATCTCTATACCTTAAAGGAACAGTAACACAAAAAAATTTACATTTTCCAAACTAATGAAAATATACAGTAATGCAGCGTTGCCCTGCACTGGTTTGCTTCAGAAACACTACTATTGTTTATATAAATAAGCTGCTGTGTAGCAATGGGGGCAGCCATTCAAAGGAGAAAAGGCTCAGGTTACACAGCAGATAACAGATAAGCTCTGTAGAACATAATGGGGGTATCTGTTATCCACTATTTAACCTGTGCCATATAAACGTTTTTCTACATGGCAGCTTATTTCTATAAATCATAGTAGAGTTTCTAAAGCAAACACCGCAGTTTTACCATTGAGCACAACAGTACATTATATTTTTATTACTTTAAACCACTTTACATTTACCTCAACATTTTTTGTGTTCGTGTTCCTTTAAGTATACTAAAAAAAGTCATGTAAACATTAAACATACCCAATGGGGTTGTTTTGCATATAATAGGGATTACATGTATCATAGCTGAGATCACATACAAGGTACTGTTTTATTATTACAGTGAAAAATGTATTTGAATTATTTGATTTAAATGGAGTCCATGGCAGATGGCCTTCCCGTAATTCTGTGTTTTCTGGATAATGGGTTTCCGGATAATGGATCCCATACCTGTGATCTAATATGGCTATCTATCTGATCACTGGTCCCATTTCAGTCAGTAGGCCGTGGTTTTGGTCTCTGGAGTGGCAAGCCTTGTATGACCACCTTTAGAATTGTAGCTACATAACAGTGACTTTGGCACTGAGCAGACATTTGCTTCTAGGGATTGTTCAATACAATTCTTAAACATAATGGGGCAGATTTACTAAAGGACGAATTGTTGCCATCGACAGCTTCGCACACAGTGCACCAGTTTGCCAGGCGCAAATTCGCTACCACTATGCTAATTCACTGGCGACTTTTCCCTAGCGTTATTTCGATAGTGCGGGAATTTAATAGCGTAGATATCCTAGTGTTCGTTTGTGCCTAGCGATATTTCGCTAGTATTCTTGCGCTTACTGTAGGTCAATTTGCATACGGCGGGTAATTTAAAGTTGAATGGAGGTCTTTATTATAAATGTTAGTGCAAATGCTTGAAGTTACCTTTTATACATAATAATAATTTGTAATAAAAAATACACTTTTTATTACAAATGTCCAGAACCTTAATAAAGACAAAAGAATTTAAATAATGCCCTACCCATGAGCCCACTGTAAAATTTATGTTCTATATGTTAGAAAATGTCTGGAGAAAACTGATTCCCCTAAAAAAAGTTTGTTAGGACTTTTGCAGGCCATCGCTTAAAAAAGGAAAAGTCGCCAGCGTTTTTTGAACTGCATTTTCGGGACACAGGTTATGATGTAATTGGCATAAGATTGAGGAAGATGAAGCTTCTTTTAAGCACTTTGTTTGGTCTGAGGTGGCAAAGTCAACTCTGGTGAAAGAGGTAACGTTCAGTAAAATCTGCACTTTAGTGAATTTGCGGAGTAACGATTGTTCGGTAGAGCAAAAAGTCATCTGGCGATAGAGTGCGAATGAACGATAACGAAGGTCCCTTTCGCCAGTGAATTGGCACCTGCGCCTGTTAGCGAATTGTCAATGTCCCTGCGGGTGGCAACACTGGTAAAAAGTTGCGAGCATTAACAACTTCGCTCTTTAGTAAATGTGCCTCTGGGTATGGTGTTGGTGGAGTTCACCCATAAGGCTTGCAGAGGGGTAAAAGTAGATAATTCATCTGTGCATGATGGTACATTAGTGAGCATTGCTGCCTTGCACCCCTGGGGTCTTAGGGTTTCTTATATAAAGGTGAACTTTAAACAGATTACATATGGGTTCATATGGGTCTACAGATATATTTAACACAATCCTGCATTCAAATCATAATGTAGCAGATTAACCAGCATAGGTACAGGCTGCACAATGCAGGGAACCTGAGATGCTTGTAAGTCAAATAAGTCATGGGAGTTTCATATGGACCCAATTCTAAAGCAACAATGTATTAAAGGTGATGCCAGTGGGAGACAATTATGCTAGGTCATAAGGTTTGTTACAATGAATTCAATGAAACATTTCTGTAGTCATCTAAATGAAGCATCTGCTCTATTTCACTTCTGGTCGGAGCTTTAGCTTTAGGAAGAGCAAATTTCTTAGCACAGAAAAAAACAGAGTACCTGCCCTTGACCTTAGCATTTATTCTGCTGTAAAGATTGTTTCTCATTGATACTTTGCAACTGATGTTGTTGTTGTATCTAGATTTGGCTAGTAACCTTTAGGGCTCTTACTCACTGGCGTTCCGACCTGCGCTCCCCTGCGTTCCGTTTTTTGGCGTTCAGCCGCAGGGGAGCGCAGGAATAGACGCATGTCATTATTTCAAATGGGGCTGTACTCACTCAGACGCGTGTAGGCGCCGAACGCAGGTTGAGACGCAACATGCTGCATTTTTCCTGCGTTCGGCACCTACATGCGTCTGAGTGAGTACAGCCCCATTTGAAATAATGACATGCGTCTATTCCTGCACTCCCCTGCGGCTGAACGCCAAAAAACGGAACGCAGGGGAGCGCAGGTCAGAACGCCAGTGAGTAAGAGCCCTTAGCATCACATCTTTAGTGTTATTGTGTGCCTGGTTGCTAGGGTCAAATGGAGCCTAGCAAGCCAGTGTTTGGAAACAGAAACACAATATGGCTAGAGGAAGTACTACATAGAAAGGCAAGTTTAAAAAAGGTCATATTAACATTGAAATATGATGCTCAAACATAAATGTTTCAAAAACCATTCAAAAACTACAAATATTAGGAAGAGTGAGAAATTAAACATTAAATTGAATTAATAATTTTAAAAATTAAATCATTTCCACATTAAGGGACAAATTTACTTAAGGTTTAATATCGAGGGTTAATTAACCCTCGATATTCGACTGTCGAAGTTAAATCCTTCGACTTCGAATATCGAAGTCGAAGGATTTAGCGCTATTTGTTCGATCGATTTTAATCCATCGATCAAAACTATTTTTCTTCGACCAAAAAAATGCTAGCAAAGCCTATGGGGACCTTCCCCATAGGCTAACATTGACTTTGGTAGGTTTTAGGTGGCGAACTAGGTGGTCGAAGTTTTTTCTTAAAGAGACAGTACTTCGACTATCGAATGGTCGAATAGTTTTTAGTTTGAATCGTTCGATTTGAAGTCGAAGGTTGAATTCGAAGGTCGAAGTAGCCAAAAAAAACCATTTGAAATTCGAAGTTTTTTTCCTCTATTCCTTCACTCGAGCTAAGTCAATGGGCCCCTAAATATGAGTCAGTTTTTAACATTCTTAACCCCCCCCCAAAAAAAACATGGTCTAACATTACAAAATATAAGGTAAAAGTCAATCAACCATTGAAGTTGTTTGATAGTTTGTCTGTCTAGGTGTTTCTCTCTCTATAATCTCGGTAACTATATAATCTATCAATCTAATCGAACTATGGAATCTAGCCATCTATATAGATTGTTTCAACAAGATTGCCTGTGTTACGCAACCGGCTGACACAACAAAGTGCTATAGCATGTCCCACTTGAAATATTCCAAAAAAAGGGTAAGAAAAAAGTGCTTTAATATTGACCTAATGTTTGTAATTTGTTATGTGGATACTGTATTTTGGTTGTGTATCATGTGCAACAAAGTGCCTTTTTTTATTTGACACCAATGGTCAGTAGGGATGTAGCGAACCGCCGCCGATGTGTTCGCGAACGCCGTTCGCGAACACCGGCAAAAAATGCGGACAGTTCGCGAACAGTTTGCGAACTTCGAACATCCGAAAATCGTTCGATTCGAACGATCGAAGGATTTTAATCATTCGATCGAAGGATTTTCGTTCGACTCGAACGATCGAAGCCATTCGATCGAATGATTTCATTCGATCCAATGGCTTCGATCGTTCGATTCGAACGAAAATCCTTCGATTTTAGCGGTCGAAGGAATCGAATGGTCGAATGGTCGAACGATTTTTGTTCGAATCGAACGCGAACTCGTATTGGCGAACGTCGCGCGACGTTCGCGAACATTCGGCGGACGCGAACAGTCGAAGTTCGCGCGAACTAGTTCGCCGGCGAACTGTTCGCTACATCCCTAATGGTCAGGTGTTTGTAAATGGCTATAATTGTATTTTTTGCCACACCAACCACAACAAAAAGCATCCTGTTGTAAGGATTTTTTACATTTTATTTTTATTAATAAAAATGGTAGCAAAGATTTGTTTTTTTTATTGATAAATTAAGGGCCAACATTTATTCGATGAATGTTTCAACTTATACAGAAGGACAAAGGCTACAGTCTCGCTCATTTACTCCAAACCTAGCTGAAATGTTAAAAATAAGGTTTACTTACATGTAGTCAAGGTTTAAATTCAGATTTATATTTGCTCTTTTTTAACAACTCGTTCAGCCATATTGTAGGAAAGAAGGAAGGGAACACAAGTAAACAATGGTTCTCTAAAGTGATGTGGTGTTTCCTGATTAACTAAATAATGGTTCTTCAAATGAAAAGGGCATTTGGATAACAACACCTATGTTTAGGAAGAAAATTGATGTGCTTATATAAAATATGCATGGCATTAAAACAATAACAACACTGTTAGTATTCTAGCAAATCTCTTGGATGTTCATTGAGAGAAACAAGAACTGATTCATCATCTACTAAACCATCTATTCGGGGCAGATTTACATAGGGTCGAATATCAAGGGTTAATTAACCCTCGATATTCGACTGCCGAGTGTAAATCCTTCGACTTCGAATATCGAAGTCAAAGGATTTAGCGATATTCCTATGATCAAATGATCGAAGGAATAATCGTTCAATCGAATGATTAAATCCTTCGAATCAAACGATTTGAAGGATTTTAATCCATCGAACGAAGGATATTCCTTCGATCAGAAAATTGTTAGGAAGCCTATGGGAACCTTCCCCATAGGCTAACATTGGCCTCGGTAAGTTTTAGGTGGCGAAGTAGGGGGGTCGAAGTATTTTTTAAAGAGACAGTACTTTGACTATCGAATGGTCGAATGGTCGAATAGTCGAACGAATTTTAGTTCGAATTGCTTGATTCGAAGTCATAGTCGAAGGTCGAAGTAGCCTATTCGATAGTCGAAGTAGCCATATTCGACCATTCGAAATTCAAAGTATTTTTTCTTCTATTCCTTCACTGGAGCTAAGTAAATGGGCCCCTTGATCTTTATTATGCATGAAAATAATTGTTTACAGCCTTAACTGACCGCATAGTAACTTAGTGTTCCTACACAAAATACTGTAGCACTACAGAATATCCAGAAGCAACAAAATAATTACTTTAAATCATATCTATTAAAACCTGAAGTCATGTTTCTTTCTGTCATATCAACAAAGCTTTTCCAAGCTCAAATGTTCAAGATTTATCAATCAAATCAATCTAGAAACTTCAAATGATTTTTTCCGTGACTCAACATGATCAAGTTTTCTCTCTAATACGCTAGCAATTAAAAAAAAAATGTGAGTGCAAAAAAAATTATATTGGTGTTTCCCCCGAGGTCTTTCTTACGTTAATTGAGCATATTATACGAGGAAGGTAGTATATTTATATTTGATAGATTTATGCTCATTAGTTGCTGATGAACCATTAGGGAGAAACTTTACTGTAGTTTAAGAGAAATTTGCAAAGCCATAAAACAGGTACATTATGTGAAACTGTATGACATTGCATTAGAGCTTAACGAGCTAGGATAATATCCAAACGTATAGAAAATATCCTAAGTGGTATAAAATATTTTATTTGTTCAAACCTACCATTTTATGACTCACCGTTTATTGTTTGAAAGATTACATTCTTTCTATAGTGCCATTATTACTTTAAAGATGATAGCGCCATGATGGCCCCGTCACTTTATATTGGTGATGAGAGCAGCTGTGATTTCCTTTGGGTTTAAAGGATGAGACTCTTAAGGAATTTTAAGCAGAAATCCACAGAAGTAACTCTGATAATGAGGCATTTTATATCTACAGGGTTCAGATTAAATGGGGAAAGTGTAACAATTTCTGTGGTTGGTAAAATGATACTTTTTGCTATATCCCAAGAGTGGATGATAATAACTGGAAAATTGTCTGTCTCTGCCAGTAATTATGTAACATATCTTTTATTAGGCATGGTTAAAATTGTTCCGGCAGGACAGAAATGTAATAGCTAAACTGTGATGCATTCAGTCATATTTGGGGTGGGTTTCATTTCACTTGCATGATTTGTAACACATTAGGGATCGTTACAACAGTAAATGCAGTGAGCAGTGCAATCTCTTTTTCCCCACACTGCAATGGTTTTTCCAAGAATTCCAGAGTTGTTGTGGTTGGCTCAACTGTGCTTGCACTTTTATACAAATCAATTGCAATTGCGTTCGTCTTGTATCATGATCACCATATGTTGTTTAAATCATGTTTACGCCATATTCTTCCTACTCAACAGCCCTGCGGCGATTTATGTAGGGCATTGTAGGATCTTCGGAGTGCTACTTGCTTTGGAGGTGGTGGTAGCTCCAAGGTTCCTGCATCAATAGGGGAGACTCCTGCTTGATTCAGAGCAGGAGTCAGTAAGGATTAAGTAGCTCCAAGCAAATACCAAGAGCTCTATCTATCTATCTATAATCTATCTATCTATCTATCTATAATCTATCTATCTATCTATCTATCTATCTTTCTGTCTGTCTGTCTGTCTATCTATTATCTATCTATCTATCTATCTGTCTGTCTGTCTGTCTGTCTGTCTGTCTGTCTGTCTATCTATCTATCAATCTAGCAGTATATGTTACCACGTAAGTTGGTATTGAAAAACTCGAACTACAACAATGGCATTTTCTGTCGTACAAATTCTATTTTGAATGAGTGGGTAGTCATAAACAAATCTCTCTGTATTTATGCATACTAGGTTGCAAAGATCTAGATAATTGTAAAACGACTGTGAAGGTTCACATTCATCAAGGTCATGGTATATCTATAGTAATAATGTGAATGTGAAAACACCTCATAGCTAGAAGCATGGTAATACCATCAACACCTTGCATCCATGTGGTCTCTGACCCAATGCTGGTTTTACTAAACCGATTATGCTAATTGGAGTCAGATTCCAGGGTATATCACCAAATATTTGTGTACAGGACATTCTGAATTGAGAAAGCCAGTTGGATGACTAGTGGAACGTCTTCAAGGAAAAAGAAAAAATACTGCAAGTCCAGATTTGACTTGTGTCAGTGTAGTCCTAAACTTATTTTTATTTGGAAGATTGTTTCTGGAATGTTGAGTGCATCAATGCTGAATTTTTCATGTTGCTTTATTAATTTATTGTTTTTACTTAGTCTTAGTAAATTGTTTATGTATATGGAGGTATGGATGGCTAACATTGTAATACACAGAAGCCATTAAAAAATCAATTCTAAATAAATAATTCACAAATACCTGTGAAAAAATGTCTCCAAGATGCATTGGAGTCAAAGGGAAGGTGAAGTTACATTGTGATTAAGGTGTTTTTGGCTATGCAATAGCATACTGTATATTATATACAATGCCCTGCTTTGTTAGACAGACTCCTTTCCATTATGCTACAGCTGTTCATCATAAGAAAAAATGGTGCCTGGACAGCTCCTTAGATTGATAAGGAGAGGATTGACGAGGGTTCAGATCCCACTGGTTGATGTGGAAGGCAAGGAGGCAATTGCACTGCAATTTCAGTGCAGCTTGCCACAAAACGTTACCAGGTGGAAAATCCCCTCATCCCTAACCCATAGCCTGTATAAAAACACGTGGCTGCATTCTCAATCTTTATATGGTCCTAGAACTGGGTGATTTTTCATATTTAATATTTACTATAGGTGCACAGTAGAGGTGCAAACAAACATTAAAGGGATTCTGTCATGAGTTTTATGGTTTACTGTTTATTTCTAAATTACACTGTTTACATTGCAATTAATTCGCTCTACCATTTAAAATTTATTCTTGAACCAACAATTTTTTTTTCTTTTGCTGTAATATTGGTGCGGAGATACAGGAAACCTGCTAAACAGCATACAGTCAGTTTTATTCACATTTGTAGAGTATTTATGTTATCCCCACATATTACAACGTCTTGTCCAAACACATACTGAGAGGTTGACTGGCTTCTGATTAAACTGACCCTAATATGTATGAGCACCTCAAATATATAATAGTCTCGTTGCAGGAGGGTAAGGAATAGGGAAAAAGAAAAGAGTAAATATCCAGTGTTCCCATGGGGTAGATAGTAAGGTACACTTACCAATGGTACCCGGTGGTCCAGGTGCTCAAGCCCCAGACCTTCAGCTCGGGGAGGCAATGTCAGGGGGCCTATCGGCTCCCAGCCGGGAGTAGTCAGGACCAAGGAGGAAGCTTTAGGGTTAAAAGTCCAAGATTGCAGTACAGGAGGGTACAGGCAAAGACGAAATCTAAATTCAGGCAAGAGTTCAAAGGCAGGCAGAAGGCACCAGAAGAAGGACCCCAGAGGTCCGAAACATGTAGTGCTTTAATGCATCTTGAATAAAAGATCTTCACTGTTTCACTAAAAAGCTCTCCAGTGAAATCTTAATTTTCCACATGATATCGCTTTTCTGGACGTGGCAAACCCAGATCACTGTTGGATTGAGCTACCACTGACTAATACGGTTTGTGGCAACAAGTTATTTGCATTTTCAGGCAGAATGTATGCAGAATCCAGGTCCAGGCAAAGGTCAAAGTCCAATAAACAATAAATCAGGAATAATAGCACCCAGGAACGCTAAACTAGCAAGTCCTATACTTGGGCATCGAACCAGCATCCTGGGCGTCCTTTTATTTGAATTTGGCGCTGGTTTGTGATGTCATTCATAATGTTAGCGCGCCGGTGACGAAACGCCGGCGCCTCCTACACACGTGGCGACCATGGATTCTGCGCCAAAGAGAACGGACGCGCCAACCGGCGCTCATGACAGGCAGTTTAGCAGATAAATGCTCATACATATGTTTAGTTACGGGCTGGCACAGACCAGACTTGTGGGCCCACAAGGCACAAAATGCGTAAGGATACGCTTTGAGATGTTTCTTTTTTATTGAATAAAACTACTTTTTTATTGCATCAAGTTTTGGAGTGAACTCTGGTCTGTGCCAGCCCATAACTAAACATATGTATGAGCACCTGTAGACTGTAAGCTCTATTTGGACAAATACTGTATGAACTATTAATTGTTCTCTAAGAACTTTGAGGGGCAGATTTTCGAGGGAATTTTCGAAGTGGAAAAATTGGAAATTCAAAGTAATTTTTTGGATACTTCGACCATGAAATAGGATACTACGGCTTCGAATTTACTTCGACTTCGATTCGAAGTAAAAATCGTTTGAATATTTGACCATTCGATAATCGAAGTACTGTCTCTTTAAAAAAACTTTGACTTCAATACTTCACCAAATTAAACCTGCCAAAGTGCTATTTTAGCCTATGGGGACCTTCTACAACATTTTTTTAAGTCTTTACACATCGAATAAAAATCGTTCAATCGTACGATTTAATCGTTCGATCAAACAATTTTTTATTCGATCGCAGGATTGCCAATTTTGAATTAGAAGTTTTTAATTCAATGGTCGAATTTCTAATTTTTTTTGTACTTTGAAATTTGATAAATCTGCCCCTAATTGTTCTCTAAGAACTAATGTGTCAGCACTATATAAATAAAGGATACAAAAAAGTGAAGAAAAAGTTCTGTGATGCAAATTTATCCTTTCACTGGATAAATGAGAAGCAAAATAGGAATAACAGTCTGTGAATGAACAAATGAACTTGATGCACTTCTGTCTTTTTACAACCTCAATAGCTATGTGACTATGTCATTCATTTTTCCTGTACTAACCTATAAAATCAGCAAATAGATTTGGGCGTAACAGGTTCACTTTATAACTGAGGACGGTTAAATACTTTCATTCTCTCATCTAATCTAGAAAAAACATGACATGTAATCCTCTAAATTCATCAGATTCCAAACGTAAGTGAATTAACCAAATGCTGAAAAACCATTACGGTTATCATTATCTACAATGGGTTGGGATTATAAACACATTATATAACACTTTATGAATTTTAATTTTTGTCACATGCTCATTTAGTCTTTTTTTTGGCCAAAAAAAAAAAGCATCACAAAAATGTTCTCATTAAAATGATTCTGTTTCTTGTAATAAGATATGGATTAAATCATAGAAAGTGTGTATTTAACATGTTACAGATGCTGCTTTATTTACAGATTTCATTTTCATATTGAATATTTGCAAATATGTTTCCATTGTTTTTTTTTTTTGCAGAGGTTTAGGGGGAAGGAAAATGCTCTAATTTTTCAGGTGTGGCTCACAAAATATTTTCTTTCCTCTCACCGCATGTGTTTCACTGCTAGTGTTATAGGACTGTACCCAAGTTCAAGAGTCAAGAGCATTCATCATGTTACTATAATACTAAGCACATATTTTTCTAGACTTTCTTCTTTCTGTTGAAAAGTCTGGGTAAAATGAAAAAAAAAAAAACTTGGCATGCTTGGCTTTGGGTTGATCACAAACATGTGCTACTCGTATTAGTAAGACATAAGGTGAATACCGTACATTCTATATTTCTTTATATTTTTAAACCAACAGCGCACTATTATTTATATTTATATTCAGATGAACTTAGCGCTGAAAGAAAAAAAATTGTACAAAATCACAAATGAAGACGTCATACCCAACATCTGTACTGGTCGTGAACAATGAATACTTGAACTATTGCATTATCTCTATCAAATTCTAAAAAAACTTAAAAAGAACTATCACGGAATTAAAATAGCAAGTTTGTTTGCGTTTCTCAGATCAATTATTTGCATCTAATTTAATTTCTTACGTTAAAATTCGAAATATCGAAGTCGAAGGATTTACTGCATTTCATTTGTTCGATTGATCATAGGAAAAATCGTTCGATCGAATGATTAAATCCTTCGAATTGAATGATTCGAAGGATTTTAATCCATCGATTGAATGATTTTCCTTTGATCAAAAAAAGCTAGGAAAGCCTATGGGGACCTTCCCCATAGGCTAACATTGATGCTCGGTAGGTTTTAGGTGGCGAAGTAGGTGGTCAAAGTTTTTTTTAAAGAGACAGTACTTCGACTATCGAATGGTCGAATAGTCAAACAATTTTTAGTTCAAATCGTTCGATTCGTAGTTGAAGTCGTAGCCAATTCGATGGTCGAAGTAGCCAAAAAAAAACCTTCAAAATTCGAAGTATTTTTTATTCTATTCCTTCACTCGAGCTAAGTAAATGTGCCCCTAGGTGTGAACTTGACCAAATATTAGGCCTCGAATGGTCTTGAAATTGAAAAGTCTGAAATCCAAGGGATTTTGGTATGTAAAAAGTTGCACTAATTGTTGATGCTGCAGTGCCTGCACTTTATGGAACGCTTCTTTGGCTATGCAAATCAATCACCTAAAAAAGGTACAGGACAGAATTATTACATGTATTCAAGAACATTTCTCATTGCTTATGATCAACATTTCTGGCTGTATACTATCAGGGATATTTCCTGCTTCATCTTGGTCAACTTCACACTTTGCAGTCTCATACAACTCATGTTGTATGAGGTCGGTTGCTTCTACTCCACAATCCTTGAATACACAGGGGCACATTTACTTAGCTCTAGTGAAGGAATAGAAGAAAAAAAACTTCGAATTTCGAATGTTTTTTTTGGCTACTTCGACCATCGAATAGGCTACTTCAACTTCGAATCGAACGATTCAAACTAAAAATCGCTCGACTATTCAACCATTCGATAGTCAAAGTACTGTCTCTTTAAAAAAACTTCGACCCCCTACTTCGCCAACTAAAACCTACCGAGGTACAATCTTAGCCTATGGAGAAGGTCAATCGAACGAATAGCGGTAAATACTTTGACTTCGATAGTCGAAGTGGAAGGATTTAACTTCGATAGTCGAATATTGAGGGTTAATTGACCCTCGATATTCGACTATTAGTAAATGTGCCCCACAGTCTTTGGTTCTGTTCAGGAATTTACAAATTATTTCTAATAAATAATATTAATAAACAAGGTTAATTGACTTCATCATCTCCTACTGCATAGATTATGCAGAAATATGGTATCGATCTGTAAAAGCTAACAAGCTGTCTTTCACTAGAGACTTTTTTTCCACAGCGTCCAGAAAATATTTTATCTGTTTGGGAACACTGTTAAAAATAATGTTTCATATTTGAATACCCAATTGTATTTGAGATGGTTTGGAGTATAGCAGGTGATAGCTAAATAAACATATTTTCCAACTATTCTATCTGTTTTTTTATAGTTGGACCATAATAATGGATCTATGTTCACTAAATGCCAAATCTTCTTACATCCCATAGTTTAAGTAATTTCCAATTAAAGGGAACCCGAACACAAAAAAAATATTCATAATCCTATTTTATCTCATCAGTCAAGCAAAATGAACTTTAATTACACTATATAAATTATTTGAATCTTGTTTCCTCCAGTTTGGGAATTCCTAATTATAGCAAGCAGGCAGGAGCCATTTTGTGGACACTGTTATTAAGACAAGTCTTGCATCATCTCAAAATCTTGTTTGAGCACCAGAATAGGGGACCTGATGTCCATCCCCATGTACTGGCTATACAATTAAATGGTTAAGAGAACTGGGGGAATGTGGAGAGAGCAGCGATTTCTAGGAAGTGCTGAATGGAAAGTGAAAGTGGAAAGTAAAAGTAATTGTCTGCCCCGCCTCTATGCCCAGGGCATAGAGAAGGGGCAGACAATATTTGATTGACAGCAGAGATGTTTAAACAAGCTATGAATGTTTTAATAAAAAATAGAAATTGGATTTCATGTTTAATTTGAAAAGGACTTTTATTATACAGCTTTTTGTGTCTGGGTGACAGGTCCACCTTAATGATTACAACAAATGGCAGACCATGCAAATTTGACCATCACTAAATCAGGAGTCTTTGTTAACTACATTTTTAAAAAATATAGATATTTGGTTAGAGATGAGGGCATCTAAGTAAAGCTTGCATTCTCACACAATAACTTGGAAGAAAGCAGTACTTGAAGTTATCAGTTCAAATATAAAGATGTTGGCCAACACCAAAGCATATACAGCACATACTTGTTGGAGCTTAAGGGTGTGTGAGTTCATAGATGAAAACAGCTGAACCCTTAATCAGAAAATTCCCTACTCATAAACACATACAGACATGACTATGCTAACGTGAGTATATCTGTAGAAGATTGCCTTCAGCCACACCTGCTTGTAAGAACACATAACTTAATATAATGAGCGCTATTGCACAGATAAGACAACATAAATCTCTATTGGAATTCCTCAGCTCTTAGTATCACTTGTGATATCATCAAGAGTTTGGCCTTCTCAGATGAATATATCAAGCACCTGCTTGGTGGAATGATCACAATGATACACCAGGAGAATTGTGTTGATTTCTTAATTCACTACCCAGAAATATTCCCCCCCACTATGGGTGTGTGTCATTCCAAAAAAGGAAACAAAACATGTATGTCACAAGTTCAAACTGGAAACTGGATATTTAATTAAACATTTTCTTATGTTATAAACAAATAGGGGCACATTTACTAAGGGTCGAATTTCGTAGTTAAAAAACTTCGAAATTTGACCATCCAATTTGATACTTCAATAGTCGAAGTATTTTTTCCATTGAAAATGCCTGTTTTCGAGCAAAATAAAAATGTAATCCTTCGAATCGATCGATTCGAAGGATAGTACAAAAAAAAATTTGACTTCAGAGAGGTTCTAGGAGGTCCCCCATAGGCTAAACAGCAATTCGGCAGGTTTAAGGTGGCAAAGTGTCGAAGTTTTTTAAAGAAACAGTACTTTCATTTTCGAATGGTTGAATTTGTGAAGTATTTTCAATTCTAATAGAATTTTGGCCTAATCAATGGTCGAAGTACCCAAAAATTACTTCGAAATTCAACATTTTGAATTAGAAAGTTCACTTCGACCCTTAGTAAATGGGCCGCATAGGGACATTAAAATTACTTATATGAGCATATATGTGAGACCTGAACTATTGTGGATACGTCTTCACTGGTGTTTTTTGATGCATCTCCAAGTAAGAAACCATAGCTTATTACAATGAAACACTGGAATGGGCACTGTGGTACTTTTAATTGAAAATTAAGGGGCAGATTTATCAAGGGTCGAATTTCAAAGTGGAAAATACTTTGAAATTCGACTATCGAATAATATCCTCCGACATTCGAATTCGAAGTCAGAGGATTTTATTCATCGTACTATCGTATTCCGATCGTAGTACGATTATATGATCGTACTCTGATCGTACTTCGAATCGTACTACGATTTTATCATACGATCGTACGATTTTCTTTCAAATATAGAAGACTTTTGCTCTGGAAGGTCCCCATAGGCTAACATAGCACTTCACCAGGTTTAAGCTGGCGAAGTATTGAAGTCGAAGTTATTTTAAAGATACAGTACTTTGATTATCGAATGGTTAAATAGTCGAACGATTTTTACTTTGAATCAAATTCTAAGTAAATTCGAAGTCATAGTATTCTATTCGATGGTTGAAGTATTCAAAAAACTACTTCGAAATTTGAACTTTTTGTGCTTCGAAAATTCACTCGAACCATAGTAAATCTGCCCCTAATTGTTCTAAGTTTCTTTTTGACATCCCTGGGGGCTCTCTCTTTTTATTAAATGATGGAAGTGACTTTTAATTTGGAGCTTGAACCTGTGCATTATGTAGGTTGTATCTACATTATTATATGAATCATGCATATAATGATTTCTAAATGAAAATGAATATTCCCAATTGCACAGCGAAAATCCTGTGCTTTTAACCTGGTCAGTTTTTTTAATTCAAAATCTATGCAAACAGTTGTATTATTACAGTGCCAAAGACAGTTAAAAGTAATTTCAGTTCAAAATTTAGGGAGCATTGGCACTGAAAAACTTGAAAGGTTCAGAGAAGAGCCAACAAGTTATTTGTGGCATTGAATGTTCTATATTATCCAAAAATGTTTTCCAAACTGTAAATTTGTTAAACAGTAAAAAAAACCACCAGCGTTTACACATGATGAGACGGTAGAAATATACACAACTCATGGCTTTTGTATTCAGCTATTTTAAATGATTAGAGATTTACTAAAAAAATTGCTCCACATCAACTATTATGAAAATGTGTTTGGTTGGAAAAAAATTTTTTTTGCAGTTCACTCATTTCTATCAATTCTAGGCAAGTAAAACATAATAAGCAAAATTGGGAGTGAACATTATGGGTGAAATGCAATTTGTCAGTGTTTAACTAATTAAGCTAGATTTATTTTAAATGCACTTTAATGTCTGATGGAAAGAAACTTGCAGTACACACAGTTTGACAAACTGGCAATTTGAAGCAGCAAATGTAAGTGCTTTTCCAATTAGCGATGCAAATTGATTATATCTTGATGCACATTGTGGAAGCAAAACAAAGCCTCCAACATTTGCCGGTTATTTGGAATAGCTGCAGTAGAAAAGATATATGAAAGAATAGAAGAATTGCAATAAAAAGTAGACAACAAAATTGTGCCAAAAACTTTTGATAAACAATAAAAAAGAAGGAAGAGAACAGTTTTTCCTGACAGATGAATTATCCCAACAAACGTAAAAAATTAAAGCAAAGTGAAACATATAAGTATGTGGTATTTAAACGCCTAGTTGCATTTATTGCATCCCCCCCCCCTTTGCTTCAAGAAACTTTATCTCCAGCTCTGCTATGGCTCTTATTCCTTCTCCTCTCTTCTTATTCTCTTCTCCCAGTCCACTCACTTATAAACCACACACTAAGGGATATCTTTTGAATATGATTTCAGAATATCTTCTAAAATAATTTGTTGGCCTTTGAGACACATTGAGTATTTGACAATTCTGTTTAGACGAGTTTCATAGTAACCACTTTATCTGCAGAAAAAAAAGTGGGTGCTGTTCCCTTGGACTAAAGATGAAGTAAAATTACTCAACAAGTTTACAAACTAGGCAGAATTTGAATTTATAGTTTTATACATTTTGCTTACCTTTTTGTAAATTGGAAGCAGAACATTCTAATTTGCTTCTGTTCCCAAGAAAATGGCTGTTCTTCTTGATTTGTCTGTTTCTGTGAAAACTGAAGTTTTTTTTGTCAGTTTGTATTAACATTTTCATGAACAGACTATGAGCAGTTCACTATTCGTTTGCTATAGGGGACGCTAAGGAACACATTTCATAAAATGTAAGAATACACAGATACAAATCTGAATTGCTTCTAATTAACTGGGCAAAGGTAATAAATTCATCATTGTTGCATTTATAAAAGAATAGATAGTGATTGACTTTAACGAACAACTAATGTGAGTCAGGGTGTAACGTTCAGTATCCCACAACCCAGAGTAAACCCCAATGTCCCGGGCTCGGCTCACGCTTTGGCCTATAACCGCCGCCTTTCACGTCGGGTGGAGCCCTCAGCTACTCGGATGCCGCCAGGACTTAATAGTGAGGAGACTGAGGGAAGAACTCTGGGCGAGCAAGGGAACTTAACGTAAAAGTTATCAAAGTCCAGGAGCGGGCCGAGTCGAAACCAATCGGAAATGCAGTACAAAATCGGTAAGCAGCAGAGTAGTCGAGGTCACAGGCCAGGTCAGCAACAAACAGGGTCGAAGTACAGAACGGAATCCAAAGAGTAGTCAGGAACAAGCCAAAGGGTCAGGGCAGGCAGAAGTCAAACAGGAATCAGGAATAGCCAAAGGTCACAACAAGAATCACTGAATATCACACCCAGGAACAATAAACAGAACCTACGTTGGGCAAGGCATAAAAGGACTGCTGGCCATTTAAAGATTTGAATTTGGCGCCATTGGACGCTGGCGAATCAGCGCCAGCGCCTGCGCCTTTAATTGCTGCGCATGCGCGCCGCGCGCTCCATAGGAGCCAGCGCCTGAGGCCTAGCCGCATCGGCGGCGGAGGAGAGGGACGGGCGTCCCCGTTAGAGATGGCGCGAACTGTTCGCCGGCGAACTTGTTCGCGCGAACATCGGGTGTTCGCGCTCGCCGGAAGTTCGCGAACGTCGCGCGACGTTCGCCATTTTGGGTTCGCCATTGTTGGCGCTTTTTTTTGCCCTCTCACCCCAGACCAGCAGGTACATGGCAGCCAATCAGGAAGCTCTCCCCTGGACCACTCCCCTTCCCTATAAAAACCGAAGCCCTGCAGCGTTTTTTTCACTCTGCCTGTGTGTGCTGAAGAGATAGTGTAGGGAGAGAGCTGCTGCCTGTTAGTGATTTCAGGGACAGTTGAAAGTTTGCTGGCTAGTAATCATTTTGATACTGCTCTGTTATTGGAGGGACAGAAGTCTGCAGGGGTTTGAGGGACATTTAAGCTTAGGTAGCTTTGCTGGCTAGTAATCTACCTTCTACTGCAGTGCTCTGTATGTAGCTGCAGTGGGCAGCTGTCCTGCTTCTGATCTCATCTGCTGACTGCTGCAATAACAGTAGTCCTTGTAAGGACTGCTTTTATTTATTTTTTTGTTGTTTTACTACTACTACTACTACTACTACTACTACTACTATAAGAGCCCAGTGCTATTAGTCTAGCAGTGTTGGGGAGTGGGACTGGTGTGCTAATCTGCTGCTCCTAGTAGTTCAGCAGCACCAACTGTAATTTTTTTTTTTTAATATTCATTTTTTTTTTATTTTACTTTTTTTTATTTTACTACCGCTGTAGTAGTGTATAAGTTGACCTTTTAGGCATTATTTGCCCTGTAGGCATTTTTTGCCCAGTGTGTTATTCAACCAACAGCCATCTAGCTGTGTGACCTTGTTCACATTCTGTCTAAATATCCATAATATTACCGTCTCCAGAAAAAACACCGGAGTGACTTTTTTCAAGCAGCCATAATAAATTTTACATAATCCGTATCCATCGCTGTAGTAGTGTATAAGTTGACCTTTTAGGCATTATTTGCCCTGTAGGCATTTTTTGCCCAGTGTGTTATTCAACCAACAGCCATCTAGCTGTGTGACCTTGTTCACATTCTGTCTAAATATCCATAATATTACCGTCTCCAGAAAAAACACTGGAGTGACTTTTTTCAAGCAGCCATAATAAATTTTACGTAATCCGTATCCATCGCTGTAGTAGTGTATAAGTTGACCTTTTAGGCATTATTTGCCCTGTAGGCATTTTTTGCCCAGTGTGTTATTCAACCAACAGCCATCTAGCTGTGTGACCTTGTTCACATTCTGTCTAAATATCCATAATATTACCGTCTCCAGAAAAAACACCGGAGTGACTTTTTTCAAGCAGCCATAATAAATTTTACGTAATCCGTATCCATCGCTGTAGTAGTGTATAAGTTGACCTTTTAGGCATTATTTGCCCTGTAGGCATTTTTTGCCCAGTGTGTTATTCAACCAACAGCCATCTAGCTGTGTGACCTTGTTCACATTCTGTCTAAATATCCATAATATTACCGTCTCCAGAAAAAACACCGGAGTGACTTTTTTCAAGCAGCCATAATATATTTTACGTAATCCGTATCCACCGCTGTAGTAGTGTATACGTTGATCTTGTGGGCATTATTTGCACAGTGTTTTCTTCAAACCGCCATCTAGCTGTGTGAGCTTGTTCACATTTTGTCTAAATATTGATAATATTATCGTCTCTAGAAAAACCACTTGAGTTACTTTTTTTCAAGCAGCATTCTTATATTTTACGTAATCCGTATCCACCGCTGTGTATACGTTGACCTTGTAGGCATTATTTGCACAGTGTTTTCTTCAAACCGCCATCTAGCTGTGTGAGCTTGTTCACATTTTGTCTAAATATTGATAATATTATCGTCTCTAGAAAAACCACTTGAGTTACTTTTTTTCAAGCAGCATTCTTATATTTTACGTAATCCGTATCCACCGCTGTGTATACGTTGACCTTGTAGGCATTATTTGCACAGTGTTTTCTTCAAACCGCCATCTAGCTGTGTGAGCTTGTTCACATTTTGTCTAAATATTGATAATATTATCGTCTCTAGAAAAACCACTTGAGTTACTTTTTTTCAAGCAGCATTCTGATATTTTACGTAATCCGTATCCACCGCTGTGTATACGTTGACCTTGTAGGCATTATTTGCACAGTGTTTTCTTCAAACCGCCATCTAGCTGTGTGAGCTTGTTCACATTTTGTCTAAATATTGATAATATTATCGTCTCTAGAAAAACCACTTGAGTTACTTTTTTTCAAGCAGCATTCTTATATTTTACGTAATCCGTATCCACCGCTGTGTATACGTTGACCTTGTAGGCATTATTTGCACAGTGTTTTCTTCAAACCGCCATCTAGCTGTGTGAGCTTGTTCACATTTTGTCTAAATATTGATAATATTATCGTCTCTAGAAAAACCACTTGAGTTACTTTTTTTCAAGCAGCATTCTTATATTTTACGTAATCCGTATCCACCGCTGTGTATACGTTGACCTTGTAGGCATTATTTGCACAGTGTTTTCTTCAAACCGCCATCTAGCTGTGTGTATTATCGTTTCCAGAAAAACCAACTGAGTTTTTGTTGTTGTTGTTTTTTTAAAAATAATGCCAGGCAAAGGCAGGCCGCCACGCAGAGGCCGTGCTAGGGGCCGTGCTGCTATGCAATCCTGTGGCCCTAGCAAATTGCCCAGTTTTAAAAAGCCAATGACCCTGAACTCCCAAAATGCTGAAGAGGTAGTTGACTGGCTTACACAGCACACCCCATCCTCTACCGTTTCTAACTTTACCACAACATCCTCCTCATCCTCCACTGCTATGGCCACCCCACGTAACACTTCCTCCACCACCGGTGCCCCTTCTTCACTGGAGTCAGAGGAGTTATTTTCCCATGAGTTTCTTGAACTGAGTAATGCGCAACCATTATTGGCAGAAGAAGATGAAGGAGATGAGGACGTTACACCAGATTTAATTCTGGCAGAGAACACGACAGAGATGGACATAATGATGAGTGATGAGGAGGAGGTCCCCGCTGCTGCTTCCTTCTGTGATGTGTCAGAAGAAATTGATGCATCTGAGGAGAATGATGATGAGGAGATTGATGTTTTGTGGGTGCCTAGTAGAAGAGAGCAAGAGGAGGGTAGTTCAGATGGAGAGACGGAGAGTCAGAGAGGCAGTAGGAGAATAAGACTTAGAAGAAGCAGGGAGGACAGCCCGCAGGGATCAGTAGGGCAACAACATGTATCGGCACCTGTGTTCAGCCAGCCAACGCACCCGCCATTGCCGCCAATGCCGCCAACTTCTACTGTTACCGCCAGATCGCACACTTCCAAAAAGTCAGCAGTGTGGGATTTTTTAATGTGTGTGCCTCTGACAAAAGCATTGTAATTTGCAATGAGTGCAGTCAGAAACTGAGCCTTGGTAAGCCCAACAGCCACATAGGTACAACTTCTATGCGAAGGCACATGAGCGGCAAGCACAAAGCACTTTGGGAGCAACACCTCAAAGGCAACAGGCAAACTAAAATCCACACTCCTTCTGGTCCAGCATCTTACTGCTCTACCTCTGCTCTCCTTGACCCATCTGAACCACCCTCCACTCCGCCTTCCACCTTGACCACCTGTTCCCATTCCCAGTCATCTGCCACCAGCCAAGTTTCTGTGAAGGCCATGTTTGAGCGTAAGAAGCCAATGTCTGACTGTCACCCCCTTGCCCGGCGTCTGACAGCTGGCTTGTCTGCACTCTTAGCCCGCCAGCTTTTACC
This sequence comes from Xenopus petersii, assembly GCA_038501925.1. Classification (NCBI taxonomy): domain Eukaryota; kingdom Metazoa; phylum Chordata; class Amphibia; order Anura; family Pipidae; genus Xenopus; species Xenopus petersii. The sequence goes on along the minus strand of CM076674.1, from coordinate 179,666,140 downwards.
ATACCAGCTGGTGGACTCTGAGGCCTTCCGCAAATTTGTAGCAATTGGGACACCGCAGTGGAAGGTACCCAGCCGCAATTTTTTTTCTAAAAAGGGAATACCACACCTGTACCAACATGTGCAGAGCCAAGTTACCGCATCTCTGTCACTTAGTGTTGGGCCAAAGGTCCATATGACTACTGACGCATGGTCCTCCAAGCATGGTCAGGGCAGGTATGTCACCTACACTGCCCACTGGGTGAACTTGGTAATGGCTGGGAATGGGAAGCAGGGAATGGGTAGCTCAACAACAACAACAACAGTGGAGTTGGTGTCACCGCCACGGATTGCACGCGGTTCTGCCACCACCTCTACTCCTCCATCGCTCTCTACCTCGTCTTCTTCCTCTTCTTCTTCTTACTCTGCTGCTGGGTCCTCCTTCTCCTCCTCCACACCTGTGCACCCCCAGCTCCCCCTAGGCTATTCGACGTGCCAGGTACGCCGTTGTCACGCTGTCTTGGGGATGACGTGCCTGGAAAGCAAAAACCATACCGGATCTGTACTCCTGTCATCTCTGCAGTCACAGGCCGATCGGTGGCTGACCCCACACCAACTGCAGATCGGAAAAGTGGTGTGTGACAATGGAAGCAATCTGTTGGCAGCGTTGAGACTGGGAAATTTAACACATGTGCCCTGCATGGCACATGTGTTAAATTTAATAGTCCAACGTTTTGTCTCCAAGTACCCAGGATTCCAGGACGTTCTCACCCAGTCCAGAAAGGTGTCGGCCCATTTCAGACGTTCCTACACAGCCATGGCACGCCTTGCTGACATTCAGCAGCGCTACAACATGCCAGTCAGGCGTTTGATTTCTGACAGCCAGACTCGCTGGAATTCAACGCTCCTTATTTTGGAACGTCTGCTGCAACAACAAAGGGTCTTCAACAAGTACCTTTTTGAACTGGGTGGTAGGACTGGATCTGCAGAGCTGGGGATTTTTTTCCCCCGTTACTGGGTGCTTATGCGCGATGCCTGCAGGCTCATGCGACCTTTTGAAGAGGTGACAAATATGGTCAGTCGCACCGAAGGCACCATCAGCGACCTAATACCCTTCGCTTTCTTCCTGGAGCGTGCCGTGCGACGAGTGACAGATGAGGCTGTAGACCAGCGTGACGAGGAGCTGGAAGCGCACGATTTATGGTCGGAATCACCAGAACGAACCCAGGCACCTGCTGCAACGCAGGGAGAGGTGCCAGAAGTGGAGTCAGAGGAGGAAGGTGGCTTTGTGGAGGAGGAGGACCAACAGGAGCAGGCTTCCCAGGGGGCTAGTGGTGACCTTTTGGGGACCCCTGGTCTTGTACGTGGCTGGGGGGAGGAGACCGTGGATGATGCAGTCCTTGATAATGAGGAAGCGGAGATGGATAGCTCTGCATCCAACCTTGTGAGAATGGGGTCTTTCATGCTGTCATGCCTGTTGAAGGACCCCCGTATCAAGAGGCTTAAGGAGAAGGACCTGTACTGGGTCGCAACGCTACTAGACCCTCGGTACAAGCATAAAGTGGCAGAAATGTTACCAACATACCACAAGTCCGAAAAGATGCGGCATTTACAAACCAGCCTGCAAAACATGTTGTACAATGCTTTTAAGGGTGATGTCACTTCAGAAACTCATCAACATTCCAGGGGCAGAGGTGCCAGTAATCCTGCCACGAGCACACCTGCAAGGACAAAGCCCTTTGGCCGGTCTGTAACATCAGACATGCAAATGTTTTTCTGTCCAAGGCAGCGCCACAACCCTTCTGGATCCACCCTCAAAGAATGCCTCGACCGGCAGGTAGCGGACTACCTGGCATTAACTGCAGATATCAACACTCTGAGGAGCGATGAACCCCTGGACTACTGGGTGCGCAGGCTTGATCTGTGGCCAGAGCTGTCACAATTTGCCATGAACCTCTTGTCTTGCCCAGCCTCAAGTGTGCTCTCAGAAAGGACCTTCAGTGCAGCAGGAGGGATTGTAACTGAGAAGAGAACTCGCCTAGGTCACAAAAGTGTCGATTACCTGACCTTTATTAAAATGAATGAGGGGTGGATCTCGGAGGGTTACTGCACGCCGGAAGACTTGTTCTGACTTCTATGCAGCTGTCCTTCTCTTCAAGCCTCATGACTCCACACACAGCTGTCCTTTAGCGTCCTCCTCCCTCCGCCACCGTTACAAACTAGGGTGCAAACCCTACTGGTTTAATTTTTTCTGGCCTCTGTGCTTCAGTGGCTGCAACCAAAAAAACTGGGCAAACAATGTCTACAAGGTCAACGTATGGCGAAAAATGACTATTTTCAGCATTTATATGGCATATTTTTTCTGGCAACTGTGCTTCAGTGGCTGCGTCCAAAAAAATGCATATTTTCTGCATTTATATGGCATAATTTTTCTGGCCTCTGTGCTTCAGTGGCTGCAACCAAAAAAATGCATATTTTCTGCATTTATATGGCATAATTTTTCTGGCCTCTGTGCTTCAGTGGCTGCAACCAAAAAAATGCATATTTTCTGCATTTATATGGCATAATTTTTCTGGCCTCTGTGCTTCAGTGGCTGCAACCAAAAAAATGCATATTTTGTCCATTTATATGGCATAATTTTTCTAGCCTCTGTGCTTCAGTGGCTGCAACCAAAAAAATGCATATTTTCTCCATTTATATGGCATAATTTTTCTGGCCTCTGTGCTTCAGTGGCTGCAACCAAAAAAATGCATATTTTCTCCATTTATATGGCATAATTTTTCTGTCAACTGTGCTTCAGTGGCTGCGACCAAAAAAATGCATATTTTCTGCATTTATATGGCATAATTTTTCTGGCCTCTGTGCTTCAGTGGCTGCAACCAAAAAAATTTATATTTTCAGCATTTATATGGCATAATTTTTCTGGCAACTGTGCTTCAGTGGCTGCGACCAAAAAAATGACTATTTTCAGCATTTATATGGCATATTTTTTCTGGCCTCTGTGCTTCAGTGGCTGCGGCCAAAAAAACTGGGCAAACAATGCCTACAAGGTCAACGACGTTGACCTTGTAGGCATTGTTTGCCCAGTTTTTTTGGCCGCAGCCACTGAAGCACAGAGGCCAGAAAAAATATGCCACATAAATGCTGAAAATAGTCATTTTTTGCCATACGTTGACTCAACGTATATGGCAAAAAATGACTATTTTCAGCATTTATATGGCATATTTTTTCTGGCAACTGTGCTTCAGTGGCTGCAACCAAAAAAACAGGGCAAACAATGTCTACAAGGTCAACGTATGGCGAAAAATTACTATTTTCAGCATTTATATGGCATATTTTTTCTGGCAACTGTGCTTCAGTGGCTGCGTCCAAAAAAACTGGGCAAACAATGTCTACAAGGTCAACGTATGGCGAAAAATGACTATTTTCAGCATTTATATGGCATATTTTTTCTGGCAACTGTGCTTCAGTGGCTGCGTCCAAAAAAACTGGGCAAACAATGCCTACAAGGTCAATGTATGGCAGTTGTTTAAAGAGAACAGTAGATTACTAGCCAGCAAAGCTACCTAAGCTAAAATGTCCCTCAAATCCCTGCAGACTTCTGTCCCTCCAATACAGAGCAGTATCAAGCAGATTACTAGCCAGCAAACTTACTATCATCTGTCCCTGAAATCACTAACAGCTCTCCCCCTACACTATCTCTTCCAAGCACACACAGGCAGATTTTTCAGATACATTTTTGCCCTTGATCCCCCTCTGGCATGCCACTGTCCAGGTCGTTGCACCCTTTAAACAACTTTAAAATCATTTTTCTGGCCAGAAATGTCTTTTTTAGATGTTAAAGTTCGCCTTCCCATTGAAGTCTATGGGGTTCGCGAACCGCTCGCATTTTTGCGCAAGTTCGCGAATATGTTCGCGAACTTTTTTTCCGACGTTCGCTACATCCCTAGTCCCCGTCGAGGGGGCGACAGGCGTCCCTGTCGTCCCCTAGGTAAGTTTATTACACAGGGAATTAGTTCTGCTGATTGTGCAGGTATAATTGTTAAAGGCATTGTTTTTGATTAATCCTCGTTCATTAAAAATCCCTCTAACAGAACCTGATACAAGTAATTTGGTGTATTGATTTAGTTATTTATAGTCTACAATATTTTTTAAAAAACTCCGTTCTTTCAGCATTGTGTTATTTGAGGGCTTGTTGCACAAGTATAAATGGCACATGGAACATTTTTAGGCTAAGGTGCTCTTGGGAATTACAGTGTCAATGTTTTTACAGCTTATTTAAAGGTCAAACACTGCAGCCTTTGACAGAATCTGGTGCTACCAAGTGGATTTTTTTTAGGAACAATGAAGAGAGCCTACCTGAGAGACATGCTGAGATAAGCACTTGATAATATACTATGATATTATAGTCCTATGGTAATAATCAGCAGAAGTTGTGAAATAAGTAGTGATGGGCGAATAAATTAGTGACAAATTTGTTCGGTTTCGCCGCTGGTGAATACATTTGCGAAACTGCAGAGAAAATTCACTGGTGAAAAATCCGGCGCGTCAAAACAATTTGGGTGCGCGTCAGAATAGTCACTCGCATAAAAATTTTGCACATCAAAAATTATTCGGATGGCCATTGACTTTAATGCATTTGACCAAAATAGGCGCGCGTATAAAAATTGTTAAAATAATTTTGACGCCCATTGACTTCAATGTGTTTTGCAAATTTTTTCGCCATTTTGCAATTTTCACGAGAAAGCTAAATGGGACAAATCCGTCCATCATTACTTGAGAGTAGTCCTTGCTCTAGAAAGTTCTATTTTCTGTCCTATCCAAGTGACCAATCTCGTACTGATGTTAAACTATAATTGATTTCTTATTGTGGGATTAATACTAGTGATGAGTGATTCTGTCTCATTCGAAAAATTCTCTAAAAGCATTCAAGTCAATAGGCGACAAATTTTTTTTCTCACTCCAAATGCGTGAAGTCAATGGGCATATTTTCTTGTGGTGAATTATTTTTGTCTCTGCGATTTTTTTGTCTCAGCTGCTTCTTCAGTAAGTCAAAATCAACTAGACTTTTTGAGTTTTCTTCAAAATATTTTACCAATCATCTGAACAGTGTATTCAGTAGAAATACGTCTAGAATACCTGGATTTTCTGAGTTTTATTCAACTGAAGAAGCTGCTCAGATGAGTGATGAAGCGTTTTCGAGAAAATTTAGTCCAGTTACTTCAGACTTATTTCTACTAAAGGTACATGACCTGTGGCCCGGGGTTTTCCAGATAACAGATTTTTCTGTAATTTGGATCATACCATAAGTCTACTAGAAATCTTTTTGACATTAAATAAATCCAATAGGCTGGGGTTGCCTCCAATCAGGATTAATTATATTTTAGTTTAGCAATTTGAAACTTTATGGATAACAGGCTTCCAGACAACTGATCCCCATGCCTGTACATATCTTGACCTGGATGAAAAAATTTGAAACTTTATGGATAACAGATTTCCAGATAACTGATCCCCAGATAACTGAGCCCACATATTTTTACCTGGATGAAAATCTTCATAGACATTTCATGTAATAAAAAAGGTTGGTAACAGAAAGTTTGAGAGACAATGACAGTTTAGACAACAATGTTACTAAAAATGAAGACCTGGAATATCTGAGGAGGGATAATAAACTATACACCTTATTCATATTATCATTAGACAAAAACAGAAGAAAATGTAAACAAAATGAAGGTATAATTTCCCTTTAACTGTTGAACCTGACTTTTACACTATTATATTCGTATTGTACTAAAATGTGTTCCATATGGGATAGAATGGGATTTATGTATGATACTTTCCCTGTATATATTTTATGGGCCCATAGAAATCTAATTTTAGAAACACCTTCACTGGCAGCAATCCACTCTCTAATAAAAATTGTGATCTTGCTTAAAAGATATATTTTAATATTAAAGTCTTGTTAATCTTTTTTTATATTTAGATTTTTATCCAATAAATCCATGAGTTTGCTGTTGTTTTATCTTGTTTTATTTGGACAGAAAAGCAAATACTGTAATTTGATACAGTACATCATTAAGGGCATTTGCAAGGTAAATGTCTTAAAAAGGATAAGTAAACCTTTAAAACAAGTGAAATTGCTGAGGGGGCTATTTTAAGATATTTTTCAATACACATTCATTCTTTATTTTGTTTTTATTCCAAGATATTAAAGGAGACATATAGAGTTAATATGAATGAATTTTGTTGCAATAGCGCCACCTGCTGATCATTTTCCCACCAGTCTGACCACCAAGTAGTCAAGGAAGTTGTCAGGAGAAAGAAAGAGGCTGCTCTGATGTTCTTCTGCTTAGGAAAAAAATTAAAAACCTTTCTCAAATCTTTCCGAAGCAGAAGAACAGCAGATCAGCCTCTTTCTTTCTCACCCTGTTCCTAACCCAGGCTCTAAGCACCAGTGAAATGCATAGGAGAGGCTATTACTCATCAATCTCATCTGTAAGCCTGATATATATGGGCAAATTCACTAAAGGGCTAATTTTCTCCATCAAAGGCTCCGTCACACTTCGTCCACCCTACCTAACTAAATTTGTTATCACTACGGTAATTCACTAAAATGTGAAGTTGCGTCTCTGTAGCCAAACACTGGTATAGATTTGTTAGCGTTAATTCGTCAGCACAAGCATTTCATAGTGAACTAGTGTTCATTTCTGCCTAGTGAAAGCTTGTTAGTATTCTAACTCTTAGTTCAATTTGAATAGGGCAGGTACATATAGGTCATATATATGTCTTTATTAAAAAAGTTGCAAATGCAAGTTGCAAAAAGGTGCAAATGCTTGAAGTAACAGTACATTCTAAAAGTGGACAGAGAAGATGAGAAATGTATAGTAGAACCTTTCATGCTTCTGCAGATAAACGTCTAATAGACCTCAAAACTGATGTTATTTATTCCATTCTTGTCCTGCTGTATCTGTAAAAAAAAAACATTTTCCTGGAAGGTTTTTTTTAGGGATCCACTATTTTGGATTCGGATTCGGCATGTGCAAATTAGGGGTGTGAAGGGGGAAACATTTTTTACTTCCTTGTTTTGTGACAAAAAGTCACACGATGTCCCTCCCCATCCCTAATTTGCATATGCAAATTAGGATTTGGATTCGGTTCAGCCGGGCAGAAGGATTCAAATTCGTTGAAAACGGCCGAATCCTGGCCGAATCTCGAACCGAATGCTAGGTTTGGTGCATCCCTAGTTCTTTTGAATAGTGATGGGTAAATACATTGACCAGTCGCGAACCAGCTTCAAAAAATTTTTGATGAGCGTCGGAAAAGTCGATCGCACCAAAACCGTCAAGCGTCAACATTATTTGGATGCCCATTGACTTTAACGCCAGCTTCAAATTGACGCGAGCATCAGAATTGGCACGGACATCAAAATATATGTTTCAAAAAAATTTTTGACGTTTCGTGAATTTCACTGGAAATATGCAAAAATTTTTGGCGAAGCCTAACAGGACAAATTTGCCCATCACTACTTTTGAACTGTATCCTCTTTGTGTGGAGAGTTTAAAGATACCTTCCCACTGTTCAGAAAGTCTATAATGACAAAGCTGTAATTACATCTATGTGGACCTAAGCCCCTTTGCAAACCTTCCACCAGCCCATGGAAAAATTGAGAAAATTCCTCTGTTGTGGGATCTGCTTAATCTGCTACAACCTCTGTATGGAACTACGTTTTATACTCTGGGTTTCATTGGATATTCTATTCCTCTGTTGCTACCTACACATGGAAAATAGAAGGTGCCTATTTGGAGTCAAAGAAATACGGGCCTGTGCATTCTGTACTAATGCCAAGGGCAAAGCTTTAGCACACAGGATAAGCAAACCTTCAGGGTGGGTGGCAATCACTTAGCAAATGGTCCCTTTCAATATCTCTCTAATGTTAATTATTATTTTGCCTGTGAGTTTTTGAAGTGCTAGCCCCTTGAGGAAACCTGGAGGTCCTACCAATGTACCACTGTTTCACTTTAGGATAAATAGACGTAATCCTAGCCGCTTCAAATCCCAAAGGATTCCTCCGGATATACCAGACATTACTTTTTCTAAACTGGATTCCTAGGGCTTAATTTTATTAAATGGCCCAAAATACGTTAATTTTTCTTCTGGTGAATATTCTGAATAACTTCATGTTATTTTCAGACATCTGCATCAAATTAACTCCTGGGAATCCAATTTAGAAAATCTTACTACCAGGATTATCCCAAAGAAATCATGTGGGATAGCCAGCACTCTATTTGTTTCACTGCTCTGGGTGGTGCACATTTAGATGGCAGAACTAAAGCCTAACTAAAGAAGTAGCTAGAAATATTGTATATTATGTTTTGTGCTTCTTTACCAGTCCAAGGCAACCACAGTCATTTAGCAGTAAAGATCTGTCTCCAAAGATGCCCCAGTAGCTCCCCATCTTCTTTTCTGCTGATTCACTGCACATGCTCTGTGCTGCTGTCACTTACTGAGCTTAGGGACCCACTCACGATATACAGTACACATAGAATAGAAATGTCACAATATAAGGCTGATTAGTAATTAATACAGATAATTACTACATGGCAGCACAGAAACCAGTGCAATTAGCATCAGAATTTAATAATCAACCCTGTAGCATCATCTTATATTACAGACCAACCTCATTTTCTGCTGGATAATTAGTGACGAGCCCTAAGCTTAGCTTCTCAACAGCTGCTCAGAGCCCACTGAGCATGTGAGTGTCACAGACACTTTCCAAGATGGTGACCCCCTGTGACAAGTTTGAAGTCCTGAATCATTGCTGCTATTGACAAGCTGAAACTTTAGGCTGGTGCAATATGTTCAGTATATAAAATATGGCATTTTTAGCCAAATTCATTTTGTAGATGTATTTCTCCTTTAACCTCTCTGCATAATTTCCTCTGTTTACCAACATAGCAAATGCAAGTTAAAATACACATTCAAATACAGATACAAAAAAATTGTAATAGTCCCATAGTTTCATAGATAATTTTATGTGCCATTAATTGCAGACTTGATCTGCAGAATGACATTACAACAGAAAATACTGTAGCTAGATGCCATTATTGAGAAACAGATGTTACTTTTTAAACCAGGAGAAATCACCTTTCTTAAAGAATGTAACTATAAATATACAACTGATTGAAACATGCATTTCCAATAAAAGCAGTGGAAAATATTCAGAATGCCGACAAAAAAAAAATATGTTGCTGTCTGGAAATCATAAAAATGCCTTGGACTTCATACATAAGAAACGTTTTTAAGATTAAATGACATTTTATCCATTTGTAAAATGTAGTGACGCGCAGACGCTATTCGTGTACATTTCCCATTAATTATTTCTTGTGGCTTCTAGATGATCATTTTTCATATCGCGCTGCTACTGAAAGCTTTGTCATTGTAAGAAAAAAGAAAATGTATATTGTTCTTAATATGCTATAAAATGAATATATGACTGATGCCATGAGGCTATAGACGCTAAGTAGGAAGAGGGAGCTCAGAACTAACGTTTCAAATGAAAAATGATCATGATTTTTTTTTTACCTTTTAATTTTCATTGTCATTTTTTTCCACCATCGACATTCCATATGTATATGAATTTTCAGCATGATCCATTTATGACCTATGACTTTAATATAAATATAGAATTATTAATGCACACAGAAGAAACGTTGCAACCTGCATGGCCTGCATCCTGAAGCATTATATTCATGAGGGGCAGGTGAGTGATTGCACATATGAAGCCTCACCCCCTACCCATCGCATTACTTATGTATCAGACATGCAAGGTATATAACACCTGCAGGCACAAGTTGCAGAACAAGACTTTGGACAGAAGTGCTCTGTCACGACCGGCACCCAATAACAGAACAAGTGCCAAGCACCCTGGTCTCGGCTCGGCTTCACCAGTAGTGTGACCACCGTTGGGCTTCGGGAGGAGCCCTCAGCTTACTTGGGTGCCACCTGGACTTAACGAGGGGTACAAGACGAGATGTTTTGGCTGGCAAAGGGGCACGGCTGGAAGCAGAGTCTTTTGGGCCGAAGGTCACAGTACAAGAGGATTAGGCAAGTGGATCGTCAGACAGGCTGGGTCGAGGCAGGCGGATATCAGAATCATCAGGCAGGCAAGGGTCAAAACCAGGTAGTCAATCAAGGGGTTAAGCAGGAGAGTTGTCATAGGCAGGCAAGGGTCAGGATACAGATTGGAGAGTAGTCAGGAACAAACAAGGTCAAACACGGATAATCAGATCAGAAATTTCAAGACAAACGCACAAGGCTCAGGAAAACCACTAGAACAAGTTCTATCACGGGCAAGGGGCTGTACACAGAATGGCCCTTAAATAGTTTCAAATTTTGTGCCAAAAGTGCGCCAAAAACGTGCTGTTGCAAACATGCCAGTGTGCCTGCACTTTTAAGAGGCGCATGCCCTAGAACCCAAGATGGCGCCGGCCCAAGGACCATGCGGCGGTGCGTCCCCACCACACAGGTATCCCCATACCCCTCACATGCTCTTTTGCACCCCTTATTACTTTTATGTTTGTATCTGGGATCTAGGTTCATAGCCTCTTATGTGTTGACTTTTTGGTTGATTATCAAACTCAAACTCAAAATTAGAGGGTTATTTACATAGACTCTAGACAGAAGCAACGTAGGGGGTTCTTCACAGTCAGGACAGTGAGGTTGTGGAATGCACTGCCGGGTGATCTTGTGATGCTGATTCAGTTAATGCCTTTAAGAATGGCTTGGATGATTTTTTTGGACAGACACAATATCAAACGCTATTGTGATACTAAACTCTATAGTTAGTATAGGTATGGGTATATAGAATTTATGTGAAAGTATGGAGGGGTGTGTGTGTGGATGCTGGATTTTCATTTGGAGGGGTTGAACTATGTAACTATGTAACTCTGTACACTGTTTACCAACAAATATATTTTTATTTGCTGTAAATATTGGTGTGTTGGCGTCTCGGGTCATTGTGCCTGATCCTGTGCTTTCAAAAAGAGCCAGCACTTTACAATGGAACTGCTTTCAGATAAGCTATTGTTTCTCCTACTCAATGTAACTGAAGGAGTCGCAATGGTGCATTCTACAAATGTGTTTTTTACATATATTTACTGAACTTTTATCTTTCTTTAAAAGAAACAGCACTGTCCCCAGTCATCATCCCAGACAATGGTTTCAGTTTCTATAGTTACATCAAGTGGATTTTTCTTTTTCTTATAAGTGTCCTTATAACATGTTTATGAAATTCTAACCATCAAAAGAATTACATTACTCACTCTGGGCTGTTTTCTTAAAACCTTCACTGTCTCATGACCCCCATTGATTCTGTTTTTTTCTTTTGTTCCAGGAACATTTGTCTACGTTTGAGATCTCATCAATATTATTAAGCTGCCAAGATGCTTGTGAACAAATGCAACACACTGTAAACAAGGTAAGGTCATCCTTCAGGGGCCGGGAACATGAAATAAAGGTTTGCTTTGATCATTCCCATCAGACATGTTTAAAGGACTTTGGTACAAATAGCCATAAATCTCAAAAGCTTAGAGAAATATCCCTAAAATATAGACCATCTCTGAAAATGTCTCATTCGCAAAGGTAAATGCCTCAAAGATAGAAAAAGGGGTAAACAAAAGAACAAAAGAATTTAGAAAATGTCTTCACTCTATCTTGGAAGATAAAAAATTCTAACCTTTTACTGTCTTCGATATTGGTGAATGTAAATGTTTTGAATCCATCGCAAAGTCTTTGCAAAATAATGTAGTCATGGAAAAGGATAAACCAAAATTACAGTAAATGAATATATTTTTGACAGGGCTAATATAGGGTTGGATCTGGCTGTGCATAATGTCAGAGGGAACTATTTTATCAAAGGAGTAGTAGATACAATGTCACTACACCAGAAGAACTACAGTAGAACTAATACCGGAACTTGGCACCACCATGGACTCCTATTATTATTCAGAATGCTCGGAACCTTGGGTTTGGATAACGGATAACGGATCTTTCGGTAATTTTGAAACTTCATATCTTAAGTCTATTAGAAAATCATGTGAATCAACCCTATGGTTTTGCTTCCAAGATGGATTAATTATAAGGTCCTGTTTTATTATTACAGAGAAAAGGGAAATAATTTTTAAAAAATTGGATTACTTGGATAAAATGGAGTGTAAGGCCATCAGTAATTCCGGGTTTCCGGATAATGGATCCCATACCTGTGCTTTAATATGATATACTGTATACATCCTTGGAACAAAGGCAAGACCCATCGGTCACATGTGTAGCAACATCGATCATTTTTTCTACTACATTTTTCCCCCACACTACAAAAACACTACAAAACCAGTTTTAAAGATTTAAACACTCAAACATCATCGACACCAGGCACCTTTACCCCCATTGCTAAAAACATTAGTCTATCTTTTATCTATCTATCTATCTATCTATCTATCTATCTATCTATCTATCTATCTATCTATCTATCTATCTACAGTATCTCTCTCTCTCTCTCTCTCTCTCTCTCTCCCTCTATCCTCTCTATCTCTCTATCTATCTCTCTATCTATCTATCTCTCTATCTATCTCTCTCTCTATCTATCTATCTATCTATCTATCTATCTATCTATCTATCTATCTATCTATCTATCTATCGTCATCTTATATCTCATGTGTGTCATTCTACCTCAGTATTTACTTTCCAAATGTTTTCATGTTCACCTAATGATGGAAGTAATAAAATACTTACAGTTTGTCTGCTTTTTCACTTGTCAGTATCCCAACATATTTTAGGGATTGCAGCTGAAAGGAGGAGCCCCTGACAACGATCTAACAGGAGGCATGTAATGCTATACTTCTAGCCAACATCCTTACACATGAGTAAATACAACACTGGGATTCATTAACTGTGGTTACACTGCTCACAGCTGAATTCTCCAAAATGCCTTACAATAAAACCTCAGTTTATTGGGTCAGTTTTCTATGATCCAGAATCAAAAATATGCAGGCTTTGTTTAAACTTTCTGTTATGGTTAGAATTCTTTTTTATATTAAGGCCATTCCCTAAAACTTGAGTTTTAAACACTTAAATCCTTTGGAGGTTATTTAATAAGAAGGTGCAACATAAAAAGCTGGGGAAGTGTAGTCTGGCCTGAAAGTCCCAATGTAAAAATCTAAAACTTTTTTATATTAGCTCATCAGTAATATGTGGGGTCTGGGTGCTCATGCCCCAGACCTACAGCTCGAGGTGGAGGTATCCAACCAAAGAAGAAAAATGGCAGGCACTCACAGATCCCACAAAGGGTCTTGAAAAACAACTGAGAACTTTATTTAGGCCACAAAATAATTACATAGCCTTATGCATGTAGAGCACTTAATCATAGGCTGTACTTATCCACTACCCAACCCTTTTCTTACTCACAAGCCACATTTAGATGTAAATGAGGAGCAACGCAAGCATATAAAATGTTCCTGGGTGGTGTAGCTCCTTTATGAACTGGCAGCCTAAAGCAGTCTGGCAGTACATCTGTTTTTTATGCAACCATATTTGGCCTCCAGGCTATTAATTCAAAAATAAGCTCCTGCGTTGAGGCTACTGGGAGCAACTCCAAAGGGTTGGTGATCAACATGTTGCTCACGAGCCACTGGTTAGGGACCACTGCTATAGAGGAAGGGGCATGTGTCTAATGATCACAAATCACAGCATAACAAGTATATATCAATATGAATTTATATTTATATAGAGCTATCAGGCAGTATAGGGGAAATAACTGTACAGGAACTGATTTTTGCAAGAGCAAGTGCAAGTGCAAGTTCATCCAAACCAAAATGGGCACAATGCTTTGTGTCTATTGATTTTATTCTTTACAGGTACTTTCATCCAAAAAAACTCCATACACCTCCAGATTGGTTATGTTTGTCCTGCTGCCACCCTAGATGGTATCTGCAGAATTCCCTCAGTAGGCTACTTCAATAGGTGCAAAAGAATTATGCCAAAAGACCACAAGCCAGGTTTAGCCACCACTTCCACCCAATTCACAGATATTTGTGTTCATTTTGAGACATCGAGCACAATGGTGTCAAACTCAACTTACAAAATTCCATTCTGCTTTTGCTTTCATAAATGAGCCCTTATATCTAGATAAGTCCAGTATATTACAGGGAACCTAAAATATTATCCATGTAAGGGGCCCCAGAAGAAACAGTGAGCTAATGATGGCATTGGTATGAAATACATAATCTGGAAACCCATTATCCAAAAAGCTCTGAATTAAGGGAAGGCCTTCTCCTATAGACTCAAGTTTTAAAAATGATCTCCCCTTTCTCTGCAATAATAAAACAGTAAGTTGTTCTTTATCCATAATCCATAGTTTAGATATAATAAATTGAGGGCAAAATTTTTCTTATGGGTTTAATATTTAAATGTTTTTTTTTTGCAGATCCTAATTACAGAAATACCTCTTATCTGAAAAATCCCATGTCTTGATCATTCTTGATAATTCTGACTCATGTACTGTACTCAGTGCTGCATAAAGAAAAGGGTGAGCAACTAAATAAAAATAGAATGAGAAGAATTACAGTTAGAAAAATGTCAAGTGCTATGAGGAAGTAGGTCCCTACCCTATAGAGCTAATAATGTTACACTCCAACTGAAGGTGGCACCATGGTTGGGTATTATTTGTTTGAAAAAATTATAAGTAGTTTGCCCACATAAAATGGCGTTTAAGAACAAAAGATTGAGTACCCGCTTTAGGAAAATGCCCCTGTATGACGATGGCCAAAATCTGCTTCAGAAAGTCAGAATCTCACAATCACTATATTCACTTATTCACTTTAAAGGCATTTTACAAATTCAAAAACACATACAAATAATATGAAGTTACGTAACTGCACTGGCAAGTAGAGCAGGTGCAATCATTTATCTTTTAGACAGAATTTCTAAGGGGACCAGGCTGAAGATATTACATTTCAGAGATGTTTTTTTCTTGGGCAATATCTTTTTTATTGTGTCATTTAAGATGTATTTACAATCTTCTGCGGTCATATTCTAATTTCCTCCCTGGGACCAATGGAAGCCACAAATCCCAGCTGCTGTGAAGACTTGGAACCTTTATGGTGACCGGTTGTTATTCACACTCAGGGGAGGAAACAAAGGATGGCAATAAGCGTGACCCCATGTGCGGGTGTTCAACCACCAGACATCAAGAATGTGTGAAAGTGAGAACTTCCAGTCTGATTCATGTAGGACCTTTTAGAATTGGAAAGAGGACATAAACTAGGTTGCTCCGATACATTAAAGGACTTGGAAAGTCCGAACACTGAGGCAGTGACATTGTGACACAATACCTTCACAGTAACTGTAGTAGGAATGAAGGCTGAAACATTTCCCTACTGCTAGAATCCAAGCAATCAGACCAGAATAGAGACCCTTTATACCATTAATAATACATTACAGGACAGTACTTTTCAAACTCCAGGGCTAAATATGTCTTAATATGTCCATTACCATATACTTACCCTTTGCTGAGTACATGTTATTTAGTTGGTATATTTAGGAGCTCTCCACAAAATCAGGCTTAAGAAACAGAGTGACACCCTGATACGTAGGGAAGAGCACACATTTTAGCCAATAAAAAAATCTTCAGGAATCCACCCAAGAATTCTACTGTGTGTACTGCTGAAAAAAAACATCTCACTGTTTCACATAAAAAATTTATTTTTTTTCATCCGAAAAAAAAAAGAACACCACTGGACAAATTGAATTTGAATCCTTAAAATCACATGGCTTTTTGTAACCCAAACAAGAAAGTAAAACAGTTTTTTTACGATGTGCTGCCATGCGCATGGCTCTCTTTCACTCTTCCTGTCCCTAATTTGCATATGGAAATTAGGTCTTGGAATTTGTTCAGTATTTACCCTATATACTTAAATAATTCTCCAAAGCATGCTAATAAGTTAAAAAATAGAGTTTATTACATGAAATTATTAAAAAAACATTAGAACATCCCCTTACAGTGCCTATACTTAAATAATTCTCCAAAGCATGCTAATAAGTTAAAAAATAGAGTTTATTACATCAAATTATTAAAAAACATTAGAAGATCCCCTTACAGTGCCTACAGCCCTTAGGCGCTGTAAGGGGATCTTCTAATGTTTTTCTAGAAAAATTATTGATGCCTTGCAATTGACTCCAATGGATGATGACATTTTGCCAATCTGTGATTTTTTTCCATGGTTTCCGCAAAAAGATTTTGCAAAGTGAAATGGCCCAGTTTCACTGATCATTACTGAAGAGGAAAGTACAGGGCTCTCAAACACCTTGCTTCCCCCACAGTCCACAATGATGCACAAGCACGCAGTTTGTCAGGTGCATACCAGCAGAGATGAAATACAACCCCCATTCCATATGTAATGAAAGTCTGCCTAAGTGCAGCCAATAAAATTTTGTTTTATGACCATAAATGCATCCTGCTGACTGGTTGCCATAGGTGATTAGACCAGTAGCAACCATTGCACCTTTTTCTCCATTTGTTCTCCATTGTAGGAGAAGAATTGGTGCAAGGTGCAAAGACTTTGCATTTTACACTTTGCCCCCTTTTTAGTAAATGAGGCATTATAACTTTGGCAAGGCAGATAAACACCAGATACATGCATTCATTGTATTCTGATGAGATACAAGCCTCATTACATAATATCTCTTGGCTGACTCATGGGTTAGAACACAATTTGTCATATCTGTTTATACCAGTGAAGTCTCATCTGTAACCAATAGCAACCAATGAGATATTGCACAAGAGCATATTTATAAAAATGTGCATTTTATATTACACTGAAAAAACTAGTAAAAATTGGCATTAAATGAAATACCTGTTTGTGGTATTTAAAATAAACTAACCTGGGGCTTTGCAGCTGCTTCAATGCATATTGAACACAAAGTGATGGACTGTGTAAAAAGCAGCACCTTTATAAATATATCTGTATTTGTAATATACCCGTTAAAACTTCCTGCTGGTTAGTTGCTGTGGGTGAAGGTTGCAGGCCAGGCCATACAGGTACAATATGAGATGGGGTCATCTATAAAGCAGGACATAGTGTTCATAGTGCAAAAACAGGCAGCAATTGGTCATTTTTTGCACTTTGCACACTACGGTCCAGATTCAATTCAGTGAGAAAAAGTTATCTCATGCTTTATCACGTGAAAACTGGTGGACGAGATTCAATTGGAGGAGAAAAAAACGTTTCTCCCAATTAAGTTTTTTTCCCCATAGACTTCAATAGAGTTTTCACTTGATAAACCGTGAGATAAATGCATAAGTGCATTCAGACACTCAAGTTAGGCAGTGGCAGGAGGCAACGAACACAATGGGGCCTGTTTGGAGATAAGGATAGGGCTTGCCTGTACCTGATGCTGCAAGGAGTGCTGCTGTCCCTGGGGGGCACCTGCTTGTTAATTGAGCACTCTTGTGCCCAACAGTGCTCTAGTACTTGTGCCCCATGGATGTGTAAGCTACCCCTGTAGGCAGGGTCAGACTGGAGCACAGGGGTTACACACTTGCGGGGCCCCCTGCGTTTATGCGTGAACACTGGCACGAATGCTGTCGCAAATGCACGGACATCGACACAAATACCGGTGCTTACCGCGCTCCACATTTTTTTCTTGGGGCTCGGCTGATTAGGGAAGAGGGCCTGGGCCGGCCGGGGCCCGTCGGGTTTTTTCTCTATGTTCCAGTCTGAACCTGCCTGTAGGGGACACATTTATCTACCATTAGAATCCAAGCGATTAGAACAGAATAGGGAACTTTTACTATAATGAATTAAAGACAGGACTTTCAAATTTCAGGGCTAAAAATCATCTAAATATGTTCAATATCCCTTATTTGGGGACAGATTAGCCACAGATGTGTCAACACCTCATTTTCTGACATTCACATTGGAGGAAGCTTGAACGGGAATATTGACACTTTGATAGACCACAGAGTTTACTTCAGTTAGGACATCCACCCAAGATTATGCACAAGAAATGGATTGCGACAACAACAGAAACCTTACAAACTTAAAAAAACCTTTTATTCCTGCCCTTGTAGTAGGAGCAGCCAAAACCTCAATACCAATATAGCAGAATGGTTACGTTAGGTAACGTCCCAGTGCAGATCACCTTAAATATAAATGATTTGCGAATTTTGTCAGTGCAATTCCAAATGCTAGAATGTGACCTAATTTTCCAGATGTCCTCATATTTGAGTGCGTTCTGCTCAGTATTCCATTTTTTTTAAGGCAAGCGTTTGTCTGATTTAAGAAGCAGCTGCAGACATTTAAATGTGCAATTGTGCTTTTGCAGGGACTCTTAACACATCGTCACAGCTAAAAACATATGTTCCCTCTGCATTGTGTAAGCTTCAGTAAACAAACAGTAAGAGGATAAGCCAGCCATGACAGGCGCATGGCATCATACAGCTGCTGCATTCCAGAGGGTGACTCTACAAGGGATTCATGTCATCATGTAATATCAAATGGCTTGGGAGACTTTATAGTGTTGTAATTCAGGCATGAATCCTAGTGGTAACCAGCATTAAATATTCATGTTGACCACACCATTCCTCCAACAAATATATACATACATACATAGGAACTTAGGGGCAAATTCACTAACCTGCGGAGTTGCGCTAGCGCAGGCTTCGTCACACTTTGCCAGGCGAAGTTTCGCCTGGGTGCCGCTAATTTACTAATTAGCGGCACTAAGTTGTGCTCAGGGAGGCAAACGGTAGCGCTAGCGTTAATTCGTCAAGGAAAGGAAGTTACCCTAGCGATGGCTAATTTGCATATGGCGCCAAGTTAAAGTACAATGGATGTATGTGTAGCAGCAAATAAATTACACTACACAAGCCTGGGAATCCTTTCTAAAATAAAATAAAGTTGTTCTATTGCCCTACACATGTGCCCACTGTATAGTTTAGGTGCCATATGTTTGGAAATGTAGGGGGGAAGGAGGGTACCCCCCAAAAAAATGTACGTTCTTTTCCAGCCTATCACCCTTAAAAAAGGAAAAGACGCCAGCGTTTTTTGGGACTTAGAAAAAATTTCAACTTTTTTTGAAGCAATCCCTATCTACTCTACTGCACTTCGTCTGTTCTGAGGTGGCGAAGTAATGTCTGGCGCAAGAGGTAACGTTCAGTAAAATGCGCAAGTTAGTGAATTAGCGTAGTTACGTCCCTTCGCCATAGCGCAACTTCGCCTGGCATAAGAGTGCGAAGTAGCGCTAGAGTAGGTCCACTTCGCTAGCAAATTTACGCCAGCACCCGTTAGTAAATCAGCGAAGTAGCGAAATGACGTCACGCTGGCGAATTTGCGCTAGCTTTAAGCGCTTTGCACTTTAGTGAATTTACCCCATAGCATTTTGTTGGTAAAAAGCTCCAGCAAAAAAGTGGCCATTGATCCCAATGAAAAGATTAACATTGGTCAGAACTACAGAGGCTATGCTGAGGATCTTGAACATGAAGGAAACTGGTTACATGAGAGGGATTATGAAGCACTTCTTTTAGTGGGATTCTAACACAGACACTATCCACCATTGGCTTTCATTCTATGCTGCAATTTCACTAACCTCTGAAAATCGCCATCCATGACAGCATGGCACTTCGGCAAGCGTAGATTCGCCAGGACAACGATTCACTAAAATCCGAAAGTTGCGTTAAAGGCCTACAAATGAGCCCATTGTATAGTTTATATGCCATATGTTAGGAAATGTAGGGGGGAAGCCGGTTACCCCAAAATAAATTTTACGTTCTTTTGCAGCCTATCACCCTGAAAAAAGGAAAAGGCGCTAACGTTTTTTTCGTACTATTTTTTAGGAACTCCTATCTACTCTATTGCATTTCTTATCTGCATCATAGTGAATTTGCTAGTTACGTCCATTTGCCAGAGCACAATTTTGCCTGGCGTTAGGGAGTCTATCTCTTTTGCTAGTGAAGTTACGCCAGCTTTAGTCACTTCACCCTTTAGTAAATTTGCCCCTATAGATCTTAGTAAGCTCCAGTATATAATTCTTGGGGTTTGCAAGCCCCTAATGCAGCAGCTCCGGTGGGCCTGGACTCCCCCAGTCTGCCGCTGGGTAAACCCATTAAGCTTGAGACACCAGCTAAAGCTGGGGAAAGGTAGGGAGCTGTTTGTATACATTGTTATCTCTATTAAAACACATGAAGTAGAAGGGGGAGGTAAAAGAATATTTTTAATAGGTATTATTTATTGAGTTCATATGGAGTAAAAGTAGATATGGAGACACTTTTGGACTTTCAGCAGAGACAGATATTAAAGATCAACTAAAATATTATATTTGTTCCTGACTCCTGCAACCGAGGAAATGCACAAACATAACTAAATGGGAACTGTCTGTCTTTTTCAGTGGTTATGGGAATGGTTGCTTAGACACCAAGTTCTCCATTCGAGGCAGCACTAGGTCATTTTTTTTAGAAATGCAAAGAAAGTCGAAGCAGAAATGCACAATAAAGGTGTCAGTTACAGCTCTTAAACACTGGCTTGCACATAAAAAACAATATTTTGCCCTACAATAAGTGTTAAGCACAGTGCTCTGCCGCAGCCTGAGCAAGAGGTGGTTACATTTATAGGCGAACTAGTGATGTCCTAGAAAGCAGAAATGTTAAAATTCTGGCTTTAAATCTTCAAACAAAGAAAGTGAATTGCCACCTTTAAGTGGGTTTATGATATGCTTTATAAGACAGTCACAGAGTTGAGGCCAGTGTTGGACTGGGATGCCTGGGGCCAACCAGAAAACCTTTGAGTGCAGGCCCACTCTCCAAATTGTTTTCCCTTTTTTTCTTCATTCTTCTTTCTTCTTTTTCTTCTTTCTTTATTATTTTAATCACTTCTCCTTACATATTATCATCCATTCTTCCCTCCATTTCCTAGAAATGGGGGGATGACTGTGGTATAGACATACAAGGCAAATAATTGGGTGAGCAGAAGGGCCCACTGACACCTGGGCCCACTGACACCTGGGCCCACCGGGAGTTTTCCTGGTATCCCGGTGGGCCATTCCGACACTGGTTGAGGCTTAGAACAAGTGAGAAGTAATTAAAATTGACTGTACAAGTTAAGCTATTGACTAGGTCCCCCTAAGGCCAGGTTGTGCCTTAGTGGAGGCAGAGCTTTAGAAAGAAAAATATAGGTATACGGTAAAGAACTATGAGGCCAACAAATAGAAGGATAAAAAATGGTTGCTGTATTTTCGAAGTTAAATGTAACCTATATTGAGTTGAGCAATAGTATTGATTACCTTTAAAGTTATGTAAACTAATGTAAAGCAATGTAAACGTTCATCTCAAAAAACAAAAACCCCAAACTCCTGGCAGCCATAGTCCATGTTTCAGAAGGCTACTGGCCATACTTTATGCTGCTTTTCTGTGGAAGGTGATTTTTATATATAACGTGCTGGCATTGTATATATTGGTCTTCAGTTTTGCTAATCTGCCTAGGAAATTTCCTAAAGAAATGGTAAGGGCCAGGCAAGTGTATTTCTATTTCTGAGAACAAATATTTTGGCAAACAGAATGTTTCTAATTCTTCAACCTTCAATGTTCTTATCTACATAGTGCACAGTACATTATCAGGAGTTAGTAGTGTCTGCCTGTTCCCAAGGGAAGTTATTATTGAGAATTTATATCTGTAAGTAATTTGCCTTTCTCGGAGTCAGTGTAATGTACATCATATTGATTCTGAAAATACAATGTGTTATTTTATGACCTACTATAATTAAAGTGTGAATTTTATGTACCGTGACCCTAATACATCTAATAGAATGTATTTTAGAGTCCTATAGCCATTTATTTTTTGTAAGATGACTTATTTAGAAAGTTGTACCAAAAATATGATCCACAGCTTTCAAATTTGTGTTCTAATTGTTGATGCCTGAGAAATGTGTCTTTCAGTTTTATATTTAGTTATAATGATTTGCCATTTTAAAATTTCTTAGAGCTATACCATCAATGTTAACAATTTGGATCCAAACTAGTATATATTTTATTTTAGAGGATCAATATGCCCTAAAGAAAGTGGTCATTTATGACTACTTCTGAATTCATTGTCCTTTAAGAAGGCACCAGCTCCCAAAACCCAAATTTATCCATGTGCCTTTAATTGTGATTGGCTTCTTGATAAATGCAGCTCAGAAAATTCATTATTCAGAGAAAAACAATTCCTAGAAGGAATAATAAGGGCATAATAAAGAGCAGGTCACTGCTTCTTTGGGTATCAAATCCACATACAACAATAAACATCCTTTCACAAATCTTGATGTCTATAGGGGTAAGTGCTCTAAAAAGGACGCAATGGAGAGCTCATGTTATTACAATTTATTCAGTCATCAAACACATCAAAACTAGACGAGAAGTGTAATAACCCTCAATGGATCAACAGCTCCTTCAAAAAGGCTAGTTCAGACAATTTTTCCACTATCTAATGATGGATGGCCATAAAATATAATTTAACCCAACTTAATTAGGAATTAATTTTTGTTGAATGAATTTAATGAATTTAATAAAGATTATATTTCAGGGCCATCAATCCAATTGTTTTGACTTGGTCCTCTTAATGGAGTGTTGATCATTACACTATACATCTATAGTGATGGGCCAATAAATACGCTAGGCGCGAATCCGGCGCATAAAAATTGTCGTGCGTCAAAATTATTCGGACACCCATGACTTTACTGCATTTGGACAAAATAGGCACGTGTATTATAATTGTTGCGGCCTTCAAAATGACGCACGTCCATTGACTCCAACTCCATTGACTCCAAACGCGTTTCACAAATTTTTCGCCGTTTTGCAAATGTCACAGGAAATTCACCCATCTCTTCTTATCTGGTTTCTATGTGTTTAATAATAGGCGATTAAGGGTAGGACTCCACAAGCGATTTTATCTGTGTTGATAGCTGCATTGATAGCTGCATTGATAGCTGCGTTGATCCGACTGCCCCCAGACAACATGTGTACCCACCATTTTTTCGTATATCTCTTGTACTGGACTTACCTAGATCTGGTTTCAAGTGTAAGCTCACTATTGGCTTATATATGGTTATTCCAAAATAAAGTATTGGGTCTTAACTGTATTCCCTCTAGTTTACTTGTAAATCAGGCAGGGTCGGACTATGGGGCCTAGGCCTGGGGCTGCTGGGGGGCCACCAGGTTTTTTTCCTGGTGTCTCACCGGCCCAGTCCAACCCTGAAGTCAGGTAAAACATAATATAAACTTGAAACTAGTATATTGTGTAGAATAGCAGTGAGGTTATTTCGCATGACTTCAAAACTGTCTTGCTCATCTGCCAACATGTCAATTGTAACTGCAGCTGGATCAAGAAGAAAAATAGAATACTTCTTTGAACGGAGAGCTGAAATTGGACTGAAGAACATTGACATCGATTTAAAAATCAATATATCTGAACACTGGGTTGTCTTTGTGTTCATGGTGTTCAAGTATGAGATATAAGAATCCAAGTTATTTATTTAAAATTAAAAGCATGCTTCACATAGTCATTGTATTTCTAAACAGTTTTCTTCTTACTGACTGATGAATGTCAAGCCATCAAATTTATTATAGCTGGTCAATGGTCCCAAATGTAAGAATGTGATTAAAAATGCAGTAGCTTAGTCCCCTTCTTTATGATTACAGGTCATCGTGGCACATGAATGTAATAATGGCTGGATAAAACACCAGCTTCTTCACATTCACAACCAGTTAAAAATTCTGTAATTCTAAGATATATTCTCAAGCTTTGTTTCAATAGTGCAGGTCCATAAATTAAAAAAGCTGTGACGGCACAAACACTGTATAGGTTTAAAGTGATAATGACTACACTTCACTGTGGCAGATGAATGAAACAATAGTTGGGTAAGACATCCGTTTCTGCACATTCATAGATACTAGATAAAATGCAATATTTCTAAGAGATATTCTCTGTTCTGGTGTGCGTGTACAAATACCGTGATGATGATATTTAACATTATAATATATATTTGTTATGTTTGTAGTTCTTGTTTTTATCTATAAATAACTCTTCTCTGTTCAGATATTTGTGATCCATCCATATCATCAATTCAATTGAAGCTGCCCATAAGATTTTGTGCTAACTTGGCCACTCCTCTTCCAGTTGGAAGCTAACTGGCCGTTGTATGGGTCTAATGATGGCTGATCTAACCAATAGCAGAACGGAATTGACAAGATCTGTACAGGGCAGGGATAAAAATCTCTAAGGAGAAGGACTGCACCAAGCCATTCATGAAGCCTCCTACCAAAGTTTTGGTTAGGCATGTATTTAGAGAACAAATGAAGTGAAATTAAGTGAATAGTTATGGGCGATTCGTGAAATCGGAAAGTTCCCGAAAAAATCGTGAAATTCTAACGTTTTCACGCAAAAATAATCAAATTAGAAGGATTCCACTCAAAAAAATTGAAGGTTTTCATTTAAAAAAAATTGTGAAATTTGAAGGATTTCACTCAATAATCGTGAAATTTGAAGGATTTCACTCAAAAATCGTGAAATTTGAAGGATTTCACTCAAAAATTGTGAAATTTGAAGGATTTCACTCAAAAATCGTGAAATTTGAAGGTTTTCACTAAAAAATCTTGAAAATCGGAAATTGACAGCGGCAAATTTCCACCTGCAAATTTTCACAGGAGATTTGCGAATTTATTCGCTGGCGGCGAAACACAGAAATTTGCCGCAAATTCGTGCCAGCCGAATTTATTTACCCATCACTAGAAGTGAAATGAATGAAAACTCTTAATTGGTAGTATATGTAGAAGGCAAGAAGGATCATTTGCTTACACATATGATTTTTCAAGAGAAAAGTACCCCGATTGTAGCTCACAAATCAGGTAACAAAGGTCACTTAAAAAATAGTTTTTCACCATTAACAAAATATACAACTTATCTATATACCAAAAGATTTTTAAAGCAATGATTCTCATAAATCAGAAAATCAGCCTAAAGTGCAGTGCAATTAATCCAGTTTATAAATGAATAGTTAAATAAAAAGCTCAATCAATTGTTTATAGAGTGCTACTTAGAAGGTGATTAATTAATTAGGACACAATAGCCTTGGCTATAAGTTCATTCAAAATTAGCTTAGATAAGAACACTTAAAATATATGTAATTGTAATAATCTATGATTTAACAATATGTGACCGATTATTAGGATAAATTAAATAACCAGTATGCTCAAATACATAGGATAGTTAGGAGAAATTGGAAAATGCAGGTGGTGGAGTTGTCCCAAAAGCTTACTGCCTATTATCTTTCTAGACCTGGGACACCACAAAGTTGGAGAGAGGACAGGGTAACCAGGACTGTGGTTTTGTGTTTTAACTTGCCCTGATCCTGAAAGAGGCTAATCTACACCTAAAGGCCACAAATCCACGGCCCCTTAGAATTGAAGGAAGTGTTTGGAGAGCCAGAAAGAAATGATTAGAGTAAATGGTCTCTTAAAGGGGAAGGAAACCTAGTCGGCGCAAACCCCCCACCCCCCCTCCCATTTGTTGCCCACCCTCCCTCCTCCCCCCTGGCCTACTCATCTCACTGGGCAAATGCCCCTAACTTGTTACTTACCCTTCTGCGCAGGTCCAGTCCACGGAGTTCACAGACGACATCTTCTTCCACGCGATCTTCTTCCTGCTTTGAACGGCGCATGCGCAGTAGTATTATTTCGCCGGTACGATCTACTGCGCATGCGCATGACTTTTGGCGCATGCGCAGTAAATCCGTACCGGCGAAATAATCCTACTGCGCCTGCACCAAAACGCCGTTCACAGCAGGAAGAAGATCGCGTGGAAGAGGAGGGAGGGTGGGCAACAAACGGGAGGGGGGCTGGGGGGTTTGCGCCAACTAGGTTTCCTTCCCCTTTAACCCCACACCCACATAGAACCCAAACCGAACTAACAGTTAAAAGGTTAAATAGGTTTAAAACCAAATAAAGCAGCAAATATCCAACGCGCGTTTCATTTAATAGCTTTCTCAAGGCAAAAGGGTGGCTTGTACCGAGATGCGCAAGTTAAATTACTTCCGCATTTTTGCAACTAATTAACTCTGACAATTGTCAGACCTCTGCAGTAACTAACAGGATAATATTATTATTATTATTTTAAATAAGTAAATAAGGGTATCCATCTATTTATTTATTTTTTACACATTGCTTACACATAAGCACTGTGTAAAATTAAATTTCAGACAAAGTTTGCCAGTTTTGTACCTAGAACACATTTTTCCCAATAATTTCAGTGCAATTGGAGAATTTATGTCCAATTCAATTGAAGCCAATAAGTCCAAACGAATGCAATTGTGCTAAGTCGGGATGCAGTCATTTCTGGAGCTTGGTGTCAAAATGATGTTTGTGCCTGATTCTCTAGGCACATGGACATACTGTGCATATACTGATACTGCCCGTTGTAGGAACCCAAGACCTGCCTCTAGCGTAAGGTGATATTTCGGCCCTCCTTAGTCTGAAAGGTGGTAATTCAGTCCTTAGTCAAAAATAAAAACATTGTAATAGCAGGAAAGCTTATAAACAAGGTTGTAATTTCAAGAGAAACTTTCAAAATCAAATTAAATTCAAAGTCATTAAAATTCATGCTATCACAAAACAATCACGATTTTGGGTGGCATAACTTAGATTTTTAATTTTCAGGATTTTTAAAATAAGAACAAATCACAGTAAAACCTGCAATAGTTAAAATAGCCACAATCACATTTTTATTGTGATTTTATGAGAAGTAGGGCAAAAATATACAATATATTTGTAATAATATAATAGTAAATCCCTTCCTTATTATACTGGAATTGCTATCTCTCTGCTAGCCACAGATCTAGGATAGCAAACCTGTTCCATTGCTTACCCATGAACTCAAAAGAAATGCCATCTTTCACCCATTTCTCAAATTATTAAAAGGCCTCACCAATATTGGATTCTATACAAAAACATTGTATGAGGGGGTGCCAAATTGCCTAATTAATTTACAGGAATGTTGAGAAATTCTTCTGCAATGCAACACTCTTTACATTCATTTAAGAGGAAGAAAAACATGAGTAATATTTATAATTGTCAATCCCAATGATTGGCACATTTGGTGTGTTCCTTATGAAGTCACCATTGCTTCCTGAGTGTTGTGTCACATTCTGTTTACTTAACTGCATTTTGTAATGTATAATGAAAAATTCCATAAAATGCAATGATATTTCCGTTTTCTGACAAACATGCTTAGGGAAGAAGTTTTGTTTAGCTCTTTAGAGTATGGGGGCAAATTCACTAAGATTCGTAGTTGCGCCAGGCGTAACTTCGCCGCACTTCGCCACAGGCGTAGTTTCGCCAGCGCTCCGCAAATTTACTAAAATCCGAAGTTGCGCTCAGGGGTAGCGTAAGGTTGCGAAGTTGCGCTAGTGTTGATTCGCGAAGCGAAGTTACGCTAGCAATGGTTAATTTGCATACAACGCCAAATTCAAATTTCAATGGAGGAATACGTACAATAACTACAAATGCCTGGGAAACCTTCAAAACATCAAATTAAAATTTTTTTTTGCCCTACACATGTGCCCCCTGTATAGTTAAGTTGCCATGAGTTAGGAAATGTAGGGGGGAAGGAGGGGAGCCCCAAAAAATGTTTCAATCTTTTTCAGCCTATCACCCATAATATAGAAAAAGCGCCAGCGTTTTTTGGGACTTATAAAAAATTTGAACTTGTTTTGAAGCAATCCCTATCTACTCTATTGCGCTTCGCCTGGTCTGAGGTGGCGAAGGAAGTCTAGCGTAAAAGGTAGCGTTAAGTACAATGCGTGCGTTAGTGAATTTGCGTAGTTACGTCCGTTGCGAAAATTCGCCAGGCGTAAGGGTGCGAAGTTACACTAGCAAATTTACTCCAGCGATTGTTAGTGAATTTGCGAAGTAACGAAAATGACCAACGCTAGTGAATTGACGCTAGCATTAGGCGCTTCGGCGCTTAGTGAATTTGCCCCCTGGTGTCTACCACCAGAAAAACTAATATGAATGCAAATAGAATGATATTGTGTGTTTTTCATTAGTGATCTTCTGTGGTATCTCGCTTTGCCAAAAAAATTGCAGATTTACCGAAAAATTTGTGGAACGGCAAAAAAATTCCAAAACAATAGAAATTTGGCATTATCAATGAAACACTGGGACAAGTAAGATTGAGAGGGTAGAGACAAACAGCTCTGTTCTCATTTCCCCTACACAAGTAGAGCTTGGTGGCACTTAATAGCTTCCTAATACATAGGGACATGGACAAAGTATTGGAAGTGTTATATAGGGACTGAAACAAACAGAAAGTGTTGAAAGGATTATTGCCAATTGTTTCCTTTAGACCAGTGATCCTCCACTAGTGGCTCATGGGCAACATGAGACTCATCACTTGGATGCTGCTCAAATTAGGTGATTTTTTAAATTACTGACTTGAAGGCAGTTTTTGGTTGCATATGAACCAGGTGTACTGCCAAACAGACTCTCTTGTTAGCTGCCAGTTCATGTGGGGGCTAACAAATAGCCAGGCACAGCCATTATTTGGTACCCCCAGGAACATTTTTATTCTTGTGTTGCTCCCCAACTGTTTTACATTTTAATGTAGTTCAAGAGTTAAAAAAAAAAAGGTTGGGCGCCCTTGCTCAAGACAACTGGCAAACAGGTAAAATAATTAGTGATGGGCGAATTTATTTGCCAGGCGCAAATTCGCAGCGAATTCCCACGATTTGCCGCCGGCGAATAAATTTGCAAAACCGGCATGAAAATTCACCAGCGTCCGTTTTTTCGGATGCCTGCGCAATCTCGCTGAAAATGGATGCTGGCGTCCAAAAAAATGGACACCAAAACGGCCAAAAAACGTATGCTGGTGTAAAAAAACTAACACTGGCATCAAAAACCAGACGCCGGTGTCATTTCACGAATTTTTCGCAGTTTCGCGGGAAATTCATGAATTTTTCTGCGAAACGCCCCAAATTCGCCCATCACTAAAAATAATCCTTTCAACCAACCCAAATTTCTACCCACAAATGCCTAGATCAGTGCTCTAGAGAAATAGGGATTGTTAATACAGGTATGGAACCTGTTATCCAGAATGCTTGGGATCTGGAGTTATATGGATAACAGACATTTCAGTAATTTGGATCTTCATGCCTTAAATCTACTAGAAAATCATGTAAATGTTAAATAAACCCAATAAGCTGGTTTTGCTTCCAATAAGGATTCATTAGTGTGGATCAAGATTTACAAATGTTTAAAAATCTGAATCATTTGATTGTAATGGAGACTAATGGGAGACAGCCTTTCCGTAAACCTGTACTAGATTGGCACCTAATATAAACATAGAGATACAATAGAGAGCAAATGAGGCCCTACTTGCTTATTCAGGTTGAATTTGTGGGGCAGTGTTCTATGTTTACAGTCACAGAGGAGGGCTTGATTAGAAAACGGCATAAAATCACTGGTTACAGAACATGTGGTTTAAAAATTCAATATGCCAGGTTGAAGACATATATCTGATGCTGATGATAGCTTGCATTTAATTTAGAAAGAAACTAGGCTCTGGAGCACAATATAATAGTTTAATGTTGGTAATTGTTTTATTCCCACAGAGCCATGGGCCGGCCTTTGCTGTCCATACTGTAGAACTGCTTTGCTCATACTTTTAAATAAAGAAATATATACTTTCCTGATGAAGTATGTTAAGACAAAATACATTTATTTACAAATATATGTGCAATCCGGAAGTTTTTATGTTGGGAAACATAATTACATGCAATAAAGAGTGCTGCAGGTACAGTACACCAACCCCGTTTGCAAAAAGGCTGCTCCGTGTTATTAACAATGGCCTGCTATTAGCTACCGCTATTATTATCTATGCTCCCGCTGTATCACAATAAATCGGCTTCAGTAATAGCCACTAATGGAAACAACTTCATTGAGGAAAATACAAAGTGTACTGAACTTTACATTTACATTAGCAAGAAATATTAGATTTTCCCAAAAAAGAGAGGCTGTGTTGTCTTGCATTATAATACTATTTGTGTACAGTTTAAAAAGATGCCTTTTCAGTGAGCAGTTGTTCATATAATTATTTTACAAGTACATTATTTCATTATTCCATTACATGCCCATTCAGTTCAGGAACATCGGTACAATTAGGTCCAGTGCTATAACCCATAAGAACCTATTAGCAGAGAGCAATTAGTACTAGTGCAATTAGTAAAACTAAAGCAAACATCTGACTGGGTCAGAGTAACAATGTAAAAATTTACCTGAGCGAGGTACCAATACCCACCAATGAAGAGTTTATTTTTACTGAACAAATGATCATAACTGATTTTCAGTGTAATGAGAAGTAATATTGAGAATAATGTACGTCCTGTTATTGTTATTATTTTCAACATGTATGTTTAGAGTTCCAACACAGTGCTGTAAAATAAAGGTGTTTATACAAAGAAATCACATGATTTACATACATAGAATATACAGAGTTACATACATAATGACCAGTACGGGTACAAATTGTGAGGAAGGCTCTATACAAAAGTGCTTACAATCTAAAGTAGTAATCTAAAGAAGTAATAAGAAATAAGCAGGCGAGAGATGTAGCATATTGTATTGAATTTAGTAGCAGGGTAGGCTTCTCTAAAGTGTTTTAAGAGATCTTTTGAAAGGTTGGAAGAAAGTCAGACAGACTGTGGGAGACAATTCCAGAGGAGGGGTTGAGGAGCATAGTAAGCAGTTGGGTGAATATCTAGAAATTAGTTCAGAGATGTAGGGTGGGGCAGATTTCTGAAGTGCTTTGAATGTCAGGGTCATTAGTTTGAATTTTATTCTAAAAAGGTAGTGGAAGCCAGTGCACGGATTGGCATGGCAGAGGAGGAGCGGTTGCTGAAGTGTATAAGCCTAGCGACAGTGTTTATTATGGACTGGAGAGGTGAAGGTCAATTAATAGAAAGTTACAGTAGTCTACATGTGATATGATGAGAGAGTAAAAAGACGATATTTTGGATATGTTCTTTAGGTAAAAGTAGCATGATTTAATGTGTAATTGGATTTGAGGAGTGAAAGACAGGACAGAATCTAGGATTACTCCTGATCCCTATTTGTTACCGCAAACTTGGACATTGCCTTAAAGCTTCCTCATTGGTCCAGACGTCTCCGCTTGGAGCCGATAGGTCCTTGACAGTATTGAGATCAGGAGAGGAGAGATAGCTCTGAGTATCGTCAGCATAGAGTTGGTATTGGAAACCATACGAGTTTGTTGAGGGAAAAAGTATAGAGAGAAAATAATAAGGGGCCCAGGACAAAGCACTGAGGAACCCCAACAGAAAGAGATAGGGAAGACGATGATACGTCATTGTATATATATATATATATATATATATATATATATATATATATATATATATATATATATATATATATATATATATATATATGTGTGTGTATATTAAAAATATATGGATATTAGGATTCACCTAGACGTTTCATGACTATATAAAGGCAAAAGGCCAAAGACCAAGTGCTTTTACACTGATAATGCAACTTTAATGTGACATCTATTCTCATGGTTTATAATAGGGGGTTCATTATATTTTTTATAATACAAAACTTTTATTGAGTCATGTGACACAGATCACTAAGCAACTATTATAATGGATGACATCACTTAGCTCTGTTAAGAAGTATTTTCTTGTGTGTAAATAAATAAAGGTGCTGGCATTTTGGTGGTTCCAAAGGTATTGTACTATTACTGTATCACCCCCCATTTATGTTTTATTTCTAGTAGCGATAATGATGTATAGATGAACACATGCAGATGGTGAGGACTTTGTTTTAATACGGTGTAAAATGGATCTATTTAACTATCTGAGATGTATGTTGACATAATAATTTGTTTCATCCACCAATACGGCAGTCACATTACGTTTTATAGGCTTGATCTGCCTCAAGTACATTGGCCAAACCCACTGAGACACATGGAGAACATAGAACCTCTAAGCTCTGGCTCAGGGTCCCCTGAGTGATTAGGCTCCTACTAGGTGATAGTTAGGTGCCATTAGGTGACAGTTAAAAAAGCAGTGTGGTACATATTTTTGGCTTACTGCTGCAATACACATCACAATAAATATATCGGATAGAGGCACCACAGAAATGGCGGCACTACAAATCACCACCCTGCCTTCTCCATTAGCCCATTATCCATATCTGGGTATAGGGCACCAATGAAGGATTCCGCCTGCTATCCCCAGATAAGGTAAGATACATTTATTATAACTGCTCATCTTACAGTCCCTGTCTACTGTACATTCACATCCATTTTTTTTCCTTTTCATTTCTGTTAATGATCATTTTATGGGTGCCTTGAGATTTCTCATTTCTGTCATTTCCAAATACCATATTTGCAAGTTTATTGCCTTGAAGTAAGCAGCTAAATTGCCTTATTGTAAAGGCCATGTTGTCTTTAATTATGAAGCTGCAACTTACCTTTTCTTCAGTATAGAAGCTCCACTAATCATTGTCAACTAATACATATAAGTCCATGTACTTGAAAACAAGAGGAATTATAGTATGCCTTCAATTCCTGGAAAATGACTTTATAAACATTTGAATGTACCATAATCCTTTACTACAGTCTGCTTCATTAAAGTTCAACTCATTTATGATAGTTTCTAATAAGCAACAACCATTTCTAGAAAGTTCTGTTCGAAAATTGAAGATGTTATCTTCCCAAAGGATCATAATGGAAATGATAATGTTAAAACAGATGAAAATCCCCCTACTTAACCTGCATCTGATGATCCCTGCTCAGTTATCAATTGTATTGTATTGTATGTATTCTCCAACATGCCACACACAAAATGATTTTGACAAAACATCGAGTTTCAAAAATTTTAGTTTTCCATGGTTTCTAAATCTTTTCAAAATTCTTATCCGTGTCTCTTGCTCATTCTTTGGTTTACGCTGTCAACGTAAATGAGTGTGTTACTAACTAATCCATAAAGACATGATATCACTTTAGGAATATCCTCATTTTGATTTCAACCCAATACCGACCCTTGCCAAGATATTTCAGCAATATTTGATCCAAACCAGGCATCAATGAGCAGAAAATGTAGAGGCCCATTTATAAAAGGTTGAATTTTAGTGGTATTAAAGCTTTTTGAAACCATGGTTAAACTCATTTTCTCTAAAACCATGTATGCCATGGAATTTATTGAAAGATCAGAATAAAAAAGTACAAATGGAAAATAAGACTAGACTAGAAGAAAAGAACTTTCATTTGAAGCAACGTAGGGGGTTCTTCACAGTCAGGACAGTGAGGTTGTGGAATGCACTGCCGGGTGATGTTGTGATGCTCATTCAGTTAATGACTATAACAGGAACTTGGATGATTTCTTAGACAGACATAATATCAAAGGCTATTGTCATACTAAGCTCTATAGTTAGTATAGGTATGGGTATATAGAATTGAATTAAAAGTAGGGAGGGGTGTGTGTATGGATGCTGGGTTTTCATTTGGAGGGGTTGAACTTGATGGACTTTGTCTTTTTTCAACCCAATTTAACTATGTAACTATGTAACTATAACAGAGAACAATGCAATAAAAAAAAATTGAAAACCTTTAAAAATGTGAGTGTTTCGGACAATTATTGGCAACAACAAAAAAAATCTGAAAATCAAAGAAAATGTCCAATAGGATCTGCACAGCTCCCATTGATTTCTATGGGACCTTTGACAACTTTTACTTGGAGAAGTTTTGCATTAAGTTTTTTTTTCAGGTTGTTAAAAATAACAATTTTATAGAGAAATAAAAAAACACTAATTTTTAGAGAAAAAAATTTGATTTGTGAAAAAAAAGTAAATCCAAATGTTAGTAAATAGACCCCTTAGTATTAACAAAGAGTACATGACCTGGAAAACCTGAACAGAAATGCAGCAGTAAAGAAATAAGGCAACACTGAACCATTTATTGAATACAAAATCATCAGACTTAAATGCTGTTGAGATCACATGTAGCTAGCTAAGCCAGTTGAAACAAAGGGGCAAATTCACTAAAGTGCAAAGTGGCTAACGCTAGGGCAAATTCGCCAGCATGTCGTCATTTCGTTACTTTGTCGATTTACTAATGGGCGCTGGCGTAAATTCGCTAGTGAAGTGGACCTACTCTAGCGCTACTTCGCACCCTTACGCCAGGCGAAGTTGCGATATGGCGAAGGAACGTAACTACGCTAATTCACTAACGTGCGCATTTTACTGAACGTTACCTCTTGCGCCAGACTTGCCTTTGCCACCTCAGACCAGGCGAAGTACAATAGAGTAGATAGGGCTTGCTTCAAAAAAAGTTTAAATTTTTTCCAAGTCCCAAAAAACGCTGGCGTCTTTTCCTTTTTTAAGGCTGATAGGCTGAAAAAGATCGTACATTTTTTTGGGGCTACCCTCCTTCCCCCCCCTACATTTCCTAACCTATGGCACCTAAACTATACAGTGGGCACATGTATAGGGCAATATAACAACTCTATTTTATTTTATGAAGCTTTCCCAGGCTTGTTGTAATAAAACTACCTCGTCCTGGTGGTCTAGTGGGGGGACGGCAGGGACGCCTGCCGCCCCCTCGACGGGGACGCCCGTCTCGCCGCGTTGTTTCTCCTGTGCAGGCTCCCTAGTGCGCGCGCGCATGCGCACTTCTGATTTAAAGGCGCATGCGCGCTGACGTAATGACGTCAGCGCGGAGAGGCGCCAAATTCAAAAGTATTAAAGGGCCATTCCCACAGTTGTCATTGCCCGTGATAGGATTGTATTCCTGGTGCTCCTGAGCCTTGTGCTATTATCTGATTCCTTCTGAACCTGTCTGATTCCTGTTTTGACCCCTGCCTGGCTATTTTGACTATTCTGACTTCTGGATTCTGACCCTTGCCGGATTACCGACTACCTCCTCTGATTAACCCTCTGATTGACTTCTTGGTTTGACCCTTGCCTGCCTGATAACGTTTATTCTCTGCCTGCCTCGACCCGGCCTGTTCTGACTACTCTTTTGCCTAAACGCCTTGTACTACGATCTTCTGTCCAAAAGACTTTGCTTTACTGTCGTGCCCCTCTGCCTATTCAGAACCCTCATCTTGCACCTCTCGTTTAAGTCCAGGTGGCATCCAAGTAAGCCGAGGGCTCCTCTCGAGGTCCAAAGGCGGTCACACTACTGGTTAAGCACGAGCCGAGACCAGGGTGCCTGGTGTTTGTTCTGGTGTTGGGTGCCGACTGTGACACTTGTGTAGTGTAATGCATTTGGTGCTACACATACGTCCATTGTACTTTAACTTGGCGCTGTATGCAAATTAGGCATCGCTAGCGTAACTTTGTTTGACGAATTAACGCTAGCGCAACTTTGCTACCGTTCACCTCCCTGAGCGCAATTTCACATTTTTGTGAATTTGCGTAGCGCTGGCGAAACTACACCTGGCGAAGTGCGGCAGAGTATGGCGAAGCTACCGCCGGCGCAACTTCGGATCTTAGTGAATCTGCCCCATAGAATGGCCATATAAAAAGAAACAAAAGTAAACTTTAATAGTAAACAAGGGAAAGAAATCTAGGCAGATTAGGGAATACTCAAGCCTATAAAAATGACATAGAAGAAGAGTCGGCCAA
This sequence comes from Xenopus petersii, assembly GCA_038501925.1. Classification (NCBI taxonomy): domain Eukaryota; kingdom Metazoa; phylum Chordata; class Amphibia; order Anura; family Pipidae; genus Xenopus; species Xenopus petersii. The sequence continues at coordinate 179,630,445 of CM076674.1, read as the reverse complement.
GACAAAAAAGGACTATAATACAAAAGAAAGATTCACAAACATTAGCAACATAGCAGCTACTGTAAATATAAAGAAATATGAAGCACTGATACTTGGGTTGTTGTCATCATTCAATTCAGTATGTATTTTTACATTTCCGCTTTCTTTGATTATTTCACCATAAAATGGCGCAGTTCTATCTTATCTCTGAAATACTACAAACCCTTTACCTTTTACACGTTTTTTTCAGCCTGTTCTAAATAACAAACTTTCCTGAGGAGCTCAGTAATTTATTTTATTCAAAAATTAATAAGTCGGGTGAAGCAAAGCATAACATGTCAATTCTTTTGCTGAGATACTCCTTTCTCAAATGAGTTTGCACAGGCAATTCAATGTTTGTTCACCACGCATGAGCTCTCTAGCTTGCGTCTTCTACCTGCTCCCAAAGACTGAAACAGGGGGGGGCATGTTGCTCGCAAGTCACTGGTAGGGGATCACTGTACTGTGCTATATTATACACTACTTATTCTAACCCAGTATAAAACACTGCCATATCTTGGTTTATTACAGTACCTAAACAGTATCTTAGGGGATAATAATTACAGATTTGTCCGATCAACCAGCAGCAAAGCTTTGCAGTGAGATAATTGCTATTCTTTAAGTCACTGAAAATTCACTTAAGATGCTAATTTATAATTTCACAGAGGTTAACAAGTTCCTAAGCAATGTCAGAACAGGAACTAGATACACAATTAAAGCCGTACCTGCCAAGGCCGGGATATTGTACATCATTTTATTATATGGTGTGTGTGTGTGTCTGGTACAATAGAAGAAATCATGCATGTATTATTTAAAGAGATGAGTAAAAAAAAATTCAAATTTCTTTCAGTTTCAGCACTAGAAAGACATTTGTGTTGAACTCCTAAAATGTATATATTTTGTAAATCAAAAGTACAGTATCATTTTTTTTTATTTATATGCTGTATTTTTTTCTCTAATTTTGTACCCATTTACCATCATTAATCAATGTCTCCAGTATTTCTCTCTGGTTATAATTAGTGATGGGCGAATGTATTCGCCAGGCGCGAATTCGCGGCGAATTTGCGTGATTTGCCACCAGCGAATAAATTTGCGGTAAAAAACGAGCGCCGGCGTCAAAAACGGGCGCCAGCGTCGAAAAAACGGGCGCCGGCGTCAAAAATGAGACGCCGGCGCTGTTTCGCGAATTTTTCGCCGTTTCACGAATTTTTGCGTGAAATTCGCTAATTTTCCGGTGAAGCGAAACGGCGCAAATTCGCCCATCACTGGTTATAATTACAGGGTTGGACTGGGCTGACGAGACACCAGGAAAAAAACAGGTGGGCCCCTCCAGCCAGACCCTCTCCCAGCAGGTGACAAAGCCATGTAGAAGGTATGTAAAAAAGGTACGTGCTGCCAGGGGAGCTGATGATGGAACAGAGGGGGATTTGCTTAGGGGGACATGTGGGGGTAGCAGAGGGGGGGTATGGGTCCCTGATGTAGCAGCCCTGGTGGGCCCAGACCCCCCTCCCCAGTCTGACACTGATCATTTACTGCATGAAAGGCAAAGTGTAAAGAAAAACAGGCACATCCCACCTTTTTTTTTTTTGTATATTTTATGGTATGGGACGTGTTATTCAGAATTCTCAGGGCCTGGGATTTCCCAGATAACAGATATTTCTGTAATTTGGATCTTCATATGTTAAGTCTATTAGAAAATCATGTAAACATTAAATAAAGCCAATAGGCTGGTTTTGCTTCCAATAAGGATTAATTGTATCTTAGTTTGAATCAAGCACAGGTATGGGATCTTTATCTGGAAACCTGTTATTCAGAAAGCTCTGAATTATGGAAAGGTCATCTCCCTTAGACTCCATTTTATCTAAATAATACAAAAATCATTTACTTTTTCTCTGTAATAACAAAGTACCTTGTAGTTGATCCCAACTCAGATATAATCAGTTTTTATTGAAAGCAAATCCAGTCTATTGGGTTTATTTGATGTTTACATGATTTTGTAGTAGACTTAAGGTATGAAGATCCAAATTACAGAAATTATATCATGAAATAATGTTATCTGGAAAACCACAGGCCCGAGCATTCTGGATAACAGGTCCCATACCTGTACAAGGTACTATTTTATTATTACAGAGAAAAAGGAAATACTTTATAAAACATTTGGATTAAGAAGAGAGGATTAGGGAAGAGACCTGCATTAGCCCATTAATACAATGCTGCATGCTTTCAGCTGTGCTGTATTGCATTCTGTAGTAAGTTAGGTTTAAAAAAGACACATGTTCATCAAGTTCAACCTTTTAGCTCTTTTTTAACCTTCCTAACTGTCAGTTGGTCTGGAGGAAGGCAAAAAACCTCATCTGAAGCCTCTCCAATTTGCCTCAGAGGGGGAAAAAAAATCCTTCCTGACTCCAAAATGGCAATTGGACAAGTCCCTGGATCAACTTGTACTATGAGCTATCTCCCATAACCCTGTATTCCCTCACTTGCTAAACAGCCATCCAACCCCTTCTTAAAGTTATCTTATGTATCAGCCTGTACCACTGGAGAGAATTTCACATCTTCACAGCTCTCACTGTAAAAAACCCTTTCCGAATATTTAATGAATATTCATGAAAGGCTGGGATGGACATAGGCATCCTCCTTCCTGCCCCTACCCATCCTTTATCTTGTATGGCATTCAGATGCACAAGTCAGGGGCATCAGTGGGTGCAGGATGCATTAGATAACTGTGTAGGACAGGACTGCCTTGCATTTTTTATTATTGCTTTCTGCACCTTTTTTAGTGGTTTTTATAAGAGCAATAAGGGGTGCATTTACACTTTTGTCAGAGCTCAAACTGGTCAAAAATATTCCTTACATATCATTTTAAAATCAAGGGTTGATCAATTAATATGAAATTGGCCCCTCTTTGTTACTGTATCAACATTTCTCATCAGGAACAACTTTTTTGTTACTAAAAGCATTGGTGAGGTTGGTGACTCACGTTGGGCCTGGTTGGAAATCGTCCAGGTATTTTCTTGATATGAGGTCTTCCACATATAACTCATCAAACCTACTCTGTATCAACACTTCTTTGTAGTTTAAGGCAGCATAGTGCTGAAAATGGAAAGGGCCTTCACCCAAATAGTTTCCTTAAAGTTGGAAGCGTTTGATTGTTGATATCGATATTGTTGGCTCAAGAATGTTATTTTGTGTTAAGGTGTTGAATCCTTGCCCATTAATCACCCTCCACCAAATTTCACAGTGAACTGTTAGGCAAGTAGCACCCTCATGCCTGGAGCCAAACTAAATTTCCACGATTAGGCTGCCAGTTGGGGGAAAACGAGATCCATCCCTCAATACAGCATGTTTCATTGCTACAGTGATAGAGAAATATTGGCATTATTGGCTGGTGTGCTCATGTATGCTTTTTCTTCCTTTTATTATTACCCTCTTCATTTGGAATGATGTACAGTAGTTGGAGTAACATGTCTATACATACTATGAATAACAAAACTTCTATAATAATTTATATTCATTATTGTCTGCACATATGACTAGCGGCCTTCCCAGGAAATATCAAGGTGACTTTTAATGGGATGCCTGAAACACAGCTTCAAGGAGAAAAGCAGACAGCCACAGAACAAAGCCATTTAACTGAAGTATTGTGAATTTAATTGCAATTGACACACATTCTTCAGAGAATGCCTTTCTGGAGATGTTGGAGAAATATTTGCTGAGTAAATCACAATATAAACAAACAAGAGGAGGGAGTTATTTTTAGCTCTCAGAATAAGGAAAAGGATAAGCAAATGCAAAGAAACTTCTCAGGAGTCACACCCGCAAAATGACAATGTTTGGGTCCTGCATTTAGGGATTGTCCTCTCCCCTTCAGAAGAAGGTAAAACACTTTTTTTTTTTCCATAAAATGTTGGACCACCACCCAAAACAGCCCATTATTCTACCATTCTATCTGACCAATTTGATTAAAGGCATTCCATAGGCTACAAACAATCCCGAATATACCAAGGGGTTTTCAAAGGTGCTGAGCTTCAATCTGTTTTACCCTAGAACACAAGCCCAATCATCTGACAAAACCAATTGTGCCTTTCCATAGTATAGAAGAATACAGGGCATTATGCCAAATGTAGTGATGGGAGAATCTGTGGCGGTTCGCAGAATAATTTATGAATTACCCGCGAAACGGTGCCTGCGACTCGGTTTTGACGTGTGTCCGTTTTTGACGCCGGCGACCATTTTATTGGATGCCGGCGCACTTAAGCTGGTGAATTTTTACACCGGTTCAACAAATTTATTCGCCGGCGGCGAAACTCTGTAATTCGCAGTGAATTCGCGCCTGGTGAATAAATTTGCCCATCACTAGCCAAAAGTCAGAACATTCACTTAGGTTCTGACTGAGTTTCAAACTACCATTGGTTTACCCCAAAATCACACAACCAATCATCTGGCCAATAATACATCATACCGTGGTACTGGAGAACTACTCAGCAGAGAAATATAGGATAAGTAAAAACATGAACTTGATGCTGAGCTGCCAGCTGCCATATGTTTACCCCAAAATCAGACAACTGACCATTTGGCCAAAAATGTGCCATATCAGAGTATTAAAGAATAGGGATGTAGCGAACGTCGGAAAAAAAGTTCGCGAACATATTCGCGAACTTGCGCAAAATTGCGAGCGGTTCGCGAACGGTTCGCGAACCCCATAGACTTCAATGGGAAGGCGAACTTTAACATCTACAAAAGACATTTCTGGCCAGAAAAATGATTTTAAAGTTGTTTAAAGGGTGCAACGACCTGGACAGTGGCATGCCAGAGGGGGATCAAGGGCAAAAATGTATCTGAAAAATCTGCCTGTGTGTGCTTGGAAGAGATAGTGTAGGGGGAGAGCTGTTAGTGATTTCAGGGACAGATGATAGTAAGTTTGCTGGCTAGTAATCTGCTTGATACTGCTCTGTATTGGAACAAAAAAATAAATAAAAGCAGTCCTTACAAGGACTATTGCTATTGCAGCAGTCAGCAGATGAGATCAGAAGCAGGACAGCTGCCCACTGCAGCTACATACAGAGCACTGCAGTAGAAGGTAGATTACTAGCCAGCAAAGCTACCTAAGCTTAAATGTCCCTCAAACCCCTGCAGACTTCTGTCCCTCCAATAACAGAGCAGTATCAAAACGATTACTAGCCAGCAAACTTTCAACTGTCCCTGAAATCACTAACAGGCAGCAGCTCTCTCCCTACACTATCTCTTCAGCACACACAGGCAGAGTGAAAAAACGCTGCAGGGCTTCGGTTTTTATAGGGAAGGGGAGTGGTCCAGGGGAGAGCTTCCTGATTGGCTGCCATGTACCTGCTGGTCTGGGGTGAGAGGGCAAAAAAAAGCGCCAACAATGGCGAACCCAAAATGGCGAACGTCGCGCGACGTTCGCGAACTTCCGGCGAGCGCGAACACCCGATGTTCGCGCGAACAAGTTCGCCGGCGAACAGTTCGCGACATCTCTATTAAAGAACTACTCAGAAGGGAAATATTGCATAGGAAAAAACATGAACCTAGTAAAGTTTAAAGTTGCTTAGCTTCAATCTGCCTTCTGTTCAATTCAAAATCACGCAGCTACCATATAACCACTGAAATTGTTCAGTTACACACTAGCTGAAAACTGCTCATTTGCTGCTTTTGCTGTTGCAAAGGAGAAGTCAAATGTCTAGGAATTTCTAAGGATGCTGAGCTTAGTTATTCCATCATCCTATTTTATGACCAGCCATTACATGGTAACCAATGCCATTGTGGCATTTAATAGCACTAGAGAACTTCTCAGCAGTGCAAATGTTTTGCAAGCCAGAGTTCTTTTTGAAAAGAATCTTTTTTTAAAGTTGTAATAACAAATAGTATATAAATGTATATGGATAGAAGTGCACATTGAGTACAGCACCCATGATACCTGACAGTGCCCATGAGGCCCTAATTAATGAGCAATTTCTGCATATATATTGCTAAATCAGGACACCCTCTGGATATGTTGGGAGCCCTAAAATGTATTTTCTGTGGACCCCAATTACATCTAGTTACACCATTGATTGTGGTCTTTACTTATGAGGAAAATTATATTTATAAAGGTGTACAATATATTTTACACAATTGCAGGAATTTACACCATTTTTTACATCACCTCTGACCTGGTGTAGCTTATTGAAGTCAATGTACAAAGTCATATGGCAAATTTGTGGTTTAGGAACTGTGCACAATGCAGCACATGCGGAAATTCATTACACGGTCCTATACCTTAGCATGATTTTATACGGTGTACCAAGGCATTAAAGTGGCAACTGATGTCAACAACAGTTTTTTTTACACACCTGTGTACAGTCCATATGCCCCTTACTGCAGTTACAGTACATAGTTACAATACAGTTGCCTTTTCTTGCCCCCCCCGAAAGAGATACTGACAAAAGAAATTTTAATTATTTTTTACATCTATCATAACAGTCTTTGCATGCTATTTATAATATTGCCATAAATGTTTTTACCTAATTATTTTATATTACTAATCTGATCCCTAGTGATGGCCGAATTTGCGCCGATTCACGGAAAAATTGTGCGAAACGGCGCCGGTGTCTCGTTTTTGACACTGGAATCTGGTTTTTGATGCTAGCGTCCGTTTTTTGACACCGGCGTCCGTTTTTTTTTGGTGAAAATGCGCTGGTGTCCAAAATACAGATGCCAGCATCCAATTTTTTCTTTACGCCAGCAAATTACGCTGGTGTCAAAAAACGAACGCTGGTGTCAAAAAACAGACGCCAGCATCAGTTTTTTGACACCGGCGTCCTTTTTTTTGTTGAAATTGTGCCGGCGTTTTTTTGTTTTTACGCTATCGAATTTTTGTGGCCATTTTGCGAATTCTTGCCTGGCGAATAAATTCGCCCATCACTACTGATCCCCCAAGGAGACTGCCATGAATGTGCAGCAGGAGTACGATAGCATTAGAAACTCTATGGGGCAGATAGAGAAGGGACAGTCAGGTTGGCAAAACAGTCAGGTTTAGGAACTTCAAGTAACAATTCCTTACATAGGCCCCCGTATTAATAAAAAAATAATCAACAGTGTTTTTTTTAGTGTTAGTATCACTGTAAATGCATTAATACTCTAACAGACACCCAGCAGGGTATTCTACAACCTCACCTTCCTCACTGAAAAGAAGCACCTACACTGCTTCAATTGAAAGTTCTGTTCCTCTAGTATAAAGCAGTGGCCTCTGGGAAAAAAGATCCCCCCCCGCTCTCTTTTTCTATAACACTATATAATGTACTTGTACAGCGTAATCATGTCCCCTCACAATCATCTTCCAGAGAAGACAGTCTTCCCTCATAATTCAATTCTTCAATCCTCTTAACCAGTTTAGTTGCACTTAGTCTCTGCACTCTCTCCAGCTCATTTATATCCCTCTTAAGGTCTGGAGTCCAAAATTGCACTGTATACTCCAGATGAGGCCTCACGAGGGACCTACAGTATAAAGAGGCAACATTATGTTTTCATCCCTCATGAATGCAACACAGAACTTTATTTGCTTTAGTAGCCACAGAATGAAACTACTTGGAATTAGTCAACTTGTTAAAAATACAGGAGCTTGCATGGCTCATCAAAGTTAAAATGGAATTTCTTACCGACTAAAGGTTTGGAGCATAGTATAAATCCTGCAGCCTGTGATGCAATCTGGAAATGCTTTAAATACCTGGAAGCTCTACAACAGCACTTTAATGAAGAAAGCAAAGAGAACAACACAAGCACATTTATTAACCTAATTCCACCATCTCAATACAATGTCATTCTTAGCTTCACATCTCCCCCCCCCCCCGAATGTCCTTCGAGTTAGGACGCATTATTTCACTTTGGTGAAAATAGGAAGCTTAGCAAATAAAAAGGAAATAAATTGTTTAAAAAGTCAAATACAAAGAGTAACAGAAAATAGAAATAAACACATAGAACAGCAATGATTAGCTGTAATGATATAAACGTTTCTGAGCCACTTAAATATAAACAGGCCACCAGAACCAAGATGTAATTTAACAGTTTAGAAGAGGCTTCTATCCTACTGGTTCCCATTGTGCTTGGTATGTGCTATTATACCTATCCTATGAGAATCATTTGTTTAAATGGAGTTAGTGAGCTCTATACATACTCCTCCCTGAGCTCAGTATACAGAGGGCTTCTTGGTTTAACTACCGTCTCCTCCTGAAATACTTACTCTCTAGTAGGAAGCTGATGTGTTCAGAACAGTAATCCCCAACCAGTGGCTCCTGAGCACCTGTTGATCACAACCTCTTGGATGCTGATCCGACTGACATCAAATCAAGTGCTTATTTTTCAGTTCTGTTCTTGGGAACAAGTTTTGGTTGCATACAAATCAGGTGGACTGCCAAATGGAGCCTCTTAAAGGGTCTACTAAATAGGCAATCACAGACCCATTTGTGGCACCTCCAGGAACTTTTGTGTGCTGGTAGGAATTTCAATCTGGCTCACAGGTTAAAAAGATTGGGGGCCTCCAGTTTAGAGCATAATGTGATTATGGATTATGGATATTCAATGTTCAGATTTCAAGCAATTAAGTGTGTATACCATCAAAGATATAGTCGTTCCAATGAGTGATTCCACTGCTTATGAACAGAATAATATTTTTGGGCAAGGTGGGTGAAAGAATGTCTCACCTTTCATTCAGTTTTAGCATTTGCCCTGTATAGAGCAAAAATATAAAAAAAATAGATATTTCGGAGTTAAAACAATGTGCAAAGTATGCTCAGAACAAGCCCTATTCATTAAACTAATTGTAATAAAATTACCTCTTCCCTGGGGGTCTAGTGGGTGGCGTCTTCATCGTGGATGCCCACTGCGCTGCTTTCTGCCTCTCTCTTCCTGGTTCTGGCATCCTCAGGGAGCGTGGGCCGCGCGCGTTCATTTCTTAAAGGTGCAGGCGCGCTGGCGTCATCATTGGAGTGAAATTCAAAGAGTATAAAAGGCTCATTTGGGCTTCAGGTGATTGCCCCTTATTAGGTTCAATTTGCCTTGTTCCTGGGTTTTCTGATTGATCTACTGTGTTTTGATCCTTGCCTGTCTGTTTGACCCTTCTGACCTCTCCAATCCTGATCCTGCCTGTCTGTGACTATTCTGAACTCTCCAATCCTGATTCCTTGCCTGTCCACTGACTATTCTACATTCTCCAATCCTGATTCTGGCCTGTCTGATGATTTTCTGCTTGTGCTGGTCCGGCCTGCCTGTTCCTGATGGTGTTCTTCCTTCCAGTATCCTGGTGAGACAATTGTGCCCCTTTGCTCGTCCAGAACCATTAGCTTTGCTCCCCTCTCTGTTAAGACCTGGCGGCATCCAATTAGCCGAGGGCTCCTCCTGAGGTGAAAGGCGGCAGCTAAGGCAGAAGTGAGATTAGGGTATAAATTTTCTTTTATGAAAGGAGAATGAGGTTGCTCTTCCCACATCTACAGGTGCAAAAAGGGTCAATGTTTCAACATATGGCTGGGGTTTTCAAAGAAATCACCACCACTTCAGAGGATGCAGAAATTATTCTAAAGAGATTGGGGAATTTAATACTCTACTTTATGGAAGAATAGACAAAGCAGCTATGAGGTTTGTATAGCCATGCTGATCTATGTCCATATTGAACTCTTTTAACTGAAATACGTTGCCTCTCCATTTGAAAAGCTAAAGACATTTTGCAAATCATACATTTACAAATGATAAATGGCATTTATTAAGTGTTAGAAAATCCCATTTAGCATAAGAAGAGGCATGAAAGAAAGCTACAGTAGGTGCTTTTACACATCCCATTGCTTTGCAAATGTATTTTCTAATGTAATGATTAGATGGCTGCGATACCTTGAAACTTCTTGAATTCCTTTCAGAAAACCAAAACCCCATGCAGTGCAAAAAAGATTTTTTTTCCAATACCCCTATAACAGGCAGAATACAATTCTAGATATCAAACAGGCTCAAAAGTCTGAAACAGGGACATTTTCTTTAATTCAGCTCCTGTTGATTTTTGGTAGGTAATTTGTACCAAACACTTTGTTAAACATACAGTTAAAATGTCTAGATTATACGTATAACTCTATCTCATCTCATATATCTGTTTCTATATCAAATATATTGTATATATTACAAAGCTTCAGCTTTAAAATATTATAGTTTTCAATGACTATAGATGCACAAATATTCAATGCCTTGCATAAGCAATCAATGTATTCAACATGACATTTTTTACATTCACTATCGCAACAGCAGTTGCAGTGGAAAAAAAAATATTCAGTAGCTGTATGCATTGCGCCATTCATTAAAGGGATACTGTCATGGGAATTTTTTTTTTTTTTTTTTCAAAATGCATCAGTTAATAGCGCTGCTCCAGCAGAATTCTGCACTGAAATCCATTTCTCAAAAGAGCAAACTGATTTCTTTTACATTTAATTTTGAAATCTGACATGTGGCTAGACATATTGTTAGTTTCCCAGCTGTCCCCAGTCATGTGACTTGTGCGCTGATAAACTTCAGTCACTCTTTACTGCTGTACTGCAAGTTGGAGTGATATCACCCCCTCCCTTTCCCTCCAGCAGCCTAACAACAGAATAATGGGAAGGTAACTAGATAGCAGCTCCCTAATACAAGATAACAGCTGCCTGGTAGATATAAGAACAGCACTCAATAGTAAAATCCAGGTCCCACTGTGACACATTCAGTTACATTGAGTAGGATAAACAACAGCCTGCCAGAAAGCAGTTCCATCCTAAAGTGCTGGCTCTTTCTGAAAGCACATGACCAGGTAAAATGACCTGAGATGCACCTACACACCAATATTACAACTAAAAAAAATACACTTGCTCGTTCAATAAAAACATCATAAAAATCATGACAAGAATACTTGTGTGCCAAGGGAACCCTGGACCTATCGCCACCTTCAAGGCAGTGGTTATTCCAGGGTTCAGCATTGGAAACAACACCATCCTAACTCATTTTCAATGCAACCTTGTTTAATTTGTTAAGACACACACATATAGGGCTGTTGGACGATGCAAATTATGAGGTTTATTGAGAAAAGAGATTTGACTGAACCATGGTTCTTGGCCTTGCATTTGGGTTAACTATCATTTCTTACAATATACAGTATATTGTATATCTAGCTGACTGAACTGGGTTCCTTTGCAACTTTGACAAGATGCCTTGACATTAGTGATGAGAGAATTGTTTCACCAGTCATGTATTTGGGGCGACATTCTGCATTCCACCATCTGCAATTTTTTTCACAAAACATTTCGGCAAACATTTCCTGCTTTAAAATTTGATGCAACAAAATAATAATACAGACAAAAAAGTTGCCATAAGAAAAAACGCCCATTGAATTTAATGTATTTGGACAAAAAAAATCACCATAAGAAAAAACGCCCACTGAATTTAATGCATTTGGACAAAAAAGTTGCCACGACAAAAAACGCCCATTGAATTTAATGCATTTGAACAAAAAAGTCACAGAGACAAAATAGTTGGCACAAGAAAAAACTCCCATTAAAACTTTTGACAGCCATTGACTTCAATGCATTTTGCAAATTTTTCAGGGCAGATTTGCTTACCACTACTTGTCATCAAAATGTAGAAATGCGAAAGATACCAGTAGGCACAGAGTTACTGCTGCACAAAGTTCCTTTATTCACCATGACGTTTCAAGTTTAAGGCTCGGCTAGGCTGTAAATCCTCCCAGCAGTTGCCCCTGGGCCAATAACTGATTGGTGGGAGGGGCTTGTGTACTACATTTGTATCGCGTTGCCTGTTTGTGCACTTGAAAAAGAACTTGTGCAGCTTGAAACATGTTGTGGTGAATTAAGGCACTTTGTGCAGCAGTACCTCTGCGCCTACTGATACAATATATTTCCCATGTCTACTTTTGAGATTATATTGCTGTGGATGAGAGCAAGGGGAAATGATACCTGTTTTATTTTCAATCAAATATATACTGGCTTACACATTTTTTCTAAGATGCCTTGACCCTACTGTTGCAGCTGTCTTGTACTTGCGTTTGCTTTCATTAAGGATTTTTATTACATTCCCAATTAGATACCCATAAACAGATAACGCAACTGCAGTTAAAGACTTGAAAGTACAGATTCATCAGCATTTGGGATCAAGTTTTTACAAACATTTGGGGGGTTTCAAGGAAAAAACATAGGTTCTAGACTATTATTGGATTAGATGTTTCTGAATTCGCAGTTTCAAGATGTATTACGTTTAAGAATCTAAAACTCTCAAATGTAAAACACCAATAGCCAGCAAGTTTATGTAGATGTTAATTGGAGACGTGTTTTCAAATGTCTAGAGCTGTTAACTCAGGTATGGTATTCCGCAGAATAAATATAGTGTTATAGCTCACACGAATTTGCACGATTCGCAAAACGGATGCCGTTTCGCGATTCGCCCATCACTAATTATGGCTAATCTATTGGGAATAAACTGCTTTGGTAGCTTTCGTTTTCCTTTAAAGTAGAACTTAACCCCCATTAACTAAAACCCACCATCCATTTCCCTGCTTTCTCCCGCCATAGCATCTTAAAAGTGTCCCTGGCATTAACGTTAGCATAGTTATGCAGAGTAGCATAGTGGAGCTCATGGGCGCCATTGCTCCTCTTGTTTTCCTTCAGCAATTTTTAAAGCTTTCAGCGCACGTGCAGTAAGCACAAATACCACACTGGCCCCAACTGTGCATGTGTGAAAAAAGCTTAATGTCAGCACTCACTTACGAGAGGAATCCAAAGATAATGAAGGTGGCAACAATGAGCTCCACTACACTACTCTGCATGAATGAATATGCCAACGTTAATGCCAGGGACAATTTTTTCAAGTAAGGTACTATAGAGGGAGAAAGCAGGGAGGGGGACCAATGGAGTTAAGGGGATGGGGGTATTTGCTTTATGGGGGTTTATTTTCCTTTAAGAAGCCTTAAACGTATCTACCTTTCAATTATTATTGCATTAAATGACAAGAATTTTGAATTGCTAACCATGATACTCAGCCTACTCTAATTTAGAGCATCAGGAACTCACTTTCACTGCTAATTTGTCCGCACTTCTCTATACAGGAAGTTACATTTACATTTTAATGTTACATTGGAAAATTTTCAAGTTTATTTAAATATCAGGACAATAAAATCAATAATCCTACATAGTCTTAAAAATAACTTTTTTTATTAATGATTCAAGTAAAGCCAAGTCATGTTATCTAAATGAAAAAAGTTATCAGTCCCTGAGTAATTTCACTAGTTTTTATGTAGGTTTTTTATTCATATTTATATCTACTTTGAGAAATATCTTCTGAATTTTAATATACATTTGACATAGGCCAGAATATATATACATACAGCATGAGGAGTACTGGATTGTGGTAATTTATAAAATACTGGAATATGGTAATGTTTAAAATAATAATAAATCTTTTAAATCATCTAGATACACAGTTCATTAATATCAATATGTAGTGAACATTTTGTTCTGATAGTAAACTGACATTTTCCTGGACAAGATATCTAGTTATTGCATAATGTTTTAGCCTTTATTTTGCTAGCACAACCTTTTTTCCAGTCATTGAGTAATTAATATTTAAATTTATACATTTATATAGTGTTGATACTTTTTTTCCCGGATTCATTGAGGTCTGGCATGGTCCCGAGAGACTGGAGAATTTCTAATGTGGTGCCGCTATTCAAAAAGGAATCCCGTCCTCAGCTTCAAAACTATAAGCCAGTTAGTTTGACTCCAGTGATATGAAATTTTTTCGTAGGGGTATTTTTTTTAGGGGTATTTTATTATTTTGGGATAAGATACTTGACTTCATTTCAAATCATAATACTATGAGTTTGTTTTGTGAGCATGGTTTTATGTGCAATGGATCTTGCCAGACTGGTTTAATTGCCTTTTATGAGGAGCTGAGCAGGAACCTTGACTCATTCATGGCAGTGGATGTTATCTACTTGGGCTTTACTAAAGCTTTTGATGCAGCACCACAAGTAGGTTAATGGTTAAATTAAGGAATGTTGGTCTGGAACATGGTATTTGTACTTGGATATAGAACTGGCTGAAGGATAGAGTGGTAGTAATTGGATCATTTCTAATTGGACCAGTGTTGTCAGTGGAGTACCGCAGGGCTCTATACTAGGTCCTTTGCTTTTCAACTTGTTTATCATTGACCTGGAGAAGGGCATTGAAAGTACCATTTCTATTTTTGCTGATGATACTAAACTGTGCAGAACTATAAGTCCCATGCAGGATGTGTCATTTCGCAGAATGATTTGACTGAAATAAAAACAGGGCAGCAAACTGGAAAATGAGGTTCAATGTTGATAAATGCAAGGTTATGCACTTTGGTAGAAATAATATTAATGAGAGTTATACACTAAATGGCAGTGTGTTGGGGGTTTTCTTAATTGAGAACAATCTGGGGATTGTTGTAGATAACAAGTTGTTTAATTCCAGGGGAAATTGTGGATGCACACCTAAGGCCAATTTCAAAAAGTTTAAAGCCCTGTCTAAATGATTCAAGTAAATATGCAAGTGCATGTAATTTTGAAACAGGGTTTTTTTGTTACAAAGTTATGATCATAATATTGATAAGCCACCATACCACGTCAAGGTAAAACCCCACATGGTGGTCCCTAACTTATTTATCTTTAGTCATAGTACAAGTAGTACAGGCTTTAAACTTTTTGAAATTGGCCTTAGGTGTGCATCCACAATTTCCCCTAGTTTTGTATTTGCCAGGAGCTTTGGCTAAGCTCATGTGGTTATTGCACCCTCATACCCACCCCTTTTTACTTTTGGTGGTCTCCCTCACTTGATGTGCCTTGGTTTGTGCAATCTGTCTCCCTTAAAAGCCATAGATGCTAGCGGCATGGGAGGATCTAGCCGTGAAAAAACCAACGTCCCATTAGACACTTCTCTATGTACACACACACTTATTGTGTCATTCATTTATTTCTCCTTTACACCCTTCTATTCTATGCTTACATTCATACACATTCCTAAATACACATACACTTTCCCTTACCACTACCATACACACCTTCACATTTCACTTACACATGTATACACACTATTGTGCAACTGCACATATCACTCTACTTTGTTTTAAATTACAACACCTGACTTCTACTTTTCTAAAATGGGCGTTGGTTAAGGCAGTCTCTCCCTCTTAAAAGCCGCTTAGCAGTTGGCGGGGGAGGATTTAGCACAGAGTTTGAAACCAAAGCACAGGAGATGTTTACATAAAGAATTGTTACTACACAGAAAGGTAATATTCCTTTTGTACTATGACTAAAGATAAATAAGTTAGGGACCACCATGTGGGGTTTTACCTTGACGTGGTATGGTGGCTTATCAATATTATGATCATAACTTTGTAACAAAAAACCCTGTTTCAAAATTACATGCACTTGCATATTTACTTGAATCATTTAGACAGGGCTTTAAACTTTTTGAAATTGGCCTTAGGTGTGCATCCACAATCTCCCCTAGTTTAATTCCAGACAGTGTAATTCTTAACTACTAAAGCAAATACAGTACTATCTTGCATAAAAAGGGCATTAACTCAAGGGATGAAAAAAATTGCCTCTTTAAAGGTCCCCGGTAAGGCCTCACTTTGAGTAAGCAATGCAGTTTTGGAGTGCAGAGACATGCAACTAAACTGGTTAAAGGGATGGACGTGTTAAATTATAGATTGTCAAGGTTGGGGTTGTTCTCTCTGGAGAAAGGACCCTTGCGAGGGGACATGATTACTATTTAAAAGTACATTAGAAGCATTATAGACCGCTAGAGGGAGATCTGTTTTTCCATAAAATGGATCATTGCACCAGAGGCCACCCCTTTAGACTAGAGGAACAGAACTTTAATTTGAAGCAACGTAGGTGGTTCTTCACAGTAAGGACAGTGAGGTTGTGGAATGCCCTGCCTGATGATGTTGTGATGCTGTTAATGCCTATAAGAGGGGCTTGGATGATTTCTTGGACAAGCATAATATCAAAGGATATAGAGATACTAAAATCTACAATTAATATAGCTGTTGGCATACACAGTTTATGTGAGTGTATGGAGGGGTCAGTGTTAGTTTATATAGGTACGGCGCTGGGTTTAATTCGGAGGGGTTGAACCCAGTATGTATATGCAACCTTGTATCTGTATGTCTGTGGAGTATCCATAATAATTTCAAGAAAATGATCCAGTGTTCCAAGTAAAGTTTAGATTCTAAATAAAGTGGGCGGAAAAAATGAAGAAGCCATCCTCTTTTACTGATGGCAAACATTAAGCAACTTTTCATTATTGAATCTTATATTCTTTAGACCATAAATGCATGCCTTTATTTTATTGGGGAAGTATATTGTACCATTCAGGAGAATTGTAGCTTTTTCTGAATTCCAAAGATGTAGCTGGTGAATTGATCAAAATTTAAATTTCCAAGTTTTTTATTGAAAATCAAAATCTGATTGCTTAAAAATGTAAAAACAAAAACCTAGAATGTTGTCACTTCACAGCATTATTGAGTTTTCTTTTGCATATTCATACACTGGGCTGGGTTTATTAGTTTTTTTATACGGCCTTGATTCTACGGATTTTGAGTCATCCTGTTTAACCTGCTAGTTTGAAATGTAAACGGAATGTTTATGGAAAAACGTTAATAACATGTTTGAAACCATAAAAAAATAAAGTGGTGCAAATCCATAGTGCCTATTGAACTCATTTGACGATTGGTAAGTCTTGAAATTTCAAGTTGGAAAATATTAATTCAATAACATTGGCGATCTCACTATTTCAAAGCAATTTTCTTGAATTGTTAAAAGCATGATCTAAAATTTAAAAAGACAGGCCCCTTACAAATCCTAGGATGTTTTCGATTTGTTTTGCCATGGAAATTACGCCCATAGACGGGCGTCAAAACAAAAATGACGGCCGTCAAAAAAAATTTGAAGCCCATAGACTTTTATTGGCGTCAGTGTCACTTCGGCAGTGGCGAATTTTTGGCGAAGCAAAATGGGACAAATTCGCCCGAGACTACGCTGTAGCTGACCCCTACAAGCACTCATACAATACAAAAGGAGGCAGTTGCTTGCTGGATCTTCTAGAAAGATATCTCATGGTTTATCACGTGAAAACTCATGGACGATATTCAATTCGAGGAGTAAAAACTTTTCTCCTAATTCAGTAACAGTTCCATAGACTTCAGTACAGTTTTCACAGGCTAAACCCTGCAATAGTTTTTCTGAATTTAATTGCATCTTGTCCATGATTTTTCATGTGATAAGCCTTTCTCTGACTGAATTGAATCTGGCCCAAAAAGTCATCTATTTATAGCCTTTTTATGAGTTAAGAGGGGCCTACTCAAATATAGGACAACAAATACAGGTTATCATGCACTAATCAGTTTAAATTTCAATAAATACAATTTGTGCTTTGTTTTCATTTGTGTCATTTTTTTGCATATAGAAAGGTTTTGTTGATTTTTTTTTTGCTTGTTTATTTACCTACAGCTTTAAATTACAGGTTAATAAAAAAGGCAATTGCTTGAACAGCAAATTTTCTTTTACTTTAATTGCACTGTATTGCATAGATTTGATAGTAAATGTCAGGAAAGGTTGCCTTTTCTGTGTGACATTATAATGAGTATAAACTGACGATCTGCAAACAAGATTTAAAGGGATTATAAAAAAGATTATATTTTTCATTAGGAACAAAGTAAGAATATTGTAGGTTGGGACACACTGTAAAATAAGGAGGATTATGTATGCGTATTTTAAAATTTGAAAGCCCAAAAATATTGCACACTATAAAACCGTTATTACCGTTGAGCAATGGCTACAAAAAATGTATTGCTGCAAATAAAACCAAATTAAATGTTATGGTGTGAAATAAATGTGCACCGCTGCAAACATCTACATTGGGTATGTATGACTCTGTGTGCGTGTTTATATATATATGTGTGTTTGTATGCATGTGTGTGTTTACTGGAAAGTCTATACAAAAATCTATTTATCAAAAATACTTAATATTGGCTATATAAATTTACCTGTGTATAAAAAAAATTAGTTCAAAAAGGATATAACCGCCCAGACTCACTGCGCTCCTGTAATATAAAGCCGGCAGCAATCAGCATGTATTACAAAATTACAAAATTGTGTTAGTCAATGCATTTTATTAAAACAAACTATATTATATCAATGTCAGTAACAATTCCACACCCTAATAATATGTGTCAATCAACCATATATTAAGGAAAAATGGTTTGATCGAACCAGTGGCGTAACTACCGGGGGAGCAGGGGGTGCAATTGGTCCATGGCCCGCACCCCCACGGGGCCCCCCGGCAGTCACGCACCCACTGCAGCGGCTGTAGCGCCCCACGGAAGAGGGTGGGGCGGGGCCCGGCTGCACAGCCTGCACCAGGGCCCGCCCCCACCTAGTTCCGTCTCTGGATCGAACGATTAAATCCTTCGAATCGAACGATTCGAAGGATTTTAATCCATCATTCGAACGATTTTCCTTCGATCAAAAAAAGCTTGTAAAGCCTATGGGGACCTTCCCTGTAGGCCAACATTGATGCTCGGTAGGTTTTAGGTGGCGAAGTAGGTGGTCGAAGTTTTTTTTAAAGAGACAGTACTTCGACTATCGAATGGTCGAATAGTCGAACGATTTTTAGTTCGAATCGTTCGAATTTGTAGTCGAAGGTCGAAGTAGCCAATTCGATGGTCGAAGTAGGCAAAAAAATACTTCGAAATTCGAAGTATTTTTTATTCTAAAGCTTCACTCAAGCTAAGTAAATGTGCCCCGAAGTCATGAAGGAGTGGTATATAATAATAATTATTTTGATGTGAGCGTCAATTTTTATACGCGCGACTATTTGGTCCAAATGCATTAAAATTAATGGGAGTCTGAATAATTTTGCCGAGCAGCAATTTTTATGCACACAACAAAAATTTTTAGAAGCTGTAAATTTTTCACCGGCGAATTGTCCCTGCAGTTTCACAAATTAATTTGCTTGTGGTCAAACGTGAAAATTTGCTGCAAATTCGTGTCTGGTGAATTTACTCACCCATCACTACCTGCCTCAGAGGTGCCCTGTGCTTTTGCATCCAGTAGTCTCTTCAGGAATAGAGGATAAGAACCAGGGTTGGACTGGGCCGGCAGGACTCCAGGATGGACCTCATCTCTTGTGGGCTCTGGCAGGCCAGGCCAGCTCCCTGTCATTGCTGCTGTTTCGAACCTCCTGTCCTTCTGGCCCGGTCTCACTTAGTAAAGGGTGCATGCACTAGTGTGAGCATGTGCGGGAGTTGTGTGCACGCACTAGCCGTCCAGAGGGGGCTTTGCAGTATGGACGGGGGTCGGAGGGGAGCCCCTAAGACAGGAGCCCTGGTGGGCCCCGGGCCGGCAGGACATCGGATGAAAAAGCAATGGGCCTGCCGACCCAGACACACACCAGTTTGATGCCTTCACTTGCCCCTGCTGTCTCTCGATCTGCTTCTCTGGTCCCAATCACGGCCACAACTGGAGACAGGTATGCACAAGGGACCTGGAGGGGGAGGGGTTGCGTTGCACCTGGGGTAGGGGGGCCTGGAAGGGGGTTGCACCTGCGGAAGTGCGGCCTGGATGGGGGCCCTTATGTTAGAAGCCCTGGAGGGCCTGGGGCCCTCCAGTCCGACACTGAGCTCAAGCTATAGGTCCGGTGGAAACTGTCTACCATGACCTTCAGAGTTTGGGTGTAAATAAATGAGTTGTTGGGAAAGTGTTGAAAGAGAATACAATTCTGTGAATGCATATTCCCCTGTGAGCTCCTTTGATGGGGATGGAATCTCAAGCTAGCCTTGGTCAATAGTACATTGTCCTTAAAGTAAAGCCACCTGC
Organism: Xenopus petersii; assembly: GCA_038501925.1. Classification (NCBI taxonomy): domain Eukaryota; kingdom Metazoa; phylum Chordata; class Amphibia; order Anura; family Pipidae; genus Xenopus; species Xenopus petersii. Next base: position 179,610,509 of record CM076674.1, on the reverse strand, counting down.
TTGGTTGTAATACCAGTTCTTTGTTTTTTTTGTCCTGTGAAGCATTATCTCTATACTGGTAGCTCCCTTTTTACAAGTCTAAAAGTAAGTTCAGAATTTACAGAGCTTGTATCAAATAAACTTTGTCTTTCAGCTCAAGTGGTCTCCAGTACCTGAATTTCCACAACAGTTTTATACCCATAACGGTCTGTTAAACGGATACCCTAAAGTATTTTAAAAAGAAAAACATCACTGGAACTTCAAATCAATCAGTTTAAAGGATGAAAATGCAGTTATCCAAGCATTTCTACAAATTTCTGGCATTTTGAAAGTACTGAACTGTATTTCGCCTTATCAGCATGTTATATGCTACAGAAATCCACTGCCCCAAGGTTCTCAAATGTCAAAATGGGCAATGGATTAAACCCACTGGCACCAGACTCCCTCTCCTCCCACATATCTGATTTGCCATTAAAAGCTTCAAGAAGAACACCCTACTATTGATAAGGAACAAGTTTGTCAGTATAAATTCCCATAGACATTTCAAATTTCAGCAAATATTTTCGCAATAATGGTGCTAAATTTAGCTATGGAAAACGTAACAACAAAATGCCCATGATTCACTTATCACTACTCCCTTCTGATGAGAATATTTATGCCACAACTAGAAAGAACATGTCTTATTGTGGATACCTCTCAAATTCAATTTTGTATTTTATCATGACATTTTATTAGGTGAACAGAATATCACATGACTTAGTGATAAATATCCTGAAATATTTTGGAATAAGAACCCTCTGTTTTCCTCCCCTGGAGAGGTCCCATCGCCTATCACATACACCACCTTAATTTAAGGAAATCTAAGCCTTAAAGCTGCCATTTTTCTTTAAAGAAATAGAGACAGGAATTGTTATATGTTCCACTGTTTTTTCAAGCTTCTGTTTGACCTATAAATATAGAAGCTTTTTCGTTTTTCATAAAGAAATAAATTGCAGATCTGGTAGATGTGTTTTATTACTGTATAGATGCCTTGCATTTTATCCGTACTACATTAGGTGATAGCAATTTTTAATTTTGCTTTAAATATATTGTTAGGGTTCAGTTGCCAAAACAAGTACTTCTACTAAATTCCTATTTTGGCAGAAGTATCTCTTTAAAATGAACCTTCCGTGATTATGCACTAGATCGTTTTATGAGACTCTCAAATGAAGAATGCAAATGATAAAACTGTAATAATACACCAAATATGTTGATGTCTTTTCTGCAAGTGGTTCAGAAGGTTCAGCTGGCAGAGACCTTGATTGGAAACAGTCGCAGCATTTTTCCTTTCACGCAGCCACAATTAGAGGTTTCACATAGTGCCTACTGAAATCTGTTACTGACAACTGGAAAAATTGACCAAAGTGCCCCATAGGAAATAAGATTTTTTGGTTTCCTGAGTTTCTACGTTAACCTGCAATTTGCATTAGACCCAGGCAATCTTAGGCAATATATAAGTATACAGAAAGTGAAAACCCAGCAGGCATCATGCATTGCACTGGAATGTTTTCATATATCAGATCTCAGGGTGGAACAATATAATCTTTCTAGAAATTATGTAGTTATATTGCCATCATACTGCAAAATATCCATTTTTAAATAAAACGGTATGAAAGTGGAATTTTCTCTGATTATAAATTAATAGAAAAAAGAAACTACTGCTACCCAAAAGAGCACAGCCCAATGATGAGCAGGTTAGGGCATTGCAGGGGGGCAGGAGGGGGAGTATGCTCATGAATATAGTACTGCCAATGCAGGCAGCTCTCAATGGAAAAATGGAGCTCAGATATATGTAGACATTTAGGGGCAAATTTACTTACCTCCGAAATGGCGCCAGCGACGGCTTCGCTGACATCGCAACATTTCGGCAGGTGTAGATTTGCCAAGACAACGCTAATTCTCTGAAGTTGTGTCCAGGGTGCCGAACGCTGGCGAAGTTGCGCTAGCGTTACTGCGGCAAGCAAAGTGAAGTTTTGCTATCGTTGCCTAATTTGCATATTGGCATGAAGTTAAAGTACAATGGACGTATATGTTGCAGCAAATACATTATATTACACAAGTCCAGGGAACCTTAATAAAATAAAATAAAGTTGTTATATTGCCCTACACATGAGCCCACTGTATAGTTTATGTGACATATGTTAGGAAATGTAGGGGGGAAGCCGGGTACCCCCCCAAAAAATTACGATCTTTTGCATCATCCTGTAAAAAGTAAAAGACGCCAGTGTTTTCTGGGACTTTTTCAACTATTTTTTGACCAAGTCCTATCTACTTGATTGCACTTCGCCTGGTCTGAGCTGATGAAGGAAAGTCTTGTGCAAGAGGGAATGTTCAGTCAAATCTCAATCTTAGTGAATTAGCATAGTTAGGTTCGTTCGCCAGAGCGCAAAGTACCGCTAGAGTCCATCTCCTTCACTAGCGAAGTTACTCCAGCGCCTGTTAGTAAATCTGTGAAATTCGGAAATGACATCACGCTGGTGAATTTTTGCCAGCATTAATCACTTCGCCTTTCAGTAAATTTGCCCCTTAGAGAAGTGTAGGTCCGGGCTCAAAGTGCAAAAATAAAGCTGAGTGCACCATTATTGTGAACATTGCATCTTATCATCCTCTTAGTAAATGATCCCCATATCCTCTATATGAAAAGAAGCACACACAAAGTATGTATTACTGGAATAAGTCACGAGAATCATTGTCATATGACACAGGAAGAATGAGGCCTTTTCACAATGCTTGGCGTATTGTATGTATGTATGTATATTTATATTTGTATAGTGTTCCTTGAGGGCAAAGTACTGTACAGCAAAACAATAAATTAGTAACAAAAAAGGGGTCACTGCATTAATAAGTAACAAGTGCATTATTAGAAATAAAATTCATATAAATAAAAAATATAATTACAATACAGATTAAGTGCTCAGTGTCAAGGAGACAAAAGGATGGAGGTTCCTACCCCTAAACAGTCTAAATGGGAAGGCAACTTACAGACACAATTTGGAGGGGTATTAAAGTGTTGTAGGTTACAGTATGACACTGTCATAAGTGCCAGCTCTGTTCAAGAGTAGTAGCCCAGAAGTGCAAGGATTGAGTCAGATATTAAAGTAAATAATTCAGATAATTACTACACGGCAGCACAGAAACCAGTGTAACTAACATCAGAATTACCCTGTAGCATCAGCTTATATTACAGGGGAAGCTCATTTTCTGCTGGATAATTAGTGACAAGCCCTAAGCTTAGCTTCTCAACAGCCAATCAGAGCCCACTGAGCATGTGAGTGTCACAGACACTTTCCAAGATGGTGACCCCCTGTGACAAGTTTGAAGTCCTGGATCATTGCTGCTATTGACAAGCTGAAACTTTAGGCTGGTGCAATAAGTTAATTTTAATAAAATATGGCATTTTTAGCCATATTAATTTGTAGGGTTTAGTTCTACCTTAAGTCTATCTATTTAGCCTAGGTGGGTCTGCAGAAGGGAATAGGTGAATGTTTATTGTGAAAGGGAAAAGCATTGGCAAAGCTCAGGAAAGGGAACAGTCATACATGACATGACCCCCAAGCAGCCTGCTGAATCAACACAGTTAATGAACGTGAAATCAGTGAAAGTAATAAAAAGCATAGTAAGACCAGGTTTGGGTGTCAATTAATCAATTATTTTTTGTTTAAAATAGTGTTGATCCCAGGGGGTGATAACTAGAAGATGGAGTTCTTGGTCTGAATTTCAATGATTACTGAAGCAGAGTCTAAATATAATATCATCTGCATACAAGTGAAAAAGATGGATAACGTATAGTGATGGGCGAATTTGCGCCGTTTCGCATCGCCAAAAAATTTGCGAAATTCGCAAAATGCTGCCGGCGTCTCGTTTTTGACGCCCGTGTCCGTTTTTTTAGGCCGGCGCCGTTTTTTTGGATGCCAGTGCACATTCCCTGGCGAAAATGCGCCAGCATCCAAAAAACGGACAACGGCGTCCAGTTTTTTTTACGCCGGTGGATTTTCACTCAGATTCGCCGCAAATTTGCGCCTGGCGAATAAATTCGCCCATCACTAATGACGTATACCAAAGAAAGTTGCAGCAGCACCAGTAAGAGAACTACAAGATGGATATACTCATTCTATAAGTTTCCCTGGAGGCACATTTAATAAATAAGTGATGTCACAACTAAGCCTATTGAAAATCAAGGGAAAAATTGTTTTATTTCATGTCATTGCTGGTCTTTTAGTGTGTTAAAGACAATAGTATTATAAGAATATGTAGACTTAAAGATGATTGGAGAGTGTCTCTACAGAACAGTAAGTATGAAAAAATAACTCTGACAATAATAAAGTAGCCTAAGAAGGAATTAGATTTTAGGTTGCCTGACAACCAGATAACATTTTAACTGGAAAAAGCTGAAAAGAAAATGATAGATATAAATTATATTGAAAATGCTACAATAGAAATTTTTCAGTTTTTTTTAGGAATTACATTTGCAAACAGCTAGTTTGCTTCTGGTTTGTGTTTGGATAAGAATATATTCTTGCTTCACAATAGGGAAGGTCATTAGATCATTGGAGATTAAGTCATTTTAAATGTACTAGTTCTTTACATAGGGCAACAATATGTTGTAGTAGATAATTTATTAAAGGACCTTGATGACTGGAGTTGGATAACTGAGCACTACAAGCACTTGTGATGTAAACTAAAATACTTGTAGGAGTAGAACAATTATGGTATCCAGAAACCACAACACCACAAGATTGTAATGACTACTGTATATCCATAAATGAAGGCGGACCAGGTATGTAATCACACAATGTTTTTCATATGAATAGAGAAGAATCAGAAGAAATATTTAAATGAAAATTATGAAATGAATCAAATGTTATCAGTACATTACCAAATCAGCTTACCACAAAATGTTCTCGCCTCAAAAGTTAATGGCACAGAATGCAGAACCTAAAGTATCTGTACTAATTATTCAATACAGGCTGCCCCCGGGTTATGTATGAAATAGGGTCTGTAGGTTTGTTCTTAAAGGGATACTGTCATTTGAAATCATATTTTTTTTTCAAAATGCATCAGTTAATAGTGCTGCTCCAGCAGAATTCTGCACTGAAATCCTTTTCTAAAAAGAGCAAACAGATTTTTTTATATTTAATTTTGAAATCTGACATGGGACTAGACATATTGTCAGTTTCCCAGCTGCCCCCAGTCATGTGACTTGTGCTGTTTACTGCTGCACTGCAAGTTGGCGCGATATCACCCCTCCCTTTCCCCCCCAGCAGTCCAATAACAGAACAATGGGAATGTTACCAGATAACAGCTCCCTAACACAAGATAGCACCTCCATAGAAGATCTAAGAACAGCACTAGTGATGGGCAAATTTATCCACTATGAGCAAATTTGCTGTGAGTTTCTGTTTTTTTGCCGCAGGCGTCAAAGTTTATTGACGCCGGCGACAATCCCTTGTTTTGCCCATCACTAAACAGCACTCAGTAGTAAAATCCAGGCCACACTGTGACACATTCAGTTACATTGAGTGGGAGAAACAACGGCCTGCCATAAAGCAGTTCCATCCTAAAGTGCTGGCTCTTTCTGAAAGCACATGTCGAGGCTCTGCAGTAGACAACACACACCAGAGGGGGTTGGGGCAGGTGGTCTATTAAAGCTAAATGCTAATAAAAGTCAAGCAAACCATATAGTATGTCACTGTAATAGCCCCAGTAGTTAAGTGTGAGTTGTATAAGTCAGGTGTATGTAACTCGAGGCCTCCCTGTGTCTTTAAGGGAAGGAAGCTGAAGGATGTTGTCCCTGGATTCTATTTTACACATGGTTCTTGTGAGTATTGCCTTCTTCTACCCTTTTTTAAATGCAATAGGTACTCTGCATCAATTTATTAATATGCTCTATAAGCTGAGCACTTTCTAGGAACATCTGTTCTTGACCTTGCCACGCCTAGTCAAAACGCGATACAGTATAAAACTTTTCCATTTGTCTTAATTTTTTTATATTTTATAGTTTTTAAATTATTTGCCTTCGTCTTCTGCCTCTTTCTACCTGTGAGATATGGGTGGCTGACCCCGACTGACCCAAAAAACTATTGGTCTGTGCAGCTACAGTTTTATAGTTAATGTTACTTTTTTTATTAACTATCTTTCTATTCAGACTCTATCCTATTCATATTCCAGTTTCAAACCATTGTCTGGTTGCTAGGATAAATTGTCCCCTAGCAACCAGATAGCTGGTGAATTTCCCCATTGGAGAGTTACATGAGCTTGTTTAATTATTTGAATTTGCTTTCTGCACCCCAAAGCTATTAAAATAATCCTAAACTATATATCAACTATGCCTTCTTCTCACTATGGCGCAAATTCACTAAGCGCCGAAGCGCCGAACGCTAGCGTTAATTCGCTAGCGTTTGGCATTTTTCGTTACTGCGCAAATTCACTAACGAACGCTGGCATAGTTTCGCTAGTGTTACTTCGCACCCTTACGCCAGGCGAATTTTCGCTAGTGACATAACTACGCAAATTCACTAACTTGCGCAGTGTACTGAACGCTACCTTTTACGCTAAACTTCCTTCGCCACCTCAGACCTGGCGAAGCGCAAACTATAGATAAAAAAATGCTGGCGTGTTTTCTACATGATGGGTGATAGGCTGAAAAAGATCGAAAATATTTTTGGGGTTCCCCTCCTTCCCCCCTACATTTCCTGACTCATGGCAACTTACCTAGACAGTGGGCACATGTGTAAAATTTTTATTTGCTGATTTGAAGGTTTTCTAGGCATTTGAAGTGGTTCCTCCATTGAAATTTGAATTTCGCGGCGTATGCAAATGAACTATCGCTAGCGAAACTTCGCTTGGCGAATTAACGCTAGCGCAACTTCGAAAACTTATGCTATCCCTGTGCGCAACTTCGGATTTTAGTGAATTTGCGGAGCGCTGGCGAAAATACGCCTGGCGAAGTGCGGCGAAGTGCAGCGAAGTTGCGCCTGGCGCAACTTCGCATCTTAGTGAATTTGCCCCTATATATATCAAGTAAGGATGCACCACATCCAGGATTTGGTTCATGATTTGGCCAGGATTCGGCCTTTTTCAGCAGGATTCGGCTGAATACTTCTGCCCGGCATATGCAAATTAGGGATGGGGAGGGAAATTGCGTGATTTTTTGTCACAAAACAACAAAGTACAAAATGGTTTCCCCTTTCCGCCTGTTCGGTATTCTGTGAATCTTTTGCGAAGAATTCGAGGGTTCAAATCCAAAGTAGTGGATTCGGTGCATCCCTAATATCAAAGCACTTTCATTTTAACTGAGAAATAGAATAAAAACGGTATCCTTTAGGGGAAATCTTCAACATTTTTGTTTGAGAAACATTGCAAGTTAGAAAGTGACTACATAAAGCAAGAAATGATTTTCACAAAGCAATTGAGTAAATTAGATCTCAAACTGAGGATGTGGATAAAAAAAGCTGCAATAAGTAAAAGTTCTTCCTATGTTTATTTTTAACTTGTTGTCTATTAATTTATGCAACTTGAGTAGTCTATATACAGATTTATTGGGTTCAAGGCCAACTGGGGCTGCTACCCCACACCCCTCTGGGGCCCCTGCCCCATTAATAAACACGCAAGGGTGATCCCCACTTGCATGGAGTCTTGTGTGTTGATATTTTCTCTTAAAATTATGTCGGGCCATAGATGACTTCAGTCCATTTATGTTCTTCCACCAACCTGAAAGTAACAATAGCCCCAATATTCCTCAGCTATCCTTTAAATACCATAATCGAACCTACTAACTCATGGTCATTTGACTATCCATAGAACAGTGGGCCAAATGCTCTGATTGTTTGACCCATGGATCACATCACCTGTATATTCTTTGACTTGAACAACCTAACTAGTAAATGTAAACAGATTTTTTTTTAACATCTAGATATGTGGAACTGTTGGTATTGTTGACCTCATTATTGGAAGTATACATTACAATCATCTTCCTTGTGGTATTTGAAGGCCCACATCATTTACATATAAATATATCAATAGCCTGTAGTAAAATGCTTTTGAATTGCATTTTGAACTCTTCAAATTAGCTAAAAAGTCACTGTTTTCTTAATTCCCTAGATCTGTTTAGATTATTTAATCAATAATTTTGTTACAAAATAGCTTAGTTCGGATTTATGAACTATTTAGCCCTTTCCTACTTTAATTATATTTAACAGAAGTAGAGGGACTACCTACAATGTTGGCACCGATTATTGTAATCTCTGTATCATTTATAAGAAGTTTTTAGGAAAAGACAGGATGTTGTTCACTTTATGGACCTGTTTGGTCAAGCCTGACCATATGACACCATACCATGTCAATTTGCTCACTTACCTTTGGATTCCAAATTGCAAATTCACAATGACAGTGAGAAGTCATTCCAAACTTCTCACTTCCAAACTATAAGATGCTGTAGCAGACCAGATTGTCTGTCTAATGTGCATACCATTATATTTTCCTTAATTGTCTTTATTCTCGGCCCTCTTACCAACTTTACTTGATTGCTGTATCCTATAGCTGACATTTTCATGCTTCTCTTCTTCAAAACCTCACAGTCAATGGGTTCAACCATCTGTGCCCTGAGCTCTACTCTCTTTTAGCGTAGCTAACTATTAGTGGCTAACAAAACCTCAAAACAAAAATCAGAAAGAAAGAATCAGTAACAAACAGACAGAAAATGACTTCCTGTGGTTGGAGGCCGTCTGTCTGAGCAAGAATATTACAAAAGTAAGCAGGCGTGCAAAATAAATATAAAAACATTGTAATTATAGTTTGTCATTCTGTTCTTTGCTCTGTGGAAAGCATTTTATTCATCTTGGGCAAGTTAAATAATAAATGTCAGATGTTGTAGACTATATCACAAAATGACACTTCTCACTTACTTATATAGCAGAGATTTCTGCTGATGTTCCATTTAGATACATTTTTTGCTTCCTCCACAGAAAATCTTGAAGCCAGACCAAATGGTTTGAAATATTCTATCTTACAATTCCAAGATGATTTTTTTTGGGTCATTTTATTAAAAAAGACTAGAGGACAGGCTGTAAGAATGGATACAGCCATATCTGAAAGCCAGCAAGACCAATGCTACCATAGTGGATTAGCAAGTAATAAGAATTAAAAACTGAAGAACTAGGAATTAAAAGTCTGAAAATAACAAATTTTCATTATATAGACAAACATCAGCCCTCAATCTAATCATAGCCCTTTGTGACTACTGAGATTATTATTAATGTGACTGGTCTAAATGAATCACTGAAAATAAAAACAATACAAGTCGGTTATGGTGCTTGTAGTCTGAAGTTGCACAGGCTTCTGTAAGGAAAGTTTAGACTCTAATTTCAAGGTCCATTATGCCTTATAGTGTGTGTGTTTTATTGTGCTTTGTATTGAAAAATACATTGATTGCAATGAAAACTTAAGGAGTGTTATCTGCTATTGAGTATTCTATTTACAAGGTTGCAGCATTGAGCGCCCAGGTTGATCATCTCCCCTAAAAAAGGGGAGCAGAGGAGGCTCTGCCTGTGAGACAAATGCTTTAGTGAGGAGACACTTTTCCCAAGAAATGCAACCAAGCAGGGAGGTGATACCCCAGGAATCAAATAATGAGGTAAATAGTTAGCCACTTGCTTTGGTGGCTTGTCAGTCCCAAACATGTAACCACAAAACCCTGTTTATGAATATGTATGCTCCTGTATGTTTGAACCAAATTGGACCAAGTTAGTCACAATTCATTATGGATTTCCATAATAAGCTTTGAGTGCTCCCTCAAGCTGTTTTTGAATCTCTTATAAAAAAAAAAGACCAAGTATAAAACCTCACAAATAACCTTTTGACTGCGTTGTAGTGTTGTTAGTACACTATATGCTCCTTCTTTTCCTAGGAATACAAAAAAAATCCAGCGAGAGGCGCAAAGTTGATTTGAATATGCTTACCCAGGCCTTACTATGGGAGGCAGTAAAGGCAAGGCCCCTTGGTGGCCTTCATGAGATGCTGCTCTTTCACTTATTTCCTATTTAACAAGTTTGGAGGTGGATAAGTCAGGTCAGGGGACAGAAGGGGCCTTCCCATTTTCTGCTCCTCGTGAATACAGTGCTTCTGCGTGCAGCCAGAGATGTTTTTATGGAGGCTCCTGCAGTTCTCTGTACTCCGAAACAAAGCACAAAAACCTTCGTCATTTCTTAAAAGCAGGACTATAGTATGCAAATGGCAACAAGATGGCAGATTACAGCAGTTTCTTGCATTTTGCACATTGCCTTTCTGAATAATATTGCCCATGCTTCAGTATCACAGCATCCAAACAACAAATAGCTTTGCAGACGGAAGGCTAAAAAGGCATTTCTGATTAGTTGTTATATGTTACTGCACTGATTTACAGTCAGTGGGGCAGACAAGTGATAAACCCTAAACCCAATATTCCACTACGGGGAGATGCAGTTTCTCTAGGAAAATGACTGAGTTTGGAACCACTAATTATGATGAAACTATAACTGATCGTGCAAAGAGATTTTTAATTCGATTCATCTGAAGAGAGAAATTTTTCCAGGAATGAAGAATATAGAACAGAGTGAACCACATGTTATGGACAAAGGGTGTGCCTATTGTGACAAGACAAATAATGATGTTTCAGGAGATTAACATGCAGATTGGTTCGAAAAAAAATAGTAAAAACATGAGCTGTGGCTCTCGTGAGAGTTAAAAATGTGCGCAAATGATATTTAACTGCAGTCAGCTGCTCGGTTAAGCATTGGTTTTGGCATTACAGTTTAGGAAGCAGTTTCACAAGTATTAATCATTCTGACTGCAGTAGGAACACTTGCTAAAAATGTCAGCAAGGATGTCTGTCTGTTATATGCATTTTGTTAAACTGCTGCACCCATTTACTTTGTTTTACCAATGCAAAACAGTACACATAGATCACAAGATTACATTTCCGAAGACAAGACTTTCATCAAACAGCGCCTAGGTGATGATTTTTATAAATAGTATTATTAAAGGCATATTATAGGAACACATTATAATATAATATTATATATAGTATAATATATGATGCATACTTTCCTGAGGAATATAAGGGGTTTCAAATTTGAGAGATGTTTATTCCTCGACACAAGATCTATTGTTTTCCCCAGATCTGTCTACTTTTACAAAGTTAATTCAATGAAAGATTGGTGGCTGACCAAATGAGCATATGATTAGATACAAGGGTGGGCTTCAGGTAACCAATGTAATAAAAAAAATGTCTTGTATTCTGATCTGATTATCCGTGTTTGACCCAGCCTGCTTTCTGACAATCCGACAATCTGTATCCTGACCCTCGCCTGCCTACGACAACTCTTCTAGCTTAACCCTTGATTGACTACCCGGTTTTGACCCTTGCCTGACTGACGATTCTGATATCCGCCTGCCTCGACCCAGCCAGTCTGACATCCTTCTGCCCAATCCTTTTGTACCGTGACCTTCGGCCCAAAAGACTCTGCTAAACAGCCGTGCCCCTTTGCCAGCCAGAACATCTCGCCTTGTACCCCTCGTTAAGTCCAGGTGGCACCCAAGTAAGCTGAGGGCTCATCCTGAAGCCCAAAGGTAGTCACACTACTGGTGAAGCCGAGCCGAGACCAGGGTACTTCGCACTTGTTCTGGTATTGGGTGCCAGTCGTGACAACACCTTAGTGGAAGTCAGAGAAAGGAAATTTGAATTAGGGCCTCTAGTGGCAGGTTAGCAACTGTTATAGCAGGGAGGCAAACAGTATGAGCTACAGTGCAATTATGTGCTCCATCAAGTAGTGCTGGGTAGTTCCCTAGGTGACACCAACCATACTGTAGTGCCTACAGTGTTTTTGATCCTGGGTAGAATGTTGAAGTCCCTTTGAACCAACACTATGAGATCCTGGTATGCTGGGGCCTGATTCCTGTGGTGTTAGTAGGGTTGCCACCTGTATTTTATCAGCCTAGCAAAACACCTGCCGAGGCCAGGGCCTGAATGTAGTTGCCAGTAAATATGTAATAGCTTTAAATTCAACCCTGGCCCATCCACTTTTTCCCTTGTAAGATGCTGATCTACATTAAATTTACTATTTCCCCTTCCTTTTTTCTTCCCCAATCCAATTGAGCCGTCCATGATGTCATATCTCTCCACACATTCATCATCACTCTGACATGCTATAATAAGCCAATTGTTTACATTAGCTCAGGCTTTTGAGGCCTTAAGTGAATACATAGTAACAAAATAACACAGTTATGTGGTCACAGCCTCATTGCACCCCGCTTACTGTTTTTAAAAAGTCGTCACGACCGGCACGACCAATTCAAGTAGAGAATTCCAGATTTTCACAGCTCTCACTGTAAAAAAAAAAACCTTCCAAATATTTAGACAGAACCTTTTTTTCTGCTAGGAGCAGAAACACACACTGTCATTCGGAAAGATTAGTCCCCTCTTCCCCTTAGTCTCCTCTTCTTCGGGCGACTAATCTCTCCAAACTGCCTCCCCTGCCTTCCCGCCAGCTAGAACGTAAATCGTTGGTGGGATGGCACTGGGATGACTTTGTTTACCGAAATCGCCAGAAGTTTCCTTGTGAGACAATTTACATTCTAGCTGGCGGGAAGGGAGGGGAGGCCTTGTCGGCATCCTACTAAACCCCCCAAATCGCAGCATGTGTCTCTGCCCTAATCGGAATGGGTGACATTGTGTCAACTGGAAGGACCTACTGGTAAATAAAGCATTAGAGAAATTATTATATGATCCCCTTTTATATTTACAGTATACATAGTTATCATATCACAGCATTTAAGAGAAAGATAAGCAAGTCATAGTAAACAACTCAACTGCCATCCTATAAACTCATTTTTTATAATTAGCAACAGAAAACTAACCACCACTAATTAAAATGCACATGTTTATAAAAAGCTGGAAATGATTATTAGAAATGGAATATAAATGAATGCTTAAAAGTTACAATTTTGGAAAGATGATATCCTTTTCATTATAAAAACAGCGTAAATTACTCCACAAGCAGAAATCTAAAGAAAACTTATTTTTTTAAACTCAGGCCCCTATAATATGCTGCTAAATACTTTAAAGCTAGATTAATTGATTTGAATTTAAGTGCTCAGCATCATTATACTGCACCGCCTGTCAAACGAACAGACACATGCTCGCACATAAAAAGCACGCAATGCCGTCTCAACTGAGAACGAAGGAGGAAAATGAATTAGATGTTGTGAAAGATTCTCGCTTGAATACGTTCCAGGATTCTAACAGCATTCTTTCCCAGTCATTTGGCTTAAATGTTTCTATGCTTGTAAATTTAAATTCCATTTTGAGTTGTTTTAAACCAGGTGGGAATACCCTTGATGCGCTATACGCTGTTTACTGGGATTCGCATCAGAGCCAAGAACATAACACATTCCCTCTAACCCTATCTCACCATCAGAGCTGATTTCATTTGTCTTCTGTTGGGAAGAGTGAGAATTGTTTTTGTAACCTGTCAGTTTACTTTGTTGACATAAAAATGGCTACATTTGGGCAATGAAGGCAGTTTAGTTAAACGTTAGGAATGTTACGCATTTTGGAGAAAGGTATTTTTACCAAGTCACTTCTTAACCCATATATCAACTGCAAATGTTTCATCTTCCATCTACAATCTCTGGAACATTCACTGATTGAGAGAGTTCACCCACATCCTCCTTGTACAAAACACTGTTCACTAATTCTACAATAATAAAGATGCCTATCAGTAACCATACCTACTAACAATTAGTGATGGAAGAATTTATTCGCCAGGCGTGAATTCGCAGCAAATTCCCATTTATTCACCGCCGGCGAATAAATTAGCGAAACCGGCTTATAAATTCACCAGCGGAAATTCGCCGTCATCAAATAAATGGATGCTGGCATCCAGTTTTTTGGACGCCGGTGCGTTTTCGTCAGCGAATTGGCACTGGCGTCCAAAAAACGGACACCGCCATCAAAAATGAGACAGCGCTATTTCGCAAATTTTTAGGCGTTTCACGGATTTCACAGGAAATTTTCCCGGCGAAGCAAAACGCCTCAAATTCGCCCATCACTACTAACGATCGGGACCCTCTTAATTTCCTTTATCAATCAATATTTGTATGTAATATGTATGTTTGATATATGCTCCCTTCTATTGTACAGCACTGAACAATATGTAAAAGTGTTCATAATTGTATTGATAATTTGAGGATTAAAGGTAACTAGACAAACCTATGCAGTATAATTACATAAACTCCACCACCGATTGTTGTTAGAGTTTCCTATATTTTTCCAGCCAAAAAACTTTTATCTTTATCAATTTATCAAATTTAAAAAAAAATATCAAATTTATCAAATGTTTAGGATAGCTCTAGCTAAATTATTCTACATCAAAATACTGGATAACCATGAGAACATTTTTTATGCAAAATGTAGACAGTTTTTCAGATTTCAACAAATTTTGAAAGCTATGGAAGTATAAATAAACCATTAGATACCATTATACATCAGAACCTCAATGGGATGGCCCCCAAGGGCAATAAATGGGAGACCCAGGTGAACAAGAATTAGGATGAAATTTGGGATGAATGTTTTTTTTTTGCATTCCTAGATATTAAGGGGCCCATTGACTAACATTCACATTTTCAAATTTCTATTTTTTCTCTAAGAATTTGTTTTTTTTATTTCTCTAAAAAAATTGAGATTTACAAAGTGTAAAAACTGTGAAAAGCTCTAATTAAAAAAAAGCAGTTTAGGTCCCATATAAGTATTAGGGAGCTGAGCCGATCTTGGTGGACCTTTTTTTTTTTAGCTGTTTAGACTTTTTGAGGTTTTTGGATTCTTTTCGCTAATAATTGTCCAAAAAACTTTTTCCAAGGTTTTTGAAACAGAGATTAAAGGGATCCTGTCATCGGAAAACATGTTTTTTTTTTCAAAACGCATCAGTTAATAGTGCAACTCCAGCAGAATTCTGCACTGAAATCCATTTCTCAAAAGAGCAAACAGATTTTTTTATATTCAATTTTGAAATCTGACATGGGGCTAGTCATTTTGTCAATTTCCCAGCTGCCCCCAGTCATGTGCTTGCACTTTAGGAGAGAAATGCTTTCTGGCAGGCTGTTGTTCTCAATGTAACTGAATGTGTCTCAGTGGGACATGGGTTTTTACTATTGAGTGTTGTTCTTAGATCTACCAGGGAGCTGTTATCTCGTGTTAGGGAGCTGCTATCTGGTTACTTTCCCATTGTTCTTTTGTTTGGCTGCTGGGGGGAAAAAGGGAGGGGTGATATCACTCCAACTTGCAGTACAGCAGTAAAGAGTGATTGAAGTTTATCAGAGCACAAGTCACATGACTTGGGGCAGCTGGGAAATTGACAATATGTCTAGCTCCATGTCAGATTTCAAAATTTAATATAAAAAAATCTGTTTGCTCTTTTGAGAAATGGATTTCAGTGCAGAATTCTGCTGGAGCAGCACTATTAACTGATTTAATTTGAAAAAAATGTTTTTTTCCCATAACAGTATCCCTTTAAACTCTTTTTCCCTCAAAACACAAATGCCATTTAAATTATTAGAAGATCTAAATATTAAAAAAAACTTCTAAAGATATGAATTCTTTGCAGAGAATGTGATAAATTGGCCTTCAAGGGCAGTCCAGTCATATGGCCAATTTAAATGACAAGTTTGTGCCATACATACTGTATAAGTGCTCCTTCCTGGTGATTAGGGGTGCATAATTTATTGGTGTTATTACACACAGGAATAACCATGCATCCTAGACATTTGCTACTTTTATCCTTTCTACACAAACCAAGTATATTAATGCATGTATAAAACTGATTACCAATTAGCATAAAATCATCATTTTATGGCTGACTTTACAGTCTTGGATACTTTTTTTGCATACTGATATGCTTGGGAATGATAAGGCAAATGATCAGTATCTAAAATAGAGGAAATATAAGAAAACGATGGCAGCACTGAACAAAAAAAAATATTCCGAAATTTCTTTGCAGTTATTGTGTGAAGAAAACCAAACTAATTAGCTGAACATTCTGTCAAAAGAAGAACAGTACATAGTAATTTAATAAATATGGTCATCCAACTATTTCCCCATTCAAAAGAGAGATCAATATGAAACACGTGTGGATTACAGCCTTATGCGTTTCATCAGGAAGCGCGCCACAGGGGATCCAGACACAGAAGTGAAAGGACGCATACGGCGGATGTCCCCGCGAAAGGCACGGTGGATGCCCCGCATGACAAAGGGCACACCACTGGACCACCAGTATAAGTGATAGTTATTACAGTGTGCTCCTAAACAGCAAACAATCATCACTAAGTTTATTTGTGGCTTGCTTTATGTTGTTGTATGTATTTAGGTACTGAGACTGAGAATTAAAATAGGCCCTGGCATTTCAGGTACACAGAGGCCCAGTCAGCCCACATAGAGGCCCAAACAGCACCAGCCCACTAAATACTGACTTTCTATGGGACCTTATAGCCGCCCCTCTGGCATTTGCCAGAACCCACAGATTGCCAGTCCGGGCCTGTTAGGTAGGCTATTTCAGGACAAACTATATCCCAGTGTGGCGAATGGGGGTTATTTTTAACAGCAGTCATGCGTTGGAGAACAATAGCTGGCAAATAAAGAAAACAGCTGAACTGTATTGATGATTATCTAATACTGTATGTGAAGGACGCCAAAGAAAATTTCTGGATGATATGCTGTAGGCTGAGATTCTTTGTAGCTTCTCTGAAAGCAATTAACACTTTATTAAGGCACTCAGGGCTATATGCCATGAGGTGTTTATGAGTTAATGCACATGTACAAGCAAAAAGCATGGCAACAGTAACTTTGCACGGACAATTATACTCCCTGCCACTGAAAGAATGCCCCTTCTTAGATATCATTTTACAGAGATCCAAATCAAGCTTGAAGCTTCTGTCAACTGAAAAAAAAACCTGCATGCCAAGATAATTAAACTTTACTTTTCATGAAGACTTTCTTATTCATATATACTAAAATTATTTCCATTTGTTTCTTTACTCTCTGTAGATCACTACCAATAACCCTTTGATGACCATTCTCATCTACCTGGAAAAGGTGCAAAGGGGAAATAAAACTCTGCTCCAGGTGTGGTGATGATCCTATTTTTTTCAAAATCCTAATTTGGATTTTTATGTAAATGATCAAGTATAGGTATAAGACCTGTTACCCAGAATGCGGAGGACTTGGGTTTTTCTGCATAATAGATATTTCCGTAATTTGGATCTTCACACCTTCAACTAGAAAAAAAGTCAACTAGAAAATCATGTAGACATTAAATAAATCCATTAGGCTGGTTTTGCCTCCAATAAGGATGAATTATATCTGAGTTTGGATCAAGAACAAGCTACTGTTTTATCATTACTGAGAAACATTTTTCTTTTTTTAAAAAAGTACAGTTTTTAAAGATTTAGATTACAGGAGATGGACCAGAAATAGAAGTCCCATATCAATTGTAAACTCACCAAGTCCTGGAAGAGGCCCAGGTGCACTGCCATGAGCCTTCAGCAAGTGGACGGATGCAAACCAACAAGATGTAGAACAGGCACTCAAAAAGGCAATCTTCCACCAGGCCATAAAATAAGTCAAATATTTATTATGTAAAATTAGCATAGCCTTACGTGTTTTGTGTTACACACACTTAGTCATAGTCATTTGGGAGTTCAATGCCTGTATCCAATGTTTCAGCTGGGAGAGTAGACTCTGTGGAAAGCTCAGATTCAGATGATTCCCCATCTGAGGCTTCGACATCTTCATCTTCTGTCCAGCAATAAGCAAAAGATGAGTTCTTCCTTTTTCCTGTGTATACAATTCATAAGTTAATTAAGGAAGTCGTGAAGAATATTGGAGTAACGAGTGCTGCCCCCCATGACTTAGGGACCCATTTACTTAGCTCGAGTGAAGGAATAGAAGAAAAAAAAGTTCGAATTTTGAATGATTTTTTTTGGTTACTTCGACCATCGAATTGGCTACTTCGACCTTCGACTATGACTTCGACTTTGAATCGAACGGTTGGAACTAAAAATCGTTTGACTATTTGATCATTCGATAATCGAAGTACTGTCTCTTTAAAAAAACTTCGACCCCCTAGTTCGCCACCTAAAACCCACCGAGGTGCCATGTTAGCCTATGGGGAATTTTTAGGTCGAAGAAAAATCGTTCGATTGATGGATTAAAATCCTTCAAATCGAACGTTTCAAAGGATTTAATCATTCAATCAAACTATTTGCGGTAAATCCTTCGACTTCGATATTCAAAGTCGAAGGATATACATTTGACAGTCGAATATCGAGGGTTAATTAACCCTCGATATTCGACCCTATGTAAGTGTGTGTAACCTGAAAAGACTATGCTGAATTGACATAATACATATTTTACTTATTTTACAGCCTGGTGGAATTGCCTTTTTGAGTGCCTGCTCTACTTCTTGTTGGTTTCAAATCTATGGGAGATGCCATTTCCTTAATTTTCTGGAGCTTTCAGGATAACTGGTTTCCAGATAATGGATTCCATACCAGAACAATATTAAATATCCTAAAGCCTGCACATGGGCAGCATTCTTAAAAAGACCACTTTCTGTTAAGTTGCACAAACAAGCACTTGTTAAACTCCACCATGTTTCCACAAATTGTGACCACAAAATATAATGGTTTGGTTCACACATGCAGTTTCTAATACAAAAACCCAAATTTCAACTGCGGATCTTTGACTCTAATGAATGTGTTATTACAAGGCTTTTCATTCAAATGTGAAAAAGATTTGTTTTGGCCAATTAAATAAGCGGTTAAGTGGGCAGAGCTCCGCAGGCTATACCAGCAGTCAACCATGTGGATAGAATCATTGCTTGTATTGTGTCCTGTTAAAAAGACATTGGCCGACACATTTCATCAGAGAGGCACTTAATCATTTCATTATTAACTGTTTTTGGAAGTACTTAAATAATTGTCTGCATCCCAGATAGGCTATTAATCATAATCATGCAGCGTGTGGTTACAGCTTCTCCAACAACATATTTCAATGTATCTGTCTAGTGAAGTGATGTTCAACTTCTCTTGGAGGGCCACATCTGGCCTATTGGCCTCCAGTTGAATAACCCTGGTGTAAAGCATCAGTTGAGTAAACACAGTTTTTTAAATACAGGTATGGGACCTGATATGCAGAATGCCTGAGACCTGGGGTTTTCTGGATAATGGAGTCTGCTAGAAAATCATGTAAACATTAAATGAACCCAATAGGTTGGTTTTGCTTCCGATAAGGATTAATTATATCTTAGTTGGGATCAAGTACAAGCTTCTGTTTTATTATTACAGAGAAAAGGAAATCATTTTAAAAAATGGGATTATTTGGATAAAATGGAGTCTATGGGAGAAGGCCTTTCCATAATTCTGAGCTTTCTGGATAACCGGTTTCCAGATAACAGATCCCAAACCTGTATTTAATTAATATAATTTGTAATTCTATAACCCCTGATATTGAGAAAAAGTCCAAGTGCAGGGCTGCTTTCCTAAGGGAGTCAAACACAATAGAAGGTGGTCACCTTAAGGCTAATTACTATCCAATACTGCCCATGTATGTGTTTTATTAATGAAGTTTAGGAAAATTTAGAGCAACATTCATTTTATTCTAATTTATACTGATACTACTCTTCTAGGTTTGTTAACATTTAGCTGAATATCGGGCCATAATAATTAGAGCTCTTATTTCATTTTATTCTTTTCTCTGTATATATAGATATACTTGTATCATACATATTATATATCCTTGTTGTTCCTAAGGCTAAAGCATCAAACTTATGAATTAATTATAAACAGACAAAGGGTTTTTGTTTTAAAGTTAAAATAGTTCAGCATCAACTCCTAAATTTGGTTCTAAGCACAACATATTGTTCTTTTTCTGAACATTTGAATAATATTGAGTGATAAATGATGATTTCAGGATGAAGCCTTGCTCATGAAGTCATCTGACATTGTGTAGGTTGTTTACATAAATCAGTTAGATGTCTAAGACTACCCATAACAAAATGTGAATTGAATGCTATACAAGCAGAATATCATACCATACCATAAGGCAAATGTAAATTGCAGAGCACAGGGAATGATAGCTATTTGCACACCGCCCCATGCAGTGTGGGTCTTTTTTTTTTTTTTTGCACTATTGCATGAGACGTTGTAAATAAGCCTTGTTTTTCTTAAAAAGTGAAATTTTCTGGCCACTGAAACCTAAACTAGATTATTTCTTTAAAGTAATTACAATTATAGCAATGCATAGGCATATGGAAGCATGTGTACTGTTAGGTTAACAATCCTAATTCAGAAAGAAACTGCCAGCGCTGAGTCTAACCAGGGACTCCTGTCCAGGGCCACTGTCCAGGGCCCCCCCTCCGCACCCCCTACTACGAAGCGTGAGCAAAAGAAGCTGCACAGTTCCACAAATATTTTTCTTTAGGGCCAGGAGATCAGGAGAGGGGGCCTGGCCCGGCGGAGGCCCACCAGGTTTTTTCCCAGTGTCCCGTGGGGCCAGTCCAACTCTGAGTCTAACACACAATCTGGAGTTGACTAGCTGCTATAAACGATAAAAAGCCAATATTTGTACACAAAGAGAAAGTGAAAATTTTCCAGCACACAGTTTGCCTTTAAAAATCATTATTACAAACAATGAGCTGTCTACCACACCTCAGTCAAAATATGTAAGCTCAGGTGCCACGCCAAGGTCCCTCATTGTACATGAATCCTACATTATCCATTAGCATTAGTATGAAGTGCATTTAAAATCAAGTCCCCCAGCAAACAGTGTGACTGAGTAGTAAGACCAAATGTGCACTTACAGACAAGCGTTTGAAGCTGTGCTCCCCTGCGTTCCATTTTTATGCGTTCAGCCGCAGGGGAGCGCAGGAGTAGACGCATTCAGTTTTTTGCAACCGGGCTGTACTCACACAGGCGCATGTAGGTGGCGAACGCAGGAAAAATGCAGCATGTTGCGTCTCAACCTGCGTTTGGCATGTTCTACATGCACCTGTGTGATTACAGCCCCATTGAAAAAAACTGAATGCGTCTACTCCTGCGCTCCCCTGCGGCTGAACGCATAAAAACGGAACGCAGGGGAGCGCAGCTTCAAACGCTCATCTGTAAGAGCCCTTACTCAGAAGCTCTAGTGAGAAAGCAGGGAGCTTTTAAGCCCCAACCCATTAACATACACCTGTAAATCATTCCTTGTTTTGTAGGCTGAATGGCAGCTATAGGCAAAATTTGGCTACAATTTGTACACGGAACACAAAAAGAAATAACCAGAAAACCCACGATGTGGTGTTGAAGCACCCTTGTGCCAGCGATCATTGTGTACCATGATCTGGAGTTGACTGGCTAAATGATAAAAAGCCATTATTTGTAAACAAAGAGAAAGAGAAAAATTGCCAGCACATGGTTTGCCTTTAAAAATAATTATTACAAAAAATTAGTACTCCCTAATAAACAGTTGTAGACCTCTGCTTAACAAACAAACCCTAACTGAACTTCCTAATTGTACTTTGGTGGTTGCAAACATTGTTGTTTACTTTGGCAAGTATGAATGTTGTGACATTAATATTGAGATATTTAGGGAGGAGATTGTGCAGCAAAATCTGTAATCATTAGTTTTAGTCATTTTCCAATTTCCATCTAATTATTTTCCCAACTGTTCATCTGTTCCGAGGTGGCAAAACCATAAAATTGTTTACAAAATTGTAGTATCACAATTTTAATAGCTACCCCAATTTTTTTGCTGCACTACATGAAAATCTTGTAAAGTCTAGAGTCTAGAAATGCTTATCTCAACTTTTCATTTTTTTTTTAACTTTTCCACGTGGGAAAATGTAGGCAAAAGCAGAACAGATGCAAGTACATATAGTTATGTAGTTAAATCGGGTTGAAAAAAGACAAAGTCCATCAAGTTCAACCCCTCCAAATGAAAACCCAGCATCCATACACACACCCCTCCATACTTTCACATAAATTATATATACCCATATCTATACTAACTATAGAGCTTAGTAGCACAATAGCCTTTGATATTATGTCTGTCCAAGAAATCATCCAAGTCATTCTTATAGTTATTAACTGAATCAGCATCACAACATCACCTGGCAGTGCATTCCACAACCTCACTGCCTGGTGATATTCAAAAATCCAGTACAGAAGAGCATGTACAGACACCAAAGCTAAATTGTGTACAGTAAGTGCTTAGAAGAAGCAGAAGTCCACAAGGCCAGGCCAAAGCAGAAAGGAACCATAGGCAACCTGGCTGGCCAACCAGCTTCCCCATTCCCCAACCTCCAAGAGACGAGGAACAAGGGATACAGAGTAGACAGACAGAAGACTTGATTAGAGTCTCCTCAACGTTGCACCATAGGCATATGTCTCTTCCGCCTGCCCTTGTTCTAGCCCTGGCAATTCAATTACGGGACACATATTTCCATTACCACTATAAATACACTGTATGGTTAAAAACATTAAAGGAGAAGGAAAGTGTTCTTTCACTTGGGGGTGACAAATGTTAGACACCCCCAAGTGCTTGTATTGACTAACCTGAAACCCCAGGCCAGTACTCCTATCAGCAGAAAACTGCACCAGCCTGGGGTTATACCAGTGAGCATCACGGAGCGATTCTCTTCCAGCTTCCTCATTCTTCACGTGGCTGCACATGCACAGTAGAACCAAAAGCCAAACTTTAACTAAAAAGTCGGGTGTTTCTTTCTGCACATGCGTCTGCCCAGTGAAATTTGAAGAAAGAAGAAGCCAGAAAAGGATCGATCTGTGGTGCTCGCTGGAATTACCCTGGTCCAGTGCAGTTTTCTGCTGATAGGTGCACCGGCCTGGGGTTTCATGTAAGTAAATACAAACATTTGGCACTGCCAAGTGCACAAAGACTTTCCTTCTCCTTTAAGACACAATCCAAGACCAGAACTATCCTAGCACTGCTTCTAAAATTGCAAGTTCCGAACTTTGTCTGGAAGCAAAGACCTATTTGTTGGGAGCATGGCCTCTTTAAGGGTAAATGTCTTCACACAAACCTAACTTTACTATGCACCATGCCAGGCAAAAAAAGTTGTACTTTACAGCAATACAAACACATTCTTCCATTACCATGTATCATTATAATGGACAAATCTGTGAATAACAGTCTGGTTTATATTTCATGGTATGGACTAAGTTCCAGTGTAAAGACTCTTTACTATTTCAAAACTATAATTCCCCATGCACAAAATATAACCTTATAAAAACAAATAATTCATGAAAATTTTCCTTAAAATTAGCATTTACCAGCCAATTGAATTCCTTTGTTACTCTATTATTTACAATATTCCTAAATTCTCTATAATGTTGTACATTAGTTTGTATATTATGAGTGTCCTTCTTGCATTGGAATTCTATACACGTAACTAAACACCAGAGGTCCTTTCTGGGTTTTTTTAAAGGCTTAGGTTTAAATTATTTCAGTATTTTATGTAGTATTTAATTGAACAGCTTTGGTTGATTGCCTCCTGATATGCTAACCTTGTATTAATCATTATTTGCTTGAACTGTGTAGCATTTATTTGTGGAAAATAGATTAGAAAAATGGGTTAAAATATGCCTGCACAATGCCGCAAGCATGCATAATATTCCTCTTAGTTGTTGACCTTGAAAAGGGTCTTGAAACATTTTCAGCAAACAATTGATGTGAGTTGGGATCTAGTTTGGGTGTTTTCACATTAACACTCTTTAATGCTTCACAGATGTTGATTCTCACATTGGTAACCCAACAGATATGGAATGGATCCCTATGTATAACAGCGTGGAATGCTATGAAAACAAATAATTATAGCGCAAATGCAGACAACATATGTTTAACCATAGGGACTGATGTGTAAGAAAGAATGCAAAGGAATAGAGTTCAGGATTGCAGAAGGCGTTAACTGAATTCTGCTTATAATAATTGTTTGCAGCAATTATACCAGAAGAGCACTGGGAATCAAGACCTTGCAGGGCAGGGTGCAAAACTTCCTACATGCAAATGTTGAGGGTGCATTTTGGCACAAGTGCATGTACTCAATGGCATTGAAAACTGCATCCATTTCTGCCTGAATGCAACTGTGATATTGAACGAGTCCAATGATATCTACGGAACAGTGACTGTTATGCAGAAGGTTTAGTCACCATGCCTTAAAGGGGTTGTTTATATTTAAATAAATTTTTCTTATGATGTAGATACATATATTCTGAGACAATTTGTAATTGGGTTTCAATTAGCTTCTTATTCAGAGGTAGGCTTGGGCGAATTTGACCCGTTTTGCTTCGGCAAAAATTCGCCCGTCATCGAACGCCCATTAAAGTCTATGGGCGTCTAAATTCTTTTTTTCCGACGCACAACGCCATAGACGTCGATGGGCATCATTTCCATGCCGAAACAAGGCGAAAAAATTGGACAATCCCTAATTCAGAGGCTCTCCAGGATGCAATTTCAGCAATCTGGTGGCTAGGGTACAAGTTACCGTTGTCCTGGACAGTCAACATGGCGTCCAGTTTGAAACCCAAGGGTCAGGTAGTTTTGAGCTGACATCCACATGTTTAGCGGATTCTGACTTTTCCTTCTGCCCACCCCACCTGCATTCTTACAATGTCCCACTTCCTCCTCTAGCCGCCTGAATATATAGGTGCAGCTGGCTCTGACCTAACCACTTTGTGACATCAGAGGTGGGTGGGTCAGGCATGGGTCTATAAATACAGGTGGTGCGTTGGGTCAGGTAGGGATTACATCATTTTTTTTTTACTATGGTAGAAAAGGATTAATAATGTGCAGTGTTTAAAGCTGCAAAATTCCCTTGCAACTGTAATGGGTATTTGGGCTATTTTAACCCAAAAAGGGTTTATGTCCAGCTATAGGCATAGAACATGTGTTCCATTGGACTCTAACAAACTAGGATGGACCTTTGCCAAATGGAAGAAATTAAGGTATGTGCAACTACAACTCCCATATGTTACTGTGCATGAAAGCCAAAATACAAGTGTGCCAGGAGGTTCTTGCAACAAAAATAGACCAGTTTATTTGTCCAATACAAATGATCCACAGGATTATTACTTACAATACACAGAGGCCCACAACATGAATACTACATGTCCCTCACAGACAAAACAGTGGAACTCCCAGAGGCAATAGTGTAACATCTGGATAAATAGACCCTCAGGATCTCAGCACCGTGAGCTGGATCCTCACTAGAGATGGGCGAATTTCTCCTGTTTTGCTTTGCTGAAGAATTCGCAAATTTTCCGCAAAATTCACGATATTTCACGAAAAAACTTGAACTTTAAAAGTTTTCATGAAAAAAATGTGAAATTCGAACAGTTTCACAAAAAAATTGTGCAAATCAAATGTTTTCACAAAAAATCATGCAATTTGAATGTTTTCACTAAAAAAATCATGAACTTCGAATGTTTTCACGAAAAAATCTTAAAAATTGGAAATTGACGCCGGCAAATTTACACCAGCAAATTATTCGCCTACGACGAAAAGCGGAAATTTGCTGCAAATTCGTGCTAGGCAAATTTATTTGCCATCACCAATCCTCACATGTTGGATCAGGGAACTCACAAGCCCCAATTCCCTTTAGGCAGTGTCCCTATACTACAGGCCAGTCTTGCCTGATTGGAGAGCTACCTCCTTGCTATTATAAGCGAATTAGCATAGTGGTAGCGGATTTGCGCCTGGTAAAGTGGTGTGATGTGTGTGAAGTGGTCACTGGCGACAATTCGCCCTTTAGTGAATCTGCCCCCATGTGTCCAGTCTGCACCTTGCATCTAATACAGTAAAGCCAACAGAGATAGCATTTTTACATAAGATGCAAGTATATAGCATTTTAATGAAAGCATTTTTGCATTCTTTTTTGCACCAGCGCAATTGTAAATCTCCCCTGCAGTGTAAATACACTATAGCTTTTTTTTTTTTTGAAAGATAACAAAGCCAACACATTGTGACATTTGATAGATCGGTCATTCAAAATAAATAAATAAACAGAATAAAAACCGCAGTGGAAAACAGTGCTGGAACAAATCTAGTGCTGAATTACTGCACCTCTGACTGTCAGCGTGATTAATTGCCACACTTCTCCATTCTAATCCACATTGGATCTGAAGTATTTTTGCAGTTGATCACTACACACAACACAGGGGTGCTGAAAGTTCATTAGTGCGGGGATTTCTCACACATCCACCCAAAAATAAATGAAGCCACATGGAAAGACTATCAAAAAAACACAGGGACTGTGTAGCATTCCTAGAATTGTTCCATTAATTGTGCTGAGTTTCCCATATGCGATAACGTTAACAGTTACTGAGCATACTGTAACTTCAGTTCTTAAAGGCGGCTTGTGCATTTTAACACGCTAACTGCCTTTGAGTTCGTTCATGTTTTCCAGTCTTCAAAGTGCAGGATATACAGTTGCCATAAAGTGATTACCAGGTGATGCTCATGTCTCTTTAAAGTGATACTGACTGTAGTGTTGACTATATTCACATTAGTAAGAATGTTAAATGTTTATTTTAATATGCATTAGCAGCTTAGTACTGGGTGGAGTAATGAAAGAGGTTGTGGTGGACACATGAAGGGGAAGTGAAGTGAAGGGGAGGAGCAGAGTGGGTGGAGAGAGCAGCCAGGAATAAAGAGAATAAAGAGTTCTACCCTATAGTTTAGCATCATTGTGTGGATTCTTCTAGTTCTGCTATACCCTGCAGTGGCTCATCACACAGCTCAAGGTCTTTATCATATTCATATGCCACACAACACTGTTAGAGGCCCAGGGTAAGACTGGGGGGGGGGGTTCAGGGCCCACTGAGGCTGCCACATCAGGGCCCCCCCACAAGGGCCCCCTCCCCATTCGCAATCGCAGTCCTCCCTCCCCAGCAAACCACCCTCTGCCCTCTCCAGTCCCCTACGGAGCATACCTACTTCATGGATCGAGTGAGCAGGCGGGGCAATTGGGCAGAGTGGGCAGGGCAAGTGGAGCGGGCCGGAGGTCAGGTGCCGAGGGGGCCAAGTCCAATGCTTCAGATGCCAATTTATCAACATTCTCATTTTAGTGGTTTTAGAGGTTTTTGAAAACCTGAATATATTAATTTTCTCCAAAACAATGAATGCCATGTCATTTATTGAAAGATCCAAATATAAAAAATAAGAACGGCCAAAAAAAAAAAAAAACACAGAATAATGCGCTAAAAAATATGAAAACCTCTAAAATTTCAAGTTTTTTAGACAACTATTCTTAATGGCAAAAAAAGTCCAGTAGGATCATTGATTCATATGGGACCTCAACTGCTTTTACTTGCCAAAGTTTTGTATTTGAGTTCGTCATGGTTTTTACACTATATTCAAACATAGTATCAATCAGATAGACTTAGTATCTCAGGTACTAAGGTACTAAGATACTAAGTCTATCTGATTGATACTATGTTTAAATAAAGTATATAACTTTTTATCGATCTGGAGAGGAGCGATTATTATTTTAGCCCAGGAGTGCGCTGCCTCCAATCTACTACCTTGCTGTTGGCGTTCCCCCTAGTGACGGACTCGGGGCGGGCTGCACCCGGGTCACTACTATTGCAGGGTAAGAACCTCAGCTTTTTTTCACTGTTATTTGCATGAAAGAAGACTTTGAAAACCCAGTGTTCCTAATTAAGAGAAGGGTCTGCGGCATTTGGCACCCGGACCAACCGATATTTACAGTGAGCAAGGTTTAGTCTGTGATTAATTAACAGCTGTGATTGGAACCCACAAAGTAGTTTTTCTCGTCCTTCTGTAATAGATTTGTTTTCAAGTTGTGTCATCTGTGACTTCAAACTTGTGATTTGTAATTCATTCTCGAAAACAGAGAGAGAGAGAGAGAGAGAGAGAAAATAAATCCTTGTGATGCTATTATGTCTGATTCAGTGAAAATACACTTCCAGCAGAGGGACAAGATCCAGGGTTGCAGTGTATATATTTATAAGGTCAGTATGTCAAACCAGACTGCTAAGAAGAGTTACACAGATCAAACAGAAGCTTGGGTAACTGATTTTAAAAGCATGCTGTATTCTCCATTCAACTGATGTATTGGTAAATTACCCCCATTAGTTAATTTGTGCAGTGTGCTGTATGGTAAATTCATGTTCTGTCATATTTCATTACTTGTACTTGTTCATATCTCGAAGTTGTTCTACAATTAAAATAATGACATGCTATTAACTACATTAATTACACTGAAGGATTAGATAACGGATGCAGTCGAGTATTCATTGTCATTTTTCTCAAAAGGCTGTAGATAAAGCCTTACTACACTTGAATGATTATATATATATATATATATATATATATATATATATATATATATATATATATATATATATATATAATATATATATATATATATATATATATATATATATATATATATATATTGTAAGATATGTGTGTCAAAAGTGCACAATATAATGTGTATTTCACCAGCATTAGGCTGGTGAATAAGAAACTCCAGGGGAATGTGTTTTGCTGCAGCTACCTGTAGTTAAGCTGTTTAAGTGGTGAACCAGTTTAGTAAAAACTGGATTATGGGTCCCTGGAGTGGATGGAAGAGAGCAGGGTGGGCTTCCATCCCTTGCCCTATGTAAGGGTTTTGCAGCTGCCAAGCTAAAGGCAGTTAGAGGAAATTAACTACAGGTATGTGGTTGTTAAAAAGGGGGGGGCAACACCTCAGGGCTGCTTCCCTCTAGAGACCTCCTGGAGTGGAGGAGAGTGCGGGGCCACATGTGCTTGTGAGCACCAGGGAACAAGAGTGATTCTCCTGAGCTAGAGAGAGGACCAGAGAAACCACTCCCAGGAGACAAGAGTGTCTCAAGTGTGCCCAGATAGGATTCTGAGATTTGTGGTCCACTGAAAGCCATTGAGGGCTAAACTCAACTGTGAGAAAAGTGATCACCAGTGAGGGTGTTAGAATTGGGACTGTTAATGCTATGATGTGAAGCATATGTGATCCCCCATGTGAAGCCAGTGGGCTGAAGATTTTGTGTTTTGTGCAAATAAAAGCTAGAAAAGCAGCAATTTGAACTCTTTAAGGTGAATTGACAAAGAAACTGGTGTAATATCGCCCTTAGTCGAGTGAATTTCAGGTATCTTACACCCTTGCTCCCATCCAGAGCTTAAATCAGGAAAAACGGATTGTGTAGGGGTAATGATACCAAGAAGCTCAGAAAAACTGCTGCTCAAGTGTCCTTTAATCACCACACGACATGTTTCGAGCTTCAAGGCTCTTTTTCAAGTGTAACAAGCAATCACAGTGATACAGAATTTAAAACAACACACTCCCCCCACCATCAAAATGATTGGTTTGTGGCAATTGCTAGGAGGATTTGTAGCCTGGCCACGCCCACCAGTATCAAACAAATTAGCTATTCAATTAGAGAAAGCTGTGTGTGAAAACCAAGTAAGTTCAGGATCCAAGGTGTTATAATTTACAGAAAAATGTTCATTTGTGTCAAGGGAAGTCCAATGTAAAAGTCCAGAAAACAGTCACTTGACCTCTGCACTGCCAAAGTGAGGCCTGCTAAAGAGTATTTCAGCTCCATTGTTCATAATTTTCATAATGTTGATACATTAATTTATAAACACTCTTTCTGCCCGTGTTATAAGTTATTGGTAGCTAAAAAAGCACATTGTAATATTTTATCTTACCGGAGGTAGAAATCTATTCAATGCTGTTCAAAAGGGCAGCACTATCTGTTAAAAAAAGGAAAATAGTTAGTAAGTGAATCTACAAAAAACTAGCCACACTCCATTGGTCATTTAAACCCAAAGGTTCCAAGGCACTTAGCTTTTTTATCCACAGGGCTTCTCTCTGAAGAAGCAGTTTTTTTTCGATCGCCACCTCTTTGTGGTACTTCCATTACTTCGAGCACTAGCCATTTTAGCTGTGACATGTTGTGTCTACATGTATTGAAGTGGCGTGAAACTGGGGTATCTGTATAAGTGTTTGTTTTAAAGTTTTTAGTATCACCCCTATGTTCTTTGATACGGTTTGTCCCACATATACTTTCCCACAGGGGCATTTGAGCATATACACAACTCGTCCTGTATCGCAGGTGGCATAGTGTTTCAATTGAATGCTATTGCCTTCTGTGGGGTGTTGTACAACTGCCCCTTTAATGATGGAGGAACAACATACACAATTAAGGCATGGAAAGGTCCCAATACTAGGTTTGCTTTTGAAAATTCTGTCTATTCTTTTAGAACGGTGCGGTTCTGCTGGACAAAGAATATCTCTTAGTGTGGAACCTCTTTTGTAGCTGAACATGGGGGGTTCTAGGCAGGTTTTACTTAATCGTTTATCCCCATTAAGGATGGGCCAAAATCTTTTAATGATTTTTTCAACCGAGCCACTATGTATGGAGTATTTACTAACGAAGGGCATTCTTTTATCCGCTGTATTGGTGCCCTTTTTATTAGTCAAAAGCGTGTCTCTTGGTACACTTCCCACCTGTTTAGCTGTGTTTCTAAGGGTTGTACTATTATAGCCTTTGGTCTTGAACCTGTCAATCAGAGTTGTAGCGGCTTTCCAATAATCCTCATTACTTGAGGATATTCTTGTAGCCCTTAGGAATTGGCCTTTCGGAATGCCTTTAACACACCGGGGGTTATGAAAACTTGTAGCTTTCAATAAATTATTATTAGAGACCATCTCATGGAACAGGGATACATCCCCTTTCCATACTAGCAGTATATCGTCCACATAACGCAAATATGTCACAATGCATTCACTGTGTTTATGTTTTAAGAAAAATTGATTTTCAATCATGTGGACAAAAAGATTAGCGAAGGATGGTGCTACTGCAGCACCCATTGACGTACCTTGGCGCTGCCAGTAGTAATTCCCTTCAAATCTGAAATAATTCTTTTTAAGGACAATGTTTAAGCAATCCAAAAGAAAATAGATCAAATCATTTGGTAAAGTAGTGTCTAATAGTACCTCTTCTATGCACTTTAGACCTTCATCTTGAGGTATTGAGGTATAGAGACTCTCAATATCAATACTGCATAGTGTACATTCCAAATCTAATGTGGGTAACCCATTTAGACGTTCTAATAAGTCATTGGTATCTTTTAAACATGTAACTATGTTCTTAACCAATGGTTGTAAATATGAGTCCACAAATTTAGACAGTGCTTCCAGAACAGAATCTACACCAGAGACTATCGGCCGACCAGGTGGATTTACTAATGACTTATGTATTTTTGGCAAAAGAAATAATACTGGAGTACGTGGATGCTCCGTCACCAAAAATTCTTTTGTATTTTTGTCAATGGTGCCATTGGTAAATGCATCAGTCACCATATTAAGTATTTCTCCCATTATATCTTGTAAAGGGTCTTTGCCGATTAGAAGATAATGTCCTGGTGTAGATAGCTGTCTTAAAACTTCTTTCCTATAGCCTTCACTGTCCATGACCACTATGGCTCCACCCTTGTCAGCTTTTTTAATAATGATTTTGTCATTAGCTTTCAGAGAATTAAGTGCCTTTTTCTCGGCATGTGATAAGTTAGATTTACATTTTACTGGGTTTTCCCATATTTTTTTAACCTCGTTAGTCACAACCATTTCGAATGCAGTTAAGGCATCACTGTTAATGACAGGCTTAAATGTACTTTTCTTTTTAAATATATATACATCGGGGGTACTAATGCTGGCGCTATCTGGGAAACACATTTTTAATTTAAGGTTTCTCACAAAACGCTGAAAATCAATTTCCCACTCCACAAAGTCAGTATGATACGTAGGTACAAAACCCAAACCGTTATTTAGTAAAGTCAATTCAGCAGAGGATAATTCGTATGAGGAAATATTCACACTAATATTCTCTTTTACCTCGTGTTCCTCTGCCTGCTTGGGTAGTTTTCTCTTGGGATAGGTGCTCGAGGATTTTTTCTCCTTGCTTGTTGTGGAGGAAAATCCTGGCTTAAAAAACCAGTGCTGCTGCTTGAATCCTCTCTTGACGTGCTCCTGTGGGTATCTGGGCAATCCCTTTCCCTCTGTGTGGGGCGTGCTCGTGAAGATCCCCTGCTGTATCCCCTTGTTGTTCTCTGCCTCCACGGGTACACGCTTCTTTGTTGGGGTGAGTACTGCTGCTGCCTCTGACTCCTACGTTCTTCCCGCCACGAGTATACTTGATTCAGACGGTAATCTTCAGCGTCGCGTTCAAATTTAATTTGTTTGCGCTCCGCAGTATTTTCTCTGTATTGGCTCAGTGTCTCCTCGTGGTCTCTGAAGATGGATGCCGCTTGCTCCGCCCCTTTATCTTGCGAGATTTGCTCCTTTACTT
This sequence comes from Xenopus petersii, assembly GCA_038501925.1. Lineage (NCBI taxonomy): Eukaryota > Metazoa > Chordata > Amphibia > Anura > Pipidae > Xenopus > Xenopus petersii. The sequence continues at coordinate 179,578,079 of CM076674.1, read as the reverse complement.
CATGAATCTTGGAGCGGATAGTCGCCAGTCTAGTTTGTAACCTTTCTACGGTAAGGATAATTAGATCAAGGCTACATTTGTTGCATATTTCTTGCCACCTTTGTATCAGCTGGATCTTCGGCGCACAGGTTAGGTCTTAGATCCACACGTAGCCCACGGGGTATGCGCTTGGCCCTTGCATATTGTGCTAGCGAAATAACATGTAAATTCAGGCTGATCTCCTTCTTTTGTAGATTAAGTAATTCCTTTTTTTTTGTCACATGCCACTGTTGATCCGCTCAGGGGGATTTCACCCTCCTCTATATCTTTAAGTATCCGCTGGATATCTGCATCACTATACGCAAATGTGGAGGCACTGCATTGATCAGAGACTTGATCAGGTTCAATCATTATACCAAATAGGTATAGGGCCACTCTTTAAGGTGGTCAGTCTCCATTTATGTGCTGAAATCTGTGCCGAGGCCTAGGGTTTCACTACCGGAAGTTCAATATATATATATAACATATATATTGATATATATATATCACCTCTGTAGCGATGGCCGGGTGCTAACCAAAATGTATATATTCAATGGGGAATGAAAGCACTCACGGCAGCTGTTAAATTAAAGCAAGTTTTTACTATAAATCAGCAAGCTCGGACATCTACACGTTTCAGGATGGGATGGTCCCTAGTGGAGAGAAACGCATATATGTCTGAGCTTGCTGATTTATAGTAAAAACTTGCTTTCATTTAACAGCTGTTATGAGTACTTTCATTCCCCATTGAATATGAATATATATATATATATATATATATATATATATATATATATATATATACAGTATAAACACACACAATAGGGCTTAGGCACACAGAAAAGGGATACACAATGTAAAAAGATGGTGATGCACACTAGGATCTTTTTTTAAAAATAATTATTTATTAGAACAACATTTCGGTCCTCACCAGAGACCTTTATTAAGATACAACAACATACTAATGGTTACTTATTATTATGAGTGCTTTATAGACTTACCGACCAGTAAACCATCTCCAAACCAAACCATGTTAACTAGGAAATCTGTCCCACGTGTGCTCACAGTCTGATGCCTTGTCTGTCAGCACACTTGTGAGCATTTCTCCACCTGCATAGATAACAAAAGCAAGGAAAAACCAAAAAGCCTTAGTCTAGGATTTCATTCAGATCAAGAAAATAAATCCTCTATATTATCCCATATTAATATATATATATAGGATATAAGGTATTTTGGGCATAAAGCTACTAAAAATTATATTAAAGTTTTTCAACTATGTCAAAGTCATCCCCAGTCTAGCCAGTCCTACGCTAAGGGGCCGATTTAGAAAGTTTATTTCTAAATAATACTTTTTGTATTTACAAATACAAAAGTATTCAAGGTCATGTAGAATTCAGTGGAAGTTCCTTTCTTTTCTTGCATAGATTGACCTTTCGTTTGTGGTTTTAAAGGTTTTCAGAAATCAAAACTTTCATTGTCGTACTAGGTTTTCATTTGTTCATTCCGACAGCTACAGCATTTTTGTTTGCACTTTTATTCAGATCTTTTCATAACTTTCATGGAATGGCAGTTTAATCTGGGTTTCAAAAAGCTCTAATTGTCAGGACTGCCAGAAGCACCCGACAGTGCTGCTTACCTTCCCGGCAGTTGCAATGAAAATCCAAGATGGCGGCGCCCATGCTGAACACTTGGGTTGCGCCATCGCTGCATGATGACGTCACCACTGGTGCCGGGATTTTGAAATAAAAGACGCTGAAACTCTGCCCAATTATAGGTGTTCAATCCTGTGAGTACCTGGGTATATTATTGTCTGTCTAATTCCTGGTTTTGATTCCTACTTTGATCCTGACTCTGATTCTTATCTGCCTGCCTGTTTGAACTCTTGCCTGGACTTTTACTAAAGATTGTGCCTGATTCCTATTTGTACTGCATACTCAGACTTTAACCCTTTTGGGCTTCCTCCTCGGTCCAGACTACTCACTCTGGGAGCCGATAGGCCCCCTGACATTATAATTGGGCCATGGACCCCACTGAGGAAGCTCCGTGTGATGTCGGAAGAGCGCTACATGGTTTGGCATCCCCAATGGAAGATTATGAAGCTCAGCAGTTCCGCATTGGGCAAGTACTCGATACTCCTCTCCTGTATACCTCCAGTGTCTCCAGTTGTTAGTAATCCTCCCACGACCGCACATTCCTCCTCCACCTCACTATAATGGGGATCCCCACGCCTGCAGAGGTTTCTCTACGCAGTGCCAGATCCAATTCGAGTTTCAACCCTCGCAGTACTCCAGTGAACGTGCCAAGGTGGGGTATGTGATGTTTCGTCTGGAGGGAAAACCGCTCGAGTGGGCAACGTCTCTCTGGGAGAAGAATTCTCCATTGACCTTTGATGTCAAAGCATTCCTTCAGGCATTCACAACTGTGTTTGATGGGACAGGTCGCTAATGACTCTTCTCGGCTCCTGCAACTCCGGCAGGTAAACCGCAGTGCCATTGAGTACGCTATTGACATTAGAACGCTAATGGCAGAGACCTCTTGGAATGATGAGGCATACAAGGTGGTGTTCTATCAAGGTCTGTCGACTCGACTTAAAGATGACCTAGTCTCCAGGGAACTTCCTGACCTGCTGGAGGATTTGATTGCTCTCACAATTAAAGTGGACACTCGTCTTAGAGAGCATCAAGTTGACAAAGAAGAGATTTCAACCTACGCTGGCTCCACGCTTCCAAAGACCTCTGTTGCCTGCACCTTCCCAGAAGCCTTCCTTTACTCCTCTGGAGGAGCCTATGCAAGTTGGAAGGGCCCGTCTCTCTGAGGTCAATCTCACTTTGCCAATTCTGGAACTATGCCCCCTAGGGGTCGAACTTATCCCCTCTCTCCTGCAGAAACCTCCGATATGAAAGAATATATCCAGGAGAATCTCCAGCGGGGATTTATTTGTCCTTCTACCTCTCTGGCAGGAGCTGGTTTCTTCTTTGTGGAGAAGAAGGACGGAGGTCTACGCCCTTGCATAGATTACCGTGGACTTAACAAGATTACAGTGAAGAACCGTTACCCTTTGATCACTGAACTATTTGATCAACTGAAAGGGGTAAAGGTCTTCACTAAGTTGGATCTATGCGGGGCATACAACCTGATCCGCATTCATGAAGGGGATGAATGGAAGAAGGCATTCAACACTCGTGATGGGCACTACGAATACCACGTGATGCCCTTTGGCCTATGTAATGCCCTCGCCGTCTTCCAAGAATTCATGAACGACAACTCCAGGGATCTTTTAGGGAGATTTGTGGTTGTGTACCTCAATGACATCTTAATTTTCTCCAAGGACTTGGAGAGTCATCGCTCCCAAGTGAAGGAGGTGCTCTCTTGTTTGAGGTAGAACTCCCTCTTTGCCAAGATTGAGAAATGTGTCTTTGAAGTTGCCAAGATCCGTTTCATCTGCCCAGAGGGTTTTGAGATGGATCCTGCTAAAGTGTCCATGATCCAGGAGTGGCCCCTTCCTTTGAGCACAAAGGCAATACAAAGATTTATCGGGTTTGCAAACTACTACCGACAGTTCATCAAGGGGTTTTCCTCCCACATTGCCCCCATCCTTGCTCTCATCCAAAAAGGGCATAAACCTAGCTCATGGCCCCCTTCAGTTGTTGAAGCATTCCAGTCTCTGAAGGAAGCTTTCACCTCCGCCGCCTCTGTCCTTCGACATCCTGATCCTGGGTTACCCTTCTCCACTGAGGTGGATGCATCCAAGGTTGGAGCCGGCGCTATCTTGTCCCAAAGACATCCTGCTGATGGGAAATTACATCCTTGTGCTTACTTCTCCAAAAAATTCTCTCCTGCAGAACAGAATTACGATGTTGGGAATCGTGAACTCTTGGCATTCAAGCTTGCTCTCGAGGAGTGGCGTCACCTTCTTGAAGGATCTTCGATCCCAGTCATATCTATACTGACCATAAAAACTTAGAGTTCATACAATCTCTCAAGAGGTTGAATCCCCAACAGGCAAGGTGGGCCATCTTCTTTTCTTGCTTTAATTTAATTTTGACCTATCGCCATGGCTCCAAGATGATGCTCTATCCCGAAGTTTCACTCCAGTGGATCATTTTCCTGAAAGGCAAGAACCAATTATTCCTCCTGCCAAAATTATTGCATATCCCTCAATTTGCTGAACAAATCTTGGCTGGTCAGAGTTCCGCTCCTACGGATACTCCCATTGGGATGGCGTTTGTACCCCCTGAGCTTCGCCTGCCCATCCTGCAACAGTTGTTCCAAACAAGCTGGACATCCTGGTCCTGAAAAGACTCTTGAGCTATTATGATGCCTAGTCTGGTGGCCGACTATCCGTAAAGATGTCAAAGACTTGCCTGTACTATTTGTGCCACTTCCAAGGCTAGCCATACTCACCCTAGTGGGTCATTACAACCTTTACCCATCCCCTCTCGTCCATGGACTCATTTAGCAATGGACTTCATTGTAGAGCTGCGTAAGTTGGTCAGATTGGCTTTAGCTGCTTTGTGGAGATACCAGGAGTAAACCTCTCCATAGTTCTCAGAAGCATCCCGAGATTGTCATGGCTGATTAACTGACAGAAGAACAGATTGCTGAATTTAAGGAGGCTTTCTCCTTGTTTGACAAAGATGGTGATGGTACAATCACAACTAAAGAACTTGGGACAGTTATGAGATCTCTTGGTCATAACCCAACAGAGGCTAAGCTTCAAGATATGATCAATGAAGTAGATGCTGATGGCAATGGAACAATTGACTTTCCAGAATTCCTTACCAACATGGCAAGAAAAATGAAAGATACAGATAGTGAGGAGGAAATTCGTGAGGCATTCAGAGTCTTTGACAAGGATGACAATAATACACCCAGGTACTCACATGATTGAAGACCTATAATTGGGCTGGGTTTCAGCGTTCAGGGTGCCAATTTAATACAAAATCCCGGCACCAGCGATGACGTTTTCATTGTGACCACCGGGAAGGTAAGCAGCGCCGTTGGGTGCTTCCGGCAGTCCTGACACTAATACCACTAAAATTCGACCTTAAGTAAGTGGGCCTCTAAGGGATAGATTTATAAAAGTATGAAATTGGAGCTCATTACAGAAACATTCCACCATTTTCTGTTCATTCCTTTAGGGTTTTTAAAGGCATATTCTGTGCCTTTACTGCCAGTCTGCACATTACTGTGATTAAATAAAAATTAATTGGGCATAAAGGCATGTGGGTAGGGGGTCTTGTAACTTAATATGCTCTTGTGACTGAAAACTTTCAGTAAACAATATTTATTCATGTATTTATTTCATGTGTATTATTAATTATGTATTTAATTACATTTAATCATTGTTTTTGTATCAAACGTATAAATTAATTGTGTATTTATTTGTATTAACTGTTTTATTTATATCATTTACTTTTTTTTCTGAATGATGTATTAAATTTATATTGAATTAATTAATTAGGTATTTTATTTTTATTTTATATGTTTATTTAGAATTTGTAATATTTGAAATTTTACATTGTTTATAATAAAGGACCGAAGCAAGTAATATATATCTATATATGTAGAAATGCACACCATCCAAAATTGCTTTTTTATTTCAGCATTAACAAATCCATGAATGTTTCGGTTCAGGTCTAGAACCGTTGTCAACATGGCCAGTGATATAAATATATAAAAATACAAAATGTAAAAGGTAATTTACCCCGCCCTTTACCTCAATAGGCTGACCTCACTTCCCCTGTGTCCCAAGTATAGCGGGTTCACATGGAAACCCATGTCATCGGGCTTAAGGGGAAGGGAACAGCCACAGTGTAACAGTTTTATACATCATTAATGCTGCATATATTGTGTTACAATTTAGTACAATTTAGTTTTGTTACAATTTGTTAAAATACTTTGTAACTTAACTGTGAAAACCAAAGAGATTCAATTATCAATTATTAATCAATTATTCACAAAAAGTTACAGAATATCCAAAAAACAATTAAGAGAACAGTATTCATTCAGACCTGTAGGTGATATAGTACCAAGTTTCTTAATCCAAAAGGATTCTCTCTGTAATAGCAATCTAGATCTATCACATCCCTGTCTGGGCATCGGGACATGATCTATGCCAATATATTTAAATGTGGGTAATCTATATCCCATTTCTAAAAAATGTTTGGTGACTGGGTTTGTGTATTTTTGGTTCTGATTTGCTGTATTAATAGCTGATCTATGGGCATCCATCCGCTGGCGCATCGTAAGATCCGTTGAATCTTACGCATATGAAAGCCCACATGGGCATGTGATAAGATACATAGTTACATAGTTACATAGTTAAATTGGGTTGAAAAAAGACAAAGTCCATCAAGTTCAACCCCTCACTACACTACAAAAGTTGTAGTACATGTAATGTGGTGTAGTATTGTTAGACGCTGCCCAGTCTGAGGGTGTGCAAAGCTGGTGCCTGGTGTCGTATACTGACACAATGTACAAGTAGGGCATCTAAAGCATCCTAATTTATGTGTTTCTTAATGGTGTAGACAGATGATTATAGGTAGTAGAAAAAATTAAACTATGTCCTTCCTTAATCTTAGTTTGCTGGTATATGTTTTTTGCCTTTTTCACTGTATTTAAAGTTGCTTCCTTGTAGCCTTGTTGTATGAATTTATCTCTCATCTCTGTAAGTTGCCTATCACAAACTGATGGGTCAGAATTGTTGCAGAACGGAGACACCGGGAGTGGCTGTCGCAATGCGGGAGCATGATAACTGCTTGCATGCAGCAGCGTGCTGCGGTCAGTTTTCTTCCTAAAAAGCATATAATCAATTTTCTGACCATTGATTGTTAACTTTATATCTAAAAATTCAATCTCCCGGTCCCAGTTAGCCGTACATTTTATTTTATCAGATATACAATTTAACCTGTCCACCATATCAGTAAATTCATTCTTTGTTCCTTTCCAAATCATAAAAATATCGTCGATGAATCTTTTGAATAATATTAATTTTTGACTGTATTTAGGAATTATAGTGACTATAGGACTGAGTAAATTTTGTATTTTCATATATTTATATCAGTGGACATTTTAATAACGGTTCTAGTCCTGAAATGAAACGTTAATGGATTTGTTAATGCTGAAATAAAAAAGCGATTTTAGATGGTGTGTGCACACCTTCTGTTTCTACATGTTAACACACAACCGAATGCAGCACCCATAACAAAAGGGAGTCATTCTGAGTGAGCGCCGTCTGTGAAGATATGCCCTCTCAGCCTGCATAATAATTTACTCAACAAAAAAGATGACAGTGGTATGTCTTCATAAGAAAAGGTATTTAAGGTGGCCAATTGCAAGATATGCTTTTGTTTGACAGCATGAGATCCTCAAATCAACTCTCAAAAGATCTGAAAACTAAGATTGTTAAGTATCATGGTTGGGGGAAGGCTACAAAAAGCTATCTCAGAGATTTAAACTGTCACTTTCAACTGTAAGGAATGTAATCAGGAAATGGGAGGCCACAGGCACAGTTGCTGTAAAACCCAGGTCTGGCAGGCCAAGAAAAATACAGGAGCAGCATATGCGGAGGATTGTGAGAATGGTTATAGACAACCAAAGATCACCGCCAAAGACCTGCAAGAACATCTTGCTGCAGATGGTGTATCTGTACATCGTTGTTCTGGAAAGCTGTCCTCCTGGAGTTCCTGCTGTTCCTCTAATTGTTTATCCTCCTCATCCTCTTCTCCAGTCTCCATTTGCTCCGTCTCCACGCTTCCTTCCTGTTATAGAGACTTTTCTGACGTCTTCGAGAAGAAGAGTGCCGAGGTTCTTCCCCCCCACCGGCCCTATGACTGTCCTATTGACCTGATCCCTGGAACTGTCCCTCCTTGGGGAAGAACCTACCCTCTGTCTGTGCCTGAAACCCAAGCCATGAAGGAGTACATCCAGGAAAATTTGGCTAGGGGGTTTATTCGGAAGTCCAACTCGCCTGCTGGTGCTGGATTTTTCTTCGTCCAGAAGAAGGATGGGGGTCTTCGGCCGTGCAAGATTACCGTTAAGAACAGGTATCCTCTTCCCCTTATCCCTGAGCTGTTCGATAAACTCAAAGACGCCAACATTTTTTCGAAGCTGGACCTGAGGGGAGCCTATAATCTGATTCGGGTTCGTCAAGGGGACGAATGGAAGACAGCGTTTAACACACGCGATGGCCATTATGAATATCTAGTTATGCCATTTGGCCTCTGCAACGCGCCCGTTGTCTTCCAGGACTTTATGAACGATATTTTTCGAGATCTCCTCTATTGTTCTGTTGTTGTCTATCTGGATGACATTTTGATTTTTTCTTCTTGTGAGTCTCTCCATGCTTCTCATGTGAGGCAAGTCCTTCAACGTCTCAGAGAGAATCATTTGTTCGCCAAGATCGACAAGTGCGAGTTCCATCAGTCGAAAATTTCTTTCCTTGGTTATGTCATTTCTCCCTCCGGCTTTGAAATGGATCCGGCCAAGGTTTCGGCAGTCCTGAATTGGGTTCCTCCCTCTAATATGAAAGCAGTCCAACGCTTCTTGGGGTTCGCCAATTTTTACAGGAAATTCATCAAGAATTTTTCCGGCATTGTCCTCCCCCTTACTGCTCTTACCCGGAAGTGAACACGATTTGTCTGGTCTCCTATGGCTCAGAGAGCGTTCGACGATCTGAAGCAAGCTTTTTGTTCTGCTCCCGTCTTAGTTCATCCAGATGTCTCTCGACCTTTTATTTTGGAGGTGGATGCTTCAGAGTCCGGTGTTGGAGCCATTCTCTCTCAGCGGCTTGATTTCCAGGGTCCCCTACACCCTTGTGCCTTCTTTTCCCGGAAATTTTCTTCTGCCGAGAGGAATTACGACGTTGGCAACAGGGAACTTTTGTCGGTTAAGCTGGCTCTGGAGGAATGGCGTCATCTTTTGGAAGGTTCGGTTGAACCCATTACCATTCTTACGGACCATAAGAACCTGGAATACATCTCTGCCGCCAAGAGACTGAATCCTCGTCAAGCACGTTGGGCCCTCTTCTTTTCCAGGTTTAACTTCATTATCTCCTATCGTCCTGGTTCAAAGAACTCCAAGGCTGATGCTTTGTCCAGATCATTTTCTACTGATGAAGTTTTGGTTCTTCCTCCCATTCCAATTATCCCTCCTGAATGCATCGTTGCTCCTGTATCCGTTATTCCTCCAGAGTGTCCTCCTGGGAAAACCTTTGTGCCTGCTTCCTCTGTTCCTCAAGTCCTGGGCTGGGCTCATTCTTCAAAGTTGGCAGGGCATCCTGGTGTCGGTAAGACCTTTGACCTGGTGTCCAGATATTTTTGGTGGCCCTCCTTGAAACAAGATGTCTCTTTGTTTGTATCTTCCTGTGTTATCTGTGCCCAACAGAAGATTCCAAGATCTCTTCCTTGTGGCCTTCTTCAACCTCTACCTACTCCCTCCCGACCCTGGGTTGACATTGCTATGGACTTTGTGGTCGACCTACCCAAGTCTTCGGGGATGACTACCATCTGGGTTGTTGTGGATAGGTTCTCGAAGATGGCACATTTTGTCCCCTTGAAGAAGTTGCCTACCGCCTCCACTCTTGCTCAACTTTTTGTCAAGGAGATCTTTCGTCTGCATGGCATTCCTTCCTCCATTGTCTCTGATCGTGGCGTTCAGTTTGTTTCAAAATTCTGGAGGGCTTTTTGTAAACTTTTGGACATTCACTTGAACTTTTCCACGGCTTACCATCCTCAGAGTAATGGCCAGACTGAAAGGACGAATCAGTCTTTGGAGCAGTTTCTCCGATGTTTCATCTCGCAAAATCAGGACAATTGGTCGGATCTACTTCCTTGGGCTGAGTTTGCACATAATAACCTTAAGCATTGCTCCTTAAACTGATCTCCCTTTTTCTGTGTCTATGGTCTCTCTCCTTCAGCTCTTCCTCCAACTGCTGTCAAGGTGGATGTTCCTGCGGCTGACTCCCTGTTTCGGGACTTTCAGAAGATCTGGACAGATGCTCGTTCCGCCCTTACTAAGGCTTCTTCGCGCCAGAAGGTGGCTGCCGATAAGCATCGTCGCCCTGCTCCCAGGTTCAAGGTAGGGGACTCTGTCTGGCTCTCTTCCAGAAATATCAAGGTCAGGCAGTCCTGCCCTAAGCTGGGTCCCCGCTTCCTCGGTCCTTTCAAGGTTAAGGAAATCATTAACCCAGTGTCAGTGAGGTTGGACCTTCCTCCCAGCATGAACATTTCAAGCTCATTCCATGTTTCTTTGCTCAAGCCTTTCGTCCAGAACGCATTTTCTTCTATGGAAGCACCTCCTCCTCCTGTTCTCTTGAATGGTCATCAAGAATTTGAGGTGCAAGACATCATCGATTCCCGTAAGTCTAGAAGGGGAGTCCAGTACCTGGTCCACTGGAGAGGTTTTGGTCCTGAGGAGAGATCTTGGGTGAAGGCTGCTGATACACATGCCCCCCGATTATTGAGGTCCTTCCACAGGAAGTTTCCCGACAAACCCTGGGAGCCCCCGGAGGGGTCTCCTGAAAGGGGGGGTACTGTAACACCCGCCGCTGGTTTTGAGCGCCGGCGCATAAGCGCAGGCACACGTCAACTTGGGCGCCGGCATTGAGGCGCCCACGCACGTCAAATCAGACACCTGCGCTCACATACTTAGGAGCTATGACCTCTAATTTAGGCGCCTGGCTTCCTATTGGTCCCTGATGTGTCTGTCTTCCTCAGCCTGCTCCTGATTGGTTCCTGTTCCCTTAAATACCTTCCTCTTCCTCCTCACATTGCCCAAGCTGGCTTCAGTTCCTACTGTTCCTGCTAAAGCCCTGGTTGTTCGAGTTTCCTGGTTTTGACCCTCTGCCTGTTTTCCTGACCTCCGAACCTTCGCTGCCTGAATTCGACCTCTGCCTGCATTTAACTACGCCTTAGCCTGACCCCTTGGTACTTCACTTCTTTGAAACCTGTCTTCTGGAAACGACCTTTGCCTGCACTTGACTACGCCTTGCCTGATCCCTGGTTACTTCGCTCCTGGTAACTCGCCTGGCTTCTCTACCACCTCCGCAGCAGAAAGCCCGGGGCCCCAAAAGGGCGTCGGTGAATACCGGAGCCGTAGAGAGGTTCCTGTTACCATCAGTTCTCCTGGATCAGCTATCTTCCTCCGGGATCCGAGGTAAACAGATTGTTATAATCGTCTTACAATTCAGTGCTATTTGCACAAAGAACATCTGTATGGCAGGTTGATGAGAAAGAAGCCCTTTCTGCACTCACGCCACAAACAGAGTCACTTGTTGTATGCAAAAGCTCATTTAGACAAGCCACAGTCATTTTGAAACAAAGTTCTTTAGACTGATGAGACAATAATTTACTTATTTGGTCATAACAAAAAGCGCTTTGCATGGCAGAAGAAGAACACCACATTCCAAGAAAAACACCTGCTACCTACTGTCAAATTTGGTGGAGTTTCCATCGTGCTGTGGGGCTCTGGGGCTAGTTCAGGAACTGGGGCCCTTGTTAAAGTCAAGGGTCAGATGAATTCAACCCAATATCAACAAATTCTTCAGGATAATGTTCAAGCATCAGTCACAAAATTGAAGTTATGCAGGGGTCGAATATTCCAACAAGACGATGACCCTAAACGCACTTCAAAATCGAAAAAAGCATTTGTGCAGAGAGAGAAGTACAATATTCTGGAATGGCCATCACAGTCCACCGACTTGAATATCATTGAAAATCTATGGGATGATTTAAAGCAGGCTGTCCATGCTCGGCAGCCATCAAATTTAACTGAATTGGAGAAATTTTGTATAGACGAATGATCAAATACCCACATCCAGAATACAGACACTCATCAAAGGCTATATGAGGCTCCTAGAGGCTGTTACATGCAGTATTGATGTAATATTTCTGTTGGGGTGCCCAAATTTATGTACCTGTCTACTTTTGTTATGATGCATATTGCATATTTTCTGTCAATCCATTAAGCTTTATGTCCCTGCTGAAAAACATTTCCATAAGGCATGTTATATATTAAAAGAAAGCTACTACTTTAAAAGCTCAGCCAATGATAAACAAACCTCCAAATAATTAAGAGGGGTTTATATATATATATATATATATATATATATATATATATATATATATATATATATATATATATATATATATATATAAAGCACTGGCTAATAAAGAACTACTTTACTACAGCAGGCCATGTTAATAATGTGTGAATAAGTTAATCAAACTTTTTCTGGGCTAGGCTGCATATTAAAAGTCAATATTAATGAAAAACGTAATCTTCCCACTCTCATGTTATTTTACAGGAAATAATAGAGATTGTGTCACGGCTATAAAAATATTATGAATTTTTAGCAAACCTTACCAAGTACTTTCCAACAGTAAAAAGATAATTTCACAACCCCACCCCCAAAATACCCCCATAATAAACAGTGCTATGGTTACACAGATGAAAATGTAAGTACTAGAAAATGGGGTTATGCCAAAATATATATCAAAGGGGTGGTGAAGGTTTTCAATGATCAGTGTACTTTTTTAGGGCTACAATAACATTTCCATACTCATTGATGTGCTTAATAGGTGAAGTTATGTTACTTATTGTACTTGGTATATTTTACCAAGTTGAGTAAAAGCAGAATATTTTATTTAAATTCTCAAGATGAGGTGTTCATTTTGAAGGGAACTGAACAAGATCAAATAGATATTATCAATTAATTCAATCAAAATATGTAGGGTTACATGTCATTTCTTAAAGGAGTTGGATATCACTCCATAGGTTTGAAAAGTTTCTCAGATCTCATGCCAATTCCAGGATCTTTTCTAGAAAAATAAATCCAAAGAGAAGCATAATATTGCACTTAGAGGTTCAAATCTCTGCCAGGTTTAGGACAGGACCACAGCAAATTATGAGACTTGTTGACCTTTATTTACAAATGTATCATACCATCTTTCCAGGCTTTTGAGTAGCAGCCAGAAGTACCCAAAATCACTAAGCTCTGCTAAATTCAACACACATTATGGCATTTTCCCTTTTGGCTCACCAAGGAACCACCTGCTACGAAGTGCTCAAAAATTTAATACATACAAAAAAGGGTAGACCTTTATAAAAGATTGTATTTTAAAAAAATGACACGCATGTGATTTTTGGAAAGAACATAAATAAAGTCATCTTGGGACAATGTGTATATGTTTCAGCCTCAACAACTCCAATGCCAGTGTTCTGCTCACAATTCCTGCTCCATAAATAACCAAGAGGCATTAGAAACCAGTGTGTATATACATGTTTCCATCTAGAGAACTGTTCTACGACAGAAACCTTGATTTAGTACAGAGAAAAACAAATGTAATTTGTGCTTATTTGTGCTCTTGGTACGCCTGGAACTATAGCAGAGTGACTTTCCCCAATGTTTCTATATATCTGTAACCTTGTTATGAGCTAAGGAGGCCCAGTCTGAAGGCCAATTAGGGTGAGATTGGGGTGAGAGCTTATTTGTGCCCTGGGAACCCCTGGAACTATAGCAGGGTGACTGTTTCCCCAATGTTTCTATATCTATCTGTAACCTTGTTATGAGCTGAAGGACTCAGTCTGAAGGCCAATTAGGGTGAGATTTGGGTGAGAGCTTATTTGTGCCCTGGGTATCCCTGTAACTATGTAGATGAGAGAAAGCGTCTCTAACTTGTTAAGGCAGTTGTGTGTGAAACCAAATAATGCACATAAAAAACAAAGTCCAAATTCTCCAAAGGTCAAAATCAAATGCTCCAAGAGTTAAATGCAAATTATCTCCAAATGCAAATTAAAACTTCAACAAATGTTCCACGTGGGGTGCTGCCTCTTTAATCTGGTGGCCCCTAGCAGGCAAAGTCTACAAATAAACATAAAAGAAGGGGCACGCTCCCATTGTGTAAAATTGTCTCAGCACCTTTAATGAAAGAAAGATATTTTGCACTTACAATTTAAGCAGAAAATGATTGTTCATAAACCTGTTTCCCAATGCTTGGGAAACAGATTGATCAGACTTTATTGATGAACAATCTGCTTAAATTATAAAATTTGATTGAAGGTGCTGATACAATTTTACACAATGGGAGCGTGCCTTTTCTTTTATATTTATTTACCCTTGTAACTTTAACAAAGTAACTGTTTCACCAATGTTTCGCTATATATAATATAACAATATAGTGTGAGTTATTATTTGCTGCCCTAAAATTATGGCAGGGTGATTGTTACACCATTGGCTGACTGTGCCATTGTGATTTGTTGGTATGTGTCCCAAATCTTGGTAGGCATATAATATACAACCATTTAGGATTAACAGCTAATCTCCACAGGAATCTAAATGTAAAGTGCATTTAATTCATCTACTTCTCTGTAACATCCAAATATCACAATATCATGAAAAACCAGTAGCAAAGTTCCACTCTAGGAATAAACTACCTTCAGTATAATAGCATGTTTATCCTTAAATTAGTGGGCCATGTTGGAATACAGTTCTTAGAAGTAATGCTGCTTTTAGATACAGTATCTGGGTGTCTTGTAGACATTCATTGGAAATAGATATTACAAGCTATGATGAATCTGTTTGTCTGATGTTGTCTATAGACTATCAATATACCAAATATATCTTAAAAAATTCCATAGTGAGGGCTGTTGACTAAATACAGTCGTAACTGACCACAAGGAGAGCAACTGTATGTTGTGTATTTTGAACCAGCAGAACCACAAGACTAATATAGCTACATAAACATTAATAGTCACATGCCTTGCATAGCTCCCATGTGTCATTTTCCAGAACAATCATTAAACTGCTTTGATGGAGGCTAGGGGCTTTATAACCGGAAATAAAGTTAGGAAAACATGTAACATTGAATTGGATTAGAATGTAATGGTTTCACAGCATTTAACACAAGTCTCCCACCACGTTCCATAGATTGCTTTCCAAACAAATTCGAGTTGGTTATTCATACACTGCAATGAATTGAGAAGAATCTATTTTTTTTAAAAAATAATTTTTTTCTACAGTATATAGATGTAACCCTTTTTTCGGCTCTACATAAGATTTCTAGCTACTACACTAGGACCTTCTCTCTCAGCTTGGTCCTCACAATGTTGGGCCCTCACAATGTGTTGGACTATACCTCTCATGCGGCAAACAATCTGGATAATGGACCCCAGAGCTTCTTTAACAAGTAATTGATGTTTATTTGACATTCAAGAAGTAGCACTCGTGTAATATAATAATCTGATAATCTGTTGAGGTAGGTTTAAGTAGTGACTTTCATAAGTAAAGCACATATATACTGGCACACTCTAGAGTTGGTAGGTTTAAAGTCACCAATGAAGCTGGCCATAGACTCAAAGATCCGATCATATGAATCCTCTATTCGTGTGATTTTTGGACCGTGTGTAGAGAGTCCGGACATTTTTCGTCCCATCGGTCAGTCACATTACATATCTCTGCATATATTGGTGATCTGACGATATTGTTGTGAGCTTCCCAGTAGAATTTGTCGGGCATACTTTTGCACAATTGCTGTGATGGGCAGGACATTGGCTGGTTTGTTCTCTTTGCTGCTTTATTTGATCTGAATGGTTAGTGGCAGGTCAGGAGATGGCACCGAACGATTGTTTGTACAATGTGAAGGTATGTGTCTATGTCTATGGCAGTCTATAACCTCCTAACCAGATCCCCTCCAGCAGAAAAGGAAGAAGCTCCAGCCTGAGAAACTGTCTTCACTACTCAGAGTATCAACTGGTCAAAAAGGAAGAGCCACTACTTTCTTGGGGCAATATAGGGAATGCTCTCCCACCCAATGGCATTAGATGCATGTACTAGCCATTAAGGGATTTACAGTAGCCAGAAGGGGATTACCCAAACCAGTAAGGAATTTAACTCTATGGGTTCCACCTGTTTGAGGTCCAATATTTGCCCAGGTCCCCCTTTAGCCTATAATCAGGCTACATACTTTATAAAAGCCATAGTCCTAATAATAGCTGGGAAATCAAATAAAACCCCCAAATCTTACTCTAATTGATCTCTAAAAAGGGCCTCATGGAATACTTAAAACAAAAAAATTCTACCCCCAAATTTCCCTAACTGACCTTCAGGGTTGAACCTCCTAGCCAAGCAACCGAGGATGTTAGACCAACAGTTTGGCACCAATTGGCTTTGAAGGATTCGTTAGTCAAATAATTTTGGGAGTAAAAATAAATGTACATACAAGTACTTAATAATGGGTTTGTGGATAATCTGGACCCCTTAATAAGGTTGGTTTAATTTTAATGAACACATTTGCTGCCCTGCAAGGAAGAAATATAATAAAATGTTAGGAAAATATTCATTGCCTATCCCTAAAGGATATTCCTGATAATAAAAAAAGTACCATTTGTCAAAAATTTGGTAAATAATTTATATGTTCAGTTACTGTGGAGATTTTTTTTTTTTTTTTAAATTGCATTACAATAATGAGTGAGCAGGAAACTTTGCTTCCAGGTGAATGGCAAGAAAAAGAAAGACATGCTAAGAGAAACTGGAATATAAGCACAATAGGGTAACTCTTGTATGGTTTCATTGTTGAAGAAGCGAGAAGGTGGATATCTGCCTACAATCCCGAGGCAAAGTATCGGAACAAAATCAAAGATTCCATTGTTCCTCTGTGATAATCAGACATTACTTCATGTAGAACTGGCTCCAGGACATGAGAGACAAGAGTTTCTAGACTCTTATTTGCAACCACATAATGCTTGTCTTTTATTCTGCACTGATCCAAGATGCTGTCTTTATACAGTACATGCTGTACACATTCATATTATTTTACACTAACATATGAATTAAACAACAGCAAAATATATGGTGATATTAATATATCCATAATGTTGATGCCCTCCATGGTCCCTAATTGCAGATGGTTGTATCATACTATGTGAGGAGTCTATCACACAATCATTCCACTCTGTCTAAATAGAATGGATGCAAAATTGAACTGGAGGCAATATTTAAAAACTAAAAAAATAACCCACTTTAGTTTATCTACATATAGGTATGTATAAAGATGAAGAGGAATTCCAAAAAAACAGTAGGCTAGCTGCCATCTCAACTTCACAAGGAGACAAATACAGTACAGATTGTACTCCAGATTCTTCTAGAAAAATCATCCAGATCATATAAAGCAAAGCACAAATTCATCAATACTTCTCTTGGTAGGGAAATCTAGAACTTCTAGAATTTCTTCGCAAGTTTATGATAGAGGAAGCAGACCCACTGGTCTGGGCTTCCTTGCAACCATGGGGTCTGCTTCCTCTATAGTTACGCCACTGTGACTGAAGAAGTAGGAAATGCAAGGTAATGCAAGCTATGTATTTTTTTTTGTACAGAAAAGAGTTTTAAATGTCTCAGAGGTTGGGGGAACTGATTATTAAATTACCTTGACTTCTCCTGTAGACCTCTCCCACCCCAGTAGCACAATTTTAAAAGCTTTTAAAGAAGAAGAAAAAGCAAAAATTAAGTGAGCTTTATCAGAAAGGTCTATTTAAACACATCAGTAAACCCTCAAAGTAATGCTGCTCTGAGTCCTCTGTCAAAAGAATCATCACATTTCTTTCCTTGTATTGTGTACACATGGACTTCTGTATCAGACTTCCTGTTTACAGTTTAAACCTCCAGGGCTTGGGTTTGAGCATGCTCAGTTTGCTCCTCTCTCCCTCTCCCCCTCCCCTCCCTGCTGTAATCTGAGCCCAGAACTATGAGTGAGCAGGGAGAGACCCAGGCAGGAAGTGATGTCACAGCAAGCTAATATGGCAGCTGCTATCCTAAACAAACAGAGAGAGCTTCTGGAGCTGTTTACTCAGGCATGGTAAAGCATTCTGCAGAATAAATAAAAATAGTGTTATAACTTGCACTATTGTGGCTAATTTATTGGCAATAAACTACTTTGGTAGCTTTCCTTCTCCTTTAAAGAAACAGAACATATAAGAGCCAAGGGCATGTAAAAGACTGATA
Organism: Xenopus petersii; assembly: GCA_038501925.1. Classification (NCBI taxonomy): domain Eukaryota; kingdom Metazoa; phylum Chordata; class Amphibia; order Anura; family Pipidae; genus Xenopus; species Xenopus petersii. The sequence continues at coordinate 179,560,063 of CM076674.1, read as the reverse complement.
CAAAAGAAACATCCAGTGGTTATATCTCCACCGCCCTCCACCAGGACCATAGTATCAACTAGGCACTATTTGGTAAAATGTATAATTTCCTTAGAACATGCAGTACAGAAAAAGCCATCATATTGAGAAAGAGACATCAAAGGGGAAACTGTAGAAAGAGGAAGGGAACAAAGAAGTTAGTGGTGTAGCTATTACTGCAAGCAATGAAAAACACAGTAAGCCTAAATGCCACAATGTACTAAAAGTTCTTTTTGATACGGTAATACAACTCCCCCATCCATAATTATCTGAGCCTACACCTGCAGACTTCATTGCCAGCACATTTCTACAAATAATTTTGATTGCAAGCATTGACTATGAATATGAACACACATATAAAGGGCTATTATGACAAACGCTCGATCAAGGGAGAAAATGGAACATTATGTGTACTATTTCCTGGAAATATGAAAAGGTTTGTTTTTCTACTTTATGCAAATTCTGGCAAACAGATTTCAGGTGCTTAATATGGGCTTCCTTTATATTGTTGGAGGTAGTGCACTGTTGGTGTATTTTATTGTAACTAGTTATGAGCAAACTATTTTTTTCACCACTGTTAGGACTTGCTGGGTTTTGAACTCTGGGCTTCATTACCTGTGCACTTCCCTGTTGCGCCACTGGAGGTCCTTAGTCTTGTATCATTCGTTATTCTTGTTGTTCCTTGTATACTTCTGTCTTCTCTTTATTTCTCCGGCCATCTCATTATCCCCATCTGTTTCTCATGCTCAAATTCTGACCCTTTATAAAGGTGGCCATACACAGAGAGATCCGCTTGAGGTGGGCAATATCGGGCTGATCCGATCATGGGCCGGATCCTAACGAATAGTAACGGGCGGTCAGATAGCGGGACAGCATCAACGAACAGATGCGGCCGCGATCCGACGGTATTTTTAGTCCCATCCGATCGAGATCTGGCCGACTTTCGGCCAAATCTCAATCGGGGAAGCCCGTCAGGGGGCCCCATACACGGGCCAATAAGCTACCGACTCGGTCTGTCATCAGCTTTTATCGGCCCGTGTATGGCCACCTTAAGTCTGCCCTTGACCTCTGCCTAGTGCTTGGTCATTAAGCTGTTCCTATGACCATGCTGCTGTTTTCTGTATTGTCTGTTCCAAGTACCAAGTTCCTGTGTCCTGCTCTGTTCCTTATTCCAAGTCCTGTTTCAGTTCCTGCCTTGTTCTTGTACCCTGGTGCCCCTCCTTGCTCTGCTTTTGGATTCCCCGGTTCTGACTCCTGGCCTGTACCTCAACATTGTTTGTCTGCCGTCTGCCTTGACTCTTGGCCTGATTCTGGACTGTGTCTTTGCCTGCTGCTTTCTATAAATTCAAGTTTGTACATACATTGTAAGCACCGTGAGTTGTAATCACTAAATTTATTAAAATATTCTTTCACCATTATCATGGATTCTGATCTCTGTAATGCTGTGTATGGTTACATCCTGGGTTACCCAGTCTTCAAGCTCCCAACTTCTTGGTACTCCATGACGTCTCCCCAGGGAAGACATTACAGCCACATATTGATTAGTGGTGAAATTCCATATTTCACCATTGGCAAAGATTTCCATGAAACTAAAAAATACATTGGAGTCTATGGCTGCACCCATAGACTCCAATGTATTTTGTGTGAATAAAGTCACAGTGAAAAAAATCCGATAGACTCAATGTGTTCTGCACAAACAAAGGGCCTTCAGATGCCAATGTATTTTGCATAGAAAAAAGCTGCAGCACAACAAAACTTGACACCAATTGACTGCCATACATTTGGCGAATTTTCACAGGTTCACAAATTATTTCTGTACTTTGTAAATGTTTTGTCAAAGCAAAATGAGACAGATTCGCTCATCAATATTTGTAATAAAACATTAAATGGCATGGCAATGGGTACCAAGAAAGTGCTTTTAAGCTGCAACAGGCAAATCTTAGGTATGAGTATATATTCAAAGTTTACTTCAAATCGAATGTTCTTTAATTAGTCATAAACTGTTTTTTAAAGCAATTCCCCTTTAATTTTATAATGGCAGTGACATTCTAAGAATATTTGTCTTTAAACCCTGGCAGTGAAGGTTGTAAGTTTTAGAACGGTGTTTGCAGTGTAGATTTATTTATTTATATGTTTGTGTTTTGCTACCATTTACAAAAATCACGGCCACAAAATCAAGGTCACAATTCTTTTTGCGATTGGATTTTTTCTCTGCATGTTTATTCAAACAATAAAATCTTGCCACATGATAAATAGTTTAATTATTTTAAAGCTTTTTAAACATTTTGATGAGCATTATTTCAAAACTGATTGCCCGCATAATACAATAGTGGCAAATAATTGTGATCACCAAAAAATTGCAAAGTACAGATGAATAAGTCTGACCCAGTGGGTAAACCAAAAATATTTAAGAACATAAACCTACTAGTCAGGTACCCCAGATTAAATTTCATCTTCAACTGAAATATAATTTCAAATTTGTACTTTCATGGGTAACCCATTTTTCTCTTATTTTATAAATAAACATAGATAAACTTAAGAATATAGTTTTTTTATATTAATATTGTCTTTAGCAAAACCTCTGATTTGGGTTACAGTTTTAACACAGAAACATCCTATTTAGGAAATTAGACTAAAAAGGGTCAAAAGAAAATAATTACAGATTTTGAGAATCTCAGATATGAACAAGAATCGTTTTTCTTTTGATAACAGTGCCTTCATAGGCTCACAATCTGTACAAATAAATACATGATTATTACAGGGAATCCTAAATAGAAGTCTTTTTTCTCTAGACCACACAAGTTATACAAGGCAACTTCTTGTGATTGAAGTAGAGAAGGTTTAGGTGTTTCCCAGGGATGAAGTTCTTTAACATCAGATATTAATTTGATTAATTTCATGGCACTCAACATATTAGAGGCTGATTCAGTAAATAAATATACCCAAATTTGACAGTTATGTTGGAATAAGGAAATATAACAGTTTCTTCTCTGTGACCTACCTGACTTCCACATGAACTTGATAAGGCTCAGTTTTGTGACCTTACAGGTATAAACTTTTCAGCCTTAATCCTCTTACCCTCTAACATTCCTTCTGTGTGCATTGACTCATTGAGGCGGAATTATTCCTTTTCAAATTCAAGCAGAGATTTTTCCATAATCACAATTTTTTTCTTGATCGCTGATATATAGTGATGGGCGAATAAATTTGCCAGGCGTGATTTCGTTACGAATTTCCGTGTTTCACCACCGGTGAATAAATTTGCAAAATTCCTGTGAAAATCGTCAATTTTCGAGTTTCGTTAATTTTTTGCATTTCGTGAATTTTTCAGTGAATCGAAATGGGAGAAATTTGCCGATCACTACTCGTATATTAATGAAAAACTTGAATCAGAATAATTCAGTCATGAAAAACCTTGATGACAACAGCAATCTTTGTCTTTGTCATTCATTAAAAAATGCTTTTTGCTTTTTTGGTATTTGAAAAATTAGGTTGAAATCATTGATCATTTATAAACCCTGTCCAGATTTTTGTGATATTTGTGAATAATTGTGATTTTTCCAGTTGATAAATCATGACACTTCTGTAAGGAAAGTTTCAAATAAATGTGCCCCCTATAGACGGTTTCATCAGAGGTCGAGGTTTTTCCAGTGAAAATGTTTTTGCTAAGTTCCAATATCCTGTTGTCATTTAAGATAAGTTGACTTGCAGATTTCGGATTTATAGTGACAATATATTTTTTTCTTGACATTTTGAACATACTGGGATATTAAGACCACCATATCTATTAATGAAGCACTACCATAGCTCTAGCACTTAGTGCTGCAACAGAACCTTAACTTTAAAACCTTAGTCCTCAGCTGAGTGTTGTTCTTACTCACATTGTCCACTTTATGGGCCTATTCACTCCAGGCTCTGTCAACAGGAGACAAATTTTCCCAGGACCATTAACTTGGTATATGAATTTATTGTGGTATTAAAACATACTGCTTGATTATGTTTGGCACACATTGTACTATTCGGGCAGAATGGGAAAAGTGGTGTTGTAGTCTATTTTTTAGTATAAACACACACATTTAACTAGAGGTCTGCAAATTAATTAAACATGCAAGAGAATAAGCTGGAAAAGATTCTAAAAATATAAAAAGGATAGAATTTCAGACACCACAAAAGCACAAGAAAAGGCAGACAGAAGCATGAAAGAAACTGCACAGAATGAAGGTGGGTGATAAGGGAATGCATTTAATTCATGTCAAGTGCTGCATTTTTGTGGTTGCTTACACAATACTATAGTTTTTTTTGGACAACAATTTTTCAAATGCTTCAAATATTTGCTTCATTGAAGTATGCTGCTCCACCAAATGGAAAAAGGGATGGTGTGTTACAAACAGCCTCTAATTAAATCAGGATTGCACGCAAATCATTCTATTTCGAGGGGAAAATACTTAAATAAAAGTTAACAAGTTAAAAGTATCATTTAACAGCATTCTTTGCACTCATTTGTGCTTGAATGTTAAATACGGAGACCTTTTTGTTCTTTTATTTCATGTTGTTTTTCTGGGGTTTTTTTTGTCAGCTTTCTGTTTGTAAAATTAAACAATGTAAGTAAAAAACATACAATTCTGAGGTAATTTATAATATTACATGTCATTTCTGTAAAGGTTAGGTGAGGATGGCACTTCCATCATTCGTCAAGGTGGCAGAATGATCATATTAAAAAGTATGGATCTAAATGGTAAGGATCAATATGACTTAGGGCTTGGCAAGTGTCCATTTTTGGCAATCACAGTTCTTTGCACTTTTTTCTAGTCTCACTAGGTGCTGATTTGTTTATCCTGCCTCCTCTTCCAAAATACATGCAAGTTAGCATATTGGTACAGGGGTACCCTGGAGCTACTGTCACCTTTAAGCTGCCAGTAATTCCAGGGTTACCTTTCACCATTTCAACATTTTGTTTCTCCGGAAAAACTGTGAAAAAAAACTACCATTGACTTCAATGCCCTTGTGTAAGAAAAAAATGCTGATTGACTCCAATGCATTTGGCACAAGAACAAAACTTGAGAAAAAAAAACCTCCCATTGACTTCAACGCATTTGAAGAAAAAAGTTTAGAAAAATATCAATTGGCTTTAATGTATTTTGCATAAGAAAAAATTTGAGAAAAAAACCACTGATCAACTCCAATGTATTAGGCAGGATTTGAATTAAATTTTACAATTTCGTACATTTTTTGGCTAGGTAAAATCGGGCAGTGATTTTTAACTACCTCGATATACAGTATTGTAATGAGACTGGGCCAATCAAAGCTGACTTTGGATACTAGGGGGCAATGTAATAATATTCACAAAAGAGAACAAAAAGGATACACTTTTGCATGTCCCAACATAATATTCTTCATTAGACTGCCACATTGCAAACCTTTATTGTATAAATATATAAGAGTATCATATAGATCACCCATTCCAATTAGAAGAAAAGAGGTGTTGCCTAAATATTCAGAAGCGTTTTTTTTACAGTGAGAGCTGTGAATATGTGGAATTGTCTCCCTGAATAGGGATGTAGCAAACTGCCGATTTGGTGTTCGCGAAAGCCGTTCGCGAACACCGGCAAAAAATGCGAATGTTCGCGGACAGTTCGCGAACTTCGAACACCCGCTAAAATCGTTCGATTCGAACGATTGAAGGATTTTAATCATTCGATCGAAGGATTTTCATTCGAATCGAACGATCGAACGTTTTAAAATCGTTCGATTGAATGAAAATCATTCGATCGAATGCTTACAATCGTTCGAACGAATGGAAATCGTTCGATTTTCAGCGGTCGAAGGAATTCGAATGGTCGAATGGTCGAACGATTTTTATTCGAATCGAACGCGAACTCAAAATGCGAACGTTCCCAAACGTTCACGAACATTCGGCGGACGCGAACGGTCGAAGTTCGCGCGAACTAGTTCGCAGCAGAACAGTTCGCTACATCCCTATCCCTGAATCAGTGGTACAGGCTGATACATTAGATAGCTTTAAGAAGGGGTTGGATGGTGTTTAGCAAGTGAGGGAATACAGGGTTATGGGAGATAGCTCATAGTTCAAGTTGATCCAGGGACTAGTCCAATTGCCATTTTGGAGTCAGGAAGGACTGAAGCAAATTGGAGAGGTTTCAGATGGGGTTTTTTGCCTTCCACTGGATTAACTGGCAGTTAGGCAGGTCAAAAAAAAGTTAAAAGGTTGAACTTGAAGGACATTTGTCTTTTTTCAACCTAACTTACTATGTTACTATGTGTGCACCATTAAGACATGCTTTAAGGTTTGGGGCAGTAAGAACTTTTATTACATACACTGCAAACTACAGTATAACATATATCACAATCACTATCCTCCTGTGGCAATAGGGAAAAAGGGTTCACAAAAAGTGTGTTATGTGTGTATTTGCACAAAGGCAAAATTGTTCTCAATGTGAATATTTACTTGCATTGCTAACAATTTTTCCATTAGTGACCAATATTACATTCTCCCACACATAGAGTAAGTTTTGCCAGTGTTACTATACAGGCAAGTGTATATAAAGTGCTATAAAATGGATATAAGTGTTGCACTTGTTGAAGCTAATTATTAAAGGTACACGTGTCCAATCATGCTCCTTGCCCTTCCATATATCTGTGCTAGCCGATATTGCATCTGTCCTGTCTCTACTGATTAATTACCAGCATGTGTACCTTTTAATGCTGTGGAACCCTGACCCAGGAACCAGCTGCAAATGTGATTTCTAATGCAATGGATTATAGTATAAGAGCACTTGTAAAGACACGTTGCACTTTAAGAGCTTTATTGGGTAGGTGTGTTCTCTTTTCACCCAGTGAAAGAAAACAACAAGCATGGAACTTGTAAGGGAATGCAGCTTGGCTATGCCTATGGTATGTTGTCCAACATTCCTGAGATGTTTTTAATGGGATCATTGGAACTGGAGCACTTTGCTTTATATGTAACCTATTGATTGTGCTAATCCTGGTGACAGAAAGTAGTTAATGTCTAGGCTAATACATCTCAGCAATCTCTCATCACTTGCAAATTGAAGACCATTATCATTATTTACTTAGCCGTTCTTTGAGATTAACGATGCATGCTTTCAATTAATGGATTCCCAATGAGCATGAAAGGGTTCTCATTTACTACCATAAGAGCAAATCTACCCCATATGCTGTAGTGTATGATGCCCAATGAGCAAAGAGCTTAATCGGCCTAGTGCAGTTAGTGTAATTAAAGCAAATCTCCCATTCATAGTTAAAGTTCCCTGTAGTGATGGCAATTTTCAACAGTGAGTAAATGAGGGAACGTGAGTTATCTGGCACAAGAAGTGTTTATTGGATGGTAATGAGTTTAATAAGTCAAATTGCTGCAAGTGAGCGAAAAAGAAGTCACTCCTTAAATCCAATAAGCATATTGCTTTTACTGGCCTAGAATTATTAGGACTTATTTCTGATTAGTTGATGTGTGTTACTTCTTTCGTGAAATTAAGTTTGCCCAGGAGCAATAACCCGTAACCAATCTGCAGGTAGAATTTATTGATCACCTGTTTAGAAGGAGACATCTTATTGGTTCGTATTGGTTACTGCTACTGGGCAAACTTAGTGACTTAGGGGGCTGGTGTTTTACTGTATATGCTGTTCAAAATATATTATTTCCTTTTACTTTGTAATAATAAAACACAACTTTGTACTTGAACCTGGCTAAAATATTATTAATCCTTATTGGAGGCAGAATTATCCTGTTCGGTTTAATTAATGTTTAAATGATTTTTAGTAGACTTAAAATATGGAGATCTAAATTATGGAAATACCCCTTATTTAGAAAACCCTAGGCCTAGAGCATTCTGGGTAAAAGGTCCCATATCTGTATATATTTTTAATTCTATATAGCACCCTGAGATATACAGTACCTGTAACAGCAGTGGACAAAATGACCTTCTATGTCTGTAATTGCTCCTAGTCCTACTGGATGTAAATCATTCTTGGAGTGATGGCAGACAGACCTTGGAGCTAAAAAACATTGGGACAGCATTTGATAACAGAGAAACCATTTAGATACATTATTGCACTCCTCCTCTAGAGCACAGTGTACACATTACACATCAGAGATGGAACAGAGGCTCCTGCATCTCATAGAGCTTACATTCCTCCGTGAAAGTTGGGATGATGCCTCCTGCCCTCCCCCACTCTGCCTCCATTTGCCCCTTCCCACTAAATGTATTCCAGAAATAACCTCCCCCAAGGCCCTATTCACTACTCTTCGTTTGCTCTTTATTTATTCTTCATTTATTGCTCACTGTAACCTGGAGGAGACATCGTGGGTGGTGCACACATTCTGGTTTTCTCATGTGAGTCATGTAGGCCTGTGCAACCAAATATAAATGTGATAGTGTCAGGGTTATCTTCTGAATTATCCAATAGGAGCATACATGCTGTGTAACCATTTGCAAAGCTATAAAGGCTTTATAAGAACTGTGTTTAAACAAATTGTTTTTCAATTAAAAACTGAAAAAAACAAGGTCCCCAACAAAAATGCATACAAGCAGCAAGCAGAAAAACAAGTCCAAAAAACAGACAATTGGTCCAAGCCAGCAGTAAGCAAAACAGGCATTGGGTCAAAGTCCAGGTACCAATCAAAACCAAGGAATATGGGGGGTCAAGGGCATGGTAGAAATTGACTTTTCAGGAAACAGGAATATGAATCATCTCAGAAGATTTCAAGAACTAGAAAACAGGAACTAGGAACAGGAGGCTTGGTCACATATCTTAATGATCTAGTCCAGGTTAGAGGAGGTGGCAGGCTTTAATAAGCCTTTACTTATGCAATTGTCTGCAGCGGAATTCCAGGCAGGGGAAAATTAACTACTGGTCGAAGCCTTTACTGCTTCCAGTGACTCAACCCAAAGAAGCAGCTTCCAATACACACAGGGTCCCTAATTCTAGACCAGAGAGTTCCTAACAGCTGTTTTTTGTGCACCTTATGCCCAGCTGAATGGGTAGACATCTGAAAGGGGCTTTCCCTCCACAACATGAATCCTTTCTAAATCCTTCTAGTGTACTTTTCTAGTGATCTGTATTACAGTTTATAATTTGCTTTTTCTTGAATACATGCAACAGATAGCAATTGCCATTTGAATGCCACTGTTTTTGTTATTCTTGAGGAGTTTCTGTATCTCTGTATTTGTTGCATTTACAAAGATACCTGTATGTGGACAGTCAGTTTCTTTCTTTCATTTCATGACTTTATATTGAATGTACACACTGAAAATGAACTTGAGCTGAGGATTTGGCTCCATAATTCGATCAAATCAAATTGGCTTATCCAAAAAGTGGAGTTAATCTTCAGTGTTTTTATTTTAGATTCTCTTCTATATGGTGGAATCCTCACCTGCTTTTCTTTATAGTTTGTAATGAGAAACATATGTTAAAAAGTCGTCTGGCGAAGAAAATGTATTGGATGCTAACAAAATTGTAAACAGCCTTTAAAGCAAACTGAAGTCATTAATTTGTTAAGAAGTATGTTTGGAGTAATGCATTGGGCATTGATTAAAGCCACAAACTCCCTCCATCTTGGTAAATCTGCACCCAAACAATGAATAAATAAATAAGAGTGATCAAATTTTGTGATGGGCAAAATTTTTCACCAGGTTGACTTTTGACTTTTGTGAATTTTCACCATTTCCAAACGCAAACAGAACAAATTCCCCCATCACTATTGAGAAACGATAGCCACGAGAAAGGCACATGAAATCAAAACAATGCTAAATAACATGCTGATTTCCAGTAGTAAAATGTAAGTGATTAAAGCTTTTTAGAATCTTTCCAATGAAAATGTTTTATTCTACTGTGAAATGGACCCTGAAAAAAAAATTCCATACATTATCTTTTGCATATTTTTCCTTCTGAATTTGTTCATTGAAAAATTCAGGGGTAAATGGCTTTCTCCAATAGTTTCTTTTTAAATCAGATTTTTTTCCAAGATACCATTGTCTTCCAGGTAAGCCACAGCATTTTTATAATGTTCCACTAGTGATGGGACGGATCTGACCCGTTTCACTTCACCGAAAATTCGACAAGATGCATTGAAGTCTGTGGACAACAAAACATTTTTGCAGTGAAAAATTTTTCTCATCACTGTGTCCCACTAATAATCCCCTAGTAAGTAGGTGTAGTGTAGCAGGACAGGGGGCATGGTATCATGCAATTTCAGGGGGGGGGGAAGCCTCCAAATGGGACCATAAGTGGGACAGGTTATAGCAGAGACAACTTATCATCAATCTTCTAAACCAGGGTTTCTTGATCTTTTTAAAGTAGGGCACAAATGTATTTGATAATTTCACCTAAGGACCCAAGAGTCAGTTATCCATATAATTTTCATTTCTACTAATCTCTAATGCAGAAGACATTTTACTCTATTATTTATTGATTTATTGCAAGCATAATCAAACACATCTACTCTAAACAGCATGGGAAGCATATTTTTGGTCTCAACCCTAACACAGCAGAATGATGGGACAGCTTTATTAATGTTCGAGATTGTTTTGTTTCTGTGATTTAATAAAATCATGGAGCAAAAAAATAATTCTAATTTCTTTTTCATATATGAGTGATTAAAAAAATCTCAAAAATTTGAATAAAAAACTTTTGTCAGTTAAAACTTCTGTAGAAGTCGAAGGTAGGAGTAAATTCAACATTCAAACTGTTTTAGTTTTCAAACTGAATTTGTAAAAATGGTATGGGATGATGTTGGGCTTTTATAAGCATCTGCCAAATGTTATTCTGTTTCGGAATGATGTACATGCACTTCAGCTATGTGAGTTGACCACCTTGTTGCTATGGAAAAAATAAGATTCCACTTCAAAAATTCCTTGTGGTTCTTTTAGATTGAGAAGAACACCACATGCTGGGCTAGCACTCAAAACAAAGGCAACTTTCCACTGAGAATTTTAATAAATGCGTTAGCAACATGCGATTGAACTTTTCACATGAAATATTAAAGTGCTGGGCAGAATTGCTTTTGTTTGAGACTACTATGTCTTACTCTATTCTATTGTCACATATTATATGGCAACATTTTATATTCTTCAGGTTTTGGATTATTGTTCCTATTTTTAATACAGTTCATACATATAACTCTACAGACAACCTTCAATCATTTACATCAGCCCCTGTACGGGCATCATTTCTAATCTTATTTTCCAGCCACATCCATGCACAGAGAGTGAAAGAAAAGGTTAAACTAAGCATATCAAGCAAAATGATGAAAGCTCACACAAACCATAGAAAACACCCCTATTTCTGTAGAAACTTTAAAGAAACCTTAGAAAACTAATGTTTCACAGTTGTTTTCCAAGAGATGTTTTATTACATTTTTTGCCATTTTACAAATTTTGGGGGAAATTCGCAAATTTTTCAGCGAATCAAAACGGGAGAAATTCGTCCATCACTCTTCTATGTTAAACAAATTTTCTAAAAGCCAAACAGCATAAAGTGCCAGAGAAAATTATTTTAGATTGTGTATAACGCTTCTGTGTCATCTATCAATACTACTAGTGATGAGTGAAAAATGTTGCCATGTACAGATTTGCCGTGAACTTCCGTGTTTCACCAACGCGGCTTATTTAGCTTTGCATGAATAAAACTTGTGAGTGCAACATTTTATCCTTCCCCTCTCCTTCCACATCAACCAGAGGGATCTCAGCCACCCCACTGTCTATATAAGGGCATACACATAAATATATAGTTTATTCATTTTAATGTGGGATACATAGTACCCAGATATTATCTGTTGGTCGTCAGATTTATTAGCAGTTGTGCCTGTGTTTGTAAGCTAGTAGTAACATATAAACTATAGATGGTATTTTTTACACAGTTCAGTATAAAAATAAAAACTGGGTAAATAGATAGGCTGTGTAAAATAAAAAATGTTTCTTATATAGTTAGTTAGCCAAAAATGTAATGTATAAAGTCTGGAGTGACTGGATGTGTAACATAAAAGCCTGAACACTACTCTGCTTTTTAGCTCTCTTGTTGCCACTGATTGGTTACCAGACAGTAACCAATCAGAAACTTGAGGGGGGCCACATGAGTCATAACTGTTGCTTTTGAATCTGAGCTGAATGCTGAGGATCAATTGCAAATTCACTGAACAGTTATGTTCATATTGCCCCCCTTCAAATCGCTGACTAACTCAGAGTTAGAAAGCTGAAAAGCAGGAAGTAGTGTTCTGGCTATTATGTTAGACATCCAGTCACTCCAGCCTTTATACATTACACTTTTGGCTAACTAACTATATTAGAAACATTTTTTATTTTGCACAGTTTATCTATTTACTCAGTTTTATTTTTATACCAAAATGTTCCTTAAAACAGCAACATAGTGTAGTAGTAGATACCATTACAGTCAAGGAAGGGAATGTCAAAAATCACAGACACGTTTTCATGAAATTATCGACAGAGGAGCCTTTTTTTCTATTGGAAAAGTAGTTGTAACAGTGGATAGGAGGTTTTCTAACAATATTGGGCATGTGTGTAGCAGTTTACTGAGTGAAAAATGCTTGTGATTTCACTTTCACAATTTTTATTGGTAGCCCCAAAACTTTGTTGTGTGACAGAATATTTGCTACAAAAAAGTTTTGGAAATTTTTTAACATGCGTATCCATGCATAGAGGAAAATTTCAGTTATCACTATAACCTAATGGAAAAGAGGAAGGACTTTCTAATGAATCCTGTATTCTGGTGAGATTTTGTCAAAATATATCAGAGTTTTTCGTAGATTAAAGAAAGAAACTTTATTCCTGCCTATGGTTCATGAGTTGCTTCACAAAATGTCACAGAATTTTAAGAACTGACAAAATATATCTGAATCATCCCTAAAGCTTGCGGCTGTGCTTTTTGTTCACAGATTCATGGATCTTTGCGAAATGTTAAGCAAATAAAGAAGGACCCATATCCATCTGGACCTGCACTGTAGACATAACCTTGAAATGCCTTCCATTGTTTTCATGAATTATGTTAGTGTATTTTTGTGTAATGTGAGAAGGTTTGTCTCTCCCTGTTCTTTTAATTTAAGCTAAATGTTTTCTTTTTACAGTGTTTACCGGCATCCTATATCATAACAGCATATAACACTGAAAACAAACAAGAGCAGAACCCTACGTTGTATGTTTAGTACTTAATGTTTCAGTGGCTGCAGTGTATATAAGTTGATGATGCCGTGTTACATGATGAAACCACTGTCAGGATCTATGATTTGTCAGTGGGGAGGGATAACTGTTGTATAAAACTGTCAGTTACAGAAAAAGGAGCTTTGTCCCTGCAGTAATGGTTGCCCTGCCTTATGGACTTATAATTATTTGTGTCTCATATTGTGTTTACAGTTTTATATTTAGAGTCAGTAGCGTTAAACCCTTTCAAACCCCTCTACAAGTTGAGAAATAGGAGAGTAAACACCCCCGACTAAGCAAGAAATCCACCAATTAAGGTAGATGTAAGTATATGTGCAATCCCCCTCCCCCCTCTGTTCTAAGGCAAGATTTCAATTTGTCAAACTTTGTTAGCCATTTTCCTAACTAATGTTTGTCCTTCTCTGAACCTTTTCTGCTCTTCTGTTATATAACAGAATCAGCTTTACTGAATCCCCTGCTTCTACATTTACTATTGACTTAACTATTTAGTTTGCTGCTAAAAAAAATGGTAAATATTAATGTATTCTTTGTTTTATGTATATATAGTGACATAGTTAATGTGGATAAAAAAAAATCTATCAAGTTCAATCCCTAAATGTGTAAATATATACTCATATCCATACAGACCTTTCAGTGTGTTTAGATATCTAAAAATACTGTAGATATAAAAATAGTTGTATAGGGCTGCTTCATCTTTAAAGGGATTCTGTCATTTTTTTTTATGCATTAGCTAGTAGTGCTCCTCCAGCAGAATCCTGCTTTGAAATCTGTTTTTAAAAAGAGAAAAGAGATTTTTTTATATTTGATTTTAAAATCTAACATTTTAAAATCATGCTAGACATGTTGTCAGTTTCCCAGGTGCCCCCAGTCATGTGCCTTGTGCTCTGATAAACTTCAGTCACTCTTTACTGCTGCATTGCAAGTTTAAGTGTAATCATCCCTCCCTGACATCTGTATTGCTAAAATACTCTCAAGTCCCACTTACTGGTAGATATGAGAACATTTTTGAATGTTAAATATACAACTCTAATAGCCTTCTAAAGAAGATTGGTTTTAGCTCTTGAACCGTTTCATTCTAATTTTAAGATTTGTTCAACTGATAATTCTTGAAAGATCAAACTTCAACAAACTCAAACAAAAAAATCTATGTTTTTTTTGCCATGATTTTCTTGAATCTTAGAAAAATGTGATAGCAAATGTTAATACATTTGTCCCTTACTGTTTGATAAACATAGATCAATTTCTATCATAATTGTATTTCATTGTAAACTCTGCAGTACTTTCTCCTTACTATAACAGTAGACCTTCATCTATAGAAAACAATTAAATGTAAAATGGTCTTTCTTCTGGCTGTTTTCCAGATTCAATATACTGTATAAAGAAAGCTTTCTGGGACAAGCCCCTACAAAATATAATAAAAAAATGGACCACCTACTATTCTGACACCTGTCTTTAATAAAAGAATTTGTTTTTTCAAATTTTCAGATATTTTACTAAAATATTTACAAATCATTTCAATGTAATGCAAGATGTTCCATTTATAGGAAATTAACATTACCTTATGGTCTAATTATTTGCGAAACATACTGTTTCCTCGGTTTTGGTTAAGTAAAAAATAATCTCAGTTCAACCTGGAACAGCATATTAACGAAAAAAACAAAAAATATGAATATTCAAAGTGAAATTACATTTTTTTGTAGTTGCACAGTAATAGGAAAGGCAACACAACTTGCAAAGAGCATCCTGTAAATTATCCACAGGGCCTACCAACCACAAAATGCTCCATCTACTTGTAAAATAAACAGAGGCAGTCAATTTTAGAGGAAATGTAATCCATATGCTCACAAAGCTAAATTACATTTCCCAAGTAGATAATGATCAATCACCCACATTACAGTCAATATTTTCTAGAGTTCTGTTAAGCAAATAAATGCCCTTGCAGTTATTTGTATCAATCTTCTTGACATTACATTCAAGATACATCAATGGCATCCTGTCACGATCGCCGCCCGGAGCAGTTCTAGGAGCTCCGGGCGGCGTGTCCTCCCCTGCCGGCGTCGCTCCCAAAATGGCGGCGCCCATGGCCGCCACGTGCGTAGCGCCGCTGGCGCGGTGACGTCAGCGCATCGACGTCGGCGCAAGGACGCCAATGACGTCACTATGGCACCAAATTCAAACATAAAAACCCTACCAAGACGCCAGAATGGCGCCCAAGTATAGGATTCATTACTGTGTGTTTCCTGGGTTTCCTGTCTGCAATTTTGAGACTAAATCGTGTTCCCGTTTGTTGCCTGACCTCTTGCCTGGACTTTGGACTTTGCTTATTATTCTGCCTGCCCTTGAACTCTTGCCTGGACTCTGATAAATCTTCTAGTTAACCCCTTTTGGACACCGCGACCTTGATTCCCTTGTGGGCTTCCTCCTTGATCCTGACAACCTCCCTGGTGGGAGCATCCCGGCTCCCTGACACATCCCATATTATCCTCATCTGTATCTTTCCACATCTACCAAAATTTAAGCATTTACTCTTGATCCCCTTTGGGATATGTTTTATTGAAGCTACAACCTGTGACATATTGCATACCCAGTTGAATTAAAAGTGAGTGCTATAGAAATACCTTGCACAGGTGTTGAGTTTTTAGGGAAGGGTATTTGCACACCTCTTTACCAAGGATGATATAATATTTTCAGGAAGAGCATTGGAGAATGTTTAATTTTGGTACATATACTGTTGGAGTGGAAAAGTGGTTTGCTTCAATATAACACATAAATTTCACTAGTCAATATTAAACCATATAACCCTTGTGCTATGTAACTATGTCTATTATAAATGTCTCTGTACTATCTGTTCTTATTCCTGTTCCTTCATCACCCCTTCTTGTCTCCTGTGTACTTGATACCAGTCAGAGTCTGCAGGACTCACCCTCTGTAAAATTTCATACTATTCCTTACATGTGCACAGTATAAACCATTAAATATGGAACCTTCTACTGGGGGCCACTAAAAGCATACAAATCCACAAAAATTGATGACGTGTAGACAAACTTCGGGCATCTTGATATTTAGACTGAAATTGTGAATGTGCACACCCAAAAAAAACCATGTCCACTACGTACCATGTACATAGGATTGCATGGCTAAGAAAGAACACGTAAAGGTAGACATATCAACCAAAGTCTTTATCTAAGTGTAGAAATTGAGTTGTACTTAGGAATACTATAAAAACAGGGGACAACGGTTGACTTAGATAATTCTAGTATTTGGGGGGGTTAAGGGCACCACTTACTAACAATCACATTTCATTTTTTCCATGGATCTCTAAAAATTTGTGGTTTTCCTATTTTTTTTAGAAAGCTCTAAAAACTAGATTTCTTTAGTGTAAAAACCATGAAAATCTCTAATACAAATTTTCACCAGGTAAAAGTTATCCTATAGAAGTTAATGGGAGCTGCGCTGATCCGATTAGACTATTTTAAATCAATTCAGACTTTTAGAGGTGTAGTGGCCCATAGGGGGTTAATCCTATGGCTTTAAGGCTCCACCCTTTTCTCAATGTTATTAGCCAAGATGTGTAATGAAAACTTCCTGCCACACTGCAATATAGTGTGTGTAAGGAGTGGCTTCTTCCTCTTTGGCTGTTGGATGGTGATCCAGCTGGGTGTGCCCAGGGGAGCCTGGGTACAGCAAGGCCCAGAAAGTCATGTGTCCAAGTCGTGGACCAGGCAACCCATGAATGAGGAATAGAAAGTGGCAGGTGAGCTCCCAGTACTAGTACGCTCTAGGAGTGTAGTTGGGGTTGAGCTAAATAAGAGCAGTTCTGAGCTCCAACATAGGAGTGATAGATTGGAGGTATCTCTCCCAGGCCATATTGCCTGTAGTATAGGGATCCCAGCGGAGAGGGAATCAGGAGAGAGTGATTGCCCTGAGGTTGATCCAGAAACCACTACCGGAATATGTTGAAGAGGTGAAATGGGATCCCTGCCAAGTCTGTCCTAAGAGAGTGTCAGCCTGTGTAAAGCTGCATGTGATGTGCCTGTGCCTTTTTCCTCTAACCACTGGATGTGAGTAAACCTGGGGACATTGTCTATGACTAATAAACAGTTATTTGTTTGCATCATAAGAACCTCCTGGCGCCTGATCATTTTTGTATGCACAGTAGTTGCACTAGACCTTAAAGGGATAGCTTCCACTTAGCAAAGGCCCGGATCCTGCAGAGAGAGTCCAAATCTAACCTATGCTCCTACCTTAGATGGACATTGACTATCTGTGGTGTGGATAGCCCAGATTAGCGCTACAGAGGTTTTTCTGATTTTTTTTGCTAGGAATTGTCTGAAAAATTAACATTTTTGGAGTTTTAAAGAGATATTCATATTTTATTTTTTAAATCGTTCGGTGTAATTTTCTGTTCATCCTTTTTTGATTTGAATCTTTTAATAAATGTTGTGACATTCATAGTTTTAGAGCAAGTGAATTTCAAAAACTTCTAAAATAACTTAAATTCTACCTAATAAATAGACCTCAAAGAATTGTTTTGTTGGTGCATGCTCAAAAATGTATAAATCCCCAATAGGGCAGTCAAACTGGAGGTATGAAACAAACAGAACTCTAGTTTTGAGCTGTCAAAAACTGTCCTTCCCTTTTGGGTCACTAACATTATTTTAGCTGTACAGTGTAGTTTATTTTGTGTAAAATAAACCCCAACAACAGCAACAAATCAGACATTTCCATAGATCTCATGCCAATGCACATTTTTGCTGCCTATACAGAACACTGTTCTACAGAAGGCACCAGAGACATCTGACCTTCTATTGTAGATGACACCTTGAAAAGTCCTACAGAAGTATCCAGAGCCATCCATCATTCTTTTATAAATACAGCCTTGAAAATCCCTTTCTTTTTTTTTATAAATCATGTTGGTGTGTTTTTATCTAATGTGAATTCTTGTTCACTCAGTGCTGGTTCCTAATGTGGGTGAGCTTTTTTCTTTTAAATGTAATAGTGTTTAACTTTATCTTTAACTTTAGCACAGGAACAGCATTTTCCCAGCATTAGTCTAGCTTGGACATCTACATCTTAATATTTCAAAAACAAAGATACACTGAGCATACTAACTAAAATGCTCTTTGTGGATAATTTGATTTAACACCACTTAAGCCATTATCAGTGTGGCAGTATATTTAATTTCACTTTTCACTAATGGCTATAATTTAAAATGCTACTTTCTGCTGATTTAGTTCATAATTCGGAAGAGGTTTACAGTAAAACAGATTGGTATTTGGACGGTTGTTGCATGTACAATAATTTACAACAAGAACAACATGACTTCTGCTGTTCTAACAGATCTAACAGGCAGGGGTCTTGTAGGCAGATTAATCATCTCCAGTTTAGAAGGCCAGATGCTCCACGGGGGCCCAAAACTAGCAAACATTAATATTTATTAAGTGGAAGTGGATAAGCCAATTAGTAAAAACTTCATTAATGCTGATGCTCAGGAACCATAGATTTATCTTTTTGTTTTTGTTAAGGCTTATTTTGAAATAGATTTGTTTTAATTGGTTTTGACCTTCCTCTGGTTTCCTTGTGATGTATATGTAGTTTTTGTTGAGCCAGTACAAAACCCAATGGCGTGAATGGTGTGCCATTGCAGAGCCTGTTAACCTTTCTAGCTGTTTTGCCCAGATAAGTGGAATATCCTTATAACAGCCCACTCAATGGCTAGATCAAATGACATATGAACTCAACTGATCCCATTTTTATATATACATTAGCATACTTTATATGTGAACCCAAAATAACAAATAGGACTTTTGGGCATATATAGACACAAAAACAAAATCTTTGCTGGTCCACACATGGACAACCAGACAGCTTGTTAAGTTTATAGAAATGGACCAGAACTCAGAAAAAAGTTTGAGGATAGATAACAAAGGAAAAGTGCCTAATATAGTGTAGAAGATTTAAACTTAATGGTACACCTTTATGTGAACTTTATAGTGAAAGTGCTCCTTTTCTTTCACCTTTTAGGTTAACATGGCCACCAACATTAACTTTGGGGGTTTGAGATTCAATACTCACAAACATTTAATAAATTATGTAGATCTTCAAGTGTTATGCAGTCCTTCAAATGTTCTCCAATATCCAGATCTCCAATAGCTCTAAAAGAATATGCTTAAAATAGTAAAATCATTTTTAATACCCGAATATATATAAAAACTTGCATTCACATTTTCACAGTTTAAATTTGTACGTATCAATGTCCCTGCATTGCCAAATTTCTGGACCCGCCAATGCAGTTGGTTGTACTTGCCATCGTTCTGACTGCAGCGTGTAGTCCTGGGCACACGCGGATGATGCCACAGCCTGACGTGTTTCGTCTTGCGACTTCCTCAAAGGCTTTGTGAACACTATTGCGCCAGTATTCCTTTTACAAAGTAGCAGTGGCCATGGAGATGCAAGTACGCTCCTTCCTGCTCCAATACCCCACGCGTCATCATGGTAACCTGCTTTTATTTCATAGTATAAATAGAGCTAAACAATACTTAAAAACTACAAAACCTTACACAAGGCAATGTTTAAAATTATAAACTGAAACGTCCATAATGCACTTTATACAATTCCATGAAATGGTGGCCTTTTTAGATTAGCCAAACATTGGACATTTTTATAAACTGTGTTGACATCCAAGGGAGAACGGACATTGGGTACCGGCTGAGGAAGTGGACTAGAGGAATCCTAGATACGTTTATACTGTATTTAGCTTGTTTAATAAGGAATTATGGGGTGGGAATACAAATGCGGGAATTACTATAACTAATGGGCATTTTCTAAGTAGTAAAAGCCTACAGCCACCAATTGACTACTTTAATGGCTCTCCTAGAGGATCAGACCTTCGAGCACATGATGCCACCTAAAACTGCATAACCTGATACCTAGAGTATGGTGTATGATAACATAGGTGCCTCTTACTGCTGCTGAAAGCACTACTGAGTATATAAAGTTCTAAAACTTATAGGATCTATCATGTGCTGATTGTATATACCCTAAGAATATTTGTACCCTAAAAAAGTTTTTATCTAAAGAAATTTATTTTAATAAAAAGAGATCAGTGTTTGTTAGCCGGATCCTGGAGTCAGAGTTCTGGTACCAATCTGACACTTCCATAAAACAGAAGAACCCAACGAGTCCCGGTTTTCATTGATGCCCTTTTGGGGCCCCAGAACTTTCTGCTGCAGTTCTAGCTGGGATCCTACCAACTTCAGAGGTCAAAAGTTCTGAAACAAGGTACAGACCAGGGTCAAGCAAAGAGAAGTCAAAAACATGCAGAGGTCAGGATGGGCAGCGAATTTCATAGTCAAAAGGGCAGGCCAAAGTCAGGATCAAAATGCACGGAAAGGCTTGAGCAGGATCTGATAGAACCAAAAGCAGGCTTGGTCAAGGAATGATTGACTGAGCAGGTTTAAATAGGGAGATTTGGTGCCAAAATAACAGGAAACAGGAAGTAAGCACAAAATAGCATAACCCAAAACAAATATGGCTTCAAGACGTAAAACCACACATGTAGTGACATCATTGCATATGTGATGATGCAAATTCGGTCTTCGCGCATTTGCGCTAGCACCGGAAGAACGTGCCTGCCGGCCGGAGCGCAGGATGGTAAAAATGTGCAGCAGAACAGCAGGCGCCTTATAGTTATTATATACATTGCATAAAGTATGGGGGCTTCCACAACACTTAAAGGTACCTGGACAGTTCCAATGCCAGGCAGAACTAATTCACAGGAGCATCCTTTAGCACAATACCTGATGACCTTATAAGTGCTTAAGGTGAGCAAAATTTCAGCTAAAATTTGTCAGAAACAGGCTAATAAAAGCTGCTGCTAACCTCCCCACAGAGCAACATATGGGATCCTTGAGAGGCCCTCCTCAATAGACTGCTGGTTGCGAATTTGAAAGATATCAATCAGCAGGTTTAAAAATCCCATTGTGCAAGGTCAACTTTGCAGGTTAATGCGGTCTGTTCCTGAAAGGTCTCTTTTGTCTCCCAATCTGATCTGATTATTGGCCTAGGGGTCAAACAATTGGATCATCTTGATTTGTCCCACAGTGTTGATGACTACTGGAGACAAAATTTTTTGACTACCTCACCAAACAAGTCGATCTTACCATGTATGGTCAACTGTCCCCCCAACTGAAGGTGCAAACTAACAAAGCATGTACTCTGGCTAGGGGTAGCAATAGTATCTCTTCAGGAAAACCCCCTTTGTGATTGTTATTGCCCACCCCCCATTGGAAATGTACCAGACCGACTCTATGTCACACATATGCGCAAAATGAAATGTTATTAAACATTGTTTCCCCCAACTGGATGTGATGGGTTCCCTTTTTCACATATGGCCAGGTACTCACTACCGAATGCTTCAATTAAAAGAATCAAAAGTCAATTAGATGAGCAATACTTTTACCAGTATAGCTGTTCTATTTATTCTATGCTATGTATTATTTGTTTTATTAGCACAGAGGGATGGAGGGATGTATATTTAACGAGGAGATGGAAAACACGAAACTTGAAGGAAAAATGATGTTTAGAGTTTTCTTGCAAAGAGAGTGAGAAATGTATTTCACAGCCCTGCTAGATGTTGTTTCCCAACACATTAAATGACCACATGATATGCAATGTAACATAGCTAAGGCATACTATTCCGCTTACAGTATGTGAAATCTACCTAAATGAGGTTCCCACGATCCAGTTTTCTTCTTTCACCGTCTCCTGTGGTCCAGCAGGTTCAATTGCAGAGCAAAGGAAAGGTCAGCATAAATGTCTCATTAACGTCTGCAAATAAGCATTTTTAATGTCGAGTGTTATTACATTATAACATTCCAGATGCCATTTATTATAATCAGCTTGGTAACTAGGAGATTTGATATTTGCAGTATGCAAATAATACAGGGTGGTATTTCTACAGATGCATACAGTATGTGCAGAGATGGAATAAAGGGTAAGAACAGCAGTCTTGAAAATAAATTACAATAGATTTAAAGATTCTGTGCCCCTAGCCCCCCCCCACCCACTACAAACACCCTACTCCTCAATGCTCGCACCCCCCCCCCTGCTTGCACCCATCCAGACCCTCACATTTCTCTCACCTCCCCTGCTGGCTCTGCTGCTTCAGGTCAAGACCGATCCATTCCATTGGGGAAGTGGTGGGAGTGAGATTCAAAATCTCCTGCCCAGTCCTATGTAAAGATGCGGCCAACTGATGGCATGCCGCCCACCCAAACTCCCCCCCCAGGCCCAGGTCTTTGCGGTGTGCCCATAAATCCGGTCATGGTGCCGTTCTTATTTCTCACTATGGTGTTACATGGGGGCTATAGAGTGATCCAGAGTTAGCATTTTTGCAATTATGGATTCCAGAATCCGTCACTAGATTTACACAAATTCTCAATCACTTCAAAATCCCTGGGGGCCAGATTCAATTCCATTCCAGAAACACAAATCTCCTAATTTCATTTTAAATTTCCCCATAGACTTCTACTGAGTTCTCATGAGATAAAACATGCAATAAGTTTTCTCTTCAAACTGAATCAATCGTTTGATATTATCCTTTAAATATTACATAACAGAAATGATATTTGAAGAAATTCTACTCTACTTTGCCCAAGAGTCCTGCTCAGTGATAAAAATTGTAAGCACATGTCCAGATGTCATTTGGAATGATAAAAAATAAAGGGTTTTGTGCAGCATGCTTTCACCCTAGAGGAGTTTTAAAACCATCGGATCTAGGAGCAAATGAAGCATCGAAAAATGTGCAATGCATCCCTTCCTAATGGCACTTCCAGTTCCAGAATTTAATCTGTCTTGAGTATATGCCTGAGAGCAATAAATGCTCTTTCTGACTTGCATGTGATGCTGGAGATGCAGATTTGAGTTCCTGTCTTTTTTTAAACATTGAGAAAAAGAACTGATACACGGAATTATATGAATATAGTTGTTTCTGCACATTTAGGGATACAGTGATTGCACATATACGTTCTGTTCCTGTTTTTATTACATCTGCATCTGATGTTATGATTTGTTGCCACTTAAATAAGTGCAGAGTATGGGATCCATTATTTGTAAACCCATTATC
This sequence comes from Xenopus petersii, assembly GCA_038501925.1. NCBI lineage: Eukaryota > Metazoa > Chordata > Amphibia > Anura > Pipidae > Xenopus > Xenopus petersii. The sequence continues at coordinate 179,536,711 of CM076674.1, read as the reverse complement.
CAGAAGCTTAGAATTATGGGATGGCATTTTTTCCATAGACTCCATTTTATCCAAAAAAGTATTTCCTTTTTCTCTGTAATAATAAAACAGTAGCTTGAACTTGATCCCAACTAAGATATAATTAGTCCTTATTGGAAGCAAAACCAGCCTATTGGGGTTATTTCATGATTTTCTAGTAGACATAAGGTATGAAGATCCAAATTATGGGAAAATCCATTATACGGAAAACCCCAGGTCCCGAGCATTCTGGATTATAGGTTCCCTACCTGTACTGACAAAAAATGATGCTATATTAGGTTTTCAGTTTACCGCACCAACCCAGAGGTACAGTACATCAAAGTATCCACACGTCTAGAGATAAACCCTCCTAGAGCTCCTATACTTTTATTTCTGTTCTGGCCCAGCACATGCTCACTCTGCTGTGAATGTAAAATGTAAATATTTACAGCTGACATGAAATCCATTCGAAATGAATACTTAACTGTCAAGCCCAAAAGGAGCTCCTTTTTTGCTTCTTTATAGCCTTAGAACCTTTAGTACAGCCCAAAACACGCTGAACATGTGGGGGGTTATTTATTAAAGTGCAAATTTATCTCAATATTTTCTGCTACAAACTCTGATCAAATTCACTCTCGTTTTTATGCTTATTTGTTATTATATTTTCCTGAAAATTTGCTTTGCGTGAAAAAAAACAGTTTTCACGATTTTTTCAGATTTTTCATATGATTTTTTTGGAATTTTCACCTGGGCTATTGCACAAAACCCAGTGGGACATCTCCCATTGACTTAAATGCAACCTCGACAGGTCTGAGATGCTGGATTTTCAGATTTGGACTTTTCCATCCTCTGGGTTTAATAAATTCTGAAAAATTCGTGATTTTTTAAAAAAAATCAAAAATTTTTTGTGATTTTTATATTCAGAGTTTAGTAAATAACCCCCTAAAAATAAAGGGCAATATTTTTTAACAGTGACTTTTTTGTAGAAAAATATATTCAAGTCTCTGGGAAACTTTATTTCTCACTCCAACTGCATTCAAGTCAATGGGCGCTTTTGTCAAGTTTTTTCCCAATCCAAATGCATTGAAGTGAATGGGCATTTTTCGTGCATTTTTTTCTCATGCGAATTCCTGTCGCAGTTTCTCAAAATAATTTGCCGTTGGCGAAATTGGAATTTTGGAATCCATGCATAGCAAAAACAATTCACAAATGAGATCAGAAATATGGAGAAAAATCAGAGATCAGAACCTCTAGGAAGGCATGGATCACAACTGACTAGGGTTATTATAACCCTAGGCCTGTGCAATATGTTTAATTCAATATCAGGCTTTAGTTCCCCTTATAAGTTGGACTTTCTATACTGCTCATACATTTAATGCTTAGTATTGACCTAAACAGTGCTGCAGTCTTGGAGTATTTTACAAAATTTGTATAATTGTATTCTAGAATAGCATCCTATAGCAATTACTTCTGATTGGCCTATTAGAGTAAAGGTGGCCATAGACGAACAGATAATATCGTACGAAACAAATTTTCGTCCGATATTCGTTGCGTGTATGGTGGAAAAAGAGCCGACCGATAGCGGCAGAATACTTGGATATCGGTCGGCTCGTCAATCGAGCTGGACGGAAAATTTTGATCGGGTGCCTTTGAAGGGACCCAAACATCACCCATTGTTAGTGCTGAATCGTCAGATACAGGTAGAATTCTATTGTTTCTTCCCGTATATCTACCTGTATATCTGACGATTCAGCTCTACATGTGTTTATTGAAACGAACGATCTTTCTTGGAAAGATCTTTTCCAAGAAAGATCGTAATTGTTACGTCTATGGCCACCTTTAGACTGGCAAGAGCCAACCAACTGAATGCCAACTGAGAGCCAGGAACATCAGATACAATTCTTTACATGGTATTTCCTATTCCCAAAAACCAACAAACAAAGAGGATGAGTTTCATGCCAAGGGTGATTTTATTATTCTTGTCTTTTTCTTTAATGAAAACCTTATAAAACAAAATGTGTCCTATATATTTCAACATTTTCTATTTATATTTCTTTCCATATTTGTACAGCCGTTCATGCTTAATTTCATTCATATACTGCATATAAAGGTTACCAAATCATATGGAAAATCATGGAAATTTGTAACCAAAGCAAGATGCTCGGCGGCACTGATTGCGAAATGATTGCATTTCAATTAAATGCAATTAGCGCAGCCCTTCTTGTTAGATAACCTCCGCTGACTCTTTGTTAAGGCAATTTAATTTAAAATAATGTTAATAAATCAGTAGTGGAACAGAGACATAATGGCTTTCTATGTAACTAGAAACAAAGATACCGGCACACAAGACTTGCTTGCAGGGAAACCCTTGCTTTAATTCAAAAGTGCAGAAGTGCAATGTTTCGGGGACACGCCCCTTTCTCAAGCATATGGAATCATTTGTGAACAAGGTATATATAGGTAAAACAATTAAAAAATTTGCATCATAATTAGATTACATAATTAGAAAAAATGTTTTCTTTTAAAAGTGAATCAAAATACAAAAGTGCATACACATTAAAACAGTAGCAGTCCACATCTCGCCTTTCCTGTGCACGTGGTGATAAAACCAGACAACGTCCATAAATAGTGAAAAGATCCGGATTCCAATAAAAAACTAGAAAGCCATAAAAAATGTGATGAAGTCTGTTTGCAAAATCAATAGTATAAACATACAGTACAACATTTTGACGCAGTAACAATTTCTTGAGAAGAAAGAACTCACAAAGCAGCAGTCAGTAGAACTAGAAACAAAATGGCAATTAGTGGTTACGAAAAGTTGCAAAATAACTCACCCTGCATGTATGGGAAAGGGAATAATTATCTAGCCCTGGGTGGTACTCAGGTTTTCTTATCTGTTTAAAAGGAAAAAAAGCATAATTAACTAGCAGATAAATATTAATAGGAATAATTTACAGAATAATTTTATAAAAAGCAAGATAAGTTATATTCCTCATTGAGACCTTTAGGACACCTAGATTGGAGTAGCCAAATCCAAAAACACTCCCGTTGATGAAGTCGACATTTTTTGTCCTGACCTTGTGTTACAACTTACCATCACTTTTTCCAAGATTTGCCAACGTAATTGTGCAACCCGGTGTCCTTGTGTATGGAAATGTTTTGCTAATAAAGTCTTTTTTTAAAATTTTTCCTTTCCCTTATTTTCCTTATTTGCCATAGGTTCCATTGGCATGGGTGATGGTTGGTAATTTCTTATTGTAGATTTATGTTCATTTAATCTCACTTTTATGGGTCTAGAGGTTTGTCCCACGTATGCCAACCCACATGGGCATTTAATACAGTAAACTAAATCACTTGTGTCACATGTGAAAAATCCTTTTATGGTGTGTTTAGAACCATGTAGGGGGTGTGTGACCATGTTACCAGGTATTATTCCATTACAGTGGCCACAGTTTCTGCAGGGAAAAGTTCCGTTAGAGGTGGTCAGAGCCTGGCATTTTCGCCGATCTACAGATCTAGTTTTAATAAGATCGCCAATATTTCTGCCACGTCTGTATGAAAACAACGGTGGTGCCTGGAATAAATGGCCATATTTAGGGTCAGTACTCACAATGGGCCAATATTTAAGTACTATCTTACGAAAAGCTCTTGAATTACTATCAAAAGTTGAAATGAAAGTAATTCTCTGAGACTTAGTACGATTTGTAGGTTTTTTAGAAAGCACTTCCTTCCTGGGAATGGCTTGTACACTCAACCTACTGGCCTCCAGGTTATTTTTATCATAACCCTTTTCTGAAAACTTGTTCACCATATCATTTGATGCTTTATCATACAGGGCATCTGTGGAAGTTATCCGCCGCACCCTAAGTAGCTGACTTTTGGGCAAACCTTTGCATAAACCTGGAGGATGATAGGAAGTGGGTCTTAAAAAATTGTTTCTATCCATTGGTTTAATGTACAGTGAGGTAGTAAAAGATGAACCTGTGAACAAAATATTTACATCCAGAAAATGTATCTCAGTAGGACTGAACTCCAAGGTGAATTTAATTGTGGAGTGTACCTGATTCAAATATACCAAAAATTCTTGTAGATCATCCTTTGTGCCGGACCATAGAAAAAATGTATCGTCTACATAGCGCATGTACCCCTGAATGAACTTAGCAAAATGTATGATAGAAAAAATCCAAGTTTGCTCGACATTGTCCATAAAAATATTTGCATACGCGGGCGCCATGTTGGCACCCATGGCACAGCCTTGCAATTGTAAATAGTAATCCTCTTTGAATTGGAAATAATTTTTAGTTAAGACATTTTCCAGCAAATTGCATATAAAATGAATCATGTGGTTGGGTAAATTCCCTTGTGACAGATACATCCTAGTACTCTCGATCCCTTCGTCATGTGGTATTGAGGTATACAAGTCCTTCACATCGAGGGAGTATAAAAGTATATTACCTGTAGGAATGGCTAAACTCTGTAATCGATTCAAAAATTCCGTGGTGTCAATTAAGCAGGGTTTCAAACTAGACAGAACCTCCTGTAAATACATATCTATGTAACTGCCATTGTATGGATCTTCTGAAATGTCCTGAAATGTTAATCAGTATGAATAGGAGAGGCCTGAATAGAAAGGTGAGTAATAAAAAAAGCAACAACAATAAATGTGTAGCCTTACAGAGCATTTGTATTTGAGATGGGGTCAGTGACCCCCATTTGAAAGCTGGAAAGAGTCAGAAGAAGAAGGCAAATAATTCAAAAACTATTTAAAAAAATGAAGACCAATTAAAAAATTGCTTAGAATTAGCCATTCTATAACATACTAAAAGTTAACTTAAAGGTGAACCACCCGTTTATAGGGATGTCGCGGACTGTTCGCCCGCGAACTAGTTCGCGCGAAAATCGACTGTTCGCGTTCGCCGAATGTTCGCGAACGTCGCGCAACGTTCGCCAATTTGGGTTCGCCTTAGCTGGCGCTTTTTTTTGCCATTTCTCCCCCAGACCAGCAGATACATGGCAGCCAATCAGGAAGCTCTCCCTCCTGGACCACCCCCACACCCCCTGGACCACTCCCCATCCATATATAAACTGAAGCCCTGCAGCGTTTTTTCATTCTGCCTGTGTGTGCTTGGAAGAGCTAGTGTAGGGAGAGAGCTGTTTAGTGATTTGAGGGACAGTTGATAGTAACTTTGCTGGCTAGTAATCTACTTGATACTGCTCTGTATTGTAGGGACAGAACTCTGCAGGGATTTGAGGGACAGTGAGTTTAGGTTAGTTAGCTTTGCTGACTAGTAATCTACCTTCTACTGTAGTGCTCTGTATGTAGCTGCTGTGGGCACTGCTTCTGATCTCATCTGCTGACTGCTGACTGCTGCCTGCCTGTAACCCAATAGTCCTTGTAAGGACTGCTTTTATTTTCTTTTTTGTTTTTTTTACTTTGCTACTATAAGAGCCCAGTGCTATTAGTCTAGCTGTGTTGGGGAGTGGGACTGGTGTGCTGCTCCTCCTAGTAGTTCACCACTACCAGCACCAACCAGAGTCAAAATTGTTACAAAGTATCTTATTTGCACCTGTTAGCTGTTCTGAGCTCTCTGCCAAAAGCTAATTAAGTTAGAAACTGTTTTTTTCTGGCTGTTCAGTGCAGAAAAAAGAGGGACTTTCCAGTACAAAAGAGGGACAGGGGGTTGAGTGGTCAAAAGAGGGACAGTTGGGAGGTATGCAAGTGCCACCTAGCTGGGTGAGCTTTTTCACATTCTGTCTAAATAACAATAATAATTCCGTGTCCGTAAACATCACCTGTGTGATGTTTTTACAGCGGCAATAATATATTCCGTATCCACTACTGTATACGTTGCCCTTGCAGGCATTGTTTGCCCAGTCTTTAACCAAGTGCCACCTAGCTGTGTGAGTTTTTTCACATTCCGTGTCCAGAAACATCACCTGACTGTGACGTAGTGTGATTTCTGCCCTTTACAGCACAAAACGCAGCGCTGTGTCAACAATGTATTTTCAGATACATTTTTGCCCTTGATCCCCCTCTGGCATGCCAGAAATATCTTTTCTAGCTTTTAAAATTCGCCTTCCCATTGAAGTCTATGGGGTTTGCGACGTTCGCGAACCGTTCGCATTTTTGGACGCAAGTTCGCGAATATGTTCGCGAACATTTTTTTCGACGTTCGATACATCCCTACCCGTTTAATGGCTGCCTTCATGGCTATACAGCAGCTTATTTATATAATTGTAGCGCTATAGTAAACTGCTTTGTAATTTAGCAGTTATAGCTACTTTCCTTTGTGGGCTGATACCACAGATGAGCTCTCTTTCTCAGGGGCAAGCTCCCCTAGCAGCGAGGTGGAGGCAGGGTGTAGTGTAACTGTAACTAGGTGCGATAGCACAATGATGGGCGCCAATAGTTCTTTAACGGTTGAACATAGAACTGTATTTATTAAAGAATAGCACATAGATCATTCAGCACATTGATCCACAATGGAGCATAGAATAACACAGCAGCATAAAGGAAGCATATAATCACAGCACATATAGGCTGAATCCCTACAGGCTAGGGAATACACAGCAGAGAGTAAGTTGGCAGCGTGTGAGAGGTATTGCCCAGTTTTCCAGTGGCAGACTAGGGGAATTCCTATCATCCCTAATCTCAACACTTTAGACCTTACTCCAGGTCAGTAATACGCTGGGATCTTAATCCCTCTAATCTCCTTGTCTGAGCCTTGAGCTGCTCAACTATCTAGCCTCTCTATCACTCCTAGAGTGATCTATAATTTAGTATAGCTGTCTAATTACTAGGGCCAAGGCGCCTAGGGTCGACACTACCCATTCCCTTCCAGCCTGCTTGGTTGGGCTAAAGCAATGGACCCAGACCTCATGGTTCCTAAACCTTTTATACTCTGGCACAGTGCCATCTGGTGTACACTGTGAGAACTACAGGGGTTACATAAGCACAAGGTCCCCATAAGGACCTTTTAGGCATCCATATAACTAGGGATGTGCCTGTCTGTAATGTGTAAGGGTGTCTAAGATTTTCACATCCCTACATAATCAATAATAGTGCTCCCTAAACACAAAGTTTTTAGCAATGTAGGGTAAAAGCACATTATATTTAAATGCACATAAAACACCTAGGTATAACAGATATATTGCACCTTATATCAAGGAAACACATCTCTTATATACTGTAAAAATCCCTAGTGTGAAAATCCTGACATCAGTGGATTGACAGCGGTATATTAAAAGCTTTCTAATGTTATGCTTCACCCACAATTTTTGGGTGGGGGCAAAGCATTTAAAGGGGACCCGTCACCCAAAAAAATTATTCAAAATCCTATTTTATCACATTAGGCAAGCAAAATGAACTTTAATTACACTATATAAATTATTTGAATTTTGCTTCCTTCAGTCTGGGATTTCAAAATTATAGCGAGCAGGAAGCAGCCATTTTGTGGACAGTGTTATTAAGACAAGCCTTGCATTATCTCAGAATCTTGTTTGTGCACCAGAATGGGGACCAGATGTCCATCCCCATGTACTGGTTACACAATTAAATGGTAAAGAGAACGGGGGAATGTGTGGAGAGCAGTGACATGTAGGAAGTGCTGAATGGAAAGTGAAAGTAATTGTCTGCCCCGCCTCTATGCCACTGGCATACAGGAGTGGCAGACAATATTTGATTGACAGCTGAGAATTTTAAATTAGCTTACAACAGCTGTGAATGCTTTAATAAAAAATAGAAATTGGATTTCATGTTTAATTTGAAAAGGACTTTTATTATACAGATTTTTGTCTGGTCACCCGTTTAAATGCAGACTATGCACGCTCAGGATAGCCCTATTTGTCAAAATTCTAATTTGTTACACTTTAGAGGTTTTTCCTACTTAGATAAACTCACATTTAAAATAAAAACTCGATTGTATAAAAATTGAATAAAACCATGGAAAGAAACTCGAATACCTCAAATTCACTAGTTTACAAGTTCAAAAACTATTTGAAAAAATCTAATTAAAAAAAACCCCACAGATTTTGCCTAGGACAAATCCTTTTGACTTCTACATAAACTTTTACATTTGAGTTTTTCTAATGTTTTTCTGCTTAATAAATCCCTAATATTCCAATTTTTTTAAACTATAATTAAACTTTGTGCATTTTAGCTTAAAAAAGGGGTGAATTGTGGCAAAATGTCAACTTCAAATATTGAGAAATCACCCCCATAAACTTGGGACCAATTCTGAACCACATGCAATCTTACAAACCATCCCTTAATTAGATTTTTAGATCTGGCTTCCCCACACTTTTCACCTCTTCTCCATCCTCCACCCTAGGTTTTTTTTCCTTTCTTCCCCCATTCTCTTGCTCCTTATTTCTTCACTGGTCGCTAAGCCCCTGTCATACATCTCCTCCAACAGATATTGTGTAAGATTCAAATGTTTGCACTATTGCATTATTAAACTCTGTATTTCTGTTTATTTATTACATATAAACAAATGATAAATCCAATAGTAATTCAAATCTTGCTCAGATCGCTCTATACCCTAAAGCGTTACAGTTGAGTTGTTGATTTAACTTTTGTTTTACTTTTCTGTAGTGAGTCCAGGTTACTGCAAGTTCACTTCCAACTATAAATTGCTCCACTTCAGTATTAACTTGAGTGCAGCTGAACCATGACCAAGAAAGCTAAAAAATCTATCTGTGAATGTTGTCATGAAAGGTTTATGAGGATTTCACTTTCAATGTGTTTTTTCTTTTTAAATGTTTAATCTGAATGATTCAGCAGATCTGAATGCGGTATCCAATGTTAGCACTTGCCTGAACTGAGGTGCATTACTGTGCTGGAGAAAACCATCAATATTGGCACGCCAAAACATTTAGACTATTGTAATGCAGTGTAATCACCCATACTAAAATGAAGAGTCTTAAATGGACAATGTCCACCCTTTTTATCAGTAATGTGCAAGACATTGTGTTGTTAATGCTCCGAGTACTTCAAAATACTTTTTGAGATTTCAGAATTAAAACAAAGCAGCTGTCACCATCAGGGGTACCTTGGGGTGCAGGTGAGAATCCTATTAGGCAACCCGTGGCAGTAAGAGGCCGAGACAGATGGATAGGTCCATTTATGGGACAATGTTGTGTAGGGAAATGGGTGGTGTTTAGCTAAGGCATGTTTGGGTGTAATAGGAAGTAGTCTGGGTGGGTTGGAGACTTGATGAAGCATTCTCTAAAACTGGATCTCCATGGTACTTAGTTGGCAGAACCCAGAGGAAGAGGCAGATGAACGAGGAGGCTAATTTTCCCTGGCCCTAGTCTATATAAACAGGGTTAGATGAACTGTTGATGAGCAAAGTGAAAACTACAGCTATTAGTAAGTTTTTGATGTAGCTGAACTGCTAATGATTGTCTACCCTGTGAGTGAAGAATTTTCTACTCCTACAACAAACAAATGGGTTCAAGAAGCAATATAGACGTAGTGTGTACAAAGCAGTTTCCAGACACATTTGTTTCCACAATAGTGTGTTTTTTTACATTATGTTAGTGTTTGATTGGCTCTGGGGGACCTATTTGTGCAAATCACTGTGTTAAACCCTGGAAGTGACTGTAGCTCCAAGGTTTTCCAGTTTCCCATCAAAAAGTGCTTAAATTCAGTAATCATAATTCCCACTTCCAAATCCAGCATCCAAGTTTGGGATTTTTTTCCTCTGGTTCCCTGAACAGACATTAGGTCACAATAAGTACAGATGGAAGCACCATGATACCTCAAAAGTTACTAGAATGTATAATGCTCACAATAAACAGAACAATAGCCATACAACAGGGTGTTTATACACTCTATTTACACTGTTTTTGATTTGCAGCAGTTCTCCAGAAATTAACATTTATGTTTTCACACTCACTCTTTTCCTTTGCTCGTAAATATTTTTCTTTATTCCAGATCTGATTATCTGTCCTGTCAAAACAAACAGAAGAAACCCAGTGCCAAGAGATGCATAAAGCTGGGACTAGTGACAAAATAAACTTTGTGAAATAGTTCCACTTCTAATGTTTGAAAACTAGATGCTTTTATATCAAAGATGACAAAATACTGCACATCTATGCAAAACCAGATCTTTATAAATTCTAGATTTGGGAACAAATTGACAGCTTGTTTATCTGAAAAATCCAAGTCTCAATGCCAAAAGTCTTTTTTTTTTCACTTTTAAACTCTGAACCCTTTTGGTTTCTCTCTTTAACAAGCACATAATTCTAATTTAAGTCCACAAACAGAAAAAAACAACAACCAGTGATAAACCTATTCCACATAAAACAAGGGTTACCGATGCTTCACTAGAGAACGACAGTGCAAGGTCATGTAAGGTTACTTTGACCCAAATATTCCATCTCTGCTCTTTCCTGGAAAATATGGGGAAACTAGAAATGGGTTACACACATACACAGGGTTATAATAATCACATCCATTGCCATCTAACATGGTAGCTGAAGCCTGATACCTCCTGAAGCACCCCAGTGGCATAATATTAGGTTGGTGGATTATATCAGGATACTAACTATCTCCTCTGGTGGAACATAAGGCTGTTGGACCTGACTTGCCTGATTAACGTGTCAGCAACTCAGCCTAGAAAGAAGCCCTTACACTTTTACATCTTCATTTTTCACTGTGTCCCATTGACCATGCCTCACTTGGACTGGTTTCATATCCCATTCCTCTTTGGGAAGATCCAAAAAAATGAACTAAATCACTTCCAGTCATCTGAAACGAAAATAACTTGTGGGGCTATCCTAATTATCCTGCTTTCTCTACTTCTAGGACAACACCCAACTGTCTTTCGTACTATATATGGCAGTGATCCCCAACATGTTGCTCACCAAGAACTCTCATGTTGCTCCCAGTGGCCTCAAAGCAGATGCTCATTTTTGGATTTAGAGGCTTAAGACCATGAGTACTGTCAAACAGACCCAAACTGTAGTCTGCCAGTAAACAAAAGGACTACCAAATAACCTTTATTGGGCACCCCCTAGGAACTTTTTTTTTCAGGATTGTGTTGCTCCCCAACTTTTTCAATATTAAAATGTGTCTCACAGGTAAAAAGATAGTGGACCCCTGATCTATGGTATACATAAGATGAGACATTTTATGCAGTTAAGGCAGTGCAAAGTAAAAACTTTAGTAAAGATGACTACTCATATAGTAATGGTTGGCCAATCCGATTGTTTTCGACTGAATTACCAGTGTATAATGCATTACAAATTCCATAGTCTTGGAATCAGATGTAAGTGTTCATATTTAAAATCTAGATAGCAGATAAACCCATTGTGCTTGTTTTTTCCTGTAGTTGAAGTAGAAGCAGATGGACACATACTCCTCATGTGATAGGATGTTTAGCCTCTAGGGCAAGTGACTGTACTGGTGCAATTAGAGCGTGCGTATGTCTGTAATTATATCAAACATGAACTGGTTATTAGCCCATGGAACAAATAATTGGATCAATCAATTCTTAGGGCCCTTGGGTAACTAGCTTAAGGTTTTCTGCACCAAACAACTGGATAACTGCATACCTATATGTGTATATGAGACTTTTCTATATTGCTGTCATCAATTTACTTTCATACTTGTAGCTTAGTCATCAGTTCAATGTGAGGTTATAGAAAGTTGAAATGTATTCCCAGAGAAATAATACTAAATCATATGCTATATATATAGGAATGTATACACAATAACACCTTACGTTCCTACTCCCTTACCAACAAAAGGTATGGTAAGTTGAAGAAGGTGCTTCTTTTCAAAGGATTACTACATCTAGATGTGAAGCAGCAGATATTTATATGTACAAATCTATTATTAGAAATGCTAATAATCCTTTTTAAGTCCTAGAAGTCTGCAGGTATAATAGGAGAGACTCAGGTTGTGATCATGACAGCCAACCAGGTCTTTTTTAATCCTATTCCAATTTTTTAAAATTATAGATGTTTTGATATGTGGATATTATCCACCACATGGGCTTTGCACCTGTGCCAGTCAGTATTTCTTGACTATCAATAAAGGTTTTTCACTGAGACCCAGGGCATAACCTTATTCAATAGACCTTGCATATAATGTTAAGGTTGTCCCCTTGACTCATTTTGACATTTTGTTCTTTTTGTAATAGTGTTGTACAGGAGGTTGATGCCTTGCTGCTGTGAATACATTTAATATGCATTTCGTATGCTTTGAAAAGGTAGAGCTGGAGATGCAAAGTTCCCGTTGATGACCATGTCCACCCCATGAACCTGCAGTTAGACATGTCTGGGCACTACTCCTTACCTTACTCCACAAGATAGTGTTATTGTGCAGTCCCTGGATCAAATAATAGACGTGTAATGTTCTTAGTATTGCTCTGATTGATTGGTTCATGGAATTAATTTGAACAGAGGGAGAAAGTGATTCATTATAGAAGGCTCTGCATCGTATCTGCTGGTTAATCCATTGTTCCTGTAGCATTAAAAATATTAGTTATGATATATTAGTATGGTTGCTTCTTGAAACACCAGCCTTTCTGAATGGACAACCAGGAGCTGAAATAGTCAACTCCTGACAATACCCAGGTGTGTGATACTGAAAGAATGTTGTTTAACTAGACCTCAGGGTAAAACAGAAAACCTCAACTGGCACAAAGTGTAGACAGCAGCCTCCACAAACCGTTGCACAGCCCATTGCTCTTGCCCCAGCCTCTGTGTCAGTGGGACATTAGCCCTTCCTTTATACGTTTTATGTATTGACATGAACATTGTGTATTCAAGTGAAGTCATAACTTGCCTCATGAATACTGATTTATATACAGAACAATATTGAAGTTGTTAACTTCTATGTTATCAGCCAAAAATGTTCTGTGTATCCAAAAATCCTTCACTAAGAAAAATTAGCCCACTGGATTATCATTTATAATGCTAAATGCTTGTTTACTAGTGTTGATGAAAACTTTCCGCAGGGAGCTCTAATGTATATTATGTTATTCCAAGCACCCGTGCCATATCCGTACTCAGGCTGGTGTTTTGAAAATATCTTCTATATTACTGAACTCTTACTGAATTCTAAAGAGAAATTTCTCAGAAAGCATCTCTGGAACCCTTTTGGGACAAAACTATTTATGCAAGATGTAGCTGTCTTTAATATGACCAAGATGTAGAGAATTGCATAAAAAATTGTTGAAATAGTTAAATATATAATATGCAACAAATATGTAAATGTCTTTAGTTGATTTCAGCCCTCTAAATAAGGCCTAGTCTTCTTTGATATAATATGCATTTTCCCGTATGGGACCTGTTATCCAGAATCCTCGGGACCTGAGGGTTTCAGGATAACAGATCTTTCCATAATTTTCAGACCCATAATCTTCAGACCCTAAGGGGAAAATTTATCAAAGGTCGAGGTGAATTTTTCAATGAAATTTTTTTTTTAATTTTGAGCTATTTTTTGTGTAGTTGAATTTGAAAAAAATTCTAATATCGAAATTTATCAAGTACTGTCTAAAGATGGGTGAATTTTTTGGACTTGTTTCGGCGAAAAAATGACGCCCATAGACTTGTATGGCGTTGTGCGTCAAAATAAAAAGATGCGCGCCTATAGACTTTAATGGGCGCCGGTGACATTTTGGCGAATTTTTGGCGAAACGAAACGGGTCAAATTCGCCTATCCCAAGTACTGTCTCTTTAAAAATTCAACTTGGACCATTCGCCATCTTAAACCTGACGAATTGCTGTTTTAGCCTATGGGGGACCTCCTAGAACCTATTTGGAGTCAATTGGTGGACTTTGAAAAATCAAAGTTTTTTTGGGGAAAAACTTTGAATCGAATGCACTATTCCTTCAATTCATACGATTCGATCTTAAACAAACCTTTTTGACCAAAAAAAAAACTTTGTCTTAATTTTGGTTGGTCTTTTTGAATTTGAATTTCGAAGTTTTTTCAATTCGAAATTCGACCCTTGATAAATTTGCCTCTAAGTCTACTAGAAAATCATGTAAACATTAAATAAATCCAATAGGCTGGTTTTGCATCCAATAAGAATTTATTGGATCAAGTACATGGTATTGTTTTATTATTACAGAGAAAAAGGAAATCATTTTTAAAAATTTGGATTATTTGGATAAAATGAAGTCTATGGGAAATAGCCTTTCTTTAATTCAGAGCTTATTTTGGATAAAGGGTTTCCGGATAACGCGTCCTATGCCTGTATTATACATGCTATTTCTGTAAACTGTTTCTGTTATCTCTGTCATAAATGATTACATTACAAGGCAAAAATGTTTCTTGTTTTAATGTTTTAACATTTTTTTTAATGTTTACACATTTTCAAATTTATAAGAAACCTTTCATATCACTGACCGATTGTGACTGAGCTGGGGAAAATCATAAAACACAGAGAAAAAAAAAAAGAATTTATGGAAAAATGTAGTAGCATGGCCAGGAAACTAACAAATTGTTTTCAGACTTGCCTCCGGTTAGACTGTATCTTCTGTATACGGAATGAGAAGAGTCAGATTCCTAAATCCTGAAATGTTTTACCTTTAAATCCTATCAAAGGAAACAGTGGGAACTGTGTAACTTATGCATTATTTTCCATTTATTATAAGGAGGCCTAGTTGTTCTTTTATTTTTCTTTTGGCTTTGGCTGAATCCTTCTTTTACAGTTTCAGAAAATACAAAATGACCGTGTGGAACTCTTGACTTGTAATCATTCTAGAGTAGTCTTTCAGTCTTGTTAGTGTTCTCTGTTTATTATAAATATTTAACAGGTAACTGTTAAACCCAGTATTATTGGGGTGAAATGCATTACACATAGATGTCCTACATGGATGGTTTCCACCTCTTCCCCACCTTGCAAATCGAGAGATCAATTCCTTAGGATCTGGAGTGGAGGTAGCAAGGCTAATGAATACGATTATACAATATCTGGGATCCCAACTAAGGTATTATGCCGTTGACCATGTATTTCCTTCCACATTACTTGCAGACTGTGGCATTTACATGTATTACAAAGAGCAAATAACACTCATATCCCTTAAGGCAATTATAGGGAGAAGCCTCAAACTATCCGTGTGCTCCCTTTGTGAACTTCAGAGATGTTGTTTAAGAAACATGACTCCTCAACCAGATGTATCGTTCCTTCCAGATTTCCTTGGACTGATCACAAGGGCAGGGCCTGGGAAAACTTCCCTTATGGAGGGTATTCATTCAAACACATCAAACTGTTCTAGAACATGGCGTTCCAGGAAAAGAAGAACTTCATAGTTAATTAAAGTTTGGATAATGGATGTTGTTGGATATATTGTATCTGGAGCAAGGGTACTGCCCTGAGCACTCTAGCCCTTACCACTTACTAAAGCTCTCGGGTCTAAAAAAGCAGAGGGACTTTGGTTATCAATCTCTTTGCCCCTCTTTTTTTTTAGGGTTTATAGTTCTTGACATTGCTCAGTCCTTCCTGCCTCCCATGCCAGATTGAGCATAGTTTCACCTATTGATGCAGAGAAACCCTGAAGCTAAACCAACAGGTCCAGACCAGGTGATAAGGTGATAGGTTCTGGGTTCTGAGCACCCTTTGTCAATAGACTAGGGATGTGCCGAATCCAGGATTCGGTTCGGGATTCTGGCTTTTTCAGCAGGATTCAGATTTGGCCGAAACCTTCTGCCCGGCCGAAGCGAATCCTAATTTGCATATGCAAATTAGAGGTGGGGAGGGAAATCATGTGGTTTTTTGTTACAAAACAAGGAAGTAAAAAATGTTTACCCCTTCTGACCCCTAATTTGCATAAGCAAATTAGGATTTGCATTCGGTTCGGTATTTGGCCAAATCTTTCACAAAAGATTCAGGGGTTCCAAATCCAAAATAGTGGATTCAGTGCATCCCTACAATAGACACAGTGAACTTGCACCTAAATATAGGGCACACATGTAACTCACGCTGAACACTGGAAATAACATCAGCATTAGCGTTTCAGATTTGCGATGAAGTGTAAGCACAATAGTGTTCATTTTGACGAATTGGTCGCATTTCTCAGGCACAAATTCCCCTGGCTTGCACAATGGTGCTGGAATTCTGGCACAAATTAGCATTGTGGGGGGGGGGGGAAACTTCACATTTTTGTCATGTTATAAATGAACATTTTTATTTACCTGTATTTGTGAATCAATCTTTCTTTGTTTGAGCGCTTTGGGAAAGTGTAAAGATTCCCAGCATGAAAGCCCCTTTCCTCCCTCCCAGGAGGATACCTTGGGGAAAATGTACTAAAAGGCGAAGTGATTAACGCTGGCGAAAATTTGCCAGCGTGACATCATTCCGGAGCTTCATCGATTTACTAACGGGTGCTGGCGTAACTTCGCTAGCGAAGGAGATAGACTCTAGCCATACCCTGGGCTTGTGTAGTGTAATATATTTGCTGCAACATATGCGTCCATTTAACTTTAACTTCCCGCCGCATGCAAATTAGCCTACGCTAGCGCAACTTCATTTTGCTTACTGAATTAACACTAGCACTTTGCCCTGGACGCAACTTCGCATTTTAGTGAATTAATCGTTGTCCTGGTGAATTTTTGCCTGGCGAAGTGTGGCGATGTGAGCGAAGCCGTCGCTGGCTAATTTCTGGAGGTTAGTGGACCTTTAAAATCAAAACATTGCCCCCCTAAATCTAAATCTTACATCTGAACCCCTGTGGATGCCCTTAGTGATCAGTATTTGTTGAAAAAGGGGCTTCACGCGTCTCTATCTGACGAAATGAAACATTTCCCGTTATAATCTTAAGGAAAAGATTAAAAGGCAGATATGGACATTATGTTCACTTCTGAGAAATCTTTGTCTGGGCACTACACGATGTGCTTC
Organism: Xenopus petersii; assembly: GCA_038501925.1. Lineage (NCBI taxonomy): Eukaryota > Metazoa > Chordata > Amphibia > Anura > Pipidae > Xenopus > Xenopus petersii. The sequence goes on along the minus strand of CM076674.1, from coordinate 179,519,858 downwards.
TTACTAACAAGATAAAATATAGCAAATGCTTGTTATTGGCTTAGAGTCCGTTCTGACTGGAAAGCCATTAGCGCACCATGGGCTCAACTCTAATTTCCCCGTATTTTTCTCTTTGAGAAGGGTCTGTTTATGAAGCTGTACAGAAGGTAAGCAATTATTGTCAATGTGTACCTTAATGTGAATTCAAGTAGTCTGCATTGCAAAAGAAAAATACATATCTATACAACTGACTTTGATGATATTTTATGGAAAATAATGAGATGCGTTTGATAGAGGGAAGAGATTGCAGACTGCATGCCATATGGTATATCTCTCAACATCTGACCTATTAGCAACAATACTAATACTGTAACATGTCATCAGACTCTTCTATTTATACAATGTGTCTGCATTCCATCCCCGTTCCAGTTGCTGTGTGGCATTAATTAAGTGTGTTCTTTCTGAAATAGCTAGACATCTGAGATTACAAGCACTCTGTAGTATGAGAGGGATACTGGATAAGGATTTAGAACAAAAAGGAAAAGAAACTGAGCCAGATGCTCATTAGAAAAGATAAATATATTAAAGACAATGTCAAGATATTTTTTAAAAATGCTTCACTGCAACGTGAATGTTCCGGTGCCTGAGACCATTCAAGAAAAGTAAAAAGTACTAAATCCACATGCAAAGACTTTACAAAGGTTTATAAATGAAACACAGTATGAAAATGATAACACAAGTATGGGATCCCTTATCCAGAAACCCATTATCCAGAAAGCTCCAAATTATGGGAAGGCCATCTCCCACAGACTCACATTTTTTCTTTTTCTCTGTAATAATTAAACAGTAACTTGTACTTGATCCCAACTATGATATCATTAATTCTTATTGGAAAGACAGGCCCAGTGTGTTTATATAGGGAGTTTTTACTGTATCAAAGGTCAAATTTTAGCGTAATGTGAATTATTTGAAAGTATAATAAATTCGATTTGAATGGTATGTTCTTTATGAAAAAATTTGAAAGTCTAAAATTCGAGCGCATGGTCCCAACCCAAAAACTCGAATCCAATTCAAATTAAATTCGAATCAAATTTTTTTTTAAAAAAAAAAACCCCATTGACTTTTGTGCGTCAATTTTTTTTTTCGACGCACATCAATTTTTTTTCTCCCATTGGAGTCTACAGGGAGTCATTTTCAAAACTAAACTAGGGAAAAATTTGGCTCGTTACTACTATTGACATCTTCAAATAGTTCAAGGGACCTCTACCATTGACTCGGCAGATTTTAGATGGCGAATAATCAAATTTTAATTTTTGAAGGGTCTGACTGTAATAAATCTCACATTTACCAAAACTCCCAACTTAAAAATTCGAATTTGAACCTTAGTAAATCTGCCCCTTAATGTTTAAATGATTTTTTTGTAGACTTAGGGTTTTTCTAGCAAGGTTTTTCCTTCCTGCTTCATGGGTTTTCAAATTTCCCGGCCAGACGCATGCGCAGTAGAGCGGAATAGCTGGCTTTTTCTTTAAACTGCAAGAAGACCCGAAGAAGCAGGAAGAGGATCTCTTCATGTTGGTCGCTAGAAGAACCCCGGGCCGGCGCTCCTATCAGCAGAAAACCTCACCGGCCTGGGGTTCTTCTAGAGACCGATTCACAATGATCCTCTTTCCCCACCTCTCTCTCAAAGTATCAGCCCGGTGTTGGTTGGAGAGGTCGGCGCCTCTCCTACTTGAATGCAGCAAGGATACCAGACACACGATGGCTAGTGAAGCGGGGGTGACCCCTGCGTGTTTATTGCATCAAATGTACATTTGACGCAATAAACACGCAGGGGTCACCCCCGCTTCACTAGCCATCGTGTGTCTGGTATCCTTGCTGCGTTCTTCTAGAGACCAACATGGAGAGATCCTCTTCCTGCTTCTTCTAGTCTTCTTGCAGTTGCGCATGCGCAGTTGAGCGGAGTGTCAAGTAAGTAAAGTAGTCACTTGGGGGTACCTAACTTTTGGCACTCCCAAGTGTAAAATGCTATTCCTTCTCCTTTAAGGTATGAAGATAAGTTATCCCCAGGTCCTGAGCATTATGAATAACAGGTCCCATACCTGTATCACAAATCATTCATTATTTAAAAACAAGGGTAAGTTATGAACACAGAAAAGTGCAATTTCTAGAGGCAAATCACAAGTTTTAACCTATAATACAGTGTTTTTTCCCTAGAGTTCCAGCTTAATTATAGTCATGCTTTGACTAGTGCTGTTTACAATTATGCCCAATCCATAAATAGACGGAATTGCGGTTGCATTTTTATGTGAAATGGGTGCAAGTTGCAGCTTATATCTTTAGGTGTCATTCTTTCTGGCACAAGTGGGCTGTGACTATTGACACTGAGGGGCAAATTTAGTAACCTCCAAAAATTTGCCAGCGATGGCTTCGCTCACATCGCAACACTTTGCCAGGCGCATATTCACCAGGACAATGCTAATTTACTGAAATCCGAAGTTGCATCCAGGGCACTGAATGCTGGCATTACTGCACCAAGCAAAGCGAAGTTGCGCTGGTGTTGCCTAATTTGCATATGGCGGGAACTTCAATGGACGTATATGTTGCAGCAAATACATTACATTACACAAGCCCGGGAAACCTTAATAAAATAAAGTTGTTATTTTGCCCTACACATGAGCCCAGTGTATAGTTTATGTTCCATATGTTAGGAAATGTAGGGAGAAGCCGTTTACTCTAAAATAGATTTTACGCTCTTTTGCAGCCTATCACCCTGAAAAAAGGAAAAGACGCCAGCTTTTTTTTGGGACTTAGAACATTTTTCAACTACATTTTGAGGAAGTCATATCTAGTGATGGGCGAATTTGGGTCGTTTCGCTTCACCAAAAATGCCAAAAAAAACGCAAAAACGCAGAAAAATTTGCGAAACTGTGCTTTTTTTGATGCCGGCTAATTTTCGCTGCTGTTTCGCAAATTTATTCGCTGGCGGCAAATCGGGGGAATTCGTCCATTACAAGTCATATCTACTCTATTGCACTTTGCCTGGTCTGAGGTGGTGAAGGCGGGTCTGGCGCAAGAGGTAATGTTTAGAAAAATCCACATCTTTGTGAATTTGAGTAGTCACGTCCATTCACCAGAGCGCAAATTCGCCTGGTGTTAGGGAGTGAAGTACCGGTAGAGTCTATCTCCTTTGCCAGCGTTAGTCACTTCGCCCCTTTAGGAAATCTGCCACTGAGAGAGAATAAAATTCTTGCACTTGGATGGATTGTGCTCTCAAGCTAACCTTGGTCACTAGTATCCTGGCCTTGAAGGAAGAGCTGTAAGAGTAGTTCTTTTTAGTTCTTTTGAGCTGTGGAGATTTCTCGCTATGCTCTCCCACCGCTGACTATCTTCCATTCCCGTATAAATATGTTCTCATGTCATTCGTTCAGGGTTCTGGCTCTTTGTGAGTTCAGATTCTACAGAGAGTTTCAAATACACTTTTGCCTCAAGTGGTTTCCGGTAACTGAATTTCCACGAAAACCCCACCCGCAGTGGAACCATGCTTTAAGAAGTGCATTGGCGCATGCTTCTTGCTGCATAGATGGCATTCCCTTAAAACACCAAATCAGAGGTTGTAACTCTTGCACAAGGGGAGGAGGCATGCAGGTTACATCTGATTTTTGAATTTTGCACCCTGCCTTACATAAAAGTGCATTTCTCATCCAGAAAGCTCTGAATTACAGGAAGACCATCTTCCATAGATGCCTCTTTAACTGATTTTGTTGAAAATAATTTCATTTTTCTCTGTAATAATAAAATATTTCCTTGTACTTGATCCAAACTAAGATATAATAATCCGTATTGGAATCGAAGCCAGTCTATTCAGTTTATTTAATGTTTACATGATTTTCTAGTAGACTTAAGCTATAAAGATACAAATTACATAAAGATCCATTATCAGGAAAAACCCACGGTGAGTGTCCTTTTTTCGTGTGCACCAAATCTTCCTTGACACCGTGCTCACCGGTTCCCGTTTTTTGACATTTGTCTGCATCTAATATCATAACGCTTGGTGTGAAATTCAAATATTTAAAGGCGCCATGTCCTTTGTCGCATTGCCCAATGTAGGTCTCTTTTTATAGTTCCTGGGTGCGATTTCTAGTTCTTTTGTTTGTTCCTGATCTAGCCTGTCCCTGATCATTCCTAAATTGCTGCCTGTCCTGACCTTTGCCTGTTTATTGACTACTCTCTTGGATTCTGCTACTGTACTGCAATATTGGTGTTATTGACCCAGCCTGTGACCCGCACTACGCTCTTGTAGATTTGGTTGTGCTCATTCTTGATTGGCATTGACTCAGCCTGTCCCTTGTTGACATTCCTTGTTCCCCATTCCTCTAGTTCATGTTTGGTTCCCTTTCCTGCTCAGACCTTTCTCCTTGGTCCTCTCACTTTAAGACCGAGTATCAGAGGTCTCCTCCCGAAGCGAAAAGCATCGGTTATAGGCAGAAGGGTGAGCCGGACACCGTTCGCAACATCCAGGTCCTGAGCATTCTGAATAACAGATGATACATATTTTTCTTCCTTTACTTTTTAAAACTACACACTGATTTATGACTGAACTCCCTTTCAGATACCAGGTACCTAAATATTTGCAAACTCACATTATGCAGAAAAAGTAAAGTTTGGTGATATCTTTTATTGGCTAACTGAATAAGTAACAATTGCAAGCTTTCGGAGCACACAGACCCCTTCGTCAAGCCAAATACAAGTGAAAGCCGAAAAGGCACATTATATATACTGTTAGATCACTGAATAAAGGTTTATGGGCAATAAATTAGAAAGTTACAAATAGACAGAGATAAGCGTTCTTGATAACTGTACTAGTGTTTGCTTCCTTGACTAAGGGCCAGGCCACACAGGGCGTTTTGTGGAGATTTAGTCGGCTGGCGACTAATCGCCTCATTTTTGCCCCGAACAGCTTCCCTGAATATGCACTGGCTAAAATGAAAAATGCCGGCGCTAATCACACGCGGCGATTCGTTTTCTGAAGAAAAGGGTTTATGGGCAATACATTAGAAAACAGATAGACAGAGATAACTTGTAGAGAGAATAAAAGTAATTAGGGTCGGTTGTAAATAGTCCAGGGGTCTGGATTCAGTCAGGTCCCATAGTTTGAACTAGACCAATACACAATAGGGTGAGGTTAACACAACAGTGCACAATTAGGAATTGGACAAGAAAAAAGTGAAGAAACAGGTAAGGGTTCCACTCGTTGGAGTAACATATGGAACCAAAATGTATCCACTTTGTTATGTCCATAACAAATAAACTACAAACTGGAATTGTAACCTGTAAAAATAAGACAATATTACAGCCCAGATATTGATAAGCTTTAGTCAAGGAAGCAAACACTAGTACAGTTATCTCTGTCTATCTGTAACTTTCTAATTTATTGCCCATAAACCCTTTTGCTCCGAAAGCTTGCAATTGTTACTTATTCAGTTAGCCAATAAAAGGTATCCCCAAACCTTACTTTTTCTGCATTTTTTCAATGGCTAACATGGTTCAACATCTTCAGACTCACATTAGAAATGACATTACCCTTTCAGGCTACACAGCAAGTATGTTATAAACTCATTCATTTATTGTAGGAGATACTAGGGAAATAGCTATGTAGTGGAGGACATTATGTAATGTTACCAGCTTTTTCTCATTATTTAATTATGTGTTGTTTTACTACAGTTGCCATTGTGTTACACACAAATATCCACAAATATATACAACCCCAACCTTTGGCCATAGTTAAGCAGAAAAGCTCATACAAACTGCACAGAATTCAGTTATTTGTCTCAAATTACTCTTCTGCTGGGTGGCCCAAAATAAAATGTTATACTATACATCTACCAAATTAATAGCAGTTTTTGTTCAATAATTTATTTTAAGTGGTCCGCCCTTTGTCCCTGCACGCAGAAGGTCTGTAATCGATAAAGAATCCTATTTTGGTTCTGACGTCCAAAAGAGCTGAGTGTTCAAGAGTTTGAGAGAAATCTCCACCTAGTTTTAAAAGATAAATTCTACCCTTAGAAGTCAAGAGGAAATATTTGGCCAATTGTGGAACATTCCTCAAATCAAAAGTATCTTAAACAATTTATGTTATTGACTCAAGCCATTCGCACACCAGGCTGGGAAAAGATTTCAACTCTACTTAAAGGATGAACTAAATTATTCCAAATAGGAGAACAAATCAAGAGAGTTTATGTTGGTATTGAATCAAAATGTGTGGGAGGAACTGTAAAAAGCTCCAATGGCATCAGATGTGCTATAAATTACTGGTTCATTTATGGAACGTTTTATATATTTAAATATTTAGACTCCTTATTTATTGTTACGTTGATTAGGGGAGAATCATTTTTTTACCTGATGCAGATTCGCTTTGAAGTTCCCATTTTTATGACTGAATCTACGGCATAATTTTGCCATGCATTTTTTTTGTTTTGCCAGAAAAAAAGAAATGTGCTTTGTGCTGGAAAAAAAGCAGGGAAAAGGCAGAAAAAAAAAACGCCAATGTTTTCCATTGTTTTACAATTTTGTTTTGGTAAAGCAAAAAGACCCAGTTTCATCCATTCTTTTCTTAATTTCTCAGTGGGAATAAATACCAATTACAGGTATGGGACCTATTATCCAGAATGCTCAGGGCCTGGAGTTTTTCCAGTTAAGAGATCTTCATAATTTGGATCTTCATATCTTCAGTTTACGAGAAAATAATGTAAACATTCAGGCGGTTATTTACTAAACAGATTTATGTGGTCGGTCTTTTTGAGGCAAAAACTTAAATTTTTTGTGGAAAAAAAACCTAAGATTTTATGAGATGTATTATACCCTGATGCTGTAAAAACCCTGATTCCAAATCTGCCATCTTAGACCTGTCAAGGTCATGTATAAGTCAGTGGGATATGTCCCTCTTCCAATTGGATGATATCATGGTCTGAGCTGGGTTTAGCTAAATAATCTGATAAATTCTGGGTTTTCAGACAAAACCCTGAAAAAATTTCATGATTTTTGAAAAAAATCTAAAAAAAAATCAACCAACTCGGGTTTTCACTCTATTTTATTGTTTTTTTTTCCTTATCCGATTAAATCAAATTATATTATTAATAATTAAGGCAAAATTGGGAATGGGAGATTGGTTGAGCTTTATTTTTTGAAACAATGAGATACATTTGGATTTTAGTAAATAACCCCCTATATAAACCAAATAGACTGGTTTACCTTCCAATAAGGATTAATTATATCTAAGTTTGGATCAAGTACAAGCTACTGTCTTATTATTACAGAGAAAAAGGAATTGTTTTTTAAAAATGTGGATTATTTGGCTAAAATGGAGCCTATGGCAGATGGCCTTGAAATTCAAAGCTTTCTAGATAATGAGTTTCCAGATAACGGATCCCATACCTGTACTGTGATTTTTGCATAGTACCAGTTAAGTTTACTTTGTGTTCATAAGGGTTCCACAGCCCATAATTTAGAATGGTTCAGTGCTTGATACTGTACATAATCTCATTCATGCTCCAGGATATTGCCTACCTAGGGTTTTGTCTAATATATGTCTTAAATAGCAGTATATTTATAGTCATGAAAACTCTAGTCTGCTGTAACAAATGTAATCTCCGGCACCAGAGGAGCAAAACAGGTAAAATAAAATTAGTAAAAATTTAGACGAAGGAGTGCAATTATATTAAAAAAAAAAGGTTGGATACCCTTATATTACTCAAGTTTTATTTTGGTCTCCCCTGCATTACTAGGGATGGACTTGAGAAAGCAAACACTTGATCCCAGGTAACAATAGTATAACTGAGACAAAGAGGTATTTAAGTTCAATTATGTCACAGTGCCTTAAGAGACCTTAAATATGGAGAAGAAGATTTACATGTGTAAAAGTGATGGGTGAATTTCTCCCGTTTCACTTTGCCGAAAAATACATGAATCCACAAAAAAATAGTGAAACTCAAAAATTGACGCCCGTGTCAATTTTGATGTTCGCATCAATTTTGATGGTGGGGTTAAAGTCAATTCGAATAGTGTTGACAGCGTGGAGATTTTGACGAATGCAACTTTTCGGAAGCGCGTTCCAAATTTTGCCGCAAATTCGCGCCAGCCAAATTTAGCCGCCCATCACTAATGTATAAGCTTTGGCATGACAAGGCAAGAAGAGACAAACAAAAAATGAATGAGTGTCAATGGAAAGTAACAGTGTCCCTGCTAGCAATCTAAGGTCCCTATTGCATTAACATAGCACATTCTCTTATGTACAGTTTAATTAGGAGCCATTTAGCAAAGGCTGTATGTTTTTGGAGTGAAGGAACCAGTAGGAACCGGAGTATCCAAAGTGAACCACCTAAATATGGGGATAATATACAACCCTGTAGTTCTTTCCCTGGTTGGAATCAACCCTTCCAATGCAACAGTGCTCACCACTGAGTTCTATTCACATAAAAGCTGGTTTAGTTTTAGCAATATGAAAAATAATGGTGGGTAGAGCACTGTTAACCTGATAACTGAGCTTCTGCTCCATACACTACCTTGAGTTGCCTTGGCGGCCCATAAGAGTTGTGGGAAAAAATGAATGGTATTGAGCAAACTTCAGTATCCTTGGGAACATAAGAGCATATCAATGAGTTGTATATTATGTAACATCCAACAGGATGAGATAAAATTCCTAGCCTTTGAGAATACATGTTATCTGACACCCCTGAATGAACAAAAAGCGACCCAACATGAAGTTAATTAAGCATTTCTATGGGCATGCGTTTTAATTAGTCCATATATAAGGCTTATAATTCTAGTACAGATGCTGGGAAACTGGGATTCTAGGGAAATCTACTTGAGCCTGCAAAGATCCCACATAGAACTAAACAAGCTGCTTCAGAGCTCAAGCCTTTAGGCAACGGGCTAAGCCCTTAATCTTTGACTCAGAAATTCAGATTATATGTTGGATTCTTCAGACATTCCATGTTCAGCATTTTGTGTCCTGTGTTTAATTTATAAGATGTAAGCTTAGTGGTTAAAACCCACTTCATTAGCACGGCACTCTGTGTTTTATATGGATGACTGCCTTTTGGGAATGGAAGCTTTAAATGTAGTGATTTACATACATTTTCCATTGCAATCATAAAACAATCCATCATTATGCCAGTCCTTGACTCTAAAGTATTTCATCATCATTGTGATGTGTAGGATTGCACAAAAAGATATTGTCACATAAATAAAGAGGTGGCATATGTTCCTTAAACTATAGGTTATGTATGTTTTGCTTCCAATAAGGAGTATTATATCTTAGTTTAGACCAAGTACAGTTATGGAACCTGTTATCCAGAAAGCTTAGGACCTGGTGGTTTCCCAGATAATGGATCTTTCCATAATTTGGATCTTCATAACTTTAAATCAAGAAAACTAGAAAATCATGTAAACATGAAATAAACCCAATAGGCCGGTGTTGCTTCCCATTTTTAAAAATTTGGGTCTATGGGAGACGTCCTTTCTGTAATTCAGAGCTTTATGTACAGGGCCGGGCCGTGCCAACAGGGCGCCCTAGGCACCGGGTCGGCTATACCAGCCCCATTTGCACGCATACACACTGGTGATTACGTGCATGTGTGAGTACTCAATGGCGAGTGCGCACGTTCCATAGGAAGACGGTGGAGGGAGGTAGGGGGGTGACGGAGGGAGTGAAGAGGAGAGGGGAGAGCCATTGCCTGGCGCCAAAGGCAACACGGGCGACTACATCACCCCCCTTCTAATATGCGCGCACACACAGGGGCATGTCTACATGCGCAGACAAGCACACAATCTGATATAGTGCATATGTGCACAGAACAGTATTTGATTGAGGCCACAGGCGAAACAAGGGTCTGAATTAGGGGCAAGGCTGCAGAAGAGGTACGGTGCCTGGAGCTCCTCCAGCTTTGCACCTTAGGTACGTGCCTCTTCTATCCACCCCTAGTTCCGGCCCTGTTTATGTATAAAAGGTTTCCAGATAATGGGTCCCATACCTGTACTGGTATCTGCATCATACTAGAATATCGATTTAAGATGAGCTACCCCTTATAAATCAGCTTAAAATGTTCTTGCATTGTGGTTCCATTATTGGCATTGCCACCTCCTCGGTTTCATTCTGACCAGGGCACTATCTGTGTTGATTTCTTTTTATGTGCTTACTTTGTCTTTATGATGAATTACCTTCTGATTCTGTGGTTACACTACAGGTATGGGATACGTTATACGGAAACCTGTTATCCAGAAAGCGCAGAATTATGGGAAGGCCATCAACGGTGTTTCATCCAAATAATCCAATTTTTTACAAATAATTTCCATCTTCTTTGTAATAAAACAGCACCTTTTACTTGATCCCAGCTCAGATATAATTAATCCTTATTGGAAGCAAAACCAGCTTATTGGGTTTATTTCATGATTTTCTAGTAGACATGAAGATCCAAATTATGGAAAGATCCATTATCCGGAAAGCTCCAGGTCCCGAGCATTCGGTATCAGTAGTAGGTTAACTGACTATTTCAAAAACGGATCAAATAATTTGGATATTGGATTGGAAGCTCTGCTGGATGCAAATGATGGACTTCTCGGTAATAGGAATATGTTGGTTCTCTACTAATAAAGCATAATAATATTTGTTGGTTCTCTGCCATACATGCCTTAAAAATGCTTTCTTTGTATTAATGTCTTTAAGGAGTGGTATATATCCTTGATAGCACTGTAACTGCTTGACTCACAGAATAGATGCGAGCCAAATCTGATGCTGAAGAGATGTTATGCATGCAGATGTTATTACACAATACAAGCCATAACACCAGAGGCTACAAAAATGACTTGATCCAAAGACTTAATTCACTTTACAACCAAACATAATGGGAATCTTTGGCTTGAATGAGAAAGGAGTGGCTAGAAAAATAGTGGTGCCTTGGAGCGGTTTTTATATATGTGTATACGAATGTGTCCTTTTGGTACAATAAAACCATTTTGATTGAATTTTCTAAGACTATTGGGCTTGATTCAAGGAGGTTGTGTAAATTATAAAACAATTCCATAAGGCTTAAAGCTAACTGGAAGAATGGTGTTTAGTGTGATCTCCCATTACCTTGTAAATAATAAAAAAAACCATTAAATAACATAATTAATTGTTTAATGTATTGCACCCCTGGATGTGAAGTCTTTGATTTGTGTTACTTTGGTAAAATACGCTTAGTGAATACCTTGGAATTAAAGAGATTCTTAAAAGGGGTTGTTCACCTTTAATCATCAGTAAAATTATGTAAACATTTAGGGGCACATTTACTTGGTTCGAGTGAAGGAATAGAAAAAAAAAACTTCGAATTTCGAATGATTTTTTTGGCTACTTCGACCATCGAATTGGCTACTTTGACCTTTGACTACGACTTTGACTTTGAATCAAAAGATTCAAACTAAAAATCATTAGATTATTCGACCATTCGATAGTCAAAGTACTGTCTCTTTAAAAAAAACTTTGACCCCTAGTTCGCCACCTAAAACCTACCGAAGTCAATGTTAGCCTGTGGGGAAGGTCCCCATAGGCTTTCTAAGTATTTTTTGGTCGAAGAAAAATCGTTCGATCGATGGATTAAAATCCTTCGAATTGAACGATTCGAAGGATTTAATCGTTCGTTCGATCGATCGAATTGAGGTAAATCCTTTGACTTCCATATTCGAAGTCGAAGGATTTCCATTCGGCATTCGAATATCGAGGGTTAATTAACCCTGGATATTCGACCATAAGTAAATTTGCCCCTTAAAAAACCCAATAGGCTGGTTGCTTCCAATAAGGATTAATTATATCTTAGTTGGGATCAAGTACAAGCGACTGTTTTATTATTACAGAGAAAAATTAATACTTTTAAAAAATGTGGATTATTTGATTAAAATGGAGTTTATGGGAGACGGCCTTTCTATAAATGGTTTCCAAAAAATGCATCCCATACCTGGATACTGTATGTATTCTAATTTCTCTATATTCTTTAAGACTATAGTTTATGAGCACAGCTGCAAGTGTAGGCATGCTGAGATGGAAGTGTTCATATTGACAGTCCTCATTAAAAGTACCTGCACCCAAACATGTACCTGCCACTTCCATACAGTTGCACTAAGCATTGATATGTCTGTCCAGTCTGCTCTGATGATTTGTGCGCATGTATATATAGTGATGCTCGGACACCAGAAAATGCTAGAGTCTCCATAGCAGGTTGCCCGGAAGGAGGAGGAGGGGGGAACCTTACACTTACCCAGCCTCTCAACACAGGCGCAAATTCACTAAGCGCCGAAGCGCTGAACGCTAGCGTTAATTCGCTAGCGTTTGGCATTTTTCGTTACTGCGCAAATTCACTAACGAACGCTGGCGCAATTTCGCTAGTGTTACTTCGCACCCTTACGCCAGGCGAATTTTCGCTAGCAACGTAACTACGCAAATTCACTAACTTGCGCAGTGTACTGAACGCTACCTTTTACGTTAGACTTCCTTCGCCACCTCAGACCTGGCGAAGCGCAATAGAGTAGATAGGGATTGTTTCAAAAAAAGTCAAAATTTTTTCTAAGTCCCAAAAAACGCTGGCGTGTTTTCTACATGATGGGTGATATACACTTAAATACCCTTTCCACAGGATAGCCTCCTCCAAAATTCGCGAAACGGTGTTGGCGTCTCGCTTTTGACACCGGCTGCGATTTCGAGAATCGAGGGAATTCGCTGTGAATCACTAGTAATTAAGTAGTCTTAAATAAAAGCACAACCATAGCACTTTACTGCTCCTTGAGTGATCTCCTCAATTGTATGATTTACCATATCCCATAGACGTTATTATAAGCAAATCTAAACTTTAAATATTATTTCCTCTGTAATAATAAATCACTACTCTGTACATGATGCTTACTAAGCTGCATATATCCATAGTGGCGGCAAAACAATCCTATTGAGTAAATGATTTTTAGCAAACTTAATGTATGGAGAAACAAATTACAGAAAGATTACTATTCCAGATAATAGATCCTATGCTTGTAGTGTGATTCAAGTACGTTACGAGACAAGTCTTATTTCTTAATTCTGGAATCGCTACACCAAGCAACTAAAAGATAGTATGAGTTGTCCTTTGTGTTGATGTTCACATTATAAATTACAGTTCCTGAAGTCCATTCTGTCGTTGCCTTACAGTTATATGTTTGTATATGACAGCAAATTCTTTCTGCATCATACTGCTGCAGAGTCAGGGCTATTAGAGGAAATAATAATATATACATGAGGACAAAATATATTTATGGCCCATCTGGAGGCTTGTCTTGTTTTCCGAATGCTTCAAATAAATCTTTGTTGATGGATTAAAACTGGAGTTGTTGTTACTGAAGTGCTTTGCTGGAGATTTATCCAAGTTCACAGAGGACATCAAACATCTTACACATAACTAATGGGTTTGTTTTTATTTCTGAAACAACTGGTTGGCTTTAGGTTCTGTACTGTTATACTAAGTCCTTTACAAATTTTCGGAGGTATCTCAGTAATACCATAACCATTAGTGTCAAAAGTGTCATTCAGTGGTTCTGGAGATGAACATAAAATGGGCTTGCATATGTTCCATTTCTTTTTTGCAGTATGGTAGAGAACGGCAGCAGGCCAGGTAACTGTGGAATACCAGAAAAGTGGTCAGGTTTAGGCTAAAATGCTCCATGTTCACCAACCAGTTGGGCAATCCATGGGCACTCTGCCTGAGTATTTGGTTCAACTATGGGTCTATTCTTCCCTCCCACCCTTGCTGATCTAGCTAATTTGTTCCTTTTACTTGGTTGATCTGCCTCTTGCGTGACGTCACTTCTGCTCCATGATGGTGTCACTTCCTTGTGGGTGCAGGTTGGGTAGCAGTTCTGTGTAGGGATAGCGGGGTGGCAGTTGCAGGTCAGGTTGTAGGTCAGCGGGTTCAGGTTGGGCAAGGGACTGCCGAACCAGACTCGTACAGGACTCTACAGTATGAACTCTTTACATATAATACAGATCCCAAGCCAAAGTAATATAAAGGAATAATTGTGTATGTGTGTGTGTGAGAGCAAGAGAGACAGGTAAGTGTATGGAAGCGTGCAAAGAAGAGACAATCTGGTAGTGTTTGAGTGTGTGAGGGACAGTTTATGAGTGGAAGTATGAGGTCTTATAAAGAGAGGAGCAAAGCTAAGGGTTCTGGACGAGCAGAGGGGCATGATCGTTAAACAAAGTATTTTTGGGCAGAAGGTCACAGTTCAAGGAACATGCAAAAAACGTAGTCAAATCAGGCCGGGTCGGTGCGGGCAGTATTCGTAGTCAGACAGGCAACGGTCAAACTGGGAGATCAACCAGAATGATCAAGACAGGCACGGATCGGAATACAGATATTAGAAGAGTAGGTTTACCAGGCGGAGGTCAGGATCACAGCAATCAAGAATAGTCAGGCAAGCAGGGTCAAAACAGGATTCAGAACACAGGATTAATCAAGAACCCAGGAACTCTCAAAAGATGAACCTAACAATGGCCAATTGAGAAATACAAAAAATCCCTTTAAATACTGTTGAATTTTGAGCCATTGTGCGCTGACGTCATGAAGCCAGTGCCAATGCGCCTATAAATGAAGGAGATGTGAGCACGCACTAAGAAGCCGGCACTGAAGAGCATGGGAGGCAGCATGGCGGATGTCCCCGCCGGCCCACTAGACCACCAGAGTGAGTGTTTCTTACACCCTGCTAACACAGTAGTAAGTGATCCGATAATTACTGATGGGGGACCCGATTTTATATCAGTCACATCAATCCCTGCCCTAGTGGAGTTTGCAACCTAAGATCCTTGTCATCTTGGAGATCCTTACATTAACTATTGCCTGCATTTGGAATGTGGGAGCAAACTCAAGATCAGATAACACATAGAATCAAATCTAAAATTCCAGGTATCGATGCCATCCATAGAGCCACTCTGCTGCTCGCAGTTTTACAATTTATGTACATATGGATAATAAAAAGAATATACATATATAGAAGATATTCTTCCCGATTAGATAATGTACCTAAAATACATTTTTTCGCTGGAAATCAAATTCACATTTAGTAATATAAACTGACAGCAAGCAGTAACTACAGTACAGTATGTCATACCTCTTAAATATTTCTCATTAGCCCCTGAATGGGTCATGCTACAAATCCACAGCAGTGCAGCATTACTATGTCAATAACAAAGCATAAACAAAAGCATATATAAAGGGATAAAATAATAACATTACATATAAAAATGTAATGGTAAGAATAATACCAATAATTGGTAGGATTAATAACAGTGGTCGTTGTTTATGTCAAAACATTTTTAAAATAATTATTCATATTCCAGATGGACTTAGTACAATTTCCCTGAGAACACGTTTTACTAGACACTTCCCCTAAAAGATGTTTTATTAATATTTTGGCCATAGATATTGGCAATGAATAGCATGATTTATTTATACATATTGCATGCCCAAAAGACTACAAGAGCCACTCTACAACTGACTAATGATATTAATGATATCTATTTGCTTAAAAATTCATATGCTGATATTGTATTTTACCTGCGCAGTTATGTCTGGGAATATTTCTAAACATTTGTGTCTTAATAAGATTTTGCTGGAAGTCAAACCCAGGATCTTCTGGTTGTTAGGTGCTCTCCCTAACCACTGGGCCAGTAGAGCAGCCAGGCTCCACCCCTATTAACTCTCTTTGGCTATGTTACATCACCCCAGCAGCCAATCAGAGCTGACTCTGCCCTATTTAAGCCTAGTCCTCATCATGTATGCCTGAACATTGGCCTATGTTTCTGAGCACATCTTTAGTTCTGTGTTCCTTGCTCTGACTCTTGGTCTTGCTCTTTATCCTGCTCAGTTCTAGTCCTGCTCCTGCTCCTACTCCAATCCTGTCTCCAGGCCCACTATGTCCTGTCACTGCTTCTTCACCCATCATTTCCATTCCAGTTGTTAAGATTGGTATCCTAAACCAAGAACAATCCCGAAAGGTCCTGGTCGCAGCTCAGTCCTCCACCTATAACAGCCACCTTTCCCTCCGGGAGGAGCCCTCCGCTAATCAGGTGCCACCAGGTCTTAGCATGAGAGGTCCAGGAAGAGAGTTCTGGGCAGGCAAGAGAACCACTCATGGTACAGGAATGGAGAACAAGAAGTGTAGTGAGTGACAGGCTGGGTCAATTACCAAACGGGAACAGGCAGTACAGATTCAATATATGTAAGGGTAGTCAAGGTCACAGGTCAAGTCAAAAACACCACATATGAAGTACAGAGCAGGATCCAAGAGAGAAGTCGATATACAAGAAAAAGGAAATGGAGTTTTCCGCACACCGTTAGTAGTTAAAATCCAAAATCTTTATTAAACAGTAGTCATCGGCACACACAGTATCACACTTGACGCGTTTCGGGCTGCATGCCCTTAATCATAAGCAGTTGCGTGCAGAAGGCATGATGGCATCTGAGCTATTTCAGATGCAAAAGTGGTGTTTTGAGTGCCCACTTTGCCCAAATTGTTTTTGGACACAAAGTCCTTCTGATTATCAGTTATGGTGCCTGAGGTCTGTCATTTATCAGCCGTGGAATAGGTCATCAATACAGTTCAAAGAAGACTTTTGGGATTCACCGAACAGTTTTTACCTTCAGGCAGTCTTGACTCAGAGCCAACAGTGTAACAAACGAAGCAGTCAGAGAGAATTGATGCATTGGGATCTCTCACATCTCCCAATTCAATCAAAATAAGCATTTCAAAGAAACAGAAAGATTATTGTTAGATCCAGCAACAATCAGCAACTTACACCTCAGGGTAAAAATTACTGGGCTGATGCTTGTCTTGGATAGTATCCAATAGAAAGGCCAAGAGGTAGTCCTCCAGCCAGATCTCCATTTCCTCACAATGCTTTGCATGATTCTTAACAGGTCGGTTAATCAGCTATCATCTGCTATATTATTTCAAGAGTCAGAAGCATCAGTGTAAAAAATAGAAAGGGACAGACAAATTGGCATTGTGAAAAGTACAATTTTAGATGCAAAATAATGCAGATTTTTTTTTTTTTACCATAATTCCATTGTAATTGTAGCTGCCCTCATGGAGTTGTGTTAGGTGTGTCAAAAGTGAGTGGTGAAATTAAGGCACCTTCTGTCCTGGTTCTTTTTTTTTTTTTATATATATTCTCTTTTTATTGAAAAAAAAAAGCATATTAAGACATAGCATAAACATAGGTATCAGGATTATAATAATATCACAACAAAGATATAGAGATAGAATCATGTGATATACAATAGCAAACTGTCCTGGGCCATGTAGCATACCAAAATACACACAGTTCTCGGAAGAGCGCAGTTGACAATATAACACTACACAGTCATATTTATCGTAATACATATTACGTCCCATACCAGATTACGTTACTTGACTGCTACAGCAATCTAGGGACCATTTGCGTTCAAAGTATACTCATATCTTGTTGAAAAACAAATAGTTTAAAAGCATATCAATAGGATACCAAAATCAAGTGAATAACATAATATAAAAGACCGGAAAAGACAAGAACAGAAAAAGAAAAGAGAAAAAGTAAAGTCAGAAAAGAAAGAGAGTAGCTCAGCCGTTGTAAATTACTCTAATGATATACAAGTAAGTCCCAACACAGATTTACCAAGTAAAATATGACACGTATCCAAAATAGATAAGCTCCTAGTCCGAATACAAAAGTTTATATTGATCTGATTCCAAAAATACAACCCATGTCGTCCAGGTCTTTATATATACCTCGTGTTTCTCATACACATAACTAAGTAGCTCTTCCATACGCCTAATCTCACCCATTTCATTGAACCATTCCTGTATTGTAGGGGGAATTATGGACTTCCAGTGACGGGGGATCACAGTTCTCGCAGCACTCAGACAAAAACCTACTAACGACCGCTTATATTTAAACATATTTCCTGGTAGCATAGAGAGAATACCCATTGAAGGAATTGTTGGGATATCCAGACCCGTTACCATGTTAATAACTTTAAACACTCCTTCCCAGAAGGGTTTTAACACCAAGCATGACCACCATATGTGTGGGGGAACCTAATGCTATTTCACACCTCCAGCAAAGAGCAGAAACCGTAGGATACATTTTGTGCAAAAGCTCAGGACACCTATACCATCTAGAGACAATTTTATAATTTGTTTCCTGTGGTTTACACACAATGGAGAATTTATGGGAAAGGAAAAAGCACGATTTCCATTGTTCATCACTAAATGTAGTTAGAAATTCCTTTTCCCAGCTAACAGTATATTTAGGTGGCGCATTCACCGCTCTGGGATCTGACAACTTATACAGTATAGAGATCCCGTGCCGAAGAGGATCTGATTGTAAACAGAGATCTTCGAAAGCAGTAGAAGGTGTAGTCATAATCTGTTGATTCACTGAATTCCCTAGCCAGTGTTGGAGTTGAGAAAATTTCAGTTGAGATAAAAATGTTGCTGGAATACCAGGGCAAACAGTATCAAATGGTAACATTAGCTTATCCTGCACAACCTGTCCACATATAAAATTGTCATTAAACCGTCTACACAGGAATAAATCCTTGGTCATACCCGGTGGGAAATTCGGGTTACCAATAGTTGGTGTCATTAAACCAATCCGGGAGATTAAGTATGGAGCAGTTTTTAGAAAACAATCTGCCTATGAAAGAGTTTCTCTGCATATTTGAGGCAATGTGGGTTTGTCACGTCTGAGAGCGGGGCGCAGCCACCACAGAGCTTGAATAGGTCTGTTGAGTAGTGAGTGTTCAATTTGAATCCACTTTTTCTGATCTTTATAATGAAACCACTCTATAATTCTGTTCAAAACCAAAGCTCTTAAATAACCCCTTATTTTAGGGAGGCCAAGGCCCCGATGGATTTATGCATCCTCAATACATTCCTACTGATTCTAGGGTTTTTCTTAGCCCAAATAAACTTAGTGAACGATGAGTGCAAAATGTTAAAGAAGCGAATAGGGGGTTGGACCGGGGTAGCCTGAAATTGATATAAAAGCCGAGGCAGAACATTCAACTTTATCAGACTAAGCCGGCGGAACCACGAAATATGAGGTAACTGCCAATGATTTAGGTCTTTTACAACTTGAGAGAGGAGAGACATATGGTTGAGTTGAGATAATTTTCCCAGATCTGATTGAATATATATACCCAGATATTTTATGGCCTCGGATTTCCATTTAAATGGGAAATTGGATTGCAACAATTGTTGCGAGTTTGGGGGTAAAGAGATATTCAAGGCTTCAGACTTGTCCATATTAATCTTAAAATTACTAAATTTCCCATAATCTTTGAATTCAGTCATTAATGAGGGCAAGGAGGTATGGGGGTTAGTAATGTATGTTAAGAGGTCATCTGCGTATAGTGCTACCTTATGATGTTTTCCTTGTATCAATATCCCGGGTATATTTGGATTATTCCTTATAGCTATTGCCAAGTGCTCCATAACTAGAGCGTATAGCAGTGGGGACAAGGGGCACCCCTGCTGAGTCCCATTGCTGATACGTATAAAGTCAGTAAAATGGCCATTAATTTTAATTCGAGCCCGAGGAGCCTTATATAGTGCCATAATCCTTTGTTTGGCTTTGGGACCCAATCCTATTTGAGAAAGAGTTTTGGATAAGAAAACCCAGCTGACCCTGTCGAACGCCTTCTCTGCATCAGTCGACAGGGCCAGCAGGGGAATCTTGTGGCGTTTTGCATAGTCTATAATAGTAATGGTTTTTAATATATTGTCTTTGGCCTCCCTGCCCATTATAAAACCTACTTGATCTGATCCTATTAAATATGGCAGATGAAGTTTGAGATGGTCCGATAATATTTTGGCGTATAATTTAATGTCGCTATTCAGCAAAGAAATGGGTCTATAACTTTTACAAGAAAGCGGGTCTTTACCAGGTTTATGGATTAACGAAATGTGAGCTTCTAATAATGAACATGAGGAATTTGGGTATGTATCTAGGTTATTGAAGGCAGCAAGCAAGGGATCAGAGAGATCGGATTTCAGAACCTTATAGAAAAGGGTAGAGAACCCATCTGGGCCCGGCGCCTTACCGGGAGGGGAATTTGTTATCACCTTATGAAGTTCTGTAAGTGTTAACGGATCCTCAAGAGTCTCTGTGTCATCCTGTTTAAGGCAAGGAAGTGCAGTGTTATTAATATAATTATCCATTTCTTGGGAAAATCGAGCGTCCGTTCCTACTTGCGAACCAGGGATATTATACAATTCATTATAGTATTTTTGTAGCACCTTCGCAATCTGCTATAAACTATTTGGTCGTTTTTTGATTTAATAGCCGGAATACATGAAGTCCCTAATTTAGATTTAACAGCTCTTGCTAAACATCTACCCGGTTTATTACTATGTTCGTAAAAGTAGCTTTTACATTTCTGAAAAGAGTAAATGGATTTCCTGTTAAATTCAGATTTTAACAATTATCTAGTCAAAGTGAGCTCCTCGAGAGTATCCCCAGAAAGTGAAGTTTTATGTGATTGTTCTAGGTTAATGATTTTCTTAGTTAGATCAAGAATGAGCTGGGATTGTGCCTTTTTAAGTCTGGTGCCATGCTTAATAAGGATACCCCTTAATACCGCCTTAAGTGCTTCCTACTTTATCACTGGGTGAGTATCATCTGTGACATGAACTTCCTTAAAAGCTGCTATTTCTGCTTTTAATTCCTCAAGGCATCCCCTATCCCTCAGCAGGGATTCATTTAATCTCCAGGTCCATGACTTACGTTCCATCGAGGGAAGGGATAAATTAACAAAAATAGGGGCATGGTCAGACAAAAGTTGAATACCTATATTGCAGTTCATAACCCAATCTAATGCAACATGGGAGATAAATAGGTAATCAATTCTGCTATAGGTTTGGTGAACTTGTGAAAAGAACGTGTAATCTCTATCTTTGGGATTGGCGATTCTCCAGCAATCCATCAATTGGTTACCGTGGAGGTGGGCCTTAACTTTTTTCAATGTGGTATACGGGACGCTCGTCTTACCCGAGGATGTATCTAGTCTGGGGTCTAAAACCAAATTGAAATCACCAGCTAACATAATTACACCTTGAGAGAAACTTTCAAGCTGGGCCATCATTGAGTCCACAAATTTGTGTTGGTTTAAATTAGGAGCATAACAATTTACTAGAGTCATAATGTGACCCGATAGATTTATTTTAACAAAAACAAATCTCCCTTTCGAGTCTGTCTACGAGTCCAGTATTGATACATTAAGATTTTTGTGAAACGCAATAGCAACGCCTTTGCTTTTGGAATCCGGAGTGTCACTAAAAAAACAATTTTGGTAGAATTTGTTGTTAAATTGTGGTCGGTGAGTTTCTTGCAAAAATAACACCATGGCTTTTTGTTTATGCAAACCTGACAAAATTTGAGATCTTTTCGTAGGAGAATTGAAACCTCGGACATTATAGGAGCAAACCAGGAGATCATGCATGGTCATATCTATGTGGACGTAGCTGCTTAATAGAACGGCTGAGTGACTGAAAGAAAAGAACAGGCATTAACATTGAGAGCAATGCTTTCCCAAGTGGGAATAAAACAACAAAATGACAATTCTGAACAATGACCTTGCTGTAAACCCAGGGCCGGATTTACATAGTGGGCACCCCTAGGCCCACTACTGTTCGTCGCCCCTGTCTCCTCCAGGGGGACAGGAGCAATGGGGATTGGCACACAGGAAATTTAAAAAATGACTGTATCTCCAGCGCATCCCCAGTGTTTTTGAACCAATGTGGGTGTGGTTGACCAGCATGCCGCCCCCCCTAAAATCCTGTCACCCTAGGCCCGGGCCTAGGTGGCCTTTCCACAAATCCGGGCCTGTGTAAACCAGAATAACATTCTCGAAAACAGTTAAAGTGTGTCTCGGTTCAGTGGGCCTATGTGGGGGCATAGGTTGCAACACAAACATATTATGGTGTTTAAAAAAGGAGGGATTATTAGAAAACACTAAAATGAGAGCACTTTTGGTGCAACAGAGAAATCTAAATGAAGCTAAACGATAAACATTTCGGGCCCTTTATGTCGTGATCGCCGCCCGGAGCAGGTCCAGGAGCTCCGGGCGGCGCGTCCTCTCCTGCCGGCGTCGCTCCCAAAATGGCGGCGCCCATGGCCGCCACGTGGGTAAGCGGCGCCGGCGCGATGACGTCAGTGCGCAGGAGCGTCAATGGCGCCAAATTCAAAATAAAAAGACGATCTAGACGCCAGAATGGCGCCCAAGTATAGGTATACTTCCCTAAAGTGTATCCTGGGTTCCCTGTGTGCCTTATTACCTAATCCTGTTCCTGCTTTGTATCCTGACCCCTTTGCCTGGACTTTGGACTTTGTTGTAATCTGCCTGCCTGTGAACTCTTGCCTGGATCCTGACTATTCTTCGTTTAACCCTTTGGACACCGCGACCTTGCTCCCTCAAGAGGGCTTCCTCCTTGATCCTGACAACCTCCCTGGAGGGAGCTCCCGGCTCCCTGACATTATACTTGGGCCATGGATCCTACTGAGGAAGCTACGCCTGATGTCGGACGAGCGCTCCGCGGACTGGCATCCCGCATGGAGGATTATGAAGCCCAGCAGTACCGCATTGGACAGGCACTTGATACCCTCCTCTCTCGGATGCCGCCAGCACCCCACTGCTCCCCAAGCTGCGGTAAATCCTTCCTTGGCGGCCGCTTCATCCACCGCAGGTTCCTCGTCAAGTGAGCCTCGCATTCCGCCTCCTCCTCACTTCAGTGGGGACCCACAAGCCTGCAGAGGTTTCGCTACACAGTGCCAGATCCAGTTCGAGTTCCAACCCTCGCACTTCCCCAATGAACGTTCCAAGGTGGGGTATGTGATGTCTCGTTTGGTGGGCAAACCGCTTGAGTGGGCAACATCTCTTTGGGAGAAGAATTCTCCGCTGACTTTTGATGCCAAGGCCTTTCTTCAAGCATTTCGTACTGTGTTTGATGCCCCGGGTCGGGTCACTAATGCTCCTTCTCGTCTCCTGCAACTCCGGCAAGGAAACCGCAGTGTCAATGAATAAGCTATTGACTTTAGAACTTTGATGGCTGAGACTTCCTGGAACGACGATGCCTATAAGGCCGTATTCTATCAAGGTCTGTCTATTCGCATTAAAGATGATCTTGTCTCCAGGGAGTTCCCTGACCTGCTGGAGGATCTGATCGCACTTTCTATTAAGGTGGACACTCGGCTCAGAGAGCATCAAGTAGAGAGGGAGCGCTGTAAAAGATTTCAGCCTTTCCTGGCACCTCGCTTCCAGAGACCCCTTCTGCATACTCCTGTTACTCAAGCCTCCCCTTCTCCTCCGGAGGAACCAATGCAAGTTGGAAGGGCTCGTCTATCCGAACAAGAAAGACTCCGTAGACGAATGGCTGGCTTACAGTATGTCTGTATTGTGGCGCACAGTCTCATTTTGCGAACTCTTGTCCGGTGAAGCCCACGAGTTCTGTTCCCCGAGGTATATCTAGGGTAACTCATGTAGGGGGCACTACTCCAAAGTCTCAAGAGAACACTCACAGGTTTCTCCTTCCATTACAGATTCGCCTAGCCTCTAAGACTATCGTTGGCTCTGCTTTCATTGACTCTGGAGCTGCTGGGAACTTCATGGACGCTCAATTTGCCAAACACATGGAAGTTCCCTTATTCCCATTGTCTACTCCTCTCCGTGTCATTGCCATTGACGACAGACCCCTGGAGGCTGAATTTATCTCCATGACGACTGGGGAATTGCCTGTGCAGGTTGGGACGCTGCATAAAGAAAGACTTTCGTTCCTAATTATTTCCTGCCCATCCGTTCCAGTTGTTTTGGGTCTCCCTTGGCTGCGCCTGCATAATCCCTCCATTGATTGGACCGCAGGACAGATTTCCCGTTGGAGCCCATTTTGCCAGCAGCACTGTCTTCCTGCTGAACCCCTCCAGAGGGTGAATATCTCTTTGTCGGATCTGAAGTCTCTACCCCCCTTTTACAAGGAATTCGCTGATGTATTCTGTAAGAAGTCTGCAGAATTCCTTCCTCCACATCGACAATACGATTGTCCTGTCGATCTCCTGTTTGGAACCATGCCCCCTAGAGGTCGTACTTATCCTCTCTCTCCAGCGGAGACCACTGCCATGAAGCAGTATATCCAAGAAAATCTCCAGCGGGGGTTTATTCGCCCTTCCACTTCTCCTGCTGGGGCTGGATTCTTCTTCGTGGAAAAGAAGGATGGAGGCCTACGTCCTTGCATCGATTACCGGGGTCTTAATAAAATTACCATTAAGAACCGGTATCCATTGCCCTTGATTGCTGAACTCTTTGACCAACTGAAGGGGGCTAAAATCTTCACTAAGTTGGATCTCCGTGGGGCGTATAACCTTATCCGCATCTGGGAGGGTGACGAATGGAAGACAGCATTCAACACTCGGGACGGGCACTATGAGTACCTCGTAATGCCCTTTGGTCTCTGCAATGCTCCCGCTGTCTTTCAAGAATTCGTGAACGACATTTTCCGGGAACTTTTGGGAAAGTTTGTGGTTGTGTACCTTGATGACATCCTGATTTTCTCCAAGGACCTTACAAGCCATCGTTCCCAGGTGAAGGAAGTACTCTCTCGTTTGAGGAAGAACTCTCTCTTTGCCAAACTGGAGAAATGTGTGTTTGAAGTGTCCAAGATCCCTTTTCTGGGCAATATCATCTCCCCAGAGGGTTTCAAGATGGATCCTGTGAAAGTGTCAGCTATCCAAGAGTGGCCCCTACCACTGAGCACTAAGGCAATCCAGAGATTCATTGGTTTTGCCAATTACTACCAGCAATTCATTAAGGGATTCTCTTCTCGTATTGCTCCTATCCTGGCCCTCATCCGAAAAGGGGGTAAACCCAGCTCATGGCCTCCGCCTGCTATAGAAGCCTTTCAATCCTTGAAGGATGCCTTCACTTCTGCTTCGGTTCTGCGCCATCCTGATCCGGAGTTACCTTTCTTCATCGAGGTAGATGCTTCTGAAGTTGGAGCTGGAGCTATCCTGTCCCAAAGACACCCCTCTGATGGGAAGCTGCACCCATGTGCGTATTTCTCTAAGAAGTTTTCTCCTGCAGAACAAAATTATGATGTAGGAAATCGAGAACTCCTGGCTGTTAAGCTTGCCTTAGAAGAGTGGCGTCACCTCCTTGAAGGTTCGTTGATCCCAGTCACGATCTACACGGATCATAAGAATCTTGAGTTCATTCAATCTCTCAAGAGGCTGAATCCCAGACAAGCAAGGTGGTCTCTCTTCTTCTCTCGATTTAACTTTGTCTTGACTTTTCGCCCTGGCTCCAAGAATCGGAAAGCCGATGCTCTGTCTCGAAGTTTCACTCCGGTGGATCGTACTCCTGAGAGATTAGAGCCTATTATTCCTCCTGTCAAGATCATCGCTTCATTGTATCCTCAGTTTGCTGATCAAATTCTGGCTGGTCAATCTTCTGCCCCTCCTGATACCCCCATTGGAATGGCTTTTGTACCTCCTGAACTTCGGCTACCTATCCTGCAACAGACTCATAGTTCCAAACAAGCTGGACATCCTGGTCCTGTTAGAACTCTTGAACTTTTACGTCGTCTAGTTTGGTGGCCGACAATCCGTAAAGATGTCAAAGACTTTGTTTCTGCCTGTATCGTCTGTGCCACTTCCAAATCCAGTCATTCTCGCCCCAGTGGGTTACTACAACCATTGCCAGTTCCTTCTCGTCCTTGGACACACTTGGCTATGGACTTCATTGTTGAACTTCCTCCCTCCGGTGGGAACACAGTGATCTGGGTTGTCATTGACCGCTTTAGCAAGATGGCCCACTTCATTCCTCTACGGAAGCTTCCATCTGCAGTGGAGTTGTCACAGTTGTTCATCCAGTTCATTTTTCGCCTGCATGTCTTCCCGGCCGAGATAGTTTCTGACAGAGGGTCCCAATTCACTGAAAAGTTCTGGCGTTCCCTGTGCAAAGATCTGGGTATTAATCTTCAGTTCTCCTCAGCTTATCATCCCCAGACGAATGGAGCGGCTGAGCGAGTGAACCAAGCCTTGGAACAGTTTTTGAGAAACCACGTTTCCCTTTGTCAAGATGATTGGTCTGATCTCCTCCCGTGGGCGGAATTTGCTCATAACAATGCCTGCCACACTTCCACTGGAAGGTCCCCATTTATGTCGGTGTATGGTCAACATCCTCAAGCTTTCCCACAAGACTTTGTGTTGTCCGATGTTCCGGCCGCTGATGACCATGCAGCCCACATGTCTGCTATTTGGGCCGCAAACAAGTCCAACCTGGAGAAGAGTGCTCTGGTTCATAAGACGTTTGCAGATCGTAGACGTAGACCCTCTCCTCCCTACAAGGTCGGTGATAAAGTCTGGTTGTCTTCCAGGAACATTCGGTTGAAGGTACCATCTCCTAAGTTGGGTCCGAGGTTCGTAGGTCCTTTTTCCATCCTGGAGGTGATCAATCCTGTGGCTGTCAGACTTCAGCTTCCTCCTGAGATGCGAATTCCCAACGTGTTTCATGTCTCCTTGGTGAAACCCGCTACCTCCAACCGCTTTTCTGTTGCCCAGCCTCCTCCTCCTACCATCTCTGTGGATGGTCAACAAGAATATGAAGTGGAGAAGATCCTTGACTCCAGAATCTCCAGGGGGTCTCTTCAGTACCTCATCAAGTGGAAAGGCTTTGGCCCTGAAGAATGTTCCTGGGAGGGACGCTCTGATGTCCATTCTCCTCGTCTGGTGAGGGAGTTCCACTCCAAATTTCCCCAGAAGCCAAGTCCTGGTGGTCCGGAGGCCCCCCGTGAGGGGGGGGGTACTGTCGTGATCGCCCCCCGGAGCAGGTCCAGGAGCTCCGGGCGGCACGTCCTCTCCTGCCGGCGTCGCTCCCAAAATGGTGGCGCCCATGGCCGCCACGTGGGTAAGCGGCGCCGGCGCGATGACGTCAATGGCGCCAAATTCAAAATAAAAAGACGATCTAGACGCCAGAATGTCGCCCAAGTATAGGTATACTTCCCTAAAGTGTATACTGGGTTCCCTGTGTGCCTTATTACCTAATCCTGTTCCTGCTTTGTATCCTGACCCCTTTGCCTGGACTTTGGACTTTGTTGTAATCTGCCTGCCTGTGAACTCTTGCCTGGATCCTGACTATTCTTCGTTTAACCCTTTGGACACCGCGACCTTGCTCGCTCAAGAGGGCTTCCTCCTTGATCCTGACAACCTCCCTGGAGGGAGCTCCCGGCTCCCTGACACTTTTGTAACTAAGGGCTGTCTTAGGGGCGCTATAAAGCACAAAGTAGTTGAAATATAAGCATGAATGAAAAGACCCTTATCATGTAGTAACCAGTCTTTTCTTAGTCGGCGTACTCTGACCACTTCTTGGAATTTGCTCTCTTGCCTGACGGTTGTTACGATTAGATGGACCTTTCTGTGCATAGGTAGATGAGGAGATCCATTCCCAGGTGTTCCAGTCCGGGATTTGTACCTGTGGCAGATCAAAACAATCCAGGAAAGAGGCGATGTCTCTGTGTGACTTGACCGTGATCACCTTCTCATCTTTCATAGCGATCAACGCGAAGGGAAAACCCCACTTATATCTAATTCCACGTTCCGTAAGCAGGTCTAGAACTGGTTTAAGGGATCGTCGCAGACGCAATGTATGTCTGGATAGATCTTGGTATAGTCGTAATTTCCCATTTGCGAATTCTATGTCTCCTTTATCTCTGGCCTTGAGTGCTGTCCTGGTTCTTGAAGAGCTCTTACCCCACCACTCCTGCCTCACTTGCCCGATCAGTGCCATCAATCACCATTTAGAAACATGATGAACGCCTACAGCTGCGTCCCAATGGAGATAGCAAGGAAGTCAAGCTGGTGGTGGTGCTACCTTCTGACTAGTTCATAGTTTGGGGTGAGAAGACAATTAAATGTGGAGGGAGGGTCCCAAACGTGTCTCTGCTGGAGGGTGCCTGAAAGTTCCTCTGTAGGGGGCCCTAACAACTCTAGTTAAACTACTGGTTTTGAGGCATCTCAGGTACAAGTTGTGTCTAGCTTTTTAGAGTGGCGGTTGCATACCTTCCAGGGAGCACATTCAAAAATGGCATCTGAATCCAATTCATAGCACTTATTGAAGCAACCAGCTGTCAAAAACCTAAAACTGCAGCCAGGTCAAGGGTGGTGGCATCTCCAGGGTTCCCCATAGGTGCCAGGGTGCACCATTCATCAGAAGAGGCAGGATGGACACATTGGCAGCCTTGGAGCATGCATTCAAGTACCTTACTGTATTGCATTCCAAAATGACCATAAATGCTGCTTTCAATAACATTTTCATTTACAAATCTCTAACTCTATTAACATGTTTTTGTGTTTCTGTTTAACAGAACTTGACTGATACAGGTATGGGGCTTGCAATGCAGAATGCTTGGGCCCTGGGTTTTTTCCCTTATTTGGATCTCCATACTTTAAAGTGGTTATTTATTAAAGGTCTAGTTGTGTTTCTTCTAAGTTTTTCAGGGGTAGTTTCAGTAAAAACTCAAATTTTTGGTATAAAAAATACCCTCAAATTTTCAAGATTTATTATGTCCCAAAGATGCAAAAATCCTGATTCTGAAAATACTCCTGCTAAAGCTGGCCATAGACAAAAGATCTTATCGTACGAATCGAAAATTTGTACTATTTTCCGATCGTGTGTGGAGAGTCCCGTCTGTTTTCGTAGGACGGAGATCGGTCATTTAATCGGACAGGTTAAAAGAGTTCTGTCAGCTGCGGGTAATATGGTAATATTGTAATATTGTAACATAACTTTCGTACGATTGCTGTCAGGGGCAGAACATCGGCTGATCCGTTCTTTTGTACTTTTTTTTGATCGGAATCGTTAGTTGCAGGTCGGGAGATGGGAAAGTCCGATCATATGATGATTTGTACGATCGGATCTTTGCGTCTATTGACAACTTTAAACCTGCCGAGGTCATGTAGAAGTCAATGACAAAGGTCCCTTTAACATTTGAAGATGTTTTTAGCCTTCATGATTTTAAGGTTTTTTTGGTGGTTTGCTGACGAAAACTCAATCAATTCGAGGTATTCGAGTTTTCTTTCTCCGACAATCCAATCAATAAAAGTATTTGAGTTTTCCCCTCGATTGCATTCCATCAGGTTTTGTACATTTTGCTTTTTTCATAAATAAGCAAACATTCGAGTTGTAAATTAATTTGAGGTAGAAAAAAAAATCACACAAACCTCACAAACTTGACCTTTGATAAATAACCCCCTGAATCTACTAAAAAAAATTTTTAATCATGAAATAAACCCAATAGTACTGTTTTGCCTCCAATAGGGATTGCAGTAATTATATCTTAGTTGGGATCAAGTACAAGCTACTGTTTCATTATTACAGAGAAAAAGGCATTAATTTTCAAACATTTTAATTATTTGATTATATTTAAGTATATGGGAGACAGCCTTCCCTTAATTCCAGGCTATAATGGGTTTCTGGATAATTGATCCCATGCCTGTACTTTTATTGGGGCTTTTTACCTCTTACTCACAAGCCCAAATGGACCACAACTAAGCAGCCCTTGTGGCTACTCCCATAATCGGTTTTTGCGAGCATCACACCCTCTTTTTAATAAAGAAAAACACCCACAATATCCATACTAATATCCCTTAAATCCTATTGGAATCATCCCATTCTTTGCTTGGAATCCTGGCCTGAGTTGCATTTAATTGCCCATCTAGTTTCCTCTGTTTGCCATCTCCAATAAACAGTAAGTGTCTCACTGAAAAATACATGAGCTCCGAGGACTGAGTTTGAACTGAAGTGCTGAAACTGACTTCTGTTACTTTCCCTGATAACAATAAAGTATTTTTTATTCTGTTTTTTTTTACAGCACATTTGCTGCGGGCCATTTCTGTAGTAAGGCAAGCTGTGTTATTTATTTCCTGAATTGTAATTATATGGCACTGCTTGTAAAATCACTACAGAAGTGCACTCGTGAGTGAAATATACAACAGCCAACAGAATGGAAGTTTGGAAGAAGTGCAATGGATGTCTTTCTCTCTCTCTCTTTATTTTTTTAATTTAGCTAAAATGTTACTTTTTTATTGGTTCCAAGCACAATGCCTCGGAACAAATTCATATTTATAAAGGTTCAGATTCAGAGATTGTTTATTTAATTTTAGACATAATTCTCCAGTGGTGACGCAGGTGAATATATATTCGGGGACGTTTATTACACACAGATGCAGAAACAAACCCTTTAGCGACTGTGTCACATGAGCCCATGAGAAATGGTTTTGGGAGAGCCTTAAATTGTAATGAGATATTTTGGTTAAGTACCAGTTCATGAAATGCAATTAACAGCCTTGTTTTGCTGTTATTGCCTGAAAAGTTGTCGTTGCCTGAAAATATACTAGGTCGTTAGAGCTTTGCTAAATCTCTGTAATGGGGTAGAAGAACACAATGTCCACAATTATAACATGCTATATATACTCATAATTAAAATGAAGTATATAAAGTTTAGGCTTAAATAAAATATACAATTCATGGAACCTTTACAACTCGGCAATTAATTATATTTTCCCTCTTTTCCAATTGCCTTGATTTTTTTTTTGTAGTCTGTAGATAATATTTCAAGCCCATCAAAGTATGAAACAGTCCAGATTGTAATTCTGTCGCTATAATAGGTGATAACCTTTCAGACAGAACCATAACAAATCCATCAGTTCATTAGTGTGAAACATGTGCTTTTTTTTTTAAGGTTTTCAGAGACAATCTCAACATGACCTTTCAAGCCCAAGAGACCTCACCTCTAACATTACATAGATAAATACTATCAAATTGGCGAGAACTGAGAGGCAAAACAAATTGTCGGAATAAAAATAACGGGGGACTTTACATTAATTAAGACAGATACAGTAAATGCATGACATTCAAAGAGGTGGCTTTATCTAGATTTAGAAAACAGTACAGGTATGGGACTTGTTATCCAAGTTTTCCAGGTAATTGATCTTTCCATAATTTGTCTACTAGAAAATCTTGTAAACAATAAATGAACCCAATAGGCTGGTTTTGCTTCAAATAAGGATTAATTATTGCCTTAGTTGGGATCAAGTACAAGCTAGTGTTTTATTATTACAGAGAAAAAGAAAATCATTTTTCAAAAATGTGGATATTTGAATAAAATAGAGTCTATGCGATATGGCCTTTCTGTAATTTGATGCTTTATGGATAATAGATTTCTGAAAAATGGATCCCATGCCTGTTTATTACAGAGCACCAAAGTAGTGATGAGTGAAATTTTTCACCAAGTTTCACCGCAAAAATGATGCCCATATACTCCAATGGGGGAAAAAAATTGTCACGCATCAAAACAAATTGTCGCCCATAGACTTCAATGCATTTCGGCAAATTTTTGGCGAAACAGGTCCGATTTGCCCATCACTAGAGTGTTTTTTTTATTTAAAATACTTATTTATCTTATTTAGCGTGGAGATTTACAAACAATTTTCATATCTCTGAAGTTTTAAGGTTTTTTTTTTTTTTGAAATGCAGCAATATGATTTGTGGTGCTCCATGATATCAGGCCTGGATTTACATATAGGGCGTCCCTAGGCCAGCACTAGTCTTCCTGTGTGCGCAATTCCAATAACATCAGATCCTCAGCACTGGGGATTGGAGAGCAGGAAACTTAAACTAGAAAATCTACCACTGTCTCCAGTGCTTGGAACTCATTCAGATGTGGCTGGGCAGTATGCCACCCCTAAAATTCTTCTGCCCTAGGCATGGGCCATTGTGACCTTCCCACAAATCCATGTTTGCATGAAAAACTCTTTCTATCGGATGTTAATGCCGCAGACAGAACATCACACTGTAGCATGCACTGTGTTTGGACTGAAGTGCTCTTGGATGCTAAACAAGTTTATCTAGATCTAGGTCTATCAGTGTTGTTGCTGTCATTTGGTTTCCTATTTTCCATTATGGATAAAATATACTGTATACTTCCATATTTCTTTTTTGGAGATATTAGTGTTTTAACTAAATTTTAGCCAAGTTTTCATACATTTTTGCCAAAGTGAAAGGGTCAGATTTGCCCATCACTATTGAACATATTTAAAGAAGTGTTCATTGAGGTTTTGTAGCGGATTTCTATGGATTCTATGGAGGATGAGTTCTTCTGGCGAGTACTGGTTGTACTCACAGGAGACAAGAAAGGGTGAAGAAGGAACAGGATCAAGAACAGGGTGACGAGTGTAAAGAACCAAGGTCAAGTAGAAGAGGGACAAATAGAAATAGGATCTAGAACAGTGCAGCTGAAGATAGATTGGAACAGTACAGAGCAGATGAACAATGAGGAATAGGCTTAGCAGGAAAGAACGGTGTGGGTGAAGAGGTAAAATCTGGAACAGGACTGGAATAGGACACAGAAGTAAGACTGGAGCAGGAGTATACAAGGGCAAGGCTAAGAAGTAGATTAGGTGCAGGGAGCCAGAACAGAACTAGAGTAGGAGCAGGAGCAAGAAGAGATAGGAGCCAATGCTCAGGCACCAGCTGTGAGGTGGGCTGGGCTTTTATATGGTAGAGTCAGCTCTGCTGACCCAACTCAACCAATAAGGCTGCTGGGGTGATGTAATGAAAACAGGGAAACAGGTGGAAGGGAAGTGAACATGGATGCTTTCCCAGTTCAGTGGTTAAGGTGAGCAGCCTAAGGTTAAAGGGGAACTATAGCGAAAATGAAAATTTATTATAAGTTTCAGCATACTGAAATGAGATGTTTTCTAAATATAATCATTTAAAAATGCCTGCACCTTTTCTGAAATAATCAAGTTTTTCTTCACTGTCCCTCTCTCACCATTTGTTTCTCTTCATTCTCCTTTTGCCTAGGCCCTAGAAGATGTATGAGAGTTCACATCATGTCTCTCTACATGCAGGATTTCTGCAAAAGGCAGTTATTTGTTTGTTGTGGAATCAGTTATTTGAGTGGGCTCTAATTCGTCTGCTAGGAAAGGAAGCCCCCCTATAAGATATATCGGATCTAACTGTCAATGAATATCTGACACCCAACTGCTGCATGAAGACAGAATGAAGAGAAACAGATGCTGAGAGAGGAATAGTGAGGATAAACTTGATAATTTCAGAAATGATGCAGAATATTTAATTGATAGTATTTAGAAAGTTTCTTATTTCAGTATGAGGAAGCTTATATTAACTTAAAATGTTTGTGCTAGGTCCCTTTTAAGGTTCAAGCCTTACAGGTTCTCACTGGGGTCGGTGAAGGATTATGTACAGCTTTGATGACATATTATAACTAATTAATCCATGTACATGTGTAAGACTAGGGGCTAGTTTAGACAGACCTTCCTTTAGTCCCATGACTTGAGCTGACCAGACTGACATGAAAAGTGTCACAGATCCCTCTAATTCTGTTCCAATTAGTTTGTTTTGTTTTAAAATCCATCCGTCAAACAGATCAGTGCTATGTGTCTATCCATATAAAATGTCATAAATCATCTAAGCTAATATATTATTGATAATATATTGTATTTGACACTGGAAAATGATCATGCTACACCTCCTGGCTTGTCAAAAATCTTCAAATATGTCTTCTTACTGGGGTATTCTATGTCTTAGCCTGTGAGGTAGCTATCTTTAAAATGTAATGTTATTTCTTAAGAAAAATACGATTCTGTAAAAATGTATTAGTTACTGTTTGAATAGATAACTGACTGTTTATTTGCATTTTTGCATATAACTTGGACATATTTAAGAGGCAAACTCACTAGATGACAAGAGAACATATTATATTATAGAGAGCATTACAGACACTGCTCATCATTTATATTAGTCCATCCGCAGTGGAGTTTACAATCTAAGGTCCCAAGACCAAAAAATATGTCTCTGCTGTGCCACTGATAGAAATACAGGTATGAGATCCATTATCAGGAAACCCATTATCCAGAAAGTTTAGATTTAAGGAAAGGCCATCTCCCATAGACTCCATTTTATCCAAATAATCCAATTTTTTTAAAAATGATTTCCTTTTTCTCTGTAATAATAAAAAAGTAGCTTGTACTTGATCCCAACTAAGATATAATTAATCCTTATTGGAAGCAAAACCAGCCTATTGGGTGTATTTCATGTTTACATTGTTTTATAGTTGACTTAAGATATGAAGATTAGTGATGGGCGAATTTGCGGCGAATTTGCGCGATTCGCCGCCAGCAAATAAATTTGCGAAACGCCCCCGAAAATTCGCGGGAAAAATTCGCCGGCGTCAAAAAAAAAATTTTTCGAAAAATGGACGCCGGCGCCAAAAACGGACGCCGGCGCCGAAAACGGGCGCCGGCGTCGAAAAAACGGGCGCCAGCGTCAAAAACGTGCGCCGGCGTCAAAAACGAGACGCCGGCGCCATTTCGCGAATTTTTCGCCGTTTCGCGAATTTCGCGCGAAATTCGCTAATTTTTCGGCGAAACGGCGCAAATTCGCCCATCACTAATGAAGATCCAAATTAAAGAAAGATCTGTTATCTGGAAAACCTAAGGTCCCAAACATTGTTGGTTACAGGTCCCATACAACCATTCTGAACCTCATGTTTAAATGCAAATATAAAATAAAATATATATAAGTAGTAGATACTTTTTTCACCCAGGGATGCATCACATCATACTTTTTAGATCTATTTAAGGGAGACTAAATGGAAGATAACCCCTACTTATACATAAAGAACTTTTTTCATTGAAAACATTCACCTCACGACCCATGTATTATTCCTGATCAATGATCAATGGTCATGGTCAATGACACTATTTGCATAGACAAATCAATTCCCTATATCTTTTAAAGTAGACCATGAAAAATACATGTAGCAACATAAGAATTTCTTTTGTAAGAGAGTATTTTCCGGTTGAACGTATCAACGGGAACCACCAGTTTGTTCCAGATTTAAAATGAGCTCTTACTATGGAGAGTGTCTTTGGATTATTGTGTATTATTAATCAGACATATAAAGGGCAAATTTATTAAAGGGTGAAGTGGCAAACGCTAGTGACTTTTCACCAGAAATTACATCCGCAGGAACATTGCTAATTCACTAACAGGCGCAGGCAACAATTTGCTGGTGAAAGAGACTGTTGCTAGTGTTCGTTCGTACTCTATCGCCAGGTGAATTTTCGATCAGGTGAATGGGATTTTACTGAACGTTATCTCTTTCGCCAGAGTTGACTTCTCCATCTCAGACGAACTGCTAAAATTAAGCTAGATCTTCCTCAATCGTCACTTGCCGAAAATGTGTTCTGAAAATGCAAAAGTTGCAAAAATGCTGGCGACTTTTCCTTATTTTAAGCGGAATTGCTTGCAAAAGTCCTAACTTAAACTTTTTTGGGGTTAACATTTTTCCCCAGACATTTGAGGGAACATTCTTTTTACAGTGGGTTAATGTCTAGGGCATTAGAGGATCTCTTTTGTCTTTATTAAGGTTCCTTGGTAGCGAATTTGTCCCGTTTTGCTTTGACATGAACTGTGCGAATTTCCCATGAAATTCGCGAAACTGGTATAAAATTTGCGAAAAATCACTGGTGTCAAAACGGCGCTGGCGTCTAAGTTAATGCTGGTGCCCATCAAAGTCAACGGGCGTCCATTTATCGTCACTGCTGCCTGTCGGGACTGTCGCCACCGGCGGAAAAACTTTGCCAGCGCCAAAACGGGACAATTCGCCAAGAATTTGCACCTGCCGAATAAATTCACCCATCACTATTCCTTGGACATTTGTAATAAAAAGTGGCCACTTCAAGCATTTGCACCAACATCTCTAATAAAGACGTCCATACAACCGAATCTTCGGTATGAAATTCTCACACTGCAGAAGTATCAATAGTGAAAAGTCATCAGAGTTCGTTGCCCAGGACGAACATTTTTGCATTTTAGTATATTAGCGTTATGGTAACGAATTTGCTCCTGGTGATATGGTGCGAAGTGTATGTACAATGCAGGCGCCCACATACAGTATACATCATTCAGCATGCCTAGGTGCTGTCCTGAATATTTATTTCAGAATAGTGCCAGAAGAATGGCTCCAGACTCTCAGAATCTATATATAAAAATTTGCAAAAAACTCACATTTTGACCAGATCCCCAGAAAGGATCAACATTAAATTGTGCAATAATGAACATTTTAATATTTAAGTCCTGCCAGAGTAGATATATTCTTCTATCAATTTATATCAAAAATGTAGAAAATATATTTCTGGCTTCTGATTTACAGCTACCCGTGCCTAAATGATTAAACTCAACTGGGTGTGCCGCCTAAATCATAGTGAAATAATAACAATTATCATGTGTTTGTACCTGAACATGATATCCAAAGAATAAGGACAGAGAAGGAATCAGCATTAGACGATAAATATATCTCAACGAGATTTTATAAATAAATTCCATCAAATTGCATGTTAGGAAGGTCAAATGTAACCATGGTAACCAGATAATGGCAGTATATTGTTAGAAGTCCCACAGGGCTGTTTTTAACACTGAATTTGAACCTTTAGCACTACAAATGTATTATTGAAATACACTCCATGTTGGAATGAAAGCTGTGCATGATACAGGTTTTGGTTCTCAAACTATATGGGAGCTATAAGTACAGTGTCGGACTGGGACACCAGGGGCCCACACAAAAACTGTAGACCAGGGGCCAACTCTCAGTACTATTATTCTTCCTCTCCTCACTCAACCTCTATTCTCCTAGTCTCTTTTCTTTACATACTATAATAATCTATTATAATAATAAATCATTCCATCTATTAAGCCTCTTTGTTCTCATAGAAATAGGGAATGACCATAAAATAGGCCAAATGTTTAGCAGCATGAGGGACCACTGACACCTGGGCCCACCGGGAGTTTTCCTGGTATCGACACTGTATAGGTATTTTTTTTCATAGAGGCAATGAACAGACTGGCAGGCATTCTAGTTCCAAGGGTTGGGTCTTTTTGTTTATTTTTGTAAGAGAATAATTTGGGGTAATGAAGATTTTGGAGCAGATTTAGTAAAGGGCGTATTGTCACCAGCGACCACTTCGCACACATCGCACCACTTTGCCAGGTGCAAATTCGCTACCACTACGCTAATTCACTATTATGCAAAGTTGCACCCTAGGCTCTGAACGCTGGTAAGTGGTGACTTTTCGCTTTACAAGCACATTTTGCAATCCAAGCATTTCATAGCGAAGATGTGCTAGTGCTCATTTGTGCCTAGTGAAAATTCATAGTCATCTTGTGCTTAGGTCAATTTGCATACAGCGGGTAATTTAAAGTTGCAAATGCTTAAAGTTACCACTTTTTCATATACATGTCCAGGGAACCTTAATAAAGACAATAGAGTTAATATAACGCCCTACACATGAGCCCACTGTAAAATGAATGTTCCATATGTTATGAAATGTCTGGAGAAAACCGGTTACCCTAATTCCAGGCAATTCCACTTCAAAAAAGGAAAAGTCGCCAGTGTTTTTGGAACTTTAATGCATTTTCGGCACACAGGCTATGATGTAAGTGACAGAAGATTGAGGAAGATCAGTTGCTTTTTAGCACTTAACCTGGTCTGAGGTGGCGAAGTCAAATCTGTCGAAAGAGGTCGAAGAAGTCACTGGGCCATAGAGTGCGAATGAATGCTTGCAATGGTCCCGTTCACTAGCGAATTAGCGTCTGCGCCTGTTATTGAATTGGTGATGTCCCTGCGGGTGGCAACACTAGCGTTAGCCATAGCCGCTTCTAGCTCAGGCTGAGAGTAGTGAGCAACGAAGGTAGAACCCCCACCAAGGAGAACAGAAGGGTTTGTACCCTAGGCGTCACCTGCCAATGTAGGGATTCAGTGGATAGGCTCAAGCATAGAGAGAACCCAAGGAAGCACCATTGTGAAGCCATTGTATTCTGGGTGCTGGACACTTGCTAGTAAGTACTACCTCTGGCTGGTAATGATGCCCTGTCTGTGCTTAATACCATTAAGGGAAGTAACTATTGAAATAATGCAAAGTGACTGTAATGTATCATACTGAAGATTGTTGTAAGTTCCAACAAATAAACAGTTAACTGTTGCTTAGAAGAACCACTGGCTCCTGGACAATTGAAAGATTGCGTGTGTGAAATCAGTCTATATAGCTTTAACACAACATAGGAGTCCTGTCCTGCATTTGTCCACCACTATGAAAGCCCTATAATGATTCTGCCCTGTCTTTAGAAAATCTTTAAGATTTGAGACTATTAATCACAACCTTCCAGCAGAAATTTACAGTAAGCAATGGTAGATGTAGAAATCCCTTAGAGCCGTATCCATTCAAAGGCACTGAGGCTAAATACAGCCCTGAGGATAACGTACAGTGGAGAGGAGCCGTTTCAAATGATCTGGTGCTCTGCCAGCTTGGAACAAAATGCTACACGCTCGAAAAATCCTTCACAAGATAATGCAATAACAGTCGTAATTAAACTAGAATTCCATGCTTCATGCTTTGGAATGTTGCCACAGGTTTTGATGCAAAATTCTCATATTTCTCATACCGATGCCTATTTTTTAAACGTGTAATGTCTCAGGCCAAAGAATGTGATATTTGAAATATAAAAACAGCATTTATTTTGAGCTTTAAATGAGAATGGGGCTCCCAATAGAGTCCGATTTCCAGAATATACTGTACTGAGGATAGTTCATTGTGTGATAATTAGCAGAACAAGTTTTAAAGGGAAAATACAAGTGACCTAAAGAAGGGTTTATTTTCCATTTATTTTCCTTTAAATAAACCGTAAACTATGAGGCCGTGGCTAAATGGGCACAGAACATTCCCTGTCTGCATGAAACGCATGAAAGACCCAAGATGTAAACACAGCATGTTTTCCATTCAAGAATTTCTTCTCAGGAGCACCAGAGAAACTAGTGCTCCTTGTTTTCATGCAATACAATCCTCAGGCTTGTTAGGTGATTCCC
This sequence comes from Xenopus petersii, assembly GCA_038501925.1. NCBI lineage: Eukaryota > Metazoa > Chordata > Amphibia > Anura > Pipidae > Xenopus > Xenopus petersii. The sequence goes on along the minus strand of CM076674.1, from coordinate 179,480,855 downwards.
GAAGAAAAGAAAAAAAAAATCACATAAGTTGACCCAAACTACAAGAGTGCCCAATTGAGCTATATTTTATACACTTTTTGTGAAGCACAAAGCTCCCATTTCAGGCACATCTTTCCTCACTGAGCTATTTCACTGCCCAGACTTGAGTTGATTTCAGAATGGTAATATAACAAACATTATTTTAGCTTACTCTGTAAGAAAGAAGTGAGAAAGAAGCTCACGTTTGCTTTTGTTGCTTAGATAGTGAAGCAGAGGTTTAGGAGAAAGCTCCTGGATCTTCAGTTTTGTCAGGTAAGATGACTGAAGTATTTTGGAAACATGGTGTGAAAGTGCCTCTGCTGATGGCAGCTACCATTATGCTCAGAAGTTAGCTCCATAGCTGCAGTCCATGGGAATATATGAGTAGGGTAAAGAAGCAGGTAGGTCACTGTCAGGGCCTGAAGGCTCCGCTAGGATTTGCAGACCAAGGAGGAAGCAGAAGGTTCCAACACAGTTTACAGTATACAAGGGGTTAAAGAGGAAGAGTAGTCAAATCCAGGTAAAGGTCAGTTCAGGCAGCAAGGTTCTTAGTCAATATAACAGGCCAAAGTCAATAACAGGAATCAAGGTCAGAAGAAGTATATCACACCCAGGGACACAATAAGTTGAACCTATAATTGGGCAAGGTCTGCAAGGCTCTGGCGTCTTGTATAGACAAATTTTCACAAACCAGCGTGATTATGTCATGCGTCACGTGCTGACAGTGCGCGTTGATGCTGCACGTTTTGACGTGCGGGCGTCATGATGCTGTGCATGTTTTGATACATTGGCAATGGGCATCAAAATTATTTCGATGCACGTCAATTTTTATATATGCGCCTATGTTGTCCAAATGCATTTAGTCAATGGGCGTCCGAATAATTTTTTATGCACGTGACTATTCTGATGCAGAATTTTTTTTTTGACGTGGCGAATTGACGCTGGTGAATTTTCGCTGCAGTTTCATGAATTTATTCGCTGGCGGTAAAACGTGGAAATTTGCTTCAAATTTGCGCCTGGTGAATTTATTTGCCCATCACTACCACCCACCCTTATAAATAAGTATTATGTAACAGGTTTATTGCATGTCACATCTAGTGCGATAGGTAATAGAATGCATGACAAGGCCCGGGTAAAAAATGCAATCAGACTGGTGTGGTTCTATTTGAGTATTTCTTGGTCTGGATGCTGGGAGAGATAGGTTTTAGTTGCTTGTTCTACATGCTCTTCCATGCAGTGGTGTAGAATGACTTTCATGGCAGGTAGACAATATGGTATAAGTTTAGCAATCATTTCTGGATTGTGATGTATATTTTGTAAGTTTTTAATTAATTTAATGTTGTTTGTTTTTTTTCTTCAAAGACAGCTGTGGCCATTTTCATGCCGGTGGGGTGTGGGAGAAAAGTAAATGGGAAAAGGCACATGATAGGAATAGCAGGCTTTTTTGCACCCATCAAAAGAATGGTTCTACTCAGCCAAAAGGCAGTTATAGAGATCCTAAACTTCACCCAAAAGAGAGCAAGTCTACTGTATTTGCACGTTACTGTGACAAATTTGCACATCCACTATTTGTTCAGATCTTATTAGAAGGTACTAGGACTCGGAAAGGCAAAGGGGCAGATTTACTAAAGGGCGAAGTGACTAAAATTGGCGAAGAATCGCCAGCGTTACCAGTTTTAGACACTCAACTTTTTGGGTGCAGGCGTAACTGCGCTAGTGAAAGAGACAGATGCTTGCACTTAATCGCACTCTATCAACAGATACATTTTTCGCTCCGGCGAATGGACATTACTTCGCAAATTCATTAAGATGTGGATTTTACTGAACGTTACCTCTTTCGCCAGACTTCTCTTCGCCACCTCAGACCAGGCGAAGTGCATTGGAGTGCATAGATCTTCCTCAATTTTTAACGCTGACATTTTCCATTTTTTCCTTTTTTCTTGCGTATAGCCTACAAAAGTCCTTGAAAAATGTTTTTTTTGGGTAACCGAGTTCCCCCCTCCATTTTCTAACATATGAAGCATAAACTATACAGTGGGCTCATGTGTAGGGCATTATAACAACTCTAATGTCTTTATTAAGTTTTCCCTGGACTTGTGTAATGTAATGTATTTGCTGCAACATATACGTCCATTCAACTTTACAATTTCCCGACGTATGGAAATTAGCCTGAGTGAAAACCTCTAACGAAGTTGTGCTAGGCATAATTGAATGGTAGTGCATCTTCGCTTTGATTGCTGAAGTAACGTTAGAGAAAATTCGCCAGCGTTCAGCATCCTGGAAGCAACTTCGCATTTCAGTAAATTAGCATTGTCTGAGCGAATTTTTGCCTTGCGAAGTGTAGCGATGGGTGTGCAGCCGTCGCTGACGAATTTTCGGCGCTTAGTGAATCTGCCCAAAAGTTTGCAGACAAGAAGTCACGAACCATTCAGAAACCAGGAGATCAAACACAAGAATACCTAAAAATATCACTTCCAAGTTATTTTGCACCACTTTGTGCTTGTTCTGTTCATAAATAGCACTTGAGATAAACAGCAGGAAGAACCCGAAACATGATATAATGCAGAAAAAGAAACCGATAAACTCCAAAACAAGTTAAAAAACATTTATGGTCATTTTCCTTTTAGAAGAACAATAATGTTCCTTTTTTGGGGATTCTGCCAGAATGATTGAATTCATGAAGAATAATGCTTCAGATAACAGCAAGAGAGGCTTTTCAAAGGCATTTATAACACTTTGATAAGAACTCGGCCACGGTTCCAGGCTTGTTGTGATACTGCAGATATATTTGCTAACATATCATATTATATTAATCAGCGCTACAGTTCAAAGATAAGTACAAAAGACCAACCCAAATCCAAACAGAAATATGTTGTCAAATTAGAAATATCTATGTGTTTTCAAGATAAGTGTTTTTTATGAGAATAATGAGAAATCCGCTATCAATTATTTTCTGGTACTTTCAGTAAGAAAAACAAACAAACACATTAAAACACTTGTACAATTTCACTCAACAGAGGGCATGGCACATTAAGACATCCAGTATATAGTTAATTTCAGTTGAAAAAAGACAACTGTCCATTGATTTCGACCTCTGAAATGAACCCCCGTTGCATATACTGTACACACACACACACATTATACACTCAAAACTTACTGTAGTTCTTGAGATTACTGTAGCCAGTTAAATATTATGCCTCTCCCATAAATCATCCAAGTCAGCACAAACCATATTTATTTCACTCCTATTGAAAAGTGTATACTGCCCCTCTAATGGGGGATCTGCCATCACAACAGAAAACGTGATTGCATCGTTTTTTATCAATCGTGATCTTATTTTTTACCACCATTGATCAAGGAAAAAGACCCTATTTGGCATATTTATCAAAATGTACACATTTGTGTTGCGTGTGTTTTATGAATAATCTAGAATGGTTAAATAACTTTAAGGGGCCGATTCACGAAATTCGGGTGAAGGGTTCGAATAAAAAAAAATTCGAATTTCGAAGTATTTTTTGGGTACTTCGACCATCGAATTGGTTAAATTCGATCGAATTCGAACGATTCGAACGATTCGAATTAAAAATCGTTCGACTATTCGACCATTCGATAGTCGAAGTACTGTCCCTTTAAGAAAAACTTCGGCAGCTAAAAGCTACCGAAGTCAATGTTAGCCTATGGGGAAGGTCCCCATAGGCTTGCCTGGGATTTTTTGATCGAAGGATTTTCCTTCGATCGTTGAATTAAAATCCTTCGAATCGTTCGATTCGAAGGATTTAATCGTTCGATCGAACGAAAAATCAGGATTTGCAGGATTTGCGCAAAATCGTTCGACTTCGAATATCGAAGTTGAACGATTTTGCGCAAATCCTGCAAATCCTGATTTTTCGAATTTTTTTTTATTCGAACCCTTCACCCGAATTTCGTGAATCGGCCCCTTAAAGTTATTTAACCATTCTAGATTATTCATAAAACACACGCAACACAAATGTGTACATTTTGATAAATATGCCAAATAGGGTCTTTTTCCTTGATCAATGGTGGTAAAAAATAAGATCGTTCGATCGAACGAAAAATCAGGATTTGCAGGATTTGCGCAAAATCGTTCGACTTCGATATTCGAAGTCGAACGATTTTAGTTCCCAGTCGAATATCGAGGGTTAATTAACCCTCGATATTCGACCCTTCGTGAATCTGCCCCTAAGTTGTGTAAAAAAAATGGAATCATATAGTTATATTCATTTTCAATGAATTGAGAATGAGAAAACGCAACTAGCCTATTATCTTTTAAATGAAACTTGCTCGCTGCCAACTTGCTTGAATGCTGAAGGTAGGTTTTAGGTTGTGTCATTTTGATTTTTTTTTAACAGTTTTGCACAAATTATGGCAAATTTGTGATCATGATTGTCATAAATCTCCTAAATATAATAAAGCATCTAACGGAAAAGCACATGGAGAATACTTTAGTACGGTGGTCCTTAAACATTTTTTTAATACTACAGAATCAGCCTTGTCTCCCAAAAAATTCAGTAGAGCCACTTATTCACCTTGTTATTATAACTACTGTATGTTTCCTTGTAGGAAATAATGGCACATTATTTAGGGGGTGTAATGGAGAGCCAGAAATGACTAATTCAATGGGGTTGCCAACATGTTAGGCACTAACCAATTATTTAAATTGCAAATTTTTTTCCAGAGGCCAGTACTCTTTTTTGCAAAAAAACTTTCAACAGAGCATCTTACCTGTTATTCAGTGGTCCCTTGCAAAGAATTATAAAAAACTGTGAATTAACTCTATTTCATAAGTGCAAGTCTATGGGGCAGATTCACTAAAGGGCGAAATGGCTAACGCTAGCAACTTTTCCATCATTACCATCGGCAGCGACATAGCCAATTCGCTAACGAAAGAGACCGTCGCTAGTGTTCGCTCACACTCTATCGCCAGGTGACTTTTCGCTCTGGCAAACGTCGTTATTCAGTAAAGTGCGAATTTTACTGAACGTTATCTCTTTTGCCAGAGTTGCCTTCACCACCTCAGACCAGGCAAAGTGCTAAAAAGCAACTAGATCTTCCTCAATCTTCTGTCACTTACATCATATCCTGTGAGCCGAAAATGCATTAAAGTTCCAAATATGCTGGCGGAATTGGCTGCAAAAGTCCTGACTTTTACTTGGGTAACTGGTTTTCTCCAGACTTTTTATAACATATGGAACATTCATTTTACAGTGGGCTCATGTGTAGGGCATTATATTAACTCTCTTGTCTTTATTAAGGTTCCCTGGACATTTGTAAGAAAAAGGTAATTTCAAGCATTTGCACCAATATTTACGATAAAGACGTCCATACAACTTCAAATTAGCTGCCATATGCAAATTGACTTAAGCACAAATCACTAGCGACTTTTCGCTAGGCACAAACGAAAGCTAGTGCATCTTCGCTATGATATGCTCGCACTGCCGAATAACACTACTGAAAAGTCGCCAGCATTCAGCGACTAGGGTGCAACCTTGCATATTAGTGCATTAGCAAAGAGGTAGCAAATACGTGTCTGGCAAAGTAGTGCGATGTGTGCAAAGCGGTCGCTAGTGACAGTTCGCCTTTAGTGAATCTGCCCCTATGTCGGAAAATAATGCGTAGCATGTCTGGGCATTATTGCTACGTTGTTTTTTTTCTAAAGAGGTGCACCGGTTCCTTAGGTTTTCCTTGTCCTTTATTAGACACATGGAGACTCATGCTTTAGTATTAGTATTCTGAATATGACACCACAACGGAAAAGAGAAAAACAGTGTCAAACTGGGGTACCTGGGGTCAACTGGAGAACCTGACCTCAGAGGTCCACCACCCTGATCAGCTGCTGCCACCACACACCCACCCCCAGCACTTAAGGTTGCCAACCACCACTATTATGATGTCTTCTGCTGTCCTGGGGGGCCAGAGTAACCCACGAGAATAGCTTTAACATAAAAGTTTGAGGATTATCTAATAATAGGAGTGGGATTTGCTAAATTTCATTTTTTAGAGAAGCATATGTAAATTACCTGGTCACAGTGTGTACTATCACTATAAGGTCATTGGGACAACTCCCTGCGGCAAAGCAAACTACAGGTTTTCTCACTAATGTAACTATATCTATGTTGCTTTATGTTCTCTGCGTCTATTTGAAGGTCATTTTTATGGAAATTAGAACCATAAATCAATAACTGCGGTTATTACCTGGTTTCCTTTTTCTGTAGTCCCTTGTGAGCTAAAAATCATTGCTGGCAGAAGTTGAGAAATACATGAAATGTATAATGTATTTTTTTTTATTTGGAGTCTGTTTCATTTAGATTTTTATTATGGTGATTATTATTTTTTTTTTGTATTTTAGTTCTTGCTAGTTAATTTATCAAAAAATTAGATGAAAAATTAGAACATTTCTCCTTTCACAGCTCATTCTATACTTTAAGCATGATATAGAACTGGGCTACAACTTTCAACATGCCCTGATAGAAATAGGGCTGCAAAAAGCAACAGCAACATTTGTTAACTAACATTATAACATTATCAGCTGTAGTACAAAGATTTGCACCTACCTTCATAGTAGTCTAAAGCTGCCATAGACGCAAAGATCAGATCGTACAAATCAACGTACAATCGGACTTCCTCATCTCCCGACCTACCACTAACCATTCAGATCAAAGTCTTACCATTCCGATAAAATAAAGTAGTTAAAGAACAGATCAGTCAATGTTCTACTTCTGACAGCAATCGTACGATAGTTATGTATGACAAAGCTTGTGACAGTCTCCCACTGAAAATCATATGATCGGCAATACATGCAGAGATATTATCGGCAGGCGACAGAAGTTTTCTAACCTGGACAATCGACGAAATGACCGATCTCCGCCGGATGAAAAATTTCGGGACTCTCCACACAGGTTCCGAAAATCATACGAATCCACGATTTATACGATCGAATCGTTGCGTCTATGGCCAGCTTTATGGTAGTATCTTCAGGATGGCATGGTAGAAGCAACCTGGAAAATTGCAGAGCACTTGGTGTGGGTAGGGGTTTGAGTGCTCTGTGCATAGGTATGACTTGAGATGTCACACTCAGGCATGTTTTGGTGTCCCCAGCATTAGTGATGGGTGAATTTACAAATCCGCTGCCGGCAACAATTTAACGCACGTCCACTGACTTTAATGCAATTGGATAAAACAGGCAAACAGTCAAATTGTTACCGGCGTGGAAATTGATGCCGGCATCAAAATTCGTGTTTCACCGTTTCAAGAATTTTGCGGGAAACTCTAATTTTTTGCCAAAGCGAAACTGACAAATTCGTCCATCACCCAGCATTCCACATCCAGAATCACTGTAATTAATATCTGCCCTTGGTAGGTGTTACCTTAAGGGCTTGATCTGTACTGCACAGAGTGCGCTTGCTGTGGGTAGGGGCTCAAATGCTCTGTGCATGGGCAAGAGATTTGGTTAGCATTTAGGCGTGACTTGGGTGTCCCTTGGAATTTCCCTTCCTTAAACCCTGTAGTTAATATATGATTTGGGCAGGTGTTACTGCAAAGACTTTCTGGTGACTACTGAACTTGAATGCACTTGCTATGGGTAGGGCTTAAGTACTTTATGCATGGACGCAAGACATGGAACATGGGCATGACTTGGGTCTCCGCTGGCATTCCCCTTCCATGAACACTGTACTGAATATCTGCTTGGTGTTACTATTAGGGCTTTCTGGTGCTTTGAGTGCATTGGTTGTTGGTATAGGCATGATGGCTCTAATGAGTAAAATATTGCATCCTAAAGCACTCCAATACTTGTAGAACATAGCAAATGACCCTAATGTACGGAGAGTACAATGTTCCGTTCTATAAATAAACATTAGATGTAAATTTAGGGAACAAAGAGAATAACAAGCTCATTAAAAAACAGTACTGATCCAACCAGAAGCTGAACACTTGTATTACATGATAGAATATCCAATGTGTTTATGGAATAACCATCCGTCAATCCTTCTCTAAGTGTCTGCAGACCCACTGATGACTAGATACATAAAATACATGTACAATAAAAAAAAACAAAAAAAAGACACAACAAGCATCCCATACTTATTAATTCATGCCTGTTGGTTCTAAACAAATGAAGCCACCATGCATTTCTTTCTAATAGGAATTTCTATTCTTTTCCTCTCCTCTGCATGGCATTGCATGGTTTGTAAAGCCAATGGTCCTAGCTGAAATACATTATTAGTGTAAAAATTACGTTTTTAATAAGCAAAGCATAGCCACACACAAATAAGAAAATATTTTATCCTTTAAGGGTCAGGCCACACTGGGCGTTTTGGGGAGATTTGGTCGCCTGGCGACTAATCGCCTTGTTTTTGGGAGAACCAATCTCCCCAAACGCCTTAATTCACTCTGCGCCAGCTTAAATTAAAAAAACGCTGGCACTAATCACACGAGTCGATCCGTTTTCCGAAGTCGCCCATATTGCACCCTAAAACTCACAAAATGTAAAAGATCTAAAGGGGGTTATGGATTTTCAATTGAATTTTCAAATATAAAAGTCATATACAGTCAATGACAGAATGAAATATGGCCAGATCTTTCAATGGACATGCTGGACTCATCACTGGTCTATGCGAGCTTCTCTGTGGCCTTTATCTTTGCTTGTGCCCTGGAGGAGCAAGGACAATGACTTCTCACTGGATATTTTTCATTGGGGGAGAAATGAGGATCACAAACTTTTTAATGTTTCTATTGTGAACCCACCTTAGAATATTGACAATTAAACCACCCACCATAATGCCAACAGAAACAACAGGCAACTCCACCAGAAGCAGCAACAAGATGAGAATATCTCTATGGACAGGTCTAACTCTCTATATTGGATTATTTTGGTTGCAACATTTCTGAAGCTACGCAGAGAACGCTCTTGAACATCACTCCCCATACCTAATAATATTATTCAGTTTGGATCCTATCTTTCCACTTTTATCTGCTGCAGAAACAGAGAGAAACAGAGAGAGTCCATAAAGAATAAATTGTGCTGATACGTTAAAGTGAGAAAGAAGAAGTCTTAGGAAATCCATCATTCGATGCATACTGGAACACGCTTTGTTCTTTTGTTAAAGTTGCTTTGAACATAGACTTCTCTGAAGGAAAACAGTCTTATTAACAGAAAGTAACGAAAGGATAAAGTGAATGTATTTTCCTTTGCAGAATAGCAAATAGTGAGCAGATCTTTCTTCAGGTAGATACCTCTATAAAATGCACACTGCCAGGGCAATAATGTTACCAATCTGTTTACTGAAATATTTGCAAGGTTATGTATGGTCTCTGTCCTAATTTAGCTTTATTTTAATTATACTACAGTGTATGGCTGCTTAAGCTGACCAGTGTCGGACTGGCCCGGCGGGACACCGGGAAAAAACCCGGTGGGCCCGACCCTCGTGGGCCCCCATGGGGCCAGAACCCTTCTCCAGATATTTAGAGATATTTAGAGATGTGTCTTAGTAGTGGGGCGGGGTGGGCCGGAGGGGGCCCCTGGACAGCAGTCCAGGTGGGCCCCGGGCCCACCAGTCCGACACTGAAGCTGACCAGGGGCCCAGAGATGCAGAGGACTCTGTAGGGCCTTAATTAAAGGGATGATTAATTAAAGTCATGATTTTTATGGTGTACTTTTTATTTCTAAATGACATTGTTTACACTGCAAAACATTCACTGTACCATATAAAATTGTATTCCTGAACCAACAAGTATATATATTTTTAGTTATTATATTGGTGTGTAGGCAGTCATCTCAAGTCATTTTGCCTGATCCGGTGCTTTCAGAAAGAGCCAGCACTTCTTGATGGAATGGTTTTCAGACAGGCTGTTGTTTCTCCAACTCAATGTAACTGAATGAGTCACAGTGGGACTTGGATTTTTACTATTGGGTGCTATTTTCATATGTACCAAGGAGCTGTTATCTTGTGTCAGGGAGCTGTTATCTTGTTACATTACAATTGTTCTGCTGATGGGCTGCTGGGTGGGGAAGGGAGGAGGTGATATCACTAATTTGCAGAACAGCAGTAAAGAGTGACTGAAGTTTATCAGAGCACAAGTGACACAACTGAAGGCACATGGGAAACTAACAACATGTCTAGCCCCATTTTGGATTTCAAAGTTTAATATAAAAAAATCTGTTTGCTTTTTGGAAAAACAGATTCCGCTAGAGCAGTACAAACTGGTGTGTTTTGAAAAAAAAAACATATTTTCCCAAAACAGAATCCCTTTACTGAGCAATTTCAATACATATGTATAAGTAGGTCAACTTCTAGAAGTTCTTTGATGGACATGATCTAATAATTTGCTGTGAGGCTCAGTTGACCACTGTTACTTACAACACTCATCTAAGGTTTATGGCAAACGGCACAATTTCAGACATGTTGACGCAAGTTAATAGCACCAGCCAAAACATCCAGAGACCTTAGTGCTATGGAATACAACACATCTGGCCATCATGGCAGGGATAACTGCAATGGATAAAATGCTCTTTCTTTCCTGCAGCTGCTTTCCATAATTACGAACTGAACATGGGTTACTTGGTGACACTTGTGCTGTCAGGAGAGAATAGTTTTTTCCCCATTAGGGCGGAGACACGTGGATATTGCCTCTTCTTCAGGCAACTAATCTCCCTGAACTGCCTTCCCGGCAGCTAGAATCTAAATCGTTGGCAGGATGGCACTTGCAGTGCTTCTATTTCCGAAGTCGCCCAAAGTTTCCTCATGAGGCAACTTCAGGCAACTTTGGAAAATGCAACTCTCTGAGTGCCATCCTGCCAGCGATTTCGATTCTAGCTGGCAGGAATGCAGTTCGGGGAGATTAGTTGCCCGAAGAAAAGGCGTTTTTTTTTTTCGCCGGTTGACTAATCTCCCTGAATCTCCACATGTGTCTCTGCCCTTACTGAGTGATCCAGCCTGATAAAGTAAGCTTCTCTGTGTGTATGGGTGTGTGATTATCTCTGTGTTAATGCAAAACTCACACTTAAAATTATGCTATTGATACAGTAAAGTTTACAAATTCCTCATGTAGTAATGTGTATTATGTGGGTGGATGTGGATAGGTTTGTGCGCTTATATTTGTCTGTGTTTTTCCTTTACTCATCTTCTTGTTGAAAATACATGTTAAAGTTACTTAAGCGATTCTCTATGCACACAGCACAGTATTATAAGAACTCAAAGGACTGATATGAATAAGAAGAATAAATGAATGCTAGCACAGTTATTATCAATAGCTTGCATTGTTTACCCGAACCTTTTATCCTTGAAATGAGTGAAGGACAACCACCTGCCTGTGGTCCTGCCAAGTTCCAACTTCTGTAGGTTGGACAAACTTGAATAAATATATCAGGTCTGGGCATGAGGCCAGCACAATGAAAGTATTGATAAGCCTCACAAGTCAAGTTTAATTAGGACACGCTTATTTGCAGCCAGCTGAATTTTTTTGATTCCGATTTTGTTTTGTTCAGAAAGATGGATAGACTGTGGAAAGACCAACAGGTAGATATATTGACAGATAACAGAGAAAGACAGGATAATGGATCTTTCTGTTATTTGGATCTTCATACCTTATGTCAACTAGAAAATCATGTAGACATTAAATAAACCCAATAGACCAATACATAGACCCTCTCCCTGCTCCCCCCAGCCTAGGTGTTAACCTGGGTAAATGCCCCTAACTTTTTACTTACCCTTCGTTGCAGATTCAGGGCATCAGAGTTCACGGGTGCCATCTTCTTCTCTTCAGTAATCTTCGGGAAGAGAGTGGCTTGTCATCGCATGCTCAGTTTTCGCAATCTGCCGGTCCAGAACAACTTTGCATATGCCGAAAGTCACGGAAATTGCCAAGCATCGGAAGAAGACCCGAAGATTACAGAAGAGAAGAAGATGGCACCCGTGAACTCCGATTCCCTAAATCTGCAATCAAGGCTAACATACACAGGACAACAGTCTGATTCTATAATATGACCTTCAAGTGGCAGCACAATAGATTTGGTTCATTGCAAGAGCTTTCTCTCATTCCCAATTGTCTTGATTTTCCCAGAGAATGCACACGACTTGAAGCACAGTGATTCATTCCGAGCTGAATACAGGGTACCCTGCTACTTTACATTTATGTAGCTTATATGCATTCACTGAGTAACTGTCACAGAAAGTCAATGAATATCATTTTAAATGGACGCAGAATAGAAAAGCATTGTTTCACCCAAGATAAAGGAAGATTTACCCTGTTACACTACCTGTATTTGTCTAGCTTTGTAATACTATCTTTCCAGGGCAACTAAAGCTCAAGCAAAATAAAGGCTATTGTGGTTTTCAACTACAGCAACACATTGCATTATGCATCACCCCAACACATGTCATCTGATCCCAATTTTTTGGTATTTATAAAGAACCAACATACAGTATCAGTGCAGTGATGCACAACAGGTTGGTATAAACACCAGGCATAGAGATTACATAAAATATTGACTGATGCAAGAATAAAGAAGTAATAAATTAATAAAGAATCTGAAGGAACATCCCAGGTGTTGCAAAGAGAGCCCTGTCTCATTGAATGCTCTCCATTTAGAAATACACTGGTCCTAGTAAGTTGCTAGTCACCATCTTCTTGCCTGCCTGTTCCAGGGATCTATTGCAGCTTTCCTGGGATGTGCATATGTGCAGTAGAGTAAATTCAGGGGAAAAAACAAACATTTGCTCTACTGGACATGTGCACAGCCTGGAGCTACAGAGATCTCATGGACTGGAAACAAGATGGCGGCATGGTGCTCACTGGTATTGCAACCCCAGACTTGAGTATTTTTCAGTCAAGAGGAACCCTTGTTATGACCGATGGATGTGCTTTACAAATAAATGGTGCGTTTTAAAATACAAATGAAATAAGAATAACAAATAGAGTGTATTTCTTGTCTTTATATAGTCACCTTATTTTTAAGAAGCAATGCCCTCACACTATCCCAATTCCAATTCCTCTTTCATATATTGGCCCTCAACGCCCCCAACAAGTTTCTCATTATGTTTCAAACAGCAGGAGTTATTAATTATCTGTCTTTGTTCTATAATAGCACAATATACTGCAAATAGTGCCATAGGCAATGGAGAACAACAACACACATGACAATATTCAGCGGTGGTCATCTTAAAGGAGAAGGAAAGTCTTCTTCCACTTGGGGGTGCCAAATGTTAGGCACCCCCAAATGATTGTATTTACTTACCTATCAGCAGAAAACTTCACCGGCCCGGGGTTCTTCCAGGGATCACCATGGAGCGATCCTCTTCCAGCTTCTTCTTTCTTCAAATTTCCCGGGGCAGACCCATGCGCAGTAGAACAAAATAGCCGACTTTTTAGTTAAAGTACGGCTTTTGACTCTATTGCGCATGCGCAGAAGAATGAAGAAGCCGGAAGAGGATCACTTTGTGGTGCTCACTGAAAGAACTATGGGCCTGTGCAGTTTTCTGTTAATAGGAGCACCGGCCGGGTTTCAGGTAAGTAACTACAACCACTTGAGGTGACCTACATTTGGCAACCCCAAGTGGAAGAAGGCTTTGTAAGGAAGACTTACCTGGTGTCCCAAGATGGCGGTGTCCAAGATGGAGGCATCTCCCATGCGGTTCCTCCTGGGTGCAGCTCTGTGACGTCACGCCAACGTCCGACGTGTCCCCGGTGTCGGATTGGTTGACAGCGCTGAAGTGTTAGCGCTGGATAAGACGCCAGTGTTGAGACGCCTGCGTGAGGACACCAGCATCATGTTGTCACTGCGTCCGTTTTGGCACCAAAGGAGGCCTATAAAAGATGCTGGAGCACTGCTGACTTTTCCCTACAATCGGTTCTTCCTTGTGCGTTCCTGGGCCATCTAGTAATTCTAATTCTTGATTCTGTGTATTGACCCTTGCCTGTTTCCATGTACTGAACCTTTGCTGCCTGAACCGACCATGTTGCCTGAACTCGACCACTCTTCTTCTAAATGCTTATCTGTTCCTCGAACTATTGGACTGGTGCTTCCTCCTAGGTCCGCTACTCCTGGCTGAGCCTTCGGGCCCCTTACAGGCTTTCCTTTTTACTTTAAGTGTCACATAGGATTTCTATCCAAGTTCCTATAAAACTATCTATATTTCTATTGACAACAAACGTGATGTCACCTGGTGCTACCTTAAAGTGATACCCACACATTCCTATAAAAATCATAGGAAACATGTCCATATCTAGGAGCTGCTGCACACTGAATAGTTTCCACTAAAAGCCCCCCAAAGCCACCCCCAGCCCAGAGAACCTTTGGGACGCAAACCCTCTGACACAGTTAATAGATCTTCCGTGTTGCTTCAGCGAAGCTGGGCTGGGGTCGAAGCGATCCTTCCATAGACTACAGTTCTGTTTTCATTTGTAATTAGTCTATGGAAGGATCAGGCCAACCCCCCCCGGCCCAGCATTACTTTGGGGGGCTTTTAGTGGAAACTATTCAGCTTGCAGCAGCTCCTGGATATGGACAAGTTTCTATGATTTTTACAATGTCGGTATAGCTTTAAAGGAAAACACCCCCAAAATGTATAAATACTTAAACAATAGATAGTATATATTAAATTCAGTGTTATATTAAAGAATCTTACCAAACTGGAATATATATTTAATTAAATATTGGCCATTTACATCTCTTGCCTTGAGCCACCATTTCGTGATGGTCTGTGTGCTGTCTCAGAGATCACCTGACCAGAAATACTTCAACTCTAATTGTAACAGGAAGAAGTGTGGAAGCAAAAGACACAACTCTGTCTGTTAATTGGCTCATGTGACCTAACGTATGGTTTATTTGGCTTGTTTGTGTGCACTGTGAATCCTAGGATCCCAGGGGGCTGTTTTCTATTCATGATTACCCAATGGCGCATACTACTAAAAAAGTATATAATTATGAAGATGGTTTATTTAAATGAAGCAGGGTTTTACATATAAGCTGTTTTATTCAAAATATTTTTATAGAGACCTACATTGTTCATGGGGTATAGTTTTCCTTTAATCATAACCAAGACTCTCCTAATATTTTTGTATGGCTTGTTGCCATAAACCATGTGTTTTTCCAGCCTCCACTGAACACAAATGTCTTTCAGTAATATTCAGTGAGAGTGTTGGTTGCCTTGTGGTGCTTGATTCTCCACGGCACTGTATGTAGTAATTAGCCACTTCCACCTTTTTTCTGCTGTTTTAATGCGGCTTAACAATAATGACCTATATTTCTGCATTCAGCGTTTGCATCCTTTAGAGCCTTAGGCATTGGGCCAATTACTACACATAGCGGGACTCTAAGGAACATTCCATAAAGGGCAACCACAAAACTAAAAACATTGTAGGTATAATACTTTAGAAGAAGAATGGACTTATAACCAAGTATTTATTAATTGGTTAGCTGGGATTTCCAAGAACAAATCGAAACCAGAGTCTCATTAGATTTTTATGTTAATATTTGTGTATTGTTTCATGATACTTTGCTATGAGTAACAATGCATCTATCACTATGGTTTGTAAATAAATTGGTAACGACTCTATCCAGGCTAAATACAAATGCAACACAGCAACTGTTCTCAATTTGTGCTTTACGGGTTTTTTTTCCAGATCAGCAAAATGTATATATCTGTAAGTGCTAAATGTCCCCTAGATCCTTCTGATTAGGTTTATTTATAGACGCTGACAAAATATCCCAAATAACCTTTGTATGAGAATGTTCAACTTGATAAATAACCTCATGGAGACAAGCTTTTAGAGTAATAGAAAAACGCAGCCAACGTGATTAGTATTTTGAAGCACTAAACGAGATGTGATGACTTTTGGCCACAGTGCACGTGTCTTTTAAAATGTAAAAAAAAAAGAAAAAAAAGAAATAGAACAATTTTTATATTTTCCATTCCCAGGATAGCTGGGTTAGAACCTAGTACAGTGCTCTTATTGTACAGTGCTGCCAATTACATTGGCCCCTTCTAAATGCTTGATGCTAATAATAATGCTGCTGTTCTGCGAGAATAATAAATATATTTCAAATGTTTAATATATTTATTCTTTCCAAAGGGGATGCCAGTTTGTTTCAGTTGGCACTGTTGCCTTATGAAGTATAAACAATATGGATGTTTTATGCTAGACTGGATATTAGAGCCATTTGCTATGCAATTCTGCATATGTTTAAAGTGTTTGGTTTTTCAATTGCATTCTATGGTTTATCATTTCTGTGTCTGTAAGTCAGACTTTTAAGTCATACATTTAGGTTATAGATCTGCCCTACCTCCATCTGCTCAGATGATGCTCAGTGATGCCCAGTCCCACCACCAGTCCTCTTCAAACGGGGGCAACTGGGAGATATTTGCATCTAATCCAGTGGTTCATAAAATGTTGGCCTGTTCCCGGGGGCTTGAACCAGTAGGCTCAGCTTGAAGACCAGTTAGGGTGAGAATTTGGAAGAATGGGCATTTGCTTTCCTAAATACATCTGAAAGCCCAGCCTGAAGGCCCGTTACAGTGAGTGAGAATTTGGGTGACCATTAGCTCTCCTAAATACATCTGAAAGCCCAACCTGAAGGCCAGTTATGGAAAGAATTAGGTAGAATGGCTGTTATGTCTCCTAAATACACCTGAAAGCCCAATCATAAGGCCAGTTACAGAAAGAATTAGGGAGAATGGATGTTAGGTCTTCAAGATATATGTTCAAGCCCAACCAGAAGGCCAGTTAGGGTGAAAATTTGGGAGAATGCCAATTGGCTTTCCTAAATACACCTGACAGCCCAACCTGAAGACCAGTTAGATAGAATAGCTCCTAGATACACACGAAAGCCCAGCTTGGAGAACAATTAGGGTGAGATTTGGAACAAATATGTATTTGCTGTGAATTTATTCTTGAAACAATGACTGAATGACTGATACACCAACATTGACCTATATCTATACTTTGGTTTGGCCAAAGTTTGACTTCACATGGGGCTTAAACTGAAAAAGTTTGACAACCACTGCTCTAATCCGAGTGAAACAGCAACATTCGTCTCAACAAAGCGCTACCATTTTTGTAGCAGCTAATATCAAAATACTTGAAGGTCAGATTACATATATAGACCTCAAACACTATGGGGCAAATTCACTAAGATGCGAAGTTGCGCCAGGCGCAACTTCGCCGCACTTCGCCACATTTCGCCAGGCGTATTTTCGCCAGCGCTCCGCAAATTCACTAAAATCCGAAGTTGCGCACAGGGGTAGCATAAGTTTTCGAAGTTGCGCTAGCATTAATTCGCCAAGCGAAGTGAAGTTTCGCTAACGATGGTTCATTTGCATACGGCGCGAAATTCAAATTTCAATGGAGGAACATGTGTCAGCACTACAAATGCCTAGAAAACCTTCAAATCAGCAAATACAAATTTTATTTTGCCCTACACATGTGCCCACTGTCTAGGTAAGTTGCCATGGGTCAGGAAATGTAGGGGGGAGGAAGGGGAGCCCCAAAAATATTTTCGATCTTTTTCAGCCTATCACCCATCATGTAGAAAACACGCCAGCATTTTTTGGGACTTAGAAAAAAATTTGACTTTTTTGGAAACAATCCCTATCTACTCTATTGCGCTTCGCCAGGTCTGAGGTGGCGAAGGAAGTCTAGCGTAAAAGGTAGCGTTCAGTACACTGCGCAAGTTAGTGAATTTGCGTAGTTACGTCACTAGCGAAAATTCGCCTGGCGTAAGGATGCGAAGTAACACTAGCGAAAATACGCCAGCGTTCATTAGTGAATTTGCGCAGTAGCGAAAATGCCAAACGCTAGCGAATTAACGCTAGCGTTCGGCGCTTCAGCGCTTAGTGAATTTGCGCCCATGTTTGTGAATCATATGTGGAAATAAAGATTGTCTACTTTTACCTGTGATCTGGAATTGTGCAGTCCTTCAAAGTGGTTCCGGAGTGAGCTGCTGAAACGGTTGATGTGCAGATTATATATCCCTGAATATGTAATCAAACAGTAGGAATGATCATGAAAGTAACATGATAATAGTAATATAAATTCCTTTGCAATAAAATGTCATGCTTTACTCAGATGTGAAGCAGAGCAATCAATTAACTTGGGTCTGTGTTTACAACCTCACAATGTCCCCAAAAAACTGCTATTGACTTGCCTTAGCAACTATCCCTTTTCATTTTACCAGCTCGGAAGCAAGTTTTTGTTTCAGTTTATGAAAAGGAACACGTTTCCTTGTAAGCACAGGTAGCCAATATTTGTACTGAGCTTGTACCCAGCTGAGTATGACCTACTGAAACCTCCTGGGGATACTTTGCATCCTCCATGGTAGCTGTTGGAGCATTTTAAGAGGTAAATGTGTATTTGTTGAAGAGTGAGACTCTTTGTTAACATTTTCCTTTAATTAACAGTTTAAGAAATATTCACCAATTGTTCTTTGTTATCTACCTGTTGGATGGGTCACATGGCCTCCATCCCACTGAACTGCTCGTCTTTCCAAGATGCATCTTTAAGAACATTTACATAATAGGAAATTCAATTAAACAGAACAGGCCACTCTGTACCTTACCAGTTTTCTCATTTTCATAGTGTTAATCTGTCATCTTCAAGGCAATATGCTTCTCATCAAATTAAGTTATGTTGCAGTAAGGAATGTGCTGGAGAATGTGCTTATAATAATGTATTCAAGCATTCATTTCAGCTTTTGTGTGTCATGAATTGTGTGCACTGTATTATAGATGTGTTATGTTTGGACTGATTTCTACCTGCTGGTTTCATATTGATTGCATGTTGTCTACTTGTGTTTTGACTCCTCAGACAAGTGTCAACGAAACATCTGCTTCTTGAGTTCAGAATGCTTTTTCTTAAAATTGTGCAGTATATACTGTATGTAATATAAATGTATATAAATTTCACCCTGAAACCGTGAAAGTTATTTCATCCATAAAAAAAGTTTCAGCATGCCAGCTCTGGCACTGTCCCAATGTAAGACCCTCGGGATGAAAAGAGCAGCGCAGTATCCTTAGATCCTATTAAATCAGCTTTACACATGAAAAATGTACCCCACTTAACATGTTAAAAATAGCACATGCATTTGAAAAATACCACCTTGTGCCAAGGGACGGAAAATTCATAAGCAAATCTGTATGTGCAAATTACAAAACATTACAACATGAGCTTTAGCTGAAGTGTTTGCTTAATCCTCCAAATCTTGTAGGCATCTCTCTCAAGTTCTAGCAAAGCCAGCTCTTGCTTGAAAATACCTCGTTTTACACGCCTGTTTCATTAAGCAATTACAGAATTTTCTATTTAATTAGTGTTGCCATGGCAACACCTAGACTACTTGTTTTTTTTTTTTTTTCATGCAACATAACATGAGAAATTTGAAACCAATGTAATGGTTTACTATAGGAAATCATGTCAAGAGCAGTTTTGCTTTTAATTGAAAGTTGGTATTGTTTAAACAGTACTAGGAACATTGAATTAGATAATCACATTAAGTCAATTGAGCCTGGGGTGAGAATTTAATTTTGGAAAGCAGTTTCCATTGATTAAAAGTAGGAATATCCACCATCTTAATGATATTGAATTAGGATAGAAATTATACATGTATTATATCCCTTTAGCAGAAAAGGTTTATTACTCTTTCGTCTTCTTTTACATGGATTCGCAGCTTATGCTCTTGGTTAGCTGAGCTTTGGGACCAACTCACATTATAAAATATGTGATAAAAAAATAAACCATATACAAGGCCAAATAGTAATTAATTCAGTTTCATATTACATGTCAGCTTCTCTGACAGATAGAACCTCACTTTTAATGATTTTTGATTACCCCAGTACTTAGCTTCTAACTAGAAGCCCAGAGCACACTGAGCATGTGCAGCGCCACTGACACTCAGAAGATTGCCTTAAATGAGGGCTTTGAAGTTTTGAAAACAAGGATCATAACAAAATAACAAAAGACTGCTTAACCTCTGCAGCTGAGTCAGTGTATAAAAAATGGTACTTTTGCCATATTCTTTTCTAGGGTTTAGTCCTCCTATAAACATCTCTGTTATGCATGTATATTTAAATGGATCTTTTTTGTCAGGGGTAGAAATTTCTAGAGAAGTTGATCTACCATCTTTAGAATCTGGTATTGAGACATAGGTCAAGACTGATCTCCAAGTCCATAGATAATTCCCTATCCCATTTGCCCCTTGTGGACACAAAGCAGTTACTGAGGGACCCAACCTGGAGGGCAGTTTGGGGGGATTGGGAAAAATTATAGTTTTATTGTAAAACCAACCTGAATTTGAGATTTGGGGCAACTTATTATTCAATGTTCTAATATTCTCAAAACTTTAGTAGAGTGTCTGATACAACAATAGATTTATTGATCAGTAACCTTAATATGAAGTGAGGAGACCCTAAGTGCTTACTGGACTACAAATGAGTGGCTTGCCAGAACCCTAGAGGTACCTACTCCTAAAATGTATTTTAGTCAAGATTTGAGCTAGACGTAGAATGGGACACATCGAGTGAACCAAATTGGTGGTGGAGATTTGGTATCTATGGCCTATTTTACCAAGCCTAGACGTGTAAGATTCTATAACTATAAAGTTCAAAAGAGTTTTACTTTTATTTATTTTTTATGACTATACTGAAATTTTAGGTTTGCCTCTAAAAGTTATCACAATTAAATAAATTCTATCCTTTTTGAGCTGTACGCAAATGTGATGGTGATGAATTGGTCCAAAATCAGCTCTATGGTGAATGGAGGAATATTCTAATCCTTCAATTGTTTCCAGGGGGCTGCAGGAACTGTAATAACTGTAATTATTGTGCCAAAATCACAATGTCATTTGGAGCGACATATTTTGAATATTCTTAAAACTATTATAGCTTATGTGTTAGTCAAGTTAAATAGCTCTACAATTAGCCCAAATATTTGAAATCTTTTGGTCCATTTAGAAATAATTACCCCAGCTGAGAAAGCTGTCAAGTATTAACATGTGAGATTCAGGATTAACTACAAGTTAATTCAGTGCATTCAGTGTGGATAAAAAAAACAAATGCAAAGTATATTTCTTTCAACAAATCACTGTGCTAATTCATGACCTTGCAGAATATTTTCCATAATTGCATCTGATGCATAAAAAAAGTAGACACAATTGCGTGTGCATTTTGACACAAATTGGGTGCAAGTTGTGTCTAGCATTTTCAAGTTGAAGGTGGCATCAATCAAAGATGTATTCTGGAACAGGAGTACAATAGTGGGAACCCTGGAACCCAGTCCAAGGTGGCAGCAGCTCATTGGTTATCCAATGGTTACCCAATGTCAATTGTGTTAATATTTGCTCTTTATTACATCCATTTTAGAGCACCTGCACTTGCAAGTACATTTTGTAAATGAGCTCTTGGATGCTAATTTATCCACCTTGCCTCTTCAGATGATGGTGTACAATTGCACCTGATAATAGGAAACCCTGGAGCTACCACAACCCTGAACCTGGCAGTGGTGCCATGGTTCCCATAGCAGGTTGCATCAATAGGTGCACCAGACTTGTGGCCAATGAATCAAATGCAAACCCCATAATGAACCCATGCTCAAGAAGTGACCCTCTCTGAAAATGCTAGATGCAATTCGACCCTGATTTGCTTCAAAATGCAAGTTATTTTTTGAAGTTTTGATGCATTTGGTGTAATTGCAATGTATGCAACCTGAAACACAACTGCAATTCTGCTGTAATTGTGAGAAAAAAGTTAAAAATGTGGCAAATTGTATCTGAAATTGTACTTTGCACTCTGCACTCAGGTAGTAAATGAGCTCTCATGTCCACATCATGTATAGTGAATACTCTCTGAATACTGAATAGACTAGTAGGTTGGAGCTTGGACCAAGGAGGAAGCTGGAGTGCAGACAGACAGGAAATAGTCCAATACAATGTACACAAAGGGTTAAGTAGAAAAGGTCAGTATCCAGGCAAAAGTCAAGGGCAGGTAGCAATCAGCATAGTCAGGAATCAAAGCAGAACCACGTCACAATGACGTCACCAATGGTGCCACCATCTTGCCTGCAGCATCCAAGAGGAGAATTGTCAGCTGTCTCTAACTCCCAGGTTTCTTCTCTTGAAAATGTCTCTGGATTTTCAAACAACCATCTAGGGATGGGCAAATTTTTTCTCCTTGTTTTGACATGGAAATGATGGCTGTCAAAAACATTTGCTGTGCGTCAAAAGATTTTTGACACCAATAGATTTTAATGGGCGCAAATGGGTGGCAAATTTTTGGCAAAATGAAACGGATCAAATTTGCCCAAGCCTACAACCAACTGCACAAAAATGATGATATAATCTTATGAACTGAAATCAGGACCCTCTGACCCTCTTTGCACATCTAAGGCAGCTTTAGTGTTTTAACTGTTATTTTTTAATTGAGGGTTAAGTGAAGACAAAAAGTTTCCAGATAATATTTCTAGTTGTTCATTCTGAAACTGCTTTTTCATAGTACAGATGTTTCAGATACATAAAACATATGTTCCAGCTAATAAAAGTAAAACACAGACACATTACACCTTATTCTGCACCTTGCATTTAAAAAAAATCATCTCAAGGTGGATATAACCTTGCTTTCTAAATTGGTATGATAACTTAATATTCAGGATAAAATAATATTTATATAAGACCAAAATTCTACTATTTCCCTAGAGCACAGGAATATTCACTACTGAATCTGACATTTGTATTTTAATTTGTTCTATTGCTCAAAATGTTATGCAGAAAAACCAAGCACCTTATTTTTAGTGTTGTTTTGGAAAATTGCCATGAAATTAGTTACATTTTAGAAACACAAGTAAAGGAAAAAGACTAATTAGCTGAGAACCAACCTTAGAACAATGGGGCCAGTGAAATGGAAGAACTGTTAGTGGTTGACTTACATATAATAGCAAGTTCTCTCATAATGACAACGTTTATTACAGCTCATTAAATTGATACTTCTAGACCCAGCCTTGTCAAATGTACAGGTTATACAGAATGTTACTATGGGGATTTTGCTGAGAATATGCTCTTTTTCTACCATTCGTTATTAGTTTTTTTATGCAGTGCCCATATATTTCCTGCCCTTGTGGAGCTTAAAATCTAAGGTCCCTATTACATTCACACACAGTAGGGTCAATTTAATCAGGAGCCATTTTTTTGAAGGCAACTGGAGAAAAAACCATCACAAATATGGAGAATGTACAATCTCCTAGTAGGTAGTACCCCAGACAAGAGCAAACTTTCAATTCTTCTGCTGTCTGTTTATTTTGAAAATTATCCTTGCCAATGGGTAGCGACTTTGGTTGGTGATCTGATATAGGTATGATAGTTTCAGTGAGATATACTACCAGTCTTCCTTGTGGTCAGACTTTTCAAGTTAAGAAGTGATGTGATGGGTAACTAGTAAGCTGCCCCATTCCTCCAGAGCCCAACATAGAACCAGGATACAGAAGGGAAGGAGGGAAGAAACTTGGATAGAGATATTCTTGGGCTGGGTACCTGTTCAAGCTGGTAGATAATTGCATCTGTAGATGTGTATGCTCACTAGTCATTTGGCCTGAATGGGATTCCAATGTGACATGGTTGTTTGGCATTATGATGACCGCGGAGATGTATCATGGTCACGTAGTGATTCAGACA
Organism: Xenopus petersii; assembly: GCA_038501925.1. Taxonomy (NCBI): domain Eukaryota; kingdom Metazoa; phylum Chordata; class Amphibia; order Anura; family Pipidae; genus Xenopus; species Xenopus petersii. Next base: position 179,457,172 of record CM076674.1, on the reverse strand, counting down.
AACATGTAATATGGCTGTGTATAGCCAATTTAAGGAATTGAGTTTAAAATACCAAACTCTGAAGTAGCAATTCCCTTTGCAACTCATCTTCACTCTCAAGGTGCTCTTTCCTTGGATGCATTCCATGAGATTTTCAATCATTTGGATCCATCTAAACGATAAATTAAGGGCATATGTTACAGTGCACTTTTAATAATGAAAACAAACACCTGACTTATTATTATTATTGGTTTCTGGAAATTTACAGCTATGGCAGTATATAAGGACCTCTAATGTTATATAATATAAACTAACTTATAGAATAGGATTCCAGGATAATAACATGGCTAATAATAGGCATGTTTAACACATCTAATGCCAATTGTATAAAGTTAAGCTTCGTTATTAGTTAAAAGTAGTTACCGTCTAACATCGTAACAAGAAAGTTCAGGAAATTATTTCTTTCATAAAATACAAAAAAATAAATTGTAGGGTTTGGATCTCTTCCTCTTTAAAATTTGCATTAGTTAACCATTAGTTAGTTGCATTAGTTAATGTGCTTTCTAGAGAAAATGACTATTGCAGCTTAAATGAATGTGTAAAATAATATCCCTACATTCTTTTATCTTCAAACCTGCCTGATCATTTTACTTTCTCAAGTTTGGAAAAGGCAAAGTCAAAACAATTTGTCTAGGGAGAAAAGATAACGGGAGTAGTACTGCATGTTTGAATAATATATCATTCCCACAGAGTAACTATGACACACTTGAAGAAACTAGAAGAAAATAATAAATGAGATAGATAGACAGACAACAAGAAAGAAAGAAAGAACTAAAGAAAGAAGAAAGAAAGAAAGAAAGAAAGAAAGAAAGAAAGAAAGAAAGAAAGAAAGAAAGAAAGAAAGAAAGAAAGAAAGAAAGAAAGAAAGAAAGAAAGAAAGAAAGAAAGAAAGCGTGAGAATGGGCCAGTGGGGAAAAAACCCCAGTGGGCCCTGCCAGCCCAGATCCTCACTCCACGATGGGCTGAGATACTATTGCCTGACCTGCCCCAATCACTGCTGCATGAAGTGATAGGATGTTACGCTGGTGGGGGGGAGGGTATGGAGGGGGTTTGTGGCTGGGGGCGATGGGGAGCCCTGTTGGAGGGAGTATGCCCTAATGCAGCAGATTAATAAATATAGGGTGATCCATAGACAGATAGACTTGATAGAGAGAGAGAGAGAGAGAGCGAGAGAGAGAGAGAGAGAGAGAGATGATGATGATGATGATTATTTTTTTTACTAATGTTATTAAATTTCTCTCTCAGTTTTAAAAAATGGAGAAATTAGTCCATATTTAATCGTCGCTCTCCTGGTCACCTACAGTAACAGGCCATCACTAGTTGTCAGTAATTTGCAGCTGAATTATAACTTACACCATTGAAAAGGACAGAATCCTCAGAAACAATGGAGGAGGAGGATCCAAAGCTGGGAGGCAGAGCCTGGGCAGAATTCGGCAGGGTTGGGATAGAACAGGAACGTGGTTGGTGTTCTGGCGTAAAAATGTACCTGGATCATTTCGGATCTGGGTTGACATCTCAGTGGGAACACTGTGCTAAGGTTAAACAGTAATTACTCAAGATGTGTCACTTGCCAGGTCAAGTAAGAATAATATGAGAATGTTCCTTATATTTTAATAATAATGTATTTATGCCTATACATGCATGATGGATTCTCACAGCATATAAAGAATGGATCAAACAAGCAGTGCTGTTCCCATAGAATTTTCTACAAATGGAGAAATAAATCCCCCACTCTTTATCAAAACAGACTTTTTACTGAAGATTCAGCAATATTCTCAGTGGTGGAAAAACAAGAGATGGTGCACCTGTGAGTGTGGGATTGAGTTCTGGAAGGGCTTTCCCATAAACTCCCACCGCACAATGTTGACTGGGAAGTAGAAGTCAGAGAGAGAAGTGCCGTCATGAGCAGCTTCTTACACCACCCATGAAGGGAAAGCTTCTGGCAAGCCTGTTGCTTCTGGCAGGAGGTTCTACTCCACGTTCCAGCTGATTGCATTACAGCTAGTTATGTCACAGGTTAGGAAGTCATAAAAACTGGATTTGATTAAACCTGTCATGTTTGGAGCAAACCTTTGTCATATTTTGCTATTGAAAGCAATATCTGTAGTGATGGGCGAATTTATTCGGCAGGTGCGAATTCGTGGCGAATTTGCGCGATTCGCCGCCCGCGAATAAATTTGCGAAACTCCCGTGAAAATTCGCGTCAAAAATTCGGCGGCGTCAAAAAAAAATTTTCGAAAAGAATGGACGCCGGCGTCAAAAACGGGTGCCGGCGTCAAAAACGGGCGCCGGCGTCAAAAAAACGGGCACCGGCGTCAAAAACGAGACGCCGGCGCAGTTTCGCAAATTTTTCGCCGTTTCGCGAATTTCGCGCGAAATTCGCAAATTTTTCGGCGAAGCGAAACAGCGCAAATTCGTACATCACTAAATATCTGTCTTTTGCCGTATCCTGCACTGCTGGCCCTAACTACAAGAACCACTGAAACACTGCAGTAGACGTCAGCCCTCTTATCCACTTCTGTCATTGACAATGTATAAATATATAAGTGAGAACAGCAAATGGAATGGCATTAAATGCACTGAACCATTTGTAATTAATGTGCATTGAAATGCTGATTAGAATTGCGCTTGCTTTCGTTATACAAAATTCTAGATTTGCGTTTGCAACTACTTTAGGATCTTTCTATTTGTTCAACCATATTGATAGATATGGGATAAACATATTGTAAAACACTTTGGAGGGGACATTTACTATGTGCTACTCTGTATATATAGGAAAATGTGTCTCTCCGCTCCAAAATAGAGCAATCGCTAGTGATGGGCGAATAAATTCGCCTGCCACCAATTTGCAGCAAATTTCCTGTGAAAATTCTCTGGTGAAAATTCACGGTGGTCAATTTCCGATTTTCAAGATTTTTTTGTGAAAACATTCAAATTGCTTGATTTTCTCATGAAAACATTCGAATTACTTGATTTTTCTGTGAAAATTTTCTAATTTAGATTCTAGCCAGTGGGAAGGCAGTTCAGGGAGATTAGTCGCTGAAGAAAAAGCGATTTGTCGCTGGGCGACTAAATCTCCCTGAATCTTCGGGGCCAATTCACTGAATTCGAGTGAAGGGTTCGAATTTAAAAAAATTTGAATTTCGAAGTTTTTTTGGGCTACTTCGACCATCGAATGGGCTACTACGACCTTCGACTACGAAAATCGAACGATTCAAACTAAAAATCGTTCGACTATTCGACCATTCGATAGTCGAAGTACTGTCTCTTTAAGAAAAACTTTGACCCCCTACTTCGGCAGCTAAAAGCTACCGAAGTCAATGTTAGCCTATGGGGAAGGTCCCCATAGGCTTGCCTGGGATTTTTTGATCAAAGGATTTTCCTTCGATCGTTGGATTTAAATCCTACGAATCGTTTGATTCGAAGGATTTAATCGTTCGATCGAATGAAAAATCCTTCGATCGATCGCAGGATTTGCGCAAAATCGTTCGACTTTGATATTCGAAGTCGAACGATTTTAGTTCCTAGTCGAATATCGAGGGTTAATTAACCCTCGATATTCGACTCTTCGTGAATCGGCCCCTTCGTGTGTGTCTCTGCCCAAGGGTTTGCATATTCCATGTTGGGGTTTAACCCTTTGACTCAACTCCTTGGGGTAAATTTATCAAAGAGTGAAGTTCCGCCGCTAGAGTGAAATTCTGCAGCTCTCAATTCATTTCTATGGGATTTTGAAAGGCGTATTGATCAATGGGTGACTATGAAGATTTTCATTCATCCAGGTCATAGTATATCTAGTATAGGTCAATCTAAAAAAACAACTGGACTTGCTGAGTAATCAATGAAGACGTTTTACTCATCCGAGCAGCTTCTTCAGTTCAACTGACTGGTGTGGGAAGTTCTCGGCATATAAACTCTTCCACTAATATATTTACAATGGGAATCCGCTGGGGTACAGATGTTAGAACAGCATTGTATGTAGCAGACAGGTGGTGTCGAAGGCCCCCACCTCTGTTCAGAGATGGTCTCTCCACCTTGACATGAATCGCCTCTTTCACGCCTCGTTCAAACCAGCGGTCTTCTTTATCCAAGATTTGGACCTTGCTGTCTTCAAAGGAGTGTCCCTTGTCTTTTAAGTGTAGAAAGACAGCTGAGTTTTCCCTGTAGAGTTCTCCCTCCTATGCTGAGCCATTCGCTTGGAGAGCAGTTGTTTTTGTCTCCCCGATGTATAGATCTGTGCACTCCTCGCTACACTGGACTCCGTATACCACATTGCTTTGTTTTTCTTTTGGTGTTTGATCCTTTGGGTGTACCAGTTTTTGTCTCAGTGTGTTGCTAGGTTTGAAAAACACAGGGACATGGTGTTTGTTGAAAATCCTCCTGAGTTTCTCTGACACTCCAGCTACATATGGGATGACTATGTTTCGCCTACTATGTGTCTCCGGGCGGTTATTTCCATTGGTGTTCCTGTTCGGCTTGGTTGCTGCTGTTTTGACAAAGGCCCAGTCTGGGTAGCCACACGCTTTCAAAGCTCCTCTGAGATGTTTTTGCTCTTTGTCTTTGGACTCTGTATCAGTTGCCACACATTCCGCCCGGTGGTGCAGGGTTCGAATGACACCCAGTTTGTGTTCCAGTGGATGGTGGGAATCAAACAACAGATATTGATCCGTATGAGTGGGTTTCCTGTATACTTCCGTCTTCAAGTTACCCCCCTCTTGGATACATATCAAACAGTCCAAAAAAGCAAGTTTGTGCTCATGGACATCTTCCCTTGTGAACTTGATGTTATTGTCCACTGAGTTAATGTGTTCTGTGAAGGCCGCTACTTCATTGGATCTGATTTTAACCCAAGTATCATCCACATACCTGAACCAGTGAGTCGGTGTAGTTCCCTGGAAAGTAAGTAAGGCCCTCCTTTCCACTTCCTCCATGTACAAGTTTGCTACAATGGGAGAGACTGGAGAACCCATTGCACAGCCATGTTTCTGTCTATAAAAAAGGTTCTTGTACTTGAAGTATGTGGTGTTAAGGCACAAATCTAGCAACAAACAAACTTGGTTGGGACTGAGCTTCGTTCTGCTGCTGAGGGTGTTATCATGTTGCAGTCGATTTCTTACAGTCTCAATCGCCTCTGTAGTAGGTATACATGTGAACAAAGTAGTGACATCATATGATACCATTGTTTCTTCTGCCTCTAGTGTAATGCCGTGAATCTTGGTTACAAACTCTTTGGCATTCTGGATATGATGCACTGTATTGCCTACCAACGGGGCTAAGATGTTAGCCAAGAATTTTGCAATGCTGTATGTCACTGAATTTATGCTGCTGACAATGGGTCTTAGTGGGGCTCCTTCCTTGTGTATCTTGGGGAGTCCGTATAAGCATGGTGTGGCTTCCCTGGGATACAGACGGTGGTATAAAATTCGATCAATGGCTTTCTCCTTTTCAAGTTGTTGTAGGCAACCGATCACCTTTTTCTTGAAACCACTGGTTGGGTCTTTCCCTAAGGGTTCATATGTATTGCTATCACTGAGCAGAGTGGTTATCTTGCAGTCATAGTCAGTTGTGTTAAGCACAACTGTGCATCTCCCTTTATCTGCTGGCAGGATAGTGATGTTCGGGTCCTTACCCAGAGAGCTGAGTGCTCTCCTCTCTTCTGTAGTAAGGTTAGAGGGAGGTGTTCTGGCACTTGACAAAGCAGCTGACACTTTTAGCCGGAGTTGTTCTGCTTCTTCATTTTTCAAGTTATTATTTTTGATAGCAGACTCTGTAGCTGTGATGAGTTCAACTACTGGTATGTGTTGTGGTGTCACTGCATAGTTTAACCCCTTGGCTAACACATCCTTTTCAGGCTGGGTTAGTACCCTATCTGATAGGTTCCTAACCCAAGTGTCTTTGGTGTTCTTTGGTGTCTCATCTTTCTGCCTCCATGTTAGTTCTTCAGTCCTTTTCCAACTGCTGCTTTGTGACAGTAATGTGGTGAATTTGCTTATTTGTCGCTCCTTACTCTTAATGTGTTGGGCAATCTGTGCATGTTCAACAAACACAACCACCCTTTCCAGAGTTCCATCAGGCATTTCTTTTGCCAGACTCCATTTTAGATGTTCTACTTTCTGCTTAAGGGCATCAATGGTAAAGTTGATCTGTCTGACTCGTTCATTAAGTAGATGTTTTTGGGCTTTTTGTAAAATCTTGTTGGCTCTGTGACTTTTTTCTGTGGAACCCAGGCGCAGGCTACAAGGGGTGAGACCCTGATGTCGGCATCTGAGATTAAAGCGTAGATGGTTTCGATAGTCTGCCACTTTTCTTGCTGTTCTTTCATATTCCCGAACCAGTTTTAGAGTATTCTCTCCAAAATGAATGGCAATATGACTATGAAGATTTTCATTCATCCAGGTCATAGTATATCTAGTATAGGTCAATCTAAAAAAACAACTGGACTTGCTGAGTAATCAATGAAGACGTTTCACTACTCATCCGAGCAGCTTCTTCAGCTTCCATATGTAGCTGGAGTGTCAGAGAAACTCAGGAGGATTTTCAACAAACACCATGTCCCTGTGTTTTTCAAACCTAGCAACACACTGAGACAAAAACTGGTACACCCAAAGGATCAAACACCAAAAGAAAAACAAAGCAATGTGGTATACGGAGTCCAGTGTAGCGAGGAGTGCACAGATCTATACATCAGGGAGACAAAACAACTGCTCTCCAAGCGAATGGCTCAGCACAGGAGGGAGAACTCTACAGGGCAAAACTCAGCTGTCTTTCTACACTTAAAAGACAAGGGACACTCCTTTGAAGACAGCAAGGTCCAAATCTTGGATAAAGAAGACCGCTGGTTTGAACGAGGCGTGAAAGAGGCGATTCATGTCAAGGTGGAGAGACCATCTCTGAACAGAGGTGGGGGCCTTCGACACCACCTGTCTGCTACGTACAATGCTGTTCAAACTTCTGTACCCCGGCGGATTCAGAACACTTCACACATCCATTCATGCAACTCTCACAAGTAACCCCTGTATCTAGGAGTTGCATGACACATTGGATAATCACAACTACACAGAATCAACACCTCTGTGAGTTTCTTCAGATGTCACCTCTTTGAAGAGTTACAATGTGCCATTGTAAATGGATTAGTGGAAGAGTTTATATGCCGAGAACTTCCCACACCAGTCAGTTGAACTGAAGAAGCTGCTCGGATGAGTAGTGAAACATCTTCATTGATTACTCAGCAAGTCCAGTTGTTTTTTTTTTTTTTTTTAGATTGACCTATACTAGATATGATCAATAGGTGAAAGTGAAAGTTCACCCTTTGATAAATACACCTATAAATATAAATATACCCCCTTGATGGAACACTAAGGCGCAAATTCACTAAGCGCCGAAGCGCCGAACGCTAGCGTTAATTCGCTAGCATTTGGCATTTTTCGTTTCTGCGCAAATTCACTAACGAACGCTGGCGTAGTTTCGCTAGTGTTACTTCGCACCCTTACGCCAGGCGAATTTTCACTAGCGATGTAACTACGCAAATTCACTAACTTGCGCAGTGTACTGAACGCTACCTTTTACGCTAGACTTCCTTCGCAACCTCAGACCTCGCGAAGTGCAATAGAGTAGATAGGGATTGTTTCAAAAAAAGTCAAATTTTTTTCTAAGTCACAAAAAACGCTGGCGTGTTTTCTACATGATGGGTGATAGGCTGAAAAAGATCAATAATATTTTTGGGGCTCCCCTCCTTCCCCCCTACATTTCCTGACTCATGGCAACTTACCTAGACAGTGGGCACATGTGTAGGGCAAAATCAAAATTTTATTTGCTGATTTGAAGGTTTTCTAGGCATTTGTAGTGCTAATACGTGTTCCTCCATTGAAATTTGAATTTGATGGCGTATGCAAATGAACCATCGCTAGCGAAACTTTGCTTCGCTTGGCGAATTAACTCTAGCGCAACTTCGAAAACTTACACTACCCCTGTGCGCAACTTCGGATTTTAGTGAATTTGCAGAGCGCTGGCGAAAATACGCCTGGCGAAGTGCGGCGAAGTTGCGCCTGGTGCAACTTCGAATCTTAGTGAATTTACCCCTAAAAGGCAGATTTATCAAAATATGAGATTGGAGCTCACCACAGAAAAATTCACCCACTTTCTATTAATTCTTATGGGATTTTTAGAAATGTATCCATGGATGAAAGTTGGAGTTTGTATCAGAAAGACATGCTCTCCTTTCACATTCTACCAACCGGTAAAAAATAAAGAACTATTCCTGTATTTATCATTATTTTGTAGCATTTTATCCTTAATGAAAAGATGTGAACAGTTGAGTTGCAGGATTTTTAGGATATACTGTATTAGGATACAAATTTCTCCCAACTTGGGAATTTTTTTTTTAGAATATCAGGAAAAGCTTCCATAAATGTGGAAAACATGTAATAAATGTTACCAGGGAAACAATTCAACCTTTGTCAAATCTGCCCCATAGAGTCAGTTACCCTCACATAAAAAACAAGCAATGACCTTTAGACCTGGTTAGCTTTAGCTGTAAAACTTATTCCCAATGACCAAATATGCTGTGCCAAAGGAAGAATCTACCACTAAGTTTAACAGGTTCTAATGGTCAGCATGGAAGCAAAGTTTGTTTTATTAGAGGCCTTTACAAGTGGAAGATATAAGCCCAAGTGCACATTGTCTTAGGGAAACAATTATCATAAAAAGCCAAGATTTAATTGTTTGTTATATTAAAGTTCATTTTAAGGTGAATATCCCCTTTGTACGCAGAATGATGATTACCCTCCATGCTGTTTTCTCATACACAAGACCCTTTGTTCTGATTTTAAGTTCATTCTAAATGTAGAACTGAGATCAAGTAATGAATATAAAGAAGGGAATAATTTAAGTCTCAGGAGACTGGATTAGCATATTGTAGAATCTACATGTTTTAACGGCCTACTTTAATCAATATTATGCGCCAGTATTAATGGCTTTAAAAACTGTTTTGTTTCTGTAGAGCAAGTTCTGGATCAATAACGACATATGCATTAATGAAGGCAAAAACCCTGACGTTGCCCCACTGCAATAATAAATTGGAGTATTCCAGTTCATCTGTGAACATAGATAAACATCGCCGTGAATGACTCTCTCTCCAATCAGAGGCATGGACAATAGTAATATTTTAGAAATTCCTTTCACTGGAAGTCTTTCCCATTTTAGATATCGTTTCCATGGAGCGTTAAATGTATTTGCGGCTGTTACAAAGTAAACAATGGAATATGGTAATTGTAGTCAAATGGACAGCAGTTGATAAGCGCTATCAGTGGCGGCGTGCGGAACAAGTTGATTAATGATATTTAATTCTGTAAATCATTTTAACAAGCCTAAAATGACAAATCTTTCATCTCCTTCCGAGCTGCTTTACACGCATTATCCATTTAGGATGAGAAAATGCTAACATATATAAATGGAAATATATTAAAAGGGAAAGGGCTGACTATCTTGATGTGGCGTCTCTTATCAACGATTGGCCACGGCAAAAGAGACCTTTGCTGATTTATTAAGAACTCAGCTCTATATTTTCACAGCAGAGGAAATTATATAGACAGTTAGCCTACCCTATAACTAGTTATGATGACAATCCCTCTGGAGAAGGATAGGGCAGAATACTAATGATTACACCTGAGTATTTCATTATAATACAAGTGCTGTTCATATCACTAGAAGCTACTGGGAGTAGAAGCATGGGTAGTAACCCATGGGCTCTGATGCAAAAGGTTTGTGTAGGAACCTCTCAATACACACAGGTATGTCCACAAGAATTCCCAGATTTAAATTGAATCTCTTTCCACCCATATAACCTCTGAAACTGGTGTTATGTAGTAGCCCCTGGTGGTCTGTACATAGTGCCTCTCCTTTTGTGTAATAGGGATGCACTGAATCCAGGATTTGGTTCGTCCGAATCCAGTGCTTAGACAAACCAAATCCGAATGGAAAAAAAATGACAAGGAAGTCATAAATTTTTTAGCCATTTCCCCCCCTCATTATCCTAATTTACATATGCAAATTATGGTTGGATTCAGTTCAATATTCAGCTGAATCTTTCACAAAGGATTCGGGATTCATCCCTATTGTGTAACAGAGTTTCCTTGCAAATTTCCTTTGCAGAATGGGTGCAAAATGATGGCACGGCAAAGACAACACAAGATGCTGTACACATCCACAAACCCAAGGTAACTCAAGTAGTATCCAAGGCAACTTCAGCTTTGAAGACTTTATCCAACTCTGGTATTATTTAAGACAGTCCGTTTCCTCAGTCATTCCAGCACATTATCTCTTTATGGATCTTGCACAATTTGAATATGACTGCTGAAATGGCTTTAATTCTATAATTTCGGGTCTAAGTTGGAGAATAATATAGTGAAAAAAAATGTCAGGGCACAGCACGCAGGACATCTATAAAAACAGAGAGCTAATGGCATGCCAAGAGAATTATTTACTACACAGCTATTCACTTGAAAAGCACAATACCATGCAAAGAGGCCCCACGGAGAGAGAAGTGATTCTTGTATCTGATGAGAGGTAGGTCATTACACAGTACATTTGTTCTATGTCAGTGTTAGTCTTCCTGAACTGTGTTTGCTTTTATAACCAATACAAAAAAGGCATCACTTGCAAAACAGGAGCTTCACCACCAATATGATTGTATGAAAAGTGTGTTCTTTTAATGGTTTTTAGGGCCACGGTAAAAAAACGGAAGCAGACAAAGAAATGCAACTATTCCATAAATATGAATCTCACAATGGATTATGAGACCAGCCAATTACCAAAAATAACCAATACCTATGAGCCATTTGAAGCAACACACACAAATAAAAAACATCAATCATATTCCTGAGCAGTTGATCTCTAGGAATAATGAACATATTATGAGTATATAATGTTAGCAAGAAAATGAGTCAGATACTTCTATACACTTTAAATATAATAATACTTATATATTAGGTGGTTGTTCCTCTCTTGCATTTATGGTCTTTGGGTTCAGATCCAACCAGAGCATTTAGCATGGAGTTTGTATTCTCCCGTTGTCTGGGTGGGTTTCTCCCGGAAACATACACACAGTTAATTGGACCCTGATGAAGTTGATGTTAATGTGGGTATGTTGCGTCAGTGCTGTAGGGACTAATGTAAATAATGAACTATCATTGTAAATCGATGTACAATATATCATAAAGCTTAATGATAATTATTCATATGTACTAGGAAAAGAGTAAGAAATCGCTAGCACTCAGTCAAGCTCATATTACAGTTGACCGGCTGCTAGACACAATAAACACCAATTAAAGGACATATACCTATGGCATTAGTAAGTACTTCCCAGATCTAGCTTCATTAGGCCAAGTATTTGCATTGTGCTACATTTTTCTACATATTGAAAACTTTCACCTCTATCTTGGCTCATGAGATAAAATGGTTCTCAACAAGATTTTTGCTGGAGAACATTTTCAGCTGGGGAAAAAAGATATTTTAAGCATACATAGAATGAGAGTAAAGTAAAGTAAGATGCCCAGTTGATCACTCCTGAAATTTCCATGGAATAACAGCCTAGAACAATGATGTCCAACTGGAGGTCTGTAGGCTTGATTTGACGCTCCAAAGGATTTTTATGGCCCCAAGTCTAATATCCATAGACTTCATTATAGGACGTCATCAATTTAATTCAATCCTGCTTCCAGCATGCAGTTTGAGATATAATTGGTAATAAATTGGACAGCACTGCCTTAGAGGTTGACGTTTAACGTATGTGTTTTAAAGCAAAGCCAGGGCAGTGTGCTGATCAGATTTCCAACTACTCACATGGATCTACAGGTTGTTTAGAAAGCCCTGCAGTGCACCAATGAGTACCACTAAGGGCAAAATATATCTGTAGTTGGAAATTATCAGCATACTGCCAGCACTACAGTCTCTAGGGTATTCCAAGGAAAATTCAAGAGATAACACCTGGAGGGTTTCCATTAATCCCTTCTCCTTGTAAATAACTGAGGAGGATAGCTACTCAACCAAAATGGAAATCCTTGCCTAGAGCCTGTAGGAGGTAGTATATATATATATATATATATATATATATATATATATATATATATATATATATATATATATATATATATATATATCAAGGAATCAGCAGGTAGAGCTTACTGGTTTAAAATCAATTATTAATTAAACTTGTTGGTATAGGTTAGTAGACTTGGGCCAAGTTTGCCCATTTTATTGAGACCACAAGTCTTATTAGCTGTGCGGGTTTTTATACAGATATGCAGGGTGTTAGTTTAGGATCTTACATGGTTTCTGTTTTATGACCAGTTGCTTTTTAATTAGAATTGCAGTTAATTCTTTACAAATCCTTTAATTAACATACTGATACTTTCCCATTTTGCTTGTCTCTGCTCTCTGATCATTCTTCATACATTTTGATTGGTTGCCTTAAGTTGCTCTCAGGTGCAAATTGCCCCAGTATATATAAATCCAGTTTCCTTTAGGAATCAGTCTTTTAAAAACCAATACAGTTCACTGATCTATTTGATGTTGCTCATCAGGTGCTCATTTTTGAATTCCTGCCTTGTAGGTGAGCTTTTGAGACATAAAGACCATGTGCACTACCAACACAGAGCCTCCTGACAGCCCACATGGTGCTTTCAAATTGCATATCAAAGGCCTTATTTGGCACTCCCTATGAGATTATTTCATGCCTATGTTGCTCCACAACTTTTTGTAGATTTGAATGTGGCTCACCAATTATAAAAGGTCACCCCACCATTTAGCTTTATACCGCCATGACAGTATGACAGTATGCCTGTGCTTTTTATTAAGTATTTGTAGGGGTAGTGAAAGAAGACATAGCACCCTTCTTATAAATATAATGATGGCTGAAGGGAGATGATAGGTTAGAGTGGATAAAATACAGGAAGGAATACTGTGTGGAATGGAAGAACATTCAAAAAAAATTAAGTACAGCAACTCCCCTTTCTGAATTTCTATGACAAAAAAATCTAGGACATTTCAAGGGACCTCTATAATGTTACATTAATAGAATAGGGGGGGGGGGTAAAAGGTGCACAGACCCGGGCAAAGACCAGAACAAACGTTGCCTTTTAATTATTTCATTACCCTGCATTTATATAGAGGTTTGTGGACATGTGTACTTTTTTTTATAATTCCAGGAAAATATTTATTATTAAAATGTACTTTATTGATTAATACTGCTTGACTAACCTTTTTTCTTTTTTTCAAATTACTATATATCGGAAATATTAATATGTTGCTTTGGAAACAGTAGCTGAGAGTCAAGTCTTTGTAACTATGTAACTATGTAACTTGCTTGGCGTAAGTCATCCGCTAAAGTGATGAATTTTCTAAAGTAAATGGCCATATTTTTACCCACAAAAAAATATGAAGTGTAACTGTCACCCTGACAACTTGCATGTGGTGCAACTATATGGGCAAACAAATAAGCGCATGATGTGAAGGATGTTATTTCCAAAGGTTGTGTAATAGAATGGATTGCATGGTGTTAGTAATCGCGTTGGTGTAAAGTTGGCCATACATGGGGAGATCCGCTTGTTTGGCAATGTCACCAAACAAGCAGATCTCTCCCCAATATGCTCACCTTGAGGTGGTCAATATTGGGCTGATCTGATCATGCGCCCTAGGGCCCAACCATTGGATTACTATGAGAACAATATGGGAGGCCGCTTCAATGAACTGATGTGGTCCTTGATCCAACGTGATCTTTAAACCCACCAGATCGACATCTGCCCGACTTTCAGCCAGATGTCGCTTGGGGGAAGCCCGTCAGAGGCATCAGTTTTGCTCCCATTCTAGGTTTTTTTCACTTGCAAACACTAATGAGGCAAATTATATTTTAACTGCGTCATCCCCAATATCCAGGGATCTGTCTTGAGGATATGTGTATTTGTCGGTTACAATGAGCCAATGTTGGACTGGGCCTTCTACAGCCCACCAGGAAACCAAACATCCATGAACCACTCTTAATTAGATGTCGATAGTGCTAAAAATTATGGTAGTTAGTGGTAGGTAGGTATGTTAGTCTTACTATACTGGGCATGTATACAGCCCAGGCTGCTACAAAGAATCATGGTCGGGCTGGGTCACCAGGAAAAACTCAATGAGCCCTGCTGACCCAGACCTGCTCACTGTCCTGGGGGCTGTACACTTACATCCACCCCAGCCCCGATAACAGATCCAACAAAATAAAATAAAATACCCAATGGGTGGCACTGGGGCAGAGGCCCGAAGGTGGAGGGGGGTTGTGGCTGGGACGTGGGTCTGGGAGGATGCAGTCTCCTAAAGCAGCAGCCTCGGTGGGTTCTGGACCCCCCATTTTTATGCTGCAAAGAATTTCCGGGATTGCTGCACTCTGAAATTACCCCTGTCCATTTCTTACTGACGAGTCACACCTGCCCGAGGTTAGTGACTTTGACCACCTCACCAGAGTCAGGTGGATGCATAATAATTAAATATCTAGTATAGGTAAATCTAAAAACAACTGGACTTGCTGAGTATTCAATGAAGATGTCACCAGTTTGAAGAGTTACAATGTGCCATTGTGATTGGATTAGTGGAAGAGTTTATATTCTGAGAACTTCCCACACCAGTCAGTTGAACTGAAGAAGCTGCTCGGATGAGTAGTGAAACATCTTCATTGATTACTCAGCAAGTCTAGTTGTTTTTAGATTTACCTACACTAGATATACCATGACCTGGATGAATGAAAATCTTCATAGTCATAATAATTAAAGGTTTTTTTTAACCATGCTCAGATTCTCAGTGAACTATCAAATATTTGTTTTCATTATTCCTTTCTACTAGTCCTGTAGAAGACCTTCACTTGGTTACTGGCTTGGGTCAGACATTTTCACTGTTACTACATAACTCCAACAGTGTCTTTGAAGGCCCAGTAGAATATAAGATAGAGGTTATGAGTAAACATGTGCAGAATCTCATTTTTATTTATCGTTTTACATCTTGCACATGAACCTCTTCCCTTAGGAACAGACAGAAAAAAAAACATGAAATGTATTTGTTTGTTTTTTTCTATGTCTGATTAAGCTGTTCTTCTCTCCCCCTCGCTGACACACACAAAAAAAATAGCAAAAAGGGTGAACAACAAGAAGAACATCATCATTTTGATTCTCTTTTCACTCCCAGTTCCTCCATAATAACTCATTCATCAAACTGTCCGCAGCTGAAAACAAAAATAAACATGTGCTGCAGTGCTCAATCAAAATCACACTTATTAGCGGCATTGTGAGATACACAAGGGAGGAGGGTTCATGCCTAGCTTGGTACTTCATCAAATGCTTCACTAATAAAAAAAACATCACAGAATTAGGATTCAGATAAGGAGTAGGGATGTAGCGAACGTCGGAAAAAAAGTTCGCGAACATATTCGCGAACTTGCGCAAAAATGCGAGCGGTTCGCGAACGGTTCGCGAACCCCATAGACTTCAATGGGAAGGCGAACTTTAACATCTAAAAAAGACATTTCTGGCCAGAAAAATGATTTTAAAGTTGTTTAAAGGGTGCAACGACCTGGACAGTGGCATGCCAGAGGGGGATCAAGGGCAAAAATGTATCTGAAAAATCTGCCTGTGTGTGCTTGGAAGAGATAGTGTAGGGGGAGAGCTGTTAGTGATTTCAGGGACAGATGATAGTAAGTTTGCTGGCTAGTAATCTGCTTGATACTGCTCTGTATTGGAACAAAAAAATAAATAAAAGCAGTCCTTACAAGGACTACTGTTATTGCAGCAGTCAGCAGATGAGATCAGAAGCAGGACAGCTGCCCACTGCAGCTACATACAGAGCACTGCAGTAGAAGGTAGATTACTAGCCAGCAAAGCTACCTAAGCTTAAATGTCCCTCAAACGATTACTAGCCAGCAAACTTTCAACTGTCCCTGAAATCACTAACAGGCAGCAGCTCTCTCCCTACACTATCTCTTCAGCACACACAGGCAGAGTGAAAAAACGCTGCAGGGCTTCGGTTTTTATAGGGAAGGGGAGTGGTCCAGGGGAGAGCTTCCTGATTGGCTGCCATGTACCTGCTGGTCTGGGGTGAGAGGGCAAAAAAAAGCGCCAACAATGGCGAACCCAAAATGGCGAACGTCGCGCGACGTTCGCGAACTTCCGGCGAGCGCGAACACCCGATGTTCGCGCAAACAAGTTCGCCGGCGAACAGTTCGCGCCATCTCTAATAAGGAGCAAGGAACACCATATATATATGTATATACATACACACATATATATGATATAATACCATATATTATGTATATTCAGTCTGTTTATGGACATATATAGATAAATTAAGGCAGTTGTCCCTTGTATTGGCCTAAAAAAATTGCCTATCCTACTGATATCTGATCAGGACCATCATATATTGATCAAGAAGGCCAGAAAGTCCCACTGGGTGAGTATCATCATGATTCAGATCTTTTCTGATGGGTCTGCATGTGATAGAACCATTGTAGTACCTCTTTTTTTGGCAGTCAGACCAGCCATTGCATTAGGAGACATTAAGGGTCATTTATGAACGGATCCTCAACAAAGTTACGAGAAAAAGTGGCTGGGGAACACACTCATTGACTTCAATGCAATGCTAATTTTTATGAGAAGCGAAATGGTTGAGATTCGCAGATTACTAATGGTGACTGAGAACATACCATACATGTATGGGACCTCTTATCCAGAATACTTGGGTCCTGGGGTTTTCCAAATAAGGGATCTTTCCATCATTTGGATATTCACAACTTAAGTCTACTAGATTCATTTAAACATAAAAGGCTGGTTTTGCTTCTAATAAGGATTTATTATACCTTAATTGGGATCAAGTACAAGAAACAGCTTTATGAGTACAGAGAAAAAGAAAATAATTTTCAAAAAATCTGGATTATTTGGATAAAATGGAGTCTATGGGAGAAATATGTAATTCAGAGCTTTCTGGATCATGGGTTTTTCGGTAATGGATTCCATACTTGTATATACAGTACAACAATCCTTCTCTTAAAATTCACAGCTCAGTGGTTAAAACCCATCATATCCCCAGCAGTCAAGGAGCCAACAAATAACTTAAATTAATTCTTTACTCCCCTGTGGCTTTGACAATATGGCTTTGTCTCTATGCTCTATTGCCACTTTTAGTACAAATCAAAAACTGGAAGTTTTACAGAAAGCAAAGTTCTATATTATGCTATTACTTTGATGATATACTCTTTCAGCTGAGTTTAGTCATTAGCTTACATTTGCAGTGACCCATTGCATCCAATCAGCTCTTTTCTAATTACTCTGCATTAGACTAATCAAAGCCAACTGCTGATTGGTTGTTTAGACTAGGGCCAGCTGCGACTGAGTGTTGCACTACATTCAGATGCTGCGGTCTCTAAAGAACAGTGCAGGCCACAGATCAGTGCTCTACAACAAGACACTAGGGATTGACCATCATTAGTGATGAGAGAACATTGTCAACAGACATGGATTTGAAGCAAAATTTTAAATTTTGTAATTTTGAATTTTTTTTGTTTGCTCCAAAAAACATACCACCCATTGATTTCAATGCATTTTGGGCCAGATTACAGTGAGAAAAAGGTTTATCATGTGAAAACATTTGGCAATGGCAGATAGTTTTAACTAAGTTAGAAGATGACAATTTGATTGAATGTTCTGGGCAAAAAAAAGATGCAATTTAGTATCCATGTTACTAGATCAGCAGTAACTGCTCCTGCGCCCACTCTTTCTACTATTTTTTTATGGCTGAAAACTTAAAATTGAATGCTGAGTATGTGTTGGCTGCACTAAAACATATTCCTAAAACCCTGGGTGCCCAGTCGGTTTCAGCTGATGTTTTATAATAATAGGAAATATGGAGGAGCTTTCATCTCTGCAGAACACAAGGTGATATCACAGAGAAAATCAGAGAGAATATCACAGAGAAAATCAAAGAGTGAATATCACTTAAAACATCTTGTTGCAAAATATTCTGTCATTTGGTGCATCATGTATCTCATGCTTTGTTTCTCTTTTAACTGAGAACTAAACCATTTTCACCTTCAATAGGATATGTGGTTTGAAGATCAGTGAAATATATATATATATATATATATATATATATATATATATATATATATATATATATATATATATGCCCTATGAGGCTTCATTGGCAGATTTCATAAATCCATCAAGAAAATAAATCAATATCTTTTTGGATAAGCAATATATTCAGGGTCAGAGCCATTCCAAAGTTCTGTGCAGACCCATAGAAAAATGGCAGTGCTTGAGGTGGGTTATATTACCTTCTTGACTTTAGATCAACAGTGTCAGTTTGCAAAAGTTTTAATTTAAGAGGAACCGTCAGCACCCTCCTGTCTCAATGTATTAAAAAAACTGCTGGAATGCAAGCTGGCAGGTGGAGGAATGGGCAGGGAGGTAGGATGGAATTCAATCAACTTACGAGGGTCTTCAGAAAGGTATGGCGAAAGGTATGGAGAATCCATCAGATGGAAGCCAGACCCGTCTTCTATTTGTTAATGTCACAGTTTTTTGGGTGGAATGCTTAACAGTGGATTTGGGGTTATCTCTCCTAAGGTGAAAAGCTCATGGGTGCTCATGGTTTTCAGTGGTCTGCTTTGGGTGAGGTCCTAGGAGACAAGGCTCATTTATGGTTACCTGCTTTCCTGATGCATTTATCAATAATCTTTAAGGTTATTTAAATTAAGATGTGACCCTATAATATGTCAGACTGCTGTCCATTTCTCTGATAAGGTACAAGGTTGTTAGATAAGGGTGCTGGGTGTTAGGAGCTGAATGGCAGTCCAGCTTATTAATGGGGGTCACTGTCTCAAAGATCCTGCATCTTGGCAGGAACATATAATTATTTCTAAAGAGGCTTTACTTTATTGGGCTAGCCATTAACTCAATGCAGTGAAAATACCCATTTCCTAAACTAAAGGAGTTAAATCTGAACCAAGTTTGTACACCATCGTTTCTCATGTCTGGCTTGTATACTTGGACTGTGAAGTGGTGCTGATAATGCTTGTTATGCTTGTAATGCTTCTCACGCTTGGGTAGTCTTTGTTTATTTTAATCTTGGATCTATCAAGGTCTCAGTGTGGGCTTTGTCCAATTAATGTAATGTCTGTTTTGAGAACACTGAAAGCACTTTGTGATTGGTTGGTAGGAAAGCACCCCACTGATCTGAGAATATAACCAATGTAATAGTTTTTGTTCTCTTTGTCTGTAATGTAAAGTGTTTTTGTGATTGACCTCATAGTCCTATGGATTAAGTACTGGTTCCCTCAGATTATGGGTGTTTCCTGAACGAATAGGATTGCACAATTGTACAAATTATTATCATCATTTGAATAATGATATGTATAGAATTTCTTACAAAGTACAAGTTGTAGGTGGGACTGTTTTGTGTGGTTCATATGTTGTAGGACATATTTAGATGTAGTATCATTTAACTCAAACATGTTCCCTGCGCCTTAGCTAGAGCCCTTAACCAACATATTTTCCTCTAAGACCTTGGAGATCTGTATTAGAAATGTTCCTTATTAGTCAGAACTATTTGTTTTTGTCATTTTTTATTGAAAAAAGAGTCATAAAAACAAAACCCAAAAATGTACTAGTAGGAGAAAGTCTCTCCCAAAGGATATAAAGGGCACTACTTCTCTAAGAAAGGTCTAAAGGGGGTCAATGTCTTGAAGAGAACCAGCATGAAGTCAAGATATAGACAGATATGGGGCAAATCCAGCATTTTGTCACCCACGCATTTTTCCAAGCAACTATCACATGTGCACCGATAGGTCCAGGACATTGCTGATAAAAGGGGATTCTGAGCAATTATTTTGGCACCCAGGTGCTAAGGGTCACTAGCAACCATATAAAGGTTTAAATTCCAAACAAAAGTTGTAATAAGCTGCATAATTTCAAAATAACAAGGGGGTTATTGACTAAACTCAGAATTTATCTCATTATTTTATTAAAAAAACACAACAAAACTCCCACGCCTGATTTTACCTTATTTATTAATAAAAAAAAAACCTCAAGTTAATAGGATTGGGGAAAAAACCCGATAAAATCGAAGGAATTCTCCGTTTTTTTCAGACTTTTTCTCAAATATCTAATTTTTTTATTTTTTTGCCTGAAAACCAAAATTTTTTTTGGGGGATTTTTTGTAATAAAGTCAGTGCAAACCAATATAACTTCAAATTGAGATTGCGCCTCTGCCATTGACTTATACAGGACCTCAACAGGTCTGAGATAGCAGATTTTATAATATAATAAATCTCATAAATATGAGGGGGTTTTTTTCACAAAAAATTCTAGTTTTTGCCCCAAAAAGCCCGACCAGATAAATTTGAGGTTTAGTAAAAAAAAACCTTAAAGTAATAACAGGTGGTTGCTCCCAGTCCTGAAACCTAATGCGGGTAGCATTTACAGGTTATCTCTGTTTAAAACCAAAAATATGTTTGGTTGCTATTAGTTACAAGTCCAGGGTAGACTTTGTGCCTATAATTACATTACCCTGAAAAAATAAAAAAATATAATTAGATAAGGGGAGTTTGGGAAAATACAACTTTAAGGTGAACTACCTAGGCATTTCAGTGTGAGTAGATCATAAAATATTGAAGGATATATTTTTCTTGTACCTTCTGATGTAGAATAAATGTTCCATATTCATCACAAGTTCATCTTCCTTTGATCGCTGTGAATATTTTTGCTGTGATTAATGTTAACCCAGAATTGCTCCAGTTACAAATTATTTAAATATCACCCACTGGGACCACCAAAGTGTCACTGGTTCCCAATACACAAGCTGAACTGCAATAATTATATTAATACTACATAATCGGTAAAGTTTGCCTGTCTGGTCTTATACTAGCTTTACTGATACTTCATAAACAAGATATAGTAACCCTCTCACTCCTCTGGTTTATATAGATAGTCTCTGAGTATATGAAAAAACATGACTCACTAGAGCAATACTAATTGTATTATAATTTTTAATA
Source organism: Xenopus petersii (assembly GCA_038501925.1). Taxonomy (NCBI): domain Eukaryota; kingdom Metazoa; phylum Chordata; class Amphibia; order Anura; family Pipidae; genus Xenopus; species Xenopus petersii. The sequence goes on along the minus strand of CM076674.1, from coordinate 179,436,069 downwards.
AAAATTCAAAATTTGTACTTTAGTAAATTTCCCCCTGGCCATGGCGTACTGAAAGAATATCAATAGTTCTCCATAAATGATTTTGTGCTGTGTTTTATCAGATCTGCAACATGATTTGATCACAAGAGCTAGATGACTGGCACATCCGGCTGTTTCTCTGTTGGGGGAGAACATGTACCGCATGATATTGACCTGAATGGCAACTGTCTCTCTCTCCACTTCTAAGGGTGGGTTTTTGTCTGAAAACACTGAAGTGTGCAATTAAGTGCTGAAATTCATCCTTAAATATATAAATACCATTTAAGTCAATGGCAGTTGTTTCTCCTGTTGTGACTTAAGCCTTATCCAGGGCCAGAACTAGGGGTAGGCAGATGAGGCACATGCCTTGGTTGCAACAAACAAGGGCACAATAGGTGGGGGAGTGATAAATATGGGCCATGTGGACTGTGTGCGAGCTGTAAGAAGGTGAATAGGGTTGGACTATGTCACTGGGGCACCGGAAAAAAACCTTGCGGGCCCTGGTCCAAATGTAGTCCCTTGATTCAGAACTGCTGCCTTCCTCCCTTCCTTGTGGCTGGGATCTACAAGCTCCCAACAGGGTCAGAACTAGGGGTATGCAGAAGAGGCACCTACCTAAGGCTCAATGATTGGGGGGACACTGGGCAGGTACCTTTTGAAAATACTTCTGCCTACCCTTTCTTGCTTACTGCAGTTGCCTGTGCTTGTCACCATGCAAGGTGGTTGGCCTGGTTGACCCACCTCTGACTCCAAAACCTAGTCAGGATCTGCAAGCCTTCAAGCCTTCAAGCCTCACTGTTGGCCAGCATCTGCAGGACTAGAAGGAAAGAGGATTTATGCCGTAAGGTGGGAATTTGTGGCCCAGGACTTCTGCCTTCCTTCTTCAATGCTAGCAGGGGCCACATACCCACTGGCTAAACTCTATGGGCTCAGGTGGAGAGAGAAAGTATGCTGTGGGACAGGGAATTACAACTGGGCATGTACGGGGTAGGTTCATGTGGTCAGGCCAATGTTTGTGGAGAGGCCACCAAGGCCAGATTTTAGAGGGTGGCATGCTGCTCAATAACATCCACATTGGTTCAGAAACACTAGGGATGTGCAGGAGATACTATGGTGCTCTTGTCCCAATGGTGAAAATTTGAGTAAATAAAAGGGAGGGGACGGGGGAGACGAATGACAGCAGTCCTAGGGGCGCCCGCTATGTAAATCTGGCTCTGCATGTGGTGGTGTGGAGGGTGCTCAAAGTGGGTGAGGGTGGTGAGCCCTTAAGGTGGCGGCCCCAGTGGGCCCTGGTCATCCAGTTTGAAACTGAAGGTGAAGGAGTTGCGCTACACTGTGAGTCTAAGAAGGGTGGGAGAAGTGTTTCTGCTAGTACAGAGAGAAAATATCATGGTTTCCTTTCGGGAATGTGAGGAATCAAGTATGTTTGTTTAAAAAAAAACATTTTTATTTTTTTCAGTGAACAGTGTACATGCACCTTTTCTACATAAGCCCAACTGAATGAGCTCATGTCAAACAGGGGGTTATATTTTCCCTTTAATTACAGCTCTTGACAGCAGCAAAAATATGAATGACTGAAAAATAAATGCATTGGAAAAAAACCTATATTAAGCAATGAAGAACTATCCGAAATGAATGACTCCAGGAAAACATACGTAAAGGGGAAAGACTTAATTAGCAATGTCATGACTAGATATCAAGATGGCAGCCCCACCGCTCAGGTTGAATGCTAGCTGACAACGATGTGAATACAAGTCAAACTTTGATTTGAACTTCACACTAATTTGCTGTCGTTAGGATACTGAGTGCTGTTCTAACCGACCGACATGAGCAGTTACTTTCAGAGCTGCTTTTTTAAACTTGAATTAAAAACAGATCCAATTCTTGTCCACTTGTAGAGCCAAAGGTAATTGAGTAGCTGACACCTTCTGACCTAATCCTGTAAGTAAGTGTGACAGCTGCACCAGCTGCAGGGATCTCAAGCCTCCCAAACAAAATGTGCAGGATTTCGTATTGAGAAACTGACTTCCACATAAGTCAAGGACAACTGACTTCAATGTAAAGTGATATCAAGTTAATAAAGAGAGAGTTCTTAGGGTCACTGGCCCATAAAAAGAGTAAATGGATTAATGACATAGATAATCAAGTTCATTATTTCTGGTTAAAGTTTGACCACAAGCATACAAACTATAGCATTTTAAGAAGAATACTAATCTGCCATGTTTGAGGAATTTTAAAGAGAAAATACTATTCTCCTTAGTTACCAAAATGTATTTCACACTCTTTGCCACAATCTTCAAAAAGTTTCAAAAGAGCCTTAAACTTATGAGGTTTTGGAAACATCTTCTGTTTTGTTGCAAGACTCAAGTCACTTGAAAGATGTCCCCTTAATGTGTTTCTGCTATGGGAATGAACTTTTCTTGATATCTTTAAGGCAACCACAAATTCTTCTCTTTAACCATTATAAACTTTGTGTCCTATTGAGTCCCATGGGTCGAAATTGCACATCATCTCCAGATGGCATGACACCACTTCTGATGATACCGCCTATTCCAGCTGTCTGAAATTCTACCTGAAATTACCTGTGAGACACAGTCAATAATGAAAGGAAATGGTGACCAACACAAGCATGAATAAAGTTCCTGGGGTGCCAAACAAGTGCTGCAATTTGGTAGCCCCGATGTGGACTGGCCAGCATACAGGAGGCTCTGTTTGGCAGTACATCTGTTTTTTATGCAACCAAAATGTGCCCCTAGCCAGGAATTTAAAAATCAGCACTTGCTTTGAGGCTATTGGAAGCAACAGCCAAGGGATTGGTGATTAACATGTTGCTCATGAGACACTGGTTGAGGATCACAGTTCTACATCATGTCCAGTAGGCATGACCTCAGTTTTGATTCTAGACCCTGATCAGAATGTGGAGCCAATCATTTTATTTCTATGGTTGAGGACTTCAGTACCCTGTTGTAGTAATCAACATTATCCGACTGAACTACCGCTGGCCAGAAAGGCCTATAAAGACGTTTCCTAGATCTCCCCTAGATTGTCCAAGCTTTCCATTGACCTCTTTGCGTGACAGCATAATCTTGCTCCTAAACATACAATATAGCAAATACCTGGCCTACTATATGGAAACAGTTGGACACCAGTTTTATAGGCTCTAACTACTTATTGACTTATTGACCTCTATGTGTAATATAGACAAAAAAACTTCTTATTACATGTATATTTTTTATACCCATTGTCCTCTATAAAACAAGATTGCTCCTTTGTCAACCCTGCACTACTAAAAAATAACATAGGTTTTTAATAATATGTTGATTTTGAGATGACATAATGAGGTGTCAAATGAGGAAAGGAAATGGCAATACACTATAAACCTGTTATAGTATAGTTATACCAGTTGGATATTGTTGATTAATACAACAGGATACTGACGTCCTCAACCAAAGAAATAAAATGATTGGTTAGGTCTCAAATCCTACGGGTTTTTGGCTCCACATTCTGATCAGAGTCTAGGATCAAAACTGAGGTCATGCCTTCTGGACACAATGTAGAACAGTGATCCCCAACCAGTGGTTTATGAGCAATATGTTATCACCAACCCCTTGGCTGTTACTCCCAACGACCTCAAAGCAGGTGCTTATTTTTGAATTCCTGATCTGGGCCAAGTTTTGGTTGAATAAAACCAGATCTTTGGTTCCACATTGTGATTAGGGTCTCAGATTTAAGCTGAGGTCATACCTTCTGGACACAATGGATGACTTTGTTTTTCTTCTCTTCTATCTGTTGACAGAATTATTGATCTTGCAGACACCCTAGTGTTTAAATATTGGTGGATATGTTGTGCTTATGGGTAGGAGAGTTTTTGGAGTTTGCACGTTTACAGGGAGAAAGACTGCAACTCTCTGAAGAGTTCCATGGCTGCAAATGGGTCTGATATTCATCCCATTACCTTCATTAATTGCTACTGACAATCTCTATCTCTTGAGAGGAAAAAGCATATGGCATCCATCAGTTACAGAATTTAAGAGGTAAGTACATGACTAAGGGTTCAGTAATTTGCTAGCAGAATTCTATCTCACTTTAAATTAATGCTGCTATGTACCATGTGACTCATGCAACTGGATAAAGTGCGGGAGAAGGAAAGGGATGAAAAGAAGACATTGGAGATTTGCTAGAGAATATGTCCCAAGTCCTATCATATGGTTTTGGGTATGGTATTATGGGACTATCAATTAGGCTGTTGCACTTTTAGCAAGGTTTAACTATTAGAGAATGATTATTGTTACCTATTATGATTATATATGTATTAATGTACATTTTCCTCTCCAACCTTTGTATCTTCTCCCATAAAATGCCCTATAGTATCTTTAATAGGAATTGTATCCTAAGTGTCATTGTGATCAACAAGCTAATGATTCATACACTTAGATGCCAAGGAAAAGATGTCTAATGAACTGCAGATTTAGGCACTAATCCTCTGTATTCTGGAAGCCCTGCATCTAATTAGTGTTTTGCAAAGACCATTCCAAGAGCAGCTCAGAGCACCAGGGACTTCTATAAAGCACGGAGACGGCGAAGGTAAGAGAATAAAATGATATCTTGGCTGCTTAGGAGCTAGCCGACAGATGGCTGTTATTTGAGCAAGGTCTTAGAAAGTGGTTTAGGACTTATTTCAGCATCTGCCAGAATGACTGTATTTGAGCTAGCCAATAACATGACATCAACAGAGCTTACAAAAGTACTTCAACCAAAACATGTTCTTTAGGCAGAGAGATCCTGTTTGCAGAACTAAGTTTATTTTTTGGTTCTCACAGCCAGGGCCACCATCGAGGAGGCACAGGGGTGAAAGTTGTCCCAGGTCTGGGGTCTTAAGGGGGTTCTAACCATGCTGTAATTGAATTAGCCAGGCCCCCTTTACCAGGAGCAGGATATCGCTGTCAAAGCTGCTGACGTATGGGAGCAACTGGAGTAGAACGAAGCAAGACTTGCTGGAGAAGAATGAAGCAAGCAATGGCATAGAAGAATGAAGCAGTTATGGCAGAGAAGAAGAAGCAGTCATGCCAGAGAAAAACAAAGCTGTAACAACATACCGTGGTGGTCTAGTGGGAGGGGGTCGGCAGGGACGCCTGCCGCCCCCTCGGCGGGGACACCCATCGCGAGGTGCATCCTCTTCTTCCTGAAACTGTGTACTAAGGGCGCCCCTCTGCTCCTTTTCATTGTGACGTCAGCATTCAAGGGCCCGAGGTTTGAAAGTTAAAAGGCGCACTTGGGCTATAGTTCCTTGCCCGTTATAGGTTTCCACATTGTGAGTTCCTGGTGCCTCTGTGCTATCTAAGCTTCTGTATTTCTGCAATCTGATACTCTGTTGTGACCCCTGCCTGCTACTGATGATCCTGACTTCTGAATCCTGACCCCTGCCTGATAACCGACTCTGCTATATCTGTATCCCTTTCTGATTGATCTCCTGGTTTGACCCTTGCCTTCCTGACTTCGTTTGTACTCTGCCTGCCCCAACCCGGCCTGATCTGACTACGCTTTCTGTCTACGCCTTGTACTGTGACCGTCTGCCCAAAAGACTTTGCTTTACCATTGTGCTCCTTTGCACGTTCAGAACCCCTCGCTTGGCACCTCTCTTAATAAGACCTGGCGGCATCCGATTAGCCCAGGGCTCCTCCCAAGTTGAAAGGCGGCTGTTACAGGTGGATGCAAGAGCCGAGAACAGGGTGCTTAGCATTGGTTCTGAATTTAGTGTGCTGACAAAAGCAGTTGTAGTTCCACTGAACACCAATGTTCTTTTTTCTTAAACCTGGCCACCAATATTTTTTTCAACGTGTAGTGGCAACTGACCACTATTGTGTAGGGGGCCTAGCCACCAGGGTTTTTTTTAAACTTTTAGGGGGCCCTGACCACCAATTAATTCTTTTAGTGCATAGGGGGCCCTGGCACCAGTTTTTTTTTTAACTTTTAAGGGGCCCTGATCACCAATGGCACTTTTTAGGACAAATTTGCAGTAGTCCATCCAGAGTCTTCTCTAGAAATGACAATGTACCAATTGTTGAATATACATGCAGTTATATTAGGCATAGACTATATAGTCCCATGTCTATCCCAGAAGTGGCTGTAAGTTTTAGCCAAGTCTCTTGAGTGACACTAACCTTAATGTTTTATTTTCGAGACTATTGGGTAGTCTGTATTCCCTTATGTTTATAGAGACTTTGTTGAAATGTATTGCTCTACAGTTTTCATCTATGTAATGTCATCCTTCCTGGTTGTATGGTGTACTCCAAAAAGTGCATTTCTTGCTGTCATCCAAGCAGATCTTTAAAGGAACAAGGGGTGGCCTGTAAAAACAAAGCACCAAAGAATTCCATGTAAGTTATATCAAGAGAAATTAATTCAGACGCAGTAATGGGGGCAGTAGTAAGATAATAGGGGATATTTACAATGACCTTGAACACAAGTACTAGAGTGCTAAGGGCACTCCTTGGTGCTCACTCCTTATATCACATCATAACTTTGATCTCTATGTAGAAACCCTGAGGGTTAAGAGTTTACTCCGTTTCCCCTATATAGTTGGGCACCTAAGTGGCCCTTTGATCTATGTCTACTTTCCTGGGTCCACCATAATTTGATCTAGGTTCTTGTTGCCCAGTAGGTGTCAGGTGTTTAAAAGTATAAAGGGGTATAGCCCAATGTGATCAAGGTCTTTCCCGGGACCTCACCTCTCTGGAAAGGTTGTTCCAGGCCCAGGGCTACAGTTTGGAAAAATTTTAGATAGGATTAGCTAGTGACAGTTAGTTTTGGATTTAGGACAGCTTCTGCTCCAACGAGGAGGAATAGTGGGGTTAGGACCCTGTTGTGTGTGAACCACTAGTGTAGGAATTTCAGTGGGGGAATTGAGTACAAGGTAGGGTGCCAAGATACAAGACCAAAGGCTGAGGATCCCAAAGAACAGTGTTGCCAGAGTTGCCTCAGGAGTGTGGTAACTTACACTTACTACTACTTTACCTCTGGGAGGGATCTGTCACTATTGCATTTGAATTTACGCCAAAGAATTGATTACTGTCTGCACTTATGTTGTTGTTCACTGTTAATAAACAAGTTATTGCTGCAAAGAAATCCCTGTGACTCAAATCCATTCTGCCCAGAGGAGCACACAAGATACCGGGAGTTGCTGGGATTTGCCCTGGTACAAATGGGTCTAAGGCACATTACAAGCACCATAGCCTGTCTACACACTTTAATATACATGGCTTGAGCATACTCAAGGGTGGGCTACATCTAAATGAAGAGCAAGATATAGTACAGGTAGATGAAGGAACAAGGGTTGCCAAATTTTCTGGAAAAAAATACTGGCCTTCCTATATTTGTTATGGTTTTTCCCTATAAATAACATTAGCATCAAGCACCATTTTTACCGGCCAGGCCAGCTATATCTATGTTCCTAATAAGATTACAAGATTACAAATCCTACGGTTGTCAAAGAATTGCTGGTGTCAATTTTAGTTTTACTTTTTTTTGTGAGATACACTGGGTGCTCTATTATCTTCTATTAGTGAACATGAAGAGACCGGTGTAGTCCTTGGGTATTTGCTATCTGGAGGCAAAGCAGCTTATTTTTCTTTCATTTAATACAGCTTAGAGGAATGAAATGGGTTTATTGCTAGGGAATGATTGTTTTTTGTCTTTGCTAGGCTTCTAGAATGCGATGAGTAAGCACCGGTCTTCAGTATAAATGATAAACTTTAAGGCAAATAGGACTGGGCTTTGGTCACAGTTTGTGCTTGCCTTAGTTAAATATACCTTGTGTGAACTGCCCGAGGAAACATTAATTAAATCAATTGCGCTAATACTGCTTGGGTTAAATCAAAGCAGTATGTGAAAAATGTAAACTTTTCTGAGGAATTCGGCTTTTGCTATAAATACTTTACTGACAAGAACATTCTTCTTTGTGATGTGCAAAAAGCAGCAATAGCTTGTTTTTACACCCTCAGCTTGAGTTTTTGAGAGTCTACAGAGATTATGACTAAACTTAATGTTAAAATAGACTACAAAAAAATCATTGTTCAATGTTGTCCTTCAGCTATTGTTGCACTACAGCTACCAGAGACTATTATCCTCCACTGTTACTATAGACACCATCTCTCGCCACTATACCTGCTATACCACAGTCACACTCCCTTCCCAGAGACTATTATCCCACTGTTACTATAGGCACCATCTCTCCTTACTACACCTACTATCCCACAGTCACACTCCCTTTCCAGAGACTAATATCCACTGTTACTATAGGCACCATCTCTCCCTACTATACCTGCTATCCCACAGTCATACTCCCTTCCCAGAGACTATTATCCCACTGTTACTATAGGCACCATCTCTCCATACTATACCTGCTATCCCACAGTCACACTCCCTTCCCAGAGACTATTATCCACTGTTACTATAGACACCATCTCTCCCTACTATACCTGCTATCCCACAGTCACACTCCCTTCCCAGAGACTATTATACCACTGTTACTATAGGCACCAACTCTCCCTACTATACCTGCTATCCCACAGTCACACTCCCTTCCCAGAGACTATTATCCCACTGTTACTATAGACACCATCTCTCCCTACTATACCTGCTATCCCACAGCCACACCCCCTTCCCAGAGACTATTATACCACTGTTACTATAGGTACCATCTCTCCCTACTATACCTGCTATCCCACAGTCCCACTCCCTTCCCGGAAACTATTATCCCACTGTTACTATAGGCACCATCTCCCCCTACTATACCTGCTAGCCCACAGTCACACTCCCTTCCCAGAGACTATTATCCACTGTTACTATAGGCACCATCTCTCCCTACTATACCTGCTATTCCACAGTCACACTCCCTTCCCAGAGACAATTATCCACTGTTACTATAGGCACCATCTCTCCCTACTATACCTGCTATCCCACAGTCACACTCCCTTCCCAGAGACTATTATCCACTGTTACTATAGGCACCATCTCTCCCTACTATACCTGCTATCCCACAGTCACACTCCCTTCCCAGAGACTATTATCCCACTGTTACTATAGGCACATCCTCTTTATGCTTGGAACCCTCTAAACATAACTTAAGTCTAATTTTTATAACAAAAGTAGGAGGATAGGTCTGGCAGTTGGTTTTTATCGGGTTTTACAAAAAACATAACACTTTTTATTTGTATTTGCAAACTATAGCATTGTTCTACTGCATAAAAAGCTTTTGGTAAGCACTTTCCGAACAGACACCTTATTAAAGTAATTGGTTTTAACCTGAAGAAAGACACAGTCAATAAAAGCAATACTCTAGAAAATGACATCAAACACCATTATAGAGATTAGAAAATGTATATCAATATAGCCAAGGCCACTGTTGAAAAAATAGATGTTATTTTATTGCGCAAGTGCTTTGTAGCTCCGTGGTAGAGCAGACAAAATGATCACATTCTAGCCACATTCAAGTGAATGAGAATTTGTAGGTAATTGCAATTTCATCTGAATGGGGATGTCTTGAGTGTTTTGGTCCCCAACCACAGAGTCTGCCTCTCTGCCAATATTTGCCATGGGTCAGTTAAAATGCCTTAGACTTTGCCACTAGAGCATTGAGGAAACATGTTTTTTTAGTACAAAAAAAAAGTCTGAAAGGGAAACATTTTAAACTATGGGAGACCAATGAATTTGTTTAATCACAAAAAAACTTAATATAGACACAATCACAGAATTGTTTTTTTTTGGAATGGGATATCGTTGGCATTATTCGGTTTTAGTGTCATTTCTATATGACTATTCCATTCCAACAGTCTGGTCAGTTCTTTACGAGCAAATCTATTATGCTTTAATATAAGACAATCAGATTTTAATAAAAAAAAAAGTTGAATTTTCCTTTCAGCGTTTACCAACGGGTCCCTGAATATTCTCAAAACCGTAACATATGGGCCTGTGTGTTTAGCATCAGCTGCAACTCTGAACGTAGTTAATTAAAATGTTCTGCAAATATCAGTGAGATAGAGCCACATGATGTAGACCCAAGTGAGACTGGCTGGTCGCAATTGAGATTGTGGGGGTCAGTTACTATGAATCTGCCCTGCAACTCCAATTGATTTTACATACTGCACATATATTACTCAATGAATATAAGTGAATTGGCAATCTTCAGTTTCAGTTATATATTCTTGTTTATTATCAAGTTCTTATTAACAAAGGGATTGAAATTACTTTTTTTCTGTGCCACTGTGCCTTTAATAAGTCAGTGAATATTTCACCAAAGCAGATTTTTTTTGTTCTCATGGGCTCAGGAAGTACAGATGGAGGAAAGCCAACTCTCGGCATGTCCTTTGGTCTCCCACCCTACACATGCTGTCATTATCATCCCATTCTTCACAGAAGTGTGATATTACACACGCACACCCCTCCCTTCATTTTGTATAGAGATTTCAGCAAGCCAATGTCAATAAGTAGTGCCCTGAGCCCGCTCCCTACAGTTGCATTCTTGAGAAGGTCCTTTAAGAGCTTTCTCACTGAAAAATAAAAAGCTTGTGAGTTACTGTACAGTTATGGAAAGTGTTATCCAGAATGCTTTCCATAATTTGGATCACCATACTTTGTCTACTAAAAAATAAATATGAATTAAACCCAATAGGATTGGTTTCCTCTAGTAAGGATTGATTATATCTTAGTTGGGATCAAGAACAAGGTTCTGTTTTATTATTACAGTGAAGCAGGAAATTATTTTTAAAAATTCGAATTGTTTGATTATATGGAAGATGGTCTTCCCATAATTCTGAACTTTCTAATGGGGTTTCCAAATGGGTGCATCATAGAGATAAAATGTCATGGGTATGCAATAATGTCCCCTGTAGCCTATAGAACAGGGGTCCCCAACCTTTTTACCCATTCAGATGTAAAATAAAAGATTGAAGAGCAACATAAGCATGCAAAAAGTTCTTGCGGATGCCAAATAATGTGATTAGCTATTGGTAGCCCCTATGTGTATTGACAGCATACAGGAGACTCTGTTCGGCAGTACATCTGGTTTTATGCAACTAAAGTTTGCCCACAAGCCAGGAATTCAAAAATAAGCACCTGCTTTGAGGCCACTGGGAGCAACATCCAATGGGTTGGTGAAAAATGTTGGTTGGGGACCACTGCTATAGAAGACATGTTGTTTTTATTCAGATGAAATATTTGTAGCAACCCCTCCTAAATAAGACTTACCATAATGCTCACTTAGCACAAGTAACGAGATTTCCAAATGATCTTGAACTGGGTTGGTAAAGGAAATTCAGGCAAGCTACAATTCTTCTCTAAGGTGATGGACCCAGAAGTACACCCAAACCCAGCTCAGTGTGATAAATAAGCAATCTGATAAAGAATGCTTATCATTTAGACTCTATAAAGTTGTGGTTTCCAAGCTCTAGTGGTTTAAAGCAGTGAATGGGGAGGGGTGGCAAAGTCTAAAGACCAGTTACAGTGAGATTTTGGAGAAAGCTTGTTTGCTCTCCTAAATACACTTGAACCCACAGCTTGAGGGATAGTTATTATGAGATTTGTGATGTAGAAGCTGTCCCAGACATAGTTGCATACGGCTCAAAATTCCAATGTTTTTCTACATCTTGAGCCTCCAAGGAGGGCATTTCTTGAAAATGTCTAAAAATCACTGCCATAAAGAGTTACTGCAGCAGAAAGAGCCCTAGCAAACCACATGATTCTGAACAATAACAATGGTTAGGACCCATCCTTTCCGACAGCTGTAACCTAGGGCACTTTATAGCCCAAAGTTCATTTTTTTTTTCCATTATCCCATGTTCTTCAGCAGATACTGGGAATTCAATATTCAGAAAGCCATGCACGTAATTGATTAAAGAGAGGGAAAATAAGTCTGGTTAAAATCAGCACAGCACTGTACAGCTGGAGAATGCAGAGGAAAAAAATGATGCACAGATGTGTGACTGTTATCCATCTCTTTTTTCCATATGGGATTCAGGGCTGTGTGTACACATACTCTGTGTAGCAGGAGCTCTTTGGGATTTGGGGACAGAAAGGAAAATGTATAGCTTTTAATATTTACGTATAAAATTTTCAGGGAAAACCTGCTAAAATGGTCTGCATTTATAACCAGGATTCTTGTGTTAGAATAATATTTATCCTTTATTCATGGTTTGTACCTTTGCAAGTAGAACTTTGCTTTTTCAGTGTTGGTACATTTAGTTGAAAAATGTACTTTTAGTAAAAAGGACACTCAATTTGAAATTGCTCTTTAATATTTATTATTTTAATATGGCCCTCTAGGTCAACTGCTTCCTACTTCTATGATGCGTTAGTGTGCCCTTCCTTCTAGTTTTAGGAACTCGAGTGGCCTGAATATCCTCTAATACAATGATCCCCAACCATTGGCTCGAACAACATCTTGTTCACCACTCCCTTTGATGTTGCTCCCAGTAGCCCGTATTTAAATGTGGCAGGAAGTGGTCATCAGCCTCTGGGCCAATAATACACATTACATATTATACTAATAACCCAAACTGGATACATTTCCTTCCTTCAGAATTAGAGAGTTTACAGAGAAGGGCAACTAAGCTGGTAAAAGGTATGGAAAATCTTAGCTATGAGGACAGACTGGCCAAGTTGGGGATGTTCACGCTGGAGAAGAGGAGCTTAAGGGGAGATATGTTAACTATGTATAAATATATAAGGGGATCATATAATAATCTCTCCAATGCTTTATTTACCAGTAGGTCTTTCCAGCTGACACAAAGTCACCCAATCTGATTAGAAGAAAGGAGGTTCCACCTGAATATTCGGAGGGGTTATTTTACAGTGAGAGCTGTGAAGATGTGGAATTCTCTCCCTAAAGTCAAACAGGCTGATACATAAGATAACTTTAAGAAGGGGTTGGATGGTGTTTAGCAAGTGAGGGAATACAGGGTTATGGGAGATAGCTCATAGTACAAGTTGATTCAGAGACTGGTCCAATTGCCATCTTGGAGTCAGGAAGGATTTTGTCCCCCTCTGAGGCAAATTGGAGAGGCTTCAAATAGGTGTTTTGCCTTCCTCCGGATCAACTAGTAGTTAGGCAGGTTATATATAGATGTGTGTCTTTTTTCAACCTAACCTACTATGTTACTTTGTCCAGCAACTAGAGCATAAGGAAGTGTGGGGATTTAAAGCCATAGGGTGCATTAAGCCTATGGGCCCCTACAGGTATCTCAGAGCTCTTGAGGGTTTTACTCAAGGGAGTAGAAAAGCAACTGTCCCCATGAGAAAATGAAGAGGGGACAAGTCATAAAAACTCCTTCGCAAGGTGACTGTGTCCTTCAAGTAGCTAAATTCTTCAGGTTTTTCTTTTAAAATCAAGAGGCATAACCTTGTTTACCATTTAGAATATCGTACGGTGCCATTATTCAATATGAATTGATTTTGTGTGTATAAATGATGCCAAATTGGATGTTATGAATCAGATTTATTACTGTATCAACCTCAATATGATTCATGGAACCAGTAAGTCTTGACTGAAGGAACTGCATTTTTTTTTTGTCAGAAACCATGCAGAATTCTAGAATCTTTGTTTCATCCAAACACATTAGTTATTCATTTAAAGAGAATAAGATTTGCCTCGGGTCTTTACCATTTATAAGACCAGAATCAATGTTAATTGAGCTGTCCATCAGACTGTAGACATGGCATGCTCCTCTACCTTCAATGAATAACATACCCTTCCCAAATAACAGGTGCTCTTTTACTCACCTCAATGTAAACTAGTGAAAGACCCCTTACATATATCAACATATATCATCAGGTTCTATTAATTCTATATCAGGTTTTATTAATTCTGCTGCAGAAGTGATATGTTTGAAGGGCCTACAAGCCCTCCTCCTTCAGTGGCTGGGTGCTCTCGCAACACATATGCATTCACAGCAAGGACACAGGGAACAGGTGACATTCTCTCATTTGGAGACAAGAATAGCACAATTAATGCTAATCATGCCTCCTACATTATATCTCACCACCGCATTTGAGAAAGTATATGGTTGTAGGCAAGGCAGTTTCCGTTGAAATCCAAGGTCAAGGCAGGAGGTTGTAACGACGCTATCAGTTAACATAACAAGATACTATGGCAACTTTTCTAGCTAGAATTTCCCTTTAAGCTGAATGCAAACTTTTGAAACCTGAGAGATTAACTTGCGCAGAATGAGAGAGACATTTGATCTGTCTTTTCCTTGGAAGCCGCAGGGCTGAAATGCAACAAAAAGGATAAAATATTCATAAAAATATATTTTGTATTGTTAAAAACTTTTTATTGGTTATTTACAAAAGACATGGATAACATTTACATTTACAAAAGGAGGGATGCCTGCCCAAGACACAGAGCAAGTTGTCCATGCTGCGTCCATCTGTGTTTGGTGTAATCATCCTGTTGGAGCCATGCCTGTAGCCACAGTGTGCTGCAAAAACATCCAAATGGATGGACTTCAAGGGGCTGATATGTCAACAATCATGGAATGATTACGACTGTTCCAAAACTGTGTTGCAACTACACCTGGTTTTATGCAACCAAAACACCCAACCACTCATGAGGAACTGATTGGGAATCACTACCCCAGACTAACAATTAGTGATAATACAGTGATAAGTTGTACATTTAGACCTGTTGGGCAACAACCATATGTACAGCTAATGTAGTCCTCAGCAGAAGGGATTTCCAGTCTTCCCAATCAATATGTGAAAGAGGCCCAATGATATCTCATTAGGGAAGGGGATGATTTCAGGCATGTACATTTGCTAAAAAATCAGCAGCCAATGTCTTTTCTCTTTTTCAAAATGTGATACTTGAGCTAATTAAGTCCAGTAACTAGGTTTTTTTGCAACAATGGTATCTGCTTCAGGATTTACAACCTGTTATAATAAAGAGTATTCATACATAAAAGATGAAATAATCCAGAATTGTTCCATTGCTACAATTATTTTAGTTTTCTCTTTTCTTTTTAGAATACATCCATATCTTAGGTGCAACATCACTTTTAAGTCTATAGCCAGATACTGACCAAGACGGTCAGTCAATCACACAACTCCATAGTCAATAATTATGAAGGAAAGACGCATTGATATGCACCAGCCACTCTGGCATTTTTGCTAGTAAAGGATTCAGATAGTCTCTGCCTGTCTTTCACTTCTGTGTTTTTCAGGTTAACATTTCTCGATGAGAAGTCAAGGCAATATATATATATATATATATATATATGCTGTAATAGCGGCTTTGTTCTTGGTGTGACTGGACTCATTTATACCATTTACTCAAAATTGGCTTAGCAAATGTGTTTTTATAGGATTATGCTTTAATGAAACCTGTGCTGTCCTGTCCTTGATTCCCATCATCAGAGGCATCTAAGTGCCCATTAAACTGCCTGAATGGAAGGAGAGGTAAAGGTTTGTTTACTCCGTAAAAGTATGTGAACTGGTGCAGCCTCATCTGGTTGTAGTTTTTTGTTTTTTTTTTGCGGGGGGGGGGCTCCAGTAACATTGTACTGGTCACAGGGAGTGCAGACAATTACAATGTGCAGGGTCCTAAAATTTCTGAGGGCAGCTCTCAGCATGGGCAGGTATAAGCAAGCTCTGTCCTTACTGCCTGCCATAGGGCAAAAGGTAAGTTTAGGGCCAAGTTTGGGCCTGCATTCCCTTCTGCTCCCATAGCAGAAATAAGTAGGGGTTAGAAGGGAGGATCAATAGAGAAATTATGCAAGTTGGCACAATACTGGACTTACAAGAAAGTGGTGCATTTAAAAAAAAAAAAAAAAAATTATATTAAAAAAAAAGCATTCTACAAAAAAGCCTAAAGCGTTTCGTGCCAAAGGAGCACTTAATCATATCCCCTTTGGCACAAAATGTGTAGGTTTTTTTGTATAATGCTTTTTGTTTGAATAAACTTTGTTTAAATGTACCGCTTTCTTGTTAGTCCAGTATTGTGCCAACCTACATCATTTCTCTATTGACATTTCAAAAACCTTTCTCTGGCTGAAGGCTTCAAGGTGTGTGCACCAGGACACTGCACTCGTTTCCAAGAATTTCTACTTGCTTGAACTTACTTCTGCACTTTTGGAATTTTTTTGCTTTAATCTGTAGAAGGAATGATGCCTACAGTATATTCTTACCTCCTGCCGTGAATATAGTAATAACGCAGTAGATAAACCCTATAATGTTTCATTCATGTTCATTTGATATTTCAGAACTGAATTATGTATTGGATTACAAACATAAAAATATATCTATGTATTTTTTTCATTTACTTCCCCCTAGAGGTCTTGTACTGTAATGTGGAAGGTGTAGAAGTTCTACTTCTGCCCTAACTGCAACCTTTGGTGCAACTAGTTGGTGCATCCACCTCTCTGTCAAAGCTCACAGCCCATTCATCAAAGGAAGTCCCACCCTCCTGACCAATGATGGACAAATTTGTCCAGTTTTGCTGAAAAATTTCCTGCGAAAAAAATGAAACACGAATTTTGACACCCACGTAAATTTTGACGCCCGCATTAAAGTCAATGGGCGTCGGAATAATGTTAACGTGCGACAGTTTTGACGTGAGCAACTATACCGACATGCGTTGCGCCTGGCCACAGTTTGGTGAATTTATTCGGTGGCGAAACATGGAAAGTTGCCTTAAATTCGCGTCTAACGAATTTATTCGCCCATCCCTACTCCTGACATATTACAGAACAGAAAAAACACACTACAGGGAGAAGTGTTGTTTAGATGATTCACCTTAAACTCATAATTAAATGCAATAAAAGCGTAAGTTTAAAAGATAGGGAACATCAGAACTTACTTTGACAGTGCATATTTCACAGTTGGTTACCATCTCCAGACTTCAATCCTTAAGCGTTCTCATTTGTTACATTGGCTCTGTTATTTGATGTCAAGTTTCTATGGCAATAAGATAAGAGACAATGAGACAATTTGCAGTTCATGTAGGAAATGTTCCCAGTTTAGACTCATTTGATGATGACATCAGAGAAGCATTTCTGAAGACTTCATATCTATCAATTTAGAAACAATGGCAAACTGGAGAACGATATTTTTCTCTGTATCCATAGGCTGGATATATGTTTATATTAGAATTAGCGCTACCAATTCTGGTAAACGAATTCTGCAGAATAAAAATTGTCAGTAGTGTAGTAAGTTGGAGAGGTTTTGAGGTATGAGTGTGTTGTTTGTTGGATGTTTGTGTACATACAGTACATATATACAGGTAGGGGACCTGTTATCCAGAATGCTTGGGACCTGGGGTTTTCCGGATAACGGACCTTTTCGTATTTTGGATCTTCATACTTTAAGTCTACAAGAAAATCATACAAACATGAAATAAACCCAATAGGCTGGTTTTGCTTCCAATAAGGATTAATTATATCTTAGTTGGGATCAAGTACAAGGTACTGTTTTATTATTACAGAGAAAAAGGAAATTTTTAAAGATTTGGATTATTTGATCATAATGGAGTCTACTTTCTGCATAATGGGTTTCCGGATAACTGATCCCATACCGGTATATATGTGTGTAAAGTTGTGTTGGCATGTGTGTGTAACATGCCTGTATATGTGTGTGTGCAAGTGTGTGTAGCCTTCAACTATCCCAAATAACAGTAAAAAAAAACAATCCGAGGAATACATTAATTTTTTCTCTGTACACCTGCAGCACTTTTATTTTCTCCTAACCTATAAAATGTTCCTTTATTTTTCCTCCTGCTATAAAATACGCTATTCTTCGTTGTTCTGAGATGCGGGTTGTTTTATATTTTGCTATAAACATGCTTCAGTGGAGCTCTTACATTAAGAAGCAGCTTTATTTTAAGGTCTGTTCTCAAACCTTGCTCTATTTTATCTCAAGGAACCAGAGCTACAACACCCACTTACCGCATCGCTGCACCTGCACTTTTCTGCATGGTACAAAGTCTGTTAATGTGTGAGTCAGCTCTTTGGCTGACAATGCCTTGTCCATGTGTCTGTCTGATTGTCTCAATAACTGGACTAATGTCTATAGTCAAGAACTGGGCTACAGTATTGTGTATGGGAGCAAACGGTTAAAGGGTTAACTGGTTACATTGTCAACCAATCAGAAATGTGTTTTTAATATTGCACTAAACTAGTGAAAACGAACTGCTGAAACGGCGAAAAATTAGCGAAACTCGAAAATTGACGTCCGCGTAAATTTTGACATTGGCATTAAAGTCAATGGACATCTGAATAGTGTTGACACGTGGTGGTTTTGATGAGAGCGACTTTTCGGATGCACATCCAAAATTTTTTGATGCCGCGGAAATTCCACACAAATTCGCAGCATGACGAATATATTCGCCCGTCACTAGAGCTGGCAACTCAGGGGCCCCCCACCCCAATGGCCAGTCTCCACAGCCCTCCTTCCACACAAACCATGTACCTTTTACTTCCACCTTGTGGCGATCAGGGATGGGGCTGAAGTGCTAGGCTGTAGTGATGAGCGAATTTGACCCATTTTGCATCGCCAAAAATGTGCAAAACAGTAAAAAATTTGGCAAACGCATGGAATTCGACAGGCTACTCTTTGCACAATCATTTTTCAAACCGTGCAATATTTTTTAAAAATGCAAATTTTTAAACTATCCATTATAGTCTATGTGGTAAATTTACTAAGTGACGATAATTCGCCAGCGACGGCTTTGCAGCCACACTTCGGCAGGCGGAAATTCGATCAGACAATGCTACTTTACTAAAATGCGAAGTTGAGTCCAGCGCGTTGAACACTGCCAAAATTTCGGTAGAGTTACTTCGGCAATTCAAGCAAATCAAAGCGAAGATGCGCTAGTGCCTAGCGCAACTTCGTTAGAGGTCTTCGCTCAGGCTAATTTGCATACGGTAGAAAATTTAATAGACGTATATGTTGCAGCAAATACATTACATTACACAAGTCCAGGGAACCTTAATAAAGACAATAGACTTGTTATAATGCCCTACACATGAGCCCACTGTATAGTTTATGTTCCATATGAAAATGTATGGGGGAACCCGGTTACCCAAAAATTCAGGACTTTTGCAGGCTATCACTCTGAAAAAAAAGGAAAAGACACCAGGGATTTTTGGACTTAGAAACTTTTTCCACTAAATAATATGATGTAAGTAACAGAAGATTGAGGAAGATCTATGCACTCCATTGCACTTCACCTGGTCTGAGGCAAGTCTGGCGGAAGAGGTAACGTTCAGTAAAATCTGTATCTCAGTGAATTTGCAGAGTAACGTCCATTCGCCAGTGAGAAAATTCGCCTGGCGATAGAGTGTGAATCACCACTAGTGTTTATTTCCTTCGCTAGCGAAGTTACGCCTGCGCCCGTTAGAAAATTGACGAAGTCCCTGAAAAAGGTAACACTGACGAATCTTCGCCAGCGTTAGTCACTTCACACTTTAGTAAATCTGCCCTTATGGTTTTTTTTTTTTCTCTGTGAAATGAGGCAAAATATTTTGCACATCCATATGAGCAGGCCTGGGTCAAGTGTTTTTTTTTTCCCGGTGTCCAAACAGTCTGACCTGACCAAATGATTGTGAAGCTTATTAGCCAATGTGTGTGGGGGGGGGGCAAAATTATGGCATGCCCCTCCAATATTAGGTTGGATATCTCCAGATATCTATTGGGCAGGTTTGAAATTTCCAATTTAACAAGGACAAACAAGGGAAAGTTGTGCTCACCACTAATTTTGAAACCATTAAGCCGGGGTGCAATGAGGGTGTGACCACAAAATACATATAGACAAATACAAGAGTCCTCTGCACTCAATCCATTATCAATATATGTAGGACATGGGACATTTTGTGCCTTGAGCTACTAAAGATGCCTTACCCTTTAAACAAAAATTGCAATATATTTAAAATGGCCAACTACGTCAAAGTCATCAATGGTCTGGCCAGTCCTAAAACTCAACTTTCATGTGATTCTTTAAGAATTCTATTGCTTCATTATACATTTTACAGAGGGAATAAGTTTTACCTGCAACTTACTAGATGCTTTCAAGGATAAAACTCGCAAACATGGTTGTCCTTTTATTGGCCAACAGTGGGATCACCTGACTATAGTTGGGAAGAGTTTTCTATGTTTGTTATAGTTATACAGGAGCAGTGACCAGCTCCATGTTGTAGCTCCCACCCTTTCCAGCTATGGTCAGGTGATCCCACTGGTGGCTAATAAAAGGGCAACCATGTTTGGGAGTTTTAACCTTGAAAACAAGTGATTTGCAGGTAAAATGTAGTCCCTGTGTTAAATGTATAATAAAGCAGTAGAATTCTTAATTAATCAAATGAAAGTTGGGACTGGCAGTTAAAGGGTAAAGCTTTTTTTGTAAGTTTAGCAAGGATCCTATTGAACTGTGGTGGTGAAACCCTCACCCAATGGGACTGCAAAGGCCTGTCAAGGGCAAAATCATTGGATCAACCCAACTTGGCATGCTGATTTCGTGGCAAAATTGGTTGAAGGTCTGCACCAATCACCATTGTGTAAGTACCTTGCCTATAATCACTTTTAATTTAAACCTTAAAAAATTGATTTAACAAGCACTGTATTATTACAAAAAAGCAGACCAAGCTAAAATTATGAAGTTTTAGTAACAGATGTCACAATGGGCAACAGAATTGCTGTTTCTCTGATCATTACTGATGACAGTTTTAGATCCTAATCACCATAACTGTTATAGCCAACATTCCATTACCTGTATAATATATATAGGTTTTTATTGTATGTCTAATTAAATGCAAAAGAGCCTGAATCTTATAACAATCAGAAGAAAAAAACATTATGGCTGATGGCACATGGCACCTGAAATCTCCTTCTGCCAACTCTTGCTGACTTAAATAGGACTGGCATTTCCAGATCAAGTCATTGGGATGCTTAAAGGGGGTGGCAGATGTTCAGCTCCCCATGTGCCATCAGTCTAATTGGTCTCTTCAAGATCTCATCACTTTGCTCCGAAATAAGTGTGCAGATAACTCGAATCCTTGGATGCACGGACGCTGCTTCCTTATGCTGGGCTTATAGTGAGAGACGAGATCTCAAGTAGATAATTGATTGATATCAGAACTCTCCCATTTTCTATTTAGAGATGCTCAGACGTCTTTTTTTCCATCACATTCCAATGGCGGGCGCTAAAAATAGAAGGTTTTTTTATAGGTAATTATCACTTGTTGAAATTAAAGAGTAGTTTAAATTGAAATTTTAATTACGTTTTAAATTGCACCTCATCTTGTCTGGGAAAATAAAGAATGTTGTTTGGCTTGGATTTCTTTCTTTTTTTTTTAAGTTTAAAATACCGCAGATTGAAACAAGGCTGCTTTTGGATGTTTGAGGTTAGGAAAACTTTAGGGGTTATGGCACACCAGGCCCGGACTGGCAATCCGTGGGTTCTGGCGAATGCCAGAGGGGCTTCTGTAAGTTGCCATAGACAGTCACTATTTATTGTGCTGCTGTGTGGCCTGTTTGGGCCTCTGTATACCTGAAATGCCAGGGCCTATTTTGAATCTCAGTCCAGACCTGTAGCACACCTAGGACTTCAATCTAAGCAGAGGATCACCGAGGGTCTTTTCCCATGCATACCAATAGGTAGCACCAAGATTAGCTGGTAGCAATGATTGTCTGTAACTGACATCAGCTCAAGGGATGACTGCCTCTTACATCTAGAATGACTACATGGATAACTCCAAGGCACACATTTCTTGCAGTGTGTTTTTAATTTAAATGTGTGTATGCGAATTCCCATAATGCAACCACATGCCTCTCCTTCCCGCACAGGCACAAAATTGAGCCCCTTTGTACGATATATGACTCTTTATTCTGGATTTCTGGACAGGAATTATTGCTTTGTGGGATAAAAAAATGTAGATTTTGGACTTCTCTAATAAACATACTCAACGGTGTTTCTCCATTCCAAATGGAAAAACTATGGGTGCCGGTCAATGAAGAATTCCTGGATGATAAATAATGGCTGCCTGAAGAAGAAACATTCCTGACATTGCAGATGTGACCATGTTCATTGATGAAATGATACATCAGTTGTTTACATGGCACCACAAAAAGTCAAGGACCTGAGTCTCAAGAGATTAGAGTACATCTGCATCTGGCACACTTCCAGGAGGTATGCAAGCAAAACTCTCCAAAAAGTTGGAGAGCCAATGGAACCCCAATGTTATCAGTATAATATGATGATGACACTTGGAGATTCCCCAGATTTATAATTCATTATTATTCTTTCATCATTAATATCAGTTGCTACTGCCAAATTCTATTCCTTTACATTGTGTCACTCGCCAGCCATTGAGATTTCTTACTGGTATTGACTGACCGGAAGTTATTGTGTGTTGGTTTCCTAAGATAATTGTCGCCTTTTTGAAAGTTTACTCAACAGAGGTAAAAGGTGAATGTGCATGCTTTTATCAGTGACATTTCCCCCTTTAGGTACTGTAATCCAAATACCTGAACACCTGTATTTCAAAATAAGCCCTTATACTGTATATAGTGATGGGCGAATGTGTCCCGCAGATTTGCTTCGCCAGAAAATTTGCGAAATAGCGGAAAATGCATTGAAGTCAATGGGCGTCAAAATTTTGTCCAAATGCATTAAAGTCAATGACAGTCCGAATAACTTTGTAGCACAAAACCCAATTTCGCAGTTTCACGGAAAGATTTGCCGGCGGTGAAGTACGAAATTCACCATGAATCCATGCATGCCGAATAAATTCACCAATCACTACTTATATATGGACCTGCACTGGTCTGTCTGGGTAACTGTGTGTTTAGGACACTGATCCGCTTGTTCAATTTATCCATTACATTTCTGCCAAAAGTGGGGTCTCCTCATTTGAACTAATGTAAGAAAATACATGTTATTTTAAGTCATTCTAGACCATAGCCCTCACTGCTAGTCCTTAATGTACCATGGCACTAGTGTTTGGTCTATTTCAATCCTTCAATCTGACCCTGGGGAAGACAAATATGTATTTCCACCCTCCCCCCAAACTTGTGTGCCATTCAGGTGCAATGGAGTCCTGCGATTATCAAACAATGCCTCTGCAAAAGCCCAGTGTGAATGATTGCTAAGTGGTAGGACTTTTCCGCCCCTAAAGGTGGCCATAGGCGCACAGATAATATTGTATGAAATGAAGAAGGCTCGGATGGGCTTGTCGTTCGGGCTGGGCGGAAAATTTTGATCGGGTGACTTTGAAGGCGCCAGGTGCAGGTTCAGGGAAGTGAAACACCCCAGATTCGCCCATCACTAGAAGGTACCCAAAATTCGGCCATTGTTAGTGCTGAATCGTGAGATACAGGTAGAATTCTATTGTTTCTACCTGTATATCTACCTGTATATCTGACGATTCTGCTCTACACATGTATATTGAAACAAACTATCTTTCTTGGAAAGATCTTTTCCAAGAAAGATCGTAATTGTTGAGTCTATCGCCACCTTTAGAGGTTGTGTAATTGTAACATTGCCATTGTAATATGAGGCGTCATTGTACCTGATGCATAAATGAGAGAAGTTGGACCAAAATGTTTTTTGAGTGGGCTTGGTGTCTCTTCCAGCATTTGCTATTTATGAGTCATTAGTATGTCATTCATTGGGAGCAAGTCTGCTGGGCCTATTATTGTCTTTGACCCTGAAATTTCACTGCCTGTTCAAACCATTCACCTGTTTTCTCATTCTTCCATGTAGGCTGCCTGATCTGACCCAGAATTAATGACTTCGACTGAGCCTCACTGGCTTCTCTCCACTCACCCCTGTATCATCCTCGAGTGGGTTCCATGCTGTGTGAGCCGCTTGTGGAGCCTTTTCATCGAGAAAGGATCTGTCATCTCGTCTAGTCTCTTCTATATGCTTGACTTGATCATGGCAATCCTTTCTCTTTTGAATAAAATGTTCTCTTCTTACCTTTCTGATTTTGGATTTTTGTTTCTATTTACAGCATTGCATTTAATGTACACTATCTGAAGAATGCAATAAAACCTCTTATCACAAAAATATGTCTTTCTTTAAGAGGGATCACAGTTATTTTCCTTAAAACCAACATCATGGGGCAGATTTATCAAAGGTCGAAGTGAATTTTCTAATTAAAAAACTTCGAATTTCAAAGTATTTTTTGGGTGCTTCGACCATCGAATAGGCCAAATTCGACTCGAATTGAAAATACTTTGAATATTCGACCATTCAAAAATCAAAGTACTGTCTCTTTAAACTCTTTGACTTCGACACTTCGCCACTTTAAACCTGCCGAATTGCTATGTTAGCCTATGGGGACCTCCTAGAACCTAGAGCCGAAATTTGGCCAAGTTTTAAAAAGTTCAAGGTTTTTTTTTGAAAATTGTTCGATCGATCGATTAAATCGTTGCTACGATCGATTGAACGATTTTACTTTGACTGAAAACGGCCAAAAAATTCAAAAAGAAAAGTTCGTCTATCGACTTTGGCCAATTCGATGGTCGAATTTCGAAGTTTTTTAACTTCGAAATTCGACCCTTGATAAATCTGCCCCTATATGTTCAGTATGTTTTCTGTTAAAATGTATTTTACATCCTCGTCTGATCAATTATGTTGGAACTGCAGTTTATACTCAGGAAATTCCTAGGATTCTCCATAATTACATTTCATTTAAATGACTTTTAAAATCAGACACAATAAGAAAATACTTCAGTTTGAGAGATTGTAAGTCATTTCATCATATAAAACTCCCAGCACTTTTTAACTATGTTGTTGTAATCCATTAGCTGCAGGTGATTTGCCCAATTAATCTCCCAGTTTATTTATGGGATTGAAAGAAGGGTTAACATACACATTGAAGAAATCTAATGCAATGAGTTCAGAACTTTCCTCTTTCAGACTGCATTACATTTATCATGTGCAAAGACTACATCAAAAGCCCTTGGAGAGGGAGCTGAGTTAATGTAAACTGACCTATTTAATAGTATGTTCGGTTTCTTACTAGGTAATCTTTAGAAGAATTTTATAGTTCCCATAAGAGGATAAAAATGCAGGCTGTTTGATGAGGAAAAGAAATTCAATATCTCCGCTTTTAAACATCTGTAGAATCACGCGAAGCATTATTTTTACAATTATTATCAACAATAATTTTTTTCTTATGTTAATTTTCTCAAAAAGTATGGGGTAGAATATCTCTAACACGATGGTGTTTCTCTGAGGTGGAATAGTAAGGAGTAGCTAGAACATCCCTACTAGAGTCAAGTCAAGTCATGGTCATCTTAATAGGAAAAAGATAGTATGTTGGTCCAAACCCTGATGTAAAAGAAGGCCAAAGTGAAGTATGAGATGTTGTTTTTTTCTCTTGGCACCTGGATAGGAAGAAGAAATTATGTACATCCAAACCCTGATGTAGAAGAAGGCCCCAGTATAGGGGGAACCCTTTTATTTATCCTGGAACCTCGGTGGGAAGAAGAGAGTATTTAGATCCAAACCATGATATAAAAGGCCCCATTGAAGTGTGAGCTCTTGTTTTCTTTCTCTTGGAACCTCAGAAGGAAATAAAAGTATGTAGGTCCAAACTGTGATGTAGAATAAGGCCCTAGTGAAGTGTAAGCTCTTGTTTTTTCTTTTGGAACCTCATTAGGGAGAAGAGATGATGTACATCCAAACCCTTATGTAGAAGACTACCCCAGTATAGTGGTAGCCTGTTTGTCTTTATCTTGAAGTGATCATGTAGGTCGACACCCTTATGTAGAAGGCCCCAGTGAAGTGTGTGCTCTTGTTTTCTTTCTCTTGTAGCCTCAGTAGGAAAAAAGAGAGGATGTAAGTCCAAACCCTGATGTAGAAGAAGGACATATTATAGTGAGAACTCCTGTTTTCTTTAGAGCCTCAACAAGAAGAAGAAAACATGTAGGTCCACACTGATATGGAAGAAGCCCCCAGCGAAGAGTAAGCTCTTGTATCTCTTTATTGGAATGTCAATAGAAAGAAGAGAGGATGTAGGTCCAAACCTTCATATAGATGAATACCCAAGTAAAGTATGCGTTCTTTAGCAAGAGGTCCCAGAAGAGCCCAAGTCAGGGCAGGAGACAATGGAAATAAGTGATTAGCCAGTTATCCATGTTTAATTATCTCTTCAGGTGCTCTAAAAACACAATATAGAGAAGCTATTTAGTGAGCAGCCAGTACCTTTACCTAGGAGTGAAAGTGAGGTTAGTACCCTGATGAGTTATCCTTCTTCTTAGGGACCTATGGATTTAGAGGGCAGAGAAGAATAGTTTACTTGAGTGGAACTATAGCCCGAAGCTGCTGAGAGTAACATGTAGCAGTATATACTTCATTAAATGAAATGTGGCTTCTGTATTTGCCCAAAGGCCTTAAATGAATTGTTAGAAACTGTTAAGACCATAGCTGACCTGTGGGCACAACCCTAGAGCACAAGCCTACAGCATATTTGAGGGTCATGAATGTAGCTGGAGAAACTAGCAAGGCACATCTGGGACCAAAATAGAATTACAGTAATTATATTTTTTCTAATTTTAATCCAAGTGTGTGTGTATTTGTTGATGTAGAATTGAAAAGTGAATGAGACAGGCATGTGATATGCTGTTGTATGCAGAATAATTAGATTACTGCACAATTTTGCTAATTTAGATACTAAATGAGTAGGCTCAATTATATTTAAAGTTATCTGGGGATAAATCACTATGCCAACCCTCATATAGTAAACTAATAGTAGCTGTGAATGATAAAAAATAAGTAAAATTATGCACCTTATTAAGGCTGTAAAAGAAAAAAACACATGGTATAATTTATTAAAATTCTTATTTATTGGATTCATACAGGTTTATTTCACTCCTTCAATTAGCTACTGGGCATGAATTTTTAATATGAAAAGCTAAATACAATATGGGAACAATATATTGTGTTTATAACTATAGTATTAGTATAATGTCAGTTGTCCAAGTAAGTGCTAAGCACTATTATACCCCTCATGGGGGATATTACTTGCTTGAAAACACTACCTATCTGGAATATAGTTTACTAGCTAAGACACACTACTCTAATAACATGAATTTTATTCGAAAAAATAGTAATCCTGACACTGAGCAGAAACTTCTCCATTAATCCTGGACAACTGAATCCAGGTGAAATCGAATCAATATTCTACTTCTTCTATTCTACTATTATTTGTTCCACCTTCACAAATTCAAGTCACCAGGACCATTTACAGGCAACTCATTTACTCAACAGTGACTTCCAGGGATGTATTTGTTTTCAGTGTAAACTAAAAACCATTGTGATACTTGGCCATCTCCATCGAATGGGAACTCTAAATGCCAGTCTGAAGAACTCAAGTTGTTATTCTGACAGCTGAATTGTCATGACTTTTTCATCCTCGATATAAACATTAGTACAGTACATAGAATATCCTTTTGCTGTAAGGGGCATGTTTACTAACATTGGAGATAAATATCTGGAGAGATTTCTGGAGATGTTGCCCATAGCAACCAATCAGATCTTTGTTTTTGTTTTCTAACTTGGCTGTGGCTGTTTAAATCTAATTGCTGATTGGTTGCCATGGGCAATATCTCCAGAAATCTCTCCAGATATTTATCTCCAATGTTAGTAAACATGCCCCTTAGTCTAGAATCTCTCATGCAACTGTGGTCAGTGAAACTGGTATCATTTCAAATGAATTGGGTCAACTACCAATTACCAAGTAGCATTATACTGAATTAAATAATATAACCTTATGGCATTCCCTTCCTGGCCATTATAATTGTTTTTCTATGGAATTACTCCATTCGTAGGTTCCTAATCCAACCATTCTGGCAAAGAACCTCAGGCATTCTTCACACATGGATTGTGTTTCACTAGATCATGGCTTAAAGTAATCTTGAGTCTTGAGAGGAACAAACATTTAGCTCTCTCTATGACATTTCTCTTCTCCCATTAGTAGTAAGTAGTAGAAGTTACTGCACGTGCCATGATTAAAAGCACAGTGCAGTACCGCCCACTTTAATTAAGCCATTCAGGTTTATGATCACAACTACATTCTGAATTTTGGAACTAAACACCTTAATTCTTAATGCATAAAGGGAAATGAAGGCTGAGGTTAGGGTGCACGGAGATAAAGCAGAGTCAAGAGAAGTTAATGGACAAAACGGGCAGTGACATGGACTTCAACAGCAGCAGCATGAAGTATTGGATAATGAGCTATGTGTATAACCAATTACAGTTTACTTCCTTTGGCATATTAATAAAGGCAAAGTGCTGGCACCAAAAAAAGCCTGTTGACACAACTAAGTAACAACACCGTGCATAAAAGCATGGATGCACATATAGGTGTGTAACAATTAACAATATTAATTATATAAATACATATCTTTATATTGGAGTTGCATCATTAAAAATAACCAAGAGTCCTCTGGACAGAAGAATATGCAGGTCAAACTAATAGATCAATACATATATAGAAGATAGGGTAGAGAAGATGCAAAAGCATGGCAGATCTTCTAAGTGATCTACTTGACATGACTGTCCTCCTTTGGAAAGATGACAAAAAGAACGAGGAACACTTCCTAGCATGGTGCATCTTCAAAATGAACTAGTTCAAATGAGATTCTCCTGTCCTTCTAAAAAAACAAAAGCCTACTTTGTTGCAGCTTCTAGAATGATAACAAAAAGAACAAGGAACACCTTCTCGCATGGCAGATATCCAGAATGACCTAGTTCAAATGAGATTCTCCTGTCCTCCTAAAGAACAAAAGCCATCTCTGTTGCAGCTTCTAGAATGATAACAAAAGGAACACCTCCTAGCATGGTGGATCTCCAAAATGACCTAGTTCAAATGAGATTCTCCTGTCCTCCTTAAAAACAAGAGCCCTCTCTGTTGCAGCTTCTAGAAAGATAACAACATTTTTTAATCCACAGCAAAGACACATTTCCAAACAAATGAAACACAATAGGCAGGATTTAACAAATGAGGGGTATTCCTTTATTAACGCCTAATGGAAATAACATTTGCTAAAGCAAGAGTAAAATAACCAAGCCAATGCTTTTTTTTTGGAGAAGATGAGTTCCTAACAAGTCATTATTTAATTCAAAATAACAGTAGAAACCATTTATCAAAAATGTTAACATACATGTATGTTAATGGGAGCTGCTACACCTGGATAAACAAAGCACTCCGACAGGAAACTTTGGGAAGGTTATGTATGGATATGTAATGAACAAGAATCTATAATATCTATTGTATACATTGTAGCACACAAAACCTCATTTTGCCTTCACTTTCCTTACAATGGGCCACCGGAATGAATTCAGTTCTCGGCTAAGTCTAAACTCTTTCTCTTTCAGGTTTAAACAAAATCTACATTCTTAGGGAGAAAAATGCTATAAAACTCAGTTCCCGCATCAGTGTTAACGAAACAATAAAGTAAAGGTCAGTTAACTATGGCACCAATAATCACGGTAGTAGCATGGTAATGCAGTGTAAAAAATCTAATTACGCACATGGCTGTTACCGAAAACCTGAGAAATTTAAGGAATTCACATAAAAGGGTAATTATGCTCTGTTTCCATTTAATTGAATTGTAGTAAGTAAGCCACAGATGAATGATTTGACCTTTAATATTGTCTACAGATTTCACCAACTTTGGGCTGTGGAATTAAGAGAACTTTGTGTAAGATGTATAACATGCCAAGTTTCTGAATGGAAAAACCAACAATCTAAAACTAACAGACACATTTGATCCAACAGTGCAGAGGGGCTATGCAAAGACAAAATAATCATTAGAGGCTAAATATAGGGTTACACAAGTCATTAGGTGCTTCTATGCATAGGTCATAGATGTACGAATAGAGAGAAGCACACACCTTCAGTTTATCCAACAGAATCCCTGTATGCTTGCATCTGGATGAATCTCTGGCCAACCATTGGTTGCACTTTAATCTAAGAATTCCATACATGGGTCATCCTTAATCTATAGGCAACAAGAGTCTTTGAGTGGATGGGAGTAGATGATATCCCATCAACATCACCACCATTTATACATTTTTGTACAAGTCAGGCCACTGATATTTATAAATCATAAAACAGATCGGAATAGTTCTTGATCACTGTTCATACAACCTGCTTCAGGACAGACAGTAATTACAGCTCCCAGGACTCAACCATATCTCTCACTGAGCTATTTTGAATGCTACTATTACAGCGAAGAACAGTTTCATATGTGAAGGAATGACACCTATCAGAGCTCAAAAGAAACCAGCTGCTGTTCCGTACAGTCAGCCACTCGGAGTGACTGGAGAAATTAGTAATTCAGCATGTTAACTATTTACTCTAACCAGAATCACTTATACCTATGATATAACCAAAGCAAATTTTGGAAATTGCCCTTGTAAAACTGATAGTTTGCAAAGGATATGGGGTCAATAGTGCCACTGTTTTCTAAAGGTGGCCATACACTATAAGATCTGATCATTTGCCAGGGTCGAATCTTTCCCCCGATATGCCCACCAAAGGCTACGATTTCAGGCTAATCTGATTGTTTAATCCTAGAACCAAATGATCAGATTATAATGATGGGGAAACAAGTCAACGGAACGAGGACTGCATCAACAAACCTGCCGATTGTGATCTGGCTGATTTTGGCCACATATCGGTCTGGGAGGCCCATTGGAGGCCTCATGTACTGATAGTTATGCTACCAAAATTGGTCTAAAGGACGGTAATCAGCATCTTAAATTTGCAGATATATGGGCAGCTTTAGAGTATGATGATTTATGTCTTTGTCTTGGGCAGTGCTATTATCCCCCCTGTGGGCCATGCCGACTTAAGACCTTAAGCTGGCCTGGCATACAGAGATCTGCTCATTTGGTGATCACTCCCTGATTTGTCCAATGGACAATATCTGGCTGATTCCATTGTGGGCCCTAGGACCCAATGATCGGATCATGAAGAAAAACGGGTGGACGAATTGAGGACCACGAACAGATACAGCCCTTGATCCAATCGATATTTGGCTGACTTTGGGCCATATATCGTTTAGGGAAGCCCGTCCGAAAACCCATTCACTGCACAATAATGCCGTCTTAATCTGTCATCATCTTATATTGGCCTGTGTATGGCCACTTTTAGAGGTGAGAGCACATGCTCATGAGGCATATTTCCAAAGTGATTGCTCAGCCTATCACTTGCATGAATTGAACTAGTGGTGACAGACGGATTCTGCTAACCCATATGGGCACTTTTCCACCAGCTGAAAACCATTGGAGAATGTAGCTCATGTGCCATGAACAGCAAGGAAGGTCAAACAAGCACTGCATACACCTACACAGCAGGAAATGCCAATTTCAAATATCTCTTACAAGGGAACAATACCCAATCTGTGTGGTTGGGACTGCTTGGCAGCAGAAGTAAAACAGTTGTCTAAATTAACATAGTATTTTTGCCTTTAATGAAGCATGTTTTATGGATGACAACACGCCAGATGTTTAGTTTGCCTCATTTAGAATAGGAATAAATTAATCTTAGATATGAGTAAATGCTAATCACGCTAACACACTGAGTTCACCAAGGTAAGTCCTTCTATCCATTGTGCACTAAATTCAAGCTCTGCTGATGTTTATGGCCATGTGCAGATGCCAGGTATGTATTCATAACCGGAACATTCCACAATGTCCAATCACTTGAGTCTGTCGTTCACCCAATGGCACAGCACCTTTGGTGACCTGATGTATTCAACAACGTGTATAATAAACACCTTCAAGTCACACTAATCACCGGCAAAGATTAGGCCCTACATGGGATTTTTGTGTTTATTTAGATTTGTGACTCTTGAGCAAGTCAAGGAAGGTGACAAGGCTGCATGGAATTAGGTCTCTATATTATTCCTTATATTATTCTAAGGAGTACACAATCAGTTCACTCCTCTGGTGATTATTATAAGGGGCTTCTCAGAGTAGTTGGGGACTTTTAGAGACTAAAAGCATTAGAAAGTTGTCCTTACCTTCCCTTGCATGTGTAGGAGTACAGCCAACAAACACTTTAAAGGATTGTATTTATGAAGCTTTTCGGAACACCATTAAATGACTGACAGCAAAGTATGCCTCTCAAATTAATATTAGTCTATCAAATTTCTAACTCACACTCTTCATAAAGGTGATGTCATGTATTTTTTTAGATACCAAATATTTTTTTTGTCATTAAGAATTTTTATTACAACGGCTATAAAATGCTTTTTCTTCTTTCCTCCGGGTTAGCTGTAGTTATATTAAAAATGGGAAAAGTAAAAATGACTCTCATTGCACATTTTTATTCCAATTATTATTGTTATAAATTATTATTCATTATAAATTATAAATCACTATAAATTAACTTTTAGTACGATGTACAGAGTGATATTCCGAGACAATTGGCAACTGGTTTTCATTTTTTATTATTTGTGTTTTTTTGAGATATCGATTCAGCTGCTCTCCAGTTTGCAAGTTTAGCAATCTGTTGCTAGGGCCCAAATTACCCTAGCAACCATGCATTGATCTGAATAAGAGACTGGAAAATTAATAGGAGAGGCCTGAATAGAAAGATGAGTAATAAAAAGTAGCAATATCAATACATTTTTAGCCTTACAGAGCATTTGTTTTCTAGATGGGGTCAGTGACCCCCATTTGAAAGCTGTAATAAGAAGAGGAAGGAAAATAATTAAAAAATTATAATAGAAAGAATGAAGGCCAGTTGGAAAGTTGCTTAGAATTGGCCATTCTCTAACATACTATAAGTAAGGTGAACCACCTCTTTAAAGGAAAACTATACCCCCCCAAACAATGTAGGTCTCTATTAAAAGATACTGAGTAAAACAGCTCATGTGTAAAACCCTGCTTCAGGTAAATGAACCATTATCATAATAATATACTTTTTTAGTAGTATGTGCCATTGGGTAATCATAAATAAAAAATTGCCATTTTAAAAAATAAGGGCCGCCCCCTGAGATCGTAAGATTCACGGTGCACACATACAAACCACATGTAAGGTCACATGAGCCAATTAACAGACAGAGTTCTGCCTTTTGCTTCCTCACTTCTTCCTGTTACAGTCAGTGTTGTAGTATTTCTGGTCAGGTGATCTCTGAGGCAGCACAGATAGAGTCACGAAATGGTGGTTCAAGGCAAGAGATGTAAAAGGGCAATATTTATGTAAATATATATTCCAGTTTGGTAAGATTCTTTAATATGTCATTCAATTTGATATAAATTATCTGTTGCTTAAGTATTCATTTTGGGGGTATAGTTTTCCTTTAAGTCTAAAAATCTACATGAGATTTGGTTTTGGAGTGGCATATACATGGACAGAGACATCAGACAATGCAAAAGTCAAATACTGAATAAAAAGTTAAATAGTGCTAGTAATATCAGAAGTTTTGGCCTGGAGTGCGTCATTGCATTGGATTCTGATCTTCCAAACGTATTAAGTAGATTCCACTTGTTGGTAAGTCAATCTGGCTACTTTGGTCCATGCAAGCAGTCACTGAATTAACAGGCCACCAGGATCTACCACCTGTGCTCCAGCTCAGGTCCATTTGCCCCTTAACCCATGTAGTCAAATTCTAGTTGGAAGCATGCGGATTTCCCTAAATCATATAAGAAGGATTTTTAAAGTCTCAATATTCCTTCACCTTGACTTCAGATTGTTATCATTATAAAGCCTTCAGGACTTTGATCATTCATTGTTCTTGGCTTGACTAGAACAAGCAAAATGACGTCTAAGTGGTCTAATTAATCAAGCTTCTACCAAATGTAAACCCTAATCACTGGTTATAAATAATACATGGAAAGGTTAGGTTGGTAGGACTCCCCCAAGCTTACTACACATTGAATAATAAGGAAATCTCATACAGTAATGCAGTGATCTCCACCCAACTCCTTGGATGTTGCTCCCAGTGGACTGAAACATTTGCTTATTCTTGAGTTCCAGACTTGTAGGTAAGTTTTGGTTACATAAAAAACCAGCTGTACTGCCAAACAGAACCTCCTGTTGGCTGACAGTCCACATAGGGGCTACATAATGGTCAACTGCACCACCCAGGAAATTTTTTTTTTGCTTGTGTTGCTCCCCCAACACTTTTTTTTTATCTAAATGCTACTCACGGATAAAACAATTTTGGGGGCACTTGCAGTAATGTAAGATTGGTGGCCAACCAAAGACCAGCAAGTTAAATTAAGCAGTGTAATGTTAGTGCAAATTAGGCAACTACCTACTTTTGGAGGGCATCAAGCTTGGACTTACAATTAAAACTGAGCATGATTTGATATGGCTGATCTATATTCTGTCACTTGTAGATTGATGGCATGTTTCCTTAAGGGTAGGGTGTTACTAGACAAATGTGATGGTGGAATCTGACCCAAAATATTTGTGTTTCAGACCAGTCTTAGAACATTTATTCCACAGAAAATGAATGGTTTAATTTTGCTTCAGATGGTTCACATAGTTTCGAGATGAGCTACTGGATAGAATGGGCAGCAGCCCAGGGCACACAGTGATCATATGGTGCACGTACATTGTGTTTATGTGGCTCCGGCAAATATTCATGTGCAGTGTCTGGGCCGCACATGATATACGGATTTGATACAGAGATATATATATACTGATTATTCCATTTTTTAACCACTCAAAATGCTTTTATTGAGTACATATATACATATATCTGGATATATGTATGCAATAAAAGCATTTTGAGTGATTACAAACTGGAGTGCTGGTCTTTTCAACAAATCTATACGCAATACTTTTGGCCCTGCACCAGCATTAATTAGAGAAAGACCAGATTGGAGTGTGGCTACTTACTACTGTATATATATATATATATAGATATATATGTATATATATATATATATATATATATATATATATATATATATACTGTATATACGGGAAGTATTCGAATTCCTGTATTATAGCAACAAAGTATGTTGCAATATTTGCGGGTATAAGGTGTTTATCAGAGGTTCTACCTACCTTAAAAATGACTTGCAATGCCATTCAATTCAATCTTAGAGAAATGTCACTAACCTACAGGGTTTAAAGCATTTAAAAGCTCCAATTGTGGGCAGCAAAATGCCTGGAATTGCTCAATGGCGATGGACCTGGTCCACTAACCAGTTAATTTGAATGGGTATCGGGTATCTGGTAAGCACTCAACTGCACCATTCAGGATTGTATTGCATCTGGCCACTGAAATAACATTTTGTAATCATGTGTGTTTTTATGTGTGTATATTTTGCAGGCTATATAAAGGGTATCTTGTTTGTACCTACCTGCACTTTTGGCCGAGTGTATTAGACTTAAGTGTATAAGGTTCATATACTATACCTCACTTCATTAAGAATTATCTATGAATTTGTGCACTTTTCCCCTTTCCTAGACATGTGTTTACTTAATTGGAGGAGATTGTTTAATTCGGGACAGCTTCCTGACCAATTCGGGAGGAGGACTTTTACATCTTGTGGATTTAGAACACTATTGTCACACAGTATGGCTGAGTCATTTGCAGTAGGAGAATGTTATCTCAAATCATTAAGTCTAAATTAGAGTGCTTGATTATACCAAAACATCACCCTTTTAAAACAGTCTTTGGGACAGATAAATCCCCCGCCCCAGCCCACATTATAGACATGAAATTGCATTGCTGCTGCCTATTCTTTCCTTTCTATACATCGTGTTTTCCTTGACCTTTTGCCTTTTGCTGATTGCAGGGCCCTTTTGCTGACATTAAATGCCATTTTAAGAACATTTTCCCAGAAATGCTGAACCTTTATTTCAATTTCCATTCCACTAAAGATTTATAATTGAAATGATGGATCATGGGGATAGCATTTCTTATTTTCCCAATGATCCCTCGACAGAACAGATCTCACATCAACAGTATTGTTTATTAATACAGGGGCAACATAACAACAATAGGATTGGAGGGCCCTGCTCACAAGAGGTTACAATCTATTAGAAGAATCCTTTCTGTATTTGGGGAGGGATTTGCATTCACTTGCTGTTTTTTTTACAATAATTCCAGCCTCATTGCAGTTGAGCATTGAGTTGCACCTGCCTTAATTGCACCAAATGCATCGATACTAATGCAATTGCATCCAAAATTTTTGAGAGTGGGGATTGTGTCATTTCTGCTGCTTAGTGTTATAATTATGATTGTGTGATTCACAGTGGGAAAGTAGATGCCTATTGATACAGCCCACAGAGAGAACACTGGAAAAACTGTCAGCTTGAAGGCGGCATTTAGAAGAGGAGGCAAGAGCGAAGCACTGGTGTAATGAACAACTAAAAGCAATATCATTGGACACAAGTACCTTTAATGGATGGTGTACAAGTTGCATCAACTATCAACATTTTTATCCAAGTTTCACCATGGAAAAAGTCTGTAAATTGCAATGTATTGTGCAAAACATACATTGTATTGATGCTTTTTGATTATTTTCACCATTTTGAAAATGTTTGGCGACATGTAATGGGACGGCTCAATTACTTTAGCCATCTTTAGTCTTCAAAACTTCCATGACCTGTATGGACATCACATCACTTGTTGACTTAATATATAAAAATATTGAAATTCTTCCATCCATTCCCTTTATAGGCACAAAGCAAGAGAAATGGAACAGTCTCACATATATATTTTAATGCTATTTTTCTATTAGGGCGAAGTGAAGTGCATCATTATGCTGACACGTCAAAACTACTCTCCCCGTGTGATAATGCAAATCCCATCATTTGTGCTGAAATGTCAGGCTAATGACCTATTTGCGGAACTATTATCAGCAGAGCGCAGCTGCACATAATGTATCTCTCATATTAGCATCCCACCCCCGGCAGATTGTGAAACTGATGAACCACTGGCAATACAGGGCAATAGCAGTTAGTCGTTAGCGGAACGGACTCTTAGCACAGTGGCAGGAAGGTCATCTCCCATAGACTCCATTTTATCCAAATAAGTCAAACTTTTTCTCTGTAATAATAAAACAGTAACTTGTTCCAAACTAAGATATAATTGCAAAACAAGCCAATTGGGTTTATTTAATATTTACAGGACTTTCTAGAACACTTAGGGGCACATTTACTTAGGGTCAAATATCGAGGGTTACTTAACCCTCGATATTCGACCATCGAAGTAAAATCCTTCGACTTCAAAGTCGAAGGATTTACCGCTATTCGTTCGTTCGAACGATCATAGGAAATGAAATAATTTGAGGATTTTAATTCATCGATGGAATGATTTTCCTTCGATCAAAAAAACCTAGGAAAGCCTATGGGGACCTTCCCCATAGGCTAACATTGATGTTCGGTAGGTTTTAGTTGGCGAAGTAGGGGGTCGACGTTTTTTTTAAAGAGACAGTACTTGGACTATCGAATGGTCGAATAGTCGAACGATTTTTAGTTTGAATCGTTCGATTCAAAGTCGTCGTCAAAGGTCGAAGTAGCCAATTCAATGGTCGAAGTAGCCTAAAAAAACGTTCGAAATTCAAAGTATTTTTTCTTCTATTCATTCACTTTAGCTTCCCTTACCTTAAAACCAAGTCCAGTCATCCCTTTCTATAAGTGGAGTGTAAAGACACTAAATTTTATGAACTAGGGGTTTACCGCCTGAAACTAAGTACCATTTCCCAAAAATATGCCAACATTTGGATTGGGATAACTTCCTTCCACCAATGCCTCTCACAGACCCAGACCTCAAACTAAGATCATTAGCTAATAACAGTAGAGAAAGAATACATCACCTATCCCTTTAAAATGCAAATCTGCAGAAAATCTTAAAGGAAAACTATACCCCCCAAACAATGTAGGTCTCTATAAAAAGATATTGCATAAAACAGCTCATATGTAAAACCCTGCTTCATGTAAATAAACCATTTTCATAATAATATACTTTTCTAGTAGTATGTGCCATTGGGTAATCGTAAATAGAAAATTGCCATTTTAAAAAATAAGGGCCGCCCCCTGGGATCATAGGATTCACTGTACTCACAAACATACCAACAAACCATACATGTTAGGTCACATGAGCCAATTAACAGACAGAGTTGTGTCTTTTGCTTCCACACTTCTTCCTGTTACAGTTAGAGTTGAAGTATTTCTGGTCAGGTGATCTCTGAGGCAACACACAGACCATCACAAAATGGTGGTTCAAGGCAAGAGATGTAAAAGGTCAATATTTACTTAAATATATATTCCAGTTTGGTAAGATTCTTTAATATGCCACTTAATATGATATGAACTATCTGTTGCTTAAGTGTTCATTTTGGGGGTATAGTTTTCCTTTAAGGGATAATTGTGGATCTTTGCAAATATTTAACTATTGTAGAACACTAACCAAGTACAGTATATACGTTCTAAGTTTATAATATAAGTCAACCAATAACAGCTAACTTTTTTTGTAGTTTCTATGGGATATTGGACCTGAAAAACATTTTGCTCATGTTACTATAAAACCTCTATTATTTCTTATTTGGTGTTGGTCTTCTTATTTGATGCTGGTCTTAGTTTCCTTTGTTAACCACTGGGTTGACTAAAATATAATTGGCAAGGAACATAAAGGTGACTGAGTACTGAGTATACTAAGGAAACAAGTTGAACCATCACTTGAAACCTGTAGAGAACCCTTCACATTTTCCTCCCTCTACAAGCAATCTTACTACAAGAACAGGCTACACCTTATTCATGGGATCTCTACTCAGTAATTCCCCCTAGGGTCTAGATATCTCTCTTATGCTTTTCACTTTAGCTTCTCTTACCTTAAAACCAAGTCCATTCACCCCTTTCTATAAACGCAGTGCAAAGATACTACCTTTTATGCACTAGGTGTATACCACCTGACACTATGTACCATTTTCACCATTTCAAGCATGCCACCATTTGTATTGGGATATCTCCCATCCACCCATGCCTCTCACAGACCCAGATCTCAAACTAAGGCCATTTGCTAATAACAACTGGGGAATTATATATATCTATTCCATTTTAAATGTAAAATCTGCAGAAAATGTTAAGTTAATGAATGCATTAGTGAATAATTGTGGACCTTTTCAAAGATTAAAAAAAAAAAAACTATTGTGGAACACTTACCAAATAAGTTCTAAGTCTATTAGACATATTGACCAATAACAGCAAATTGTCAAGAAGTTTCTATAGGACAGTGGACCTGGGAAACATTTTACTATATATATTTTTATAGTTACTATACAAACCCTAGTAATTCTTATTTATTAGTCTTTGGTATTTCTGATAAGGTTGATATTGGTCTTGGCTTCATTTGTAGGGCACTGTGTTGACTTAAATATCCTTGGCAAGGAACATTAAGGTGATTGTTTAGTTTACTAAGGAAACAAGTTGAACCATCTCTTCAGATGACTAGAAAACCTTGTATAGGACCCTTGACACTTTCCTCCCTCCCTTCCTTTCCTGTGATAAAGTGAATATATATACTTGGAATTTGAGGAATTGTTTGAAGAATGTTGTTCTTCGGCACCTCTTTGTGCTTGAATTTAATGAGAGATTTGCCCAGTGCTGGAAGTGAAATAAACTCTGCTCTTCTACCAAGGCCAGTATGCAGGTGTGGAGCAGTATTAATGATCAGAAGGTCATACATCTTGGAGCATAAATAAGCAGGCAGCTGAAACCCTCAATGTGATTAGGGGGTGCTCAGAAGAGGATCTAATGAATATATACAAGTATACTCAAGCTAAACGTGAATTTCTGCAGATCTTTTCCATTGCTGAGAACAAGAGACTAGCCCATTCCAT
Source organism: Xenopus petersii (assembly GCA_038501925.1). Lineage (NCBI taxonomy): Eukaryota > Metazoa > Chordata > Amphibia > Anura > Pipidae > Xenopus > Xenopus petersii. The sequence goes on along the minus strand of CM076674.1, from coordinate 179,396,246 downwards.
AATGATAATGAAATTTCCTCTTGAACAATGCAAAGGAGATTTCCGCAGAGAGGGCAGCTAAGTGTCTACCAGATGTGGTTGTCTACAGACACAATTAAGGGATACTATCATCACCTAATCCATCTCCTTTTTTGTATACACCCATTTAACTTGTTTAAACAAAGCCGGCTAGCTCTGAAAGAATTCAAATATACTTATATATGGGAAGAGTAATGTAGATTTGGTTACGTGGCTACAATTTCATACCTCTGCCATCTTCTATCTCATTCAATTATGGTCCTGCTGGGCAGCAGTGGTATAAACAGAAGAAATGGATTCATATAAATGATCTGTGACTTTGCTTCATTAAAAAATTAGGATTGATTCAGACATAATATAGAAATCATACAAATAACGCTAAACTATTTAGTACATTATAAACAGCACAAGATAAATCTTGTTTTGATAAGCAGAGAGTGTTCTCTGGGTACAAATGGATATTTTTCCTGCAGTTGCGGGGGAAATAAAAGGAAATCAGCAGCAAGTATTAACGGAGAGCTTAAACTTAAAAAAGCAGTAGGCTAGAAATGCTGTACATTAGGTTCTGAGCTCTTAAGTAGTGAAGACCTATGTCTCTGAAGATGCCTCCCAGAAGCTCCAAATTTTTTTCTGTTGATTCACAGAACATGCAATATATTTAAATAATATAAAAGAAATGATACAAGGACTACTAGTAAATAAATCTGATTTACATTACAAGGCAGCATAGAAACCAGTGCATTATGCTAGAGTCTGGCACGGAACCAATTTCTAAGACCCGGACCTGACCCGAACTCAACCCAAACCCGCAGTCCCGACCCTAACCGCAACCCACATATTTACCCACTTTGATCCGCTACCCGACCTGGACCCGCAAATGCCTTATTCACAGCCCGACCTGCAACCCGCCGACCACCATCAAACAGGAAGTGATGTTGCTGCAAACCTGGAAGTGACATCATCAAATGTGGGCGGGGACAGAAACATGTTTTGTAAAACTTTAAAAGGAGTAAAACAAAGACAACAGCACATAAGATAAGAAATTTAAATGAGACCCGCAACCTACATCTATACCCGCACCCAAAAGTCCTCCCCTCATTCCACAGGGTGCCCGTTTTTTTTCCGGATAACATTCTGCATCCAAATGCAATAATCCGCCCTGTAGTATCAACTTCTATGACAGAAGAATCTCATTTTCTTCTTGATGATTTCTGGTGACCCTTTAGCTTAGCTTCCCAACAGCAGCACAGAGCACACTGAGCATGTGCAGTGCCGCTGACACCAAAAGATGACCTAAGAAGATCCAAGATGGCAAACTCTTGTTAAGAACTTTGAAGGCCTGGACATAACTGTTATAGGGCTGCTGAACCTCTATCCTGGTACAGTAAGTTCAGTATATAAAGGTTATTTGGATTAAGCTAGATGAATGCAGATGAATGCTATAAGAATGCAGCACCTTGCTCGAAATGCAGTAAGTGATGCCTTTGGCAGTGCTACATTCAGAGGGGCGGGTGATGGGTGGCAAGTGGGCACCCTCCAGAATGTCCTATGCTCCCCCCTGGAATACCCTTTAGCTTTTGCATCATTCAGATGTGCTGCCTGGGGAAGGTGCAGGAAAGCCCTGTACTGCAATAAGCTCTTTTGTGCCCAGCAATGCTTCTCTCTACACAACTGCTGAGTGCAGCATTTACTGCCAGCCCCCAATGTTATGCCCCTTAGGGTTCCAGCAGTTGTACCCATGAGTAAGATAAATAAGACCACATGTCAATATTAACAGCAGTGAAAAGCTACTTTGCAGCAATTCAACCAAGAATAAGATGTTTCCCATGAGAGAGAAAGAATGGGTTATTTGCTTGTTTGCTTTGGCTTATTTGTACAGGATGTGAAGTGGAAAAAACAGCCTCATTACCCAAGGACTTGTATTTCCATCATGAATACAGCATTGCCTGCACTCAGCAGCACTTTAGTCACCTGAGGGCAAAGTGGGGGGAGGCACATCCCAATTCCTAAATGGAGAACTAAACCCTAATAATGAATATGGCTAATAATGGCATATTTTATTTACTAAACCTATTGCACCAGCTTTTCAGCAATGATCCAGGACTTCAAACTTGTCACAGGGGGGGTCACCATCTTGGAAAGTGTCTGTGACACTCACATGCTCAGTGGGCTCTGAGCAGCTGTTGAGAAGCTAAGCTTAGGGGTCGTCACTAATTATCCAGCAGAAAATGAGGTTGGTCTGTAATATAAGCTGATGCTACAGGGCTGATTATTAAATTCCGATGCTAATTGCACTGGTTTCTGTGCTGCCATGTAGTAATTATGTGTATTAATTACTAATCAGCCTTATATTGTGACATTTCTATTCTATGTGTACTGTATATTGTGAGTGGGTCCCTAAGCTCAGTAAGTGACAGCAGCACAGAGCATGTGCAGTGAATCAGCAGAAAAAAATGGCGAACTACAAGGGCATCTTTGGACATGGTCGGACTGGTGTGTACAGGGCCCACTGGGAAAATGGGAGCGTGAATGCCAAGGCCCTCCAAGAAAATGAAAGGGCCTATCTACTGGCGCTGAACTTCGCACCAGATACCATCCCCACGTGTAGGACGTCGGTGCATACTTCCCTCTTCCTGATCTGGTCTGGCCAGGGGAGAAGAGTTGATCCAGGCAGAAGAGCAGATTTGGGCCCGCGTGGCCCATGAAAACTGGGGCCCACCGGATTTTTTTCTTTGGAGGGACAGATTTTTATTACTAAAGGGCTGTGGTTGCCTTAGGCTGATACAGAAGCCCAAAACATACAGTAATGTACAACATTTCTACCCTACTTCTTTAGTTAAGCTGTAGTTTTCCGAGGTGCAAAGGGTGGGTTATGCCCTGGATCAAGTGTTTTCTGAATGAGAACTACATTTTTTTCCCCTTACTGCTTAAAGATTTGCATTGGGGCATTAATAAATGAGACCCAGAGAGAAAGAGAGATGCAATGGGAGAAAGAAACCTCCTACAAAAAAAAAAGGTCACTGAGGTCCACTGGAGTTCCTTTCCATAGTCTTACCTTATGCATCTGCTGCCATGTTTGCCCCAACCAAACCAAAATGTGTCTTTGTGTACATGTTGTGTAGTGTGTATAGTCAGTCTTGGCTGGCCCTCAGAGTTACTTGATGTTGTGTATCCACTCATGCAGCACAATTTACTGATGTATCTGGGGCATACAGTGTAAGGGCAGGGATGGTCTGAGAGTTGCTTAATTAAGTTCTGGTTATATTTTCTAAACTAGGTGCTCCTCAAACTTCCTGACCTATAGCCACGTGTCCTTTGACTTTCAGTAAGCAGCTCTGAAACCCTCCCTGAGATATTTTCCCTGTAACACTCAAACATTAAACTTTGCTATGTTATTCCTATGAGGTAATATCACCGTGGGGAAGGTTATTATTATGCTCCAGATGTAAAGCAAGAAATTCACTCCAATACCAGCACAAACATAGCACCAAAAAAAGTGTCTTCTCAACACACTTATGTTTATGGTGTTCATTTCATTAGCCCGTGTGTGAAATATAATCTGTTGTAATCCCACCGCTCTCAACCTGCATTGATTTTCCCTTTCACATCTGCTGCAGTGAACTTTGCCATTTCTAAAGCGCATGAAGAACTTATATTTCTGTTCCATTAGGGCAGCCTTTGAACATTGAGGTTGCTTATTTTTCTTCATACTAAGTGTAATACTATCAGCTCTGCTGGCACCGTCTTTAAATTAAAGTCACGCTCATTGACGTTTAGCTGCTGGCACTGGGCAACCCTCTTTAGGCTGATGTGGGGAGGGACTGGAGTCCTAGAACACTATGGCACAGTGCCTTCACCTAGAAGAATCCAAAACTCACCTTTGGTTGACACTAATAGTTATTAATAACCAGAACACAAAAGAGCCAATACTGTGGGCACAAAACACATATGACTCTTGCCCAGCACTACTAATACTCTCTGTGCGCTTGTGCTGTTTGCATTAGGAAATCATGTAGCTATTCCTGAAGATAAAGGGACACTCAAGCCTTACCCAAATGTCACCCAAGCATATTGTATTGCCAAGACCGCTTGTAGGTATGCTACTCACCATGATTAGCGAGCTGTGGTTATAGATTTTTAGCTACCATGAAAGTGGTGGGATGTGGGTGTCCTTTTAAAGTCACCTGATTCCCATAATCTGGTACATTGTGGGCAAAAGACATGGACCTCTGTGAATGTTCATTGGGGCTTGATCACTTTCATAAATGCGCACTAAGAATAACTGGATGTAGCACATAGCTGTCAGCACTGGAAATAGGGTGCCAACTTATACTTATGGCCCATGGTATATGGGGATTATTCTCAGGCAGAGCTAAGGGGGCATTAAGGGGGCAGGAACCTTGACAGTGCTAGGAAGGGCAGGCAGAACAGAGGTGGTTAATAGGAGAAAGGAGAAAGTTGGACTCAATAGGAGGAAGGAACATTACACAGGAAGTGAGTCATGATAGGGAAAGGTAGTAGTGGAAATGTAGGAGCAAGGAGTAGTCCCAATTTCCTTTGAGGAGCATTGTCCACCAGCATGCACTTACAACTGATGATAGAATGGAAGATGGAGGCTAGACACCTGTTTTGACATGCAACGTTTCGGGGCAAGCCCCTTTATCAAGCATGGCCTCTTTAAATAGCAAGGGGTAACCCTGCATTTCAATTGCCTTGAGTGCCAGTGTATGCTTGATAAAGGGGCTCGCCCTGAAACGTTGCATGTTCGCACAAAATAAATAGCAAGGGGTAACCCTGCATTTCAATTTCCTTGAGTGCCAGTGTATTTCTATACTATTGTCCTTTGGGGGTTGCCGTACCCTCTTACATTGTGCACCAGGCCACCTGAAGGAAGGAAAGACTGTGCTCAGCTTTACCTTGTTCCAGTTCAGCATATACTGGTATGGCAGGCAGCCATGGTTGGTAGTTTCTTAGTGGCAAGCATTCCATGGGGGTACTAATGATTAAAATTTTCAAAGTTTGTTTTCCGGAGGAGTTCATATGCTTTAAAGCCATATTTTGTCAATACTTAAAAATGCCACAAAGCTTAGGTGATAAAAGAGTTGGTATTCAATTTGTCTTGACACACTTCTCCAACACATTTATTTTTTTTTTGTATTTCAGATAGCCTTTATTGAATAGTAAAAACAATCAAAAATACAAGGAGTATCAATAATCCTGCAGTGAACACGAAATAAGGCAGAAGACTACAAGAGACACGGAAAAAGAAAAAAAGGAAAGAGTGAAGAGGTGAGTAGAGGTGAGTGCATACTGAATCAAGAGGTAGCTCAATATCTCATGGTTATACATACGGTGAAGGAGCAAGGCCTATCAAGCAGAGGCGTTAAATAACAAGATATCCTAGACACATTTACAGTTGGTTATGAACAGTGAGGAAGGAGACCCATGGCTGCCAGATGCCCACAAATTTTTCCATTGTCCCAGAAAGGGAAGCGGTGAGTTCTTCCATTATATAAATATTATTGACACTAGATATCTATTCTTCCAAAGTAGGAGGAGAAACGTCTCTCCAATGTCTAGGTATTAAAATCTTAGCTGCTAGTAGCAGTTGAATCAACAGACTGCGATGAAGAACATAGTCAGAGTTATCAGTATGGAAGAGCAATATAAGTTGGGGTGAAAGGGTGATCTGGCAGCTCAGGATCTCCCTACAAGTGTGTTGAACATCATCCCAGAACCTTCGCATTTTTACACAAGAATACCAAATATGAGAGATATTTCCAGGTTCCATATGGCACCTCCAGCATTTGTTATCAGTGGATAGATGCATTTGGAAAAGCTTAATGGATGTCCTATACCAATAGGAGAGCGATTTATAAGAATTTTCCTGAAAAGAGTTGCTAATAGAGCATTTCACTGTCAGTCTAAAGATTTTCTCCCATTCTTCTTCTTGCAGGTTGACTTGGAGTTCATCTTCCCAGATTCGGGTGTAATAAGTCTCCAACACATTTAATCTTCTTCAACCACCTGGATCTCAGAATACTTCTCTAGCATTCCTTAACTCTGTTCCAAGCTACACTGCTCCTGCAGAGAATGAGCAATACAGAGGTCATTTCTGCAAGTGGGGTCCAGCATACCATTGTGCTGCATAGATCTTTTCTGGTGGGGGGCACAATCCTCACCATGTCTCTTGTGGTTGCCTCCACGAAGGCTGTCGGGAACATAACATCCTTAGTCATTATTAGGAAGGCTTCCTCTGGGTTACTCTGTAGAAACATCACCATCATTTGTGGTCAGGAAATGAATCAAGTCCCACACTGGACAGGGCTGTTTATTTATAGAACACTTTTTTGCTTATCGGAGCTTATCAGAATTCATCATTATTCATAATGGCTCAATATTCATTAATAACTGTGGAAATATCATTGAAACAATATCTCGGCACCTTATACGAGGCCAGTTACTAGTTGGCCACTTAGTCCAGTTACTAGAGTATTAATAGTTGTGCTTTGTCTATAGCTTCCTACACCATCGTACAGAACAGAAATTAGATTGATTTTTACAATTACTATAATAATTGTTTGTATGTAACACTATAATAACACTATTACACTATTATAATTATTACACTATTATAATTATACATAACAAGTTATTAAAATGCTGATAATGTTGGCCAGGAACTTCCGATCTGGGTTTGGTGTCTCATGGAGGAACGGATTGTTATCTGAAGACCATAACGTTAATAAAACAAAAGCTTCCATTAAATGGAACATCGACAAACTTCTTAAAACATACTTTACATCAACCTTGCACTATTAGCCAGATAATGAAATTATAGAGTTGATGATGTCTTAATATAATTAGATTTTAGGGTCACCCCAGAGTCACATTGAGCTGATATCATGAGATCTATGAGCCCACCTAATGTTCTGTTTCCTTGGCAGCCTGGAGGCTTGTTGTGCTATTTAGTTTTGTTTCCCGATATGGAAAGATATTAAAAAAGGCTAAGGGCACTTATGGGGAAGTTAAAGGGCCACTAACCCCTAACATTTCCTTGTTGAATTATTTTAAGAACAGAGGAAACCCCTATGCTGTTTATGGTATCTCTCTGTACTTAATAATATAATACCATGTCTAGGGAAAGACATTTGCCATAGCCATTCCCTATAAACACCAGACAACACCTAGAACACACCCCCTGCTAGCTCCTTCTATGAAATAACAATATAAAAAGTAACATAAAAGGAGGACCGTGGAAGGTGCCAAGGAATTTTGTGGCCAACAAATAAAGAAAGACGTTTACTAATTTTCAACAAAAATATACAAAATATAAGAAGTACAGTGTTATTGGCATATGGACAGGTGGGCCTGATGTATCTTGTATTGGGGATTAGAGATGGGCGAATCTGTCCCGTTTCATGAAAAATTTGTGAAACAGCGAAACATTGGCGAAACGTGTTGAAGTCAACGGGAGTTAAAATTATTTTTACAAAATGTTTATGCCTGCGAAAATTTTGGCACGCGGCAGTTCTTGTTGTCGCTGCAAATTTTTTCACCTGCAAATATTTGCCCCAGTTTTTGAGAAAACATTCGTGGGTGGTGAAATGAGAAAATTTGCCGCAAATCCATGCCTGGCGACCGCCCACCATCACTGTTGGGGTAGATGCCACGGTAGCTCCTACCCTTATCACATGCATGTTGCACTCAGGCATTCTATTGTTGAAATTGCAGGCAATTGACAGTAGAGATGGCGCGAACTGTTCGCCGGCGAACTTGTTCGCGCGAACATCGGGTGTTCGCGCTCGCCGGAAGTTCGCGAACGTCGCGCGACGTTCGCCATTTTGGGTTCGCCATTGTTGGCGCTTTTTTTTGCCCTCTCACCCCAGACCAGCAGGTACATGGCAGCCAATCAGGAAGCTCTCCCCTGGACCACTCCCCTTCCCTATAAAAACCGAAGCCCTGCAGCGTTTTTTCACTCTGCCTGTGTGTGCTGAAGAGATAGTGTAGGGAGAGAGCTGCTGCCTGTTAGTGATTTCAGGGACAGTTGAAAGTTTGCTGGCTAGTAATCGTTTTGATACTGCTCTGTTATTGGAATGACAGAAGTCTGCAGGGGTTTGAGGGACATTTAAGCTTAGGTAGCTTTGCTGGCTAGTAATCTACCTTCTACTGCAGTGCTCTGTATGTAGCTGCAGTGGGCAGCTGTCCTGCTTCTGATCTCATCTGCTGACTGCTGCAATAACAGTAGTCCTTGTAAGGACTGCTTTTATTTATTTTTTTGTTGTTTTACTACTACTTCTACTACTACTATAAGAGCCCAGTGCTATCTCTATCTCTTCCAAGCACACACAGGCAGATTTTTCAGATACATTTTTGCCCTTGATCCCCCTCTGGCATGCCACTGTCCAGGTCGTTGCACCCTTTAAACAACTTTAAAATCATTTTTCTGGCCAGAAATGTCTTTTTTAGATGTTAAAGTTCGCCTTCCCATTGAAGTCTATGGGGTTCGCGAACCGTTCGCGAACCGCTCGCATTTTTGCGCAAGTTCGCGAATATGTTCGCGAACTTTTTTTCCGACGTTCGCTACATCCCTAATTGACAGGTGTGTATGTGGACAAATCTCAGCAACAGCCTGCTTGATATCTCATTAGGATTTGATACTGCCAATCACCCTCTCCAGTCTCTCTTCCTTTCAAATCTTGTAATGTATCTTATTTCCTTTTGTTGGGGTTCCTCATGGCCCTGTCCTATCTTTGTATATAATTTTCCTTGGACTATAAATCAATAGAATATGGTGTTTAGTTACTCCTCTATGGCTCAAATGTTTTTTCCTCTCCTAACCACAACCCTGATCTCTTATTTCAGGTCTCCTCTAGTTTGTGAGTCATTTCTACCTTAAATTACATTAGTCTTACATGGAAATTCTGCTTTTCCTCCTATCACTTTCTACTGAATATTTCTAACATTAAATTGTTCACTAGGATTCAAAATAGGCCCTGGCATTTCCAGTCCACAGAAGCCCAAACAGCCTCCCACCAGCCGACTAAACAATGACTCCCTATGGTATCCTGCAGCAGCCCCTCTGGCATTTGCCAGAAGCCATAGATTGTCAGTCCGGGCCTGTTGGCGAATCTGAACCATTTTGCTTCTGCAAAAATTTGCGACACTGTGAAAATAAGCTGAAATGCATTGAAGTCTACGGACGACAACATTTTTTGAACGCAACACATTTTTGACGCGCAACAATATTTTTTCACCCATTTGAGTCTATGGCCGTCATATTTGCTTCCAAACTTGGCGAAAAATTTTGCTCATCACTATTCATCACACAAGATGCTGCCATTGTGTTAATCCTCTGCATATGTCACATGACTACAATGTTTCTCTACTGATGGGCCCACCCATTAGAGACTTACTCCAGTCAATAACAATGCATCTGCCAGGCTCATACACCTATACCATACTGTCATGGGGAAAAAACATTTTTACAAAATGAATCAGTTAATAGTGCTGCTCCAACAGATTTCTGCACTGAAACCCATTTCTCAAAAGAGCAAACATATTTTTTTATATTCAATTTTGAAATCTGACATGGTGCTAGACATTTTGGCAATTTCCCAGCTGCCCCAAGTCATGTGACTTGTGCTCTGATAAACTTCAATCACTCTTTACTGCTGTACTGCAAGTTGGAGTGATATCAACCCCTCCATTTTCCCCCCAGCAGCCAAACAAAAGAATAATGGGAAGGTAACCAGATAACAGCTCCCTAACACAAGATAACAGCTGCCTGGTAGATCTAAGAACAACACTCAATAGTAAAAACCCATGTCCCACTGAGAAACATTCAGTTACATTGAGAAGGAAAAACAGCAGCCTGCCAGAAAGCATTTCTCTCCTAAAGTGCAGGCACAAGTCACATGACTTGGGGGCAGCTGGGCAATTGACAAAATGTCTAGCCCCATGTCAGATTTCAAAATTGAATATAAAAAAATCTGTTTGCTCTTTTAAGAAATGGATTTCAGTGCAGAATTCTGCTGGAGTAGCACTATTAACTGATGCGTTTTGAAAAAAACATGTTTTCCGATGACAGGATCCCTTTAACATATTTCTAAGTACCTACCAAATGCTTATTACACTCTTCTACGGGTATGGGATCCGTTATCCGGAAACCTGTTATTCAGAAAGCTCCGAATTATGGGAAGGCCCTCTCCCATAGACTTTATTTTAATAATATATTTCAGATTTTTAAAATTGATTTGCCTTTTCTCTGTAATAAAGGAACAGTAACTTGTAGTTGATCTAAACTAAGATATAAATAATCCTTATTAGAGGCGAAACAATCCTATTGCGTTTATTTAATGTTTAAATGATTTTTAATACGTTTTTTTAAGGTATGGAGATTTGAATATGGAAAGCTCCCTTATACAGAAAACCCCAGGCCCTAAGCATTCTGGATAATAGGTCCCATGCCTGTACTTACCCCTATCCATGCAACAGGACTAGAACTAGGGGGAGGCACAAAGGTGGGGGAGTGCCAGGCACGTTCCTCATATGTAGCCTACCCTTAGTCCGAACTCTTCTCACCACCCCTGTCAGTAAAACAAGTACGATGGGGAGATGGGGAGTTACGGGGAGTTACGGGGAGTTATGGGGAGATCGGGCTACATTGCCTTGGGCGCCCAGCCAGCTTGGCCCGGCACTGGCATGAAATACTCAATACCACATTTCTCACCTCTCTTACTACTGACCCTGTCCAACCTCCCACCTTGTGTTTCTTACTCTCCTCTTAAACTAACAGCTCTGCTGAGCAGTACCTTCTTTACCCCTTGTATAAGTCAGTATTTGTATGTGATCTGTAGATTTGGTGCATAAACCCTTCTATTGTACAGAGCTGTGGAATATGTTGGTGCTTTATGCAGACTAATATAATAAAAATATCTGGAAACCCGTTATTCAGAAAGATCCAAATTACAGGAAGGCCATCTCCCATAGACTCCATTTTAATTAGGGATGCACCGAATCCACTGTTTTGGATTCGGCTGAACCCCCGAATCCTTCACGAAAGATTCGGCAGAATACCGAACCGAATCCTAATTTGCATATGCAAATTATGGATGGGAAGGGGAAAACATTTTTTACTTCCTTGTTTTGTGACAAAAAGTCATGTGATTTAGGAAATTAGGATTTGGTTCGTCCGGGCAGAAGGATTCGGCCGAATGAGAATTCTGCGGAAAAAAAGCCAAATCCTGAATCCTGGATTCGGTGCATCCCTAGTTTTAATCAAATAATCCATTTTTAAAATACATATTTCCTTTTTCTCTGTCATAATAAAACAGTTTTGTGTACTTGATCCTAGATCAACTATAAACGAATATAATGGATTTAATTTATCTTTACAAATTTTTTAGAAGATTTAAGGTATTGAGATCTAAATTAAGGAAGACCCCTTATCCGGAAATCCCCAGGTCCCGAACATTCTGGATAGCAGGTCCCATAGCTGTATCAAAAACCTGATGCTGTCGAGAACAGCTTGGAAAGCAATGGAACTGAGAAGGGTTTTCTAGTACTCAACGGGTTACAAAAACCACAGCTGCAAACACGTAACCTCCACCAATTTGCTTCTCAACGAAGCCCTTCTCTGCAGCCTCTTGCTGCACTTTTCCGTAATTTCTGTTTATTATTTTCTGTGACCTGCTGTAAGGTTATATAATCAGACCTTAAAGATGAAAGATGAACTCTTTGCGAGTCAAACGGTCGGCGTGGAGTTTATTTAGCTGCATTAATAGCATGTCAGAGTGGCAGTGACACCGACTGCCAGAAAGCACTGCTGACACTTTCGAAGACAGCCTGTCCAATCAAGAAAAGACAATGAGATGACACTTTGCCTGAGATTTCTGGAACTGGTGCATGACATAAAGGTGCTGAGCAGGACCCCAGTTTTAATTAGGCACAGTAGGAATATGCTCAGGATCATCTCTCGATCTGCCTGTGAATATGGATGCGGGATGTCTCACTTGCAACTGCAACTCATGTCATCGGCAGACAGTAAAAGGAGTTGCAGTTCCCCATGATGTTGAACTACAACTCCCACTAATGACTTTTGGGTGGGTGGGGGGGTGCTGGGAATTGCATTGCACCTGCATTCATGTTTCAATTTCCAGGTTAATTGTAATATCTTAGGGAAACGGATACTGACAGTTTGCCACCCACAGGACATGTGCCACTTTGTTTGCATTAAAGGGGTGCTTCACCTTTAATTAAAAGAGATACTGACATCAGAAAATAACCTTTTTTATTATCTATCATAACATTGTCTCGAGTGCTATTTATAATTTTGGCAGAAAAATATTTTACATTACTTTTCTTAACCCTATGTTCCTGTATGAGGAATCAAATCGAATTGCTGATTGCTTGCTCTGGGCAACGACGCCGCTAATATTTCACTCCACTTTTTACACAGCATGGTAGGCCCCATAATGTGTGAGCTAATGAGTTGGGGTACAATGCTGGGGTCATTTATAAACACTAGGGATGCACCCAATCCACTATTTTGGATTTGGCCTAACCCTGAATCCTTCGCAAAAGATTCGGCTGAATACTGAACTGAATCCTAATTTGCATATGCAAATTAGGGGTGGGAAGGGGAAAACATTTTTACTTCCTTGTTTTGTGACAAAAAGTCACACGATTTCCCTCCCCGTCCATGCCAATTGGCATATGCAAATTTGGATAGGGTTCGGCCAGGCAGAATTAAGGATCCGAATCCTGCTGAAAAATGCCGAATCCTGGATGAATCCCGACCCGAATCCTGGATTCAGTGCATCCCTAATAAACACTGAGCACATTTGCACTTGGCATCCAATCCAATGTTTTCTTTCACTGCTGAAAACAGCTAATCATTGCAGTGTCGGATTGGGGTGTTGGGGGGCCCATTAGGCCTGTTACCCCCTCCTGAGTCGCTGCCTCCCCTCACCCCTTCCATTGCAACTCGTACCTTTAATTGCACCCGTCTTGCCACCGCATTTTTGATAGGATGGGGGAGGAGCACCAAAAGTCAAGGATCGGAGCAGGCAGCGGAGAGTAGTCCTGGGTCGGAGGGGCCCACCAGGTTTTTTCCTGGTCTCCTGCTGGCCCAGTCCAATTATAGTGACAAATGAAAGAATAGGGCATTAAACTGATCCACTATGACTTTAATGAGGACCTGGAGTGAGCCTGAGAGGTGCTATATATATATATATATATATATATATATATATATATATATATATATATATATATATATATATATATATATATATATATATATATATATATAAAACAAACAAGGGAAAGTTGTGCTCACCACTATTTTTTAAAACCATTAGGCGGGGGTGCAATGAGGGTGTGACCACAAAATACATATAGTCAACTACAAGAGTCCTCTGCACTCAACTTAGTCCCTTTGTAAAATGTATAATTAAGCAATTGAATTCTTAATGAATCAGATGAAAATTAAGCGTAGGACTGGCCAGATATGGGATGACTTTGACGTAGTTGGCCAGCTTAAATATATTGCAATATATGGACAAACAATCCCTGTTTTGTTTAAAGGGTAAGGCATTTTTTAGTAGCAGTATGCACAAAATGTCTCTGTCTTAAATATATTGATAATGGGTTGAGTACAGAGGACCTCTTGTAGTTGATATATATATATATATATATTTTAAAACTTTAGCTAGAAATATTCATGGGGTTAAATGAGCGGGGACCATCCTTCTTTAAAGCAGACAATGATGCTCAGGAATGGCACATTTACTGCCTGTGGCAAATTATCAGTATCAATTCCCTAAAAAAACTCCAACTAATCTCAAAATAAAGCCAAGTCCACACATGCCCCGTGCTCTTTTATAGATTTCATACCTGTCAGTTTAAGCGATGCTACGCTGGCGTTTTCTCTTGTGCTTGTGACACACACGGACATGTATTTAACCCGTGTCCTTCTGACTTGCTGTTGCACTACAACTCTCAACTCCCCCCCAACAGCCAATAGTGGGAGTTGTAGTTCTGCATCATGAACATGTCTAGCGTAATTAAACATAATTCGGCCTCCCTCTTCTGACTTGAGCCCTAGGCCTACTGTGTCTGATCCTAAATCCAGCCCTGTGTAAAATAATGTAAGGGGTGCTTACCATGTGCAACGGTGGTGTAAGGTAGAAGTGTTACATTTTGGCAATGGCTGATCTTCACCCCATATGGGGCAGTAGTTGGATGTTTGCAGCAGCCTCTATTCCTCTTGCATCATTAAATGTGAATACAGGGTCTGGGCTGAAAGAGAGGTCATTTGAATGTATGCTGGACAGTGTGTGTTGTATAAACAATATACACACAACTACTCCCTGCACGCAGGTGTAACTAGTAATAGATGCAGGGCCTGTTGCACAGGGAAGGGGTGGAGGCTACGCAGTTCAGTACTAACAACCTGCCTGACATCATCTCTCACTATTTGATTCATAATACATAAGCCTGGCATTAGCCTTTCCCAAACTTTGCCCCTTGTGTGGCACAATCCATTTGCACAACATCATTTGGAATAAGTGTCCCTTACCTTGAAACGTTGCCCTCACCCTACTCATTCTTATAGTCACTGTATTAGCAATGCCAAATTCCCTCTCTACTGCTCCCTCTATCTCCTTTTGTATAAATTGAGCCTATTAGCCCTAACACACATTGTCAAATCTACAACCCTCTTGCTAAACTGCAGCTCCCATAATCCTATTCAAGCCTTTAGTCAGACATGATGCTGTGTTGACAGTAAACACTTCGTTCACTTACTGATGGGTGAATTTATTTGCCAAGCACGAATTCATGCCGAATTTGCCCATTTTGCCACCGGCGAATAAATTCGCGAATTCGCCTGCGTCAGAAAAATTTTGATGCTGGCGGCGATAAGCGGACGCCCATTGACTTTCAAAGTTAACGCTGGTGCCCATTTTGACGTCAAAATCGCAGATTCACGCATTTTTCACCAGTTTCGCAAATTTCCCGCGAAATTTGTGAAAACCGACGAAAAATGCACAAAACGCGACAAATTTGCCCATCACTATTCACTAGCTGAAAGAGAACGCTGATCCTTTATGGATCTGTTATCCAGAAATTCTCTCCCATAGACTCCAATTTATCCGGATAATCCAATTTTTTCTAAATTATTTCCTTTTTCTCAGTAATAATAAAACAATACCGTGTACTTGATCCCAACCCAATCCTTATTGGAAGCAAAACCAGCCTATTGGCTTTATTTAATGTTTACATGATTTTCTAGTAGACTTAAAGGAGAAGGAAAGTCGTTTAGAAGTTGGGGGTGCCGGGGTTATACCAGCGAGCACCATGGATTAATCCCCTGCCGGCTTCTTCTTTCTACAAATGTCCTGGGGCGGGCGCATGCGCAGTAGAATGAAAAAGTCGACTTTTTAGTTAAAGTTCTGCTTTTCACTCTAATGCGCATGCGCAGTCGTGTGAAGGGAGAAGAAGTCGGAAGAGGATCGAGCCGTGGTGCTCGCTGGATGAACCCTGGCACCCCCAAGTACTAAATGACTTTACTTCTCCTTTAAGCTATAAAGATCCAAATTACGGAAAGATCCATTATCCGGAAAACCCCAGGTCCCATCCATTCTGGATAACAGGTCCCATAGCTATATACATATAATGTATATTACTAATGCTAGGATGGCTCACACCAATAGCAGGGGGTGTCCAACCTGTAACCCCCAAAGTGCTGTTTAACTAAACATCATCCCTTTGGTGCAGGTGCATGCTGGGAGCTGTGACTGAATAGAGCAGGTTGGATATCTGTGGGGTGTCTAAAGACCCCCAGCATTCCATAAGAAGGAACAACACCCACCAGCCTTACTGGAGTACCCAGCTCTGTGTGTGTGTGTGTGTATATATATATAGCTATATCCAGCCCTGGTGTCCCTCCTGCCCAAGCCATTATAACATCAGTCAAATCTGCTGGGCATTTCCAGGAAAAGACGCTAAAATGCCACAAAGACGCAGCAAGTCAGCTGTTAGTCAGCGACAAGTTGGGAAATAAGATCCCGGAGAGGATGGAAATGAAAGAGCTGCAGACACATAACACTTTCCCTGCGCTTGGGATTATTTGGGGTGGGAGGGCTGTTCCAAAAAATCTCTCCCTTTAAGAGGCAGCCTGCAGTGACGACTCATTGAAAATGGCATTCCAGTATAAATTTATTGTTCCACCTCCTCTCATCTTCACTTCTCTCTCTCTTCTCTTCATGTTCGTATCCACCCTGGGCTGGAGGAGGAGGTGGGGGTCACAACTTCAAAAAAAAAGGCGACTTGTGCCGACTCCTGCGCTCAGACGCGCCTTTGCCTCCCCTGGACCAGCCACAAAGGCGCAAGAACTGCATCCAGGGAGATAGAGAAATGACAGGGGCGCCTTGATCAAGTTGGGAATCCTGGAGGAAGAGCTGACAGTTAGCAGCGCCGGCATTGTCCGAAGAGCCGGCAGTTTGCAGAGAGATACAGCAGTATTCAGAGCCGGCAGTTTGCACAGAGATACCGCGTATTCAAAACCGGCAGTTCGCATCCTTGAGATCCACTGTAAGAAGAGCTGGCAGTTTCCAGTCTATTGTGAGCGCTGATGCTGAAAGAAGCACAAGGCTGCCACAATCTGCTGCTGTTGCTTCTCACAGGAACAAAGTTTTGACCGGTTCCTGCTTCTGTTGACATTTTTATTCCTGTGGCTGATTCATCCCAGACGCTTTTTTTTTTTTTTTTATATTTTCCCCTTCTTTCAGTTAGAGAACAATGGTGCTGATCCCGAGCGTCCTGCTGCTGCTGCTTGTGGCTGGGAAGTTGCACTTTGCCGCCGCTGCGCTTTCTAACAAAACTGCCGACTCCAGCGGCCGGGCCGATCCACCTGCCCATTATAAACATCACCGGGGCGAACACCAGAGGCGCAGCGGCATCGTGCAGAATATAGACCAGATTTACGCCGGTGGGGGCAAGGTGGGCTACATTCTGTACGCGGACGGCAAGAAGTTTCTGCTGGACTTGGAGAGGGATGAGTTGTTGTTGTCTCCCCACTTCAGCACCAGGTACCTGGGACGCCTCCATCCTCAGCACCGTTTCCAGCGACACTGCTTCTACAGGGGGACAGTGGACTCCAGCCCCCAGTCTTTGGCTGTGTTCAACCTGTGTGGGGGCTTGGATGGCTACTTTGCAGTCAAACATGCCCACTACACCATCAAGCCCCTAATCAAAGGCTCAGCAGGTGAAGCCCATGTCTACAGCGATGGTTCTGAGAGGGTGCTCCATGCCTTCATCAAGGATCGCTTTAGCTTTGAGACTGTACCCACCAGAGCCAGCTGTGAGACCCATGTCTTAAAGAAAAGGCTGCATAAGCATGGGCACCCCCACAAACACCAGCAAACCCAGGAGAACCCTCAGAAAGCCAACCAGACCTCAGTTCCTTCTGATCCCAACCTCAAAGAAACGTTCTTCCAGTCAACCGCACTAAAGAAACGCCAGAGGAGGTCCATATCCAAGTCCAGACACGTGGAACTCCTCCTGGTAGCTGATGAGTCCATGGCCAAGAAGTACGGGAAGGACCTCCACCACTATCTGTTGACTTTGGCTTCTATTGCATCGAGGCTGTACAGTCATGCCAGCATTGAAAACCATATCCGCTTGGCCGTGGTCAAGGTGGTGATGTTGACAGACAAGGACAAGGGGCCAGAGGTGAACAAGAACGCGGCCACCACCCTGAAGAACTTCTGCAAGTGGCAACATCAGCACAACCAACTGGATGATGAGCACGATCAGCACTATGATGCGGCCATCCTCTTCACCAGGGAGGTAGGTGGTAGATCAAATGTGTGTGTGGAGGGGATGGGTGTTATTCCTCTTTTTTACCAGGAGTTTAACCCAAGAATAATTTAGAGATAGAAAAGTACCCCACTTCTATCAAGTTATCACATACAAATGGTCACCCAGGAGCTAATGTCTTTCTACTTCACACAACAAACAACCAAGTTTAACCCAAGGTCATGGCAATGCTTTATTTTTATATAAGACACACTATCCCCAATGACATCAAATTCAGCACAGGGGTGATAATACTAGATGCCCGTGTGATTTATGCCATAGAAAACAATAACATGCAATTTTTAGACAGCTACAAGTAGCCAGCTTAAAACCACACTATTCATTAAAAAATGTAGCCCTCTTATAGCCAAACAGGTCAGGTTTTTAAGCAGTGATCCGTGCAGTAGTTGTAGTGGGGTGACCATCTACCATGTGCACCTGTGTGGTTTACTCCATAGAAAACAATGATGTGTAATTTTCAGCTTCGTTAGCACTTCATCTGAAACTTTAATGCTCTAATAGCCAAACAGGTCCGTATTTTTTTTTAAGCAGTGATCCGTGCAGAAGCAGTAGGCTGATAATCTAACATATGTAGCTCATGTGGTTTACACCATAGAAAACAATGATGCAATTTTTAGGCTGCTACAAGTCACCTGTGTGGCATAGCTTATAATCAGAAATTGTAAAACTCTAAATAGCCTAAAAGGTCCATTTTAAGGGACAATGGAAGAAGTAGTAGTGGGCTGACCATCTACCATGTTTACCTGTGTGACTTACTCCATAGAAAACTATGACGTGTAATTTTTAGCCGGCTTCAGGTCCATGTGAGACTTTAGCACATCATCAGAAACTTTAACCCTTTGATAGCCAAAAGAGCAGCAATAAGGGAAATTGTTGCATTGTCCATATTAAGTGAGAATGGAAGAAGTAGTGTTGGGGTGACCATCTACCATGTGTACCTGTGTGGTTTACGCCATAGAAAACAATGACGTGTAATTTACAGCCGGCTTCAGGTCCATGGGAGGCTTTAGCACGTCATCAGAAACTTTAACCCTTTGATAGCCAAAGAGCAGCAATAAGGGAAATTGTTGCAGGGTGACTCTACCGCATGCTGCAAGTTACCGGAGCGACTCAGCCCTTCACCAGAAAATGTAACATGTGCATGGCTGCTCAATAACCAGTGCAGTCTGCAGCTCACATCTAGATTTGGCATGTTGATTTCCAATGTGTGAGTCTTTAAGGTGGGGGGGGGGGGGTGAGGTGGCTGCTTCATGTGAGTTTTCTGTATTGCTGGCAACATTCCTAGTACTGAAACAGGTGCAGTTCATGCTCCCCCCACCCCATCCCCATAGCCAATTACTGTTGGCAGCAAAGCAGCGCTTCCCATGCTCAGTTATTCCCTTTGAGCTCTAAGAGAAAGGAGAGGAGAGATCGTGTGTTCTGCACACACCTCGGCAATTCCTTGACATTAGGGGGAATAAGAATAAACAAGTACAATCCTTAAATATCAAGGGCCCCGGGCTAGAGCCTCCTCTCTTGTGTGTCTGTAGATGAGCATTCTTGTCATATTATCTCCGTTTCCCATCTAGCCTTAAAAGAAATATGTGTCGGCCTCATGTTTTGTTATTTGGCTTTGGGTTATATAATAGAACAACATGCAATTGTGTTGCGTGTGTAGTGCTGGGGCGAGCATTGCACATTTCCCCAGACAAACCCTACTTCCCATATGCACCCTCCTCTCTCTCCCCAAACCCTCACAACATTAGTGTCACACACCCCTCCAGCTGTTGGAAATATCAGCTCCTCCCTTGGCTTGGACAGCATGCTGGGAGTTGTTGTTTTGAAACAGTTTTGATGGGTTATGTTATGCATTCCAGAGATCTGGGCTTCCAAGACCTTTGAAAGCTGATCCCAGTTATGGGCAAATCATAGAGGTATAGCCACCTGTGCTTTTTAACCTACTCACAAGGTGCCAGGGTTGCCATTTAACCCCCTCTCAAAGCAGATTACAAATGGATTCAGCAGGTGTTATGGATAGTAATTCATTTAGATCAAAATTTCATGGCTGCAGAATAATCACTGCAGTCTGCATCACAATTAGCCTTGCAGGGTGTCAGTTTCCTGTGCGATCCAGGAGGCAACTGTACAATTCTAGGGCAACCTGCAGCCTCTACAGATGTTCTGGAGGCCACAGGTTGCTATTTAACTCCCTCAAAAAGCAGATTAAATATGGATCCAGCATACGGTATGGATAGTAATTAATTTAGATTTAAAAGTTCATGGCTGCAAGATAACTACTGCAGTCTGCACCAAAGTTAGTCTTGCAGGGTGTCAGTTACCTGTGCGATCCAGTGTTTAGGAGGCAACTGTACAACTTTAGGGCAATCTGCAGTATCTACAGATGTTCTGGAGGCCCTAGGTTGCCATTTAACTCCCCCAAAAAGCAGATTACATATGGATTCAGCAGGTGTTATGGATAGTAATTCATTTGGATCAAAACTTCATGGCTGCACAATAACCGCTGCAGTCTGCACCATAGTTAGTCTTGCAGGGTATCAGTTTCCTGTGCGATCCAGTAGTAATGCTAACTCTAGGGCAACCTGCAGCCTCTCCAGATGTAACTCCAGCAATCAACGACAGTATTCATCCGGGAGTTGAAGTTCAACGCAATCTGGAGAGCCAAACAAAATATCAGCACCAGAGAAGGCCGAGCCAATGAAAACACAGGTGGCTGTTTGGAATCCAGTACAGGCTTCTGCAGCTGGCGGCCCCATCAGATCTTCCGTAAGGACAGCTCCCGGTAACCCAAACAAGCTCTAGCGCTTGGTGGTACGCTGGGAGTTGTCGTTTAACGACAACTGGAAAAACAAAGGTTACAAGTTAGTATCATAACAAGTATAACAGTCTTTGGCTTCAGTGATAAACAATGTGCTATTATTTCAACTATATACTGAATGGCTACTCAATAATAATGCAGGATAACCAAGCAGGGTGCGTCTGTTTCACTATTTAACCCACGGAGCCTCTGTTTTTATTCCGTTTTGACCAAACAGAGCCCGGACTTGATGAAAAATCGTTCTGCTCACATTTTGCCTGGGGCCACACTGAACATTTTATAACATTTTATAACCCAGTTACGCAGGTTGGACGGGAGGGAGACGGCAAATGTCAGTTTTGCATCTGAAAGTTGAAATGAGGCCCCGGAGACTTTGCTCAGCTGGCTGGACTTGTTTTCTCTCTCTTTCCCTTGGATGACTGCGATGTATTTAATAGGGCGCCCCGTGGCTAAAGGAAAGGCGTGGGTACATACAGGGATTGTGCAGTGGGTGGGCAGAGTGTAAATGGGAATCCTGACCCACAGAGATTAACTAAGGGATATAGGAATCCTGTTGTTCCAACTTTGAGTGTTAAAGGGGAAGTTAACCTGAAATCACATGGATGAACGTTGAGTCTGCCCTCCTTTCCTGCATCTCTGGAATTTAAAATGCCACCTGGTTGCCAGGGTCAATGAGCATAGAAACCAGAAAGAAATGTGTATCTCCATTACTTATCTTTACCTTTTCCTATGGCTCAAACACAAGATCAACTCTGTTTCATTCGGTGTCCCGTAATGCAGAAGAGATTCACTGGGAATTCACAAAGCAGGGGCGGTTTTACTCTAGAGTAGCTCCAATCGTCAGTTGCAACAAAGTCTTGATTGGTTGGAGTAAAGAGTGCACCTGTTTTGTCATTTCCCCTGCTAGTATATAGTTGCTAGGGTAAGTACATCAAGTAACCACAGAAATGTCAATGCTGAATTGGAGAGACCCAAACGGAAACACTTACCTTGGACCCTCAAACCTGGCAACTAAAAAGCCCCTTCCAACGATTTTAAAGCGCTACAAAAGATGTTGATTTATATAGTGAATAAAGTAGCCCCTCTTGTAAAATACAAGGATATTATAAGTTACCCAGGTGTTCCATGGCCATATAAAAACACGAGGCCGAAGGTGACTTCTAATATATTTTACAAGAGGGGGTACTTTATTTATTATAATACACACATTTCAGTGAGTCATGTCACGGAAACGACATCACAAAGCTCTGATTATAACCGATAACATCACTAAGCACTGTTTATATAGTGAATAAAGTACCCCCTATTGTAAAATATAAGGACATTATAAGTTACCGAAGAGTTTCATGATCATATAAAAGTACGAGGCCGAAGGCCGAGTGTTTTTATACAGGTCATGGAACTCCGAGGTAACTTCTAATATCCTTATATTTTACAACTGGGGGTACTTTATTTATTATATTCAGGCTGCATTTACTGCTCTGTTATTTGTAAGGAAATATCTAAGGTGGGTTCTGTAGCACTTCAAAACTTGTTCCTTATGGGCCCTGTTGCTAACCTAATCCAGGCTCCATTACCTGCACCCTTCTCCTTATCACCTACTCGTAGTGCTCCTGCTTCACCCAGGACCCCATGGTAGGTCCACCGAGGGGAACCCTAGTGCAGATAAAGCCCCTGCCTCGCCAATGTCCACATTTCATTAACTTCTGGTCCTTTCCATCCATAGCCTCTGGACTTTCCTTAGCCCTAAAGATGACCACCATGCAGAGCTCTTACTGCTCTCAGCTTGGTCTTATGCTTGTCACAACTGTCACCAAATGCCTCATTGGGATGCTGGTAGCCCTGTTCTGGGGCCACCCTGGGTCTGTTACTAAAATATCAGTTGTGTCTGCAAAAGGCAACAGCATTAATCTCTCTTTGCTTTCTGTTCTTCTGCTGCTCACCGCTCCTTAAGAGGTGCTAGAATTCACCACAGCCGGAACAGGGGGAACCCACCTGCCCGTACATGCCTTCAAGAATCCACGCAGCCTTCGTAATGAACACAGCCAGCCAGAAATGTCCTTTAAGAGAAATAAACCTGCTCCTGGCAAGCGCTAGGGACTTGGCAGCCTGTGTAGCTTCAGATGAATCACATTTGCTCTCTGTCTTCCTATGTTTTTCTCAAGTCATAAGTTACATGCCAGTCTCGGGGATTATAAAGGCAGTTCAACATCTGAGGCTTAAGGGGAATAAAAATATTTTTTTTCTTTTTTATCTGTAATAATAAAACAGTACATTGCACTTGATTCAAAGTAAGATTTAATAAATCCTTGTTTAAAGTAAAGGTATAAAGATCCACATTATGGAAAGATCTGTTATCCGGAAATCCCCAGGTCCCGAGCATTCTGGATAACAGGTCCCATACCTGTATAGCAAATAGTCAGCCCATATTAAGGAAGGGCAACACCAATCCATTGTGTCTCTTCCTGCTCATTAGGGCTAGGGCCACACGGGAAGATTTCAGGGAGATTAGTCGCCTGGCGACTAATCGCTGCGTCTAATCTTCCTGAATGGCTTGCTGGTATCTTGCACCCGCTAGCACTAAAGTCGCCTGCGCCTATTCACACGCGGCGACACGTTTTTCAAAGTCGCTCGAAATTGCCTCGCCAGGCAACCAATCTCCCTGAATCTTTCCATGTGGCCCTAGCCTAAAACTTAAAATATCTCTATGATCATGCTATTGATAAACAAATGTTTATTATATCATATTAAAATACAACAAAAAACCCACATGTAGCCCAATGCGTTTCATTCTTACCCAGCACTTAATCATATGCAATCCCTATGATTATGTGCTCATGCCCTTGATTTTTAAACCTGAGCAACTGCACAGTAGTGTTTATAGGGTAACACAATAAGAATTGCCAAAAATGTTACTAGACTCTGGTTGGGATTACTATGCCCTTTTATTGAAAGGGTAAGAGTAAAGGGTAAATGCAGCATATCATTCCTTCTTCAGTGCTCATTTCCCAAGCAAGTTCAGCATGTAAGGGGCAACATTTGCATGCGGATTATCATTTAATCGTCCACAATGAGGCTAATTTCCCCAAACTGTCAGCATTGTTGCAGGTTGCAAATTAGCAATTGCATCAAGTCATGCTTAAGCATTGGTTCAAAAACACTGGGGATGCCCAGGAGATACTCTGAATTGCAAAATATAATGCTTGCTTTACAGCGCTGACCACACCGCACAGAAGACGCTGGCTTTAATATCAATGCGGCTTTATTGTATCACACAATGTGGAAACATAGTAACAGTGGGTGTGCAAATTCAAAAACCTACGCGGTACCTTAAACCCTGAGGAAGTGCTGACTATACAGGCACGAAACGCGTAGGTTTTTGAAAGCGAGTGTTTGAGAGAAGTGATAGAAGTCTAACGATAGCTGCGACCGGCAAGGACACACTGCACGCTCGGGTGAGCTCCGCCATAGGTGCTTCTTATTCTTTGATGCCCAGGAGTTACGATTTTTTAAATCTCCCATACGCCAATCCCCATTGCTCTGGTCCCGATGATGAAAATTTGAGCAAATAAAAGGTAGGGGATGGGGGCGACGAACGACAGCGGGCCTAGGGGCACCCACTATGTAAATCATGTAAATCCGACCCTGAGTTCATGTACAAATGGGGTCAGTTATGGCCAGTAACAAAAGTCCCACAGTAGTATAAAATAGTGTCCAATTTTGTATCCATTTTTATAGCTCAGTGCCCATTAGCAATCTCTCCCTGACAGTTAATTCTGAATGTTGCCAGCTTTCCCATGGTCCCAGAAGGTCTGAGTTGTAGTTCAGTAACAGCTGTAGGTTGTCATGATGTATATATATATATATATATATATATATATATATATATATATATATATACCTGTATATAGATATATATAGATATATATAGATATATATATATATAATACACAAAAGCAATGAATATCTTGTAAATGATATCCTTATAAACGGTGAGTAGTGATGTCATCAGTTATAAACGGTGAGTTCTGATGTAATTTCTGTCACATGACTCACTGAAACTTTTGTATTATAATAAATAAAGTACCCCCAGTTGCAAAATATGAGGATATTAGAAGTTACTTTTATATGGTCACAAAACTCCTTATAATATCCTTTTATTTTACAATAGGGGTTAATTTATTCACTATATAATGTGGTCAGATAGGGGGGTTTGTTCCATCCTTCCCTGTGCCAATCCTCTCCATGCCAGTAACATCAGAGAAAGCATCTGAACACAATCAGTTCCTTAAATAAACCACTTGTGTAAGTTTATAGTGCAATGTACACAACAGTCATGGTGGCTGGGCTATAAATAGACAGACACTAACCTACATACCATAACTAGAAGCATATGCCTTAAAGGCCCCGGCCAAGTTCCCCCTCCCCCCACCATTTTTTTTACCCCTAAAGAAAGAAAGAGGTTAAAAAACAATGAGGCAACGTGTCTGGAATTTAAAATCAGGATTTCAGTTGCCGGTGCCCTGTAATCCTGTATACTCCTCGGTAAAGTGATATTTATGTTAGTAATGATTTGCCTCAGTTAACCCCGCTCCACGCTAACAATGGAGCCCCAGCCTGAATGGCAAAGCAATTTGAAAAAAAAAAGAGTAGAAATGACCTCAGCACGTTTGTTTTTATTAAATTTGAAAAAAAAAAGTAACAGGATTTGGCCAACTTTTTTGGATGTGTAAAGCTTGTTGCTAGGGAACTGCCACCATCCTCATTCCCACCTAAAATCAGGCACATCTAAAGGCCCATATACACAAATGTTTACTCTTGTGTTCCTGTGCTTTGGCATTTTTATTCCACCACATGGGAAGGCATGAGTTAATGGAGGCAACTCTTTTCACTTGTATCCATACCCACGGCACAGCCACTGAACCACCAAACCCAGGTAATACTCTGCATGTTGTATCTCACCTGTGTTCAGCGGTAGGGCAGGATAACTGATTTGAATTAGGGCTATAACTACAGAAGTAGACACTGTGACTGCTGGGGGCCCAGATATTGAATCTAATGTGCCTAATCAGGGACCCTCATCTTAGCATACCTGGCTGCCCCCTCCGGAGTGCGTGTCATATTCTCAAGAGAAGATATTGTGACGTCACTCCCTGCATTATATAAATTGCAGCTGTCTGGAGACAAGAGGCATGGGGGTTTGCTGATGATAATATGTGTGCGGAGCTTGGGGAGGGAGGCTCGGTCTCTTGAGAAAAGCTTGGAGGCTGAAGTTTGGAGACTGAGCCATAAAATGCTGGTGGTCACAGTGTGTTCTGACTGTGCCATGAAATGATAGGGGCCACAGTGTGTTAGGACTGTGCCATAAAATCCTGGGGTCACAATGTGTTAGGACTGTGCCATGAAATGCTGGGAGTCACAGTGTGTTAGGACTGTGCCATGAAATGTTGGTGGTCACAGTTTGTTAAAACTATGCTATGAAATGCTGGGAGTCACAGTGTGTTAGGAATATACCATGAAATGTTGGTGGTCATAGTTTCTTAAAACTTTGCCATGAAATGCTGGAAGTCACAGTGTGTTAGGATTGTGTCATGAAATTACGGGGTCACAGTGTGTTAGGACTGTGCCATGAAATGCTGGGAGTCACAATGTGTTAGGACTGTGGCATGAAATGTTGGTGGCCACAGTTTGTTAAAACTGTGCCATGAAATGCTGGGAGTCACAGTGTGTTAGGAATGTACCATGAAATGTTGGTGGTCACAGTTTGTTAAAACTGTGCCATGAAATGCTGAGAGTCACAGTGTGTTAGGAATGTACCATGAAATGTTGGTGATCACAGTTTGTTAAAATTGTGCTATGAAATGCTGGGGGTCACAGTGTGTTAGAACTGTGCCATGAAATGCTGGGAGTCACAGTGTGTTAGGACTGTGCCATGAAATCCTGAGGTCACAGTGTGTTAGGACTGTGCCATGAAATGTTGGTGGCCACAGTTTGTTAAAACTGCGTCATGAAATGCTGGGGGTCACAGTGAGAGAGTTGAATGGGTAGTATTACAGTGGCAGACAGCAGTGGGAATACAGTATTTGCATATTCAGCCTGGAGTCCCCATTGCCTACCAGCAAGCAACAACCAGTCAAAGAGACGAGATGATAAGATTGGCCTGGCCATAAAAGCCCTGGATTTGCAGTTTCAATATATAATTTGCAAAATAAAATCTAATTCCCAAAGTTAACAGGGGCTCTAAAATTATTTTCCTATGGGGCCCAGTAATTTCTAGCCACGCTGCTGATTAGAATGAATCCTTGGAACACTTGATATGTGTCCTCAGTTACACTAGTTATCTGGGCAGCCTAACGCTGAATTCCTTCACAGGGCTATATCTTTTTGAACTACAGCTCACAGAACTGGAGGGCAGAAGTTTGTTCAGGGACAGGTAATATGGAATAATTAATGGACAGAGCAAAGGGGAACATCGTTAATTACTGGGAAACTATTGATCCTTGCAATTCCCAGTGCAGGATGGGGCTGGAGTCTTGCAGTTGTTATTAAATGACATCTATTTGGGTTAAAAGTTTTTGTTTTGACAATATCTGGATGTCTGCAGTTTCCTCATCTCTAAGCTAGACTCCAAACAAGCATCTCTGTGTTTTGATTGGCTCAGCCTCCCGCAGAGTTGAATTTTTTTGCACATCCTAATGGTGTATTTATCCTTCAACCAGGCGAAACGCGTGAGGTACATTTTCCATTTCTGTTTACTAGCAAGGGCTACTTTGAACTTCGTGCTTGTGTGTTAGCAGAATAATATTTGCATTTTAGCTGTCAAACGAGAACATTTCACAAGCAGTTGGTAGCTCTCAGGCACAGGGAAAAGTATGCATTAGGCGAGCACATGACAATGTAAGACTTTGGCATAAATATACGAAATCTCTCCAGCAGAACTACCTGGGGTGACCTGTTATGTTATTGCCAAGGGATGTGTTCCTCGCAGTTCCACTGGCTAATGGGATGTCACAGGCTTGCACTGGAGTGTAAGGTTTACTGGAGAAAAACAGAATGCAGACCAATAAGATTTGATAAATAATATACAAAAAATCAAGGCATACCAAGGATTTCCAGAATTCCTGGTAGACATTAAGCCAGTGGCCTAAATAAAATAAATAAAAAGAATATTGAGAAAAACACCCTCCCAATGGCATAGCAAGAAGTCCCTCCTTGCCCTCTGAGTGTCCTGATATGCCCGGCTGTAAGAATTTGTGCAATCTGATAAACACAAAAGCCTATTTGTTGACTCTAATCACTTACATCACTTACATGTTCAGGGTCAACACTTGGATTTGATCCCAAGTACCAGGGACTCTAGCAGGGGGCTGAACTAGTCTGTTATGTTCCCTCTATTAATAAATTGGGTACAGGGTGTCATTTATACCTGCTGGGCTGGTTATATACACCACAACCCTAATAGGAGGTAATGTATTAACAGGGCATAGTTTGCACCCGTTCTTATACCCCTTGCAACCAATCAGATGGTAATATTTACCAGTCAACTGTGAAATCAGATTGGTATTCTTAATCAGATCTGGAGTAAACCTTGTGCCATTTATTAAGTATTGCCTACTTTATTTTGCCTTGGTGTGCAGTCTGGGATATTCTGCTATCTGAAGTGCCCTATTCTGCCCCCCTGCCTATCTCTCCAGACCAGGGGTCACCAACTTTTCTTACCCGTGAGCCACATTCAAATGTAAAAAGAGTCGGGGAGCAACACAAGCCTAAAAAAAGTCCCCGGGGATGTCAAATAAATAATGTGATTGGCTATTTGGTAGCGCCTATGTGAACTGGCAGCCTACAGGAGGCTCTACTTGAAAGTACATCTAGTTTTTATGCAATTAAAACTTGCCTCCAAGTCTGGAATTAAAAAATAAGCACCTGCTTTGAGACCACTGAGAGCAACATCCAAGGTGTTGGTGAGTTACATGTTGGGGAACATTGATCCAGACTCTCTCCTGTTAAGGTGGCCAGGAAGGCCTCAAGCATGGACTGATAAGCTTCTGATCCAGTCCCTCGGGTGGCTTATTGGCCTATGTATGTGGCCAGTGGCGTAACTAGATATTACTGGGCCCCACAGCAAATTATTTTTCGGTCCCCCAAAATGAGGTTGACTTCTTTTTTGAAATTGTATATAAATTAGGGCTTCATGGGGCCCTACCGGGCCCCACTGCAGCTGCAGGGTCTGCTTCCTCTGTAGTTACAACACCCCTGTATGTGGCCCTCCTAGAGGCCTGACCAACAATATCTGATTGAAAACTGTACAGGTTAGAAAACCCCATCCAGCAAAGAACACACTGGCATCCTCTCCTTATGGATCTCCCTATAAACCCATTTATGATCCTACTGTCGGACTAGGGCACCAAACAATCAGATCATCTGAATTTGGCTCAGTATGTTGGCAACCCTGGCTAATCTTACAATGTATGTCTATCTTTACCTCTATGAAGGGTAAGGAGGGCAGGGGGCAGTATTGATTATACTCCTTACCAGTAAGTAAGGTCCACACGTCCTGACTGAATTTAGAACATTTTGCTTTTGAATGGACTTTTGTGGGCAGTTTACCCATGTGGTGCTCAACCTTGTCTCCTGGTTAATGATTATTATATGTACAATTCTTTAGGAGGTGGGCTATTGCTACTGATTTTCCTCCCTTAATTAATGCACAGTATATTTCAGTTTATTTCCCCACGAAAGTGAATTTTTAAAAAAACAAAGGCAGTTGATGGAATGACAGCATAACCTGTAAATCCCCAGAAAGAACAGATAGTTTCCTCTTTTATCTCTAGACAGCTAAATCCCTTGTACGTTTCCATGTTATGCTTGGCCCCAGATGCTGTCATTATTTACTCTTGTATTTCGCTCCTATCAGCTTTCCCACAGAACTCCTTTCACACAGGACAGCTACTGTGTTTTGCTGCTAGATCTTCATTTTTTCCTTTCTGCCGAGGTCACATAGGCCCCCAGTACATGAAGGCAAATTTTCCCACATTTAGCTGTCAGCGGCATGAGAAGAGCTTGCTAAATTATTCTGATGTGAATTCTTCTCAATACTGTTATTTATAGAAGCTGGATCAGCATGTTGTTCCCTTGGCTGAAGAGGGGAGAAACGTGTACAGCAACAATCTTCAACTTGAAACTTTTTAGCTCCATATTACTGAAGGTCTTTGGATGGCTATGAGGTTGTGCAGGGTAGTGGTGCCCAACAGTGGCTGGTTGAAGATCAGGAGACATCTGGCACATTGGACATTTAGTAGTAGATACAACTCTTGTTGTGTCAAAGTGAACGAGTAGTTGTAGTCCTAGATTCTCCCTTACCAGTTCTGCAGCCAAGGTCTGGGTTTTGGAATGTCTTATCTACTGCCACGGTGCATGACCATAGCAACATAACATTTGCTGGCTTCAACACAGAGTTGTCTTATGTTGTAAGATGCAGGTTCTGCCTCAGGAACATGTCAGGAGGAATTGGTCTACAGAAGTTTATCAACATAATTTATTGACATAGATGTAAACTTCTTGATCTTCATCATCATCATCATCATCATCATCATCAGTATTATTATTATTATTATTATTACTATTATTACCTACTGGAGGAGATTATACAACAGTGGGTATAAAAGCACATTGACAGCATTCGTGCCAGAATGGCCCAACAGAATGTAATATAATATAATTTAGAGTAGTTACCATGACCAAAACACAGTATGCAGCACCGTGCCCATAACACAGCAGAATGCAGTACACCACCCACAAAATCAAAATAATAAAACTCTACTCTATGCAATTCAGCGACCACACACACATACATCAAAATGTATCACAGTACCATATAAACCACAATAGTATGTCTACAAAGGAACCACCCCAACAAACCATGAGTAAAAATGACAAGGTAACTGCCTTGAGGAAATCATTGCCAGTAATGCCACCCTGTTTGTTGCTGTTTACCCTGGCACACCTTCCATGAAGGTCAAAAATGTGATTTCCCCTAGTACTATGTGCTCATTGCTGGATTCCCCAAGCCCAAACTATTCATGAATGTCATTTCCTTATTGCATAATGAAAAAAGAATAAACTGCAATAACAAGAGACCTGAGGTATAATAACAGTAAAGGAGACTAATACTTTTACATTGGTGCTGTCAAAACTTTTGTTCGATTATAACGCCTTGTATGTAAATCCACGAAAGGTCCAAGGCTAGACATTGCTGTCCTTCAGAACACATAGTTCTATTTCCCAGCCTCCATACATATCTCGTATAATGAACATTTTGGTTAATTGAAGTCACTGGGGAGAACAATATGGGAAGAACCTTCCAACAAAGATAAGGTTGTCTAATTCTTACAGTACGCCATGCTTGACTTCCTGTAGCCTCTTTTTCAAAGATTTTTGTAGACACTTTGATAAAGAGGCTATCTGTCTCTGATAATGAATAGGGTATGAGCTGCTTTTATTTCCTTAGAACAGCTGTAACATTACAGGAATGTCCAATGCATAGAAACAATACACTGATCTGCTTTCATCTTACCTTCAATTGGTAACATTAAATTTTGCCTTTTATATAAGGGGCAAAGACAAATATAAAATATTGACAAAAGAATACTCTATTTTATTCTATGTTGCACCTGTATGTAGTCACCTGCATATGGTGCCTCATTTTAGGGTAATGGTACATGTGGTGCTTTGTTGGGGTTTCTCGCTCACATGTGGGTGACCAAGTGCAAAATATTATAGATTATAATTGCTCTGACCCTGCCAATGCAGTGCCTGATCAGCTCCTTATTGCTCAGACATAGGCATTGCCCATTGCCAATGACTGGCAGGGTCAGTGTGATTACCATTATTATCAATGCAAAAGTATTTTATAGCCTTTTGACTCCTGCTTACGTGATAGAAATTGAGTAGGTGACAAAATTATCCTTGAACCAATACCCTTAAGGCAGGCATACATGGGCATTTTTTAGATGGCAATTTGGATCATTCACTCCTAGTTGGCAGCTTATCTGCCCATGTATGTGGGACTTAGACGGGTCTACCCAACCAATATCTGGGCAAAAGTTGGCCAGATATGGATTGGACAGGTTTAAAAATCTTGTTGGGGTGGTGATTGCATCAGCTCCTTACCCCAACAGCCTATATCACCATCTTGGTGATCCAACTGGATCACATTGGATTGGATCAGCCTGATATTGGCCGGTGGGCATAGAAGGGAAGGATCCTGTCAGTAGGCTTTAATGTTAAGCTGGCTGTACATCAAAGATATGTTTGCCAGGTTGGTGGGGCTGTTTTCACCAATCATTGTGGAATCCAGTGGTGTAACTACAGAGGATGCAGACCCTGTGGCTGCAGGAGGCCCAGGAGGTATAGGGGGCCCCATGAAGCCCTGATTAATGAGCAATTTCAATGTATATTGGTCCAACAGGACAACTTCTGGATATGGTGGCCCTAAAATTAGTTTGTTGTGGGGCCCAAAACATCTAATAACACTATTAGTGGGATCCTTTCAGACTGCAGATGGTAGAACTTGCTTCAAATCTGCGGATGAACCATGTTGGCCAGTGCAAACTACATGAGCAGATGAGAAAATTAACAGAAGCCGCAGCTCTTGCAGTTCTGGTCATTTGGGCTGGAAACATTTGAGGTTGGCAAAGAAAAAATACAACTAACCACTAACTCTGAGATACCAACAATCAGATGTGTGTATACACACTAACAAAGATATGCAAAAACCCTAAAAAAAATAAACATTAAATAGGGTTAAATTTCATTTATCCTCAAATCTCTCCAGGATATAGTATATTTCCATGTATTTGGAGTACAGAGATTCTCTGCAGGCAAAACAAGTTAGTTCCAAAAACCTGTAAAACTCCTATTTTTATGCCATGGACTCAGGCTGGAAACGTTCTTTCCATTTGAATAAGAAATAACTTGGAAGTACATTCTTTGTCGGTTTTGTCTTTTTTTTTGCATTTTAAGGAAAACTGAAATTGAATATGAACAGGTGGCTTAGGGAGTGTTGGTTAATTTGCGGAGAAAAAGCTTAAAACCTCTCCTATTTCATTATATGCACATTAACACATTAAGAGAAATGTAAAAAAGAAAAATCTTCTGCTGACACGCGCACACATGTACAGATTTTCTTCCCCTAAACAGATTTGAACAGCAGATTGTTGATAGACGTGTTCCAACAGTATCTTGTATTATACAACAAGAGCACTCCTTTTGTCAGTCCGCATTCTTACGTCTCTTTGGAATGGTGACAAGTCTGACTCTGTGATGTTGGAACTTGCATCAAAGATTGATGTGAACTTCTATCAGTGATAGATAAGATAATGGATCCGATTCAATCTCCTAATTTTGTTCCAGATATCACCATAGACCTCTTTTGCGTTTTTTTTTTTTTGCAATGCTGAATCTGTCCCAATGTCTTACTATGGAATTAGGAAATACTGGTGACAATAAGACATTCCCAGACTCCATGAGGATGGCAGGGACTTCCATTTTGTGATGGAGGTGATGCCTAAAGAGGATATAAGCATTTATGCATCACATGATTTCAATAAATTAAGTGTATTGAATATACTTTCTCTCGATTGGTTTAAATAAGAGAAACCCATGGTATTTGTTATTTCTTGCTCTGATCAGTGCAGAAACTGATTTAGTTGTACAGGCTGATATATTAGATAGCTTTAAGAAGGGGTTGGATGGTGTTTAGCAAGTGAGGGAATTAGGGATGCACCGAATCCACTTTTTTGGATTCGGCCGAACCCCCGAATCCTTCACGAATGATTCGGCCAAACCGAATCCAAACCCTAATTTGCATATGCAAATTAGGGGTGGGAAGGGGAAAACATTTTTTACTTCTTTGTTTTCTGACAAAAAGTCACGCAGTTTCCCTCCCTGCCCCTAATTTGCATATGCAAATTAGGATTCGGATTCGGTTCGGCCGGGCAGATGGATTCGGCCGAATCCGAATCCTGCTGAAAAAGCCCGAATCCTGGCCGAATCCCGAACCGAATCCTGGATTCGGTGCATCCCTAGAGGGAATACAGGGTTATGGGAGATAGCTCATAGTACAAGTTGATCCAGGGACTGTTCCAATTGCCATTTGGAATCAGGATGGAATTTCTTTCCCCTCTGAGGCAAATATGAGAGGCTTCAAATGGGGCTTTTGCTATCATTTAACAACACTATTGGTTGTTCAGAGCAACTACAGGAGGAGTAGAAGGCAGTTGAACCCCCTGTATAATGGGCTTCCCCTAAGACACAGCCTACAATTTCAGAAATGGAAAGAGAACATTTCTACATCAACCAGTATCTGTAACTAATGAATGTCTCCTGATTACATAGGTAGGGAAGAGTAGTACCATATAGACACCAGAGGGCCCATGTCCAGGTTGGCAACTTTACGGGTCGACCCTTGGGTGGCTATATGGTAAATTAAAAAAGAGTTAAAAAAACAAAAACAACCTTCCGGCGCATACTCTGAGGCTTCCTGGAAAGTGAGTTTGGTTTGGGGCAGAATATGGTGTTATTTATACAAGTGGACTTTGTGGGTGTGGTTCACAGCCTTAACGTCTTCATATTTGAGGAGGTATGGGTTTAGGATCCAAATAAGTGGATTTGAACCAAAATGAGGGGGAACTGACTCCTATCCACCTGCCAATCCTACCTGGGACATTTGATATCCAATGTATGAGTTTAGGATCCAAGTAAGGGCATATCAACCAAAAGTGCCTCCTATTCACCTGCTGATGCTCCATACAGCAACCAAGAAAGGACAATGGGACAATTGATATCCAAAGATTACTGGACATTCTATTAAAAAAGCCCCTGCATTGGCTTTGCATGCACAGATTAGTGATGGGTGAATTTATTTGGCAGGCGCAATTTGCCGCAAAAATTCACGGGTGTCAAAACACAGTTCCGACGCCGGCGACAATTAAACGGATGCCCATTGACCTTACTGTGGGGTCAATTGTCACCGGCGTTTTGATTCACCAAATTTTTCAACCGTTTTGCGAATTTTGCGGGAAACGGGACAAATTCGCCCATCACTAACACAGAAAGTTGGAGATAAGTCACCTGCTTGACCATATTTCCTTATACAGGTATTGGATCCGTTATCCGGAAAACCGTTATCCAGAAACTCCAAATAACGGAATGGCTGTCTCCCATAATTATCCAATCAATCCAAATATTTAAAAATGATTTCCATTTTCTCTGTAATAATAAAACAGCAGCTTGTACTTGATCCAAACTAAGATATAATTAATCCTTATTGGAAGCAAAAGCAGCTTTTTGCGTTTATTTAATGTATACATGATTTTCTAGTGGACTTAAAGTGTGAAGATCCAAATTACAGAAAGATCTGTTATCTGAAAAACCACAGGTCCCGAGCATTCTGGATAACAGGTCCCATACCTGTACTCTGTGTGCATTGTGGTTAACGTAACTCTTATCTCTTATATCTGGGAATTCAGCGGCATATCCTATCCTAACACTGCTAGTAGTAGGCAGCTGCCTATTTCAAAGCCTCGTATAGACCATTGGAAACTGGCAAGCCTATAATAAGACTTTCATTAATGAAATGCCAAATTGGATGAAATAAACCATTTGCCTTTATACTAATTCCCTGGCCTCCTGTGTCTCCTACTGTTAC
Source organism: Xenopus petersii (assembly GCA_038501925.1). NCBI lineage: Eukaryota > Metazoa > Chordata > Amphibia > Anura > Pipidae > Xenopus > Xenopus petersii. The sequence goes on along the minus strand of CM076674.1, from coordinate 179,360,820 downwards.
AGCAAAGTCTTTCATGTCAAACTCTTTCAATTGGGCACTTTATTTGTGGGACATTGTTCCTTTAATTGCGTTACATGAAAAGCTAATGTACCCCATGTACAACTGCTAGTCCTTTTCCCCTTTGCCCTGACAACTTGTGGATTTAATAGTCCTTTGAATTCGCATTCCTAGTAAATAGGCCACACTTTTCCCCCAGGGGTTAAAATCTAATTTCATTTACTTACTGCTAACAAACACAGTTTTGTTTAGGATAACAACTGCCGACTTGTGAACAGAGAAATGATTGCATGTTAATGATTCCTCCTGCAGTTCATCGACACTGTGCTTTACAGTTCCAAAAAAGCAACCCACAGTTGAGTTTATTAAAGTATTGTGTAAACAGAATGTGACGCTTGAGGTCTATGCTAGACAGCCATTCATCCCAGAACCCACATTTTGTTTACGAGTACAGGTCAGGGTTGTGTTTTGTGATGTCAGAGCATGTGGCACCTCCATAAAAAATGATGTTGTTTTCCCATATCATGTTTATTCGCCATAATCGGTTCATTCTAAAAAGCAGTTTCCTTAAATGTATATGCTAAATAGCTCAACCAAGAGAAAACGATGACTATATATATATATATTTATTTAATGGAAGTGGTAGAGATCGCACTCGCAGGTCTTAGGTATAGTAAGAAGATTTTTATTGTGGACAATCGCTGACGTTTCGGCTGATACAACAGCCTTTCTCAAAGGCTTTTTTTCAATGAGAAAACCTAATAGTCGTTCTTGGAGGGTGCTGTTTTATTGTCCAGTTAATCAGGTAACACTCCATCGATGATATACCACCACCTCATCTGGCTTTTTGCAAAGGGGTTTAAACATAATAAGAGGTAATTATGAATATTGTGGTACAGCCTGATTGGTCTGGCTTAATAGACCAATCCAGAACCTGACTTACAACTTAATTTGACCCACTGACCCACCCCTGTTCTCCATGTTACGTCTATCCGAGCCCTTCTGAATAGCTTTTCTCACAGAGCCATCCCGACAAAGCCAAATATGGATGTGATGTCACCTTAAACTGAAATTGACATCAAACTAGACTGGAAGTGTTTTAATTTCTTCTGTGGTCCACTGCCTTCCTGACTTCCTTTGTAGGGTACCTTTGCACTTCCCACATGTCTAGAGATTAGGGTTTTCCACCAGATTCCCAATCATTTTGAAGGTGGGTACCTGACCTAATGAAGAAGGCCTCAAGCTTGTTGCCAGTCTACCACAGAGCGAAGACTAAAGTTATACGTGTTGATGTTTGGTCAGGCAGTTTGGCCAAAATTTGAATATACTGCATGACTGTCAAGTATGGTATCCCAAAACCCAGAGTAAACCCAAGGTCCCATTCACAGCTCATACTTCTGCCTATAGCAGCAACCTTTGGCTTAGGAAAAAGCCCTACGTTTCTCGGATGCTGCCAGGACTTAATTTGAGAGGACCAAGGTGAAAGCTCTGGGCAGGCGAGGGAACCGTAAGGTGTAACTGGAACGGAGAACAAAGAGCGAGGTCAGAGGACAGGCAAGGTCAAAACTAAACAGACTGTATGGTATCAATTCAGGAAGCAGAAGCATAGTCAGAATCCGAAGAATAGTCAAACACACGCAGGGGTCAGTTCAGGAAGCAGATTGGCAAGGTCAGGCACCAAATTGGTGAAACAAGCCATGCTTCCTAGCAATTATCAAGCATAGCCATAGGAGTGAACCAGAGCCTTAGCTGTCTGCTAGCATAGAGCAGTGGTAATGCAGACAATACAGGAACATCAGGTCCCTGGTCCAACTCCAGGAAGTTTATCATACTGACCTTCTGGCCATGTTTGCCATTTTAGATCTCCATTCTAACCAATCATTGTGAGGTCATATTGGATGGCATATGTTGAGATGTGTTGGCGAGTGCGTGGTACATCAGGAGATGAGGATATGACGAGAAGCCACAGCTTCTTGTTCAGATAATTCAGGCTATTGATCGATATGAACGGAAACAACAGGGAGGTGCCCTCTTATAGTATAAATCCTTTCAGCCTGCAGGGCCAATCAGCCAAATACCAGACAGTGACCCATTTTTTTTAGTGTTCCTTTAAACCACGCAGGAAGTCCTTTAAGTCAAAAGCTGGGAGATGTTTTTCAAACAGATGTAAGGTCTCATAACTCAATACTCATCAATATAAGAGTTGGGACCATAAGCCATTGGGATTCCTATTCATGTACTGTATGTGAGTACAGAAGGGTTAATGTGCCAGGTGACTTTGTAGCATTCTATACCATTGCCAGACTTCCATCATTGTGAGCCAAGGATTTACTCTGTGTAAGTGGCTGACAACATGTTGTTGCTCACTGTTAGTGTAAAATATGATTTACATTACTTATTTTTCCTTCTTGGACAGGATTTATGTGGGCATCATTCATGTGATACCTTGGGAATGGCAGACGTTGGAACCATATGCTCACCGGAGCGCAGCTGTGCAATAATTGAGGATGACGGCCTCCACGCAGCTTTCACTGTCGCTCACGAAATTGGTATGTGGTGCTTTTTTTCTGTTCTTTGGCCAAATCAAACACTTTAAACAGCTGCATTTGACAAACCCAAATTCTCTTCAATGAATTCCAGCTTTACGCTTGTTTCGTCTGTTTGCAGGAGGATTATGTTTTTCTGGAACAATATTTAGGGCCATCGGCAAAGCATTATATATGGTGTCTCTATACCCCTGTGCTCCCATCTGGGGGTTATTTAGAATTTTTGAAAGCAAAATTGAGTGAACGTATATATTAGTAGGAGGGTTATATAAATAACAGCTGGAAAGTTTTCTCCGGGTCTCAAAACCCATAGCAGCTAATCAACAGGGAGCGTTTACAGGTCTGCTGTTTGGGGGCAAACATCCAGTTGCTGTAGGTTACTAGAAATGGAGTAAAGTTTTCACCTGCTATAATATTTTATATTGTACAATTTTTAAGGCATTTTCTTGAGTCTATAGTATTAAGGTGTTGATGCATGAGCCAACTAAGTACAGTATATGAACTGATCAACCTAATGGTCAGGAACCAAACGAGGAGCCATGAATGGTCAAACAGTACCGTCCAGCTTTTAAGTCTATGTAATATTTCTTTCTCATTGGCTGAATTAAGCTGCAGTGGAGTGGGTGTTGGCAAAATGGTTCTGCTGCTCCTAGTCCAACTATAAAGTTCATTCAAAACAGTAGCACTAGGGTCTGCCCTATGGGCCTCAGTTAGGGTTATGGTCAGTAGGGTCCTAGAGTTCTACTTTACTATAGGTGTTCCTTTGAGCATGGTATGGCACTGTAGCTCTTTGTTGGCTTGATGGAAATCAAAATATTGCCATAATGTGGCCTATCCCTATGTAACCCCATTCTTCAGTTCTTTCACCCCCCCCCCACACACACACACATTCCATCTTACTTCATATTCCCTTTTCCTTGCTAAAGGGAAGCTCAGCTGACACTCAGTTTGATACCTTATATTTGTGAACATTTTTAGATTACTCAGCCTTTAATGAATATGTAAAAACAAAACATCCATATTCAAAGTGATCATCTCACTACAAACACACCAAAAAAAAAAAGGGAGAAAAAAGAAAAATATTATTTCATGTTCTTGGCAGGAAAGAAACAGAGCTAGGCAAACCAAATCTGAAACTGCCAACTCACAAACTGCTTCTAAGTGCTTGCCAAATCAAAGTATAGTCTGCTTTGGAGTCTCAGTTCAGCAGTTCAAACATCTTTAAATAGAAAGGAAATAATAGGTTGTGGAATTTGAGAATGTTAAAGTGGTTAATCCCCGTGTTCCTAAACGGCAGCTAATTAGAACACTTTATATTTTCGCAGTGATGTGACAAAAAGGTCCAGGATGAGACGAGAACTTCAAAGCAATGGCTATTGAATTTATAGAAAAACAGGATATATATCCATGTTCAGCATAAGTTATTTTAGCCTTTTTCAGAGCAGGACTCATCCGCTAATGGCATCAGTCCTCATGGGCCCAAACACCCCAGCCCCAGCCCTGTAACAGCAATCACTTATAGGTTTGGCGCACAGACATGTGGGTAGTTGACCGCAGTCCCAGGGGGCTCAGTATGCTCAGTTTGCTCTTGGCCTTGGCATTAAATGGATTTGCCCAAGTCAGCATGAGTGGATTTTATTGAAGTTGTGTGAAACAAACCAACACCAATACATTTCGTACAACGCAAAGGATGGAGGTATTATACATGGTTATATGCTTCATATACTCCATATTCTATGGGATATACATAAGAAAAGCCTATGTTACCTCGCCAAGTACATGACCATGCCATGACCTAACCCAAAGCAACCAATCAGATGTTTCCATTTTTGATGTAAATTGGCCTAGATCAGTAATAACTAACTCCTGATTGGTTGCCATTGGTTATGACACTGTAGCATTGCCCAAAAGGTCAAATAATACTTATATATATCAATATTTACCTCTCAATGAATAATGGAAATAAAACATTACCCTGCAGAATTAGTTTTCAGACTTCCTTAGCTTCAGACCACTTTATGATCTAATGTTGGGTCTCGTTTGACCAGCACAAGAGGTGCTATGACATCTTGATTACTCCATGAATTTAAAGTTGTATATGTTCTGTTATCCTGGACATAATGCATTGAGTTACTTGATGTCCTACTGTATTTTGGCACTGGGGTTTAATGATTGCACATCAATGCACTACATAATGGCGTCCTAGCTGGGCTGGCCCTCCGTAGCCCCTGAAATCAGTTAGTTGCAATGTCAATCCCAGGTACATGCACTGTGAGACATTGTACTCAACATCTAGATATGACCAGCATGGCCTTTGTCCTGGCCGCCATATTGGGCTTCATCCTGTAATCTGGATATGCTCATGGTTATCGTTGTAGCCCCCATATTGGTCTTATACTTTAACCTGACTATGCTCATTGTTATCGTTGTAGCCCCCATTTTGGACTTCACCCTGTAACCTGAATATGCTCATGGTTATTGTTGTAGCCCCCATATTGGTCTTTATCCTGTAACCTGAATATGCCCGTGGTTATCATAGTAGCCCCCATATATTCATCCTCTATGCTGAATATGCTGATGGTTATCGTTGTAGCCCCCATATTGGTCTTCAGCCTGTAACTTGAATATGCTCGTGGTTATCGTTATAGCCCCTATATTGGTCTTATTCTTTAACCTAAATATGCTCATGGTTATTGTTGTAGCCCCCATATTGGTCTTCTCTTCATCCTGTAACCTGAATATGCTTGTGGTTATCGTAGTGGCCCCCATATCTTCATCCTCTAACCTGAATATGCTGATGGTTATCGTTGTAGCCCCCATATTGGTCTTCAGCCTGTAACTTGAATATGCTCATGGTTATCGTTATAGCCCCCATATTGGTCTTATCCTTTAACCTGATTATGCTGATGGTTATTGTTGTAGCCCCCATATTTGTCTTCATCTTTAACCTGAACATGTGCAGTAAATACAACTGTCATCTAAGCCAACTAAGGCCATGAACATGCCACAGACTGTCACAAAGACAGCTTTGTACCTCAAGTGGTGTTATAGTCCCACCACAACCAAATATTATACTGTACATGGCATGGGAGGGTGGTGGGGTTAACTGTTTGTTCCCCACTGCTATAATGGAGTTTTTCTGAGGTACATCAAACACCTGCATTTAAATAACCATCCCCACACATATAAACAACCCTTTTGTGTGTATATTTGATCTGCGCTAGTTGTGTATTTTATTTAAAACTGAGATGCATAAAACATTGATCCTGTTTGAAGGTCTGTAATTATTTCCCATCCAGGGAAGGACTCTTTGAGTACATACGGGCATCCTAAAATTCACAGCCCCTTCAGCACAAACTGTACCTAAATCCATTTCTGGGGAAAGGAAATAAATCTGGCTTGTCCAATTAGAGACTTGTGTAGAATAGTTAAAATATTCGGCAGGATAAGTAAATGGATGGAGTAAAAACAACTAAAGAGAGAGAGGATTGGCAAGTAAATACACGGAATCCATTCACAAACACAGGCTCTAACTACACGCAAAAAGGAAGTCGGCCTGGCATACAATGGAAAGTAGACGTATTTTAATTATAAAAAATATCCGCACTGGAAAATGTTGTTAAATCCCTTGAAACTGAGCCTTTTCTGCAGATCTTGGGCTTCAGTGTTTTCCTCTGCCTGAAAACAGTCATACACACCCAAAAACAGGCAAGCATCGTTATACACCTTCATAAACTCATCCTTCTATTGGTAATTCAAGCCGTGTTATGGGTTATATTCAATTTTAGCATAGTTATAGTTAGGGTCACTAACTACACTTAAAGATACACAGGTCTCAGTCCCTTGAAGAACAAGGAAAAGCTTAATTATTAATATGCGCTAATCTGTTTGGCAACCCCCCCCTGATTATAGTGATGACCATACACAGCAGATTAAAGCTGCCTATATCTGCCAGTGTATGGGGACTTCCGCCGGGTCTCCCTGATCGATATCAGGACAAACATCGGACAGATATAGATCAGGGACTCGTCAGTGCCAATTGTCTTCATTGTATTCCGATTGTTCAGATTAACCCGATAGGACCCTGCTGTTGGTGAGCATATCGGCGAAAGATCCGCTCGTTTGGCAACAAGCAGATCTTATCGTGAATAGTCACCTTAAGACCCCAAGGTGGTGCTCCACTTTGCTGAAAACTGCACTGGCCCAGGTGCTGCTGGAATTGTTGACTGTACTAGGGTCCCTGAGTCTAAGGTTAGCTATTATAATCATGGGGGGGTGCCTAACAAATTGGCACTCCCAAAAAATTAAGCCTTTCCTTTTTCTTTAAAGGGGTGGTTCACCTTTAAGTTAACGTTTAGTATCTTATAGAATGACCAATTCTACGCAATGTTTACATTGGTCTTCATTATTTTTTTATATTTGTTGAATTGTTGGCCTTTTTCTTCTGACTCGTTCAAGCTTTCAAACGGGGGTCACTGACCTCACCTGAAAGGTAAATGCTTTGTAAGGCTACAAATGTATTGGGATTGGCACTTTTTATTACTGATATATGGGCATGGATTTGCGCCGAATTTCTGCGTTTCACAGCCCGCAAATAAATTCGCAAAACTGCGGCAAAGATTTGCCGGCAAAAAATCCGCAGCGGCATAAAAAAATTGTTGCGTGTTAATATTGTCGTGCACGAGTCAAAATTATTCAGATGCCTTTCACACATTTCCCAAATTTTTTGCCGTTTCACAAATTTTTTGCTGTTTCACCATTTCCCAAATTTTTCAGCGAAACGGGACATATTTGGCCATCACTTATTACTGATTTTTCTATTCAGGGCTCTCATATTACAGTCTCTTCTTTCAACCAATGCATGGTTGCTAGGGTAATTGTACCCTTGCAGCAAATTTTCTGAAATTGCAAACTGGAGAGTCACTGAATAAAAAGCTAAATAACTCAAAAACCACAAATAATAACAAATGAAACCCAATTGCAAATTGTCTCAGAACATCGCTCCCTACATCATACTAAACTTTTTTTTTAAAGGAGTAGTACAGCTTAATATTAGCATAATGATATTATGACAGCAGCATCTGGCTTTTGAATCATTTACATATGTTTTGCTGCAAACTCTCAGTGTTAGAAGCTGGTTTCTAGGGCTTAATTACTATAACAAGGAATAAGATGTCACTCCAGTAAAAGGAAGGCAGATTTATTGCAGTAACCTGCCTTTCTATGTGCCTCTGCCCAGCCTGGTGTCCCTTATCAAAGCAATTGTTAAAGGAGAGCTGCCGTGCAACATGATCCCGTATTGATCGCTCCCATTTTTGTCTGTGCACCAAACAGGAAGCTTTTAGACTTTCCAGTCTTGGTTTTATGTTTCTCCCAGACAATACAAGGACCCGCAGCTCCGTGTATGTGTTGTAAGGATTGCATATCTCTGCCAGGGCTCTGCAGCTGAGCTCTGCGCATTCCAAGGACAGATTCGCTGCTCTCAGCATTTTCAGATGACTTTGTCAGGAAGAGATTTCATGGGCACGGTTTATATTAGTAAGATAATAGGGAGATTTTTTGACACTTTTGAGAATCGTATTTATTTGGCATCAATAATAAATGCTACTTAAATAAGTATCAGCTCAGTGTGAAGGAGTGTGAAGGTTTATCTGAAGCCATGGCAGTCGCCATATTGATGACATCACTTTGCCAATCTGTACTTCCAGGTGTGCTGAATTAACAGGACACTTTTTTACCCATGAGCCACATTCAAGTGTAAAACAAGTTGGGGTGCAACACAAACATGGAAAATGTTCTGAGGGGTGTTAAATAAGGGCTGTGACTGGCTATTTGGATGCACCATATGGACTGTCAGACTACAGGAGACACCTGTTTTTTTATGCAACTAAAAGATACCCTCAAGCCTGAAATTAAAAAATAAGCACCTGCTTTGAAGCCACTAGGAGCAACATCCAAGGAGTTGGAGAGCAACTTGTTGCCACTGGTAGGGGATCAATGCTTTGCTTCAATCAATTTGGTGCTTTTTTTTACCCACAATGCAGTGTTTTATTCCCATAATTCCAGATGTGAGGTGGGAGTTGTGTCATCAAAAACACATGCAACTCCCCTTACACATTTAATTGCTATGCATTATATAATATTCCAGAATAGCCCCTACCCATAAGAACATAGCATATCTTTAGTGTCATGACTAAAGCATTGATTGACTCTGAAATTAACACGGAGAGAGAGTTAAAGACAAAAGGTCATATCAGGATGAAACAAAATGGCACTGAGAATAAGATCACCGTGTGGGAAAGGTTTAATAAAGTTGGAATGCTTTGTTACCATTTCCTTAATCATGTGTGAAGTCCCATTTCCTTGGCCTTTGTGAGAGAGGTGTGAACTTCAGCACCTCTCCTAGAGTTCCTCTCGTTACAATGCCGGTGTCAAGTCCAGTTGCCATATCAGTGCTAATCGAAATTGCTACTCAAATCCCCGCTGAGCACATTTCCTCTGCACCACACCTACAATGTACGTCTTTTGTGTTGAAGGAAGCCCGAGGGGTCATGCTAAATGGCACGTCAGAGGAGAAACAGCCTTCCTTCTCAATAAGGAAAAATATCTGAGGTTGTACAAGGAACATGCAAGCTAACGTTCAAAGTGTGGTCTTTAAAAAAAAACAAGAATGATGTTACCTGGGTTTGAACTTGGGTTTGAACTTGGGGTTGAACTTGGTAGGCCCATGTGTTTTCTCTTCTGCAGAAATACAATGTTAATTATCAAACTCTGAGTGATGCTGATACCTTCCAATTTAATTGTTACCAGTACACTAAAAACTAGTCCTTCTTTCTTCCTTTCTTGCTCCTTCCCCATTGCCCAGCTATTGTGGCTCTAGGAGAACTGAGGTGTTCTAAAGAATGAGAATGGCTCTGCCTATTGCAGACATTGGCTGAGACAAATATGGATCACCCAGAAATAATTCAAGAGTCACCTGAGACTTGCCACCAGTAGATGCCATTCTTATGAAAGGAAAACGATGACAGATGGAGAAGGTTCTCCCTGATAGCACTCTGCTAGTGAAATTACCTGGTGTGCCAATGTTCTTAGGGTGAAGGCCCTTCCATCCATCCATCACAATGGACTGGGTAGAAATGTAACTCCAGTCTGCTAGAGCAGTGGTCCCAACCTTTTTTTTTTTTTTTTTACCTGTGAGTCACTTTCAATTGTAAAAAGAGTTGGGGAGCAACAGAAGCATGACTATAGTTTCTGGGGGTGCTAAATAAGGACTATGATTGGCTATTTGGTGGCCTCTACATGGACTGGCAGCCTACAGGAGGCTCTCAAGTGGCAGTATATCTGGTTTATATGCAACCAAAACTCACCTCCAAGCCAGAAAATCCAAATTAAGCACCTTCTTTAAGGCCACTGGGAGCAACATCCAAGGAGCACCAAAACTAAAAATAGGAGTACAGGACACAATACAGTATATGGGTCACTCACCAAGTAGAAAAGTGGTCCAAGTGCACTAGCCCCAGCCCCTCAGCTTAGGGAGTCAATAACCAATAGAAAATCAAAGGGGGCATCCAGGCACTCAAAAAGAAATTCACAAGGGCCTCCAAAGATAACATGAAAAATATATTATTTAGTGTAGATTAATTAAAAAAGGAACAATATCTCCACTGGCCCTAAGGGTCATATTTACTCGAGTGTGAAGTGGCTAAGGCTAGCGTCAATTCGCTAGCATTACCCGCAGGGACATTGCCAATTTACTAACGGGCGCAGGCATAACTTCGCTAGCAAAAGAGATAGACGGTAGCGGTCATTCACACTCTATCGCCAGACCACAATTAGCTCTGGCGAATGGACGTTACACCGCAAATTTAATGAAATGCGGATTTTACTGAACGTTACCTCTTTCGCCAGTTTAGACCAGGTGAAGTGTACTGGAGTGCATAGATCTTCCTCAATCTTCTGTTACTTACATCATATTTTTAAGTCAAAAAAGTTTCCAGAAAAATCCACAAAAAACTGGTCTTTTCCTTAGCCTGCAAAAGTCCTTAAATTTTTTTTTGGGTAGCCGGGTTTCCCCATACATTTTCTAACTTATGGAACATTAACTATACAGTGGGCTCATGTATAGGGCATTATAACAACTCTCTTTTCTTTATGAAGGTTCCCTGGACCTGCATTTGCTGCAACATATGCGTTGATTCAACTTTATATTTCCTGCCATATGCAAATTAACCTGAGTGCAAAACATCTAGCAAATTTGCGCTAGGCAGAAATGAACGCTAGCGTATCTTCGCTTTCAATTGCTTGCATTGCCGAAATAACGCTAGTGAAACATTCGGCGCCCACAATGAAACTCTTCATTCCAGTGAATTAACATTGTCTGAGTGAACTTTCGACTTCCGAAGTGTAACGATGGGTGCAAAGCGGTTGCTGGTGAATTTTGGCACTCAAGTAAATCTTCCCCAATGTGTCATGGATAGAGCCACATAGACTACTAAAGCGGGTCAATAATATTGTACAAAACTGAATTTACTATCCCAGGCCGAGAACAAAGGGTCTCATTTATGATAGATGCAGTCTTTGCACATGTTGAGGCTATTCATGTGTCCAAAGATGTTCTTTGGACTCTGCTATTGTTACTCTCGTTGCTAGACCAGGCAGGTAGGTAGTAAATATTTCATTATAAAATCCCTTTCAATATAAAAAACTATTTATCTGGGTCAGCGTTGTTTGCTATATTCCTGATGCAGGCTGGGGGTGTCAGGGGCCTACAAGTCAGAAGACTAAAATCTATTTAACAAGTCATTTAACATGCTTAAAGCAATGTTATTCCTAGTGAGGCCTTATTAGGTGATCAGTCATGATGACTGCTTGTATTCCCTTAATGAAACAAATTTCACTAAGTACGTCATGCCGGGCTGAGAAAGAAAAGCCGACGCAAAATGGCTTACAGGTGGCTATTTCAGATATGCACGGATTTCAGGCAATCAGAAGCAGCAAAGTGCTTTGTCAAGAAATAAACAGCAAGTGTAAACAGCCGAGTTTAATATTTTACATCAGATTCTTGGCTTTCCCTTGAATCTATTAAATAACATGTAACGGTCATAATGATTCCACCTGCTGCCCACATGTTGGCGGAATGAGCGTCTCGGTGGAAAGAAGCTTCGTCTGTGAGCGTTGGGTACAATTTAATTCAATAATCAAGCTTGCTATTTTAATCCTACTCAATATTTCCCAAAACATTTGTCTCCAAACAGGCTTTGATTGGCTGTAGCACTGGTGGGCCCGGTGGACTGGATAAAAAAAATACACGTCTGACAATCTAAAAATCAAAGAAGAATGTTCAGCCAAACTGTTAGGAAATGTCTCAGACACAACACTATCTCCGCTCTGTTTTTGCAGTGGTTTGAGGTTTATTATTATTTTTTCTTTTACGCCTTTTGCTGATCTATGTAGAAGTTTATCCTGACGGACGGGGGGAAATGAAACAGGACTTTATTTTGAAAGCTGTACTCTATCCTGATACAGGTTACCTTAAAACAATTCAGCAGGGGTAAAGAGAAGGTTACGGGCGGGCTCCTCTGAAAGATGTGGGAAAGACAAGACTTCTTGTCCTTTGATCATTGTATAATTATCAGTTCTGATGTTCCGCTGGATATTTAGAAGCTGAATGTAAGATTATGCTTATTGTGAATGGGCTTGCCTTAGTGGTTTGAGCTTCCTTTATGGGACATCCAGTCTTCCTGCTCTCTGGTGCATTTATGTCATTACAATATGTGAGTTCCTAAAGTATCTTGAGTAAAGTGATACAAAGCTAATAGTTTGCAACCTACTATATATAAATAACCTACTATAGAACCAGCCAGGTTTACTGGACATCTACATTATTTGAAAGCAAACTGTTATGGTGGCTATTAGCTCCCAAACCTGGTCTTAGTGGTAATTCCATATTGTAATTCATTACAATCATCATTGTAGCATACCATAGTACTCACCTGCCCATGGTTTGGTGGCACTCTTTACAATGGGTTATTTATCCATTTGTAAATCTGTTTTTGCTGCCTGCCCATAACCACTGCTTGATTAATGGATTTAACTGTTCACTGACGGAACCGAACACTTGACAATTTATCAACATTGTTGACTCTGTTGACCTATATCCGTTGACCATTGTGTTCTTTCTGAACCTGGGGTGACATGCAGTTCAACCTGCTTTTTTACATGACAATGTGCTTATGTCCTGGGGACCATAGAGAAGAGAAAACGAAAAAGCTAGTTTTACAGGTAAATTACTTAAAGAAGAAGGAAAGGTTAAAACGAAGTAAGTCTTATCAGAAAGGTCCACCTAAATACACCAGTAAACCCTCAAAGTAATGCTGCTCTGAGTCCTCTGTCAAAAGAAACATCACATTTCTTTCCTTCTATTGTGTACTCATGGGCTTCTGTATCAGACTTCCTGTTTTCATCTTAAACCTCCTTGCCCTGGGCATGAGCATGCTCAGTTTGCTCCTCTTCCCCCCTCCTCCCTTCTCTGCTGTAATCTGAGCCCAGAGCTATAAGTGAGCAGGGAGAGACTCAGGCAGGAAGTGATGTCACACCAAGCTACTATGACAGCTGCTATCCTAAACAAACAGAGAGTTTCTAGAGCTTTTTACTCAGGTATGGTAAAACAGTCTGCAGAATAAATATAGCAGTCTAGCTTGCACTATTGCAGCTAATCTATTGGCAATAAAATACCTCCATAGCTTTCCTTCTTCTTTAAGTACAGGGTAGATATTTAACTCAGATGTCTACTACTTAGTCATCTTGGTTACCTAATTGTAAAATGATAGTTCCTTAAAAACAGTATACAGATTAATAGTCCACATAACCATTTGTGGGCCAATCACCATGTTCCAACTACGTTCTCTGACATCCATTAACAATTCAATTTATTTGTAACTCATGGATTCCCATGTGGGAGCTCACATCGAAGCTGATAAAGTTGAATAAGTAGCCTACAAAGCCCCAGATAAAAGATTTATAAATAATGACTATTTATGTAACTTATATATGATAAGTGAGACATAATTTAACAGTATTTTGAACCCGTCTTGACTGGTTACCTACTTACTACATTAGGTCACACCCCTTGACCACTTGTTGGTCCTCCTTTGTGAGTATTTAAGGGGGTAAATACAATAGAGTAGGAGTTCCTATACTTTACTAATGCAAGGTCTACTTTTAGCAGTGATGTCCCATTAGGATCTACAGCCATGAAAGTAGTGTTAGCATTCTGTTCCATGGAAAATATTACTTAAATGTTGATTTAACAAACAAGGATTTCTTATGTAACCTTAATGTAATAAATGTCTGAATGAAAAGCATGAAACAAGAGGGTGATTTAGACAAGCTGTTTGTTGACACTTCATTGAGATCTACTGATCAGCAGCTAAAGGTCTACTGGTAAATCCTGATCTGCCTTTTGGGCACCTCTGCAATAGAGGATTGGAAGGTGGAGATCAGAACAATGGGAAAAGTTAATTTTGTGGATAACATCATTTTTGAAAGGCAAGACACTTGCTTAATATTTCCATAAAATCAATGCAAAGAAAAGCTAATTCCGAAGGTTTGGTGGCACCTTAAGTGATTTGTTGGAATGCACTAAATCCCTTTGCACCATACATTTTATTTAATTCAGTTTAATTGTTTTAGTTCAGTGATGCTGATTTGACGACATATGCTATACAGGAGAGACTTGCTTTCAGATAACATAATATAGATCACACTGGGATAAAAAAACATTATAAACAGAATCTTAATCAAATGCTGAGAGATGCTTGCTGAACAGAGAATATTTCCACATTGCCATACTTGAAAATCAAGGGGAAACATATTTTCCCAAAAGCAAACTTGGAAGTGGCTAAAACATTTATAGCATTTCTTTGAATTACAGAACTTTACAAGCAATCAGTTATATATGATGGCTGTCCACCTGACATTCAAAAACATTTGTTGGGACTGGCCCAGACTTGGACAAGAATCCATCACCTTATGTTTAGCATACTTTTGTGTCCACTCAGGCCCAGACTGGCAATCTGTGGGTTCTGGCAAATGCCAGAGGGGCTGCCATAAGATGCCATAGAAAGTCACTATTTAGTGGGCTGGTTAGAAGCTGATTGGGCCCCTCTATTATTGGAATGCCAGGGCCTATTTCAACTCCCAGTCCAGACCAGTATCCACTGCATCTATAAATGATGGGCATTCAGTGGTACAATGGCTTGTGTGGCTGTGAATAAGCATTGAAAGGCACTGATGTTGTCTGATGTGCAACTAAAGGCCCCCATACATGGGCTGATAAAAGACCAAGTCGGCAGCTTATTGGCCTGTATGTGAGGCCATCTGACGGGCCCTAGGGCCCACGACTGGATCAGTCTGATATTGTCCACCTCAATGTGGGCATATCGGGGAGAGATCAGCTGATTTGGCGACATTGCTAAACGAGCGGATCTCCCTGTGTATGACCACCTTTAGAGCTCAGGAGTCTGTTGAATTTTATATATCAAAGGCAGTTAGCAATAACAGTGTTGTGTTGTGTTGTAACTGTGATGCCAGTGCTGTTACTGTACAGCCATTGGGCTTCTTCAATGGCCTGCTAGGGTAGATATAAAAGGAGACTTAATTTTATTTGCTGTAGAGAGTCCAAGTATCGCTTATTCCAAATTAATAGTTCTACTTACAATATACAAACCAAGCTAAAAAAAAAAAAAAACGTAGATTATATTTTGACACCTCTAATGCCTTAAGATAAATTACTTGCTCATCGGGGGGTATTGCTTACATACCAACAGATAACATGTTCTCCTACATTAAATGCAAAGTCAGCATTGTGTTTGCTACAGTAATTCATGGAGAACATTGGTTGAATATCACTAAACGTTAGGGCAGCTTCCCTTCGTCCACACCATCATTAACACATCAGCAGCAGATTTAAAGTGGGCCACACACTGCCAATGTATTTGTTGCTTTGTGAGAAGACTGTTTCAATATTGGTCAATATTTGGTCCCAGTACCTGAAAGACATTAGCTCATATTCAAGCATATTTTTCATTATACGGGCTTAGAAATCCAGGACCGATTATTGCCTCACTCTTTGATTTCAAGGCAAAGCAGCAATGATTAAGATAGGTACAGTATCATTACAGCCAGTTTGGCCTACATTTGGTGAGTCTGGCCATAGGTGTGAATACTCAATGGTCAAGTTGTAGAAGAAAGGTTCACTTTGTTAGTGATCAGCATAAAAGTTCCTATGTATAGTTGAAATATTGAGTAGGGTTTCTAGTCTGAGAGGCTGAATTGGCTAGTTCTGTGTTTGTACAGATATGGGATCTGTTATCCAGAAACCCATTATACAGAAAGTTCCAAATTACAGGATGGCATCTCCAATTAACTCCATTTTATCCAAATAATTCAGATTTTATTTCCTTTTTCCCTGTAATAATAAAGCAGTACCTTGTATTTGATCCAAACAAAGATATAATTAATCCTTATTGGAAGCAAAACCAATATTATTGAATTAAATGTTTATTTAATGTTTAAATGATTCTCTTGTAGACTTAAGGTATGAAGATCCAAATTACAGAAAGACAGGGAAAGCCCCAGGTCCTGAGCATTCCAGATAACAGGTCCAATGCCTGTATGCTAAAATTATAACTATTCACTAATTCAGTCTATTGTATTGACTTGTACATTTATTGATTGAGCAAGGTGAACATCTTGTCATTATAAGTCTTGATCAAACCATGTGCATCCTAACAGTGATGTGGTTATTTGGTTGTCTGTACTGTAATGATGTTTATTTGGTTCAATAGAGTCGAATAGATCTGTCCGGGTGTGGGCCGGTGAAGAACAGAAGATTACAACACATGGTTAGCACATGTTGTACACTTAGGCACTGTGGTTGTAAAGGTATATAGTTGGCTGTATGTGTCTGCCCTTTGGAGTTTAGTAAGCCAATATCTGAGTTGTTTACATAACCATGAGTATCAAACACTGGAGAGCTATGCCATTTCTACACCGTGAAGCCAGTTTAAAAATACTACAATATTAGGTGGACCCATTGACAAAGGTGTTTCTAGGTTCCTATGAGACAAGACAGGGAGAAGAGCTTGTGAAATGGCTGGTAGGGAAGGGTGATGTCCTAATCCAAGAATCCTCTAACTCAGTGATCATCAAGCAGTGGCTGGTCATCATGTTGCTCAGCAACCCCTTGGATGTTGCTCCCAGTGGCCTCAAAGTAGGTGCTTATTTTTGAATTCCTGGAGGCAAGTGTTGGTTGTATAAAAGCCAGATGTACTGCCAAATAGAGCCTCCTGTAGACTGCCAGTCCACAAAGGGGCTACTAAATAGCAAATAACATCCATTATTTGCCACCACCCATGCTTATGTTGTTTCCCAACTCTTTTTTACATTAGAATGTGGCTCATGGGTACAAAAGGTTGGGGACCCCCTCTCTAGCTTAATGCTGATACGCCTTGAGGCAATGTTTAAAGCCAACGATGCTGAGGGTTGTGAACCAGAAGTTAGGTGGAGATTTTGTGGATTCTTTAAAATAAAAATAAACCACATACAGTAAAAGGAAAATAATTACATAAATTTACCAATATACTGTAAGGCGCACTCCACAAAGAATTAAGTGCTAAGAACCTTCGCTCATTTCTGAAGTCTTTTTATCTTAATTCATTCTGAAAATGTTTAAAGAACCTCATACATCTCAAGTTTAAGCCCAGAAAACATGTTACCCGATACTTGACATGTGTTTTCTAACAAATCCCTGTTAATTTTGGCATTCCGTACATGGAAAAGAAACTCTAAGGTGACAAGAAGCAATTACGTAACTATTACCAGGGGGATACGCTTGAACCAATTAGTCCTGTGAGGCAGTTTAATTAAATAGTAAGTAGCACACCTGCAACATGTCTACAGTTGTGTTTTGTTGACTTTCCCTGACCACATCGCATTCTTTGCTGCTAGTATAACTGCTTGGGAAAGAGCGGGCAGTCTCTCTATCACTCTCTGTCTTCTCTGAAGCCATTTATAAAGTGATTTATAAGAATGGAACCCAATGAGACCAACGACTCTCTAATCATTCATTTACTACAAGCATCAAAAAAAGTTGAATCAGTAAAAATATTATTCTTTTGAAATGCAAATGATTTACAGAGAAATGTGCTGATTTGGAAGATCTATAAACTGGTTCATGAGTCATTGCTATAAATAGGTTCAGAATAGAATTTTTTGATGTGTACAACAAATTTGCATTTTTACATTATCATTCATTTATGAGAACCCCTAGTACTCAAAACACTTTGTATCAGCTGACAAATCTCTGTGTAATTCTCATGGTTCAAAACAAGTGACTTTTTTTTGCCGATCTGCAAATTTTGTCGAATTGGTAAAACCTTTAATATCAACTCTACCTGTTTACTTAAAGGGGCTGCTCACCTTTAAGTTAACTTTTAGTATGATGCAGAGAGTGATATTCTGAGACAATTTGCAATTGGTTTTCATTTTGTATTATTTGTGGTTTTTGATTTGTTTAGCTTTTTATTCAGCAGCTCTCCAGTTTGCATTTTCAGCAATTTGTTTGCTATGGTCCAAATTACTCTAGCAACCATGCACTTAATTGGAAAAGAGACTGGAATATTAATAGGAGAGGCCTGAATAGAAATATGAGTAATAAAAAGTAGCAATAAATATAAATGTCTAGCCTTACAGAGCATTTGTTTATTAGATAGGGTCAGTGACCACCATTTTGAAGCTAGGAACAGTCAGAAGCAGAAGGCAAATAATAATACTAAAAAAAAACTATAGTAAATAAATAATGACAACCAATTGAAAAATTGCTTAGAATTGGCCATTCTACAACATACTAAAAGCTAACATAAAGGTGAACCATCCCTTTACATTCTATAAAAAAAGGCTCATTTATACATTTGCAAGTGCTGAACTGGGGAATGGAGATATGGGTTTGTCTTATGGAACCTATAGCACTGCCCTAAATATTGGAGGTCTGTGCAATTGACCCCTGAGGCCTTGTGTTAAAAGGTTATAATGTATTGTACAATTCCATAGATGCCCCCCCCCAGGTCAACTAAAACATCTAAAATTGATCTCACAGGCCTTGTGTTAAAAGGTTATAATATATTGTATGATTCCATACTTTACTCAAGGTCATGTAAAACACGTACTTGACAGACTAATTGTGCCTGGGTTGAAGATGATAGTTGTGCATAAATAGAATTTTAGAAATGTAATTTAGTTCAGGGAATAGAAAAGAAAACACAGCATTATTGTTACAAAATAGAGGGGAATTCCAGTATTATAGGGAAGTTGGGTCTTTTTGCATGGGAAGAATAGACCCAGGACGAGACTCTCCATGATAAATGGAGTTTTGGCATTTTTTTGTACCAGACACAAACATTTGCGTGATTGATTTCTGCATGTGGGAGCTTGCCGCTGCATAGTCTATCACATTTCTGTAGTCCATATGTGTTATGTTAGAAAATTGTTGAGCTCAGTTGACAGAAGCCATCATCAGAGACTCTGATTAGAAGGTCAGCATTTGCTCAAAGGGATCATGTCCCATGAAATTCACACGCATTGCTTGTTGCACCTTGTGCTATTGGGAGTATGTGTAAGGAATTTGTGGCTAAGTCTAAAATAGCTTTAAAGTAACTTTATTATACAGCTTATTCATTTTTTTCTGTGAATTATACATCACATAGGAACCCTATTCTCTATTTTCTATTCTCTATTTTTCTTTTTACTTTCTGAGCTTTCAAAGATAGCAAATCTTCTATTAAATCCCAACCGTATTTTCCTAATTCCTAGGACACCTTCTTGGACTTTCCCATGACGACTCCAAGTTCTGCGAGGAAAACTTTGGCTCCCTGGAAGACAAACGCCTTATGTCATCGGTACTGACGAGCATTGATGCTTCGAAACCTTGGTCAAAGTGCACCTCGGCGACAATCACCGATTTCTTGGACGACGGCCACGGTAAGAACACGAAAATATACAAACCGCTCTCAAAATATTACACCCTGTTCATTACAGTCATTGACAGCTGTCAAGTCTGCATGAAAATTACTGCCGGTTGGCCTGCGTCAAGTAAAATAAAAAAAGATATACTTTATTGCATGAAATCTAAATTTTAAGGCTAATAATGACTTAATAGCTGTTGTGTGTTGTTTTTGTAACAACACACAAATAGTTGTAAAATTTTAGGGGGTAGACTGTATACATTTTATACATTGAGGTAGTAGATTCAGCAATACTTATACAACAAGCACATTAATTGTTAATCTAACCACGGATGTAGCTCTAGCATGCAGGATATTCAGTGGTGTATCAAGAGAATGGCCTACTACACTGAAGTCCTCACTCTGGCAGGTGCAGATTGTGGAACCTTAACCCAATGACTTCCCTTTAGTCAAGCTCAGAAGGGCTCTTGCTCCCTATCTATGATTATCTTACATACCTGGGGTGTACTGTGACAGTCTTACACTTATTAACCCCATTCAAGTGGTCAAGGAATGTTTACCTTAAGGTCCAACCTCTTCTGAGGTCTACCTTCACCTCAGGCCCTCTGGCACCTTCAGCTCCTGCTATGGTGAAGCTCAAAAAGGCACTGCATACATGTTTCCTCCCATTATATACTCTGGGGATCCACAAAACCCTGTACCAATGGAGAATACTTCCATCCTGCAGGGCATAAGGTACTAATCAGGTGCCTACTGAAGAATAGGGAAGAGAAGTAAAAATACTTCACCTAGCTTCAGGTGAAGTATTTCACCTGAAGTTGGAATTATAGCAATGGGTTTGGTGCCTCCTATCTGAGCATGTGATGGGGAAATGACATAAATCAGGGAAGTGCCAAACACATGTCCAGCAGTTGCTGATCTCTGAATTCCCTTATTCCTTTTGGCTGCTGGTGGTATTCTGGGAGGACAAAAAGAGCTAATGGTGGAGGGGGCCTTGGATTGCTCCTACTAGTAATTCATCTTTTTATCACAGGTAAGTTGTATTCTGCTGGTGTCAAAAGGTGCAATCAGGGGCGATTCTTTAACCATTGCCACTCTGAGGCGACTTTCACAATGCCATCTCCCCTGCCCCACATTCTCATTTCCAGAGGGTCCACGATGGTCCAGGTCAGAGAGCATAATTGCGTAATTCTGGTTTCATAACAGTAAATTTGGTTCTTAAAGTTACTCAGAGCAGCTCTTTTTTTTTTTTTGTCTCCCCTGGTATCCTCTACCTGGGTGCGATACTCAATGTGTCAAAAAGAGAGTATCCTCAGGTGATGTTAGTCAGCTGAGTGTGTAGGCAAGGAACATGTAAGGCTTCCTTGTGTCTGTGCACCCTGTACTTTGCACCTCCCACCTCGCCTGTAACTAGGCACCCTATCATTAAATGTGCCAGGCATTTTTAGTCTATACAATGACCTTAATATTGATTGCTAAAAAGGAGCCCTGGAGTTCAGGACAGTGCCTTTCATTACAGTCTGGCTCCCCACAAACACAACTGACACAACGGCACATCTCTTTTACTCTGTTACTTATCGCTCTTGACTCAAGACGCAGTTCAGCTCCTGCTAAATCAAAGGAGACCTACTTTTTCCCAGCGACTTGCAGTCCTGGAAGGTCCCTGCCACTAGGAATTAAAATTGTTTGCAACTGCTGAAGTATCCCGGTCTGTTTGCCCCGTAGGAAACAATTAGAGCTATTTTGTGAGAACTGTTGCCAGCAGCATATCTAGACTTAAGAGTCACCAGTGCAGATTCAGCTTCAGACGTCTTCCAAAAACGTCCTTGTGTTCTGTAAACAGCTTGTTTGTAAAATGTTTTGCCTTATAATCCTCTGTCTTTTCTATTCTGTTCTCTATAACAGTATTGCGTAGTTTGACAGTTTATTATTATTTTACAAGTGAGAAAGTACAGCAAAAAGTGACAATATAACCTAATTCTTTGCAATATATTATCAGTATCACATTGGAACCCGACCCTAGAGAACCTGAAATAAGGAGCCTCAGGCCTCCTGCATCAAAGCTGTCCCTTGGTGGAGAGAACATTAAAAAAACACAAGTATAACATTGAGTAATATCAGGCATAAATGAAAAATATCATTGAGTAATCAGGGTTGTCCAGCCTGCAGACCTCAGAATGTTGATAAACTTTACGTACCAGCATCTTGCATTGCTTGCATTGTCAGGACTCACTTCTTCTCTGTTTAAGGGGTCATTTACAAAGACCCTGGACTAAAGTTCAAGAGCTCTGAGGGGGGCAAAGGAATGCCCCTTAGGTGTCAGACCATTTATGCGATTGGTGTATTTTTGTTTAAATATTTGTAGCATGGCTCTGTACAGTTAGCCTATGATTAAGTGTTTATCATGAAACGTGTAAGGCTGTGGACACAATAAACGTTTCACTTTGAATTTATCTGCCTGGTGGAAGATTGCCTTCATTGAGTGCCCACTTTTTGGTTTGTCCTCTCCCCGTGCTGAGTGCTTAGGGCGGTGCACCTGGGCCTTTTCCTTAGTGTGGTGAGTTATCAATTTCTACTTGTCGACCCTAAACTACAGATTTACTATCACTTCTGTTTGATTCAATATCATCACTTCTGTTTGGGATCGCTTCTCGGCCTTTTGTCTAAGATCAAGTGTAGTACCTTTGGAACCACTTGGTCCTCTGGCTGGCAAGACCAAAGAGGAGTATCTGTTCTAATGCTCCTATCTGAAGAACGGAGAAACCAGTGGTCCTCTGGACTAGGCTGACAAGCGGAAGCTTGATGAAAGCTGGGTCGCTGTGCTCCCATGAGGGTGACCCCTGACTTGCGTTTTGAGTCAGGGGAGATGCACATGCTCCCATGCTTAATCAAGCTTCACTTCCTTTGCTCTTACCATTAGGTGGGCGGGAAGTCTTTTCTTTTTCTGGCTGCCAACCAGAGCCTTGCAGAAGTCAACCAATGGCCTTGCACCGCCCACTCCAGTACCCTTTTTGTGTCTGGTTTGAGCACCCTGGATGGGGTCACAGTCTTTTGGCTGGACTCGCAGGCCATGACACGCCCTGGGGGAAGCTTCGGCAGAACCCAGGGTAGATGGGACTCCCCCTAGCTTCAGCAAAGGGGAGTCCAAACGTCCCCAGAACCCTTCGGGGGGTGGGGTGGTGGGCCCTCCCTAGCTTCAGCGAAGGGGGACCCACTCATTCGAGCTTTTCGCTGGCGGTAGCTGGGAACAGCTTGGGCAACGGAGCCCATGCCTGTGGGTAGGACTCGGAAGGATGATTCAATATCATCACTTCTGTTTGGGGTCTGGCTGTGGTCTGCACATTGTTGTGGACAAAAAATCCAGTGCATAATGAAGAATTTAGCACTGGCAAACACAAGTTTTGGTCTGCATCCATTTGTCTATTCAATTCTCAAATTAGTGGACAAGTAGCGATGGGAGAGTGGATGTTCCATCCTTACATGCCTATGCCCAGCCCTCATGAATACAGTGCTGCCAACAGCAGTCACAGGCCACCTTGCCTGGTGTTCTGCAATCACTGTGCTACACTCATGACTCGTTCAAAATATGATCATGCCATGATGTCACAGGCCAGCTTGGATACTCATCTCCCATGAGGTTGCCGTTGCCTCTTCAGATCCAATAATATCACAGTTTAATTGCAGATGTATAAATATGTCTAACTACATATACATTTTATGGAAACAAGTGGTTCAAGGGCATATATTGCAGTGGGCAGTGAAGGAAGCATCTGTAAGAAATGTGGGCCCCTCGATTCTATCAGTTTTATAACTTTTACATTTTTAAATTTTCCATGAAGGCTCAGGTTGGCATACATCTTTCATCTCAGATATCTGAGTTATTCATATAGATTCTGATTCCATATCGCATCACTGATTTGAGTTCCCGCATGATCCTACTACACTTCAGACTAATTTACTTGTCAGGCCATTGCTGGCCCATTGGACTATGCGCATAAGAAAAATCACTGTAAATTGCTATATTTCCTGAAGCCCAGTATATTTAGTGCCTGTTTCCTTTGATCTGAGACTGTAATGAACAGAATGAGTATTCCTTGGTTCAGCTCTATCTTCAGGATGCATTTACTGAAATGCTATAAATAAATGTGTGTGTATATATATATATATATATATATATATATATATATATATATATATATATATACACTAATCAAAGCCATTTCTTGATGTCACTGCATTATAGATACTTTAAGCAAATGGGATACTGCATCCATGGTCTAAAGATAGTATGAACCACATACAAAGGCACAAGTGAGGGGAAAGAGTTAGGGCTTTTCCAGACAGTGAGATTAATTGATCGTGTTCCATCTGATTCTCCTTCAATGTTCTTGTATTTTACCATATTGATTCCTTCAGACTATTATAGCAGTGAAGTTCTTTTTATTTCTGTTAAGAACGCACAGACATAACTTAATGGAAAAAAGGCCAACTTGTTCGGTCAATTTGGCTCCTCTCATCTGTCCTTTTATTGCCTTCATTTACTAGTTAATGAATTAGAAAGTCAGAATTGCCCATACGCAGCTGCAGTCGTGCCGTAAGCCCCATGGTGACAGTTCTAGAAAGTAGATGTTTATGGCGGTAATAGGTAGTTATGTTAAAGTCATTTAATGGATACCAAAATAAAAACACATTTTACACAGGTCTGTGTAATTTTCTATCTATGCAATTTTTTTGGTTTCTTATTTAGTATATGTAAGGAGTTAAAGGGTTTTTTCACCTTTAAGTTAAACATGATGTAGAGAGTGATGTCCCAAGAAGATTTGCAATTGGCTTTCATTTTTTTATAATTTGTGTTTTTTTGAGTTATTTCGCTTTTTATTCAGCGCTCTCCAGTTTGCAGCAATCTGGTTGCTAGGGTCTAAATTACCCAGTGAATAAGAGACTGGAATAGGAATAGGAGAAGCCTGAATAGAAAGATGAGTAATAAAAAGTAGCAATAACAATACATTTGTAGCCTTACAGAGAATTTGTTTTTTAGATGGGGTCAGGAACCTCATTTGAAAGCTGGAAAGAATCAGAAGAAGAAGGCAAATCATTCAAAAATTATAAAAAAAGAAGAAACAAAGGCCAAATGAAAAGTTGCTTGTAATTGGCCATTCTATAACATACTAAAAGTTAACTTAAAGGTGAACCACCCCTTTAACAAGCATCCCTACTCCCTACCAACACTTTATGCTCTGGGGAGGAATGTGTTCCTAAAGGCCCATGGGTAGAGATTGTAGTTTCTCCTTCCTAGACTATATACAGGGAGGTTGCACTTGGTCTCTTTGGACTCCATTCTATGTAGGGGTGTATGCTGCTGAAGATCCTGCGGAATAATGGTCTATTATGGAAAAAAAATCCTCAGAGTGGAGAATTAACCCTTAGCTAACTAAACCTTAGTGAAGTCTGGGATAATGAGGTACAAGCCACTATCTTGTCCTTCGTGAATAAATAGAGGCTGGTTGCTCCAGTTGTAGAACACACTAGGAAAGATAGACAGAACAGCTTTGTGTGCTGGAAGGACCAGGGGAGATTGATCCTATATAAAAGACCCCTAGGGCATGTGCATAAATAAACACTTATGGGTACCCACACTGAGACAGAAACCCCAGAATAACTCCTGTCAAAACTAGCCAATACAGTTAAAAAAAAAAAAATTACTGCTGGCAGATACAGCAAACTCTGACCTGAGGCACATGTTACCCCACGGAGGAGGAGGAGGCCACCCCTATGGAGTGACAAGTGTGAGCAGTTATCTAAGCTCGGTGACATGTTAATGAGCAGGCACTTTAAACTCTCATGTTAAAAGCTTATATGGGATTCTCCTGAGACTCATAAAATGTGCAAGACTGGCAAGTCTTTAACTCTTAATAATTCCCCAAAATATACAGTACTAGAGCTTAGTTCTCCTGTATTCTGATATATGTGTAGGGGACTGGTAAACTAGTCTCCCAGTATTGGGCAACCATGTGCTCAGGGTCCATGTTGCGCTAGTCCTGGCCTCAGCAGGCAGTCAGGGCTCCAGTGGAACCTAGACAGGTCAGGTCTAGTAAGGGCAGGCTACTCACCTTAAGAGGCCACTCTAGGAGTGACAGATTGAAGCTTGAAGCTCTTCCGAGGATTGTGAGAGGGATTATGATCCCAGGTACCAATTGCCCAGAAGTAGGGACTTAGTGTACAAACTGAGATTCCCCATAGGTTCCACTTAGGGAAAAGGACGAAAGCTGGGTGTACCCCGAGTACTTGCTGTTGTATATGTTCTCTTCCCTGCGGGGACCAATACTGATCAAATGTGCTGTATGATCCTGTTTGCTCTATATGTACACTCCATTGTGGATGCTCCTGTGCAATAAATATATTCTCTGGTAAGGTTCTAAGAACCACCATCTACAAAAGAAACACCATCTACAATCATTGTACCCTGCACAAAGTTACAGCTGTATTACACCCTGCCTACACACGATTTGCGAGGGCTTACTCCCTAACAATTAAAGTCTCATCCGGGGCACTGTATAGGGGTGAAGCCTATAGATAGAGAACGGTGCACTCAATTTACAATAGCGCTACATATGAAATCAGCTTAGCAGTTTGTTATATCATGGGAGGGTTCAAAGTGCTGAAAACATGGTCCACTGCATCTGTTTTTTGTGCAAAATAACCCACCACGAGTTGGAGCTGATATAATGCTTTCAGTCAACAGAAACATACAGGGACAGGGTCGGACTGCTGGAATGGGTGGGCCCACTCCCTGCCTGACTCCTTATGTGCTGCCCCTTGATCTACCCCCCAGTCCTGATTGCGGCTCAGACTCTGGGTCCCCCAGTCTGATGCTATATAGTGATCTATAAGCTGGAAATCCATTATCCAGAAGGCTCTGATGCCCTTTCCTATAAGGTTTTCTTTAAGCAAGCAATTTCTTATTTTTTGACACTTTTCTCTGCGGTAATAAAATGATACCTGATGGTAACTAAGCTGTATAATTTCATGTTGTTGACAAACAATCTGATTGGTTGAAATGTTTTTAAGCAGCCTTCAGGCAGGGGGCTCCAAGTTACACCCCAGGTCCCATGCATTTCGGATAATAGATCCCGTGCCTGTACTTCTTAGACTCCAATAAAACAACGCCCCAGTCGTGGGAGCATCTACATTGTAGATAACAGAGACAAAACATTCGCACACTAAAGCAGAACAGTGCCCCAGCCGCCAGTTATAAAAGTGTTAGAATGCCGGTTTTATTCGGTATTTTTTGCTTAGTAATTACTTTCCTCTTGCTCTCGTTCTTTCTGCAAGGTATGCCATACAAACAAAGTATCCCTTTCCAGCTCCATAATTGCCAGTCTAATGTCCCTCCCAGAGATGTTTTGTTTGCAGTTTGAGCTGGCATTGCCGCAACTGCCATCCAAGGCAAATTAAAGCTGTAAGATTCTATCTCTCTCTCCTCCATTTGCAATGACCTTGCTTAAACTGCTGCGCTTAATAACTCTCTGTACCTTTCTGCATGAGTGAAAAGCCGATGTGAATCCTCACTCTTCACTGGGTGCCTGATAGGATGTGTTACCAGCGCTTTGTGACACTGCACTCGTTTTACATTAGTGTGAGACTACATTTTCTATTGCACATTGTGATTACTGTAGCAGAAACAGATTCTGGCCCATACAGCGCAGTAGTTAGTGCAGGCGAAATGCTGAAACACAACCAATGCATATCAGATGACACTGCAGGATAATGTTTTATAAATATCTTGATATTGTTCTGAGAATTCAGCAGTGGGAAGGGAACATTTGGGAAATTGCACCCTGCTGGTCGCGCAGCTTCATTAAGAGCATTAAAGGGTCTGTGTACATCTGTTTGTACATTTATACAGCATATATAATACTATAAAACACTAGCATAACAATGTTTTGCTTTCACACATACTGTACTTAGAGATACTGAGCTCTGTATAAACATCCCCCTCCCGTTGCCTCTTTGTATTGGCTTTCTGTCATTAAAGGGTGCTGGTAATCTGCCTTGCAAGAACCAGGAACGTGGAATAGCTTCATTTTCCCTGTTTGCTCTGTTATTCTCTTTATTAAAACAATAGGCATAAAGTAGTTTTAACATCCTATTTATTGCAATTATGTTGAACAAAGGGGGTATACGGCCCTGTTAAGACATTGAGCTGCTGTATGCCTTGCACGATGACATGCTGTGTCTATGCCCCTATGGAGATTAGCTGCACTGCAGTGCTATTAAAGCTATACATCTTCCTAAAATCATACAAATATTCTCTTTCAGTTGATTAAATTTAGGGTGTTTATGGGACCTGCTTCCTTTTAAAGCTCTCGCAGTAAAAAAAACTGATGCCCCCTTTGTCTCTTTTTTGAAAGCAACCCTGAGTTCACAGGCCAAAAACATTTTACCTGTGCAGAGCAGTTGGTAGGTCTAGACAACAGGGAGGTAATTGTCTCTTTTGGGAATCAAGTCATTGACCCTTGAACATTAAACTTCTCTTCTATGTAAAAATGACAGCTAAGGGATGACAGTCAGGACAGAGAGGTTGTGGAATGCATTGCCGGGTGATGTTGTGATGCTGATTCTGTTAATGCCTTTAAGAATGGCTTGGATGATTTTTGGACAGACATAATATCAAAGGCTATTGTGATACTAAACTCTATAGTTAGTATAGGTATGGGTATATAGAATTTATGTGAAAGTAGGGAGGGGTGTGTGTATGGATGATGGGTTTTCATTTGGAGGAACTTGATGGACTTTGTCTTTTTTCAACCCAATTTAACTATGTAACTATGAATTAAAGTTGCAATTTTTTTTCCTCATAAAGCAGGGATCCCCAATATTTTTTTACCCGTGAACAACATTCAGATGTAAAAAGAGTTGGGGAACACAACGATGAAAAATGTTCTTGGGTGGTGCAAAATATGTTCTGTGATTGGCCATTTGGTAGCCCCTACGTGGACTGGCAGCCTACAGGAGGCTCTGTTTGGCAAAACCCCTGTTTTTATGCAACCAAAACTTGCCTCCAAGCCAGGTATTCAAAAATGAGCACCTGCTTTGATGCCACTGGGAGCAACATCCAAATGGTTGGTGAGAAAAATGTCGCTCACGAACCACTGGTTGGGGATCATTGTAGAGTAACCTAATGCTCTGCTGGATACAACCATTGTCCCTGTTTTTGACTGTTCCGCCATCTATAACCCAGGTTTATGTGCCACATTCCTTTTGGCTTCTTCCAATGGAATTCTAACACACCAGGAAGGCTGTCGGAAATAGCAAGGAAGGATTTGATCAGAGAGCAACAGTCTCTGCTTCGGCAAAAAAAAACCTGGGATCCAGTAGAGCTTTCATAGAAGCTTGGGGGAAAGAAAGTAAAAAAAAAAAAGAATAAACATACATCCAGCTCTTAATAGTTTCATTTGTCAAATCTATATAAAAAATTATACTATAGTGACCCTTATAATAGAAACACTTTTGTACCAAATCGGGCTATTTGCCACAATAAATCATCCTGAATAAAGTGTAGGTTTTAAAAAGAGGGGTTGGGGAAATGAATTATTCCAATCATTTTTCTCATAAGGCTATTTTTCTTCTCAAATGGTATAGTTGCGCGGCCCTATCTAATTACTTCAATAAAAGGAAACAAAGGATATTTCATTATCAGAAGTAATGCCATTAATCTAAGGCCGTGGCAGTACTAGTGGAGACCTGTGCCAAAGCCGCTCTGTGAGTCTGATTACAATTCCGAGTTTGTCTGAGGACACAAGAGGGATACAGTGACTGTTTAGGAAATGTTATATAGGGAAACAATCATTATCCCTATTCCCCATACCCAAGATGAATAGCATTACACGCGGCTCTTACTTTTCTGCTACTGATCATAGTGGAAAGGAATTGATCTGCCCAAAATACAATGAACAGTTCCTGCATTTACTGGCTTACCTGTTACCTGTTCTTTCTACTGATGTTGGCATTTTCATAAATGTTAAAGTCCCCTGTTTTGAGGTTATGTATATCAAGGGTCTCACACGCAGGAAATTATTGTATTATTCCTAGTAAAATATTGTAGTGTACATAGGGTTGCCACCTTAATGTCTGGCTGAGACCAGGCGGGGGGGCGGGTCCGTGGCGTCAGTGGGCGTGTCTGTGACGTCAGTGGATGGACCCGTGATGCCAGTGGGTGGGGCTATGACGCTGCGATCAGCGATTGGCCGACCGCCGTGTCAATCAAGGGAATCCCACCCGGTTTTCCTTATTTGGAAAACCGGGCAGGAAGTATAGACCCGGGCAGCCCCTCAAAATACCGGGCTGTCCAGGTCAAAACCGAACAGGTGGCAACCCTTAAGTGTACATGATTTATGCCAATGGGTGGTCCCAATTGATGTGTAGTCAGGTCAAGGTTAATAGTTATGAATGCTTTAAATATTTTAAGTATTGTAAAGAATTTAGTGTTCACCTTTGTCTCTGCGCTTGGCTTTCACCATCTACTTCTGTATCACGGCCATGTCTTCTGCTTTTTCCCCCTAACTGAGGTTCTGCTCAATTTAAGTTGCAGCTTCTTGGTGGCCTTTGGTTGGCATATAGTTTGCCTTTATGGAAGTTTCCCCTGAAGTCTTCAGTTTCCTTGTAATCTCTTGCACCTGTACTCTGTGGTTCTTGATGAAGGTGGTTTTGATCCAAAGGTTGTTGCCATCATCTATTCCATGATTATTAAGTATGGTCGTTCCTGGAATTAAAGTTCTGGAGAGACTAGCAGATCCTAGCGCTCCTCCATAAATAGGAGACAAACTATTCTTTTGACCTCCATGTAGCCCCCTGGGTGCATTCCTTCTGACATATAGTAAAGCTAAGTATAGCAGATATTGAACATTATATAATATACCACAATGCATTCTTCATTATGGCCTTATTAAAAAAAAGATTATTGGGAATTATACCCTTTACCCATTGGGTCTTTTGGATTCAACCTGCTATAAGGCTGTATGCAGGACTCCAGCTGCTCCATGGTTGGCTACCATTGGGCCTTCTGCATTAATCACAAGGCCAGTGGCGTAACTAGATATTACTGGGCCCCACAGCAAATTATTTTTCAGGCCCCCAAAAGGATTAGAGGTTGACTTGTTTCTCCAATATTTATTGAAATTGTATATGAATTAGGGCCTCGTGGGGCCCCTATACCTCCTGGGCCCCCTGCAGCCGCAGGGTCTGCTTCCTCTATAGTTACACCCCTGCACAAGGCTTTATATAGGTAAAATTGCCACCCTACATCTAGGGGCCCATTTGATTAGCTCGAGTGAAGGAATAGAATAAAAAAAACTTCGAATTTCGAATGATTTTTTTGGCTACTTCGACCATCAAATGGGCTACTTCGATGGCTACTTCGACTACGACTTCGACTTCGAATCGAACTAAAAATCGTTCGACTATTCGACCATTCGATAGTCGAAGTACTGTCTCTTTAAGAAAAAACTTTGACCCCCTACTTCGCCACCTAAAACCTACCAAAGTCAATGTTAGCCTATAGGGAAGGTCCCCATAGGCTTAGCTATCTTTTTTTGGTCGAACAAAAATCGTTCGATCGATGGATTAAAATCCGGATCCGGATTTTTCATTCGATCGATCGATCAAATTAATTGATGTAAATGCTTCGACTTCGATATTTGAAGTCGAAGGATTTCCATTCGGCAGTCGAATATCGAGAGTTAATTAACCCTCGATATTCGACCATAAGTAAATTTGCCCCCTACTGTTCATCCACAACTCCTAAAAAAAAGTATTTGGGGTTTGTACGGCAACAACTTGACTGAAATCCCTGTGTTAGGCATTTGCAATCAATTTCTTTTCTAACAAACAATTATAAAATGATTGGTAATAGGTTATGACTTGTTTAGATTCATGTTGTAAATGAATTCCATTTTTTTCTTTCATTTCGTTATATAGATTTGCATATATAGGTTTTATTTGCCAATAGGCCCATTTGCTGAAGTTTGGCCAGTATTGCTTCTATTTTTTTTCATGTTTTAAGCTGCCAAAAGGACTACTTGGTGCAGTGAAAACAACATTCCATTGACAAAAGCTGAGAAACAGATGACCTGAATTCTTTAACAGAGGGTAGACGAGGTCACTTAGTGGAATTACCAGCGTGTTTCAAATTGGCCTTTCTGTTTTACCAACAGTCTGTTTTAATGTTCCGGTTTACATGCTTGTTTTTTAATTCTTTTTCCATGAAACCACCGAGCATTGAAAGTAGAGGCTGGTGTTCAAAGCCTGGAGTGGGCACAAGGGCAGGAGTGTTTGCTGTTTCAGACCCAGTGGAGTTTTGCCAAACTGCATTCTTTAGGAGCCACGACAGCTTTGTAGAATTCCACGGAGGCGGTTGCTTCTGTATTCGTACCTTTTTTTCTTCTTAGTTTAAGACTGCTGTCAGTAATGAAACCCCATTAAAAAAAAAAGTATCTACTGTAGCCAAAGTTATGGAAAGCATTAGCACAGGCTCATTCCCCAAATATTACTTTAAGTTTTATAGGAATCTACAAAGCAAGTTTTATATAGTCTTCTACCACAAGTAGAACTCACATTATTTAATCTTCGGTTGTGTAGTAACATGTAAAGTTTGCCCCCCCCCCCATAACGGGGTTTAAAAAAAAGCACACTGGTGTTTTATTTTTGTTATTTTAAGTCAATAGTTTTATCTAAAGGCACTGTTGGTCTATGGATATTCCCAACTTGTCAGGCAGAGGAGACACCACTGTTTGCAGACACCTCTGACACTAATTGAAAGACTTAGGGGTGTAGGGTTTAATTATCAGGAGCATATCGGGGGGGGTTATGAGGACCTCTTCTAGAACATCCTTCATGTAAATCAGTGGTTTTAGGCCCCAGAATTTAGTTTATATACAAATGTGAATATTTAGCTAGTATTCCATTAGTATCTAAAACATTCTCCTCCAAAATCTCACCCTAAATGCTATGGGCCCCCATGGTTTTTGGAAGTAAAGTTTCTCAATGTTGTACCTAAATGTAAATATAAATCTCTGTGCCTTTTCAGGAAACTGTTTACTGGATCAACCTAGAAATCAAATCTTGGGACCAGAAGAGCTTCCTGGACAGAGTTATGATGCCATCCGCCAGTGCAAACTCGCCTTTGGGCCGACATACACTGTGTGTCCTGGCATGGATGTCTGCTCGCGATTATGGTGCGCAGTTGTACGGCAAGGCCAAATGGTGTGTTTAACGAAGAAACTTCCGGCAGTGGAGGGAACACCATGCGGGAAAGGAAGAATATGCCTCCATGGAAAATGTGTTGACAAAAACAAAAAGAAATATTATTCGGTATGTATGATCATAAACATGCCTCCAATGGAAAGCTAATTAAAGAAAAAAATGAACCTGGCTGTTATAATGAGTGGTGCCGCATTGGTGATCATTCTAACTGTACAAAAGTCACTTAATTAAAATTATATTTAAGCACTTAATCTTTACATTGGCAGCTGCAAGGTCTCTGCCAGACCTGGAAGTACTAGTTGTGCCGTTGCTTTGTGATCAGGTTATTTGGCCCACAAAATTGGCCTCAGTGCAGCTTGACTCTTCTCCGCTTTGCCAAATTGCTCACAGGTCTGTTTGTCTGGCAACCAGGCCAAACAGACATATCAGCCTGTGTGATACCATAATTACATTTTAGAAACATTTATGGTATCAGTTTTTTTAATGAAGACTGCATTTAATATGGCTAATTTCAATAAAGTCATTTTTAGGGACCCTATTCTGTTTTGTACTGTTCTGGGGTCGACACCATACTAGGTTCTGAAAACACATCCATCCTCCTCACTGAGAGGGATCCAAGTGGCTAAACAATCTCAATCCAGCCTTTTATGCTAGGGGTAGGGGTCACACAGCACAGACATTACCATAATGGGTCTGTAAACCATGTCCAGTTTTTGACATCACAACTACTGGGGTTAAGGTCACCTACCTGTGATTTTTAGCTTGGAAACAGCTGCCCTGCAGAGTCCTAGCCATTTCCGCTTCCATTATACAAGGAAGAATCACTTAATAAAGAAAAGACAAATTGAGTACCCTAAGTCATAAGTCATATGTAGCACAACTTGTTTTTGTTTATGCTGTAAATTTGGATTCAGCCTTTATGTATTTCAACTAAGTTGCCTTTTTTATTTTCACACATTTAATGTCTCTACCCTACAGGTTTCCAGCCATGGTAATTGGGGTTCCTGGGGACCATGGGGACAGTGCTCTCGCACATGTGGTGGAGGAGTCCAGTTTGCATATCGCCACTGTAATAATCCTGCCCCTAAGAACAGTGGAAAGTATTGCATAGGGAAGCGAGCAATCTACCGTTCTTGCAATGTTACCCCATGCCCATCTAATGGTAAGAAGAAACCCATGTTCTATAACATATGTTGCATATACGGGTGCCGTAGGTCAGTATGGTAATGTGACATTAGTGATTTGAACACAGCGGTGTATATAGATGTGGTGGTGGTGGTTCTTTTCTAGTCATTGCTTTGGCTGCTTAAATTCCAAGCTGGAGAAGTGTAGAATATAAAATAAATAATTTAAAAACCACTAATAATAAAAAAAGGATTACTACTACTTATTATTTTACAATGCGATGCCTTACTTATACTAACACCTATGGAACATGGGTTGTTTTTAGGGATGCAATGAATCCAGGATTCGGTTGGGGATTCGGCCAGGTTTCAACCTTTTTCAGCAGGATTCGGATTCAGCCGAATCCTTCTGCCTGGCCGAACCGAATCCTAATTTGCATATGCAAATTAGGACCAGGGAGGGAAATTGCGAGACTTTTTGTCACAAAACAAGTAAGTAAAAAATAATTTCCCTTTCCCAACCCTCATTTGCATATGCAAATTAGGATTTGGTTCGGTATTCGGGCAAATCTTTCACAAAGGATTCGGGGATTCGGCCAAATCCTAAATAGTGGAGTCAGTGCATCCCTAGTTGTTTTGCACTGGATCTAGAGGTAGTCCTCAAAAGCCTTGTCAAAGCATCCAAGAGCACCCCCATTGACTTGGATGAAAATTGTCTGTAATGCTTAGCAGGTGTTAGTCGTCTAGAAACAGGACATTGGTTTTTTTACAGCTCAGAAAGTACTCGCACATGGTCATGCAGAGGGTGCACATAGAAACCAATGCGTTGCTTTTGAGCACTTTGGTCCAAAGTGTTTGGGTACTTGAAGTGCCCAAAAAGTCTCCTTAAAGATGAGCAGTCCCTTTAATGCCCAAGCATCCAGTATTTATCAGTCTGATGTAGCACTTTTGATAAATAATGCAGCACCAGCAATGTATTTGCTGCACTGAAATTCTGTGCCTTCAGAAGAGCAGCTTTGTATTGATTAATGTCCTATGGTGTGGTATTGTCTCAGCGCCGCGCTGTGAAGGCATACATCTATCATTGAGTTTTTCTTCTATATTTCTTTTTTGTATTATACAGAAAAGAAGTTGGACTTTAAGCCAGGTTTCTACACTCTTTTAGCTACAGTTCCACTGGTATAGCCATATAAAGTGTTTAGGCATAAAGAGCATAAAACGCATATTTGCAGCATTTTAATACCTGTGCTGTGGCATTTCTGAAGGTGGCATTAAAATTAAAATTTCCAAGAATTCCATATGCAGGTTAAAGTTCTGCAACGTTTTTGGGGAGTATGCAATATTTTGTCTTGACATTGCAACAAATTGTCAGTTAACGGTGACTGATATAATAAGCATTGTAAATGAAAGCGATTTTGAAAATGGATGAGGTCTGGGAGCTCCATTTGGCACAGAGATTGTCCAACCAATGGATTTCCAGAATTTGAACTTAAACTTCCAGCATTCCTTCAGTTGTCAGCAAGAATCTTGAAATTGCCCTTTAACAAAAGATTAAAGGCAGCCCAATGGGTCCCCCTGATATTATCAAACAACTGTTATATTACTAGTCAGTTCAAATGTATCTATATTTTTTCACCACCAATAGATCTCAATGATGTTGGGTTCCACAGCATCTCATATTCAGCTGGGTTGGTGGGTTAAACTTTAAAATTTCTTTACCCATTACTAGTATGAAAAAATCTCATTAACCTTAACCTTTTCCATTTCTTTAAGCTAAATCTTTCCGGCAACAACAGTGTGAAGCGAGGAATGGCTACCAGACTGATGCTAAAGGTGTCAAGACTTTTGTTGAGTGGGTGCCCAAGTATGCAGGAGTTCAGCCCGGAGATGTGTGCAAGCTTATCTGTCAAGCCAAAGGAACTGGATATTATGTTGTTTTTTCACAAAAGGTAACTTATACCTTTCCTAATATCTCATTTGCTAATGTTTTCAAAGCATTGAACAGTTTATTTGTAGCCCAATGCCTGATTTATTGTGGACCTTCAATTTTTACCTTGTAAGTTAAACAATAAACTAACTAGGGCACAATCGATTGTGCCCTAGTTAGGTTATAAGTCATAACAACCAGATATAGTTGCTATTGATGGGCTAATCTGTCCCATTTCACTTTGGCGAAAAATTTGCAAAACACAAATTTCACAATGGGCTTCAAAATTATTTATTTGCATCAATTTTGTCCAAATGCATTAAAGTCAATGGTGTCGTAATAATTTTGACGTGCAACAATGTTTATGTTCGTGTTAATTTTGACACGCAACAATATTTTTGTTGCTGCACATTTTTCACGGCAAATTTTTGCCGCAGTTCCTCCAACATTAGTGGGCGGCGGTAAGCGAATAAATTCGCTTCTACTTGTGCTTTTGAACCTTTCCATTTAATTTGCATGCAGAAGTGGGGGGGAGCAAAAAAAAGAAAGTTCCAGTATTACAACAAAAAAAAAAACGTTCTGGGATTCAAAACTATTGCACCCCCCCTGAGTGGCTGCTATTTTACAGAAATAAAGAAGTGGAGGGATGGCATCCATGATCATCCCTCCCTCATTCCAACACTGATTTAAAGTCATATTGATACTTTGCTTCATATTATGTCTATTATAATACCCTGAGCTAATAACAACTTAATGAAAACATCCTTACCTGGAACTTAACTTATGTTTTTAAAGAACATGGTTCCTGTATGTTTCTCAAGCCAATAACGCTTGTATTAAAACAATATATACAGGTATTTAACTGAAAGTGATGCGGAATGAATTTTGTTTTACAATTATTCCACACCACATGACAATATTCCATGACTATGCCATCTAGTGCAGGGTTCATCAGCAGAGGAGGAAGAGCCACAGCTCCAATTATTTGGCTCATGGCCAATCAGATGGATACCCTTCAGAATTGGACATTATATAGTTACCTTTAGAGTTCAACCCAGTGTAGGGTTCACTGGCAGAGGAGGAAGAGCCACAGCTCATCTTCTCTTTATGCAGTTCCAATTATTGGACTCATGGGCCAATCAGATGCATACCCTCCTACAGAATCAGCTATTGTTTAGTCACCTTTAGAGTTTCACCAAACACTGGCAATGAAGGCTCAAAGATGTGAGAGTTTCTATTTACTCTATTTAAGGTGCAGATTAATTAAACCAATATTTGCAGAACATATTTCCACTACAAACAATATTTTTATTGGTTCATGTCTAATTCATTAACGCCTCTAGATCTACTCTAGGTTTTTATTGGCATTGAAGGTACAAATCAGTTCTTGATTTAAAAAAAAAAATGGTTATTTCTTGGACCACAAAAATGTGTTGTTTTTCTCGCTTGATAGTAAATTGTACAAATTGTTCTTTTAACCTTAAATCAAATAGACTGAAAAGTGATGGTTGTTTTTGTAGAGAAATAATAGCTTGTACTGTTTATAGAGAATGTGTCGTTTCGCTGGCTGTTCTGTTGAGAGGCATGTTCCTGTCCAGAACAATTATGTTTCTAGTAAGAACAGATATAGCCTTTTCCCTTTGTAGCTCATATTTTTCCCCATTCTTTTCCTGGTAGGTTACTGATGGCACTGAATGTAGACCTTACAGCAATTCGGTGTGCGTAAGAGGAAAATGCGTTCGCACGGGTTGTGATGGGATTATAGGTTCCAAGCTCCAGTTTGATAAATGCGGTATATGTGGAGGTGACAACTCCAGCTGTACAAAGGTCATGGGCACCTACACAACTAAAAGGTATTATCTTAAGCACAAATTTGCAAAAACAGTGATTTTGTAAATTATTATATTCTATATTTATTGGATACAAAACTGTAGTGCAAAGGAACGAAGTCTATAAAGATAAGAGGGTTCTTCACCTATTGGGAAAGTACCCAAAACTACATCATTTTGTTTTTCAGAGTTGGTGTTCTTGGAACAGATTTCAGTAACCTTCCATAATTCAATGGATATTGTCAAGTTTGAGCTCCTAAATTTATATCATAGGTTAAGATTAAGAAAAATTGATAGATTTATAAAATAAAATCTTGAATTATTCGAAAAATACCTTTCTTCAGCTCAACTTTTAAAAAGTAGACCCAACTAAATAAAAAGAAGATACATAACTATCACGTAGTAAATGATGGGTTCCATATGTGAATCCCAAACTTAATATTAGTTCTATCCTAAAAGGTTTAAGAAGATACCCCTCATATGTAGTAGGGGCACGTGTCCAGCCAACTAAATGGATTTGGCTGAAATATTGGGCTAAATGAAGAAGGAACATTTCTCTAATATTTATATGTGAATGGAAAGTAACCAAAATTCTTGATAATTTCCCTTTCCACGCAACATTTTGAAATGTATCTCTTATGATAGACTATTTATTCAGTAGTCTGGGTGTTTTCCACTTATATAAAAGGGGGGCAATGTAGCACACAAAGAATGTAACCTTGAATGGTCTTGGAAAAACATAATATTGGTGAAAAATATAATTTTAAAATTTCAAAATAAGATAAAAACTGGAGTGGAATGTTGCATAGTAGTATAATAAAGCCATCCT
Organism: Xenopus petersii; assembly: GCA_038501925.1. Lineage (NCBI taxonomy): Eukaryota > Metazoa > Chordata > Amphibia > Anura > Pipidae > Xenopus > Xenopus petersii. The sequence continues at coordinate 179,322,287 of CM076674.1, read as the reverse complement.
TATCTCTATGCACTATGCTCTTCATACGATACATGACTTTTGTCTCTGCATCACGATGATGCCTTTAAACAAGATCCACAGTAGCAGCCAGGCTGCCAAACCATATAAACACCTCTATGACATTCATTGTGTCCTGAAGCAAAATAAAACAAGTAAACATTGGCTTGAGAGAGAAATTCAGCTTCAGACCCCGAAGGCAGATAGAAGGCTCAGATTTAATGATGTCCCAGCTTGAACTCAAATGGGCCAATTGAAAAAAAAAACAAAAAAACACAAATACCTCACTTTTGTAATCATTAAGCAGAACGGATCATGTTTCACATATTTGATCTTAAATAAATAAGTTTTTTTATTTAAATAATTCATTTACATAATAAAAGTATTCGAAAGGATTCTATTTGAAAATGTAAAAATACATATTCACTGCTATGGCAGTGCAAACAATCATTTTATATTTCAAATATTTTCAAATTGATTGCTTAAATTCCTATATCCGCTTCAACGGAAAAAATTTTTTTTTTCTTCTGTAACATCTAATTTGAGCATTACTTCCTTGGCTCTGCACTAGCAGTATATTTATCTGGAATTTGATGGAAGACTGAGCGCTCTAATACAGATGTACGATTTTTAAGCGAATCTAACGTAAATGTAACTTTTACAAGAGGAAGGTTATTTGGAGCTAGTGCCTTTTTATTGCACGGGTAAGTGAAACACCGGAAGCTTAAATTGCTGCAATCTTTAAACCAATCACATTAAAAAAGGAGGGAATCGGGTGTTACAGAGTTTTGCTCCGGACAAAATCCTGCACAATAAACCATGGACGCACACTTTTTTAAAAGAAAACTTTTACTAGACATATTTGCTAAATAGTTTTATTTCGAGCTACTAACAAATAAGGAAAGGAAGTTGCAAATAGGTCAATGATATATGGGACACATTTGAAACGACAGGTGAAAAAAAAACATGGCAGGATATATGCCCCAAATCACCTGTTAAACCCTCTATAAAGCTAAATTAGTAGTAGTGGAGATCCTCATTTTAAAATTTGTCAGTAAATAGAAGTCATAGGCAAATGTTCATACAACTCTGAAATATGATATATACAATGAAAGATGTTTAGTTGTTTTGACCATTTAGTGCAGTTGGTACCAAAATGCAGGGCTGGTTCGCCTAAGAGAGCCAGAAACAATTTATTGGGGCCCAGTTCGGTTGAGATGTGGGATAAATGTATATTTGCTATCAAGGGCTCCTCTGAAACTACTGAAAAATTATTCCATGATCTTTAAAGCCTACTGATAACCCAAGGTCCTCTCCAAAGGCTTTCCTTCTCCTCTCTTGATCTGTACCACATGGAATTCTCACAACTTCCTCTACCTCTATATCTGATTAAAATACATAGCTGCCATAGCATCTGAGTTGTCAAACACCACTTTGTGCTGCATCATTCTGCAACTCGCCAAAGGAGCATGTGATCTGGACCCATCTTCAACTGTCTTCAAGAAAACCTAAAATCCTGAAAACCCTGGTGCACTACTAAGCCAGGTCAAACTCTCCAATGGTGCGGTTTGGGAGGGGGACAGTCAGTAGGCTTTTGCTCCTCTTTACTTGGTTTTGAGGTAGGGGGACCTGACCAAAAAGGAGGGCTTCAAATTATGACTTCTGAAAATCAGCTTAGTATATAACTCAATTTGCTTATAGAGACTTATAGGGATCAGTTACAACTACCTTCTGTTTGGGGTTATTTGCTTGGGCTTGACCCTGTCAGTTATATAAAATTGTGGAAGAAGAGGTTAAGACATTCTTCCCAGCATTACAGATTTAAAATGTTGAGCATTTAATTCACTCCTGATTCCCCCTAGCCATGACCAGTTTCAGCCAGCCTCGTCTGACCCCAGACCATGTCAACTAAACAGTAACCCCTCTTTGGAGCACCCACATAATTTTCAGCTGTTCCTAATTTGCAAGTAATTGTTAAATTGCTTTAAAAATGTATCTCTGAGAATTCTTGTTCCAGGAAATTTTCCAGTTTTCCAGCTGTTTTGATAACTTCCCCAACATGTTTCAGTTCTTCAAAAAAGCAAATTTTAGTGCCTTCTTACACTATATCAATATTAATGTAAACTTTGAAATTTAGTGGTAATAATCTTATTTTTCATGCTGGGCCCAGAAGGGAGAATTGTGGCATGATACCACTGTGAGGAAGCTTGACTCCTGCTGTTGCAGCTAAGGGGCACATTTACTATTGGTCGAATATCAAGGGTTAATTAACCCTCGATATTTGACCGTCAAAGTAAAATACTTCGACTTCGAATATCGAAGTCGAAGGATTTACCGCATTTCCTTTGTTCGAACGATCAAAGGAAAAATCATTCGATTGAAGGATTTTCATCCATCGATCGAACGATTTTCCTTCAATCAAAAAAAGCTTGGAAAGCCTATGGGGACCTTCCCCATAGGCTAACATTGGTGCTCGGTAGGTTTTAGGTGGCGAAGTAGCTGTTCAAAGTTTTTTTTAAAGAGACAGTACTTCGACTATCGAATGGTCGAATAGTCGAACGATTTTGAGTTCGAATTGTTCAATTTGAAGTCGCAGTCGTAGTCGAAGGTCGAAGTAGCCAATTTGATGGTCGAAGTAGCCAAAAAAATACTTCGAAATTCAAAGTATTTTTTATTCTAATCCTTCACTCCAGCTAAGTAAATGTGTCCCTAAGTTTGTCAATCTCAACTGAAAACTAACAGTGGAAGTCTAACTCCCCAATCACAATTGTATAGCCTTAAAACTTTTCTAGTAATACTTGCTTATTCTTCCACTGTTGCTGCACAAACAAAGAAATAACATAACTTTCTTAACCAAGTATGGAAATTATCATCCAACATGCTCGGGGCCTTGGAGTTTTCCAGATAAGGTATCATTTCATAATTTACCATATTTTTAGTATACTTAAAAATCATTTAAACTTAAATTAACCCATTAAGGTTGTTTTGCTTCCAATAAGGATTCATTAAATCTTAGTTGGGATCAAGTACAAAGTACCATATTATTATAACGTGAATTATTTGATTTAAGACTTTCCCGTAATTCAGAGCTTTCTGGATAACTACCAGATAACAGAACCCATACCTGTATAAATTACAGAAACGTTTTTCTGCTTTGCTCCTCTGTAATTGACCAGCTTTGAAGTAAAAACGTCTGTAACCAGCCTGTAGCCAATCATACAATCGTACAATGATGTAATTTAAAGAGATCAGATGAGTTCTTGATCAGTTTAGGAGTTCAGTTTATATCTCTTGAAAGGTTACATCCAGTCAAAGGGCCTCTAGTTGGATGACCATAGCTGGCCATACATAGAAAGTTCTGTTCATTTGGTGAGGTCACTGATCTTTCCTCAATATTTCTACCTTGAGGACCAAACAAAAGGATCACAGCCAGTGTCAGACTGGCCCACCGGGATACTAGGAAAACTTCTGGTGGGCCCAGGTGTCAGTGGGCTTTTGTGCTGCTAAACAATTGGCCTATTTCATGGCCATTCCTTTTTCTATTAGAACAAAGAGGCTAAATAGATGGAATAATAGATTATAGTATGTATAACTAAAAGAGACTAGGAGAATAGAGGTTGAGTGAGGAGAGGAAGAATAATTGTACTGAGAGTGAGCCCATGGTCTAAGGTTTTTGGGTGGGCCCCGGGTGTCCCAGTCCAACACTGATAGTAACAATGGGCATACAGGCCATCAGGACAAGAGCTGATATGGCCATTGCCCCGAATACATTTTTAATCCCTATCCAATTGATGTCTGACTGATTTTCAGTTAGGTATTGGTCGGGTAGGCCCATCAGAGTGCCTCATACAAGGGCAGCTGTAATCTATCTGTGCAGGGCCACCTTTATTCATAATTTCAACATATTTTCCACCAGATGATTGTAGCTATGTACCCTGCTTTATATAAATGTGTAATATATTCTGTCTCAGATTTACCCTCGAAACTAGGCACCCTCGAAACTCAGTATGCTGGTTCAGAGTTATTCAGATCTGACAAATATTTGACATAAGTTTAACTAGATCTTTAACAAGCGTTTCCATAGAAAAACCACACAGTCAAACCTGAACCAGTGGTATGTGCACTGTGTTTGACATCTGTTACAAGCATAAATTGTTTGGACTCAACAGTTCTGCTGCAACTTACCCCTTAAACACATGGAATGGAGCAAGGGGAAGAAAACATTTTCTGAACACCAAAAGCCTTTGTATTTGCTCCGGCAATATGTAGGAGTAGAACATGCAAAACATCTTCATTAACAGAACAATCTTTGGATATTACATAAGCTTTGTCAAGGTGCAAACATTGTTACACGGCAGTATTCACCTTTAAAAGAGCAGCACTGACTAGAAGAGTTCTTTGAGTAGAAGATTAATGTGGCTATGTTCTAGGGTTGACTTAGATAGAAGGAAACATAATTGCAAAGATTTTGCAAATTTTGGATGAAATCACAATGCTTTTTACAGGGCAATTGCAGCCACGAGTTGCCATAATGCTAGAATGAAGGGAATTTGTCTTATGTTGTGCAAGTTGCATCTATTTTCAGAGTGAGGGTTATATCACTTTAGGAGAATGCATTAGATTGCTTTTGCATCCAATTTACTAGGCACAAGTCTGGCCTGCAACTAACTGTGAGAACCCTGAAGCTATCATCAAGGGTGGTGGTGGCTCGATGGTGCCCCAGAGTCAATATGTATAGTTGCAGACCATTCATCTGACGAGACAGGGTAACCATGTGGAATTGCTGAAGTGTTTTTGGACACTCCATAATTAGTTGTGTCAATATGCCCTCTCCATTGTGTCCATTTTAGAGCACCCACACTCGTGGGTGCCTTTGTAAATAGACCTTATATGTTTAAGTATATAAGTGACTCATATGTAGGACTGCACAGGTAACAAGGGGACTTTAATTTAGATTGGAAATAAATCTGTTCCATCTTTAGCATCAAAAGAGAGAGAGAGAGAGAGAGAGAGAGAGAGAGAGAGAGTTCACAATAAGGGTAGTAAGGCATTTATACTCTTTGCCAAGGGAGAGATGTCAGGTACAATCATTAAAGTTAACAATAGACTGGATGTATCTCTGACATAAATTGATATTTCCATTTGTATCATTAGAATTCATTAGTAGACTGGCCAAGGAAATTGATTGCATTTTATGGGGTCACTGATATTTATGGGATCACGGTGGATATATTGGTAGCTGCCTTAGTTGGGTTTTGTGTTGCCTTCCTCTGGATGAACACTGTTTGAATTCATGTCATTATTTTGTTGAATATGATCTAGAGTGTTTTGAACCTGTATGTGTGATGTACACAATGAAACACACTTGTGTAAGTCATTGGTTAGGTGGAGCTCCTGTGGTGTGACAACTTGCAGACCATGGAGGGAGGAAGGAGCGGGCAGGCATGCTAACTATGCAACCATATTTATGATTTCAATATGCCTGATAGAACTTAGGCTGCAGTGCTTTGTATAAATATGAAGATATATTTATAACACATAGAATTGTCTTTCCTTATCTGGGCTCATTGTCCAATAAATGCATTTATAGGCAGAAGGCCCAGAACTGAAACTTGATGTTTTCCCTTTTTTTCATTTCAAAATTCAGTCTGACAATTTTATTAATAACAGCTACATTGCTTTATATAGTGAAAATAACTGAATTGAAGCAATAGCTTGCATTTTTTTTTATCCTGGATGGTCCATGATTAACCGAAGGATTGCTTTATGTTGACATGAGGGATCCTTGGGCCCAGTGAACTCTAGAAGACATTCTTTTAACTGGGGGATGTTTTGGAACAAGGGGTTTCCCTATGAAGTGTCTCATGTCATCTGGTAACTGTCACCTAGTTCAGATCAATGATTTGCCGGTTCATATGGTCACCAGATGTGTAATAAAAACAGCTATGTTTAGAGCATGTTAGCAATGTAATCCGGTTACTAAAGTCTGTGGTTTTTAAAATTCAAATAGTTTATTGGATACTTTCTGAATTATTGTGGATTATGTAATCTTGCAGGATAAGGTAGCACGGATATTGTTCTTCCAAAAACAAATCTCTTCTGTGGAATAGCAAAGGAAACCCATTGGTAAACCTAGTATGCTGCATCTTTCCAGTATGGCCTCTCAAATAAGAGAGGTATTCATGCAGATTTTTGGCTTGCTGTGATGCCATTCCAACAACCAGTCCTAAAGGAACAATTCTTAATTCCTTTAATGGAAACTAATTAAGTATTAGTGAGCTTGCATCCCCCCTTGGAACACTGTTTTAAGCTACACTTTAGATCTGTATGCAGTTTATGTTGAAGTGCATGCAGCGGGTGCCATGTTGGTTTGTGTCCATTCCAAGTTGGAGTGGCCAAGGATGGTGCACATCTGCTTTGCAGTAGGGAAGAAAGAATGTGCTTGATAGGTATTTAAATTTACAATATGCGTGCACAGATCTATTGAGTGTCAAGCAATGAATATGGCAGTTAAACTTTCAGACCTTGCACTGCTGCTTTCATGCTAGGAGAACAGAAAATTACTAATTTAAAGGGCCCAACTAATCAGCAACCGGATTTTCCAAGTATTTTGTTAAGTATAGTGCCTGTCAGGTTGTTATAGCAGAGACCTCTGGACTCTACAGAGCAACAAAATTGGTATTTTGTTCTGGCACTGGGTATGGGAAGAATGGCCTGGTGCACAGTCAGACCTTGATTGCACATGAAGGTTATAGGCAGATGAGACACTTACCATTTTTTTTAAAGCTGTCAATATATCTAATGATTTGCTCATTTGGACAGGTTGCAGATGAGGGGGCATCTGCTCAATGTGGCCATACTTGGGGCTGATTTGATCATTTGGCCCCTGGGGAGCTGGTGACTTGGTCTTGAGGTGCCTTTATTGCCTGTGAATGGCCACTTTAAAGGGGAATGAAAGTTCTAAGGGGTTGCCAAATGATAGGGCACCTCACAAGGATTGTAATGACTTACCTGATACCCTGGACCAGTGCCCAAGTCACGAGCCAGCATGCAATCCTTTTACTTTGCGTGGGTGGCCATATGCAGTAGAGTTAAAAGCAGTTTTATTCATTCTACTGTGTATGTGACAGCTGCTGGATTCTGATTAAAGAAGAAGGGAGGAAGAGAATTGCTCACTAGTGCCCCAGGCTGGTATAGTTTTCTGCTAACAGGAGCACCAGCCTGGGGTATCAGGTAAGTCATTACAATCCTTGGGGAACTTTGCTTTTCCTTTAACTGTGAATTTTTCTCTGAACCTTTTGGCAGCCCAATGTATATACTTTTTAGCACGACCCTGATGAAAAACTGGATGGCCTTAAATTGATACACTGGTAACTGAAATCAAATGAATATAAATACAGTTTACATTAAATTTAGCTTTTCGTGCTTGGTTCTTTAACCGTATGGCGATGCCTAATCAGTTTTCTGGTAACAATGGTTCTGTCATTGCTCACCTCCTTCTCTGCGGCGCACTGTTGCTTGTGTTAACTCAGCCTTATTTTCTGCAAATGATAATATATCATCACTGTTCATCAGGGGATATCAAACAGACATATCCTGAGTTATACCATTTACAGATACAATGCACCCTCATATAAAAGAGCTTTCACACTGCAGAAGGTTCTGGGACAGGATAAAAAGCATTTGAGATTACTTTTCTAGCACTTTGCAATCCTGGCGCTAATATATAATGTCGAGGGTCTTATTGATTTCTAAGATTTCCTCCAAGCGTTCCCCTTCCAGTTTGCTTCTCTCTGTCCATGATCTTCTCCTCTTCTGTCATCCTTTAGCCTTTTCTGATGCCTTCCATAATAACTTCCTACAATGCTCTCAAGAATTATCTAAGATATCATTTAAATTCACATTAATTGTAAAGATTGTGCTGCAAACAAAAAAAAAAGGTTGATAAATCTTATTTGTGCAACACCCCTGTCTATTTCTTGTGCAGAAAACATACAGGGTGCTCCCCTGGCATGTTTTTATGAAAAGATCCCTGGAGACATTAACTGCTTCCCTTACTTCACTTGTTATGTCTGGCTGGGACAGCATTTTGCCATGTGTACCTTTTGCTGTTATGAATGCAGCTTAGTGTTAGTGCTGCAGTCAACTCAAATACACAGGCTCCTTCTCCAGCTCAAGGTCTTATCTAAACAAAGAATGCAGATGGTTAGCAGCCCTGGAATATTTCCTCTTCAAGTTGACCTCTCGTTTAAACAACAACAGGCTTAGCAATAAAAGGAATCGATGGCCGTGGATTATTACATTTGGTTCATATATTATGAACAAATAAATGCAGGCTTTTGCTGCCACCCTGAATTTGACTCAACTTGACAGAACTGGGAGTGTGATACAAGAATGCAGCCCAAAGAAAATGAAACTTAAATACTTGCATTTTCCTTACAATTTATACAAAATTATTTATTTTGAGTTGGCTTGGTTTTTCTCCCAAGGATATACTTCACAGTATTAATATCTCTCTATACTACTCTGAATGGACCATAGAATACTGATGATCTTGTCATGACTTTTATATCACAGATTTTGAACGAACTGCTTTAATCAAGTATGCACAGGGTCTTAGTAATCTTACCTTAAAGGAGAAGAACAACAGTCCCCTCTACAGTCCCCCCCCCCCTTACCAAACCACACTATCAGGGACTCGCCAAACAACTATCGAATGCCATGTGGTTCCACTTAAATTTCTTTTCACTGTGACCACCAAAACAGAGCATGCTCAGGTAAAGCAAGATGTGGTTCGGCTTCAACCATACATTCTCCTGTAGAGAGAATGATAGTACCTGGTGGTACAGTTTGGGAGGGGAGAGGGAAGCCTCATTTGGGGTCTAGGGTTCTTATCATATGTTTGTTCTCCTTTAATGAGAATGGCAATGGTCATATCCTTCACTCACTAAGGGGGTTATTTACTAAACTCCGAATCCAAAAATCAAAACTAAAAATTTTTAGTTATAAAATTGGACTTTTAAAAAATCACGAATATTTCGGAATTTATTAAACCCTGAGGATGGAAAAATCTGAAACTGAAAATCCGCCATCTCAGACCTGTCGAGATTGCATATAAATCAATGGGAGAAGTCCCAATGATCTTTTGATGTGTACTGGGCTTCGTGCAATACCCCGAAGTTTTCAGGTGAAAATTCTGAAAAAATCTTAAAAATCAGATGAAAAAATAGAAAAAAATCATGAAAATCAGATTTTTCCCCCAAAGCTAATTTTCAGGAAAATTTAATAACAAATAAGCGTAAAAAACCCCAAGCAGATTTGAGTTTGTAGCAGAAAATATTGAGATAAATTTGGAATAACAAAACTCACTGACCTTAAGCTGAGCTTTCAAGTGTATCTATGTAGGGCCCTATAGGGATACAGGCCCTATAGAGTTAATCTTTTCACCATTTCCTTGGGTTATTGGGTAGAATCCCTGTTACAAAATAACCTTTACAGTGATAGGCTGAGAGATTTGATGACACTGCTCTGACACACTCCTATATAGTGTGAGCAGGGAGTGGCCTCTTTCTCTTTTGCCTCTGGATGTGATTCCAGCTGGATGTGCTCAGTGGGACTGAGTGCAATAGGCCCAGAAGAAGTCATGTGTCCAAGTCGGGGACCAGGTAACCCCGTGAATGAGGAACAGATACACTAGGGCAGACTTGTCATAGTCTCTCTAGGAGAGAAAGGCAGATAGGATAGAGAGAAAGAGCAGCTGAAGCTCCAACAAGGATTTGCAGTAAGGGAGTAGCTTCCCAGAGGCTCTGTGTGTTGCCTCCAGTCAGGGACCTCAGTGAAGAGGGACTGTAGGGTAGAAGCTGCTTTCCTGACAACTTCCAGGAGGGAAAGGTTGTGCTGCATTTGCCTGTGTACTCTCTGTGTGAGCCTGCCTTGTTCTGTGTGAACTCTCAATATGCTGTTTTCCTCAACTCCTGCGTGAGTACTGAAACCTGTGGTCATTTGCCCTTTTTGGCATAATAAACCGTTCCTGGTTGTTAAGAACCTACTGGCGCCCAAGTTGTTTTTGTGTGCACGGTAGCCTGGGGGGATGTAGTTGCACTACACCATAGAGGGAACACTTCCACTTAGCGTGTAACCATTGCTCTATTGTTCTAGCTGGTGAATTAATCCCGAGTGGCCCAAATAGGTGTTACATCTATAAGAGCACATATGCATTCTCCCTAAATCTGAGACCCCCTTGCTACTGCTCCTGGCCTCTCCATGGTGGAAGCCCTACAGTTTTGGTATAAATGATCTCCTGCTTTGCTGAGAACAATGCAATGTAGATATCTAATAGCCATTATCTAGTAGGAAGCTGGAGAAAGGGACCCATGCAGTACAAGAGCTAGGGATTAGCTAAGGAGAAAGAGGGAAGATTGGCTGTGTATGGGATATTATAATTTAAGTTCTAATAAATCAACCCCATTAATTCAGTGATAAATGCTTGCTCTGGTCAGCAGATGTTTCCTTTCACTTAATATTTATCTGGTGATGTAATCTCATATTCAGAAGAACTGCATGCTCTGCTATTTCTTGTCCTTCAATATCAGAATAACATTCAGAAAGCACTTAGAGATACTGACTGCACATAGACGTAAAAAAAGTAAATGATAACTCCAAAAAAGTGCCCATTTAGGAGCTGGAAGGCATGAAATAGACAATAATAATCCGTGTAATGGCTAAAAACACTTTCTGACTGTATTGATGGAGATGCAGTAATGTGCAAGCCAAGTAAATGTACTTCAGGTACATGGAGGAAGTTCAATGTGTGCATTTGGCAATAAAATATCAGTGACATTGAAATTCATACAGTGTATCTGCTTGGAATATCTACATCAGGGGATGGGAAATTACTAAAACATGTTTGTGTGTGGAGGTGGCAGAACTGGATAGAGTCGTAGATGTTTGTTGAGATCCTTTATAGTCCTTACTTCTAGCCTGTTTCATATTGAGAGGTCTAAATCCTCTGCAACCCCTTCACATTCCATATATTACCCAACAGTTCTCCCCACAATGAGCAAGGCCCATCTCCTTCTGTGAAAAGGCCTATTATGTAGAGAATGACACCAAACAGTGATGTCCGCTAGTGAGTTCTGAATTGTCACTGTAACGCAGGTTCCGGTCTCGGCCCACTCTTCCACCTGTAGCAAACCGTCTTTGGCTTTGGGTGGAGCCCTCCGCTACTCAGATGCTGCTAGGTCTTATTGTGGGAGAATCAAGGAGAGAGTTCTAGACAAGCAAGGGAACCAAGAGTAGTATTGTAGAACAAGGAATGTAGTCAAAAGCCAGGTACAGATGAAGGAGACGTAGGGATTGTCGGGGTCACAGGCCAGATCAAACATACCAGAATTGCAGTACAAAAACAGAATCAGAAAGAGTTGTCAAAAATCAGGACATGCAGCAGACAGGAGGAGAACCAGGGACAGGCAGAATCCGTAACAGTAGGAATACACAGTAGAAACACACCCAGGAACCTCTAGAAAATAACTCTTACATTGGGCAATGAAAACTACACAAAGAGTCCTTTAAATATTTGAATTTTGCACCTTTGATGAAGTCACTTTCGGTAGTTTCTGGATAAATCCAAGCTTGCAACCCAGAAGAATGGTGCATTCACAAAGACAATGCGGGGGGGGGGGCTCGGATATGGCAGGCATCGAATTTCCATTCAAATGGTGTGCAATTGAAACAGTGGCACAGTGTGACCTCTCTGACAAGACTGTTCTTTCCAAGGGCATGATGGGACTATAATAGAGAATTTGTATTACATAGGGGTGCTCTACATGCACAAGTTGTTAAAAATTGAATATGAAGTTTGCGTTTTGAACAGTAAATATTTTATAAGTATTTAAAAGATAAATCTGCCATCAACTTTGACAACTACCTAATCATCTAATAATAGAGACTGTGACTTTTATAGACTTTTACTGTCAAGGCTGCCTGCTATGATGTGTCGGTAAGAAAATAATCCCAACGTGCGTCAGTAAGGGGTTCTTGTCACTCATCGTGTCTACTCTGCTGCAATCTTTTTGTCAGACTGAGCAACCGATTGACCTTAGACTTTATCTCATCTGTTCACTGTGACCCAGGCAGAACAATAGTCAGGATTGAAGAATTTATATAATTATATATGTGTTTATTCTGATTCATTTTGAGATATGTTATTTGCGTGAATTTATGTTAAAAGAAAGATGGGAACTGTAGAACAGCATTACAAAAACGCAGAACAGCATTAAAACACTTGTGCTGGTTAGGATAGCTTTCAATAGTTTTCATGTGAAAATTAGCTGTCTTGAAAATATATTATAGAGAGTCATTAACCATCACATCAAAGTATTTTAATTTCCACGTTTGGAGCAAGATTAATGTAGCCAAGAACTGTCCCCTATAATATTTTGCTAATTTACAGAATTTCTAAATTAAGCAAAAACTACCAATATCTTTTCAAAAGTTACCAAGTTTTGCACCTAGACGGGTACCTGCAATAATAAGGAGGCTTGAGGAGTTGTTAAACATGGATGGGGCTAGGAAGGCTAGAAGTCTTATTGCCTTGCAGATTGGCTAAGGACTGAGAGTATGTTGCTCTTTTATTCCCACATCAGTCATTCCATCTCCCTTTCTGCCCTCCACCTGTTTCAGGGCAGGTGGCAGGTAGTATGTTACGGGTTGGGTAGATAGAATTGTAAGCCAAGACTTGTGGGCAAGTGGGTCAAAGTTGGTTAGAGGCCAAGGCAATTAGACGCCAATTAATTCCTGCTGGCAAAATTTACTACACTACACTACACTTCATCTATTTGGTTCACATGCAATTATTGCCAACCTTTTGGCTGTTAACCTTGAACAGGGCACCATATGGAAGTTCTATTCTGAAAACTGATATATTTTTTTCATTGTACCCTAGATTTCAAATTGTCTATGGGTGGACATTTTGGACTAGAGCAAAAGGTCAATTTTGCCTGCAGCACTATTCACCCTAAAGCTGCTTGCAATCATGTAATATCACACAATATACACCACATTTGCATGACTATGCTCCAGGTTTTGTTGCCACAGGAAAAATACCCTGTGTGAGATTTGAATTTCTAAAATCAAGTAGGTAGCCTTTGCACATCGTTTCAAGGGATTCTCAACAAGTTTTTGTCATTGTGTTTTTAGAATTTAGGGGAATAAACTCATTTTCTAGAAGAGAAATGCCTTGAGCATTAAAGTATTTTTTTATTTAGAAAGTGACCCTCTTGTAAATTCAACATTTACCACTAAAAGCATTCCTTTTGTACATATTGCGTGGGTTGATTAAAATCTGTCACTTATTTTAAGTTGCAAGGGAGTGTTGTTGATGTACAGTATAGCCTTATATGCTAAAAACATTTCAATAAATTGGGTTATAAATGCTGAACACGCATAATATCTATAGTATTCAAGTACAAAGAATTACTTTCTCTACAAGTGAGAATGTGGACATTTGCCCTGGCTTCAGATCATTGCTGGGTCATGAACATGCTAAATAATGTCTTCATCTTCACCCCCTGGTAAGAAATTCTGGAAGGTGCTGTTTCTCTGCAGCTAGAGCTACACAACTTGGCCAATTTACATGTATAAGTTTACTGAAGGTAGCCTTATGGTGGCAGATGTTCTTGTGGTTGTAGCACATAGGCTATTAGGGAAAAAACTCATAACCTATAGGTAAATACCAAATGATTATTTGGAAGTTATGCAGTAAGATGATCAACCAAGCAGCAGTTACTGGACTGTTTGGTAAGTTTGGGCACATTTTACTACACAATATTATTTTGGGTTGGTTTTACTCAACCTTTGCCAAGCTCTACAGACACAAGCTCTACAGACATGGACCTCCATTTTCCTGTGTAACTTTACACTACATTTTTGATTTGCATGTGTGGGAGAGCAGAATTGGTTATACTTGTATGTATGATATGGAAGTATGGGGGTAGTTAATGTCACTCTTACAAAAGTTTAATGACAAATATACATGGAAACAACAAGTTTTATAGTTTCCTCCATTCAATGTCAAATTGGAGCATTCTTTCAATTAAGTAATTCATATCACTCATTTAGATTAATGGAATGGGTCCATACTGATTCCATATTCTCAATAATTATAGAAATGATTTAAATATCATTAGGTTCATTCAAAAGAAATATCTGGTATCCACATTTGTGTAAGTGACCCTAAAATAAAAATATTATTCCTTGGACAGAATGGTTTATGTTTGGATCAAGTTTCTGCAGCCTTTGGCATGTTTAGATAAAATAAGTTTCCAGTTTATCATACAACGATCAGTGCTCACAGGATTAGCTCCAACGGGTGATAATTTAAACAAAATTGTGGGGTCCTCCAACAAACATTTTATTTCTATATATTGTGTATTAAAATAACATTTTCTTTCTAAAATGCATTCTCTTTGTTTTACAGCAAAGGCTACACTGATATCGTTAAGATTCCAGAAGGTGCAACCCACATAAAAGTACGACAGTACAAAGCCAAAGACCAGACTAGATTTACAGCTTACTTGGCATTAAAAAAGAAAACGGGGGAATATATCACCAATGGGAAGTATATGATATCTACATCAGAAACCATTATTGAAATGAATGGTTTTGTTATGAACTACAGTGGCTGGAGTCATGCAGAAGATATGCTTCATTCCATGGGACATTCATCAACTCAAGAAGTGTTAGTAGTCCAGATCCTTGCCACAGATCAAAGCAAACCTATTGATGTACGTTACAGTTTTTATGTACCTTCAAAACAGGATTCTAATACAAACAGTATAAATAACATTAACAATGTGGTCCCAAAGATTTCCCAGCCACAGTGGGTGACAGGACCATGGCTTTCCTGCTCCAGAACATGTGACACCGGCTGGCACACCAGGACTGTCCAGTGTCAAGATGGACACGGAAAATTAGCTAAAGGGTGCCTACTTTCTCAGAGACCATCAGCATTTAAACAGTGTTTGCTGAAGAAGTGTTAACCAAAGGACTTACGTTTGCTCTGATTTTACTGTAGTGCTACAGTATCTCTATCTACACAGATGTAGGCCGAGGCTTTGTTGAGTCTCTACCAAAAGAAAACATTCATCAAGATTATAATGTGTACCATAAAATGGCAACACAACCTCAAAATCATGAAAGGTAGAACGTGACATATAGTAATGGAGGTTCAGAGGAGAAAGATCTCCTTATTTTGCCACCTACCTCTAGATAGAACAAAAAAACCTTGAGGAACATCTGTTAATTTGTACTTGTGGATGGCATGCAGTAGGTTATACTTGTGGTGATTGTAAATACTGTATGTGTCATATTGTGTGCCACATTATATCACTTGCTTCTTTATTTAAGCACAAGATTGACCAAAGTATTTCTGCAGCTGCTCTGACCATTCCATTTCATACAGGGGCTGCTGGAGAGATTTACTGGAAAAACAGCTTGCTGCTGTTCATTCATGGGTTCCTTACCCCACACACCCCATTCATTTATGACAGCAGATTTTCATTTTAGAAAATGTGATGCCTTCCATATAGGGCACTTGCTCAAAAAATGTTACAATCTTTGTCAAAGGTACACAGCTGATTCTGTGGATTTTTTTTAGAACCAAAAAAAGTCATTGGAGTGTTGTAAACATCTGACATTCTTTATACATATATACACTTAGATAAAAAAAGAGAATAGTATATACAAGTGAATTAATTTAGCCATCAGAGTATCAGATGGTTGCACACCTTAATTACTAAAATGTGGGAACAGGTGGCCCAGGTCTACTGACCCAAAACAACAAATAAGATGTTTGCTTTCAAACAGCAGGCCAGAAGAATGCTACCTGCTGATTGGTTAATGTAAGTTATTAGAATGGGAACAATTACTGCACTTGTTACCCCCTTAAAATGTTAATTTACTAAGTTGCTGATTGGCTGTAAATGAGCTGCATTATATAGTGAGCTATAAGAGGCTTTCTGGGGTGTTATGGTGTGTTTCTCTTTATAGAAAAGGCTGTATTGTCATTCGCAGTACCTTAACTGTGGATGAGGGCACATAAGTAAATTATGGGATGCAAACTGTGAGTGCTGTTTCTGCTTTATAGTATGTACCCCAAAATGCTTAAACATTCAAAGGCAAAGCACATGTATCCAAGACTGTCTCCACACAGAGAGAAAAAGGTTTTGCAGAATGTTCTAGACAGAATGTTCTATACCAACAATAGAACCTAAAACTGAAGTATTTTGCAGAGATCAATCATTTTGCTATTGATAGCAAATCAATTAATGCAGCATCATGCCAATTTTACCATTGTCTTTCCCAAATGATTTTGCTTCATGTATTGTTACTTTTAGAAAGCGGCTAGACATTTTTTAGTTGATATGGCCAAGGATCATTTTCAAAATTGTTTGGAAAAAAAAACAGCTTCATTAGGTTACGGGAAGTCAGCAATATTTTCACATGACATAAAAACACATATAAAACACTTATAAAAGAACAAATTAGACCAGTTGTTGCACAGGTCATTCTTGGCCACATTCATTTCAAACAGACAGACTTTACCAAATACAGGCAGCCACAGTCTAAAGTTTCCTGGCATCACCAAAAGGTCATCAGAGGAAAATACGTCATTCAAAACACGTTTTTTTTTTTTAAACAACTTGTACCTGATATCAATTTGTGAACTTGTAGCCATCTTAAATATATGAAAACATACTATTTTAAATATTTGGGCTTTAAAAAAAAATTAAACCATTTTTATTCAGGATCCGTTTTAAAATGAAAAAAAGAAAGAAAAATATATTGTACATATTGTTTAAATACCTTTACAGTAATACAACACAATCCAATAAGAGTAGATGTTATGATCATTATACTGCTTTCACATATATTATTTTACTTTATTGATAATGACACGAATAGTTTACCCAGTAAAATAATATTTTGAAGTAATTGTAAGGAAAGAAAATATGGATATATTTTCATTTACAATGGAATTATTTTTGTAAAATTTTAAACTTCAATATTTTAGCAAGATTTGCTTTTTTATATTTGTTCTACTGAAGGCAAGTCACGTATCAGTTGTATTATTCCTTATAGATCAGCGAATTTGTTTATTTAAAGAAATATAAAATTCGGAATTAAATCGG
This sequence comes from Xenopus petersii, assembly GCA_038501925.1. NCBI lineage: Eukaryota > Metazoa > Chordata > Amphibia > Anura > Pipidae > Xenopus > Xenopus petersii. The sequence goes on along the minus strand of CM076674.1, from coordinate 179,305,101 downwards.
GGCTCTTAAAAATCCCTTTAACAGAAAATTCTAAAGCAAATTTTTTATAGAGATTATTATAATATAAAAAACATTTATTTTCCCCAAAACTGAATATAAGCTTATGTCACTAAAAATATATCAAATAAATACAGAAAGTACAGAAAATAAGATCACAGATAACATGCAATAAAGTTATATTTTCTTTATAAATTGATTTAATCAATTATTTTTGTAAAATTTAAAAAAAATTTATATTTTAATTGGAATTAGCTTATTCATTTTTGATTTACTGATGGATAGTCATGTAACTGTCTCGTTATTTTTGATACATCAGTGAGTTTATTTATATAAAGAAATATAAAAATTAATTAATTAAATGAGGCCTTAATATTCTTTTAAAAGATGATCAGTGTGTAAGAAGAAATGTTTTTTCTTCATAGGATCTTTATTAATGATGAGCGAAATTCTTCGCCAGATTTGCCCCTTGGCGTCAATGCAGTGGACACATTTTTTGCTGTTTCATTTTGTCATATTTTCAGTGAAGCAAAACAGGTCAGATTCGCCCATCATTAAACATTAATCATTATCCTTTGTTTTGTTTTTTTAAATGTGCCACATTTTAGTTACTATTACAGTAAAATGCCTTTACTGCCTACTCTTACAGTAAAATTCCCTTAGACATTATAAAATAGTTTTCAATTTTCTATTATATTTTTACCTGAGTGCATTTAATGATTAAATTAGCCACTTTTTGTGTTTTAAGAACACAACTGTCATTCTCAGACAATTTCAGGAGAAAGTAGCAGAGATGCATACCTAATATAACAGAGACAGGGAACAAATAGAATTAGAGACAATTACCAATGACAGTGTCAGTGTTTTTTTTTAAAAAAAAAATGACTTGAAGCTGTCACTGAACAATAACAAGAAAATGAACCGCATGGTTTTTAAACATAAGAACTAGGATACTGATATTTTAAGACGCTTGCAAATGTCAATTCGACCATCGAATAGGATACTACGACTTAGTTTCGAAGTAAAATCGTTTGAATATTTGACCATTTGATAATCGAAGTACTGTCTCTTTAAAAAAACTTTGATTTCAATACTTTGCCAAATTAAACCTGCTAAAGTGCTATGTTAGCCTATGGGGACCTTCTAGAGCATTTTTCTACGTTTTTGGAAGTCAAAGTAAAATCGTTCGATCGATCGCTGAAATCCTTCGAATCAACGATTTTACTTTGAACGCAGGATAGCCAAATTCGATGGAAAAAACTTCGACTTCGATTTTTGAAGTCAAAGTATTTTAATTTGATGGTCAAATTTCGAATGTGTTTTTAACTTCGAAATTCGACCCTTGATAAATCTGCCCCTTAATGTTAACAAATTGGTTAAAGTCTCTGTGTGGAAACATCTTTCTTTTTTTTTTTTACTGGGGAAAGCAATATACAACACTTTTAGGGAAAATTTATGATTGAGACATATAATGTAATACAGCACTGAAAAAAAAAAGAATAATTTATTGTTTGTAAAACTTTTATGTGAAACTATCATGATTTTATTTATTTTTTTGTATTTAACATAAGTACCTATTGTACAATGTTCTCAGTATTTAACATGTTTTAAACTTGTCTTTTTTTTTTAATTTATGCTTCTTGTATGTGTGTGTTGATTGTACAGTTTTGTGAGATTACATCAGATATGTCAAGCTCATGCTGCCCCCAGTGCTATGAATTACAATCCCAGAACCCATAAGCAGCCAATGAGTATGGCCCATACAATTGTAATTCAGAGAACCAGACGGGCAGTGAATTTGACCTACCTGGTTAATGTGCAGCACTGATTGCTTGTTTAAAAAAAAAAGTTTCCAATATAAAAAATGTATATTATGTATATAAAATATATTATCAAAAATATCATTGTATTCTGTCCAATACCCTTTACCAAAATACTTTGCTTTCCCTGTTTTTTTCTTTAGTTCTCTTATCCAGCTACAAAATTGAATTCTTATTTTTCAAAAAATTATAAAGAAATACATAAATACAGATTTAGGTGTTGATTTTTAATATTGAAAGCATTAACGAATATTTTCATTTTTAAATACAACAAAACAAACCATTAATTATCAAGTGGATTCATTTCTAGTTAAGGGTTGTTGGTTCTAGGTTGTCGCCAGTTCGGCCTTATCAGAAAATCTTAATAATAAGTATAAGAATAATAGTATTTTCAATATTTAATATAATTAGCATGGCAGTCACAATAAAATGACAAAGAACGTCTCTAAATACAGTTCAGATTAATATGATTTATATGATTCATAAATACCAATTCCAACCATTTCTTTTGTATAATGTACATTACGGTAACAGTATATTTACAGAATTAAATAATGATCAGTATTTTTAATATGAATAGAGGTTACTTTTCTTTCCAGGAAATGTTATATTTGTAACTTCAGGAAATACTTTTTTTTTTTTTAAATTAAAGAGGGATAAAATTCATAAACAAAAATTAGATTAATGTTAGAGCATAAACCAAAAGTCCTTTACTAAGTTTATGATATTTCTATATTTTATTAAAAGAGCCATTATTAAGCCAACATTGATTGCACTTATTTGACATTTTGGTGTCTGGACATGATTATTCACATTAATTTCTGCAAAGATGTAGATAGAGAGATCCAGAACTCCGAGGTGCCTCCACGTTGGATGCATTTATTTAGAAAGTAGCAATCAGAAGCACTAAAAAATTATTTAAAAAAAGTGATATTTTCTGAGAAGACATAATCAAACCATATAGATGAACCCTATCTGCAAATGTGTATTTGTATTTATTTTTTTAAATGAGATTAAAAATTCATGTTAACTTTTGTGATCCACTTTGCATTGTTATATATTTTAACTGTGGTTTTATGTTCATTTTAGTGAAACATTGTCATGTGACTGTGCAGGTCCTTAACTTACTATGGACCTACTTATTGTACAGTAGCCTAGAGGTAACTTCACACAGGGTAGTTTGATCACTGGCACTTTCCTTGGGACTTAACATTGCCTACTGTTAAGGGGTTATTTACTAAAACTTGAATTTATCCCATATTTTTATTAAATCCCGATTGTATCTTATTTATCAATGAAATAACTCAAAAAAGTCGGACGGGAAAAAACTCAAGCAAAAATTCAAATTGCACAAATTATTCAGATTTGATGAATCGTTCCATTTTTTTTGGTTGTCCCCCCGAAAACCACAAATTCTTCAGATTATTGGACAAAACCCAGCGCAGATCATGATATCTTCAAATTATAAAAGGGACTTCTGCTATTGCATTCTACATTAACCTTGACAAGTTGATTTTCAGATTCTGACTTTTTGCAGCTTTGGGGTATAATAATTTTTTTTATCTCTAAAAATTGAGTTTTTGCCCAAAAAAACTCTACCAGAAAAAAAAATCAAGGTTTAGTAAATAACCCCTCTAGATTTGCAGCAAGATAATGGCTCATGACCAAGGAACACAAAATATTTTCAAGCTGATCTACTGTATATGGATCTTTTGTCACTGAGACATTTCATGGTGATCAATACACCCTATGTAATATACCGTATGCTTAAACTATAGTATCACTACATCCTCCAAACTAAGGTTCCTTAACTTTGACCTGCCATTTTACTGATTTATGGTTTGATATACACAAATCTGGAACCTTGTTTTAAGATTCTAGGGCTCATTTACTATTGCTCCAGATGACAAGTACAAATTGCATCCCTTAGAGGCACATTTATCAAGGGTCAAATTTTGAATTCATTTGAGTTTTTTTTAAACTCCCTTAAACTCCCATATATTTGAAATTTGACTAGACAAAATTTATTAATAAAATCGAATTTGTTAAACTCTAACAAATTTAAACGACACCGAAAACTCGAATCAAATTAGATTCAAATCAAAAAAAATGTCAGGAAGGATGCAAACATATAATTTGATCTCTGGACTTTCCCGCTGACTTATAATTCAGCAGGTTTTAGGTAGTGAATACTCTAATTCAAGTTCTTAAAGGGCCAGAGTAAGATAAATCTCAAAATTTGAATTTAAATTAAAACTCAAATTGAGTTTGGATAATTCAAATTTGAGCGTTTTGACCAAGAAAAATGTGGAAATTCTAATTCTAATTCTAATTCTAATTTTCACTTCAACATTTAATAAACCTGTCCCCTAGTGTCTATGTACTCAGAACATGCATACAGGGGAAAGGCTACCCTGTTCACTTTGTGGAAATCCAGGCAGTGGGCAGACAGCAATGCAGCTCTCTCATGAATAGAGGGGCTCTCCTGTACCCCGTGCTCCATACATCTAAACAATGCATTAGTTAGATGTATTCCAGGGAATTCTGAATGCAAGCTACCAAATACAGGCAATGTTGTATTTAGAAATTGTGCAACATTAGGAGCACACACCTTACAGTGCAACCAATGGGGGCAATATACAAAGTGCAAAAAGGTGCTTTGCAACTGTTTTAATCAGTTTGCACACTGTAAATAAGGTCTTATGTTGGAGCTACAATTTATTCTGAAGGCTAGTGGGAAAAAAACCTCTATGCAAAAAAAAAATTAATATGGCATTTTTTTTAAATATATTAACTTTTTTTTTTTTTGCGATACTTCTCTCTGTAATCAACACTACAAAACATTTTCTGGCACAAAGTTCATTACTGTTATCATTTTGGTGATCGTACTCATTGAACCTTGAGACAAATTAACGATGCAACAGTGTGACCAGTGATGAATGTTACATCTGTACCTATGTAAATGATGTCTTCTTTAAAAAGAAATTAAAGCACATGAACAGAAAGAAATTTTTTCGGTTCCTAATTAGCTTGCATACATTTATGCTTACAACATAAATTTGCCCGTGTAGTGTAAAATCATTCAAATAAATAACTTTCTTTTCCCAGTCATCTGGGAACGTAAACTATAACTTTTATTTTGCAATTTCCAGTAAAATGGTACTTTTTTAGGAATATAAACTAGATGTCAGTAATGTGTACTCAAAGTTACATTTTGCTCATTTCAACATTTATGCCAAAGGTTCTTAGGGAATTAATCACGCGGCTTATTCAAAATAAAAGGTATTTTTCATCTCCTAAAGAAAGCCTTTTTTTTTTTTTTAAGAAACAAACGGATGACAGTTATTTGTTGCTCATTTTAACATTACGCCTACTGATGGCCAGGGAAAAATTTTGTGGGGGTCACTCGCTGTGGAAAAGTGAGGTACACTTACTTTACTAGTTCCTATAGAATTATAAATGAGCAACTTTCAGCTAAGATAACTAATACAGGTATAGGATCCGTTATCTGGAAACCCGTTATCCAGAAAGCTCAGAATAAAGGGAAGGCCATCTCCCATAGACTACATTTTATTCAAATAATCCAAATTTTTTAAAATGATTTTCTTTTTCTCTGTAATAATAAAACAGTACTTTGTACTTCATTCAGCTTGGCGTCAGCTTTCTGGGGGTAAAGCAGCCCATGACACCACCAGAACTCATGTAGTCTCTTTCCGGAAGTTTATTTTCACACGCAACATAAAAACAAAATAAAATCCTTGCAAATATATGGGCTTATAACTAACACAGATCAGTTTATGTAACTAACCAGGAGCAGGTCTACCTCCTGTATCCCACACAGAAACATAGGAAGAAACACAAAGTTCCAAAATTATTGTGAAATCCAAGCTTTTTAATGAGCTTTCCTTTGTATTTCCTTAGACTGGAGCTTTCCCTTCTGGGTTGAGCTGCCTTTTTAAATATCCACCTGAGGGGACTCAGGTAGACATAAAACACCTGGGCTGGACTAACATTCCCAGAACCACTCTGTTAAGAACCTAGAAGATATATATAAGCTCTGTCTTGGACTTTCCCAAGCATCCTGATAGTGACCACACCACATACCCCCCATCCTTGTTTCAACCCCGTGGTTGGAACAACTGAGGCCCAGCCCTGGACAGGACATCAACATTGCCCATCTTTGTCTCACTGGGTCACTCACAGTAGTCCTGCAGAGTGAGGAACGATCAATTCACTTGTCTATCTGTCTCCTTCTTTTGGGCCATCTACTTTAGGGGTGCATGGTCAGTAATAAGGCCTCTAATTATGGCCAAACACTCTTTCTCAGATAGCCCTTCGAGAAAACTGGGGAAAGCAGAACTGGCTGTGAACATAACACATGTGTTGAACAACTCTGTCAGTCATCTGGCGGAGCAACAACTAGATGTCTCTGAGACAGAGGTTTTCATGACAAGGTTTTACATGATGCTTTGACAATTGCTAGGGGACGGTGTGATAGGGCGTACACTTCCCTGCTTAAGGAGCCTAGACTTACCTTTAGCACCAAATACACTGGGGGCACCAGTAAACTAAGTAAAAATTTAAAAGATTACTGGAAAATTATTGAGACTGATCCTGACCTAAAGCGGGTTATTCCTGCACCTCCAATGGTGTGCCATAGGCAAGGTACAAATTTGCGTGACCTTCTTGTTAAAAGTGATCCCATTAATTGCTATCTAAAGAAATCCCAAGGATGGCTGGTGGGAGAAAACCCGAATGCTTTAGAGTTAGACCGAGTACTGGCACAATGGTGTTTATAGCAGCTTTCTCTGTTTCGTGTACAACTAGAGAAAGCCCTTGAGAAGGCCATGGCAACAAGTCTTTTAATATGGACTAAATCGCCAATAATAAGCTTTGCCAGTTTGGTGTTTTATTCTGTTATATCTTAACTGGAATGAGAAGAGGGTTTATGTTATTATAGCTATACTGTTTACTGTACTGTATCTGCCCCCTTCTTAAATCAGCACAAGGGAAGGGATACATGGGATACCTGGGAGAAGAAAAAACATGGTGTTGGAGCACTGCTGGTGCTTTCTTTTTTTCTCCTTTTAAAAAAATCTGGGTGGAATGGTCACCAATTATTATTATTATTATTATTATTATTATTATTATTAACATCCAATTTTTTGGTTCTGTGCAAATAGGCCCTTTAGAACACCATTTAGGCAGCCTTAAAAACCCATTTGGCAAAGGACTGTAATTACATTTTCTCATTTTTATAAAACTAAACGACAATGATGTGACTGAAGGACATAATTCCTTTTTTTTTAATATTCAATAAGCTGTTGTACAATAATTTCCATTTAGTTTTCAAGCTGTCCTTTTTAAGATGTTCACTTTAGTTAATCACAAGAAAGTTATTCAAATTTCTTTTGGAGGTCTCTAAGAAGGTTCTGTATTTGAATTTTGAAAAGTCTTTTTGATATGCAGTGTTATCAGCTGGCGTAGGAACATAGAGAGTCTGCTGTAATCATCTTGCTCCAGCAACATTTTTTTTTAAAAAAAAAATCTCAGTTCTTTCTTTTATTATTCTGTGCATAGTTACTATAGAGTTCTTCTGTTTAAGGATAAGACGTCATCAAAGGAACTCAAGTACTCAAGTACTACAGTTTTTGGGGAGCTAGGTATATAGTATGGATTTACCAATAGCTTTAGAGAAGCTCCTTGTAGGGCATAGATACAAGTAAACAGGTTGTATATGTAGGGGCCCCTATGGGTATGGGTTAATCTGCCCTGCAGCTTTAAGGCCCCCACCTTTTTTCTTGGAGTGATCTGCCAGGAGAGAATGACACTCCCCTGCTACACTGCTATATAGTGTGTGTAGGGAGTGGCCACTTCCTCTTTGGCCTGTGGATGGTGATCCAGCTGGGTGAGCTCAGGGGAGCCTGAGCATAGCTAGGCCCAGAAAGGCCCATGTGCTTTGAAGAAGAAGTCGGGGACCAGGTAACCCCGTGAATGAGGAATAGTTACACTAGGGCAGACTTGTCATAGTCTCTCTAGGAGAGAAAGGCAGAGAGGTGAGAGAGAAAGAGCAGCTGAAGCTCCAACGAGGATTTGCAGTAAGGGAGTAGCTTCCCAGAGGCTTTGTGTGTTGCCTCCAGTCAGGGACCTCAGTGAAGAGGGACTGTAGGGTAGAAGCTGCTTGCCTGACAACTTCCAGGAGGGAATGTGTGTAATACTGCAAATGCCTAATGGAGACCTTTCCTCTATGAGAAATGCCTAATGCCTGCAGCTCTGTGTGAACTCTCGAAATGTGCTGTTTTCCTCAAGCTCCTGCGTGAGTACTAAACCTGTGGTCACTTGCCTCGTGCATAGTTAATAAACTGTTTCTGTAATACTGCAAGAACCTCCTGGCGCCCAATTTGTTTGTTGTATGCACAGTAGCCTGGGGGATGTAGTTGCACTACACCATAGAGGGAACACTTCCACATGGCGAAGGCCCTGACCCTGTTGTGTGAAGTCGCATGTAACCCATGTTTCTACTGCTAGCTGGACAGTTTAACTATTTGTGTGCTATGCGGCCCAAATAGGTGTTACATTTGGCGTGCCCAACGGGGGGCTCGATTCCCTAAAACCAGGCTGTGCATTGTTTTGTTCGAATCGTACGAATGGATGTACGAATTTGTCGGAGCGTACAAATGGATCGTACGAAGTTTTCGAAGTGGATAAACGGAACGTACGAATACTTTGAATCGTACGAATTTTCTTCAGAGTGTTTGGCCGTGGGTTCGGGCTTGGAGGTTCGCCCCGAATTTCATGAAGGCCTGCGGATGTCGGTTGGAATGGATGGGAGGAAGATGGATGTCTCTGCTGGGACCACTCCCTGCTCATTTGTGCCCCCTGATGTGAGAGAAGGACCTGGAGGATGGATTCTTCTGATTTCTACAGCTTCTCTACGGACTCACTGCAGAGTTTGAGATGCCTAGAGTACAGCTGCTATTTGTGGCTTGAAGGACTGTGGACTAAGTGGGTTCTAACAAAAGACTATTGATCTCCACCACAACTCTTCTGCCTTCACCTACTCGCTGAGTAGTGTTTCTGCACCCAAGGACTGGCCTGTGTGGACCCTTGGGAGGGGGAGAAGTATGTTTGCTGATGTGTAATAAAGTTGACCAACTGCAACTGTTTATTATGCAATTGAAAATGTTTGATACAGTATTGTGCATGCTGTGTTTCCTTTACAGTGACCATTGTTACCAGGTATGCCTTAGGAGAGGATACCAGAAGTGGATGTGATGGTACTGTAAGTTGATATATGTTGGGGATGTTTAAACCATTGTCGGGACGAAATGGGTTTTTCCCCCGGGTGTATGTAGGGGCCCCTATGGGTATGGGTTAATCTGCCCTGCAGCTTTAAGGCCCCCACCTTTTTTCTTGGAGTGATCTGCCAGGAGAGAATGACACTCCACTGCTATATAGTGTGTGTAGGGAGTGGCCACTTCCTCTTTGGCCTATGGATGTGATCCAGCTGGGTGTGCTCAGGGGAGCCTGAGCACAGCTAGGCCCAGAAAGGCCCATGTGCTTTGGAGAAGAAGTCGGGGACCAGGTAACCCCGTGAATGAGGAATAGTTACACTAGGGCAGACTTGTCATAGTCTCTCTAGGAGAGAAAGGCAGAGAGGTGAGAGAGAAAGAGCAGCTGAAGCTCCAACGAGGATTTGCAGTAAGGGAGTAGCTTCCCAGAGGCTTTGTGTGTTGCCTCCAGTCAGGAACCTCAGTGAAGAGGGACTGTAGGGTAGAAGCTGCTTGCCTGACAACTTCCAGGAGGGAATGTGTGTAATACTGCAAATGCCTAATGGAGACCTTTCCTCTGTGAGAAATGCCTAATGCCTGCAGCTCTGTGTGAACTCTCGAAATGTGCTGTTTTCCTCAAGCTCCTGCGTGAGTACTAAACCTGTGGTCACTTGCCTCGTGCATAGTTAATAAACTGTTTCTGTAATACTGCAAGAACCTCCTGGCGCCCAATTTGTTTGTTGTATGCACAGTAGCCTGGGGGATGTAGTTGCACTACACCATAGAGGGAACACTTCCACATGGCGAAGGCCCTGACCCTGTTGTGTGAAGTCGCATGTAACCCATGTTTCTACTGCTAGCTGGACAGTTTAACTATTTGTGTGCTATGCGGCCCAAATAGGTGTTACATATAGCAATAGTTACATATTCTCTATACATCAGAGTCATGTCCAACCTGCAAAATTAAAAAATGCCACAACTTGCAATGCTTTTGTTTTACCCAGGAAGCACAATTCCTTTGAATAAATTAGGTGATAAAAGATTTGGTCAAGGCAAATGTTAGGTACAGGGATTTTGGACACAAAAGTAGGTGTAAGCACCTTGGAGGTCAGTTAGTGTGAGATTTGGAGTAAATGTGTATTTGCTGTCCTATATATTCTATGGAGAAAATGAATTTTTTTTATATATGTTAAGGGGCCAAAGTTTTGTAAGGCCTGTTACTGATCTTGGCATGGCCCTGGGCATGTTTCTTCCTCCTGTGAGTGCATTATCACTTTTTTCAGTGTCGGACTGGGACACCGGGGGCCAGCCCAAAATCCTTTAAACAGGGGCCCACCAAATAACTTTAGACCAGGGGCCCACTCTCACTAATATTATTCTTCCTCTCCTCACTCAACTTCTATTCTCCAAGTCTTTTCTTTACATACTATAATGCTATAATCTATTAAGCCACTTAGTTCTCATTGAAATAGGGAATGGCCATGGAATAAGCCAAATATCTAGCAGCATGAGGGCCCACTGACACCTGAGCCCACCGGGACTTTTCCTGGTATCCCGGTGGGCCAGTCCAACACTGACTTTTTTGCACACACATTAGAGCATAGGTAAGCTACCACTTCTTACTTGTTTAGCACCAACTTATTGGCCTTATTAGACACTGCATTGAACAGTCTTTGCTTGGTTAAAAGCTATTTATAAAATAAATAAAATGAGGTTCAGTTTAATTAAAGTAGTTTTGCATACATTTAGTATGATATCACAACCATTATCATGCAAATTAGGGCAATGTAGTAATATAAGCAGAGGAAATATAGTAAATATGAGACAGGCTAAACTACTTGGTTGGAGATACAAAATGGTGAAATACAGGTATGGGACCTGTTATTTTGAATGCTCAGGACCTGGGGTTTTCCAGATAATGGTCTTCTAGAAACTAATTTAAACATTTTTCTTCTGGCGGAGATTGGTCGTTTGGTCGATCGGACAGGTTAAAAGATTTCTGTTGGCTGTCGATTTTTTTCAGAGGGAGACTGTCAATAGCTTTGGTCGGACATAACTTTTGTACGATTGCTGTCAGGGGCAGATCATCGGCTGATCTGTTCTTTTGTACTTTATTTGGCACACAGTCATAGTTATCTATGTATATGATCTAACCATTAATGCTCAAAAATGAACACTGTCGAGTTGCTTAATTGATCAGATAAAGAAAATATAAGGAAACGTTTCATGATTAAACATATTCCCCATATTTGGGGGATATGTTTTTCTTCATATTAGGCATGTTCCCTAGCTGTACAAAGGCTTTAGAAAATACAGTTGTTTCTGAAAAGCCATCAAAGTATCAAATAATATTTGGAAAAAACATTACTAACCAACCAAGAAATTCTAAAAGGAATGTTTGAATACATTAATGGGCTTTATGCTCTTAGTAAATAGGCTTTCGAGGGTAACTAGTTTTATGATGCTACACTTTTTTTTGTTCCAATTTACAACGTAAATGTAGAATTTTATTACTGCATGCTTCAGCTGGGTGGTATCTGTTAGTATATCCTATCCATTGACCTCATGAATAGAGAATAGCCACAACACTAAGAAACAAAATGACTCACAGGAAAATATTAGAAGCAAACACAATTTCCATGTATAAGGAATCTTCACGTCTTTATTTTCAATACTTGTTGTGGATACTTACACCCCAGTGTGCCTGTGTGGTCTTCAGGCTGTACCCATCATGACATCAAATGGGAAACAAATGCTTCTCATTCATAAGTTGGCATTATGTCAGTGATTCTGATTCGCATATACAAGAATGATAAATGAGTCCCTCTATACATAAGACATATATAAATATTACCATGATAATTACCCATCAAATGACTTTGGCTTAGTGATGCACTATAGAAACAGATTTGCCAGTCATCACCAAGAACTAAGAAGTCTCCATGTCATAGAGAAGTTCATACTGAGATCTTTCGTTTCGCCAAAAATTAAAGTCTATGGGTGTCAGAAAATTTTTGTCGTGCAGTGAAATACTTTGACGAGCGTCTTTTTTTTTTGGCGCACGCCACCATACAAGTCTATGGGCGTCATTTTTTCGGCGAAACTAGGCGAAAAAATTCGCCCATCCCTACTTGTACTGCCTCAATGAACCTTTCTTATCTCCCCTAGGGTGGTGTCTGGAGCTGTTGTTGGCACCCTAACACCCCATGTCTTACCTTAACAGGATAGGGTTCAGTAGTACAAATATTGTAATGCATTGAGAAAGCCATCACACTCTTAAATTTTCAAAAAAATGGATGTTCAGTTATTGAACTTACCTTGGGCAGTTATTCAACTTGCCTCATGGCAAAACAGACCTGTGTATGCCCTACTCATATATATCTAAATGAATCACAGGTGTCTACTGGGGGCACTGTGAGAGCACACTCTCAGATAAATTCAACTCATTGAGGGCTAAATTTATTAAAATTTGAATGGTAGATTTTACATTTGAGAAAATTGTGACAAAAATCACAAATTTAAATATTTATGACTTTGAGCTTTCCCAAGTCAAATTTTCAGCTGGATTTAAACAATTTGGTGACTAAAACCTAGAGAGATTTAAACAAAATTTATTTAGAAAGAGTAGCATACAGACACATGAGCATCACAGGATACTCTTCCCCATGAAAGCATAGGACTATGCTTATATAAACTTTACCTACTTTGATGCATTGTAATGTTTACAAATAGATATATTTAGAAACTCATATAACTGAAATCAAACTAGCTGTTAATTTTGCAATGTATTTCTCATAATTAAAGTAAGTAATTAAAAAAAACAACTGGACTTGCTGAGTAATCATTGAAGACGTTTCACTACTCATCCGAGCAGCTTCTTCAGTTCACCTGACTGGTGTGGGAAGTTCTAGGCATATAGACTAATCCAATCACAATGGCACATTGTAACTCTTCAGAGAGAAGAAGCTGCTCGGATGAGTAGTGAAACGTCTTCAATAATTACTCAGCAAGTCCGGTTGTTTTTTTTTTAATTACTTATATTAGATATACCATGACCTGGATGAATGAAAATCTTCATAGTCATTTTGCAATGTATAGCAATTCAAAGGTTGACAAATGTATTCAGGGGTAATAGAACCACATTTTTTAATAATTCTAATAAAAAAAGGTCAGCCTATTATAGAAAATAATGGATTCTTCCAGAACGAGACAAACATTTTCATTACCATTTGAGTCAAATATTCAACATCAATGTGAGGAGCCAAACTGGCCTGTTTTGGGTTGCCAGAAAAAAAACAACCTTAAAAATTGAGTCATTTTTAGCTCTGTAATAGATATTTCTCTGTGTTGTTAGAGAAGCTCCTTAACACTATCTACAACTATTGTTTATAGAAAAAAAGTTCTTATATTGGCCTTATATAAGGGGTTCTCAGACAGCTCCTTGAATAGACCGGGCTAGGGAGGTCTCCAACCCCATTGGTTGATATTGAGAACATGGGGCATATAATAATGAATAATACTATATGCATTTTTTTCTGTGCAGCAAAATGCAAAGTGAAATTCTAGCAGAGATTAGCAAACATAGTCTATGATGAAAAATCACAAACTTCACTGTGAAACTGTTATGTATTATTCATCCCTAAAGAGGAGTAAAAACTGAAACAAAAATTGCAAGAACATTTTTTAAGAGATGAAAAATTTAAATGGAAATAGGTAATCATATCAGGAAAAATTTAATTTTACCGGTTCCAGTGTATTTTACTACCTGCACAATTTATATTTTTAAAAATGTTTAAGCACTGAAACACTACTTTACATAAACTTACATGTTGTTTTTAGACATAAGAATATGTTTTTCATTATGGGTCAAATAATTAAACCAAATTACAAATATATGCGCAGTAATAGGGCCGATTTTTTGAAAAATCGAGTTTCTACTTTTTTCACAATTCGAGAACAAACGCAGTGAAAAAACACGAGTGCGAATATACTCAAGAATATTCTTTGTAGCCATTTATTAAAGAATAAAACCATGAAAAGTCGCCAGAAAAACCTCGACAAGTAAAAGCTGAAAAAAATTGTATAGAAGTCAATGGGAATGTTCTCTGAAAACTTTATTTATTTATTTATATAATGGGACAATTAAATTTTCCCCGGCATGTGACTTTTTTTCCCGGAAAAAAAACACAGGAATATTTTGTCTTATTTTTCTTATATAAGCTAGCATTCGAGAAAAAAAGTTTTTTTCTGCGTCAGCATTTTATTTCTTTTCCGATTTTGATAAATCTGCCACTTCAAGGTTCTTTAGCGCTCTTCTTCCTCCAAGGCAGTAAAGTTGCATTCAATTCTCTATATTCGAAAGAGTATCTGGATTGTTTGTTTTTTCACTCTTTTGTACATGCAAATAATGGCTGTATATCGTTTGTAGCAATTGGTCAACTCCAGAATGTAGGTTAGTCCGAGTACTGTCAAAAATAAGCAGCTGGCCAATGTTACCGTGTGGGTTAGACTGAGCGCTCACAATTTTTCTCTGCTTTCTGAATTAGTTAATGCTTGGATGAAATATATGAGCAGTGCATTTTGGCTGACACAATGCTCAATTTTGTTTAAAACCTAATATACAAATTTCATTAACAAGAAGGTGAAAGAATCTCATACCATTACCCCAGATGAATACAAATTATTGTGTCTAAATGCTTAATTTTAATTCACTGTACCGTGAAGCAATTTCAATAAAATGGTGTATCTGGGGAAACAAACACTTTAGTCTTTATACATTTCTTTACTGATCTAAAGTTTCCCTAAGCCAACAATAAATCATTTGTGTCTGTTGAAACAATTCATCATGTTGCGTTGTGGCAGAAAAGAACAAATCACAACAGTATCCGAGAGGATAAGGAAGCTTTGCTTCAGTGCAATTACAATAATTATAATTTCAAATCGTTGATGGAAGTTTGAGCCTATCTCGCTGAAAAGTTAATAATTCGGCTCTGTGATGTGTCACTTATTGTGACGATTGGGGATTTTAGACTGTAAGAAGAATAGTCTCACCCTTTAAGAACAGAATGTCACACCTGATAAAAGCTATTATGGGCAGCATAAGAGCACCAGGCAATGTTCTCTGATTGGTCAGATTCTTCTCAGTAACCACAAGGTAACCTACTGGGACCTGAAATCCAGAGACGGTAAGGCCAAGCTCTTAAGGGTAAAGACCAGAAGTTCTGATGTGATAAGGAAACAGAACCCCTTTAAGTATAAATATAGATAAAGGAAAAATGTCATCCCTAATTCTGTAAGTGGCTTGTGTATGTCCAACTGATCCCCTTTGTTGTTGATTCATTGTGCATTCCTAAACCTTATAGAATGAGCCAATAAAGCTCTGGACTCATTTTTTGTATATTATTTACAAATATATATATAATATATATATTTATATTATATTTATATTTTTATATTTGTATTATATATACAAAATGTAAGGCAGGACATTATAAACCTAAAAAGCAATTGAAATAAACTGAAATGTAATAAATGGATACAAACTTCAATATCTTACTATGTCAAATACTAAGGTTGTCATTTATTAACGTTTGAGTTGCATTTCTACGGAAATATGAATTTTTGAGGTTATTGTTTTGGTCAAAACCCACATTTCTGGGTTAAAAAAAAAACTAGAAATTTTTTTGAGATTCATTATACCCCGACCATAGAAACAGTTTGAATCCGAAAATACATCATCTAAAACCTGTCGGGGCCATTTAGGAGTCAATGACAGAGGTCCCATGAACCATTTGAAGAAGTTAAGTGCCTGCATGATGTCTGAGGTTTTTTTCTGAGAGTTTTGCCCAAAAACTCGATCAATTTGAGCAATTTGAGTTTTTTTCACCAAAAACTCTATTAACTGAGTTTTCATGTTTCGCATTTTCCATTTGAGTTTTTTCTTAAATAAGAAACCATTCGAGTTGTGAGTTTATTTGAGTTCATTCGAGATATAAAAAACTCTAAACTTGGACTTTTGATATGTAAATAACCCCCTAAACTTGCACTCGCCAACAGTATTTTGGTTTAATTTAAATTGGCTATTTTGTAAATTAGTCCTAAAACCCTGTAGATGGATATTTCCTTTACTGTTTTAGAAATTTTCAGCCAATCAGTATGATTTTCCAAAACCATGCAGTACAGTCCCTTTCAATAATCAGCTATATAATTCTAGCATCAGATTACATTTTGCAAAAAATTACTAATTAACATTTTTTATATTTAATTATGAATGTTTTTTAGTTTGTGTATTTATTTATTTATGTAATATGTATATAATAATATATTATTTAGCACAAATATAATTTACTATAAATAATTATGATTATTTACCAATCATCATTATATAATTAGATATATTTATCCCAAATTATTATATTTATCAGTTTGTTTATTTCGTTTATATATATATATATATATATATATATATATATATATATATATATATATAAATATATATAAATATCATTATATTATGCTATTATATTATTCATTTATAATAATGATGCATATTTAGCAATTCTATAGAGTTGTTTTTAGTGATTAGCAACAATATTATATTTTTGTTTTATATTTTTATTAGAATAAAATACTACTCCCAACAAATAATGATACATAGGGGCAGATGTATCAAGGGTCGAAAATCCTTTGACTTTGAATATCGAAGTAGAAGGATTTTGCGGAATTCGTTCGATAGAACAATCGAAGGAATAATCATTCGATCATAAAATTGTTAGCAAGCCTATGGGGACCTTCCCCATAGGCTAACATTGGCCTCAGTAGGTTTTAGGTGGCGAACTAGGGGGTCAAAGAAATTTTTAAAGAAACAGTACTTCGACTTTCAAATAGTCAACAATTTTTAGTTCGAATCGTTCGATTCAAAGGTCGTAGTCGAAGGTCGAAGTAGCCAATTCGATGGTCGAAGTAGCCAAAAAAAACATTCGAAATTCTAACTGTTTTTCCTCTATTCCTTCACTCGAACTTAGTGAATGGGCCCCATAATGTAATTCTTATAGTATTATTATATATGCATTTATTATGTGAACATATTGTGATTGTAATTAATATTATTATGTATGTTCCTGGTCATCTTCCCTGCTCCTCAAGCCATTGTTTTTTCACACTATTCACATCCACTTCCATCGGTTGTATTTCTTGCTGCTCAGTCATTACCTCTGAAATTCTATCCCTGGATTTCTCTGTAAGGAACACTCTCTAAACCCCTTCAAAATAAAGATCCTAAATTAAGGAGCACTAGAATGCTACCTGCCCAGACCTAAAACTTAAGGGCTATTCTCCAAACCCTTATGCACTGTGCCATCCTATTTGTGCCTATATGTTGTCCATCCATGTAGATTGTAAATTCTACTAGGTAGGGATTCCTTCCATATGTGTCTTTTATCACTTGGCATTTAATTTCTGTATATTTATTTACTAACAGGTATGGGACCTGTTATGCAGAATTCTTAGGACCTGGAGTTTTCCAGATAATAGATATTTCCATAATTTGAATCTTCATACCTTAAGTCTACTAGAAAACCATTTAAATATTTAATAAGCCCAATAGGCTGGTTTTCTTTCCAATAGGGATTAATTATATCTTATTTTGGATCAACAATTTGGATCTGTATTATTACAGAAGAAAAGGAAATTGTTTTTAAAAATTTGGATGATTTGGATAAAATGTAGTCTTTGTGAGCTTGGATAACACAAGTGCCCTCCACCTACTTCCCCCACTGCTAGTGCATATTTGGTTTTCTTCTATCGATGGGGTGGGGGAGGTCAGGAAGCATGTAGTTTTAGGCAGGCGGGAAGAGTGGGTCTGGGCCAGCTGGGTTTTTTATCTGATGTTCCACCGGCCCAGTCCAACCTTGGGATAGTGGATCCCATACCTGTATTATTTTTCTATATTGTAGAACTATACAGTGCTGTGTATCCTAATAGTGCTTTATACACACATATATTTATTATATAAATACAAACAATTAATTAATAATTCCAATATTTAACAGCAAATAGTCATTGATTCTAAATACTATAAAATTGGAAGGATTGTGGATTGCAAACAGTCCCATTAATCACACTGCTTGCTGGTTATTTCAGTTTCAGCTGCTCTTGTTCCCGATTCATAGCTTGGGACTAGCACTTACTGTTACTGATTGTTACTGTGTAAAGTGATGTGAATTTCTGAAGCCCAGCTAGCGTTTGAATGCAGCATGAGATCATCCAGGCTGAGATGGCTTTTTTTTTACTGTCAATTTAGAAGCACAGCAATGAGATTTATTTTATGAAATGGAAGGTGAACTGAATTCCTAATATTTTCATTTATGTGTCGTTAGCATGCTGGTACTTAAGAACTCGCCTGTTGCTTTAGTGTACTCCTCTGAATAGATGAAGGTAGATGAAGGCAGCGGGAGATACGGCGTCTCAAGATTGTCAGAAACTAATTGGAATAATTTAAAGAGGGATTATGGAGCACTTTAGATTTCTGTGGTGGAAATTCAGAGTCAAGCAAACAAAACCTCTCTCCTGACAAGCTGACAATGAGTTGTTTGAACAGGAAACGAATGGAAGTCATGATTTATCTTAAATGTATCACTTCAATGCCAGGCAGCTGATTATTCTACTACACTATTAATATAAGATGCAATTTTAGAGAAAAAACACATAAAAGTGCCATTTATAACATTTTGTATGGTTGAACACATTATACGTTATATGGTATTATTTGATCAGTATAGTCAGTATTCTATTGAATGCCCAGCAGTTTATAGTTTATTTAGACATTTATAACATTAAGATGGTGATCTTCAAAACAATTCAATCTTTAGGAGTCATCTAATTACACTTGTGTTTTGACACATATCAGGTGCATTTCGTATTTAGCATTTCCAGAGTAAAGGTTGGGTCACTTCCAGAACACAAGTTCAAAATTCCGTTTGCAAGATTCTCTGGGCACAAGTCTGGTGTGCCTATTGTCAAGGCCCATTGTAGGAACCCTGGAGTAAACCCCCTGGTCCACAGTTGTGGTAGCTCTTGAGTTTCAAAGCATTAATGGGCAAACTTGGGCACCATTCATCAGTAAAGCAGGATGGATGCAATTTGCACCCATATTGAAGCACAGGAGATGTTAATGTATTGCATCAATATGAATTTTATAGCACCTTGCTGGTGAATCCATAAGTGACCCCTTTTGTGTATGCAAATGAAACCTTCTGTAGGACTAGAACCCTGAGTGGCCAACTGGAATTTGTCAGGAGAGCCCATAGTCTTAACACTGCCTTTTTGTGGCCACAAAACTTTCTGCAGCAGGATCAACAGGGTACCTACTCACTTTTGAGATTAGACTAGTACAAACTAGGGTTAGACAAAAATGTATTCAAGGACAGGAGAAACAAGCAGGGGAATGAAAATGCACACAGGACAGGCACCCATTAGTGTTCGTGTGCTTTTGCCCAAGGCCTTTGTAAATGACCCCTATTATGTCTTGAGGTTTTGTGCCAATGAAAGTCCACCACTGTCCTTTAGCAGTGAAGATCTTTGCCTCCAAGGGTGGCCATAGTAGCTCCCTAGTAACATCTGTATAAAAAGTACAGCATTTCTAATCAAATCCTATTTATGCTTAGGGTGCCCATTAAATTGTTTCCACCACTGGAGATGTAGGCTAACAAGACTAGTCTGTCAAGAACAACCCACTCTGGGCAACCATGATGGGGCACATGCTCCTGCTCACTATTTATGCTCACTAGTGTGACATAGGATTGTTTCCCCAATTCCTATGTCATGCACATAATGATACAGTACTAGTGAGGGGGGTTTTATTGAAGAAATAATATTGTTTCCCTCAACCAGTAAAGGCTCTGTTACTTAGCACCTCATGTAGGGGAACCAATTTTGATGTGATAGGTGCAATGCAGAATAAACATGGACACCTAAATACAAGTACAGGACCTGTTATCCAGAATGGGGAGTTTTCCAGATAATGGAACTTTCCGTAATTTGCACCTTAAATCTACAAGAAAATATTAAATATTCCCAATAGGCTGGTTTTTCTTCCAAAAGGATTAATTATATTTTAGTTGGGATCAAGTACAAGTTACTGTTTTATTATTACAGATCAAAATAAATAGTTTCTAAAAATCTGGATTATTTGAATAAAATGGAGTCTATGGGAGATGGCATTCCAGTAACACGGAACTTTCTGGATAAAAGGTTTCTACATAATGGATCCCATACCTGCATTTAATCAGAGAAAACTGCCTGATACTAATTAAATGTGTATGGAAAAAATATATTAATTTTGGGATGATAGCATTCCTTTAAATGCTGCCTGTAACATTATACTGTTTTAATCTTGATATGTGAAAATATTTACAGAAGTTTCACTTCATAAAGAATCAATCTGTATTCTGGCAGCAGGAGCATGGAGCTGAGAATGCAGCAGCTAGAAGTACCTAGGGCTGTTCCAGTGATGAATGTTGTGTTTAAGTGAACAAGGATACATTACTATTGAAATATCTTTTCTTTCATCTACAGCACTAATAACCCTAAAAACATTCTGGATACAAAATACGGCAGGTAGATGCTGACAGATTAGCCTGATGCTTTCCCATCAAATGTTGGCTCTTGTGCCTCAAATATCCTCAACATCTGTGCATGAGTGCTCATATTTTCATCAGTAAAAATACATCTAAAAACTGTAATGTGCAAAACGTCAGTGTTGAGAGAAAAGCAAATATGCGCTGACTAGGATAAAATAATAACTTTGTGGTAAAATTTAGGAGAAAAAATAAATAATCACAACTTTAGGTTGGCTGGGCTAGGTCCTTATTCTGCCATGAGATAAACTGCTATCAGTCACAAATATTGCACTTCAATTGAATAAAAACAAACACAGGGGGTGAGGTACAATTACATTGCGGGTGTCAAAAGGGTGAAACATTAACACAGCACTCTAGTATATGTAAAACAGCATTATTGTAAGGGCAGCTGTAAGTTCTGAAATCCATAAAGACCACTAGCTATGGCCTTACTCCTCTCAAGGCCTAATGGCACTTACAATATTAAAGTCAGGACCAAGGAAGAAGCTGCAATGTAGGCAAGCAGGAACAGTCCAAGTCACAGTATAGAAGGGGTTAAGGGCCTACAAGTTATAATCCAGGCAATAGTCAGAGGTAGGTGGCAATCAGTGAGGTCTGAGACAGACAGAAGTGTCAGGAACCAAAGACATAGAACGAAGGTCAAAATAGCAAATTTATAGCACCCGGTAACTCACTCAGTATTCGAGAATTGAACCCTGGTCTACAGCATCCTTTTATTTAAATTTTCTCACCAAAACTTGGCAAGATTACATCACATGCCACCACGTGGCACTGCTGATGTCAGTATGCAGCCAATGGCGCCTCCTTCTTGACAACGAAGCAAAGCATTCCACAACGGAGCACACCAACTTTTATGGGTGCACAACTTTCTGCTTTGACACCCAAACAAAACCCGCTACACTCCCCTAGTGCGCTTAACAGTTATGCAGAGAGATTTCTCCCTACAGAGGAAGAACGTGCAGCGCATTGTAAATTCAAGGCAAGCCAGCAAAGCTGTTACAGTGGTGCAATAAAGCCACCTGTCAAAGTAACTGGAGATAAATATTGCCTTCTATGCGATCTTAATGTAAGGCTTGCACCTTGCTGTTTAGAAGTCAGACACTCCACTATGAATTAAAATATGAAGAAAATAAAAAAATAGTAAAAGACAGGATCAACTAGTAAGTAGTAAGGAGTGGAGGATACCTTCCACAAAATCACTCCAAGCCTTATTTTCTCAAGAGCAGCGAGCACTTTTATCTAACGATTCTTGCATATATCTTTAATTTGACAAAGCAGGCTCATTTATAAAAATGGACCCGTTGTGTAAATCCTAGTCATTACCCAATGCCTTTAGTACCACCAAAGGAATGTGTTATAATACATGGTGGTCTATTGGGGCGGTGGGGAAACCTGTGCTCTCACTGCAGGGACGCCCGCATCCTTCGGCTTTCTGGTTTTACTGCTCACATTCTTTTCTTTCGGAACACAACATCTGATGTCATTCAAATATTTATAAGCAATCATGATCATTTTCCCATTGTCCAACGTAGGTCTATTCCTGATTGTTCATGGGTGCGCTTCTTGTTTGAATTGTTCCTTGACTCTCCTTGACCATTGCTGTATCGCTGCCTACCTTTGCCTATTGCCTTGACTATGCTTCTGGTTTCTGATTCTGTACTACACTGACTGATTGGTTAATGACCCCAACTTGCTCCACAACTACGTTTACTCTTTCCCCATTCCTCGTGTCACACGTTCTAGTTCCCTTGCCTGCCCAAGAACGCTCACCTTGGTTCTCTCGCTTTAAGACCTTTTTTTCGACTTTGATAAAAAATAATTCAAAATTCAGTTGTGAAAAAAATTAATTAAACTTGATTCTTATTTTATCGCTAGAATATTTATGGAAAACTCAAAAGGCAAAAACTCGATTGTGATCATTCGCAAAAACAAAAACGTGCATACCATGTAAAAATAAAACGCATTGTAAAATAGCTTCTTATTGACATTTATAGGAACTTGCTTGTTTTTTAGATGCCAAATCAAATATGTTCACCTGAATTTTTTCAATGGATTAATTTTGAATATTTGAATTTCGAAAACGTAATTTTTAAAATACTCTAATTTGTGATATCTTTTTTGCCTTGATTTTCATGTATTGCGGCAAATACGATTCAAATTTTAAAATTTGTTCCATAGCTTTTTAAAATTGTTCTGCCATCTACATCTGAATCTTCGCCAGGATTTCGCCATGCATTTTGTTTCACACAAGGAAAAAAAATGTCTGATGGGAAAAAAATGAGAACTAATCTCCCACTACAATTTGGTGGGAGAAAAAATGTAAAGAAAAAACTTAAATTGATGAAAAAAATTGCATTTGGAGATTAAAACTACAATGCATTTTCTCAATTCCAGTTGTTTAGCACATTTTCTGCCAAAGCAAAAAAGCGCAGTTTCTCTATTACTATGCATCTTAATTTTAAGGCAAACTGTCCCTTTTAATTTTGTGGATTTTCGTTCTGTTAAATATTTGCATTCCCCTATTGATTCCCATTTCTGTTGGCACGTTGTCGATGCATTGGCTGAAATCCCTTTGCAGACAAAATAAAACCATATACATAATAAAACCAGATGATTCACTATAGTGATAATTTCTCGCTCACTCCTAATTTATTGAAATGAATGCGTGTTTAAAGCACAACAGCTGCCATATGACTAAACAGAAAGCCCACTATAGTAACCATAGAAAAGCACTTAGCTTCATGACTTGCATGAGCTTATGCTTTTTAGGAATGGCCCTCTAAATGATTTATTGGCAACATTAAAATTTACATGCTCTTCCATAAAAATAGTGGTTGGAAAAACCGTACTTTAAAATATTGATGGATTGAAAGACTGAATTGCAGGTGCTGTGCAGTGGTATGACTAATGCTGGGTAAATGAGAAAAAATATTATTCCCCTGCAGATCTGGAGACTATTTATAAGACGCAGGCCATATTATGTATGCTTTAAATACTACTAACAGCATGTGTTGGTTGAAAAAGAGATGTAAAAAGTTCTTTGCATTTGCTTTAGCTTTTAGTTAGGGAAGTAAATTCTTTTCCAGGTTCATAAAAAACTAGGAATCCATAGGTGGAATTATTTTTATTTAGATCATTTTTTTTCATTTGGAATATTATGTTCTTCACTATGATGGCAGGGCCTGATTATAGGCCTCACGGCCTCGAGCTACAAATGGGCCATTCTTTGGGGGTCTTGCGGAAGCATTTTGCAGGGTACCATAATATATTGGCATGCCTTAGCTCTGAGACACTTTCCATAAAGATGTTAATAAATTATAGAAGTAAAAGAATTACATAAGAGTTGTGATGGATCTGTCCATAGGTCCGTTCAAGTTCTTAATGATGGATCAATTTTTGCAGACCCATTTGCCCTGCTGTTAATTCTGCCCTGTATGAAGGGACTGATATCTGAAATGAAAAGTTAAATGATTAGGATTAACAGGATCTTAGAGTAGGGCAGAGGGGGCATTTGCCTAGGCATCCAGACTCATTGGGGCCCCTTGGGTTTAAAACATAGATAGAAATATAAATGATCTGCTTCTGATATTTGCCTCTCGTTTCCACTAACCATATCCTCCCTTTCTTTAAATGACCCTCTGGGATTCCCTGCCATATGTATTCAGACCCTTCTCTTCACTCAAAAACTTCAAATGTTCCCTAAAGACCCACCTCTGCATCTGTAATTATAATCATTTAACATCCCATAAATAATAATCAATTCTTTTAAAAAAATGTTATGTATCAATTGTTCCTCGTCCCTTTAGATGGTAAGTGTGGCTTGAACAGGGGCCTGTGGGGGTGGCTGAGGTTGGTGGGAGGCCCCTGCCAGACCTCCCCCCAGTTCAATCCTGGTCCCAAGTCTGCCCCCCCAACAAGACACATGCTGCTCACACAGCGTCTCCAGTGGCCTATACTGGGAGAACCAGCAGTTACTCCCAGCTAGTGATGGGCAAATAAATTCACCAGGCGCAAATTTGCAGAGAATTTCCACGTTTCGCTGGCAGCGAATACATTTGCGAAACTCCTGCGAAAATTCACCAACAAAAAATTTGCCCGCGTCAAAAAAATGTTGATGTGCGGCGGAAAAGTTGCTCACGTCTAAACCGTCATGCGTCAACACTATTTGGACGCCCACTGTCTTTAATGCCGACATCAAAATTTACCAAATTTGTCGCCGCTTCACAAATTTCACTGGAAATTCGCAAATTGAAATGGAAGAAATTCGCCCATCACTACTCTCAGCCAGTGGTGGGAATTTCAATTGTGAGCCTTTGTATAAAAGTAAGACAAACCGTAATGGAGCTTGAAGAAAGAAGGGAAGCCATCATTGGGAGTGAAACATGAATTTGAAATGACATCAAGGGAAATATTGCATGGTGGATAATATAGGAAGAAACAAATGTGAGATAAAAGAGTTTGGAGAGGTGGAAACATTACAAAACACTGAAGAACACAGCAGAGATTCACAAGGCTATTGTGGGGTGGGGGAAGAGGATGAGATTTAACTTTTGGATATATGAAATATTATTAGCTTTCTGCATACCTCTCATTTATCAATTCCTTGGTTTAATGTATATATCCCACCGAGACAGACGTGCAATAGCAAAACAACCTCTCGGCTGCTGAAAGTCAATTAAACAGATGAATGATCACCCCTGTAAATGCCAATGAGCCCAAAAAAAATCATTTCTGCGCAATATTTGCTGCTAATGTTTACACAATGCTCAGTGATTCATACTAACAATCTTCAGTAGTCCCTCCAGCTCACTGGGCGAAGGTCACCATCCGACTGGCAATTAGAGCAATGTTATAGCAACGCTAAAACCAAAACGCAATTGCCAAGGACGTGGCATAAATAAACTCGCCGTGTTATCGAGTCCCTGAGCTGAGCTTTGCATTGCGAGTGAAGAAATAGATCCAAAGTGTACTCACATTTGTAATTAAAAATAAATTAGCTTGTAGTATAAATGAGACAGAGAACAAATTACAATTGAATGATTCTTGCAAACATGTTATAAACTCAAATCATAATAAATGTAAAAGGAAAAGGCAATCACACTTATCATAACAAGTATGCGTTTTATAGTTAAACAATTACGTTATAGCTGAAATTGCAAAAAAAAAAAATTGTTACTGACTCCAATTTGCTTCATAAAGGGGAGAAATTCTAAATATTCTATATATTATCTACCTGTACAGCCATACCAAGAAATATAGGTGATGCCTGACGGTAACTGCTCCCCCTTCTCAGGATTGAGCCACCATCCCCCTAGTTGAACCCTGTCTAATTCTAATTCCATCCCTGTGTACAACCAGTTCTGGGAGAGATTGGAGCTTCCAGTATGTAAAGGTTGGAGGCAAGGTAGCGCCACCAGACTAGAAAAGTCGGGTTAAAGGAGAAAGAAAGGTTAAAACAAAGTAAGCTTTATTAGAAATGTCTATATAAATACACTAGTAAACCCTCAGTAATGCTGCTCAGAGTCAAAAGAAACACTACATTTATTTCCTTCTATTGCGTACACATGGGCTTCTATATCAGACTTCCTGTTTTCAGCTTAACCCTCCAGGGCTTGGGCATGAGCATGCTCAGTTTGCTTCTTTCCCCCTCCCTCCTATAATCTGAGTGAGCAGGGAGAGGCTCAGGCAGGAAGTGATGTAAACTTATAAGGCAGCTGGTATCCTAAACAAATAGAGACAGTGTCTAGAGCTGTTTATTTAGGTATGGAAAAGCATTGTAAAGAATAAAAATGGAGTTCTAGCTTGCACTTTTGTGGCTTATCTATTGGCAATAAACTGCCTTGGTAGCTTTCTTTCTCCTTTAAGGGCAGTGATTCTAGGGGGGGGGAAGCATAGTCAAGCTAGACTGCTCAGCCACATCGCCTCTCCCCTGATCACAGCCACATGGGTGGAAGAACACAGAGGTGCACATTTAGGAGGGAGCGGTATGAGGTTCATTGAGGGCCCTTGAAGTTGTGGTCTTGGTGGGTCCTAACACCCCAGTTTGACCCTTGGAGGAGTGTGTGGATAAACAAGAAGACAAGTCTGGATCCCTTCCTGTTTTAGCTTTGCAAGAAGCAGCATCCCACACTGTGGTTTGCTAGGGAGTAGAGGATGTTTTATTCAGGTGATGTGTATCTCTCCATCCATCATACAGGCCAATTTTAGTCATAGCGGTGGTGAGGTAGATGCTTCACAGAGTGGGGAGGGGCCCAGTAGAGTTTGATTTAGTTTCTCCTTTGGTTTTGGTCCCAGGAGGTAGGGTTTCAGAGTGAGGTTTAACGTGCTCTCAAATGGCTTACAGTGGGTGTGACTTGCAGGTGGTCAACTTGTTGGGAAGCCTTTTCACTCCAAGGAGGTTTGAGGAAGTGATGCTTGTTAGTTATTCATTATAATCACTTATATCCCAAATGCAAATCCTTTATATTTATCAACACTGAATCCCATCTGCCATTTACCTGCTCGGCTTTTCCAGATCTTCTTGTCTGCAAGGTTTTGTGTCATCAGCAAACACAGATGCATTGTTTACGTATAAATGTAAATAGAAGTGGACCCAAAACAGAACCCTGTGGGATCGTCAACTCCAAGTTGTAAATGTTCCATTGACAACCACCTCCTGTGATCAATTTACTCCTAACATTTCACCCAGGTATCAGTGAACAGAATAGTGAACAGTGGTTCACTAAATCCATAATTTTTGGATTCAGTCAAATACTAAATCCTCCTCAAAAGATTGGGCTGAATAAAATCTAGACTGCAATTTTCATATTCAAATCTGAAAAGATTTTTCAGTTTTTCAAAAGAAAAATCTGTGCACAAACAATTATTGCCTTTATATTCCCTTGTCCATAAAGTTAGATGACCCAACCAAATGCCTGAATGGATACAGGGCCCAGCAGTATAGACAGAATGATATTTGGGTTGATTTGCTTCTTTGTTGCCACAGTTATTTTTAGAACTAAGTAGAGTAAAGTAGAACAACATATACCTAATTTTGAGGTATGGAGAGGGGATGGTGGACTTTTTAGAGGAGCTTAAAAACCACTAGCTAAAAAAGAAAATGAGCATACCTTCTGCTATTACCCTGGATACATTTAACCTAGACAAATGTTACATGAAAAATATGATGACGAGTAAAATGCATAATTAGTCATTTGTTAGGGGAATGATTTGAGAGAAACTGAAGTCTATAGACTTTGAATTTCTTAAAAATGCCAAGAATTATCTATACATTCAGATGAGGTATTAATATAACAGGAAGATGATTAATGCAATGAATGGCAGATTAGGGCAGTGGAAAAGATAAAGCTTACACGAACCCTTAATAGGGACCGGGTGAAGGAGAAAGCCCATGCCAAATAAAAATTACCTCTCCAGGTCGTTACCCAGAGTCCCCTCTTGGACTAACCGAACAGCCTTTTACCCAATCCCTGTGCAGCATAGAGGTGGGTGTGCGCTATTGCGCACCAGAGTTCCGTACGTTGCTTGACAGGAGCCAGGCCGTTGCCATGATTTCCGCGGCATTGCCGAACTTTCTCACGCTGGATATTTGCAGCTTCTTAGTCACGACTCCTCGATTGTTTATCAAACCCATGCCACTCGTTTCAGCCTACCTTAAAGCGGAAAATATTATTCTAGTTTTTAATTTAATTTTTTCTGGTTTCACCGTGTTCTTCTTGCACCTACCAGATATGCCAATTTTTACCTGGTCAATAAACCCAAGGGCGTTCGCTAAAAATATACCCCCATGCAGACTTATGTGGTTTTGGAAGGAAGTACCCTGCTAATAATATTTTCCGTTTTAACGTAGGCTGAGACAAGTGGCATGGGTTTGATAAGGAATCGAGGAGTCGTGACTAAGAAGCTGGAAACATCCAGCGTGAGAAAGTTCGGCACTGCCGCGGAAATCACACTCCGTATGTAAGCCGATTCTGTCTCTTATGCCGAATAATATTGTATGCCGGTTGCCTAGCAATGGCCTGGCTCCAGTCAAGCAACGTACGGAACTCCGGTGCACAATACCACACACCCACCTCTATGCTGCACAGGGATTGGGTAGAAGGCTGTTTGGTTGGTCCAAGAGGGTATTCTGGGTAACGACCTGGAGAGGTAATTTTTATTTGGCATGGCAAGGGCTTTCTCCTTTACCCGGTTCATATTAAGGGATCGTGTAAGCTTTATCTTTTCCACTTTCTTCCAACGTACTGTCCCACCTTCCTCTCCTAATAGATATGCTGCTGCACATTCCTTGCTAATTAGGGTTGCCTAGCAATGGACTTAGAGCACAGAAATGGTTGTTGGGAAAAAAAAAAAAGGGAAAGTTGTGCTCACCACTAATTTTTAAAACCATTAGGCGGGGGGGGCAATGAGGCTGTGACCACAAAATACATATAGACAAATACAAGAGTCCTCTGCACTCAACCCATTATCAATATATTTAAGACAGAGACATTTTGTGCATACTGCTACTGAAAAAGGGTAAGGCATTTTTCAGTAGCAGTATGCACAAATGTCTCTGTCTTAAATATATTGATAATGGGTTGAGTGCAGAGGACTCTTGTTCGGTTCGGGATTCGGCCAGGATTCGGCCTTTTTCAGCAGGATTCGGATTCGGCCGAATCCTTCTGCCTGGCCGAACCGAATCCGAATCCGAATCCTAATTTGCATATGCAAATTAGGGGCGGGAGGGAAATTGCGTGACTTTTTGTCAGAAAACAAGGAAGTAAAAAATTTTTCCCCTTCCCACCCCATTCAGTTCGGTATTCGGCCGAATCTTTCGTGAAGGATTCGGGGGTTCGGCCGAATCCAAAAAAGTGGATTCGGTGCATCCCTAATATATATATTGCTACCTGACAGTTTCAATTTAGCATTCTTAAATTTATAACACAGGCAAGAATATGCACAAAAGATATTCCTTACATGGAACACTATAAGTGACATGTATTGAGAAAAATTAGTCAAGGGGGGTCTCCTCCATACAGAGCTGATCATCTTTGTGGGTGGTTTATGCACATAGACAAAGGAAAGAGTAATATGTTCTCACGGTGCTGGTGGCATTTACAGTGACAGTTTTACAATGACAGTTTTCAAAGTGAGTCAGATACTGTGCTAGTGCTTTAAGGTATAAGCTTGCATTTGGGGTTTAAAGGCAGGCAGAAAAGAAAAGTATTCCAGAGGTACAGAGCAGTAAGAGGAAATGTTATGGTAGGAGAAGGCAATAGGTATATGGTGAACACATGAGGACCTAAGAGACATTTAGGAATATTTTGGTACTAATGAGGAGATCTTTTGAGGAGTAGTAGAAGGAAGAAATTGTAAATGAATCTTCAGTTAATGGTAAATAATGAAGCAGAGTTGAGGAATGCTGTAGATGGGTTATTTTCTGATAAAGTAAGAACATTGTGCCAGTAAAATTTCAGATAAACTGAATTTAGAAATGGTGCAAGGGCAGGAGGCTGGTTAGTAGCTGAGATTTGAGATGCTGAGGCTGTGTATTTTCATTGCTTAATAGAAGTGCCTATCTTGGCCATATTCTGTAAAAAAGCAATGGTGTAGATGTGATTAGAGAAGGAAAAACTGGAGTAGACACAAAATAGCTCTACCATCAATATATATTTCTTCAATATCTGGTCCTTAAAGACATTAAATAATCCGTAAAAATGAATTGTTATCACTCAGTTCAAGATCATCAGGCCTCAAATAATGACAGTTGTGGTCAACAAAAACTACAAAATTGCAGGGTAACAATGATCCACATTATTATTATTGCCATTATCCCTACTGTTGCTTTTTTCGTATTATACCAACTATACGCCATTCCTCCTACCTACATCGGTTATTGACCCTGGGCTGGACCATCTAAAGACAAAAATCACAGAATAACCAACAGTGCTTAAACTTAAGTTCACATATCCTTGGGTTTTGGTAAATCGTTTTGCAACCAACTCAAGATAATGCAATCGTAGTTGACATATAATCAACTGCACTGACTACTAATGGAAGATGGCCAAAATCCACTCATTTGTCACCAAATGAGTCCTTTTCCTGATTTTGTAACCCAAATTATGAGCCATATTAGGCTGATGAGAACATCTGGCCTCTAGTCCATCAATTTAATCATAGGTTGGGACATCCAAGGCCAATATGGTCCTTGCTAGACAGAACTAGTTAGCATGAAAGATATCTGGCCAAGCTACTGCTATATCTTAGTCATGGAGGGGCTTGTTTGGCCGGGAATATAGGCCCGTAAATGGTCAGGGTAAGTTACAGTACATCACTGACATCAATGACCCAACTCAGTTCAAGTAAGAGGAATGAATTAACGTTGTTCCATCATTTTCATTTTAAAAAGTGCATTTTATTTGCCAAATGATCATGTTCTGCAGGTCATCTAAATGCCTTGAATTTGCAAAGTCATAAGTAAAAATTAGGTTTCATGGTTTTTTAAATACTTTGCACAATGTAACTGGCAGAAGGTACAAGTGCTAAGCCAAACTTTAAAAAGCCCTTGATGCTGTGTGTGTCTAATTGCAAATGTCAGCATGCTATATTGATGCAAGCCAACTGTAAATAACTCCAGGAAAGATGAAGCATTTGTAGCTTCCCATAAATTATATTGTACATATCAGGCTTTGAGCTGAAAGTAAAAAAAAAATAATAAAATACATGGCAGCAAAGAGCAGCACTGAGTAACAAGCTCTGCCAAGAAGCAAGCATTAATACAAAATTCAGATTTTGCTATGGAAAATGATCAAGACAATGCTGTTGTAATGGGTACAACAGCGTAAAATATTTTCTTGATCCCTTGGCTCTAACACCCACTAAACACTGATCATATATTATGCATGTTTTGCGAGTAATTATAAAAAGAAAATTGCTGGAAGAACAGGATTTAGGAAAAATATAAGGAGACCTGAGGGGTCGTTTACAGGTGTTCCTGCAAGTGTGAGTGCTCTACAATTGGGGAATGTATATTGATCATTGAGGTACTTAGTTAAACATGCTTCCCAACGCACACTTGGTTGCTTAAACATAAGTCTTGGGGTATGGAAATGTTTGGGTTTCTCTTGCCCACATCCATAAATGTAGCCCCTACTTCATTTAAAGGACAGGGAAACCCTGTGCACATCCGATGTCTGAAACACACAAAGTCTACAGAAGTTCCTGCTTACTAATTAAACAAACAAAGATTGAATATTTACTCTCACCATTTGAGCCCTTTGATATACTATACGGTCCAATAACATATAGTACAAAATATAAAAAACATGCAAGGTGGCTCAATTCAAGTTTTTATTAATGAAGACTTTTTGGGTAGATGTCCCTTTTGTTTTTTTTACTAATCCCATAATAAATACGTTTTGATGTTCTGTCATAGTACAAATAACTATAGGGTAATCCTGGGATATGGATAGATTCAATCATATGATTAAAGGAAAACTATACCCTCCAAACAATGTAGGTCTCTATTAAAAGATACTGAGTAAAACAGCACATGTGTAAAACCCTGCTTCATGTAAATGAACCATTATCATAATAATATACTTTTTTAGTAGTATGTGCCATTGGGTAATCATAAATAGAAAATTGCCATTTTAAAAAACAAGGGCCGCCCCCTGAGATCGTAGGATTCACTGTGCACACATACAAACCACATGTAAGGTCACATGAGCCAATTAACAGACAGAGTTCTGCCTTTTGCTTCCTCACTTCTTCCTGTTACAGTTAGTGTTGTAGTATTTCTGGTCAGGTGATCTCTGAGGCAGCACAGATAGAGTCACAAAATGGTGGTTCAAGGCAAGAGATGTAAAAGGGCAATATTTATGTAAATATATATTCCAGTTTGGTAAGATTCTTTAATATGTCATTCAATTTGATATAAACTATTTGTTGCTTAAGTATTCATTTTGGGGGTATAGTTTTCCTTTAAATGGGTTGATCACCTTTCAGTTACCTTTTAGTATGATGTAGAGAGTGTTATTCTGAAACAATTTGCAATTGTTTTTCATTTTTCATTATTTGTGGTTTTCGAGATATTTGTTTGTTTTTTTCCAGCAATCTGGTTGCGAGGGAGAAAATGTACCCTAGGAACTATGCATGTTAATTAAGAGACTGGAGTATGAATAGGAGAGGGTCTGTAAATAAAAATGAGTAATAAAAAGTAGCAATAACTATATATTATTAGCCTTACAGAGCATTTGTTTTTCAGATGGGAACCCCGTTTAAAAAACGGGATAAAGGACAAATAATTCAAAAACTATAAAAAATAAATAATGAAAACCAATTGAAAAGTTGCTTAGTATTGGTCATTCAATAACATACTTAAAGTTAACTTAAATGGGTAAAAAACCCTGGAATATGGGTTAAGAAAGCCATGCAAGTTACAAAAGGGATATGACCTAATACAGCCACACCTCCTCTAATGAAGCGCCCAATGACGTGAAACAGGTCAAGAGGGAGTGGCTGACGAGCTATGAAGACAGAGGAAGGACATTGCCTTGTGATATATTTTAATATAATTTGATACAATGTTTTGATCTGGTTTGCAGGTATTATAATGCACTAATAAACGCTTGAATTGAGCTTGCATATTTTTTACATTTTGTACTATATCTCCTGCTTGCTCCAGCACACATGTGCAGATGGAACACGGTGACGCTTACAATGATGTCAGCAGAAGCAATTCGGCAGCGCAAGCTTTAAAGAAATAGCCAAATTCTGAGGATTACAAGCAGGTAAAGTAAGGGGTTAAGTGGAAAATGGACATAGCGTTTAGTGAGGGGCTTTAGAGGACTATTGTTTGCCCAGGTTTTAGATTTGGGGGTTTATCTGTCCTTTAATATTGGCAACATATGAGACTTAAATGCTGAATGACTGATAATAAACTGGCACAAATTTATGCTGCAGACTGCAATGTTCTAAAGCAGCAACATGAACGTTAATTGATATTAGGGTTTCAAATGTGTCAGGTATTAAAAAGTTGAAGTAGCAAGCATTATTGGTTGTTGATGTTATGCCATGCCTCACATTTTTGGACAACAAGTTATATGAATTATTCCTCATATACAAACATTCCATCCAAAACCCTCAATCTGAATATTGGGACATTTTTGGATAAGGCCTTTCTCTAACAACCAACCCATTCTTACCAGCCATACATACATAACACCCCAAATCTGCCCCTTCTCTGTAAATCCAATACATGTAGGGGACCTGTTATCCAGAATGCTCGGGACCTGGGGTTTTCCGGATAACGGATATATCCATAATTTGGATCTTCATACCTTAAGTCTATTAGAAAATCATGTAAAAATTAAATAAACCCAATAGGCTGGTTTTGTTTCCAATAAGGATTAATTATATCTTAGTTGGGATCAAGTACAAGCGACTGTTTTATTATTACAGAGAAAAAGGAAATCTTTTTTTGAAAATTTGGATTATTTGGATAAAATGGAATCTACGGGAGATGGCTTTTCTGTAATTCAGAGCTTTCTGGATAACGGATCCTATACCTGTATATTTATTCCGGTCTGGCAATTAGGGGCGGTGAAAACAAGAATACTTAGTCCTTATGCAGTAATACCATATTCAAGGTAGGCAGTCCTGCCACGTGCTGGAAAGGTTTGTGTACTCCACCACTTTAGAGGTAAAAGTTCAGCTCTTACAACTGTAGGGGAGTATTAGGGCCCTATTTAGGAATACAACAGGTTCCCACAGAGTAAGCGTCAGGACACAAAAAGTCTATTAAAGGAGAAACAAACCCCTTATTAAAAAAAACCCACCCCACATAGACCCCCCTCCCTGATCCACCCCAGCCTAGCTGCTACCCCTGGCAAATGGCCAAAAATTTTTCCTTGCCCCCCCCATGCAGATTCAGGCATCGGTTTCATGCATTCAGCCGCAGGGAGCGCAGGAGTAGACACACTGAATTTTTTTCAATGGGGCTGTACTCACCCAGATGCATGTAAGTGCCGAACGCAGGAAAAATGCAACATGTTGCGTCCCAACCTGCATTTGGCGCTTACATGCACATGAGTACAGCCCCATTGAAAATAATTCAGTGCATCTACTCCTGCCCTCCCCTGCGGCTGAATGCACGAAACCGAAATGCAGCTAAAAACACTTGTCTATAAAAGCCCTTAGGGAATGCTGATTAGCCACTTGAGGCTTATCAGACCCAGCTGGTCAGTCAGTAGCATGTAACGCTGCTACAAGGAATAAGAATTTCTGCCTTCTGCTCCTGGAACAACCAGACTGTTTACAGAGGTAAGAGTGGCAGTCAAGATGTTTAGCCAAAAGGAGACAACATGGGGTGGCCATGACTTGTTCAAGGCACAACTTGCCCCTGTCCTTGTCTCATGTAATAATGTCAAAGAAGGAAACAGAACTGTACTATTACTAATGGGTGCTTTAAAATAGCCATTACCGTTTAATAGATATGAGAACTTCTAGAGTTTGATCCTATTACTGTTAGTCAATAACAGTGCAGGTGATGTTTCAGTAAGAATAACTCATATTAATAATATCATTTATTTGTATAAATAAGAAGATTCTGACAGCCATGATAGACTTTCGGATGAAGGCATTTGTACTGCCTAACCCCTCCCATACCACAATGTGGGAAGTGGAGCTTGTGCTAGTTCCCATAGGTAAGCAGCAAGTCGATTGTAATAAAGATCCATTGTAGGTTTGGCCCATATAATGGAATCATAATGACACTGAGGATTCATTTGTGCAATAAATACTGATCTTGAAGTCAATAAATATTGAATCCCAACCATCAATTATAAAGATTAGCAATTAGCCAAAAAAAAAAAAAACCTTTTCCCAAGATAAACAAAATGAGCAATTCCAAAAATGACATTTTTGTCTCCCCATTAGAAAATAAGGGACTGCAGCCTGATTTAATGATGCAAAGTGATTGCACAGCATGAGCCGTAAGAATCTAACAGCGCTGAAGGAGAGAGAACCAATAAATAAGAATAATGAGCAAGTAAGAAAAAAAAATCTAAAACCAATAGAAGGAGCAGAAAGGCATTATTATACTAGGAGCATGAGAACTCAAATAAATAGACACAAAAGGGTTTATTTATAAAGCAGCAGAAAAGCAGTTTCCCATTTTTGCTTTACTCTGACAAGCAAAATGCTTTTTGATTACATCTGTTTATCGGTATCTAAAAATGTACCATTTCTCAGACAAATTGAATGGGGGAAAAAACAAGTATGAAGCGCTGATAAGATGGTTTTCTTCAATGTGTGAATGTGGGGGAGGGCTCACCTGAAACGCACATCAAACTCCTGTTCTCTATATTGTGTCCTACTGAGAATATGTGAATAAAGACTCACTGAAAGAGTTTAAACCAATAGCAGACATTGCACATCCACACTCTCATCATTTAGGGGCCCATTTACTAAGGGTCGAAGTGAATTTTCAAATTCAAAAACTTTGAATTTCGAAGTAATTTTTGGGTACTTCGACCATCGAATAGGCCAAAATTTGATTCAAATGGTCACAAATTCGACCATTCGAAAATCGAAGTACTGTCTCTTTAAAAAACTTCGACTTAGACACTTAACCACCTTAAACCTGCCAAATTGCTGTTTAGCCTATGGGGGACCTCCTAGAACCTGTCTGAGTCTTTGGCTACGTTTTTAGAAGTCAAAGGGTTTTTTTGTACGATCCTCCAATCGTTTGTTTCAAAGGATTAAATCATTCGATCAAATGATTTTTACTTTGCACAAAAACGGGCGTTTTCGATCTAAAAAATACTTAGACTATTGAAGTATCAAATTCGATGGTCGAATTTCGAAGTTTGGTCATTTTACAATATGGGGTGGGAAAAGAGTTGCTACGACCTCCAGTGAAAATCCTCTTGGTTTTAAATATTTTATTTGATTTTCACATTGTGAAAATCCCCTTGATAAATACACAGGTATAAGAACCGTTATCTGGAACCTGTTATCCAGAAATCTCCGAAATATGGGAAGGCCACCTCCCATACGCTCCATTATAATCAAATAAGTAATTTTTAAAAAAAAAAATGATTTCCCTTTTTCTCTGTAATAATAAAACAGTACCTTGTACTTGATCCCAATTAAGATGAAATTAACCCTTCGGAGATGCAAAACAATTCTATTGGGTTTAATATTAAATCATTTTTTAGTAGACTTAAGCTATGGTGATCGAAATTACAGTAAGATCCTTTAGCCAGAAAACCCAGGCCCTGAGCATTCTTGATAACAGGTCCTATACCTGTAAAGATCAAGTATTGCTTTAATACGTGATAGAAGACCACCATTCTTTTTGATATAAAAATCACAGGTGTTAAAGGCATTACACTCCTTGCCAGAGTTCTTAATATGTGTATTTATTTGAATTAATTATTACCCAATTAAGAGGTTATCCTTTACACCAGGGGTCCTCAGCCTTTTTTTACCCGTCAGCAACATTCCCATGTAAAAAGAGTTAGGAAACAATGGAAGCATGAAAAAATGTTCCTGGGTGGTGCAAAATAAGTGCTGTTATGGCTATTTGGTAGCCCTATGCAGTTCTTGGCAATACACCTGGTTTTAACTCAACCGCTGGGAGCACCACCCAAAAGGGTCAGTGAGCAACCTGTTGCTTATGAGCCACTAGTTGGGGATCACTGCTTTACACAGACAAGCATTGTGGCTATTTGGACACTGGAAGGTGAAGTTAAAAAGGTGTTGGGGAGTTTGAGACAGAAGGGCATTGGTGTCCTGAGTCAAGTGAAATCCTTACTAGAAGCCAGGTAGAAGAGATGCATGCAATGAGTATCTGTGAGATAAGCTCTTGCTATAGCAAGCTCTACAAGTATGACATACAGTAATCAAGGTTGAGATAGTCAATGAGCAGTTGTGTGCTCCAGTGAGGGTCTCAGGTGTTTAAACCCATGGACATGTGTATTCCTTTTAACGGAACACTGTGGGAGCAGTTAAGATGGGGCTGGGGACCTACAAGAGAGATCTAAATCTATCCAAATCTATGAAGAAATTAGTATTATGTGCCTAATGTGAGAAGAACTTACCTGTGTTATATGCCAACATTGGTGTACTGAGGGTGCGTGTACTGAAGCCTTTCTTTTTTTCTAAATATACTGTGGTCCAATAAAGCTCCTGTTACTGTTTTCAGAACTAAAGTGCTCATACAGGGGTTCATAAAAGCTGCTGACAGATCAAGTCATCAGCTTATTGGCCAGTTTATGGGGCCCTCCGAAGGATTGGATAAAGCCAAAACTGTTAAATTTTGGGGCCCTCCCCTAATTTCCCCGACCATTATCTGGCCAAAAATCGTCCAGATATTGAACGAGCAGGTTCAATCCCATCTGATCGAGAACCACGTGTATGGCCACCTTTAGAAACAATGTCGCCCAAAATTAATGTTAACTATTGTTGATATGTGTGTGACTGAGACTGAAGGCTCACTGCCTAAAATACTACAAGAAAACACTTTCTTCTATCGTCTATCTATCTATCTATCTATCTATCTATCTATCTATCTATCTATCTATCTATCTATCAATCATTTATCTACAGTATCTATCCATTGTAATATCTATTTATTTGAACTGACATCCCATTCTGTTTTATCCAGTATATGTATTCTCTTTGTAGCAAATGTCCTGATTTATTCGAGAGTGAGACATGTGCATGTGCTTGAGGGAGTCTGGTGTCTGCTGATTTATATCTAGGGATTATTCCCATCCTCCTTATTTAATAGCAGACATCAGAGCGCAACACAGTATAACATGACAACCCTAGGACCATAAATTAGAGGATACAACATTTTTTTTAAATAAACTGTCCAAGGCCTGCCTTTCTGAACTTCCTTTATAGGAAATGCATGTATCTAACATACACATGAAGGAGTTATTACATTTAAAGTAAGGTTCTGAGATACAATTATAGGTGGCAGGGCCTACTCCGTGTCAGCCCTGCTAATGCAAGATAAAAATGTGTTACTGAACTGATGTGTTACAGCTGTATCCAACTTTGTTATGTTTGAGAAACTCTGCATCCCCCCTTGTAAAGAAATGTTTGGACCTGTCAGCAGGTAGGTATTGCTCTGATTGTAGCACTACAAAAACAAATTTAAAGGTGCAATAGAAGCATACCTGTAAAACTTCTCACCTTTCTGAAGACAATGGAATTGGTTCTGATTCACAAAGCAAATTAGAGATTATACAAACCATTTAGTGTTTTTTTAACCTCTACATATTGTATTGTGCTCCGTAGTTTAGCACACAAGCTTTGGGAGTAACCAAACCTACATACTGTGTTTGCTAGATGATGGAACACAAGAAGAATGTTGTAACAACTAAGTACTAACTGGCCCATGTGACCAATAGTCATTACTAAATATCTCCATGGGTTGTCTTTGAAACCTCCTAATTAAAAGGAATGTTAATAACAAATCATTTAGAATTTTTTTTTTTTTTGCCTAAAAATAAATGTGCCGTGGAAGTAGTAGAAATGATGGTGTATTGCCTGATAAACATGGGTTATCTCAGATTCTATCTATGTTTATAACAAAACATTCAGTCTCTGTGGTCAGTGAGTCCAGCTGAAACCCATAACTTACAAGAAAAGAGACATATAGCCCTTTATTTTTATCTACCTGGTGAAAAAGTAAGGGAGAGACAATAATGCACAGTAATAAAATAAAATCTGGAACATCCAGGATGCCAATAATTGGCGTGAGTTGTCCAATTCTTGAAATCAAATATGGGTGATATTTTTTCACAATAATAAGGGTATCCCAACAAACCTATGGTGATTACCGAATATCCATAAAAGTATTTGCAGATGATTTTACGTTGCCCACCTGATCCCCCATGTTCTTCTATGAGGGGGCTGCCATATTTGAGCTTCAGTAGTCCGTTAGTGAACTCTAACTGAGAGGTTCAGAAGGGACAGTCAGGTTGGCAAAACAGCCAGGTTTAGGAACTTCAAGTAATAATTAATAAAAATAAATTAATTACAAAAACAGACCTATCAATGAAAAACGGTCAACATGAGCTATAGGTATCATTTAATGCACATTAATATTTTGAAGATTTGTTTTTTAGTGTCCGTATCACTTTAAGCTGAGCATATTTATGTTTATTGAGAAAAATATCCAGATCCAGAGATAAAAGTTCTATTCTATTCCAAGGGGGTGGGGCAGGGTTGCCAATAACTGGCTTTAGTGGTCAGGTTCTTGAAATAAAATGTGGGTGATTCAAGACTTTTGTCCCACTCTTATGGTGTCTCAAAACCCATGGACAACAAAACACACAAAATCAAACATACCATCTGCCATGACCCTAGGAAATAAGTCTACCTGTGTGTTCTGCACCACGTAGAACCATTGTCTATATTTGTTGTAAATTTTGTATTTGAGTTGGCATACCACACATTTTTTAGCTGGCAACTTCATGTCCCACCAGTGTCCTCTCTGACGCTCCCAGTTGATGAAGGATGCATGTATCTCTTGTTGGTGTAAAAGTTCTGATGTTCAGTCAAGAAGGTCAAAGTCTTGGGATGTCTTTGCATGCTTTCTGCAAATACAGTAGAGTTCTACAATT
Source organism: Xenopus petersii (assembly GCA_038501925.1). Lineage (NCBI taxonomy): Eukaryota > Metazoa > Chordata > Amphibia > Anura > Pipidae > Xenopus > Xenopus petersii. The sequence goes on along the minus strand of CM076674.1, from coordinate 179,264,749 downwards.
GGCAAATTTGTATTATTATTTTGTTTTATCACCGTGGTCGTTCCACATATAACAACATGATACTGAAGAGGTAGGATTCCTATATCATTTCTAAAACTTACCTTCATTGATCTAATCATAGAAATCGAGTATCTAATAGCAATAAGTTTAAAGCAACTGCACTTTTTAGGTCTTCTTGGACTGAATGTTGAACTGAATAAGCCACTCAGATGAAGGGTGAAATGCATTCAAGAAAACTTAGAAAGTCCAATTGCTTTAGACGTATTTCTACTAGATACTGTATATCATGACCTGGATGAATGAAAATCTTCATAGACATAGTCATACCAAATTTTTTTGTGAAGGGTTTTTTTTCTTAGTTTTATTCGGGATCTCTGTTTTCTGATTTCTTTAGATATAGTTGGATGCCATTGGGTAGCCATGCCCCCAGAGCCTGGAAGCGTTTTATATTGTATTCTCCTCCCACAAGTGCTCCTAAAATGAACAAGGGGTGCACTCTTGAGCCCATTTGCGTTCTTGCACTTGCACCCCCTGGAGTCAAGACAGACCCCTAATATATGTCAAGAAATAGAACAAATCACACCTTTGGACATAAATGTATCTCTGCAGAAAACATTTGAAATGGGCAGTCACACTTTCAAAACAAGATCTGATCCAATAAATTAATATACAGTGCAAGCAAATTCAGGCTTTTCATTCAAATAAATGTGTTCATTTTTCTATTTTAAAAAGACATGTGCATTCAACAAATTCAAAGTGCATATCAGATATATCTAGAAAAGGCTGCACTAAAGCCTTTCTCTCTGAGAGCCTCTTCCATAGCAAACTGATAAACACAGAGAAAAAACATCAGAGAGCAGAAGCTGTAAAACTGTTAAAAAAAGAAAACTGCAGCTGGGAATAAACACATTTAAAGCCTTATCAGAATAAAATGAAATTCACTGAAATCCAGTAAATGCATTTGTTTTGATCACAAATGTAGATATGATCATTTGAAGTATTATACAAAGAAATAAACACAGCTATTGTCTTAATGCATGGGATTTCATGAATACATGAATAAATGACAATTAACTGAAGCTATTTCAACAAATCATAATTTATTTTTGTTTCTTTTGAGTGTATATTAAGGTACAGTAATTATTCAATAATCCTACAGTATTGAATGGTATTATGTCCTCTGTACAATTACTGAGAAGCTACTATGGCTTTAGTATCACCAGGGCATGTTAATCATATTATCACTTAGTGGTCTTACCATTTATACTACCAAGCAATTGTACTCCCAGATTATTGATGATCAAGATGATAAAACTAACACTGGAAGCACTCACTTCTAGGCAAAGTCCAAAAATGAAGTCCAGAAGCCTGCAGTTAGTTGCACAATGTATCATTGTAAATGAGCCCTCTAGTCTTTATAATATCTAAAACAAGAAATAGGCACTCATCCATAATTTCAACCAACCTGGCCTTCAGACAGGACTATCCAGAAGAGCAAATGAGCATTCATGCCCAATCTAACCATACCAGATGAGCTTTGTCCCAGATCAATAGTTTTTGTTCCTTTTATAGAGGCCAACTCCACAGTTTGGAGATGACCTATAGCAGAAATCCCCCAACCAGTGGCTCATGAGCAACATGTTGCTCACCAATCACCAACACCTTGGTTGTTGCTCCCAGTGCCCTCAAAGCAGGTGCTTATTTTGAATTTCTGTCTTGGAGGCAAGAGAATAGATCCTGACCCTCTGACCTATCTCCTGGGCATGCCTATCAAATCACACAAATCCCCAAATAACAAGATAGCCACCAAAAGGACCTCCCTTCTCACTCAACACATGCTTGTTATTAAGGTGAAGTGGATTAGATCAATGGAGGACATAAGAACGCAATTACAGGAGAAAAGCTACAACCATGAACTGCTGTTGCTTCCCTGGATGGAGTTAGAGAAGCTGGGTCAGACAGGGTTTGACATGAAACTCCCCTCAAGGGCATTGGGAGCCATGTCACCCCCCCCCCCATTCCTGTTCTAGTTGACTTTCACCCTAGCCCTCCAGAGTCTCAATACTCACTAGCGGAAACCCCCTTTATAACCTATGCCAACACTAGTTCCCCTATTAGGTGGCAGTAACAAATACAAATAAGGGGTTGCACAGGTCATAAAGAGAAATACATTTTGAAGAAGCAAATTACCACTGATTTTGTACTTTTGTACACAACGCAATTGTGAATATTATGTATACATTTGTTTCCACTACCATGCTTTATTATTTGGACAATGTGAATTGAAAAACCAATAAAGTTTATGAATAATAAAAACCAGTTGTTATGTTAAACTGTTAACTGTGTTAATTGTCTAGTCTGTGAAGAAGGCATTCAAGTAAGAATTGCATTGTATTGTGTACGCTGTACTCTCTACATATGACAATAAAACTTTGAATCTTGAGGTGTACTGCCAAACGGAGCTGTAGGTTGCCAGTCTATATAGGGGCTACCAATAGCCAATCAAATCCCTAATTTGGCACCCCTAGGAACTTTTTTATGCTTGATCTGCTCCCCTCTTTTTAAATTTGAATGTGGCTTGTGGGCAAAAAAGGTAGGAGAACCCTGTCCTATAGCATCTGATACACAATTTTTACAGTATGGTTTCAATGATCCCTCCTCCTATTTATTACTAAATGTGGGTTATCAAAATTAAGGAAACCTACCTCACTGCCAGTTGATACACCAAAATAAAGTGTATTTAAAGGTCCCAGCGCCACAATTAGCCAATAAAACAGCTTTAGTGCTTCTTGACATACAACATGTATCTATAACTTTAATAGAAAGGTGGACACCAATACATTTTATCAGTACGTTGATGATGGTGGAAAATGTAATTTCAGTCGCAAGGGTAGCTATCACAAACTGGTTTATAATTTAATTAGAACTGGACATGTTTTTACATTTGATCATTCACCATTAATTCCCTTGATCCTAATATGACAATCACCTGCTAATAGCTGGGTACTCATTACATAAATAGTTTCAAACAAATATTGCATTTAAAACTGCATTATATTGAGGGCTAACTCTATTGGACTGAATTCTGAGTATGTGCATAATAATGCAACCCAAGGTCCATGCCAGAGATATTATACATGCAGAAAATATGTCAAGCTTGTGAACTTTTGTTCAAGTCTTCAATGAATTACACTGGGAAATTTGCTAAGAAAACAGAAGGGAACATTGGCAAATGAGAAAAATACAACTCTTGTCATTACTCCCTACATTGGCTGCGTTTTGCCAGAGGAGTGATGTTGCCCGTGTCTACGTGCTGAGAAAACTTTCCAACATAATAAGCTTATTGATTGCTTTCTTACTCTATGAATCCTTTTTCCATGTGCCAGAGTCTTCAGACATTCTTTAAAGAAGTCCTCTAAAATAACAAAGGAGCTAAAGAGCATTCGGATGGTGCAGACATTTTCAGAATGAAGAGTGTTTACCCTACATGTTGAGTAGATAAGCAGCACAGGCCATTATATATAAAGGCCACCAGACTTATTCATGTCTTCTAACATTTTGAGACAAGTGCAAAGCTTTGTTCCCGGTACAATACAGTGGTTTGGGTGAATGTTGTGTTTTTTAAATACGGCAGATAAATCGCTACTTGTAATTAATGGCACAGACATAAATTCTGGAAGCTGGAGGGCACTCATTTAGGAAGAAGGAAGTAAATACTTGCATTGCTTGTTAAAGGGATTAGTGGTTTATTGTAGTGGTGTGCTTAAAGAAATGTCTTTGTTCAAAAGTTTAATCCTTCAAGTATTTCCATTTGAACCAGAGAGTAAGGTAAGGAGCGCTCCTTGGTTTGCATCTATGCAAACTAGGTCCTTCTTTAAAAAGAAAACTTAATTCAATTGATATGCATTTTCTCATTAAATATACAGTTTCCAGAATTTAAGACCTTTGGTTTGGATTTTTTTTTGTGTATTAAGAACCGAATAATTAATGACTAGATACACAAGAGGGTTTGAAAACTCAGGATGATGAACAAGGCATAAAAGCACCAAGACATCATACTTTGACTAAGGAAAACACCATTAAGGTGGAATTCTGGTAGAAAATGCTGCACTATAAATAAAAAAAGTATAATTGCAGCAACGATCCTCAAAGCTTTTTTTTTTTTCTAATTCTAATTCGTGATTCAACCAAAACAGGTCTGAGAAATGGATAATCCCATCTAATTGATAAGTTTCTTCTAGGATGTAAACCAGGGACAGCCCAATTTAAGGCTGCCTTTCCTTAACTGTAGTGATGGGCGAATTTTTTCGCCAGGCGCAAATTCTCAGCGAATTTGCGCGATTCGTCCCCGGTGAATAAATTTCGCGAAACGGCCACGAAAATTTGCTGCCGAAAAAATGTACACCGGCGTCCGTTTTTTGGACGGTGGCGCATTTTCACCAAAAAACAGATGCTGGCATCAAAAAATGGCCGCCAGCATCAAAAACAAGATGCCGGTGCCGATTCACTAATTTTTCAGCAAAGAGAAACGGCGCAAATTCGCCCATCACTACTTAACTGAGCAGGAAAGCAACCAAGATGTTCTTAGCGAATTGGTGCGTATTAATTGTCCTTGATGTGTGTATCAAATCCCATTGGCTATTTAGGCCCAGCCAATCATGAGTCCTCCCTATATATGCCCTTTCCTCTCTTTCTGCCATATCATTAAGGCTGAATCCATAGCTTTCACCCTGTAAATCTTGTTGATTCATAAACTGGATCCTATCCTGTAAGGTTCAATGCCCTTTTTTTACTTTTCCGTCTGTCCTGTTCAATGCCTGCTTACTGCTGTTCTTGTCTATCAAGACCTTTGCCGGCTCCTGTCTGTCTAGATCTTCAACCTCTCTTTCTACTCAAACTGTCCAGATCTCGTCTGTTTACCTTGTCAATCCCTTTTCCATTTGGGCTCCTATTGTCTCTTTCCATATGGTCTTATTATTTTTCCTTCCCTGAAAACAGGGCTTCCTTCATACCTTGATACCAAACTGTTCTGCCATCCTGTTACTTCTGATTTGCTCTTATTTTTTAAGACCCTGACAATTATTGTTGCTCTTGTAGTACTATCAAGCATACATCCGTCAACCACTGCTGTATTTAGGTCAAGTGGCAGACCCTCAATGTATGAACGTGACATCAGACGCACAAATGAACGAGACATAAGTCACTGCCAGTTCAGATACGACTAGTCCAATGGGAAAAGCCCCAGCTCCACCACTGTACTTACTTAGAAAGTTGCCCTAGGCAAAGGCCCTTGGATGCCTATATATAAATATGGCCCTGATGTCAAGGTAAATAATGTGGCTGCCCCAATTGAAAAGAAACCTAAAACTTCATACTAAATAGTGTGTTTTAGGGACAATACATTGAAAGGCAGCCTTGGTTCCAGCACATTCATCTAAACCTTCCCTCTCACAACTTTTATCTTTTCAAGTCCTATGACAGTAATGACTCCCTCCGTTCTATTTGCCAAAATATTCTGTACTCAATCATCACTGGCACCAGCAGATACAAATGAAAAGTTCAATTATTAGCTGAAGGAATTCCTTGCTTGACTGAAAAGCACAAACCCATACACTGTTGTTGTTTCATCTTCTTCGACTTTTGCTTTTTTTTTTTTTCCTTTTCTCATTGAATGAAGGAGTTGGCAGAGCTGCCTAGAGCATTTAAAACAAGGAGGATTGTAAGTAGGAAGTGTATGGTGTTGCAGATAAAGCAGGACTACATAATTGAGAGAATAACCCTTAAGATCAATGTTGGTCAAGCTGTGACCCAAGAGTTCCAGTTATTGAGCTATAGGTTGGGAAATCAGGGGCCCCACAAAGTCTGTTCTGCCCGGATCCTGTGAACAGTAAAATGTAAGCAATTATGCTGGAATTATGGGAAAACATGGGGAGGCCCATTTTATCAAAGATTGAATTTCGAATTTCATGTAAAAAATTTTTGAATTCGAATATACCCACAATTCAACTAGGAGGTTATTTAAGAAAAAATTAGAATGTCTAATATTCAATCAAATGGTAAGAATCTCCCGAAAAAAAAGCTTGAATGTCAGGAAGGCTATTAACATATTCAATTGGTTCATCAGACCTCTGCCATTGACTTGAACATGAACTCAGCAGGTTTTAGGTGGCGAATATTCAAATTAGGACTGTTGCCATGGCCGAGGGGTGAAAAAAATGTACATTCGAATAGGGGGATTAAAATTCGAATGTGTGAATTTTGAAACTTGGAAAAACCTCCATAATTACACACTGCACCTATATTTGTAAATGACCCCTGGCATTCCCGATAAATCTGAGCCTTGCTATACAAGTGTTCATATATGTGATGAAATAAATAAAAAGTTGCCTGGTGGTATTTATATTGTTGCACGTATTCATTGGGACTGAAATGAAATCGGATTTCTCTGTTTCCAAAACCACCACCAAAGAATTTCATACACTGGATATTGTTGTGATGTTTTATATGAACACTTTGGTACGAAACATTAATGACTAAAATGCAATTATAAAGCCAAAAATTATCCAAGGGATAACTCCGGAGCAGACAGATAAATAAAGTTGGTAGCTATAAAAGTAATTCAGCGAGGGAAGAGAACAGGCAGTACCTCAACGCCAGTGACATTATTAGATTGCTGACAGATTGCAGTTCTTAAAACTACTGACTTGTCTGTACTTAATTACTTCTCTGTGCCCTGACTCTCATGAGCGTTCCTCTTTGTGCAAATCTTTAAGCGAAGCTTCCCTTTGTAGAAGTTGTTTTGCTTAGTAAAGGTAGCAGCTGTCATGTAACAGCAGTCTATTCTTCCCAAAACAACAATCCTCCTGCCTTAACTCTACCTCGGTGGTGTGTTGGGCACTAGTGATGGCAACACCTTATCCATTGTCTGTAGAGGATTATGCTTCTACAATTGGCACCATCCCCTCAAACTTCCTCAACCCCAAAAAAAGTTCCCATTACCAAGTTTTTGCCATCCTATTAGATAGTTCCTAGGAACCACAAAGGACCACATGCATTACTACTGGTCCCAATGAGGATTAGTCTACTTGTGAATCCCATCATATAATCTTAATATCCTTGGCCTGTCACCATAACACAAGGCCTAAGAAGGATTTTTAGAATCCACTAGGGATTCTAAAAACTCAGGGGTTGAATTGAGCTCAGATTCCACAAGGATATAAGTGAGCTCAGATGCCCTAAGAAGTGGACATGGGGCCTGATGACTAAAAGGGCAAGGACACAATCCTCCATATTTTAGCACTTTATGCCCTGCAAATATAAAAATTGAAAAAAGTAAAAGAGAACAGAGACCCCACACCCTGTCTGCATTTTGTAGTGCTGTATTCAAGAGAGGCAAGGATGCATCATCCTACCCTCTGATTGAGTGCCTTGTGAGCGACATGTTTCTCACCAACCCCTTGGATGTTGCTCCCAGTGGCCTCAAAGCAGGTGCTTATTTTTGAATTCCAGACTTAGAGGCAAGTTTTGGTTGCATAAAAAACAGGGGTACTGTCAAACAGAGTCTCCTGTAGGCTGTCAGTCCACATAGGGGCTACCAAATAGCCACTGACATCCCTTATTGGCACCTCAGGAACATTTTCTATACTTGTGTTGCTCTCAAGCTCATTTTACATTTGAATTTGGCTCATGGGTAAAAAAAAAGGTTGGGGACCCCTGCTCTAATTTGTATATCATTCACATGATCAAGTGAGCAAGGTGCTTTTGCACACCTTAAAGGAGAACCAAAGCCTTGCTAATAAAAACCCCTATCCCCTTACCCTAAATAGACCCCCCTCCCTGCTCCCCCCATCCTAAGTGGTATCTTTGGTAAATGCACCTAACTCTTTACTTACCCCTTGTTGGAGATTCAGGGCATCAGATTTCATGGCAACCATCTTTTTCTCGACAGATCTTCTTCCGGCACTTAGGCAATTACCGTGACTTTCGGCACATGTGCAGTTGACCCGAAACAGAAGATTGCTCCAACTGCGCATGCACCATTACGCCGCTCTATTCCCGAAGATTACAAGATGGCACCCGTGCACTCTGATGCCCTGAATCTGCAACGAGGGGTTAGTAAAGAGTTAGGGGCATTTACCCAGGGTAACAGCTAGGCTGGGGGGAGCAGAGGGGTCTATGTAGGGTAGGGGCTAGGGGTTTTTATTAGAAAGGGTTTGGTTCCCCTTTAATGCTTTTGTACTTCTGTTTGGGGGTTAAAGAAAATGACCCATAGTATTTATGGGGCTCCTCAGCTGGTTGAGAAGCTTCACATCTCCTGTTTTTCCAAAAGCATACATTTCCGTTAAATTCAAAGTTCACAAACAAAAATATTTACTTCTGGCTGATAGAAGCAAATATATCTTAATGTAAATTAGAGAAGAAAAAGTAATAGTAATAACATACAAACAGAAACCGCTATATCACATTGATTTCAGCATTCTTATTTCTAAAGACCTTCTAAATTCTATTACATATTCGTTGTTGTGGGTAACCTAAATGGGTTGCTCACCTTTAAATTAACTTTCAGTATGCTGTAGAGAGTGATACTCTGGTAAACTGGTTTTCGTTTTCTATTATTTGAGTATTTTAGCCTCTTTATTCAGCAGCTCTCCAGTTTGCAATTTCAGTAATCTGATCGCTAGGGTCCAAAAGACCAAACGCATTTGTTTTTTAGATGGGGTCAGTGACCCACTTTAAAAAGCTATAAAGAGCCAGAAGAAAAAGGCAAATAATTTAAAATCTATAAAAAATAAAGGCCAATTGAAACGTTGGCTAGAATTAACCATTCCATAGCATACTAAAAGTTTACTTTTACCTTTGTTGCTAAATAAGTCTAGAATAGTGATGGTCAAATTTGTCCCCGGCGAAAAATTCATGAAATGCATTGAAGTCAATGGGCGTCAAAATTATTTCGACAGGCATCACATTTGACGCTGTGATGATTTTTATATGATCGTCTATTTTGTCCAAATGCATTAAAGTCAATGGGCGTCCCAATAATTTTGACGTGTGACAATTTTTATTAATATCATAAAAATTTTAAAAAAAAAATTTTTCACACAGCGGATTTTTGCCGGCGAATTTATTTTTTGACACAGTGGATTTTTGCCGGCGAATTTATTCGCTGGCGGCGCAACGCAGAAATTTTGCCATGAATTTGCACCTGCCGAATTTATTCGCCCATCGATAGTCTAAAATGCGAACTTCACTAGTTGTCGGGGTTATACAAACAAGGGGCAACATTTGCCCAAGTCTAGCATCATAGCAACCAATCAGACATTTGCTTTCATTATTCAAATTGCACTAAAACAGCAAAATACTTACTGCTTATTGATTGCTTTGGTTACTAAATCTGCGTAGACTTTGCCCATCTTTGATCACAGCAGTATCTGCTCTCCTGAGTGCTCTCCTCATTCTCTATTTTTGATGAATTTCGATTGGGAAAGCGGTAATCCTAAAGGGATTGATGCATTCACACAGGTGAAAGGATTAAAAGCAGAGCGTTCGAAAAATCCCCAAAGCTATAACCTGTCCCCATCTGGTGTGTCTCCAGTATACTCATACCACTATCATTATCTACTACTGTTGTACAAGAAACCCTCATTATTATTATTATTATTATTATTATTAATCTGTAAATCATTGGTAAAGTGCTCAAGAGCAAATCACTTTATGGCTCTCTTTGAATGAAATTATTCTGATATTTCATTATAACACTTCAATCGAGAAATGGAGACAGAAAATTGTTTATCTGATACCGATTACATTAAGTACTGATGAAATTGCAGAGAGTTCTCTTTCATTCTCCAGGGAAAACCACCATCTTAATCAGAAGGGACAGGGGCCACGTGTGAATGAATGTTTAATAATGCAATAAACGGGGGGCTCAACAGTAATCACACACACACACCATAAAATGGACAAGATTGCAATGATGTTTGAGCTGATGCAATACATATATATGACACATACCTGAGCCAGAGATTAAAGTGACCCTGACAGCTTTTACCTTTTATTAAATTCGATTTTCTTTTATTTTTCCCAGCAAATAACCCATCATAGGTCATAGATGAAAATTATAAATATGGTTTGGCTTCTCCCACTGCTTAATTGAGCTACAGTGGGAAAGGAATCTGGCCCATAAGAACCTGCATACAAATATTTGTGAGATTAGTAGAGCTAAACCTTAGTTCTACAGCTAATTCAGGACATTACTACCTACAGCATAAGTACCACCCACTTTTGGATGTATAGTTCTAGCATAAAACACAATATTGCCAACCATGTAGAATCTACAGGTTTGGTTTATTCTTTAATCTATGTGTATCATGCGCCACGGCAAGATCAAAGGGATGCATCATGGAAAGGGTTAAACAACTGGGTGGGGAAAATTATCGGTAAATGACATGTACACTGCTTTCTCCTGCCACAAAAAAATGTTTTTAAAAGATTTTAAAGCAAATATTAAAGTATCAAAACAAATCATTATATAAAATACTCAGAGCAATCTTCTGAGCAACATCTTTTGTAGAAAAATAACTGAGAAAAGGAAAATATTGTCATATTTTGCTCAGAAAATTAAGTTAGTGAGCTGCGAAGAGTCATCTGCCATCTCTCAGGTCAGGTCAGTCCATCTATATGAACAGCAGGTGGCATTGTTGTTTAAAATTCAGTAGATTAGCAGGTTAAAAACTGCAAATAGCTTCAAAACTAGAAAAAAAAGAATTGAATGTAAATTTCAAAAGTACTTAAAAGAGAACTAAACCCCTCATACCAAAAAAAAAAACCCTTAACTGCCTCCCTCTCCCTCCCTGCACTGTGCATTAGCAAAAAAAAAAAAATCTGACCCTAAAATGCAGAGAAGCGCAGCGGAGCTCCAGGGCACCAGGGCACCTGGAGCTCCGTTGAGCTACTCTGCATTTTAGGGTCACATTTTTTTAAGGTTTTTTTTACTAATGCACAGTTTGTATAGGGAGAGGATAGGGGGAGGGGCAATGTCAGGCAGTCAAGGGGGCTTTTTAGTGCAGGGGGTTTACTTCTTCTTGAAACTGTTACATGTAATAGGTGGTTTAGAGTCCTATGATAGAAATAAGAAAGGACTAATAGAATTTGTTCTGGACTGGAGCCCACAGGCAGGTCCTTGCAAGTCTGACTCCGTGAAGTTATACTCATTTAGATATATTGCCTGGTTTGGCTAGACAAGTTGTGGGGTCAGCTCTGAAATAAATTGCCTAAAATATGGACACATTAGTCACACAACAAAGGATACCACACTCCAGAGAACCATTTTCAAGTGTGTGTGTGTATTCAGTTCTGCCGATGTGTAAGTGCATGTATGTAATAGTGTTTATTTGTTCATGTGTGTTTGAACAAAAATTGTAAAACGCGCTGGGAGATTTTCCTCGTCCCTTACCTCGCGGTGCGTCTCTCCTCGTCTCTGGGTGTGCAGATGTGCACTTTTGGTTTCAGAGGTTAAGTGACGCGGGCGCTTGACGATGAGCGTTGTGACATCATGATTTGGCGCTGAATACAAAATCCTCTTTAAATACCCAGTCCTTCATTTTGACAGTACCCAAGCTGGCTTCAGTTTACTGATCCTGTCGAAACATTAATATTGTGTTTGAATTCCTGGTTTTTGACTTCCGCCTCACCTTTTGACCTCGATTCCTGCCGCCTGCCTTGATCCCTTTGCCTGACCTTCGACTACGTTTTTGCCTAATCCTTACCGGTTCCTCATTTCTGACTTGTTACCTAAAACTCCCTTTTTACTCTGTGGTTCCGCAGCAGAAAGCCCGGGCCCCAAAAGGGCGTTGGTAAACACCAGAAACCCTAGTGCGTCTGAGTGTATCCGCCATCTCCTAAAGGTTTCTGACGAGTACATTACAAAAATAGAAAGAAATACAAAGACCATAAAAACCTAATCCTCTTTCAAGAGAGCAAGTATGGTCCCGCTAAAATGGACGCAAATGTTGTAAATATGGACACCATTCATTAAACATCATTTTGTCCAAGTAAGCTTTTTGCATTACAGTATAAAGGGGCTAAGCACAATCTAGTGTCCGTCCAGTCTGCTCTGATAATACAAGTACATCACAGTAAAATCCTTTCTGGCCACCTCAAGCCACCTCTACTGAAATTCTACATCAGTCAAAGATCCATAGGTGTTTGTCCACTTTTTTATACCAAGTAGCTAATACCGTTCCAGTTCCAAAAGATGTTTCAAAAGAAAAGACTGCTAGCTCACTGTGACAACGCATAGGAGCCGATGCATCAAGGGTCGAATATCGAGGGATAATTAACGCTCGATATTCGACTGGGAATGAAAATCCTTCGACTTCGAACGATCGAACGATCAAAGGAATAATCCTTTGATCAAACGATTAAATCCTTCGAATCGAACGATTCGAAGGATTTTAATCCAACGATCGAAGGATTATCCTTCAACCAAAAAAACTTAGCCAAGCCTATGGGGACATAGGCTAACATTGGGTTTGGTACCTTTTAAGTGGCAAACTAGGGGGTCGAAGTTTTTTCTTAAAGAGACAGACTTCGACTATCGAATGGTCGAATAGTCGAACGATTTTTACTTCGAATCCTTCGATTCGAAGTCGAAGGTCGAAGTAGCCCATTCGATGGTTGAAGTAGCCCAAAAAACACTTTGAAATTGGAAGTTTTTTTACCTCTAATCCTTCACTCGAAGTTAATGAATTGGCCCCATAATCACTTTAACAAGACACCTTATTTTTTTAGATATACAGCTTACAAAAATGACTGATTTTAAACATTTCACTACGAATTTTACAAACTTCAAGCAGATGAAATCATTCATACAAACTAGACTTAGCAAGGTTCTTGTTTCTACACAGTAGCGAAGGTGAAAAGGAATCACAGTAGACTAAACAGCCCAGACCACACTGAGCATGTGCACAGTCTTAGTCTTGCAAAGATTTATAACAAAGTTACAAGATGGTGACCCCCTGTGGCCAACTTTGAAAGCATAAATTATTTGTTTGATTAGGCTTGTGGTGCAGTAAGTTCATGTTTATATTTAGTATACAAAATACAGCATTTCTAGCCTTACTCTATTTTAGACTTTCCTTGTCCTTTAAAGGAAAACTATATCCTCAAAATGAATACTTAAGCAACAAATAGTTTATATCAAATTGAATGACATATAAAAGAATCTTACCAAACTGGAATATATATTTACATAAATATTGCCCTTTTACATCTCTTGCCTTGAACCACCATTTCGTGACTCTATCTGTGCTGCCTCAGAGATCACCTGACCAGAAATACTACAACACTAACTGTAACAGAACAAGTGAGGAAGCAAAAGGCAGAACTCTGTCTGTTAATTGGCTCATGTGACCTTACATGTGGTTTGTATGTGTGCACAGTGAATCTTACGATCTCAGGGGGCGGCCCTTATTTTTTAAAATGGCAATTTTCTATTTATGATTACCCAATGGCACATACTACTAATAAAGTACATTATTATGATAATGGTTCATTTACATGAAGCAGGGTTTTACACATGAGCTGTTTTACTCAGTATCTTTTAATAGAGACCTACATTGTTTGGGGGGTATAGTTTTCCTTTAAGAAAGCATATGTTATCCATAGTACATTGACTTCGTTCACAAACAGAAAGCGATTGCATTCATTTGGAGGCAATTGAGTTTTTCATTATGTCTAAAAATGTATGAATTAGTTATATAGCATCCTGAGGAAAAAGCTTCTTGCTGACTCCTACAATACTAAATATAGTTTCCAGCAAATTTGAATTCTCTAATTGAATTACTTAATCAAACAGGAGTTAATAAAATGAAATACTCCTCTTCCCAGCTCCACTGCCTGATCTATTATCTGCATCTAGCCTACACCTTCAGGCAGACAGATCAGAGATAATGCTTTCATTTGAGATCTGTGACTTTTTCTGTATTTACAAACTATTATTAGATTTTCTGATGTGTCGAGTCTCAGATCTGAGGCTTGTTAACATCTGGAGAATAATGATGTGTTAACATTACATTTAGGTTCAAATTTAACTTTCAAATTGACCCGAGAGGTGAGATTTGACTGACTAAGCTTCTAACATTTTGATGTCGTTTGCGAGTTGGAATCAGATTAATCATTAAGAGATATGGAGTGACATCCGCTGAATAGTCATCATCTCCTAAAACAAACATTATGTAGATCATTATAAATAAAGACAAAAAAGTAAACCACTCAAAGCTCAAAAAGTGATGCTAGTTGCTGTTTCAGTATAGTGGTTTCCAAACTATAGGGTTGGCTTACATTACTTGGGGGCAGATTTACTAAGCTCGAGTGAAGAATTCAAATTTATTTATTTTTTTGGGTACTTCGACCATCAAATTGGTCAAATGAATTTGATTGAATCTAATGATACGAACGATTCGAAGAAAAAATCGTTAGACTATTCAAACATTCGATAGTCGAAGTACTGTCTCTTTAAAAAATACTTCGCCTTCATACTTCACCACTTTAACCCTACCAAGGTTCAATGTTAGCCTATAGGGGACCTTCCCCAGCACTTTTCTACGTTTTTTGTGGTCAAATAAAAATCATTCGATCAAATGATTTTTATTTGATCGGTCAATCAAAGTATTTGCGGTAAATCCTTCGAATTCGTAGGATTTTACTTCGAGGGTGGAATTCGAGGGTTTTTTAACCCTCGAAATTCGACCCTTGATAAATCTGCCCCTAAATGTAAGACAGGGTGTAGAGTGCAAAAAAATGGTGCAGTCTGACATTTGTTTTGCAATTTGCACTCTGCCCTGCACATACGGGAATTGCCAGGGGTAATTGCAATTATAAATGGAGTGCAGGAAATATAACACAAAACCTAATACAAAGTGTAACATGTAACAGAAAACTTACTAGTTATATAACTATAAGATAAGCATAATACAAAAAAAAAACGGTTTGCTATGTACAGAAGGATTTTCAAAACGAAGCTGGGAAATCGACAAAATGTCTAGCCCCAAGTCAGATTTCAAAATTGAATATAAACAAATCTGTTTGCTCTTTTGAGAAATGGATTTCAGTGCAGAATTCTGCCGGAGCAGCACTATTAACTGATTCATTTTGAAAAAAATGTTTTTCCCATGACAGTATCCCTTTAAGGATAATTTATGTGATGTTAATGTAGTATACCTATGAATAAATCAAGTTGTTGTCGGTGTGAGTATTGGATATTGGGTATGGGAACTGAGTCATTCTCATACCCTATTCATTATGGCATTGTATACAAAAAAATTTGATCAGTGACCTTCCCTGATACAAATGTGCTACTGTGCAATTAGCGAAGAATATGATAGTTTGTAATTCCAAGTCCATATATTGTGAGTTCTTACTTACATTGGCAAAAGATACATACAGCAAGAACAAGAAAAAATCATAATGCAGTATTAAAAAAAACGGAATACTGTGTGAAAGTCATGAATTGGACAAAAGAAAAAAAAGTACAGCACAAAAATAAATGCATTACCTTTTGTTCTCGTTTGCCGTTTTGCCTTTGCAAAGACTATTGTATATCAAGTTCTACAAGGTATCAAGATGAACAGGAAACTGGAACTGAACAACAGAAGTTCTGCTACCCAAAGCAACATAAATGTTCTTTTAGATTTTTTAGAATTTTCTAAAAATTATTTAAAAACTGTTTATGGATGGACAATATGTTAACTAAACTGTAAATAATTTGTGCTGATTTTTGTTTCTTTAGGGGATAGCAGTAAGGCAAATCAGGACTCAACAAGTAAAATATTTGACTGAATCCCAAACCAAATCCAAACCCTAAATCCAATATGCAAATTCGCAGACATAACGGACAAAATACCCCCTAAATTTCTGACCAAAAATCACATAATATTTAGGGTTAGAATTTGGCCAAATCCCAAACTGAATCCTGGGTTCAGTGTATTTTTGATGATGCCACTTTATGATTAACTAATTAAGGATAGAGTCCCTTATCCTATTAATAATTTTTGGCCTCATTTGCCTTTTTTATTTCCACTACCTTTTTTGTCAATTGAATTCATTTCTTCTAAAAATTCTACAAAAAAAAAGCTACCCAAATTTTAGGTATCATGGCTTTATCTTGGCATTTTTTATGACTTTTAGAAGAAAAAAATGTGGTGAACAATAATGCAATCAAGTAAAAAAACATTTCCAAATAATTCAAAAACATGTATTTTTTACCTCAATTTCACTACCACGTTTATAAATAAATCAAATCCTAAGTTGTGTATACTAAAAAAGGACAATATTTTATCTAAACTTTTGATTTTGCTCTTTTAGGGGACACAATAAGGTATAAACAAGACTTAACTTGTTGTAAACATATTTTTCCTGTTTTTTGTTGATGCCACTTAATGATTATCTAATTTTTCACCCTTCCTGTAAAATGTAACTGTTGGCAGCCACAGTACACATCTAACTGCTGTTAACAATTTTTGTGGTCCCTGTGACTTCTTTAATATTTGTTTTATTTCTTCACTCTAAAGTGAGGGCTTCAACTGTTGAATTTGCCATTTTAGTTCAGTTTGTGAACCACAAAAGACACTTGTGTTTAATAATGTATTAAATCTAAATACTCTTTTGCTAATTCACAGAAATCCTTTTGTCGATTTGCATACTTTTGGCCAAGCAGAAAGCTAGCCGCCAATATGTTTCCTGTAAATTAAACTCTGGCTGAAGTTCTATTTCTGAAAAATGCCCTTCCAAATATGTCCTTTTGCTATCATTAGTAAGGCATGATGGATACAAATTAAAAATGGGCACCAATGCATAGTTTTCTGAAGTTGAACTATTTGAAAGGCAAATTTTAAAATACTGAATATTCATGAAAAATGGGTTGTATATTTTGAACATTATGAGACCAATTTGCAGATTACATAGTTAGGTTGAAAAAAAACCACGCCTTCAAGTTGCCCACCACGGATGTCAAATTTACTGGCCTATAATTGCCAAGCTGAGATCATATCCCTTTTTAAATATAGGAATTAGATCATCTTTCCTCCAATCTATAGGTACCATACCAGATGAAAGCGAATCTGAGAAATAGAGGCCGGTCTAAAACTGAACTAAGCTCTCTTAGAACACGAGGGTGTATGCCATCTGGCCCTGGTGCCTTGTGCCCTGGAGTCAGCTACTGACTAGATTAAGCTGTGCCAATAGTGCAGCTATGAGGTGGGCCTAGGAACTTTGACTCCTCTATTGTATACACTAAATTAAATATGTGATTTACCTTTTCTATATGTGTTACCACCATACTGGTACTATTATTAAAAGGAGCCACACTCTAATCATTTTACTATTAATATACTTAAAAACTTTTTGGGATTAGTCTTGGCCTCTGCCACAATGCCCTCCTCATTTTCAAACTTTGCCTTCCAGATTGCTGTTTAACAACATTAATTATAGTGTTTATATACGTTAAATGCAGCTTCAGTCCCTAAAGACTTGTAGTTTTTAAAAGCCTTTCTCTTCATTCCTATTAACTTCTTTACTTCTACTGTATATTAAGGCACATAGGCTGTTTCTTCATGCTTCTACTTTAATTTCTTAAGAGAATAAATCGAGAAAAGCAGAGTTTTTATATCATTTTAAATGACAATGATTGCTGTTATGTGTTTTTATCAGAAAACCTAATGCCCCAATCTATGCTCTGAAAGGGCAGCCCTTAAGGTGCTAAAATGAGCTTTTCTGAAATTCAGTGTTTTTGTGTTTATTTGTTTTTTGCACTAGACATTAAATGAGACCCCATTATGGCCACTATTGCCCTGGGGTTTAATTACACATTCAGATTTTTTTTCCATGAGTCTTATTTTTTCTCTAAAAATGCATTTTTTTAAATTTTTCTAAAACTCAAAAAATTTTAAGTGGCAGATTTATCAAAGGTTGAGGTGAATTTTTGAATTTCGAGCTATTTTTTGTGTACTTCGACTAGGGAATAGTCCAAATTCGATCTGAATTTGAAAAAAATTGAAAATCCGATTATCGCAATTTATGTACTGTCTCTTTAAAAATTTGACTTCGACCATTCGCCATCTAAAACCTGCCGAATTGCTGTTTTAGCCTATGGGGGACCTCCGAGAACCTATTTGGAGTCAATTGGTGGACTTTGAAAAATCTAAGTTTTTTGGGGGAAAAACTTTGAATTGAATTCGATCGAATGCACTATTCCTTCGATTCGTACGATTCTAATTCGGCCGAATACCGACCTATTCGATCGAAAACAGACCTATTCGAACAACAAAAAAAAACTTTAAAAAAAAAAGATTTAATTCAAAAAATTTTTGAATTCGAATTTAGATTTTTTTTTTTTAATTCGAAATTCAACCCTTGATAAATATGCACCTAAGTGTGAAAACCCCCAAAAAACTCTAATACAAAACGTAAGTAAAAGAAGTTCATGGCATTGATGGTTTTAGAGAAAATAAGTTTTATTTTGGTTTCAAAAAGCTCTAATACCACTAAAATGTGACCATTAATAAATGGGCCTCTCGGTCTGAACTGCTTGTTGCAAGAGCTACATGATGGCTGGGCATCTGGACAGCATTTGTACAAAAAAATGTCAGGGCCTCCAAAGAAGTGTACCCAACAAGAAGAAGAGACCTGGATTTTATATACAGGGAAGATCCAAATATTTAAAAAATGCGTTTTTGATTAAAAAAAACTAGTAATAACAGGTGCACCTATGTAATTCTGTATATTTAACTATTTTTATTGTTGGATGTATTTTGGTGAATGTGTCAGGATGGCCTGTTTTACAAGATGGGAGGCTTGAGATTAAAGTAACAATTCCTTAAAGTCTCAGACAGCCATAATCAAGCTGTCTCCAATGTCTATGTCATCAGAATGCAGTAACTATTTTCTGTAGTCCAGTGTGACATTAAACCCAAATCTGTCTGGCTTGGCATATTGTCCCAATCGCTGTTTAAGGGGCAGATTTATCAAGGGTCGAATTTGAATTTATGGGAGTTTCTAAAAACTTTTTTTAAATATAGGAATTACATCAGCTTTCCTCCAATATATACGTACCATACCAGATGAAAGCGAGTCTGAGAAACTCAGAAATAGAGCCTGGTCTAAAACTGAACTAAGCTTGGAACACTTATGGGCAGATTTATCAAGGGTCAAAGTTCAAAGTTAAAAAAACTTCGAACTTCGAATTCAAAAGGACCAACCGATTAGAGGTCAAAGGTTTTTGGGGGTCGAAGTGTTCTGTATTTGGCCTACTTAGAATCGTACGATCGAAGGAATAGCGCATTCGATCTACTTCGATTCAAAGTTTTTTCCCCAAAAAAACTTTGATCTCTCAAACTCCACCAATTGCCTCAATATAGGTTCTAGGAGGTCCCCCATAGGCTAAAACAGCTTTTAACTTCGAAAATTCATCTCCGCCTTTGATAAATCTGTCCATTAGAACTCTTAGAACACCAGGGTGTATCTTGCCCTGGTGCCTTGTTTGAAAAAAAAACAACCAATCGAAATGTATTAAAAAAATGAGAATTTTTTAAATTCGTGTGAATAGGATCGACCTGCAAACTCAAATCGAATTTGAATCCAATTCAATCGATTTGATTCGTTTTTTTTATTCACAAAAAAAAACTATTTTATTTTTCAAAAGTCCACCAAACGATTCCAAATAGGAGGTCCCCAATAGGCTAAAACACCACACCAATTTGGCAGGTTTTAGATGGCGAATAGTCGATTCAAATTCTTAAAGGGACAGTACATATATAAAATATAAATTTCGAAAATTTAAACTCAAATCAAATTTAGACTATTTGATAGTTTAATTACACTAAAATAAAATCGAAATTAGAATTAGAAAATTTGAATTTTCAATTTGATCCTTGATAAATCTGCCCCTAAGTGTTTATCGAAGACCCACATTTGACAAGTTCTCTGTACACATAGATTATAAAGGTTATAACAAAGAAAGCACCTACAAAGCTTGTAAGTTTTCTCATGGCTTTTTAAACCATAAATAATATGCTAATTTAGTGAATTAGATAGATCTTGCATCATAAATCCATATGCAAGTAAATATATATATATATATATATATATATATATATATATATATATATATATATATATATAACTTTATTCATGCAGCCATGGGGAAATTTCATCAAGAACACTGAAGTATCAGCGGGTAAGGAAACAGCTTGACACATTTTGCTTATGACTAAAACCTGTGGAGAAAAGTGATGTTTTTCAAGCTTTTCCTTCTTTATGGATGCCAGAATTCTCCATTTTTTCCGTCTTCTTTGGTCAACTTAGTACAGTCAAGTGCAATCTCAATATTGCACATTGACTGGGGAAGTGTGAAGTTTCAAATAGGCCATGAGTTTATTTTGATTGTCGCAACAAACAAAACTATACTTTCTTGAAAAAAAAAGGTAAGAACATGGAGTGCAGTGAACGCAATGCTTTAAAATGGAGAAGGACACAATAAACAGCAAAATGTATTTTAGTTAGCATGATTTAAATTTAAATCATGGGGCAAATATATTTACATTTTTACATTTCCAAACTTGAATTTTGAAGTATTATTAATGGAATAAAAACCTTGAAAATCCTAATGAAAATAGTCTGCTTCGCTAGAAGTAAACAGGAGGTGTATTTTCCACATTCAAGACATTTTAGAATTTCAGTTTTCTTGTTTAATAAAGTATAATTTTTAAAAATAAATGGAAGAATGTCAAGGTTTTTCTTTATGCAAAGTAAAAGAATCAAGTTTTCTTCATAAATATGCTAGCAATTTCAAAAAAAGAAAACAGAGAAAACCTCTAATTGGAAAACTTGTAAATCATCTGCAAGTATATGTAGTCTAATGAAACTAAAGGAATTGCTTCAGTTGGGGTAGGCTTATTAAAACTGAATGGGATTCGTTATCCAGAAACCTATCAAAAAAGCTCTGAATTATGGAAAGGCCATCTCCCATAGACCCCATTTTCTACAAGTAATCAAAATTTTAAAAAATGATTTATTTTTTCCCTCTAATAATAATACAGTATCATGTACCAAGTAAGATGTCAATGAATCCGTATTGGAGGCAAATCCAGCCTATTGGGTTTATTTCATGTTTACATCATCATCATCATTTATTTATATAGCGCTGTCAAGATACGCAGTGCTTTACATGATTTTCTAGTAGATTTAGGGGGTTATTTATCAAAGGTCAAACTTTTTGAATTTTTCATGCCTCAAATGAACTCGAATGTACTCATAATTACGAAAGGTTTCCAATTTGAAAAAAAATTGAATCAGCGAGTTCATGGAGGCTATTAACATCTTCAAATGGTTCAAGCTATTGACTCCTACATGACACCAACAGGTTTAAGATGGTGTATTTTCGTATTTGAGCTATTTCCAGAGTAAGGGTATGATAAATCGCTAAAAATTCAAGGGTTTTTTTAATCTTAAATTGTGAATTTTGACCAAAAAAAAATTCACATTACGAATTTACTATTCGACCCTTAATAAATCTGCCTTGTGTGTACTTGAAATCAACATTGAATAAAACCCAATAAGCTGGCTTTGCTTCCAATAAGGATTAGTTATATCTTAGTTTGAGTACAAGGTACGGTTTTATTTTTACAGAGAAAAAGGAAATCAAATTTGGATTATTTAAATAAAATGAAGTTTATGAGAGAAGGCCTTCCTGTGATTCAGAGCTTTCTGCATTTTTCCAGATCCCATACTTGTACCAGGAATGTCTGACTGGTGTTACCTGTCCTATTTTGTGGCTCTTCTCCAGAGCTAAGTTAGATTTGCTTTATATTTCTGGGATAGAAAGATTATCAAGAGCTTTGCTGGTCCCACAGGAGATACATCAGCCATTAAAATGTCAAACCTGATAAAAAGTGGGTAATAGGCAATAATCCTGGGGTATAGCATTAGTTTTACTAAAGAACACCCACTTAAGACCTTCTTCAAATTCAGTATGGTGTTGAGTATTTAAGGCCCCAGCCTTATAGGACATTCCTTATTAGGCGGACAATAAGCAGGTATTTGTAGATGAAGACATGGGGCAGGCACTGGTCCCATGTAGTAGTCAGAGGTTTATTACTGACTGCCAATATCATTTACTTATACCCAACTGAAAGGCCTTGTTTAACTGGTCAGTTTAGCAGGTGCAGGTGCACCCTGGGAAAAACAGGGTTATACGTTACGATTAGGGGGACCCTAGGAATCCCACCATCTATTGATCTCTTACTTCCTACCCACCAAATCATGGGTAAGGTGTTAGTGGAAAACACTGCTTGAAAATACATATATATACATTTTGGGAGATATTTATTAAAGTCCGAATCCAAAAAACTTAATTATAAAATCAGAAATTTTAGTAGCAAAAACTTGAATTTTTCGAAATTTATTATACCTCGAGGATGGAAAAAGTCCATCTCAGACCTGCCGAGGTTGCATATAAGTCAATGGGAGAGGTCCCTATTCTATTTGGAAGTTTCTGCAGTCTGTGCTGGAATTAGAAAATCCGACTATCTTGGGCTTTTCGGGCAAAAATCCAAAAATTGGGACTTTTCTAAAAAAAAATTGAGAGATTCGGGAAAAAATTCAGAAAAAATGGTACGATGACACGAATTTTGATAAATAAGGCCCTTTGTGTTAGTGGTGATCACATCTCTGCACACAGAGGAAGCAGAACATGTGAAATTTAAAGTATATATACACAGTGGGGTTTAATGGTAAAGGATTAACATACCAGTACTTTATGTAGCATAAACCAGGTTCAATAATATCTGTTATATTCCAGGTTTCCTTCCAGAAAAAAAAGTCACAGCGTAGAGTCCAAAGAGTGGAAATGACCATAATTTAAAGAGCAATTATACAGAGAGCAACGTTTTTCCATGTTTCTAATCCCGTTCAATTTATTTAATCTTAAATCCTTGCCACATGTCATCGGATTCCATTACAAATATTTCAATGTTTTTCTGACGTTCCTGTTCCATTTACAAGTTGTAATTCAAAGGCTACATTACATGAAAACCCCACTCCAATATATATATATATATTTCCTCTTCCAAATATACTTGATATACGAGCTGATATTTGTGCATTTTATTACTTTTACATTTATTATGATTAATGTAAATACACAGAAGGCATTTTGGCAAAAGGTATTTCTACTGAACTCACCATTGTGACGTCACAACTTAAGTTTAGTTAACGGAAGCCATTAACTGTTATCCACCCAATAACTCAACATCTAGAAATACAAATGAGTTCAGGTTGTGCCAAGCCTCCAAGGTGTGAGCTCTTTTATTCCCATCAGGTCTTTGCAGCTCATGTCATTTCCAAATAGAAGAAATATTTCCTATAAATCATGTGCCGAGGCATCGTAACTCACATTTGAATTTCCCTTTCAAGCTGTATTTTTTTTTTAAGGACACCAAAATCTAAATGACTTCCTATTTTCTCAAAACAAAACAAATCACTGTGCCTGGCAATAGTGACATTCTACACAAGCCACGAGCTATTTCCAATGTATGGAATAGAAAAAAATATGATCATTAACAACTTAGGAATCTTTTCACTTACAGCAGTTTAGTGCCACCAGTTGGTTGCTGCTGCTATTACGTCCGTATAAGTTAAGGCCATAAGTTTGTTGGGCTTTTTATTCTAAGAAAATTACTTTTTTTTTTTTTTTTGAAGGCAGAAAGTTGTCATTTTATTTGAGCATTGCCATTGCTCGTTACAAAGAATTTGGCGCCTGTGATAAGGCAAAGACATTTTCTTAAGCCGATCCAGTCAAAATGAAGCTCTGTAAACACTGGGGCTTTACCGAGTGAGATAATTACAATGGAAAACCTGTCAACGCAGATAGTCAACACAAACCAGGCCGGGAGAAATTCACAAGTGAAAGGAGATGGGAAATGTATTTATCAACATAGAATAAATAAATAGGCTGGTGAAACTAAAAGCTTACGGGTCTTCTGGATTCGCTCAACGAGATCGCCCTATCCACATGTATCCAGCATGATAAAGTCCACCCGGAATCGACGTAGTTCTCATCCCTGTGTCATGCACCATGGGGAGCAGCAAGGCCATGAATTAAAAAAAGGCAAGAAGAAGTGTTTAATAAAAACATTCATTTGCAAAGTCTGGATAATGCATTATCTGACCTGTTTTGCCCCTCTAAGATGCTTCTCCCACAATTTCCGAAATTGTGCACACACCTTCCTGTGCATATAAGATCCAACAAAGGAGCAAAAATTGCTCCTGACACTCACCAGTAAGGATGACAATTCAGGGCAGATTTATTAAAGGTGGAATGGTAAATTCAAGTTTTTACATTTTTTTTCTTAATTTTAATCCCCCAATTCGAATGTAAATTTGAATGTGAGATTTATCACACCTCAACCATGGAAACATTTTTAATTCGAATATTCGCTACCTAACCTAAAACCTGCCGAATTAATTTACTAGTCAATGACAGAGGTCTGTTGACCCATTTAAATATGTTACTAGGCTTCCTGACATTCAAGTTTTCTTCGGAGGCAAATTGGATACAAATTTCGTTCTTATTTGGATCCAATATGAACCAAAATTTCAGGTCGTTCCCTTTCGATCTCATTTTTATTCATAAATGACCGCCCAGTCGAATTGTGAGTACATTTGAATTTATTAGAGTGAAAAAAAAATCACATACATTCGAAATTCCACTTTTGATAAATCTGCCCATTTGTGTTTTTACCAGTGGCAAATATCGTCACAAGTCCGTACTAGAAATTTGCCATGTGTTTTGTTTTGCCCCCGACAGAAAACACAATGACATTATTAGAATTTGTCCATGCATTTTGTTTCACTCCCAACAAAAAACAGCAATGATATTATTAGAATTTCTCAATTTTTCCCGCAGTGTGGGAATATTAGCTTTTTTAATGGTAGGCAAGCTAGGGCATCTCCCAGAGTGGACAATCAATAGGTTAGCACCCTGTTATTCACAGTTCGGAGATCACTTTTCTCTATTAGTCAGGCCACACAGCCTACTTCCAAGTCAGCTTCACTGCTGTACTTTCTCCAAAGACTCAGCCTCTCTACAGTCAGGGTCACAGAACCCTTGGCACTCACTTGCTCTCTCAAGTTCAGGCTTCTTTTGTTTTCCATGTCTCAATCTCAAACACTCTCAGGGCCAGCACTAGGTGTAGGCAGAAGTAGCAGCTGCCTAGGGTGCAGTGATTTGGGGCCATGGCACTGGACTTGTGCCGGTGAATGATGCTGGCGCAGGGTTGGACTGGACATGGGGGGCAAATTTCATTTTGGCGCAATTTATTTTATTTGGGGGGCCCGGAGATCGGGTGAGGGGGACTGGGCCCATGAGGGGGTTTTTTCCCTGTGTCCCGCCGGCCCAGTCCGACGCTGTGCTGGTGTGCATGCCCACAGGAACGCTGCTGCACGTATGCACACAAGCAACAACAACTCTTAAGAGTGACTGTGTTGGTGACTCTGACCTTTGGGTGCGAGTAGATCAGTAGCCGGGGGGAGGGAGAGGAGCAGATTTAGCCACCAAAGCCGTAGAGAGTGTGGCCCTGGTACACGACATTCATGTCGGCAACTAGACTTGCGCCGGTGAATGATGTTGGCGCACATACCCATGGGAATGCTGCTGAAGTCCATGTGCGAGAGATGGGGTTGGGGAGCGTGCTGACCCCCTGGGCTGCCTAGGGCGCCTGGCCGGCAAGGCCCGCCTCTGCTCTCTCTGTCTCAGGTTCCAGGAATTCCCCTTCAGCATATATCATACATCTTAAATGCACACTTTTCTTTACATTTTCTCTCATGCCAGACACAGCAGAAAAAAAAATTGGCATTATTACAATTTATCTACTCAAAAAAGCTATTTAACATATGCAAGTTTGTTTTAGCACCTTCCTATAGTAATTGAGGCTCTCCAGCAGGTCCGGACTGAGAATTAAAATAGGCCCTGGTATTACAGGTACACAGAGGCCCAGTCAGCACACACAGAGGCCCAAACAGCCCCCACTAGCCCACTAAATACTGACTTTCTATGGCACCTTATAGCATTCCCTCTGGCATTTGCCAGAGCCCACAGATTGCCAGTCCGGGCCTGCTCTCCAGCTCCATCCTGCTTGGAATCAAACCTATGATTCCTGCACTTCTCAAACCTCCTACAACCATTTATGCCACTCTATACACAGAAAGTCTTATGTATTACAAGCATAATGCAACCAAAGCATACATTTATTAGAACTAATTAATAACTTCTCATATCCTAATATTTAAAGGGGATCTAAGAACTCTGCACTGCTAAGCCACAAGTCTGGTATTAGCAGTCTAAAACCACATATATCTCAGAAACCACTACAAATATAAAATGAACCTAAAGTGCTCAGTGAAACACTGTGGGTAAGTTTACAAGCTTACATACAATTATTTTTGGGGTTTAGATCCCCTTCAAAGACAGAGGGTGAATAATCCCATATATAAGTGTTATTGACCCCAGCCTGTCTAAGTGCTCCCAGCATTATTCTAATAACATGTGGCACATTAATATGGATATAACATAAAATCATTCTGTTGCATGGAAAATATGGACAGCTCTGAGCTATTCCTCTCTATGGAAATGCATAATGGAACAGAATAACAATGTCCCACTGAGGTATTATTAATACTAAAGTCTGTCTGGTCTGTCTAGTCAAGTACATATTTTTAAAAACTGTTAGCACTCATTCTCTGTTGGGAAATAAATGTAAAATGAATGTACATGGAATATTCCACAGGTTCTGAATAAAGCAAAGTAGGTATCTCTATGAGATGGAAAGGTTTGTTTACTAACTAGTGATGGGCAAAATTGTCCCATTTTGCTTTGCGGAAAAATGTGCAAATTTATTACGAAATTTGGTAAACGATGAAAAATTTGCGAAACGCATTGAAGTCAATAGGCATCAAAATTTATATATGCACACTTATTTGGTCCAAATGCATTAACGTCAATTGGCGTCTGAATAATCATGACGTGCAACAATATTTATGCCATGATGTGCGCCCAAATTTTTTTGACGCTGCAGATTTATTCGCTGAAATACGTAAATTCACTGCGAATTTGCTCCTGCCGAATGTAATCGCCCATCCCTGTTACTAACCGATCAGTCCATTACCTGTTAGAAAAAGAAAGGATCTGACTAGGAAACTGTGCAATTTATAAGTGCTTAAAAGGGGGTGATTTTCCCATTCTCTTTGACTGTGCTTGAAGGATAGGGGGGAAATTTATGGTTTAAGACAGGCCAGACCTACAGTAAAGTAAAAAAGCAGTGCGTCTATGCTGCAGCAGTATCACACGATTCGGGTGACACATTGGGGCTTATTTATCAACTATGGACAAATTTGCCCATGGGCAGTAACCCATAGAAACCAATCAGTGCTTGGCTTTTTTCACGCAGCTGCAGGTAGAACAATGACTGCAACAATTTGACCGGTTGCCATTGGTAACTGCCCACGGGCAAATTTGCCCAGTGTTGATAAATGACCCCCATTGTCTCGATTGACACACCACCAGAAGCTAAGTGGAACTAGGCAGTAGTCAGACAGGTAGGCACAGATCAATCAGATTCAGTACAGTGGAGAACTCTACATATTCCTTGTAGTGTGCCAGGAGATCTGTTGTATAATGCTCTGCACAACATCGTGAAATTACCTCCATTAAAATTAGGCAGAAAGCTGCAAATTGTTTGGGAGCTAAAGAAGCTGAGATGGCAGAGAGGGTTGCCTATTACCACATGGAATGCATAGTGCAAGGAACTGTAATATTGATGTTGTGAAAAGATTGTGGAGTTGAGGGAACTTTATGGCCTACCACATCTGGTGCAAGCTTGAGGTACTCAGTTGCAGATTCTTCAGGAAAGAAGGTCATAGATGATCCATATGTTTGGCAAGATTGCATATTAGGTACGGGATGTTAGTGGGAAATGTTGTTGATGGCTAATGATGGAGTGAAAAGATACTTCTGTCAGAATAAATGAAATGTGAATTTAACAGTATATGGTGGTTCCTGAAGAACTATCTCCATCTGTTGCTATACTTTGGATAACTGCGAACAGTGATAATGCCATGTGGAAAGGATGTCCTTCAACGCTCTGTGTAAGTCCCTAAATGGGTAGAAAAACCTGTGAACTGTTGATGGATTGCAAGTTGATTGTGGCAACACTAAATGCAAGAGTCATATCTAGCCAATGTTCTTCTGTAGAGTGGCCATCAGGAATGTTTTCCAGTAACTGAATGCACAAGAAACAACTGCTACTCTCAATCATGCGTGACAATGTAGTTGTTGCTAGGTGGAAATCGCACAACATGTTATTGAATAACAACAGATGCTTGTGGCTACCAAGATATTTGTCACTTTGGTTACAGCTTTTTAGTTGGTTGTGCTACAAAAAATTAGGTTTTATTTATAATAAATTGTGAAATGTGTGAAGGGGACAGTCTGGAGCTGTTGATAATAAAACTCCATTCATATATATTCATATTGAAGCCTCTTGAGAATATGAAGGACAGGACCAGCTCTGCCCTCTGTAGGGGTCATTTACTATTGTCTTGAAAGCTAATGAAAGAGTACCTCTTGGTGCGTCATTAGAGATTACTTAATGTATAATCATCTATACTTTCCACCTGGGGGTAAAAGCTGTGGATTTGGGTGTAACAAATAAATTGGCTAGGACCCCTTAATAATAAATTAACCCTATTTTTCTAATTATGGAGACTCAAAACAAATATTTTGCCACGTCCCCTTCAACCAAGGGATGTTGAAATCAGAAACAGAAAAATGATTAGTCAAATGACAATCCAGCTGGAGTTTTTCTAAAGGTGCCCCCGCAACACCCCCTTATCCTTCTACTTATGTACCTCTATATATATAACTTCACTCAAAAACAAGTATTTTTTTAAAGTTGTTATAGTTATTTGTATTTTAGAGTCATCACTTCTCAAAACAGAGGAACAACTTTGTTGACTGCTTGGGAAGATCATCCAGGGATCCTACAGAAATGAATATTTTGCTCCCACTCTACCCCTGAAGAAGACCCCTTCCATCACATAAAATCAGCATATTTTATCTATTCATTTATTCTAGTGATCCCCAGTAGCTTGTGAGCAGCATGTTGCTCTCAAACCCCTTGGATGTTGCTCCCAGTGGCCTCAAAGCAGGTGCTTATTTTTGAATTTCTAAGCTTGGACGCAAGTTTTGGTTGTATAAAAGGTGTACTGCCAACAGAGCCCCAATCTAGGTTGACAATCCACACAGGGGCTACTAAATGGCCAATCACAGCACTTATTTGGCACCCCAAGAACCTTTTTCATGCTAGTGTTGCTCCCAACTCCTTTTACTTCTGAATGTTGCTCACGGGTTCAAAAGGTTGGAGATCCTTGATTTAGACCAACAAGGTTAAGGCCAGACAAGTTCCTGTTAATTAAAGTATAAACATTTAGGTGAGGGCTAGTATATAAACTCTTGTCAGTTTACCAAGACATGTCCTGTTTATATATATTAAAGGGGAAGCAGGAAGCAGAAACCCAAAGTTCAACAAATGACTGTTTGGGCAACTCTTCTATGGAATAATGTATAATGTGCAAAAATTTTGGAAGCAGGTATAATAATTCAATAGGTTCTGGGCAAGGATCAGCTCTATGCGTCCTGCAACTTGAAATGTGTTGATAAGGATTTATGTGATGATACATCTGAAATGTGTATTAATCCTGCCTACTGGCTTACAAACAGCTAGGGAAAATGCAAAGTATATTTCAATATACATGGAATACATAATTATGGGCAGACTGTCACTACAGGACATTTCAGAATAACTCGATAAAGAGAAAGAATGGGAGGCGTACAAAGCAGACAAACTTCTAGGCTTTACAAACACAAGTATAGCATTAACTAAAGTGACCTGTATCTTCAGAGTGGGTTCTGCTAGGTAGGAACATGGTATGTGGGGTAACAAGAGTTACCACATACCATGCACATTGGAAATGTTTTTGTCCACCTTGCCTTAGACCAGTAGTTGTTGATCCTAGAATAATCAAAAACGTTCTCCGCACTGCCTTAGCTGTGTTGTTGAATGCATCAAATCCTCTTCTGGGTATACCGCTATCCCGACATATACTGATAAATTCAAAATTGAGGAGAGCACTCAAAAGTAGCAAAAATATGCTGTGGTTACATTTATTCAAGGCCACTACACGACATGTTTCGGGTCCTTAAACCCTTTATCATGTGTGGTTGTTGATCCTTTCAGTTCAAGTCCCACTTGAAGGTCCAGCCTTTGGCCACGTTACCTCTTGAATGTCCAGCCTTTGGCCAAGTTACCCCTTGAAGGTCCAGCCTTTGGTCGAGTGACCTCTTGAATGTCCAGCCTTTGGCCAAGTTACCTCTTGAATGTCCAGCCTTTGGCCAAGTTACCTCTTGAAAGGTCCAGCCTTTGGTCGAGTGACCTCTTGAATGTCCAGCCTTTGGCCAAGTAACCTCTTGAATGTCAAGCCTTTGGCCAAGATACCTCTTGAATGTCCAGCCTTTGGCCAAGTTACCCCTTGAAGGTCCAGTCTTTGGTCAAGTGACCTCTTGAATGTCTAGCCTTTGGCCAAGTGACCTCTTGAATGTCCAGCCTTTGGCCAAGTTACCTCTTGAATGTCCAGCCTTTGGCCAAGTTACCCCTTGAAGGTCCAGCCTTTGGTCAAGTTACCCCTTGAAGGTCCAGTCTTTGGTCAAGTGACCTCTTGAATGTCCAGCCTTTGGTCAGGTCGCCCCTTAGCTCATGAAATGCATACAAAGACTAGAAAATTTCAGTGCATCAGTCATAGTTACTAGGAGATACACATTCACCCCAAATTCCAGCCTATATGGCCTTTAAGATGGGTTTTTATGTGTATCTAGATGAGCAAATGGCCATTATCCCCAGTTCTCAGGCTGAGCCCCACTGCAACTGTTTCAAGCATGCAAAAAGGTGCCACCCCACAGTTTGGAAACTACTGCCCTAGAGTAATATCTAAGGCAGTTCATACTCATGGTCCAACCAAACAACACTTTGTCAAGAGACATAAAGTGCTTTTTAAAGCTGCAATATAATATTCTGGTATAATTTGTACTTTATGCATTTACTGTATATTTTGTGTCACCACCAAAGCTCAGGTTAGAGTCCTGCAGCGGGTCAGGTAACCACAGGTATCTGTGGAATATCTACAAATTGGTCAGGATTCAGGCAGAAAAGCACAGATGGCCTGACGGTGGGGGTGATCCATGGGTACCCAGTAATTTTGGAGATTGTGGACAGATTTAAAACTTTAAAATCAGCAATATTGTTGATTTGTGATATCACTTCTGGTTTGTCCCGTCCCAAATTACTGATTCACTTTAACACTGGGTTCGAGAAGACTATGGGGCGAGTCCCAGAACTGTGGGTCCAGGTCAGGTGCAAGTCTTTAAAAAAAAAAACCTGTGCAGGTAACTCATAGGTCAGCTTTAGTTTCCTTTTCAATGGCCATGCTGTATAAAGAACTTAATGTATAATTATTTCCCTCTTGCTTCTATGAATGTGTTAGCGCTACTGAGAACTGGCCTGCTAGTGAAGTCACAGCAACTCAATCCCCACTAGTCCCTGACAGCTAATTAATCAAAACCCGTGCACTTCTGACGCATGGACAGACATAATACTCATTAATACACTATCCGGTATCAGAAATATTTCTCGGATTAATTCTCGCTGTTGCAGAGCAGTGATTTTACTTGCATTATTCATGGGAAGAAGAAAAAAACAAATCTAAAATGACACGGCTTTCTAAACAATGCTTATATAATATATATAAATCTATTCATTTCCATTGGCTTTGAGTTTAATATAAGCAGTCAGTCTGTTTTCCTGAGAGGTACCTGAGCAGACAGCCTTCCGCCTTCCAATGACCTCTAAACGCACCAGATTTGGGAATCACAACACAATTAGAATGCTTAGGGAGCCTACATTATTATGCTGCCTTTGAACATGCAAATAGAAGTACATTCCATAAAGGTAAGGGAAGTTTTAATACCTGACCAGTATTGTTAATGTTTGATACAAGAATTTGATTAAATCACTCACTTCTACCCTCATTTTACCCCCTTTGCATTTGTCTAATGACATTATTTTCAGCTTTTTTTACTATAAGCTTCCTTATCATCTCCTAAAGCCCCCCTGTTGTGTTACCGTGCCCGTAGAAGACATCAAAAGGTGGTATGAATTCCAATGTAGTGTTTCTAGTTATTCAGCATAGATTAAGATCCCATTCTCCAGGTTTAGTGTGACCTTTAAAGTTTATACACAACGGGGGTCATTAATAAAGTTCGCGCAGGGCTGATTGGTTCGCAAAGTGAATATGTTTGCCCTGCGCATGGTTATATTTATAAAGCTGAATAAGAGGGTGCATACAGAATTGCAAATTTTTTATTCACAATGCGAATGTCTAAAGGGGCTTTATAAATATGTCACAATTCGCAAATTGCGAATCTTTATGCGCACACTCTGCGACTCAATTACGCCACAACTTTGGTGGCGGATAAAATATTCGCAAAACAGTTTTGCAAACTGCGAATTTAACGCTATTTTCGCGCACAACAACCTCGCACATTGGGTGCGCTCGCGCAAACTCCTGTCTCATTTGCGCGCCATTTGCGAAAATTTATTCACACTGCGAATTCGCAAAAAACGGAAAGACAGGCAGAGCAGTGCAATATATTAGCGCTCAGCAAAAAACATGCGCAATACAACCATTTGCGAAAAATATGCGCTGCGCGAACTTTATAAATGACCCCCAACGTGTATAGCAAAATACTGAATCATTTGTGGGTATAGGTTCTGCCTGGGTTTTCTAAGAAGATACAGTGGGGCAAATTCACTAAAGGGTGAAGTGACTAAAGCTGGCGAAAATTTGCCAGCGTAACATTATTTCGGTACTTTGCCGATTTACTAATGGGCGTTGGCATAAATTCACTAGCGTAGAGATAGACTCCAGCACTACTTCGCACTCTAACGCCAGGCGAATTTTCACTCTGACGAATGGTCGTAACGACACAAATTTACTAAGATGTGGATTTTACTGAACGTTACTTCTTGCGCCAGACTTGCCTTCGCAGCTCAGACCAA
This sequence comes from Xenopus petersii, assembly GCA_038501925.1. NCBI lineage: Eukaryota > Metazoa > Chordata > Amphibia > Anura > Pipidae > Xenopus > Xenopus petersii. Next base: position 179,231,531 of record CM076674.1, on the reverse strand, counting down.
GTGAAGTGCAATAGAGTAGATAGGACTTCCTCCAAAAAAATGGAACATTTTTCTAAGTCCTAAAAAAACGCTGGCGACTTTTCCGTTTTTTCAGGGTGATAGGCTGCAAAAGAGCGTAAACTTTTTTTTAGGGTACCTGGCTTCCCCCCTACATTTCCTAACATATGGCACATAAACTATACACTGGGCTCATGTGTAGGGCAATATAACAACTCTATTTTATTTTATGAAGGTTTCCCTGGGCTTGTGTAGTGTAATGTATTTGCTGCAACATATACGTCCATTCAACTTTAAATTCCCGCTGTATGCAAATTATCCAATGCTAGCGCAACTTTGCTTGCCGAATTAACGCTAGTGAAAATTTGCCATTGTTTTGCACCCTGGACGCAACCTCGCATTTTAGTAAATTAGCGTTGTCCTGGCGAATTTTCGCCTGGGGAATTGTTGTGATGTAAGCGAAGCCGTTGCTGGCAAATTTTCAAAGGTTAGTGAATTTGCCCCAGTCTAAGTCTAAGGTAACACAAGTTTTCCTCTGTATTATGGTGGTTATGGAATATACAATTGCCTTCTGTATCAGCCCAAGTCCACCACAGTTCTTTAGCAGTGAAGATCCATGCATCTCCATCTTCTATTTTGCTGACTGACTGCACATGTTCTGTGAGTTACCCAATGGGCAAGTCAATGACGCACAAAAAATATGGCCCAGTAAAGAACCAAGATGGTGAGCTCCTGTGGACATCTGTGAAGGATGAGAATTATTATAGGGCTTATAAAGCTATAAATGAAATCTCTGCAAAGGGTAGATCAGGTCTAGGAGGTTCTAGAAGTTTCTGAACCACCCAAAATATAATTCTAGGACTGTTTCCTTCAAACCATTTGCAAGATGATCTGTTTAAAACATATATTAAAGTTATACATCTGTATTCTAAACCTTTGGACCACCCAACAGCCCTTGAGTCTGCTGCCTGTATATGTTCCATATATACAGTAAGTCCCACCTAAGACCATGGACCAAACCTCTAACAACCATCTCTAACAACCATCTCCTGCAGAACCTTGCTTTTATTAAATCCATAACATACTGGATGATATTGTGAGACAGCTTTACGCATACAGTAGGAAGTAAAATGACTGTCTGGCCTAGCAACAGAAACACAGGAACTAACTGTTTAGTTAATAGACTGTTGCTTAAAGGAGAAGAAGTCAAAGGAAAAAGAAAGACTTACTTTTTACACCCTTGGTGATTTGGCTTTTTCTACTGAATAGATTTATCTCCCCACCAGTGCCCCAAACCCCTCCTAATGGATCTTTCTGTAATTTAGATCTTCATACCTTAAGTCTACTAGAAAACCATGTAAAGATTAAATAAACCCAATAGGTTGAGTTTGCCTCCAGTGAGGATTAATTATAACTTAGTTGGGATCAAGTACAAAATCCCCTATTGGGGGGCACATATCTAGTTTGGACAACTGTGAGCTCCCACTAACTGACCCACCCACCCTTTCCATCATTCTACTCTACAATCTTTCCAAAACTTGGCCATTACCACCTTTTCAAGCAACTTCCCAATCTCTCTCCTGGAAAATAGCAGGAAAAGTAATTTTCTTCTTCTTGAAAGAAAAAAAGGCAAGAATATTTTGACAAAATTTGCCAGTGTTGCCAGCAGGCACAAGTCATGTGGTTTGCACCCTGCAATATCATATACGCACCCTAATTAACTGCATTATTTAGATGTGTAACTGAGGGAGTCCAAATTACACATCTAATAATGCAGTTAATTAGGGTGCGGATTGACAGCGGGCTGCCTGCCCCTCATGAATACAGCACCGGTGCATTCAGGCAGCTCCTTACTCATGGGGCAGGCGCAGGTCATTATTGGAAGTGCAGGGCTGGGTTCAAATGTACAAAAAGCATATTAGTTTGAACCCAATTTTTAGCACTTTTCCTGCACCTGTATCATTGTTTATGATTTCCCTCTTTCTACCCCATCAATCCTTTTGCCGATTTTAGCCTTCCTCCCCCTCTCTGCATTCCTCCCTCTCTAGCTGCAAATAACCTCACTCCCCATTTCCCCCCTTGCTACGTAAACAATGACCTTTCCAACCATTTTTCTCAAGCAGTTTCTCATATTTCCTTCTGTCATGTTGTGTTTCACCTAAGGGTCCCCAGCTGTTCAAGAGGCCATGCGGGGGAGGTATTCTCAGGGTGCAGAATGTACATCTGAATTACCCCTTATTTAGGAGAAGCAAGGCCACATCTGCAGTAGCTACTCAGCGTAAAGACAAACTGCCACTTTAATGAGCGATTTTTTTTCGGAAAAACGGACGCCGGCGTCGAAAAAACGGGCGCCGGCGTCAAAAATGACAAATTTTTCACTGTTTCGCGAATTTCGCGCGAAATTCGCGAATTTTTCAGCAAAGCGAAACGGCGCAAATTCGCCCATCAGTAGCGTTCACCGCTGTCTCCCAAACTCCCGCAAAGGTTCCTGGCCACTCCCATTCGGCAACAGCTTCCAAATGATGTCTATATGTCTTGACTTAGGATAAACATTGCACAAATGGCAATAAAACAAGTTCTTTTATTTCATATCTTTAAAAAGCCGTCAGCAATGGCATGAGTGCAAATTTACAAACTACTGATGCGTTTCGTGACTTGTAGTGGTCACTTCCTCAGAGTATAATCTCAGTATACAACTTTAAAGATAACACCATCCACCATTTTAAGGAAATTAAGGCATTTTTAAAGCTATACACACTCATAAATCTCCCAATATTACACACATTTAGGGGCAGATTTATCAAGGGTCGAAGTGAATCCGAGGGAATTTTCGAAGTAAAAAAATTCGAAATTCGAAGTAATTTTTTGGATACTTTGGACCATCGAATAGGATACTACGACTTCAAATTTAATTAGACATCGATTTGAAGTAAAAATCGTTCGAATATTCGACCTTTCGATAATCGAAGTACTGTCTCTTTAAAAAAACTTTGACTTCAATAGTATTTTTAACATAAAAATCCGATCAACCCCGACTGCCTGAATGGACCTTATTTATCATTAAAAAATTCCGAAAAATTTGGGTCACGCAAAAATCCAATAACTTCAGAGTTTGGCCGGAAAAGTACGAATTTTTCTTACTTTTCTTCCGCAAATCCTGCGGACAGCAGCGCAGAGACCCTGTGACCTTCCCCATAGACTTATACAGGACCTCGAGAGCTTTGAGATGCCAGATTTTCAGTCAGACTTTTAAGACCATCAGGCTTTAATAAATTCAAAAAAAAATATTTATTTTTAGTCCGAAAACTACGAATTATTCGAATTTCGGATATTCGGAGCATAATAAATAACCCCTCAAACTATTATTCTGCCCCATATCTTTGCATCCCCTTAGTTATAACTCCCCCCAGGAGGGTCTCTTGTAAGTTGGAATTTCCCAGAATGCTTTGTGCAGACAAACAAGTCGTTACCCAGTGTCCCAGCCAATGAGATGCAGGTGCAGCTGAGTCTGTTTCCGCTAATAGAAAATGGCTTTAGACTCAATAATTTTCTCTTTTCCAAGAGATATTGGCGTCTAGAAAAGATAAATGACACCTTGGGTCTGATTCATCTCGGCATCATCATTTCCCCATCTGCCATGATCAGTATTTTGTTCTTTCAAAGTTATTTGGAAACAAACTTTAAAGGAAAGAGATTACAAAGTTTGAGGCTTATTTGTAGTCAAAAAGGAAAGTAACCCTTGTTATGGCAGGAGGTGGGGCTTGAGCAAAGGGAATTCTGGGTAAAAGCTGAAGGATATTCAAAATCAATGGGGCTCATTTATTAACGCAGCGCAGCGCATAAGTGGACGCAAAAGATTGTCTGCGACATCACGAGTGTGATCGCTAATATATTTGCGTGATATTGCGCATAACACAGAGCTTTTGCGATGGTTTTGTTTATGCGCATTGCGCAAAAGATTGGGCATTTATGTCGCAAACGATGCCGTGGTTGTTAGGGGCGTGGCTGTGGGCGTGGCTACAATGCGCTTGCACTGCGGCCGTCGCAGATTTGCGTCTGTATATGTGCAAAACTGCACCCGGTCAACAGCACCACAATTTTTACGACTGCCTCTTTGTGGCGTAATAGTAACGCTCTTCAAAATGCGCATTCCTGCCCAGCTGCGCTAGCAGAGCCACACTGCTAAACTGGGTTCTGGCAAATACAATGGTGCTGCTGTTGGTGGGGATGTTTGTTAACTCAAAGTTTACTCAAAGATGAACAACCCCTGTAAAGTGCATATTAACCACGCCTTCCACCCAACATGTTTATATTGACCAAGGTTCCTTTAAGGGTATCAGGTAGGCTAAACACCTTTGCAACCAAACAAATATTAGCACAGAAACAAATGCAGATGCGTCTAAGTGAACGCAATATGCGCAATATGTGACGCAACTAATTAAAGCAGCGCATTCATACATGAGCACAACTAATCCTTACCTTTGCGGTATCTTCCTGTGCGCACAATTTATTATAAGCACTGCGACAGCTGATACGCAGTTTCACACAGTTTCACAAGTCGCACCTACATTAGCGCACAAAATTGCACTGTTAAGGTATCGTGCGCTACATTATTAAATACTCGCATGCGCTGGGCAAATGTCAGGCCACTGCGCTCTTTTTAGCACTGCGCTGCGTTAATAAATGAGCCCCAATGTCTTTTTCTAGATACCCTATTTAAATGCATGTAGAAAGAAAAGAAGCCAAATACATGTATGGGACCTGTTTTCCAGAATTCGGAACTTTGGTTTTTTCGGATAAAGGTGGCCATACACGGGCCGATAAAAGCTGCCGACAGCCCCCCGACTGGTTCACCGATCGAGATCTGGCCGAAAGTCGGGCAGATATCGATCGGATGGGACAAAAAATCCCGTCGTATTGCGGCCGCATCTATTCGTTGATGCAGTCACGCGATCGGACTGCCCTAGGGCCCACGATCGGATCAGCCTGATATTGCCCACCTCAAGGTGGGCATATCGGAGGGAGATCCGCTCGTTTGGCAACATCGCCAAACGAGCGGATCTCTCCATGTTTGGCCACCTTTAGATGTTTCGGTAAATTGGGATCTTCCTACCTTAAAGGGCATGTAAAGTCTAAATTAGAATAAGGCTAGAAATGCTGTATTTTGTATACTAAATATAAACATGAATTTACTGCACCACAAGCCTAATCAAACAAATAATTTATGCTTTCAAAGTTGGCTACAGGGGGTCACCATCTTGTAACTTTGTTAAACATCTTTGCAAGACTAAGACTGTGCACATGCTCAGTGTGGTCTGGGCTGCTTAGGGATCATCATAAACAAAGCTGCTTGAGTTCTGCATGGCTGGGAAGTAAGGCGGTGGCTCCCCCTGCTGTTCATAAGTATGATTGTTTCCCTGCTCAGCAGTTAGGGACCGTCTGACAATTCCTATCCACAGCAGTAAATGAATGGAGAGTTTCACTGCATACAGTCAGGTTTCTTATAAAAATGGTACACATTTTTTAATTAAAGTATATTGGAGATAGGTTTCTTTTTCATTAAAGAAAGTAATAATGGGATTTTATTTTTTTGCCTTTACATGCCCTTTAAAGGAGTTGTTCACCTTGAAAACAATTTTTTCAATTCCGTTGCTTTTAGATTGTTCGCCAGAAATAGACTTTTTTCAATCGCTTTCCATTATTTTTACTGTTTTTCCAAAATCTAAGTTTAAAGTTGAATGTTGGTGTCTCTGGTGTTTGAGTCTGGCAGCTCAGTAATTCAGGTTCAGACTCTAAACTGTTACAATTTTACAACATTTAGTTGATACATTTCTCAGCAGCATCTCTGGAGTATCAGCAACTATTGTATCAATTCTAACAGCTGCCTGTAATGAAACCCAGAGATTCTGCCCAGCAGGGACAAAGATAAGAAATGTATCAACTAAATGTATCAATGTAGAACAAGTCGGCGACCCCCCCAGAGCTGCTTCAGAAGGTGAAAAATGACACTTTACACTTCAATATTAGAAATACGGTGACACATAGAAAATAGAAAGTCATTGAAAAAAGTCGTTATTTCTGGTGATCTATCTGAAACCAACTAGTTGTTTGAAGGTGAACAACCCCTTTAATTCTAAATCATGAAAACATTAAATAAACCCAATAGGCTGGTTCTGCTTCCAATAAGGATTAATTATATCTTAGTTTGGATCAAGTACAAGCTGCTGTTTTATTATACAGAGAAAAAGGAAATCATTTTTAAAAATTTGGATTATTTGGATAAAATAAAGTCTATGGGAGATGACCATACCATAATTTGGAGCTTTCTGGATAATGGGTTTCTGGATAATGGATCCCAGCACTGTGTGTACCCACTGAGCCCCAGGAACCTGACCACTAAGGAAAAAGCTCTGGTAAGAGATGGTGAGCCAAAAAAACACCACCATGTATGGTAAAGGTAGGTAATAATTAGGGATGCACCAAATCTAGGATTCAGTTCGCGATTTGGCCAGGATTTGGCCTTTTTCAGCAGGATTCAGCCGAATCCTTCTGCCCGGCAGAACCAAATCCAAATTTGCATATGCAAATTAGGAGTGGAGAGGGAAATTGCGTGACTTTTTACCACAAAACAAGGAAGTAAAAAAATGTTTCCCCCTTCCCACCCATATTATGGATTTGGATTTAAAAATTAGGATTCGGGTTCGGTTCGGTATTCCACCGAATCTTTTGCGGATTTGAAGGATTCTGGGATTCAGCCAAATCCAAAACAGTGGATTCGGTGCATCCCTAGTAATAATAATATAATACAAGTACAACCCCCTATATTACAAAGGTAATAATGCATATAACATTGAGTCTTGCTTGCGCCTGGGTTATTTGCCCTTGGCACTAATGCAGGGGTGTAACTACAGAGGAAGCAGATCCTGCGGTTGCAGGGGGGCCCAGGAGTGTAGGGGGCCCAGTGAGGCCCGGGTTAATGAGCAATATCAATATATCTTGGAAGAATAGGCCAACTTATCAATATTTTGGGCTGAAAACTGAAATTGTTTTGGAGCCCAGTAACATCTAGTTGTGATTCTGCACCAAAGCACCCACTGAAGCTTGTCCTGTGACTGTGTGTGCCTTATGTAGAACTCACGTAACACCTGCCACTGCCCCCCAGCGAAATTATTATGTTATTTATGTCTTTGGGTGACAGCTCCGTAAACCCTGGGTTTGATGCTAAGGAGATGAGGCCCCTCAATGTCACTGGTTACACTGCCAAGTATCTCACTGTAGCCAGGTGTTAGTATTTTGTATATATATATATATATATATATATATATATATATATATATATATATATATATATATATATATATATATATATAAATATATATACTGTATGCTGGGCTATTACATCTCTCTGCTCTGTTCCTATAGGCCAAGTTGCTATGGTCAGCTCCGGCCACCAGCACTCCCTGTAAATCCAATAGTAGCGCTGCATTGGTACATAATATCATTCTAATACGCAAGCAAAGTAGAATACAAAAGCAGCCGGGCTGTTCATACCTTTCAATGTCTTTTTAAAACGAATATACTGATATTCAGCTGCATTCTCACAGGAGCTGAAGTTTGTTTCTTTTATCCACATTTTTTGTTGTGTACTGCCACCTAGTGGGAGATGTGATGAATTATTTTAACGTTATGTGTACCTGCAGCGCAACACTGTGCTGTCATTTATGTAATGACCCTGCCCTTAGTATTCTGGCTGACAGTTTTATTTGGCATCTTTACCCGCCTCCCTTCACTGTAACACTAAGTGCCAGTACTAAGGATGGGCAAAAATATGTCCACTTTCCCCACAAATGCGAATTCAATCAGTCAATGGGCATCCGTTTAATTGTTCCTGGCGGCGGAATTGTCGCCGGTGTCAAAAAACTTTGACACCGGCGGGTATTTCGCGGATTTAAACAAGTTCGCTGAGGATTCGTGCCTGCCGAATAAATTCGCCCATCACTAAGTGCCACTTATTCATTTCTGTTACAACATGGAATTCTAGTGTAAAATACGTTTGCTTAAAGCGGTATATTCACCTTTAAATTAACTTTTAGTATGATGTAGAGAGTGATATTCTGAGACAATTTGCAGTTGCTATTCATTTTTTATTATTTGTGGTTTTTGGGTTATTTATCTTTTTATCCAGCAGCTCTCCAGTTTGCAGTTTCAGCCATCTGGTTGCTGGGGTCCAAATTATCCTAGCAACCATGCACTGATTCGAATGAGAGACTGGAATATAAATAGGAGATGCCTAAATAGAAAGAAGAGTAATAAAAATGAGCAATAACAATACATTTGTAGCCTTACAGAGCATTTGTTTTTTAGATGGGGTCAGGGACCCCCCATTTGAAAGCTGGAAGTCGGAAGAAGGCAGATAATTCAAAAAGTATATTTAAAAAACATGAAGACCAATTGAAAAGTTGCAGAAAAATAGAAGTAGCATTGGCCATTCTATAATAAAAAGTTAACTGAAAGATGAACCACCCCTTTAAAAAAAAAAACCATGCAAAAAAAATGTTAATGAACTTGAAATATGGCCCACATTCAGCCTGGGAGGGGGTAATATGCAGCATCTCACAGTTGTTTATTATAAACATTATTTGACACTCCCAATGTTTGCCTGAATATACCTGCTAATTAGATGCAATGGAAATGTAATTAAGTGAATGAAAGAGACACCGGCCCCCCCCCCCAGGAATGCGGATTTAGAATAAGGAGGGGTAGTGGTTGAGGCTGGCACCCCTGAGGATTAGGCCCTTGTTGTGTTAATCACCTCCCTCCCCTATAATATTTGCTAATCAATAGGAAGCTCCTCTACAGGTATATGGATTTCATTATTCTGATTCCCATCATTCCTTTCACTAAAGCCTCATATATTTGCATATTCAAATATCCCGCTTCCCATCATTCCCCAGTTGTGTCCCAGATACAACCTGTGCTCTGTTCTACAGGATAGACCTTCTAGTTCCAGCAACCATGAGATCCGGGGGGTCACCCTGAGCAGCGATTCTATTTAAAGATAACTTTAGAAATGATTCTATGAATGTATCATGGAAAGTTGATCAGATCCAAAGCGGCGGCAGCTCCAGAGTCAATAGGTGGCATTTGCGCAGAAATAAGTGGAAGAGGCCAACCGCAATGGAGCTTAAAGGGGTGGTTCACCTTCACGTTAACGTTTAGTATATCATAGAATATTTATTATTTTACTCAGAGTAGAGTCCTGCGTGGGTCCATTTTTTGGAACCTGTACCCGACCCGTACCCGCAACCTGCAATCCGCAACCCGGACCCGCAACCCACATTCTTACCTGCTTGGATTCGCTACCTGACCCGCAAGTACCTTATTCGCAACCTCGACCCGCTGACCATCAAGAATCAGGAAGTGCTGTCATTGTAAACCGGAAGTGACATCATCGGAAGTAGGCGTGATCAGAAAAAAGGAATAATAATCGCTATTGAGAAGACCCGCAGCCCGACCCACAAACCTGCAGAACCGCCGACCTGCGTCTATGCCTGCACCCGGAACTTTTACCCGCAGGGTACCACAGGTTTTTGCCAGTAACCCGCGGGTACCTGCTGCAGCACTCGAACTCATAGTACTCGGAGTCACCTTGGCACTTTTGCACTTTGGATCGGGATTAGGTTCCTTCCTCCCCTGAACCCTGGCCCTACAAGGCCACACTCAGTTTTTGGGACCTGTTCGGAGGTCCACTTGTGTCCTGTCCCCTCCTTGAGCTTTTGGTGGAAGGGCAATGGATAGCCTTGCAGCTATGGGGGTTCGAAGACCCTTGTCCACTGCCTGTGCCTTTTGTGCCCGGGGGGGTCAGGGATAAAGGGGCTCCCCCTGGCTTTGAAGATTCCGGATTACTTTGCGCCTTTTGGCCAGGTGACCCTGGAGTTTTTGGACTCAACCTTTTTTAAATCTAAGTTAACGCCCTTTTTGCACGTGTTGCACGTTGGTGTTTGCACTTCACACTTTGGTTTTTTGGGATGAAGCATGCTCGAGCTTCATAAAAAATAAAAAATTTAGTAAGTTATCGAATGGCAAATTCTCAATAACATTTCAATTGGTCTTCATTATTTATTGTTTTTAAATAGAGTCTTCTGACTCTTTCCGGTTTTCAAATGGGGTCACTGACCCCTTCTACATAACAAATGCTTTGTAAGGCTACGAATGTATTGTTACATTACTCCTCTTTCTAATCAGGCCTCTCCTATGTATAGTCCTGTCTCTTATTCAAATAAATGCATGGTTGGTAAGGTAATTCAGACCCTAGCAACCAGATTACTGAAACTGCAAACTGGAGAGCTGCTGAATAAAAAGGTAAACAACTCAAAAACCACAAATACCAAAAAAATGAAAACCAATTGCAAATTGTCTCAGAAAAGCACTCTCTACATCATACCAAAAGTTAAATCAAAGGTGAACTTTTATTATATTATAGAATGACCCATTCCTGGCAACATTTCACTTGGTCTTTTTTTTTTATTCCTTACCGTTTTATTAATTATTTGCTTTTTTATTCTCTTTCCAGCCTTCAAAAAGGGTGTCACTGACCCCAGCAGCCAAAAACTCTTTTTCTTTGAGGTTACAATTGTATTCTTATTGCTACATTTTATTTATCTTTCTATTTGGCCCCTCTCCTATTTATATTCCAGCCTCTCATTTAAACCACTGCCTGGTTTCTAGGGTATTTTAAACCCTAGCAACCATATAGCTGCTAATATTCCAAACTGGATAGTTGCTGAACAAAAAGCACTGAAGACAAAAAGTGAAGACCAATTGCAAATTGTCTCAGGATATCAATCTCTGTATATTTGAAGGCAAACAACCCATTTAGCACAACTATCCAAAAGCACAAATAGCATTTCGTCACTGCTGGTTCTGATTCTTGAAACTCCATAATCAGTTGCACTCCTATGTTAATTGCTCAGATTTCTGCTACATTGTTTCAAGAGACAGAACCAACAGTGCATAGAAAAGAAAAGGAACAATAGTGCTTTTAAAAACAATTAACAAATATGGGGGGGAAAACTTTCAATATTTGTAATTATATATATCAGAAAGATCTCTGAGTTACAAAAGTGTGTGGGAGGGTGGGAATATCCTACATTATGTGCAGGGCAATAAATCACTGCAGTCTTCATAAATGCAGGGGTTGCCTACACTTTGCTTTTATTTTCCCTGGGTTGCTATCCAGGAATAAGGAATCCTCAGGAGGGGTCGTGACCCACCCTCTCATCTCCAGCACAAGCCCGGCTTGAAAAACTTTGCCACCTCTGCAAGAAAAAAAAACATTGCAGGAACCTGTCAGTGCGTTTGAAGTCGGAGCTGCTGTCAGTCTGTGGCTGAAGGATTCCTGTATATGACGTCACAAGCCGGGAACACATCTTTAGCTATTTAGCCCATTCCCAAATATCCGGCAAGTTTAAAAAAAAAAAAAAAAAAAAAAATTGCAGTTGTAAGAGCAGGTAGGAAACAATTAAATGGCTTGTATGCTGGGACAAGGCTGTCTGGGCCATTTTTGGGATTACACTGCCACCTGGTGTTCAGTAGTGGAAACCTCTTTATCATTTAAGGTGGAACAGATGGAATTCTGCTTTCCTCGAACTTTTACAATATCTTTTGACATAGTACAGAATACTGGCCTATATGAGCCAATATAAAGTGCAGAAGTGCAAGCTCAGTTTATTATAAGCTAGGGATGACCTAAAGGCAGAATTTGTGCCCGAAAACTATGTGGTTTGATCAGCGGGGCTCATATTTTATTAAAGGAAAACTATACCCCCCAAACAATATAGGTCTCTATTAAAAGATATTGAGTAAAACAGCTCATGTGTAAAACCCTGCTTCATGTAAATGAACCATTATCATAATAATATACTTTTTTAGTAGTATGTGCCATTGTGTAATCATAAATAGAAAATTGCCATTTTAAAAAATAAGGGCCGCCCCCTGAGATCGTACGATTCACTGTGCTCACATACAAACCACATGTAAGGTCACATGAGCCAATTAACAGACAGAGTTCTGCCTTTTGCTTCCTCACTTCTTCCTGTTACAGTTAGTGTTGTAGTATTTCTGGTCAGGTGATCTCTGAGGCAGCACAGATAGAGTCACGAAATGGTGGTTCAAGGCAAGAGATGTAAAAGGGCAATATTTATGTAAATATATATTCCAGTTTGGTAAGATTCTTTAATATGTCATTCAATTTGATATAAACTATCTGTTGCTTAAGTATTCATTTTGGGGGTATAGTTTTCCTTTAAGTAAATTTGGGGTTCACATTAATTTTGGCATTTAGCAACCTCCCATAGAATTATGGGTAAACGTAACCCCTTGTTGTCAGTGTATACCCATGGACTTATACAGATGTATTTATATATATTATATATATATATATATATATATATATATATATATATATATATATATATATATATATATACGCCTGTTTCTCTGTTTATGAGCCACAGATTATTTTCTAGACAAACATGTTCTATAGGAAGAAAAACAACTATATACAGAGTGGGATTAGCTGTTCCCGCTGTGATTTACTTATGAGGAAGAGGAATAATCAGCCCAGAGGAAGGAGAGATCAGAGGAGGCAGAGTTTCCCAGAATCGCAGGTGCCTGATGCATCAGAAGGAGGCGCAACTCCGATCTGGAACAGCAACAAACACACGGAACCATTGCTGAGCCCAATGGAAGGGGAACTGGGCCCTTGTGTTCTTGCAGTGATATCACAATGCTCTACCCAAACAAGGCTTGCTGGGGAGGCAGTTTATTAATCGCTAATATCTGCAACTGCCTGGTGGTTAATAGTGCTGCTCCAGCAGAATTCTGCACTGAAATCCGTTTCTCAAAAGAGCAAACTGATTTTTTAATATTTAATTTTGAAATCTGACATGGGGCTAGACATATTGTCGGTTTCCCAGCTGCCCCCAGTCATGAGACTTGTGCTCTGATAAACTTCAGTCACTCTTTACTGCTGTACTGCAAGTTGGCGTGATATCACCCCTCCCCCCCCAGCAGCCTAACAACAGAACAATGGGAAGGTAACCAGATAACAGCTCCCTAACACAAGATAACAGCTGCCTGGTAGCTATAAGAACAGCACTCAATAGTAAAATCCAGGTCCCACTGAGACACATTCAGTTACATTGAGTAGGAGAAACAACAGCCTGCCACAAAGCAGTTCCATCCTAAAGTGCTGGCTCTTTCTGAAAGCACATGACCAGGCAATGACCTGAGATGCACCTACACACCAATATTACAACTTAAAAAAATACACTTGTTGGTTCAGTAATGAAATCTTATATTGTAGAGTGAATTATTTGTAGTGTAAACAGTGTAATTTAGAAATAAAAACTACATCATAAAAATCATGAGAGAATCAAGGTCAGGGCTCCATCTCCAGCACATATTCATGAAAACAAATTGCTCCCCTTGCAGTTTATGTTGATAAAGATACTGATTTATTGAATGGCAGCCCAGTCATACGGTTCTACTGTACATGGAGCTCTAGGGTTGTCCAACAGCCTCACAGGAGGTTCTGAGAGCTCACAAGGAAGAGCTGCTCCTCAGCAAGGTCCCCAAATGAGCAGGTATTTACCAAGGGGTGGATTTGATGTTTCTGGTTCCAGGGACAACATTGGATCAAATGAAGGGTGGCCATGAATCAGGTCCTGCATGAGGTCCAACATCCTCCATTTACAAAGGGAGGCCCAATCTTATAGCCATTGAACAGGCCATAGTTCTGGGCCCCTGTATAAGCCAATAACAATAACTGCTGTCAATAACCAGATCAGCAGTCAGAACCTTTCCAGTGTTTGGGCACCTTTAGAGCAGAGAGGCCAACCCGCGGCCCTCCAGCTGTTCCCAGGCACGTGAAGCAGAAGATCTATAAACATCTATGAACTAAAGCACTCGGGATGAGCAGGTGTCAAACATAGTGACTTGCTTCTGTAGTTACTACCCTGGGGCAGTTCTGTATCACATCTCCAATACAAGAAGCTGCCGGATATTCCCCTGCCCTGTTCCTCTGTCCAAGACATAAGGTTTGGCAGTGAAAGGGTTATGGGGGGCTTTTATTATTTCGCATCCTCCTTATGGGCTCCCTGCGAATCCCTCGCTGAGGCTGAATCATGCCATTTCTGGGGCAGCTCACATGTATAAACGGGCCCTCTATGGAGAAGAGAAAGGCTCAGTGTTTGTTTCCTAGAATCCCAGAGCGTCCCTTGTCCCGAATCCAAGAAAGCCGAGTGCCGGGTTTTTTTTAAACTTCCCAAAAAGGGAAAATAAAACAGATGAGTAGGGGCCACAGGGGGCAGAACTGGCTGGGTTTCCCCAGAACTGCATGGGATCTGTGGGTTATGGAAGGGGCCCAATCCTACACTTACAGTTACTTATCTCTCCCCCACCCCCGTTTCAAGTGCCGGAATTCTTTCCCCACAGGGTTAATTCATTAACACATTATGGGATGATCTGCCGCCATGGAATTCTATCTGGGCACCACAAGAATTGCAAAGAGTATCAACACTGAGTGTTCTCTGTTTCCTAAACCCATTGTCTGTTTAGTATAGGGGCCACTGTCAGTACGAAGGTGACAGTTGGGCAAGGTGGAGATACCAGGGCAGGATGGAGGCATTAGAGTAAGAAGGTGACAGTTGGGCAAGGTGGAGATTCTAGGGCAGGATGGAGGCATTAGAGTAAGAAGGTGACAGTTGGGCAAGGTGGAGATTCTAGGGCAGGATGGAGGCATTAGAGTAAGAAGGTGATAAAGACCAATTGAAGTACATTTATGAGCAGCAAAGAGCCAAAGGCTTCAAAAGATACTCGAAGTTGTAGTTCAGAAGCATCTGAAGGTCCATAGGTCAGGCCTACTTCATACATATATATATATAGAGAGAGAGAGAGAGAGAGAGAGAGAGAGAGAGAGAGAGCAAACAAATTCAGTTTTGTCCCAGAACCAATGAGAGCCCAGCCAAGTGTGAGCATCACTGCACAGAATTCCATAGCAGAGGGGGATTTGTAGTAACTACTAGTTACTAGTTACTAACTAGTACTCACACTGCAACTAGCTGGTGAGTCCAGTTAATGGGATGAGGACGCTCCTGTGTCAGTGCAGCTGCTGCAGAGCCTCTTGGGGCAATATGATCCACCAGACTCTGCTCCATAACAAGCTGGAAGCTCTGGGTCTCCATTGGGGGGCGCTTGGCTCCAGGAATCCTTGTGCAGAACAGACATTACAGGAGCCCCCCCCCCCAGTTGCACTACAACTCCCAGCATCCCCAGCCGCACAGGTGAGACTACACAAGAGAGACACAGGTTGCACTCGGCCTGTATGCACACGTCTAACGTTATGTCTCTGCCCTGAGGCTCATAGACAGTTACCATTCCATATAGAGCAGTGGTGCTGCCGGGACACACTTTTAAAACTGCCCCCCCCCCCAGGGTGACTGGGAGTTGCACAGACTGAGCTTTAGAGCCAGGGCACAGGCAAAACATTAGTCACCAAAACTCATTGTGCAGCAACTCCCAGAATCCTCAGTCAGGCTTTTGAGCAGTAAATAGAGGGTAAAAAAACAACCTGCTTCCTCCATTCACTTGCTGAACCCCCCAACTTTCAGGACAGTTCAGTTTTGGGGAGGGGGAGGGCAAGGTTCAAATCCCTTTTGACAAGAGTCAGGGTATGACATTAACCCTTTCTAGTTGTCTCCATGGGGGGCATGAAGGCAGCAGAAAGTGCAGAGCATAAAGTGCAGAGCAGGAGTTTGATAGCGCTGCGCAGATCTTTACTGCGTCTTTACGCAGAATCCAGACGATGTGGGCAGAAGTGAAGCTGCAGTCGCACACAGACACAGGCTGAAGTTGTAACGTCAGAGCCCCCCGTGTTTGTGCCGCACACATTCCCCTCTGCTCGTCCCTCTGATGATTGATGTCCTGGCGCTGAGCCACAAGCAGGTCTGTCTCCTCCTCGTCCGACTACGCACGAGATGAGATCACTCACATCCAACGGGCAGGGGGCGGGGTCGCAGAGCAACTCGCCGACTCTCAGCCCATAAATAGGCGCACTGAGCGCCAGTCTCCAGCACAAGTCCCGCAGCAGCGACTGAGAAGTAGGACTAGAGCGACCCAATCACACTTAGCGCCGGGGAAACTAAATCTGCACCCTAAGCAACTTTTATCTCGGCTGCAAGTGGGACACAACTTCTGCTACAACTTTTTAAAGCCGCTGCAACTTCTCACGTGCCCAACTTAGCGATAATGTTCAGGGTTGGGTTCCTGTTGCGCTGGATGGCGGCGCTGCTCTGCGCCAGGAATGCTCTGGGCTCCGCGATGGAGGAAGAGCTGGTGGCTCCTGTCAGGCTGGAGGCTGTTACCGCCCAAGCGGAATCTGGGGATGAAAAGATCCGCTATCACCTCAATGTGTTTGGGGAGAGTCTGACTCTGGAGCTGGAGCCGGATCCCAGTTTTCTTGCGCCGGACTTCAGCCTCCAGTACGTGGGTTTCCCCGCGGAGCGAACAGGAGGAGCCGCTGCCGAACCGCTGGCTGAGCTGCGCAAATGCTTCTACTCGGGCACAGTCAACGGGGACTCCTCCTCCAGCGCCGCGCTCAGCCTGTGCTCTGGGCTCCGCGGAGCCTTTTTCTACCGCGGGGAAGAGTATTTGATCCAACCCAGCAACCACACGCTGACCGTGGCCGACCCCAAGTCCCCCGACCCACTAGTGCTCCATCTGGTCCGCAGGCGCAGCCGTGCCAAGGCAAAGTGTGGGGTTACTGACCCTGTGGAACAACCTGTGAAATCAGAGGATACCCCCACCCAGAGGACCATGCCACCCACAGGTATGTCACTGTTACACCCCAATCCTGATGTTGCTGATCATGAACAACCTAAATCTCATTTGTTTATTGCTGATCACGAACCCCCAACTTGTTGCTGATCACGAACCCCCAAAACCTTATTTATTTGTTGCTGCTCATGACCCCCCAAAACCTAATTTGCTTGTTGCTGATCATGACCCCCCAAAACCTAATTTGTTTGTTGCTGATCATGACCCCCCAAACTTGTTGCTGATCATGAACCCCCAAAATCTAAATTACTTGTTGCTGATTATGACCCCCCAAAACCTAGTTTGCTTTTTGCTGATCATGAACCCCCACACTTGTTGCTGATCATGAACCCCCAAAACCTAATTTGTTTGTTGCTGATCATGACCCCCCCAAACGTGTTTCTGATCATGAACCCCCAAAACTTAATTTGCTTTTTACTGATCATGACCCCCCAAAACCTAATTTGCTTGTTGGCACTGTTCATGCCCCATTCCAGAATATCAGCCCTGTTTACTGTATCTCCGGTATATTAGGATGTTGCCCACCCATAGTGGGGGGGGGATTGCCCAGCTGGGCAAGGTGTAACTGGCAGATTCAAACGCCAGTTAATAAGTAACTGCTCTGCTGCCAACTGAAGTATTTCCAGCCAGTGGGATCACTGTCTAACCCAACGTATAATTAATAATGGGTGCAGATGCTAAATATATATATTATGTTATTTCTTATTCTGCTCTTGATTGATTTCCCAATACACTTGCCCTCTGTGGACTTTATCATCGGTGCCACAGCCCAGCCTGGCAGTACCATTCATTTAAAAGCAGCCCAGTGCTGATAGGGTTAACTGGCGAAGCCTTGGAAATGATATCATTGCAGAAATAAGGCATGCCCATACTCGCCCAATCCGATTTGGGTTGAGGAATTTCTTTTTTTTTGTGCACACTATAAGCACAATCACATTTTCCATTCATAAAAAAAGCGGGTTAACCTATTAAACAGGTCCAGGAATGAACCATTTGCTGACAGACAGGCGGCCAATGGCTTTTCCCCGGAGTTTGCAAGGGGTTAATCTCACGGCTCCCGCTGCTGACTAAACCGGTAGTGCAGTGAGTGGGGCCGCCAGTACAGGAAATTTCAGTTTCTTGGAAAATGCAGAGCAGATTGGTGAGGGCTGCTGTGCACGTAAGGGATGGTCAGAAGAACTGGACTGGGATTCCACATGGAAGATAAAATCCATGGATTTGCAAAAAAAAAAAAAAGGGATTTAAAGGGCATGCAAACCCCAAACTGTTGCAACTATTCAATATACAGCCATTATTCAGTGTCCATAGTTATTCTGTTCTCTGCACTGCTAGTTCTGACCAGTGATAAAAGGTAGCAGAATCAAGCTGAGGCTGTGAAAAAGCATGCATGGCTGATTTCTGCTACATTGTTTATAGAGTCAGAACCAACAGTGCAACAGGTCAAAAAGCGTGCGGAAGAGCTAATTATCTAATGACTCTGTTCTTTGCAGGATCAGGCAGTACGAGGAAGAAGAGGTTCGTGTCCAGCCCCCGTTATGTGGAGACCATGCTGGTGGCCGACCAGTCCATGGCTGAATTTCACGGGAGCAGCCTGAAACATTACCTCCTCACCCTCATGTCTGTGGCCGCCAAGCTCTACAAGCATCCCAGCATCCGGAATTCTATCAGCCTCGTGGTGGTGAAGATCCTGGTTATCTATGATGAAGAGAAGGGACCCGATGTGTCTTCTAATGCCGCCTTGACTCTCAGGAACTTCTGCAGCTGGCAAAAACAACACAACCCCCCCAGCGACCGGCACGCGGAGCATTACGACACTGCGATCCTCTTCACCAGACAGGTAGGCAATTGCTATGTGTAGGAGCTGCCATGACTATTGCATTGGGTTCCAGTGAAACAGTTCAGCAGTAAAAAGTGACTGAAGTTTATTAAAGCACAAGTCACATGATTGTGGGCAGCTGGGAAACTGAAAGTATGTCTAGCCCATGTCAGATTTCAAAATGAAATATAAAAAAAACTGTTTGCTCCTTTGCGAAACTGATTTCAGTGCAGAATTCTGCCGGAGCAGCACTATTAACTGATGTATTTTGGAAAATATATTTTTTGCAAATCCCTTTAACCAGTTATGTCATCATTCTGCATGGCAGCTGTTGCAGAACTACAACTCTCAGAGCTGCCAGTTGCGCTGCTGCTGCAGCTGTTCCACACAAGGGTGCCAATATATTATATTTACTCATACCTGAAACAGGAGGCTGGGTTAAACTTCAGAGTCAATGATGGGCAAGTAGCGTGGAACAAAGATCTCTTTAAAGGGCAACTCTTTCCTGCCCATTGATATAGAATGATTTAGATGTGCAGGTAGAGGAGATGGTTAATGAGGATTATTCTGGCAGCCGGTGGTCCGTCACAGACGTCTCCAAAATAAACAAATCCATAAAAAGAAAAAAAAAGCTGTCTGTTTTGCTGGGATCCCAAACACTGTCATGGCCATCAGCCAACATCAGAGCGATCCTGCCAGATCTGTGTCTTTAATTTCATTATTAATGGACTTGCTTTCTCTTCCCCTTATTTTGCTAGGATTTGTGCGGTGCTCAGACTTGTGATACCCTTGGGATGGCTGATGTTGGAACAATCTGTGACCCAACTCGGAGCTGCTCTATCATTGAGGATGACGGCTTGCAGGCAGCATTTACGACGGCCCATGAATTAGGTATGACAGTTTTATACAATGGGCTTCCTCGAGGCGGCTGTTTGCGTTGAGGTTAGCGCTCAGGCTGTACGCCAAAAAGTAAACTTTTCGTGGAAAATGCTGCATTTGGTGTTTGTTTAGAGACACCAGATGGGCCAGTGTTGGATTTATAGCACTTGGCTGCAGCTGTGGCCCCTCATTAATAGTGCACAGGATGGGGCCAACGCTTTCATTTATAACTGGGGAGCTTTTATCATGAGGGCGTTCGGTATGCAGAAAATATTTGAAGTTGGGCTTTTCTTTTTTTTTTCTTGACTTAAGACTATTCTTCTCAAGAGCATTGTTGAGTTTAAGGGCTGTTAAGTAGGTTGCAAACAAGGAAGCACTTGAATGTTTGAGTCGGAGAAACCAAAAGAATAAAAAAAAAGCAGTTTGTATGGAATTCCGGTCTCCAATCTCATGTGTGTGTGTGTTTTATTCTTTCAGGGCATGTCTTTAATATGCCGCACGATGAAGCAAAGCAGTGTTCCGGTCTCAACGGGGCCAACCAAGACTCTCACATGATGGCCTCCATGCTCTCCAACTTGGATAGATATGAACCGTGGTCTCCCTGCAGCGCTTACATGATAACATCTTTCTTGGACAACGGCCACGGTAATTCTATTTCTGTGGATAGACTTTAGGAAGCTAGGGTTTTCATGGGGGGACTGATATGGCCAGGATTGAGGTTGCTATTGGGTTCTGTTCTGTTTAATACCTTAAATATCTATTTAGGAATTAGGACTAAAGCCACCTTTTTAGGTAGTGTTTCAATATTTGTTAAGACTGGGTTACAAGGAGTATCAAGGGCATCAGCTAACCTTGCACCCTTGAATCCCTCTAGGGATATGGCTCCCAAGCTTTGGGTTGGCTTTGAGTAGTGTGAAGGCCAGTTAAAGTGATATTTGGGGGGAAGGACTAGCTATTATCTAAGTTACACCTAAAAACCCAGCCTGAAAGTCCAGTTCGGGTGAGATTTGTGATAAACTCTTATTTGCTGACCTCTCCACTCTTAATAAAGCTGGGGGTTTTCAGTGGTGCTGACTAATGAGGAGAGCACTAGTCTGTTGTGGAGCTAATATATGCTGATTTGTTTCCTTAGGAGAGTGTTTGCTGGATAAACCCCACAGACCCATCCAGCTCCCCTCAGATCTCCCTGGAACGTTATACGATGCCAACAAACAGTGCCAATTTACATTTGGAGACGAGTCCAGACATTGTCCAGATGCAGCCAGCACGTGTACGACCCTGTGGTGCACCGGAGTCTCAGGAGGCCTGCTCGTGTGCCAAACCAAACATTTTCCTTGGGCAGATGGAACCAGTTGCGGAGAAGGAAAGTGGTGCATTAATGGAAAGTGCATGGATCAGACCGACAAGAAGCATTACGAGGTAGGATTCTTATTGCTTTGCCCAATCACTTTGTATTAA
This sequence comes from Xenopus petersii, assembly GCA_038501925.1. Lineage (NCBI taxonomy): Eukaryota > Metazoa > Chordata > Amphibia > Anura > Pipidae > Xenopus > Xenopus petersii. The sequence continues at coordinate 179,210,485 of CM076674.1, read as the reverse complement.
ATTGATTCAAGCTGGGGATAAAGTCCTCATTCTGTCTTTGGCCCATCAGAGGGTAACAATGGTGGCTTAGTGTTTTTATCAGGTCACTTTATATCAGGTCAATTTAAGCTTCAGGACCCATTTGTGGTTAACCATGACATCCCACCATGCAAGGAAAGGAATTTTGTCCAACATTTACAAAAGCTGGACTGTTATAAAGTTATACTTGCAGTAAAAACATCAGTGGTGCAGATGTTAAAATTTAATTATCGTGTATAATCGTTAATTAATTCCCTGTTGCTCTTCTAGACTCCTGTTCATGGAGGCTGGGGCACGTGGGGCCAATGGGGAGAATGCTCAAGAACATGTGATGGTGGAGTTCAATACTCGATACGAGAGTGCGATAACCCAGTCCCAAAGAATGGTGGGAAATACTGCGAAGGCAAGAGGGTGCAGTATCAGTCATGCAACATCCAGGACTGCCCTGAAAATAATGGTAAGTAGCATTCTGTATTAATGCCTTTTAATTTATTTGGAACACTGAGAACTTCTTAGATAAGAACACTGTCTAATAGAACCTTTACTCGTGCCCTTTCAGGAAAAACCTACAGAGAAGAGCAGTGTGAAGCACACAATGATTTGTCGAAGTCACCCTTTGGCAGCGGACCTGCAGTCGAATGGACCCCCAAGTATGCAGGAGTGTCGCCTAAAGATCGATGCAAACTCATGTGCCGCGCCAAAGGCACTGGATATTTCTTTGTTCTCAATCCTAAGGTGAGTTTATTCCTAGACCATTGGGGAAATTAATGTTTTTGACTTAGCATAGGGGTGTTGTAAAATGAGAGAGTCCCTTGGATGACCTTGGTCTTAGATGACCAAACGGACAAAAACTTTTGGTGGAAATACTGTCCCTTTAACTCAGTCTTAGTTGACTGTTTATTCCCAGTGTCTCCACAGCAAAGTAAATAGAAACGGCATCTTGGAAAGGGCTGACTGCATTTGAGTAACTGCAAAAGGCTCACGTGCACTTGTGAAATTTTTTGGGAGTCATTTGCTAAATATCAAACAGCGGTTCTGTCAGTATAAATCAGCTAAGCTTTTAAGTGCTGGTTCTGAGGGAGCAAGAGAGTGCATGGGAACGAGGTCCTTGTCTAGATCCCCTGCCTAAATTTAGCTTTATAGCTTTTTAGCAAGCTGTTGCTTATTTTTACATCTTCTGTATTTGATTTTAACAAGCCTCCTTGTTTTTTCTCGGCCTCATTCTATAGGTGGTTGATGGAACCCCATGCAGCCCAGATTCGACCTCAATGTGTATCCAAGGGCAATGCGTAAAGGCAGGCTGCGATCGGGTCATTGGTTCCAGCAAGAAATTTGACAAATGTGGGGTCTGTGGTGGAAATGGATCAACTTGCAAGAAGGTTTCGGGCAACTTCGTTATCTCACGGTACGTTGAAATGATAAGGTCTACTATTCTTCTGGAACATATCACTGCCTACGTCAGATGTTTAGATGTTTGGTGATGGTTGCAGTTGACTGTGGAGAATATTTGGGCTTTATTTTACTCATGCAAGCATTAAGCCTGCTCTCATTGATAGATATAGAAAGAAGGACTATACGCTAAGCCCAGCATGCTATTGCAATAGATATTTCCAAGATTCTGTTGATTAGGTTCATCATAGAACAGATGCCTATTTAAGGCACAGGGAGGATTTTGCCAATAACTTCTAAAATGTTGGGTGGTAATGAGGGCTGATAAGCATCAGATATGATTTGTAATCGTTTTTTATTTGATATGTTTTTGTAGACCTGGTTACCAAGATGTCGTTACGATTCCCACGGGTGCCACTAACATTGAAGTAAAACAGAGGAATAACCGGGGATCAAGGCATGACGGTAGTTTCCTGGCTATCAAAGCAGCTGACGGCACTTATATTCTCAATGGTGATTATACTTTGTCAACTCTGGAACAGGACATCACTCACAAAGGCAATGTCCTTCGATACAGTGGATCTTCTGCTTCGTTAGAAAGAATTCGTAGCTTTAGCCCACTCAAGGAACCCATAACCATACAGGTCCTCACCGTGGGAGACTCACATCGGCTGAAAATCAAATATGTTTACTTCATCAAGAAAACGGGACAGCCGGAAAAGCCTAATAAAAAGAAAGAGTCCTTCAATGCAATCAGGGAGACCATACTTTCCGAATGGGTCATCGAAGAATGGGGAGAGTGTTCCAAAACGTGCGGATTAGGCTGGCAGAGAAGAAAAGTAGAATGCAAAGATATCAATGGACAACCGTCAATGGACTGCGCCAATGAACTCAAACCAGATGACATCCGACCATGTGCCGATACGCCTTGTCCCCAGTGGCATTTGGGAGACTGGTCTTCCTGTTCTAAAACATGCGGGAAAGGTTTCAAAAAGAGACTTTTAAAGTGTGTTTCTTACGACGGCGTTAATATGCCCCAGGAGAACTGTGACTCTCTAAAAAAACCTAAACATTTGATAGACTTTTGTACCCTTGCCAACTGCAGTTAGACAGCGTTCCCTCCAACCCAGAAAACTGATTGGTTCTTTTAGAAAAAGCCAAGCGCTGTAGGCGTGGTGCGTGGCGGATGTTGCATGTGTTGGCTGAGGAGTTGTGTGAAGTAAGCAACACTAACGTCTGCTGGTGACTAAAGCACAGATTTGGTTCTAGAACAAAGGCAAAGTAACATCACTGCCTCCTTCATGGACCATTAGAAGCTCCTTATATAGAAGACTGTTACTCGTTAAGGAAGCTAAAAAGACAGACACACAAAGGTCAGGCTAGGTATTAACACACCTCTGGCATTTTCTACCAATGTAACATGCAGTATTGTTTTTTTTAATATGAGGAACAGACATATGTTGTTATGTTCAACTTGTTTTTGGTCAGAGTCAACCTACCTCAGTTAGGAAGGTCAAAAACAGAAGTGAAAAAAAGGAGCTTCAGCATAGATATTTATGGCTGCTATTGTATTACAATATATTTTTATAGAGAAATAAAGCCATATTCTCATTTATACAGTTTAGGCAAGTCAGGTGGGGCCAGGTGTTCTTCTTTATGAGATGACCCGAGGTTGGAAATGATCTTAATATGTTTTCTAATGGGATGTATAACATAGGTAGGTCATCGTTAGGTCAACCCATATCATTATGATCTTCCTAACTGTGATTAGATGGAATTATATGTTAGTTATGATCCTTTGGCTTCACTTGAAGCTTTGTCCTAAATCATATATATGGCAACGCTATGGTATCACTTAGTACTTTAAGACCAGCATCAATGTTGTCAAGACAGCTCATCATTGGCGGAGTTCTGTAGAAATTACCTGGACTCTTCTAGGCGTAAGGAGAAGGTCCTTGCATGAGGTCCTTTAAAGTACAGTGTAATAAATGTGGTTGAGCAAGTGCAGAAAGTTTAGAAGGGACATCCCTTCCTTCAAGCACAACTAACTGCTATCTTCTATAGCCACCTCCCATCCAGTCAATGATGGACTGTGTGTTGATCTTTCCAACATACATTGTTTGTGATACACGTTTTAAGGAGGAGGGGGCCTAGGACATGACATAAAGTGCAAACCTTCATTAGGCCAGTATTGAAGAAGAGACACGTGTTTGAGCGTAATGATATATAAGTGTTCTATATTCCGAATGTTGCTTGTATGATATGGAATGCAATATGGATATCACAATAGGTAGACAGTCTTGGGGGATAGCAGGTCCATCCACCACTGTTACCCAACATGTGCCGCGTGTCTATGCCAGGTTGTAGACTGTTCGAGAATATGACTTTGCTCTGTATATAGGAAATATACTTTATAAGTATTCTTCTGTATACCTTCTGTGAAGGCATTCTTGATAACATATAGTAAACCTTATTTATTTTTGTACATTTGATTGTATTTTAAGTTATCGCTATTTTTTTTTTTTTTCAAAAGGACATATAACGAAAAATTAAAAGAGTATTTAAGCATTATGTTACCGAAAAATAATAAAAGAACACAATGAAAATTCAAAAGAGAACCTCCTTGTTTGACTTCTTGTTTGTTTGGAAATGACACTATCAATGTACATATCTTTATAGTCTTTATGGGTTTGCATGCCATAACTAAGTATGCGGCGTGTTTGACTTGCGAGGGCTTTTTACTTGGGCAAATAGTTCACACAGAGGTGTCTTCAAAGGACTCGGGAGCTGCGTCGGGCCTTTGAATCCCAGCCAAATAACTTTGATGTGCATGAAACAGCTGCGGCTTTGCCCCCCCCCATGTAATTATCATTTTAAGTAATTTACGGCCTAATAAGGAGATGAAAACAGAAGTTTTCTGAATGGACAGGAAGCGAAAAGAAAGAAAGAATGTGATTGGCTGGGAAATACCCCCGGGATAGCTAGAACCTGACTTATCCTTTCCCTAACATCTGAATGGGAGATCACACAAAAACTTGTTAAATACCAGTGACTACAGGGAAACTGGGGGCAACATATACGCATGGAGTAGCACTGTGTGACATTCAGTAATATATTCAAGTTTATTTAAATATATTAAAAGAATATATATATATATATATATATATATATATATATATATATATATATATACATACATACTGTGTATATATTCAAAGAAGTTTATTCTGAGATTAGGCATCCCACGGCCCTGTATCTGTTATGGAAGTACAGCTCCCAGGAGGAAACAATGAAAAAAAGAACTGGTCCTCTATTTGAGAATGACCCTCCGGTACCCCACAATAAACTTAGTTATGGGGGGGGACATAGACATCTTTGCAGATTGTTCTGGTCACTTTGTTACACAGTCAGTTACAGTAATGATGTTGCAATTCCTGAACTTTGGCTTGTTGCCAGGCAAACTGATCTATCTTTCATCTATCTATTATCTATCTCTGTCTATCCTATCTATCTATCTATCTATCTATCTATCTATCTATCTATCTATCTATCTATCTATCTATCTATCTATCATCTAGCTGTCTATCAAGTATATACTTTTTATCTGTCTATCATATATCTCTATCTAATCCATCAACCTGTATCAATCTATCTTTCATCTATCTATCTATCTATCTATCTGCCATCTATGATCTATCTATATACAGTATTTAGCTATCTCCTACCTATCATCTATCTATCAACCTATTTTTTCCATCTTTATCTATATGGTTTAGTTCTACCAGCACCCTATGCCTCCGCATCCATTCCACCTCCTGCCAATCGCTCACAACACACCCCTACCAATCACTCGCATCCCCTAGGCCGGTGACTGACCTCTTCCAAGTTGCCCCCTCTTTGCTGTTGCAACCTAAGAAGCTATCTACCCCTAGTTATAACCCTGATCTATTTATCTAGTCAATCTATCAATCTGAAGTAATCAAAATTAATCTATTTGTCTATGTATTAATCTATATACATCAATCTACCTATTTATTTATCACCTATCTATCCATCATCTATCTATCATCTATCTATCTATCTATCTCTCTATCATCTATCAACTATTCTATCTATCTATCTATCTATCTATCATCTATATATCATCTATCAACTTTATCTATTGTATTTATCTGTCTGTTTATCAATTATATCTATCTATTATCTATCCTCTATCTATCTTTCTATCAAGTATATATATCACCTATCGCTATCTATCTATCTATCTATCTATCTATCTATCTATCTATCTATCTATCTATCTATCTATCTATCATCTATCTATCTATCTATCTATCTATCTATCTATCTATCTATCTCTATCTTCCTTTATATCTATCTTTCATCTATCAACTATATCTATCCAGGGGCGATTCTGGCCCCTCTGCCGCCTGAGGCAGCAGCAGTTGCTGCTGCCCCCCCTCCCCTGCAAATTCGCTCTTTAAGTACCAGGAGCAGCATTTTTGCTGCCCCTGGTACCTAGTAGGGCGCTGCCACCTGAGGCGACAGCCTCAACTCGCCTCATTGGCGAAGCACCCCTGTATCTATCTATTAGCTATCAACTCTGTCTGTCTGTCTGTCTATCTATCTATATCTCTGTCTGTCTGTCTGTCTGTCTATCTATTTATATCTCTGTCTGTCTGTCTGTCTTTCTATCTATCTAGATCTCTGTCTATCTATCTATCTATCTATCTATCTTTCTATATCTATCTTTCTGTCTGTTTATCAATTATATCTATCTATTATTAATTTATCTATATCTATATATCTAAGTATCTATATCTAATATCTATCTATCTATCTATCTATCTATCTATCTATCTATCTATCTATCTATCTATCTATCTATCTATCTATCTATCTGTTTATCAATTATATCTATCTTTTATTAATCTATCTATTTATATCTATATATCTAAGTATCAATCCATCTATATCTATCTATCTATCTATCTATCTATCTATCTATCTATCTATCTATCTATCTATCTATCTATCTATCTATCTTCATCATCATCTATCTATCATTTATTTGTCTGTTTTCTGTCTGTCTATCAATTATATATATCTGTTATCAATCTATCTATTTATATCTATATATGTGAATCAAATTAAAAGAAAATTACTGATTTCTTGGATTTGTCAAGGCCCATAAGAGCACGGGTTGTGTATGAATATAGGCACCATCAGTGATTAAAAGCAGTGAAAGTGGATTACACAATTTTAATCCCAAGAGCAGCACCTGTAGTTATTAAAAGATAAATCTGCTCTATAAAAATAGCTGGATAGCAGAGTTGTGTATTTTAGTGGTCCCGGGGGAAATGAAGCCCTAACGTAAGAGTAACGTGCGTTAGTACAAGGCGGTAGAACTTGCTGGCGTCCAGATGTTGTTCATCTGCTTCTCTCAGCACCCTGTATACTGTGAGTTGTAGTTGAACCACATTTGTACGGTGGCAGGTTGCTCATCCGCCTGATCAGACCTCATCATTTCTTCACACTGCGAACTGAGCACAGCTCTGGCAAGAAAACCGTATAACGTGGCATGTTCATTAAGTCAAATTGATATTTTGCCAAAAAAAATTGCAATCCATTATGGAAAGAGCTCTGTGCAGCCGCCAGTTAGTTTTTTTCACTGTGTGGGTAGTGAGGGATGGAAAGCAATGACAAAGGCCGGCCCTGTGTTTCTGTTTAACAGGAGCTAATAATTTATCCTTCTATTAGCTGGTAAGGGAGTCGCTCATTCCATCTGCCAACTTTTCCAGCTGGTGGTGAACTTTAACAGCTTGCATTGCCTGCTGCTGAATGCTGGGAGTTGTAGTTTAGCAACAGCTGTTCAGACACTCAGTGGGGGTCATTTATCAACACTGGGCAAATTTGCCCATGGGCAGTAACCCATGGCAACCAATCAAATTGCTGCATTCATTGTTCTGCTTGGTTGCTATAGGTTGCTATAGGTAACTGCCCATGGGCCAATGAGCCCCAGTGAGTAAAGCATTCTCCCTAAGTTATAGGTAGGAGATGTAGTTGTCCATTTCTCTACATTTACTCAAAGTCAGCAGCAGCTGCACTGTACATTTCATTAGGGTGGAAAAAGCACACAGCCTATGTACCTGCAATAAATATTCTACATCAGTTTTTTAGTAAGGAAAACATTGGGGTAACAGTCACCCTGCTATAGTTACAGGGGTACCCAGGGCACAAATAAGTTCTTACCCCAAATCTCCCCCTAACTGACCTTCAGGCTAGGCCCCCTTAGCTCATAACAAGGTTACAGATATATAGAAACATTGGGGTAACAGTCACCCTGCTATAGTTCCAGGGGTAACCAGGACACAAATAATTTCTCACCCCAAATCTCCCCCTAACTGGCCTTCAGGCTGGGCCCCCTTAGCTCATAACAAGGTTACAGATATATAGAAACATTGGGGTAACAGTCATCCTGCTATAGTTTCAGGGGTATCCAGGACACAAATAAGCACTCACCCCAAATCTCCCCCTAACTGGCCTTCAGAACCCCATAAGGGTTCTAGTTCAACTGGTACCAAGTATTGTACAAGTGAATTTTTGTGTTTCGCTGCCGGTGAATAAATCTGTGAATTTACAGCGAAAATTCGCCGGCGTCAACGTTTTTTTGACGCCATCGACAATTCCAACGCCAGCAACAATTCTGACGCTGGCGACAAATAAATGTACGCCCCTTGACTTCACTGCACGTCAAATTTACGCTGATGTCAAAATTCGCAATTTTTCAGGGAAGTGAAACGGGACATCACTATTCTCCAGCTATAGCCAATATGATTGCTCCGGCCACATTGTTCATGAGCTAGCAATCAAGACGTTGATTAACGGCTGTACAGTAACCAGGATTGTCTACTATCTGCATTACAGCCCACAAGTAATCATCCCTTCAGGATATCTTTAAGGATAGTAGAGAAGTGCCTTGAAGTGGTAAAAATACTTTTAGTGGTATCAGAAGTCAATGTTTATTTTATGTTTGTAGCAGCATGGGACACTCCTTTCCCTTCTCCCTGACTAATCCCAGGGTTCCATGTGGCACCAAATCACTACGTCAGGCAGTTCTTAAAGCTCAGGGATGTTCCCCAACTAATGACTCAGGGACATGTTTCTCACCAGCCCCTTGGAGTTTGCTCCCAGTGCCCCCAAAGCAGGTGCTTATTTTTGAATTCCTCTTTTAACTTTTGAATGTGGCTCATGGGTAAAAAGTTTGAGGACCCCTGCTATAGAAAGAGCAGAATCCAGATTACATACTAAAGTTTTTTCCTTTAAAAAATAATCAGGGGCACAGCGGCAGCGCCAGAGAGGATTCCGGGGGTGGCAAAAAGCCGCTCCTGCACCTTTAAGAGCCAAATTTACGTTTTTTAACGCAATTCCGCTCTCCAAACTAGTGTTCCTGCCTCCCCTCCCGACAGGTAAGCCGGCGAGGGGGGGGGCGGCACCTGCAGGAGCCGCATCAGGCGCTGAAAATAATACAGTTGGATTTAAAGTTAAAAGTTAACGTTCATTTGGCTGAACACAGTATGAAATGTCGCCAAATTAAGAATATTGTATGTAAGTACTAATTTTGTATGGAGATCTGAAGCTTAAGGACATGTTAGCATTTAGGGGCAGATTTATCAAGGATCGAATTTCGAAGAGATAAATACTTCCTAATTCGACCATCGAATGGTTTACTTCAACTTCGAATATCGAAATCAAAGTTTTTTTCACTGAATTTGACCGTTTGCGGTCAAAGTAAAATCGTTTCATCCATCAATCGACGATTTTTATTCGACTTCAAAAAACTTAGAAAACTGCTCTAAAAGATCCCCATAGGCCAGTGATCCCCAACCAGTAGCTAATGAGTAACATGTTGCTCGCCAACCCCTTGGATGTTGCTCCCAGTGGCCTCAAAGCAAGTGCTTATTTTTGAATTCCAGGCTTGGAGGCAAGTTTTGGTTGTATAAAACCAGGTGTACTGCCAAACAGAGCCTCAATGTAGGTTGACAATCCTTATAGAGGCTACTAAATGGCCAATCACAACACTTATTTGGCACCTCAAGAACATTTTTCATGCTAGTGTTGCTCCCCAACTCCTTTTACTTCTGAATGTTGCTCACAGGTTCCAAAGGTTGGGGATCCCTGCCATAGGCTAACATAGCACTTCGGCAGGTTTAATTTGGCGAAGTATTGAAGTCGAAGTTTTTTTAAAGAGACAGTACTTTGATTATCGAATGGTTGAATATTCGAACTAATAATATCCTTGAAGTTGTTTCTTGACATTGTAATCTGCTCTAGATACGCACTAGCCCGTTGCAGCACTCCGGAGAGGCAGCGGCGGCCGGAGGGGGGCCCTGGGGCAGTAGCCCCGGTGGGCCCCAAGCCTCCCAGTCCAACCCTGTATTCAGAAGATCTCCAGTTTGCAGTTTCAGCAATCTGGTTGCTAGGATCCACATTTTCCTAGCAACCATGCATTGACTTGAATAAGAGACTGGAATATGAATAGGAGAGGCGCAAAATAAAAAATTTTTGATAAAAAGTAGCAACAGCAATACATTTGTAGCCTTAAAAAGAGCATTTTATTTTTTTTAGATGGGGTCAGTGACCTCCATTTGAAAGCTAGAAACAGTCAGAAGAAAAGGCAAATAATTCAGAAACTGTAAAAAAGAACAAATGAAGACCAACTGAAATGCTGCTTAGAATTAGCCATTCTATAACATACTGAAAGTTAACTTAAAGGTGAACCACCCCTTTAAAAGCGGAGCCTTTTTTTTTCCTAGCAACTGGAAGCCCTAACCGGTTTTCTAAGAAATGTTTGCCAAGACTTCAAAATTTTGCGGGAAATTCGCGAAAATTCATGAAAAATTGTGAAATCAGAAAGTTCCCGAAAAAATCGTGAAATTTGAAGGTTTTCACAAAAAAATTTGAAATTTGAAGGATTTTACTCAAAAAACTTGAGATTTTAATGTTTTTACTAAAAAATCGTGAAATTTGTAGGATTTCACTCAAAAATCGTGAGATTTGAAGGTTTCACAAAAATTTTTGAAATTTGAAGGATTTTACTCAAAAAACTTGAGATTTTAATGTTTTTACTAAAAAATCGTGAAATTTGTAGGATTTCACTCAAAAATCGTGAAATTTGAAGGTTTTCACTCAAAAATTTTGAAATCTGAAGGTTTTCACGAAAAAAAAAATGTGAAAACCGGAAATTGACGCCGACAAATTTTCACTGGTGAATTTTTAGTGGGGAAAAAAAACTGGAATTTTTAGAAATGTATTATACCCCAAAGTTGCCAAAAATCTGAATCCAAAAATACTCCATTGTAAACCTGCCGAGTAATGATGGGCGAAATTCTCCAATTTCGCTTAGCTGAAAAATGTAAGAATTTCACGCGAAAGACGGAAAATTCATGAAAGACAAATTTTGACGCCCACGTCAATATGCGTCAATTTTGATTATTGTGTCAATCTTGATGCCAGCGTTAAAGTCAATGGGCATCCGAATAGTGTTGATGCGCGACGGTTTTGATTCGATTTTTTTGACGCCTGCGAATTCTCGCAAATTTATTCATCGTGGATTTGCGCCTGCCGAATTTATTCGCTCATCACTACTGCCCAGGTCATGTAGAAGTAAATGTCAGATGTCCCTGAAGTTGTTTCTTGACATCGTAATCCACTCTAGATAAGCCAAGAAAGTGGGGGTTTTCGATCCGATACAAATTTGTGAATTGACGGCAATTTTATTGCAACTTTTACAACTTATTGGAGAAAAATGATTGATAAATGAGTTCAATTCGTGGAAGGGAGTTTGATCGACTTTGTTTTAGTAAAAAAAAAAAAAATGAGATTAATTTGAGTTTTAAATAAAGAAATAACCCCCTTAATGTGATGCTCCATTATATAAGAACACACGTCATATAGAGCATAGGGAAGCGATGACGAGAAACTCTGGATATTGTACGAGGCCCTAGAACAGTGGCACCCAAGAAATTGCAATGAAGGGTTAACGTTTGCAGAAATCTATCCAGAAACCTTAAGAGTCTTGACTGCGACGCTCTATAAACAATATACTCAAATATTTATGAAAGCTGATTAACAATTTACATGTTACCCTCTGTTTTAAACATATTTTTCTTAGAATTTCTGTTTGGGGACCGTCCCGACCATTTAAAACAACACTCCCCCTTGTATAATTACTGACGGCCTTTGAACATCACTAGATCACGTTGAGTGGCCTGACGGATTCCCCCCTATAGTAACAATATCTGTAGCTATAGGGGCCACACATGGTGACTGTTTTCATCCCCCTTTTTTTAGTGCCCAGGAAAAACCTCCCATAATCCATTGTTCACTCGGACAAATCTGCATATGAAAAGGAAGAGAAGTTGGCGTTTTCTGGCCTTTGTGGAAATGTCGATTTTTCATGTCGCTCGGCCTGGGAATCAACACGCAGAAAATTGCCCCGTCACGCGTCACGTTTCCTTCAGGGTTTTATGACTTCACAAAAGGAGCAATAATGTGAAAAGAGCTTCTGGGCTAGAGGAATTGAGACAAGAAGCTGCAATATTTAAATCGACTTTAAAGTTGAAAATACTTTCTAATAGAGGTATGGGACCTGTTACTCAGAATGCTCGGTTTTCAGGATAACGGATCTTTCTGTAATTTGGATCTTCATACCTTAAGTCCACTGAAAAATCATGTAAATATGAAATAAACCCAATAGGCAAGTTTTGCTTCCAATAAAGATTAATTATATCTTAGTTGAGATCAAGTACAAGCTACTGTTTTATTATTACAGAGAAAAAGGAAATCCTTTTTTAAAAATTTGAATAAAATGGAGTCTATGGGAGAAGGCCTTTCCATAATTCAGAGCTTTCTGCATAACGGATCGCCTACCTGTACTATCGAGCCAGTGGTTGTCTGTTCAAAGCCATTCTTCTATATCCAGCCTTTGGTCAGATCCCCATATAGTTAATCACAAGGATACACATGCAGGTATGGGACCTGTTGTCCAGAATGCTCAGGGCCTGGGGCTTTCTGGATAATGGATCTTTCTATAATTTGGATCTTCATACCTTAAATGTACTAGAAAATAGGGATGCACCGAATCCACTATTTTGGATTCAGCCGAACCCCCGAAACCTTTGTGAAAGATTTGTCCGAATACCGAACCGAATCCGAACCATAATTTACATATGCAAATTAGGGTTGGGAAGGGGAATTTTTTTTTACTTCCTTGTTTTGTGACGAAAAGTCACGCGATTTCCCTCCCCACCCCTAATTTGTATATGTAAATTAGGATTCGGATTCGGTTTGGCCGGGCAGAAGGATTCCGGCGAATCCGAATCCTGCTGAAAAAGGCAGAATCCCGAACCGAATCCTCAAATTCATTGATTAAAATGGAGTCGATGGGAAATGGCCTTCCCGTAATTTGCAGCTTTCTGCATAACGGGTTTCCACATAATGGATCCTGTACCTGTAATCTAAAACGGATGTTATTCTTCCTAGGAAAACAAGATTGTATAGCCCAGTCTGATAAACTGGAAGTAAGAGAGGCATCAATGACACAGGCAAACTGCAGTTAGGGGGCCCGCGGGGTGCAGTTCAACTCTTCCAGTAGGAGGCCCATTTTAGGCCATTTTAAAGCAGACATTATACAAGAACATCTGGGTAGTGATGGGCGAATTTATTTGCCAGGCGCGAATTTGCGGCGAATTTGCGCGATTCGCCGTCAGCGAATAAATTCGCAAAATGCCCGTGAAAATTCCGAGGAAAAATTCACCGGCGTCAAAAAATTTTTTTTCCGAAAAATGGACGCCGGCGTCGAAAACGGGCGCCGGCTTCGAAAAAACGGGCGCCGGCATCAAAAACGAGACGCCGGCGCCGTTTCGCGAATTTTTTTACCTTGGGGTGCTAAATTACCCAAAGTAAGGCCATTCTAAAAAAAATAAAAAAAAAAAAAACAGCAGTTTGGAGGTCACTTCTCTACCCCAAATCCCCCAGGAGCTATACAATATGTACCTGGGCTGAACAAATTCTAGGGGGGCATATTAAAAGGTTTGTGGTGATTGGACACAGCTTGTTCTGGTTCTTTTAGGGGGAGTGGGGAGATAAAACTGTTCTTGCTTTCTGTCACCAGCAGCAGCATAGGGAGTCTATTTCCTAATCACATGAGCTTAGGGCTTATAGATCACCCTTGAAGGGCAAGTAAAGTCTAAAATAGAATAAAGCTATAAATGCTGTATTTTGTATACTAAACATAAACATGAACTTACTGCACCACAAGCCTAATCAAACAAATGATTTATGCTTTCAAAGTTGGCCACAGGGGGTCACCATCTTGTAACTTTGTTATACATCTTTGCAAGACCAAGACTGTGCACATGCTCAGTGTGGTCTGGGCTGCTTAGGGATCGTCATAAATTATCAAAACAGGGAAACAAACAAAGCTGCTTGAGTTCTGCATGGCTGGGAAGTAAGGCGGGGGCTCCCCCTGCTGTTCATAAGTATGATTGTTTCCCTGCTCAGCAGTTAGGGACCGTCCAACAATTCCTATCCACAGCAGTAAATGAAGGGAGAATTTCACTGCATACAGTCAGGTTTCTTATAAAAATGGTACACATATTTTAATTAAAGTCTATTGGCGATAGGGTTGTTTTCATTAAAGAAAGTAAAAATTGGATTTTTCTTTTTTTTTTTGCCTTTACATTCCCTTTAAAGGGGAGTTCACCTTTAAGTTAACTTTTAGTATGTTATAGAATGGTACATTTTGAGCTACTTTTCAATTGGCCTTAATTTTTTATTTGTTATAGTTTTTTAATTATTTGCCTTCTTCTTCTGACTCTTTCCATCTTTCAAATGGGGGTCACTGGCCCCATGTAAAAAAAACAAATGCTCAGTAAAGCTACAAATGTATTGTTTTTGCTACATTTTATTACTAAATCTTTCTATTCAGGCCTCTCCTAATTCATATTCCAGTCTCTCATTCCAATCATTACATTGTTGCTATGATAATCTGCCCCTAGCAACCAGATTGCTGAAATAGAAAATAGGAGAGTTGTTGAATAAAAAACTGAATTTTCGGCAAAGCAAAATGGGCCAGATTCACCCATCACTATAAATAACTCAAAAAGCCACAAATAACAAGAAATGAAAACCAGTTGCAAATTGTCTCAGAATATCACTCTCTACATTATACTATAAGTTAACTAAAGGGGTTATTTACCTTTAAATTAACTTTTAGTATGACATAGAAAGTGATTTTCTGAGACAATTTGCAATTGGTTTTCATTTTTTATTATTTGTGATTTTCAATTATTTAGCTTTTAATTCAGCAGCTCTCCAGTTTGCAGGTTCAGCAATCTGGTTGCTAGGGTCCAAATTACCATAGCAACCAGGCATTGATTTGAATTGAGACTGGAATAAACAGGAGAGGCCTGAATAGAAAAATGTAATAAAAAGTAGTCATAACAATACATTTGCTTTACAGAGCATTTGTATTTTAGATGGGGTCAGTGACCCCCATTTGAAAGCTGTAAATAGTTTTAACAAGAAGACAAATAATTTAAAAATGATAAAAAAAATAAATAATGAAGACCAATTGAAAAATTGCTTAGAATAAGCCATTCTATAACATACTAAAAGTTAACTTAAAGGTGAACCACCCCTTCAATGTCAAATCTGTGATTAAGCAGATAGTTTGTAACTGTGCCAACAGTTCATCTCCGAGGCCCAGATCCAGGCAGACGCTCTGCTACACCAAACATAAATCAATCACTTTTGTATATGCGAATGGTGGGGGGGGAACACAAGCACTGGAACCTCTTGGCCAACTTCCAGCGGCAGTTTTTTGATAAATTGCCACTGAATTTGCGTCAATCCCTTATTTTGGTGCGTGGCTCAGTTATCCTGCCATTTGTAGTGTGCTTGACAGGTTCAACAGGTGCAAACGTTTTGGGTTCGCCCATAAACAAAAGTTCACATTGAAGTCAGTCCGCTGCAAAACGAAACGTTTTCTTTGGCTGCAGATTAGAAGCTGCTGATTGCAGAACGATGGAGGAAAGTGACAAGCGTTTCTTTTAACATACGGACAGTAATGCTTCGCGAGCGAACGCGCACACCCCGCCCCCGTGCTCGCATGGTCCTAATGCCAGCCTTTATGGTGCCAAACTTTCAACCTGTGCGCGCGGGAGAACAATCTCCAGCAGTGGAGCTTTGAGTCCCCAGTGCTCCTTAGGGATGCGGCTGGGCGACATGCCGCCCCTAAAATTTGTTGCCCTAGCCCCAGGCCACAAATCCGGGCCTGACGGCAGCAGGTACTTTACACACAGTTGTATTACTCATGGATACTGTCTGATCCTTTGTTAGTCAGCTTTCTGAATTTAGTCGCCTTGTCTGAATTTGGTGCACAATCCCCATTGAAGGTGAATCTCCCTCTCTCTGTCCCTGAGCTATGGTTGTCACCTGGTCTGGTTTTGACCCGGACAGCCTGGTATTTTGAAGGGCTCTATCAGGCCTGTGAAGGCAGTGCTGAGGTTTAAGTGACTTAATGACTTTTACTTATTTAAACAGCACAAGAATATCCCAAGAAAAAGTTTATTGTTGGCCTATTGTTGCCTTCCTCTGGATCAACTAACAGTTAGGCAGATAAAAAAAAAAAAAACGAAAAGGTTGAACTTGATGGACGTGTGTCTTTTTTCAACCTTACTTACTATGTGACTATAACGCTACACTTATGGTGGTTTTGGACTATAACTCTACACTTATGGTGGTTTTGGTGTCGCGTCGGATCAACGCTGCGACACCATGCGACAATTCTATCTCTTATCTTATTTTTGTCGCATGCATTTTGTCGCAGTGCGTCAAAATCGCTTGTGGAGTCCTACCCTTACACTCCTACGATTAAATTTAAAAAAAAACTATTAATGAGCTCCATGTTTTACAGTCTGGCTTCTCTGTGCTCTCCAGAGTAAGTAAGGGGCCCCACTTGCCCCAATACACTTAATCATGGCAACCACTCAGTGGGATTAATTAGTCAATTGCAATATCTAATTGGTTAGCTATAAGTTACCGCCCTGGTGCCCGTCGGTCCAATGATTCCTAGCATGTAAATATATAGGAGGACTAGATGGGGTTAAAGGGGTGGTTCCCCTTTAAGTTAACTTTTAGTATGTTATAGAATGGCCAATTTTAAGAAACTTTTTTTTATTTTTTTATAGTTTTTTAATTATGTGCCTTTTTCTTCTGACTCTTTGCAGCTTTGAAATGGGGGACACCCCAAACATGATTTCCTTTTTCTTGGTAATAATAAAACAGTAGCTTGTACTTGATCCCAACTGAGATATAGTTAATCCTTATTGGAAGCAAAACCTGCCTATTGGGTTTATTTAATGTTTACATGTTTTTTTAGTAGACTTAAGGTAAGAAAGAACGGAAAGATCCATTATATGGAAAACCCCAGGTTATGAGCATTCTGGATAACAGGTCCCATACCTGTACTTTTTATTACTCCTTGTTCAGTGGCTCTCCTATTCATATTCCAGTCCCTTATTCAAATCAGGGCATGGTTGCTAGGGTAATTTGGGCCTAGCAACCAGACTGCTGAAACTGCAAACTGGAGAGCTACTGAATAAAAAGCTAAATAACTCAAAATCCACAAATAATAAAAAATGAAAACCAATAGCAAATTGTCTCAGAATATCACTCTCTACATCATACTAAAAGTTAACTAACAGCCCCATTTAACAGACAGGCAGCCAAATGATAAAGGGAACGGCGAGGGTTAAAGAATAATGAAGAACTAGACAAACCAGATTTGTTCTATTTAGAGAAGTGGCGCCTTAGACGTGTTATAATGAATATGTACAAACATATGAAAGGTTCATTCAAAGATTTATCAATGGGACGTTCCCTGCAGCTGGAGGAAAGGGATTTTCCATAGGAAGGGTTTTTTCCACTGTAAGGGCAGTCAGAATGTGCCATTCACTAGCAAAGGGGACGGCGATGGGAAAGAATTCCTCTGGACTGGCAGAAAAGAACCATCTGCTTCGTCTAATTTCCACAATGTGTTGCTTTGTTTTATAATATATCTCTGTGCTGCCCATGCCAGGGACCTGTTGATCGCCCGATTACCATAGAAGCCATAATTAAACATTAGTGATGGGCTAATTTCTCCCTTTTTGCTTTGCCGAAAAATTCGTGAATTTCCAGTGAAATTCTCGAAGCGGCGAAAAATTAGCGAAACTCGAAAATTGACGCCTGCGTCAATTTTGACTTTGGCGTTAAAGTCAATGGGTATTCGAATAGTGTTGCCGCACAACGGTTTTGACACGAGCGTCTTTTCCGTAACGCGTCGAAAATTTTTGACGCCAGGCCAAAACTCCAGCTGGTGTTGGTAGCACCTATGCAGATGGGTGAGAAAATAAATCTACATTCAATATTTCCATTAGACATTTCCAAAGAATGAAAAAAACAAAAGGTTACAGTGGCCTTTTAATGGCCTTTAATTATGCCGTTTAATTGACTGTCGGAGCACAGGAATAAAGGGCTTATTTATTAATCTTGTGCCATGCAATATACTCCTGCACTTCTTATGGGGAACAGTTTTATTGCCAGAATAAACAGCAATAAGCCTTACCCCACATGAGCAGCACAAGCAAGGTTTCCACAACTCTGTTGTTTTACAGCGGGATCAGTGGGTGGGCAGTAGAGATGGCGCGAACTGTTCGCCGGCGAACTTGTTCGCGCGAACATCGGGTGTTCGCGCTCGCCGGAAGTTCGCGAACGTCGCGCGACGTTCGCCATTTTGGGTTCGCCATTGTTGGCGCTTTTTTTTGCCCTCTCACCCCAGACCAGCAGGTACATGGCAGCCAATCAGGAAGCTCTCCCCTGGACCACTCCCCTTCCCTATAAAAACCGAAGCCCTGCAGCGTTTTTTCACTCTGCCTGTGTGTGCTGAAGAGATAGTGTAGGGAGAGAGCTGCTGCCTGTTAGTGATTTCAGGGACAGTTGAAAGTTTGCTGGCTAGTAATCGTTTTGATACTGCTCTGTTATTGGAGGGACAGAAGTCTGCAGGGGTTTGAGGGACATTTAAGCTTAGGTAGCTTTGCTGGCTAGTAATCTACCTTCTACTGCAGTGCTCTGTATGTAGCTGCAGTGGGCAGCTGTCCTGCTTCTGATCTCATCTGCTGACTGCTGCAATAACAGTAGTCCTTGTAAGGACTGCTTTTATTTATTTTTTTGTTCCAATACAGAGCAGTATCAAGCAGATTACTAGCCAGCAAACTTACTATCATCTGTCCCTGAAATCACTAACAGCTCTCCCCCTACACTATCTCTTCCAAGCACACACAGGCAGATTTTTCAGATACATTTTTGCCCTTGATCCCCCTCTGGCATGCCACTGTCCAGGTCGTTGCACCCTTTAAACAACTTTAAAATCATTTTTCTGGCCAGAAATGTCTTTTTTAGATGTTAAAGTTCGCCTATGGGGTTCGCGAACCGCTCGCATTTTTGCGCAAGTTCGCGAATATGTTCGCGAACTTTTTTTCCGACGTTCGCTACATCCCTAGTGGGCAGAATGAACAGAGAATTGTATGAGGGCATTAAGGAATCCCAAAGAAGCACAAAAACAAACCATATTTGCCAGGGGGTTGAGGAGGGGTTACCAGTAAGGTAAGCAAACAAGTAGGGGGGAATAAAGTTAAGAGAACTCATTATTAGAAACACATTGAACTTGGTGCCTTCATGAGAGAGTTTCCCCAAAGAGGTGACGTCATAATAACAAGCGATATAAATTGCTGCGCAGTGTTGACAACCTCAGCCCTGGATTATAGAAGGGGCAACATGCCAAATGTTCATCTGAAGCCCGATAAAAGGGGGAATATTAAGAATATTATTAAAGGGGGGTGTTCACATTTGAAATTAACTTTTATTATGATGTAGAGAGTGATATTCTGAGACAATTTGCAACTGGTTTTCATTTCTTATTATTTGTGGCTTTTTGAGTTATTTATAGTGATGGGTGAATCTAGGAGGTAAGGGTAACAAATAAGTCATATTGGGGGTGTTAAGACAACAGCTGCTTAGACAGGTCTAAAACTGCAAGCTGAAACAGTAAAATCTTGATGGCATTTACTCTTAGCTTAGTTCATGATGAGAGGTCTTCTCCTGGCCTCCTCTTTCCTGAGTTTACAGTCTATAGTGTCCCCATAACCTGTAGCTTTCAGCTTTTTACGTAGCAAAATGAAGCCTGTGGACAAGTTTGCCCTTGAGGGGGGTATCATGACAAATTTCCATTTCCAATTTTCTACTTAATTCTAAAGTCATTACTTTCTATTATTCAAGTTCAGTAGCTCTGTACCTAAGGTTTCTAATCTACACCAGTTTTACATCTATATGTAAACAGTCGTCAGCATGCCCCCTTCCACGGTTCCTTAAGTGAGAGTTGAAACCAATCACTTTTGGTTTTTAAGGGCATACTAAAAGTATATTATGAGATGTGTTGATACCTTCTGTTAGTAGAAGCCTTTCAATGCATTGAAACAATGGAAGGCTTTTGGCTTCTTTTCGACCAGTGCACCCTAATCTCTTTCTGGTTTCAAACACAGACTTCTCAAAGGAGAAATGCCTTAAATGTAAAAAAGCCATTCAGGTAACTGAACATGCCATGTGTCTAGTAGGACATCAAACCTGTGTACCTGTGTTTATATAGATTCTCTACCAGAGAGCAAACAGTACTTTCACAAAAGAAATTAGAGACAATCACTTGACTACCATCTTCCTTCCTTTCTTGCATCACCACCTCCTACAAGTGCTCTATGCACTTATGTTCCTGCCTATCTAAGCAGTTGGTGCGTCCTCCATGCAACTCCCAAGGCACAATGATACTGGTACTTGGAAAAAGACTTAAGTCTTAAGGACTAATAGGACTTTTACCTGTGGACCTGAGTGTCTGTCCCTACCAGAGAGCAAGCAATACTTGCTCAAAAGAAAATAGAAATAATCACTTGACTACCACATAATACTGTACATCTTCCTTTAACTTTGTGACCTGAAAATGGTCAAAGAGACATGGCCACCTCCTACCAGTGCTCTACTTGTGTTCCTGCATATCTAAGCAGTTGGAGTGTCCTCCATTCAACTCTTAAGGCGCATTGATATGTAATGTACGCTTATCCTGGTGGTCCAGTGGTTTACCCGCTGCATGCGTCCTGTCAGAGCCTGGTTTCCCTATGGCGCGCTTCCGACTTCATGCGCTGGCGTGATGATGTCACGGTGCATTGGTGCGAAATTCAAAAGTATATAAGGGGAATTCAGGTTACAGAGTACTGCCCATTGTTAGGTTTGATTTGATTCGTTCCTGGGTGCTTTCCTTTGTGAACCGTGCTGGTTATTACGGTATTGACCCATGCCTGCCTGCTTGGCTACTCTGACCTCTCCAATACGACCTTTGCCAGTCCACTGACTATCCTTCGTTCTCCAATCCTGATTTCAGCCTGTCTGACTATTCTGTTCTGCTTGTGCCTGTTCCACACTGAATTGTCTGGCCTGTCTTCCAAGTTGCGTTCTTCTATCCAGTATCCTTGGTGAGACGATCGTGCCCCTTTGCTCGTCCAGAACCGTTAGCATTTCCAGTTCAAAGCACAGAGCCGATAGTAGCTTAGTTGTGTTTATTTGCTGCCAGTAGGAATATTATCACCTTTATAATTAGCTATAAATTGTGTGAGCTTTGAGTGGTGTAAAGTTTTTTTCCTGAGAAATAACAACAATCTTCAGTTAAAGTGGCACTTGAGATATGGGTTATGTTTAACTTTAGGGGCACGCCCGATGCTGAATGTGTTTATACAACACTGGTTCCTTGAGAGCAGGTTCAAAGGACTCGGTTACACGCTGGCTGACTCCACGTTAGGGCTTTCTTTTTCTGGAACTCTACGATAAGCAGTGGATAAGCTGAAGCAATGGGAAATGTGGCCTAAGATGCACCATCAAGGGAGTCTCTAATGGCCAAGCCTTACGTTGCTTTAAATGTGGTTGTGGTTAGAAAGTGGGAGGTGTAGATTTTTTTATATTTCTTTACTTTTGCAGCTTTTACAGTTTGACATAATCATCTCAGTGGAATCTGGCCATGACTAATGTCTTTGGGTCAATCAATTATCTTTCGCAGGGATCTGCATAGCTAGAAGGCATGCAAAGGTCCAGTTTAAATATTTCCTGAAGTACATAGCATCAGCGCAATTGTGAATCAAATATGGATCCATTTTAGCTCTTTCTTTTCTCTTCACTTTGTAAATGACCCCAGGGGGCCGATTCACTATGGGTCGAATATCGAGGGTTAATTAACCCTCAATATTCGACTAGGAACTAAAATCGTTTGACTTCGAATATCAAAGTCGAACGATCATTCGATCGAACGATTAAATCCTTCGAATCGAACGATTCGAAGGATTTTAATCCAACGATCGAAGGAATATCCTTCGATCAAAAAATCTCAGGCAAGCCTATGGGGACCTTCCTCATAGGCTAACATTGACTTCGGTAGCTTTTAGCTGCCGAAGTAGGGGGTCGAAGTTTTTTTTAAAGAGACAGTACTTTGACTATCGAATGGTCGAATAGTCGAACGATTTTTAGTTCGAATCGTTCGATTCAAAGTCGAAGTAGTAGTCGAAGGTCGAAGTAGCCCATTCGATGGTCGAATTAGCCCAAAAAACACTTCAAAATTCGAAGTTTTTTTAATTCGAATCCTTCACTCGAGCTTCATGAATCGGCCCCTAACTCTTGGGCTCTGAGCAACATTAATACATAAGCACATTGGAAACCAGATTTTGGTTGTTATATACGGGTATAGAATCTGCTATGAAATCGTTATCCAGAGGCCTCCTAATTACTGGAAGGGAAGGCTGTCACCCATAGACTCCTTTTTATCCAAATTATTGAAATTAGTTAAAGTGATTCCCTTTTTCTCTGTAATAATAAGACAGTACATATGACAGTACCTTGTACTTGATCCCAACTAAGATATAATGAATCCTTATTGGAGGCAAAACCAGCCTATTGGGATTATTTCATGTTTAAATTATGTTTTTGTAGACTTAAAGGGGTGGTTCACCTTTAAGTTAACATTTAGTATGTCATAGAATGGCCGATTCTAAGCAACATTTCAATTGGTTTTCGTTATTTATTTTTTGTAGTTTTATCATTATTTGCCTTTTTAGTTTGACTCTTTCCAGCTTTCAAATGGGCGTCGCTGACCCCATCTAAAAAGCAAATGCTCTGTAAGACTACAAATGTATTGTTATTGCTAATATCTATTTCTCATCTTTCTAGTAAGGTTCTCTCCTATTCATATTCCAGTCCTTTATTCAAATCTATGCATGGTTGCTAGGGCAATTTGGACCCTAGCAACCAGATTACTTAAAATGCAAATTGAAGAGCTACCGAATAAAAAGCTATATAACTCAAAAACTTTAAATAATACAACATGAAAACCAATTGCAAATTGTCTCAGAATATCACTCTCTACATCATATTAAAAGTTGAAGGTGTGAAGCTCTAAATTACAGAATCCGGAAAAAAACAGGTCCTGAGCATTCTGGATAACAGGTCCCATACTTGTATGGTGTGTGTCACAATAAGTAAAACTAGTGAGAAAAACACACATTTTCATACAGTTCAATCAACTTTCTGCCAAACTTGTGGAATCCTCGTTGTGTTTAGCCCTTTAAAATGATAATGCCAGTCTCTAAGACAATCACTTCAAGTTGACCAAAACCAACCATTGACCTCATGTGGGCACCACTCTGTCCGCCATATTATTTCTACTGCTTATCTGCCTCTGAGGCTGATCCATCAAATCTGTCAGATGGATCTCTCAGATCTGTGTTTAAGGGGTTGCAAAGATGGGCGGCTACCCTAGGCACTATCATGGAGCATGGCTGGACAATGAGTGTAAAATAAAGTTTCATCTCTTGTAGCTCAACCTGAGGCCCTTCAACTCTTGTGGAGATGTAATGACACCTTGTACATTACCCACTTGTACAGAACACATGTATAATCCTTGCATGACAGTATGTTGAAGGTATATTTGTTGGTGGAAACATATCCTATAACTATACAAGTTATTTTTGTCCTATTATAGAACTTATATCTTAGGCAAAAGCTGGGAGTATGGTCACATGGGAATTGCCATGTCATTAAATACGTTGGCTGTGCTAAAACAAGCAATTTATCTATTTATTTGAATCTGCCACTTTCTGTTGAGCCCCTAAGCTGACTCACACAAGCTGAACGCAAGTTGATGAATGGCCCTCCTATAAACCGTACCCGGTGGCTATTGCATTCATGGTGGCCCACAGCTTTGTTTAACGTAGAGGTTAGACGTTAATAATAAAAGGGCAGATAACAAAGTTCCCCCCCCATCTGGAACCCTTTGTAAAGCCAAGATGAGCCGCTATTATTTGCAGGAAGAGAAGGCGGTTGACGTATTTTCTTTGCCATTAAAAGAATAAAAACTGTAGGGGGTCAATAAGCTGGTTTTGATCAGTGCAAGTTCCAATGCACCTCTGGAGTCTTTAATAGGGTTAATATGGCAGTTGATACACTGCACTAGTTTACTGCATAAAATTACAGAAAATGTGCGTAAGTCTCAGAGCTAAAAGAATACCAAGCCCCTAAACATAATTGAGACGCTCCATGTGTGTTAGATACGGGATAGGAGGGGATGCGAGAGAAATGGCAGACAATAAGGCATGGATAATAAAATGTAAATTAAGATCATGGTGTTCCACCTAATTAAGCTCAACTAAATGTTGTCTTTGTGGGCTTCACTGTGTGCACTGTTTTGGGGTCTTTTAAGTTGATAATGGGACTAAACCATTCATTCTTTGTTGTGCTTGCCTCATTTCTTAGTTGGTGTGAAAAATAAGAAAAGAAAGACATAAATAAAAAAATGTAATTCCACTGGTTTCTCCAGTTAAGAAATTTTCCTGTAGGATAATTTACCTTGGGAAAAATCGGCTTTTCATTTTTTTGTACTTTGTGGTTAGTTATTGTGGCTCTAAAGTTTGGAATTCAATTTGTTATATCATTGCTAGAGTACCATGTTCCCTAGAGACCAGGCAATATGATATACTGGAAGGGCTTCTTCATCTGTTCCCTAGGTTCATGTATTGACACTGCTTGCTATGGGAACCCTGTCCTGGAGCTGCTGCCACTTTCCAGGTTGCGTCAGCTCCAGGGTTCAGCAGCGTCAGTAGGTACATTTCTGCGAGATTCCCCCAAACAGATTGGGTGGGGCACAATGACAAACCACACAGGTGTGCAAGGAGCAGCTTTAGAATGCATGAATGAAGCAGGATTGCAACTGCAATTGTGTATGTAAATAAATAACTAATGGGTTTTAACGTTGAACCCCATAGAAGGCTACAGGAAGTTATTATAATATAAATATTGATATTGATATTTCTAGAATGAAAATGTTCATAGTTAATCAATCAAATTTAGATTAGTTCAGAAGAATTTGTTTTGATCCAATCTCATCAGATTATATTCATTTATGTGGGGCTTTTGGGTAATACTTTAAAGGAGAAGGAAAGGCTGTATTTACTTGGATCTGCCATAAATTAGGCAACCCTCAAGTGATTGTATATACATACTTCACAACTTGGGCAGGAGAAATGTGCACCGGTCCGGGGGTTCTTCCAGTGAGCACCATAGAGCGATCAGCTTATTCTTTCTTCTCATGGGTGCACATGCGCAGTAGTGTGAAAAACCGAACTTTAACTAAGAAGTTGACTATTTCATTCTACTGTGTATGTGTCTGCCCAGGGAAATTTGAAGAAAGAAGAGTAAGGAAGCCGTTCGCTCCATGTTGCTTGCTGGAACAACCCCGGACCAATGCAGTTTCTCCATATAGGAGCACCGGCCGGGGTGTAAGGTAAGTATATACAATCACTTGGGGGTGCCTAAGTAAATAGGCCTTTTTTTCTCCTTTAAGGCAGGAGTGCCAAATATTTTTTATTAGTGGTTCATATTTAAACGTGAGAGGGTTGGGGAGCCACAATAGCATGGAATCAGTTTGGGGGGCTTGTCAAATAAGGGCTATGATTGGCTTTTTGGTAGCCCCATGTAGCGTGCCCGTGTGCAGGAGTCTCTGTTGGCATTAAACTCGTGTCTACTTTGGGTCCACTGGCAAATTTGGAAAGCAACATGTTGCTCACAAGACACTGGTTGGGAATCAGTACCCTATCCCAGCGACACTACAGCTAAAGGAGAGCCTTGGCCTATAACACTACTCTACATCTACTTGATGTGGTCTAATGCATAATGTATTTCTGCATCTACTGTATGTCATAGATTCTCTTCCACGCAGTCTAGCAAATGTTTCCATGGATATCTCATGGGTTTTCATCTACAGACAGCCTTTGTCCTCTTTCGTCCACCATGTGTTCATGATTGACCAGCCCAGCAGAGTCTGGTTCTCCTTATCTTGTTGGAGATTGAGTGTTCCCCCACTCAGCTGGTACTGCTTCTTGTGGTCCTGGAGTACCACTCATTTCCACCCTGTAGAGAGGTGTATCTCCTTGGCACCTCCCGCTCCCAGGTTGTGGATCACTGCTCTATGGTTTGTCAGGGAAGTTCGAAAATGCCTTCATGAGGTCATATTCCAAAGATTAAGTAAGACATCAAATTTCATATTGTCTACTGAAATCATAGAGAAGACATCCAGCAAGGGCTGCCTATATAGCACTTCAATGCTTCTGCTGGGATTTTGCAAAGCAGGAAGTGGTCAGACTCATATCCAGAGGTGTCCATGTATCTTAATGTGCCCCCGTGTGTTTTTTTTTTGGTATCTTCCTATCTACTTACCCCACCCAATGTGATTATACTTAAGAATCCTTCAAAACAGCAATGAGGATACATCCACATCTAAGAGAGATTACATTCTAAAGTGATGTACAGTATTACCAGTGGTAAATTCAATTTTTTTGCTGAAAATAATTATTGATCTCTGAATGAGGGGATCTGCTTCAATTACATTTTTACCCCATATAACACTTAGGGCACATTTACTTAGGGTCGAATATCGAGGGTTAATTAACCCTCGATATTTGACTGTCGAAGTAAAATCCTTCGACTTCGTATATCGAAGTCGAAGGATTTACCGCAAATTGTCGAAGGAAAAATTGTTAGATCGAACAATTAAATCCTTCGAAACAAACAATTGAAGGATTTTAATCCATCGATCAAACTATTTTCCTTTGACCAAAAATTTGTTAGAAAGCCTAAGGGGACCTTCCCCATAGGCTAACATTGAGGTTCAGTAGGTTTTAGTTGGCGAAGTAGGGGGTCAAAGTTTTTTTTTTTAAAGAGACAGTACTTCGACTATCGAATGGTCGAATAGTCGAACGATTTTTAGTTGGAATCGTTCGATTCGAAGTCATAGTCGAAGTAGCCAATTCGATGGTCGAAGTAGCCAAAAAAATCATTCGAAATTCTACGTTTTTTTTATTCTATACCTTCACTCGCACTAAGTAAATGGGCCTCCTAGTGTTTTTACCCCATGGTTATTTATTTTATTTTTTTGTTTCCATTAGACAAAGTAGAGGCAGCGGAAGAAGATTCTTCATTTTAATGAACTGGAAGAGTTCTTATTTCATTTTCTAATGGACAAAAAATAGGTGATAAATCATTGAGATCTCATTTTTTATTAGGTAAAGTCTTGACCGTGATTGTCTCAGCTAACACAATCGCTCGGGCTCTTGAAAGTAAGAAAATAACAGCTACATGGACCTAATCTGTGCTGGGAATGTAGAAGATAAGAGGCTCAAGCTGGACGTGTCTGGGACAATGGAGTGTGACACATTCGCAGCAGAGCACTGACGTAAGCGATGGGACCACATTCACAGACTCTCAGATTCCCCCCCTGGTTTATGACGCTCTTGACACTATTCATTATCAGGAGAAAGGGATGTGTTTCGGGGGGGGGGGGGTTGGGAATATGTGACACATGAAAGAGGGTACTGATTTTCTACTTTAAAATAACAAAAGTGATAAAAAAAACAATACAAATGTAATGTCCAATGGAACAGAAAGGCATTGAAGGGTGTGTGAGTCAGGGCATGGCATTAGTACTCCCCAAACCCAACACTTTAACATGATTAATGCCATTGTGCTCCTGCTACTAAATACTTTGCTTTTCACCTAGCTTGTTACATACCAGGGAAATAAAGGCGTTGTTTGCCTTTAAATTAAGTTTTAGTATGATGTAGAAAGCGATATTCTGAGACAATTTGAGTTATTTAGCTTTTTATTCAGCAGGTCTTCTGTTTGCTGGGGTCCAAATTCCCCTAGCAACCATGCACTGATTTGAAGAAGAGACAGGAATATGAATAGGAGAGGCCTGAATAGAAAGATGAGTAATAAAAAGCAGCAATAACAATACATTTGTAGCCTTACAGAGTATTTGTTTTTTTAGATGGGGTCAGTGACCCACATTTGAAAGCTGGACACAGTCAGAAAAAAAGCAATAATTTAAAAAAAAAAAAAAAACTATATAAAAGAATAAATGAAGACCAATTGAAAAAATTGCTTAGATTTGGTCATATTGTATCATAATAAAAGTTAACTTAAAGGTGAGCCACCTCTTTAAAGACTTCAGATGGTTGATATGGTCTTGACTTAAAACTGAAGCAGTCGTGTTTTTTAAAGGGACGAGTTTCCCTTAAAGGAATAGTGACACCAAAAAAATGAAAGTGTTTTAAAGGAGAACTAAAATTTAACTAAAGAAGTAGGCTAGAAATTTTGTACATTATGTTTTGTGTTACTGTACCATCCCAAGGCAACCACAGTCCTTTAGCAGTAAAGATCTGTGTCTCAAATAGTCTCAGTAGCTCCCCATCTTCTGCTGATTCACTGCACATGCTCTGTGCTGCTGTCACTTACTGAGCTTAGGGACCCACTCACAATATACAGTACACATAGAATAGAAATGTCACAATATAAGGCTGATTAGTAATTAATACAGATAATTACTACATGGCAGCACAGAAACCAGTGCAATTAGCATCAGAATTTAATAATCAGCAAACCTGTAGCATCAGCTTATATTACAGGGGAAGCTCATTTTATGCTGGATAATTAGTGACGAGCCCTAAGCTTAGCTTCTCAACAGCTGCTCAGAGCCCACTGAGCATGTGAGTGTCACAGACACTTTCCAAGATGGTGACCCCCTGTGACAAGTTTGAAGTCCTGGATCATTGCTGCTATTGACAAGCTGAAACTTTAGACTAGTGCCATAAGTTCAGTATGTAAAATATGGCATTTTTTGCCATATTCTTTTTTAGGGTTTAGTTCTCCTTTAAAGGAATGACAATTGGGGTATTTGATTCAGAAACACTACTATAGTTTATATAAACACGCTGCTGTGTAGCCATGGGGGCAGCCATTCAAGCACAGTATACACAGTAGATAACAGATAAGTACTATTATAGTTTATATAAACAAGCTGCTGTGTAGCCATGGGGGCATCCATTCAAGCACAGGATACACAGTAGATAACAGATAAGTACTTCTATAGTTTATATAAAGAAGCTGATATGTAGCCATAGGGGCAGCCATTCAAGCACAGGATACACAGTAGATAACAGTTACGTTCTTAAGAATCCCATTGTATACTACAGAACTTATCTTATTTCTGCTGTCTATCCTGTGCCTTTTCTCCTTTTTCAGTTTTGAATGGCTGCCCCCATGGCAGCTTGTTTATATAAACTATAGCAGTACTTATCTGTTATCTACTGTGTATCCTGTGCTTGAATGGCTGCCCCCATGGCTACACAGCCGCTTGTTTATATAAACTATAGTAGTACTTATCTGTTATCTACTGTGTACCCTGTGCTTGAATGGCTGGCCCCATGGCTACACAGCAGCTTGTTTATATAAACTATAGTAGTCTTTCTAAAGCAAACACATCAGTTGCACCAGTGCAGACTGTGCAGCACAACAGAATATTATATTTTCATTACTTTAAAACACTCTAATTTTTTTGATGTAACTGCTCCTTTAACTACTTATAGTTACCCTTATCCACAAGTGCGAATATGCAGTGAATCACGTGCCACACACATGGCATGCTCTGCTCTCTATCTGTTTATTTTAGATAATCTCTTCATATAAAAAAGGCTTGTTTTTCCCTTTAATCATAACCTATGGTCTAGAAGCATCAGATATTACAACTGCTGCCAGCAACTCACACACGTTAAAAGATGCAACTTCTGGACCTTGCAGTTTCACCCTCTGCAGTAAATGACACACAGGGTCAGTTTTAGGGTCAGGCAGAAACTGTATTTATATAAGGCCCCTGGCACCACAGGGGCCCCTTGAAGTGAAAAAGAAAACAGTCCTTTCGGTATATACAACAGATAGAGGGCTGCATTGAACCGGCACGCCTACCCCTGACCATACGCACATTATAAATAATGAATGAAAAATTTGTTTTTATTTTTTCCTTTCCAGTTCCAAAGGCAGAGTGTGAAAGCAGCAATTTGTACGGATTCGTTCAGGCTCATTTTTCTTTCCTTCCATGCAAAATGCCTTTGGCTTTCATTAGTGTAACCCAATACGGTGCACTTAACTTGAAAAGCACACCTCTAGACATGTAAGTACTTTTGCCCCTTTCTTGAGTCTCGATTGACTCTTGGCATGTCCTAAAGTTGCCAATAATTCTTCCCCAAAAACCACGTAAATCTTTATAATGTGACAGGCAGTAATAGACAGGAAAAAACAAAGCAGACGTAAATGAAAAACCACATGTATTATACAGTATGCATGCTGTGGGCCTTGTGTATGCATGGTACAGAATATTATAAATATATATATTTATATAGAGACTGGTGTTTTAAATCCTGTCCCTATGTCATGTATTGGCCCTTGTGCTGCGCTCCATTCACTCCATGGCACCAGTGTCTGATACAGAGCAAAAGGTACGTCTGCAATAAATACTGGTACCTGACACATGGTTTTGGTGGCTAGATGGCATATTATTATTACATATTATCTGTTGGCACTTTATCTTCTTGTGACAGTTTTTCAAGGGCACATATGCTCTTGCATATACAGGAACCACAGATCGATGTTACAATGACTTAATGATGTTAATATAAGAATACAGATTAACGGAGGGCACTCCAAACTCAGCTACAGGTAGTTTTTTTTCTATAAATTCTCTCATACAATATGCATGTGAGGTGCAAGCAACCCAGGGGTACACCCACAGTACATACCCAAAGTTCAATAGAAGATATATTGGGCATGCACAAATATTTTGCAAACAAAAGGAAGTATGAAAAAATATATCTTTATATTTCAAATAGTAGAACATACATCAAAATATGAATGGACGGTTAGTATAATACATATACAACATATACAACAATATAAGCAGAAATATACATACCACCTAACAATATACTTCAAGGCAAAAAAAAAAAAACACCACAAGAGACGGATACACTTGTCAAAGATGAGAATACCCCAACATTTCAGCATTTTGGCAATACCTCCTTTTGTTTGCAAAATATCTTTATTTTAATCTATCTAAAAAGAAAAATGGGTAAAATGGGTTGGTCAGTGGAAAAAGACCAGAAATGAGTAAATTAGATGAGTGTGAATATGGCAGGCTGTACAGCAGGTAGAGAGATGGCAGGTCCAGAGGAAGGTCAAGACTAGGACTTGTAGGGTCTGCTTATTAGGTCAGGGAGGGGAGAACCTCATTGTTCCAGCTGGCATAGTAAAGGGCATCCCCCACCATAATGGGAGCACAGTGAGGAGGGAGGTGGATAGGCAAGGCAATATTGAAGGTACAATGGATTGGTCAGTGGAACAAGGCCAGGGATGGGTAAATGAGATGAGTATGAATGTGGCAGCTGTAGAGCAGGTAAAGAAATGGGTTAGAAGGTCCAAGGGAAGGTCAGGAGGCAGGGGTTGTAGGGTGTACTTATTAGGTCAGGGAGGGGAGGACCTCTTTGTTCCAGCTGGCACAGTAAAGCGCATCCCCCACTCAGTTGGTGTGGGCTGGCGAGTGGATGTATCTTTTATTTGTCACAGCTTGGAGAAAGGCTTGCCATGGGTTGGGGGGGCCTATGTCCCAGTGTGATAATTGTAATTGAGACAACGGTGAAGCGTAGCCTGGTTGATGCCCAAGTTACAAAACAATCTGGGGGAAAAGATATTATACTTGCCATTGTAGATATGAATAAATCATGTTTCCTGCCCAACATCATGTTTTTGTGCTTGGTTTTTTTATGCTCAGTCATTTGCTAATGGTAAATGTTGAGCCACAGTCACTGACAGTCTTAGGGTACTTGGCACTGCACAGTTTAGGGATTCATTGTTAATACCGAAACCTTTTTTCTTTTGGTGTTGGCTACTTTTGTGATTTCATTTGCTGCTTCTTTCAACGGTCTTGATCAGTCTGGGCTCTACTTCTATTAATAGATGAATCTACAGTCTCTTCTACTCTGGAATAGACTTGCATCTCACTGAATGACCCCTCTCCATGGCAGAAGATGGCATATTTCTGTTGAGTTCAAATTCTGGATCAAGCCCCTTCCATCAATGTCAAGTCTATGCTTTACCTTTCTTTGCTGTATCCTGCAGCGCTTCTCAGGATTCTCCCTTCTCATTACTTCTGATCACCTTTGGCTTCTAACCCTTGGCTCTATTAACTTGTCATTCTCCTGGTCTACAAGCCTAGTTATAGCAGCAGGGTCCCAGTAAATGCAAATGATACTTTGTTGTTTGTGGCTGTCTTTTGGAGACTACACTTTCTCTAGGGTAAAGGATATCAGATATTTTGCAATGAAGCCCTCCTCCACATTTCATTATCCCTCCAATGAATGACATTGGTTAGATACAATGCTATAGTTCCATTTGTATTAAGTATGGCAAATAAGCATTAACATTTTGGACTTCATTTAAAAAGATGCAAAGATGGATCCAAAGTGCTCTGCATTTTGCACATTGCCCTGCGTGTTGGGTCATGAGGTTCAACTGTTTGCACTTGCGCAATGGAGAATTTCTGCTCACTGTTTACATACTGTAGGTAGAACTGCATGCAAAGTATGCAATAGATTGGCAGCTTATGTGGTATGCCCTTTAAATGCCCCCACTCCCACCAGCTTGTGTCTCACTTAATGGGCAAGCTAGGGAGAGCTGAGAAACACAACATATACACAGAAGCCCATCTACTTGTGCCTCTACCTTTAAGAAATTACTTATATTTCCCAATAATTGACCTCGTAAGTGGGTCCCCATTCACTTTGGTACCATGGGGGTACGACTTTTAACTACATCAACAGGAGACATTAGCGTTCCAGCAGATAATATTAGGTTTTATTGGAAGCAATGTCTCCAAATATTTCCCCTCAAGGGACAAATCTTTGCAACCATGATGCATGATGATGATGACGATGATGAACAAAATGCTAGCAATCGTGAAAAATGAAAACTAGAATGATAAAGTGGTATTTCCCACCCAATAATCATTAGTTGACTGAGACGGATTAGAGTAACTCTACACTGATAAGAATTATCTGTTCATTAAACAAACAGGAAAATCGGAAGCTTCTATGGCCCTTGGCTTTTATACTGACATGTTGGACTTTTGGAATATTACTCCACTAGAAAACAGACTAGATTATAAAGCTTGATAAAGGCACCCTATTTAATACTAACCCCTTATAAATAAAAAACACTAAGTTTGCCCAGGAGCAGTAACCCATAGAGACCAATTTTTAAAGACTGTTTTTAAACAGGTAACTAGTAGATGTTATCTTCTGATTGGTTGCTGTGGGTCACTGCTCCTTGGCAAACTTAGTGGCTTTTATTACATAACCCCCTAAATCTTTTTCCTAAAACATAATCCTAAATCAGAGAAAGTCCTTTTTTCATGTTCTATCACCAGTAAATATGCAACAACTCCAATGTGCACTGTGTGTTTCCTCTACAAAATAAACCTTGTCCTATCAAATGTTTAGATATCTTGTCTCCCAGTTCATAGACAAATATGATATTGCCCAAAACTACCTGCTAGAACAGTATGACCGCTTAGATGTTCTTAAACTAAACAGCCACAGCCACAGCATAATTTAACATACGGTATTCCCCCCATTTTAATAATCATTGCTAAATGTCGTCAGTAGTGATGAGCGAATCTATGCAGTTTCGATTTTGCCGAAAAATTCACAAAACAGCGAAAAATTTGCGAAACACAATGAAGTCAATGGGCGTCAAAATTATTTTGACGCGAGCGACAATTTTTATACTCGCTATTTGGTCCAAATGCATTAAAATCAATGGGCGTCCGAATAATTTTGATGCAAGACCATTTTTATGCGCATGACAATTTTGAAGCACGTCAATTTTTTTGACACAACGGATTTTTTGCCCCCTGGGGAATTCTCGCCCCAATTTCGCGAATTAATTTGCATGTGGCAAAATGCAGAAATTCGCAGCGAATTCGTGCCTGGTGAATTTATTTGCCCATCACTAGTCGTCAGTCTTTTTGTCTTTTCATTCTGGAAATAAGTATGTAGCAGGACTTAAAGGGGTTGTTCACCTTTAAATGAACTTTTAGCACAATGTAGAGAGTGATATTCTGAGACCATTTGCAAGTTATTTAGCTTTTTATTCAGCAGCAATCTGGTTGATCGGGTCCAAATGACCCTAGCAACCATGCATTGATTGGAATAAGTGACTGGAAAATAAATAGGAGAGGCCTGAATAGAAAGATGGGTACTAAAATGTAGCAATAACAATAAATTAGTTTTTTTAGATGGGGTCAGTGACCCCCAATTGAAATTTAGAGTCAGAAGAAGAAGGCAAATCATTTAAAAACTATAAAAAATAAATAATGAGGACCAATAGAAAATTAGCCATTCTATAAGTTAACAGAAAGGTGAACCACCTATTTAAGATCTTCATCCCCTTCATATTCTAAGTTTCCACAAATATCTCCTACAAATTAATGAATTTCAGTTTTAATTTCAAATACATTTAAAACTAAGCTTGAGTTTTTTTGTTTATCACTTTCACCTAAAAATGTCATCTCCTGCCCTAGAAGTTCCCTATGGAAGTTTCCATTTGTGGAGACCGTGACCTTCTGCATTACATCTGGGAAGGGACCTGGGATAACCTTCACACCTCAGTAATTAGAGATCAAAGATATCCGTGAAATCTTAATATGTTTCTGGTGTCTTAAATGTAATGAGCTGGATACCTCGCTTTCCTTTGGCTTAATTGCAGAATGATCCTGGGCACCTCCTTTCAGCTCGCTTGTGGAACAGCCAAATTAAAACTTCACTCTTCTCTTTCATTAACTCAACCTGTTTTTTTTGCACTTAGGTGAACTCCTTTCCTCTGTATGAGGGTGTGAGATAAAGTACAAAGTGCTAAACAAAGTTACCCATAATCCAAGGGTTAGTTATCCGACGTCAACGGAAGCTCTTGAAGTCTTTCAATTGGAGTATGATTATATTAATTAACTTAAAGTGTTAGAAGAAAAGAACCCCACTTATATCAAGTTATAACTTAAAATAAGTCACTCTTAAACCCTCTATTTTTCTCATTTAACTGTACAAGAGTAATTAATCAATTATACCATGGACACACTTTTTATTAATTAATTTAGTAATAGTCCATACGGCTTGTCACATAAATCTTCTTAATAAAGTGCAGTGCAATAAGTTAGAATTTCATAAGTTCAATCAATTATAATTCAAATTAAAAATCCATACCCTTCGGTGATTCTCAAAAAATCAATTCATTCATTTTTATACAAAGGTGATTGAGATGAATTGATTGGCTCCAATTAATTTAAAGCGCAGCGCACTAAATAGTAATCCATTAAGTTCACAGTTCATTTAGATTGGGGAACTTCTATACTATAATAAAAAGAAAAAACACTTGTGAATCTTTGGACCTCGGGATTTATACAGGGTTCTGACTGGGTCAGTTTGTCACAGTAATTATTTTAAAAAGAGAAAAGAATACCCCATATATTTCCTCAATAAATTATCAATTGTGTCTTAGTGATACTTCACTTTAAATTAATTGTAACTGTTATGCAACAAAATAATTCATCAACAATCTTAATCCAATTAGATTCTATGAAATGAAGCACTGAGACACCTTATATTTATCAACTTTTTAATGAATTCAGTTATAATTAAGGCACAGTGCACTTTCCTGTGAATGGATTAAGATTATTGATGAATTATTTTTTTACATAACAGCTACAGGTATAGGATCCCTTATCCAGAAACCCGATATCCAGAAAGCTCCGAATTACGGAATGGCTGTCTCCCATAGACTCCATTTTATCCAAATAATCCAAATTTTTAAAAATGATTTCCTTTTTCTCTGTAATAATAAAACAGTAGCTTGTACTTGATCCCAACTAAGATATAATTAATCCTTACTGGAAGCAAAACCAGCCTATTGGGTTTATTTAATGTTTAAATTAATTTCTAATAGACTTAAGGCATGAAGACCCAAATTACGGAAAGATCCATTATCCGGAAAACCCCAGGTCCCGAGCATTCTGGATAACAGGTCCCATACCTGTACAATTAATTTAAAGCGAAGTATCACTAAGACACAATTGATAATTTATTGAGGAAATAAATGGGGAACTTCTATATTAATTAACTCGGTTAGGATCCAATTGCCTAATTTGTTATTACCTACCCAGGTAATTAGACCTGTAGGTACAGGTATGGGATCTGTTATCCCGAAACCCGTTATCTAGAAAGCTCTGAATTACCGGAAGGCCATCTCCATTTTATCCAAATAATTAAATTTTTTTAAATGATTTCCTTTTTCTCTGAATAATAAAACAGTACCTTGTACTTGATCCCAACTAAAGGTGACCATAGACTCAAAGATCCGCTCGTTTGGCGACATCGCGGATCTTTCCCCGATATGCCACTTAACAGAATGGCTATATCGGGGGTAATTCGAACGTTCGGCTGTATGGCCGAACGCTCGAATTACGATGCGCCAAGGGGCTCCAACCTTCCCGATCGATATCGTGGCCAGATATCGATCGGGAAGACCCGTCGGAAGCCCCCATACACGGGCAGATAAGCTGTCAAATCGGTCCAAACGACTGATATCGGCAGCTTTATCTGCCCGTGTATGGCCACCTTAAGATATAATTAATCCTTATTGGAAGCAAAGCTGGCCTATTGGGTTTATTTAATGTTGACATGATTTTCTAGTAGTCTTCTAGTAGACTCTACAGAAAGGTCCCTTATCCCAGGTCCCGAGCATTGTGGATAGCAGGTCCCATACCTGTATATACTATATATAAAGGAACACACTGACGTGCCTTTAAATCACTCTGTTAAATACATTGCTGAGCATTTGGCTCTAGATCTCTGATTGGGGTATTAGGATATTTCAGTGAAAGGAGGAGCAAAGTATGAATGTTTGAACTCAAGTCCTGACGTAGGTGGTTTAAAGCTTGATGTAAACAAGGAAAAAACTTCTTCAGTCCCTACAATGTTTAAAAACCATCTGCAGAGATGGAGCTGACAACATGCCTATATGTCAGCCCATTAATCATACATTTCCCCGCTTGCATAGGGAGGACAAGTCCAGAGTAGTAATCAGCAGTTCTTCAGGAAGGTTAGGGAGACCCGTGTGCCTTCCAGCGAGTGCTGAACCTTCCTTTCTTCCAATAAGCAATAATAAATTGTACTATTTGATGTGATATATGCCTTTTCTGTATTCTAACCCCCAGAAGGGATCCCTGTAGGCCTGACATAAGGTCAGAGGTCAGTTAACGACCAGGATGCTGCAGTTAAGTGAGACATCTCTTTCTGCCCCAGGCATGTTCTGGACATCTGATTTTATCTAGGCTGGAATGGATCCAGCCCTGCTTGTTGGGAACACGTTGGCCCCAGAAACATATAATCACTTACACTGAGTAATCAAACTATATCTACGCCAAAGCTAAAAACGTCCTTTTGCTTAAGTTAAATGAGGTCGTAAAAGTGAGCCATGATTGTAACTGGGGGGGAATGGATGGGTTCCCATAAAATTAAGCCATCAAAGCATGT
Organism: Xenopus petersii; assembly: GCA_038501925.1. Lineage (NCBI taxonomy): Eukaryota > Metazoa > Chordata > Amphibia > Anura > Pipidae > Xenopus > Xenopus petersii. Next base: position 179,172,926 of record CM076674.1, on the reverse strand, counting down.
TTCTGAAAACAGGAAAACATAAACAAGCTAAATGAGCTAAAGATGCGCACAGCCAAGCAGTTTCATCTTCTCTTCCTTACCGAGAGGCAGGGGACCTTGCAATAAATGTCAGAAAACATTGCATGTGCCCTTCGTCTCGATACAAGAGACGGAATTGACTTTAATGTAGAGAAGACGGTTGAAAGTTATGACTTTTCTCCTCTAATATCATCATTGTCATACATATAGGGACAACCAATAACGCCATGCCTTACAATAATTAGCGATGAGCGAATCTGTTCCACTTTGCGAAACTGTGTAAAATATTTTTCGAGACGTGAAAATTTTGCGTAAGCACATTGAAGTCAATGGGCGTTTTTATGAACGGTGCGTGACAGTTTTTTTTACTCAAAATTCATTATATTCAATGTGAGTTCAGTCTTATGGCGACTTTTTTGTCCTAATGCATTAAAGTCAGTGGGCGTTTTTTCTTATGGGCTTTGCACATTGTAAAATTCACAATTTCTCAGTGAATCCCTGGCTGTTGAATGGATTCGCCCATCACTAACAATAGTATATTTGTTAAATGTATAAAGAGAAATGCAAACAAAACCACAGAGAAGTGCTACACTATCTATACATATCTACATATGAAGGGTGACCGCTCCTTGGCACAAAGACCTGGCTTTTCTGGATGTATACAGCACTGTATTGAGCAGGTCTGTGTTCATGAGGAGTAGTGATGGGCGAATAAATTCGCCTGGCACGAATTTGCAGCGAATTTCTGCGTTTCGCTGCCGGCGAATAAATTTGCGGATCTCCTGTGAAAATTCTTCGTGAATTTTTTCGTGTAAATGTTGGAATTTCACCATTTTTTTGTGAAAACGTTCCAATTGCACGATCTATTCGAATACGTTCGAATTGCACTTTTTTTTCGTAACAACGTTCGGAATTCACAATTTTTTGGTGAAAACATTCGAATTTCACAATTTTTTTCGTGAACTTTCCAATTTCACGTTTTTTTTCAAATTTTTCCGGCATTTCGCGAATTTTGTGGGAAATTCGCAAATTTTTCGGCGAAGTGAAACAGGAGAAATTCACCCATCACTAATGAGGATTGGACTGGGGTGCATGGTGTAAAGGAGCCCTGTCTTTATCATCTGCCTTATGGTTGGCTGGTTGGCATACAGGGTTGGACTAGGCTGGCTGGACAACAGGAAAAAATTTGTTGAGCCACCCTGGCCCAGACCCGATTCCCACCTGCAATATTTTCACTCCCCTGCTGTCCTCCCTCCACTTGTACTTGCGCCAAGTAAAAGGTGCCTGCGGGGAGGGGGGGAAAAGTTTGGCATTGGGTTGTGAACGGGTGATCAGCAGGGGCCCCTGGGGTAGGAACCAAGATGCTGTAGGCAACCTCGATAAAAAGCCTGAAATGGAACTCTCAAGGTATGAGCTAGTGTTGGTTGGAATATAGGCTTTTTAACGGAACAGTAACATCAAAAAATTAAAGTGTTTAAAAGTAAAAGTAATGAACAATAATGTACTGTTGTGATGCACTGGTAAAACTTCAAAAACTCTACAATAGTCTATATAAACGAGCTGCTGTGTAGCCACGAGGGCAGCCATTCAGTCACAGGATACACAGTAGATAACAGATATATTTTGACGAATCCCATTGTATACTACAGAGCTTATCTGTTATCTGCTGTGTATACTGTGCCTTTTCAGCTTTGAATGGCTGCCCCCATGGCTACACAGCAGCTTGTTCATATAAACTATAATAGTGTTCCTGAAGTAAACATTACATTATGTTTTGATCACTTTAAAACACTTTTATATTTTGGTGTTACTGTTCCTTATAATTAGAAGTTCCATGACTCTTGCCCCAATCAGTACAGTTATAGCAGGTAGTAAGTAGGCTGCCTTGAGCCCACCATAGCTGGATTCTGCACCTCACAGAAGATTATTAATTGGTAATGATGTGCAAAGTGCATTTATGCCCTGGATGCAAGTGCTTAGTGAGTAAGTACGCAATCCTATGGTGTATCAAAATGTTATAAAATAAGGGCCGCCCACTGGGATTGTACGATTCACTGTGCACACAAACAAATCAAACAAACTATACTTGTTAGGTCACATGAGCCAATTAACAGACAGAGTTCTGTCATTTGCTTCCACACTTCTTCCTGTTACAGAGTTGTAGTATTTCTGGTCAGGTGATCTCTGAGACAGCACAGTCCGGTCCTGGAGACCACCATGAAATGGTGATTCAACGCAAGAGATGTAAAAGGGCAATATTTACTTAAATATATATACCAGTTTGATAAGAGTCATTAATATGCCACTTAATTTCATATAAACTATCTGTTGCTCAAGTATTCATTTTGGGGGTATTGTTTTCCTTTAATTATGCTCAATATTATTAGGATTCATTTTGCCAACATTATATTTTTGGGCCTTGGGAGAACTTTGGAAACCCAGGAGCCAGTGCCCACAGCTGGGTGCTTTATACAGTGCTGGGAGTTCTGTGTTATATCAGGTTCATAATTGTTTAAGCAACTAGCTATCAGCTGGAAAACACAATTAGCTATGCGCAACAGATGCACAAATCGATGCAGGTATGGACATACAGAAATATGTACAGCATCCTTTGAGTGACATCAGGAATGTCCAACCTGCGGCCCTGCAGCTGGAGTTTCCCTTCTGTTAAAGGGCACGTAAAGGCAAAAAAATAATATTAGATTTTTACTTTCTTTACTGAAAAAGAAACCTATCTCCAATATACTTTAATTAAAAAATGTGTACCGTTTTTATAAGAAACATGACTGTATGTAGTGAAATTCTCCCTTCATTTACTGCTGTGGATAGGAATTGTCAGACGGTCCCTAACTGCTGAGCAGGGAAACAATCATACTTATGAACAGCCGGGGGAGTCCCCGCCTTACTTCCCAGCTATGCAGAACTCAAGCAGCTTTGTTTATGACGATCCCTAAGCAGCCCAGACCACACTGAGCATGTGCAGTCTTAGTCTTGCAAAGATGTTAAACAAAGTTACAAGATGGTGACCCCCTGTGGCCAACTTTGAAAGCATAAATTATTTGTTTGATTAGGCTTGTGATGCAGTAAGTTCATGTTTATATTTAGTATACAAAATACAGCATTTCTAGCCTTATTCTATTTTTGACTTTACATGCCCTTTAAAAGTTGTCCATGGCAGGATCCTCAGATTTTTACTGATTTTTGTTTTCTCCCAGTCCCCCCTCTGTACAGCTCTACAGACACATTATTAACTATAACAATGACAGTGAGAACCCACTGGCAACTACTGCCCGGAATGTCGCAAACACGCTGAGACTTGTACTAGGGTTAGCACTGCTTCTTTTCAGCACCCAGGTCCTAGGGGTTTTTATTGCCCAACGCTTTGTCTGCATGGAGCAAGTCAAATGACTTCTGATTATATTAACTTTTGTGTATATGTTTTGGGTCCAAGAGACCTTTTTTGCCTCCCAACATTTCTTCAGCCCCTCTTTGATCCAAAATAGATGGATCTGCCCCCTATCGGCCAATTCATTTGGGGTACTCTGCCCTAGGGTGTGTGTTGGTTTGACTGTGATAGGGTATTTAGACTTGGAGCTACACTATGAAAGGGAGTGATGTTTGTGCCTTAATATCAGCTGCAAAGTAAAAACATAAAGATGCTGGTGCTGTATAATATAATAAATTGTAGTTATTTGGCAACAGGGGGTCTGCATGTTTTGCTGTTGGGGGGTTTTCAGACTTATATTTTAACTACAGCTGGAGGTCTGCACATATTTCCCCCTTCCAGATACAGGGTCAGTCAGTATAGCTATCCTGCCTCCTGTTTAAGCTATAACTTTTTATATATGCAATTCTTTTCGTCTGTTCCAGTAAACATTGTAGTAGGAGAACATTTAAATGTTCTTTCATTTTTCCCCAGTGAATCTGCCCACTGTTTCAGCTGTGCAAGTAGGGAGATCTGCTACATCTGGTAAAGATCTCCTAGCGTTGGCCGAAGGAGAGTCATGCAGCTCCCTCAAATCAACAGGGTGTTCTGTGGTTTGGTTCACTATTTGGCTCTGTGAATCAGAAGACATTCAGCAGGACCAGGGAATGGTACCCTATTATTGAATGCCGCAAGATAGAGTTTTTGAGTACTAATTAAACACGATAATCTTTGTATACGTAGCCAGTATATGAGCTGCTTGTGTGTAAAACTGGATAAACCCCTAGGGAAAGGGCCACATGTCTTCACCCAACAGTCATTTCTGATGTTTGTTAAGCAAGTCCTTTAAGCCATTAAGATCTAGAAATACAGAGCTGAAAGCTAGTAATGTGGTCAATGGCCAAAATTCAAAAAATTTCTTATTGTGTTCCAACCATGCTTAGTTCATAGTTGGTAGATTACCTAGCATGGTCTCTTTTGAGTAGGCCTTATATACATGGGCAGATTAAATAATTTTGCAAGGTTGTCAGACTCATCTAATGAGCCAAATTAGGAGCGTCAGCCCATGTGGGCTCTGGGCTAATTATAGCTCCACGTATGGTGTAGACCAATTTGGCTTTGGCCTAGCTGACATTGTTTCTCAGCCTACCAAATTATCAATGAGATATAAGTCATGGAGATCAACATTTTAGTCCCATACTTGGGCCAACAAGATGGAAACATGTCCACTGTTGGTACAGTGGCCAAATCCACTGTTAATATGGGACCATGTATGCCCAAGTTTTGCTCATAGGGCTCATCAAAATATTGATTTCTTCATTTTTGCCCAGGCCGAAAGTTACAGTCAAAGCACCTCAAAGAGTTTCCCATTGAAGTCAACAATAAATAGTCTAAAAACACAAGCAAAGGTGACACAGTTCTAGCCTAAAAGCAGGTGCCCATCCCTTATTGGAACCTACTGTTGTTGAACAGTCTACAGTATATGAGGGTTGGGGAGACTTCTGAGTCTCCAGATATTATTGAACTGCCCTTTTCAGCCAAGTAAGGATTCTGAGAATTGTAATTGAGAAACATCTGGAACACCTTTATAAAATCCCCTAGTCCAAATAAAATAACTGTATCTGAGATATAAAAATGGCCGGTGTTGGGTGGAACAGTAGAAGCGACTTTTGAGATCAAGCTGTGACAAGGATGTGTAGGATTTATACAAAGCTGGATTAAGGTTGCTTATACGGAATGACCTTAAAGTGCACATTCTGATGTTGATCATCCCTTTTAATCCCTTCCTGGATTACTTTCGATGGTTATCAAAGAATTAACATTTGGAGATTTGTGCTGAATGATTAATTTACCTGCAAAAAAAAAACCCCTCCATGTCTTTTATCTAAAGTTCACTGCTGTACCCAAACGCTTTAGCAAGCCCATTATACTGTGCGATCAAGATCTTGTGTTCGTCAGGCAAACTGACACTTCTCCAGTAGGGCAGAATTCATTCCTTAAACTCACAATAAAGTCACTTTTTTTTTAACATGGTGCTTGAGGCTACAGGTTCTCAGATTAAGTAATAGTAAGTGAGGTGGAAAAAAGACACACATCCATCAAGTTCAACCATTTAAGTCTGCAGCTGCATCATCATCAATGAGGTGCAGCCCATCCCTGGCAAAGAGTCTGTAGCTGATTGAGAATCATCCCAGTTCTCCAAAAACCCAAAACCCTCCTCCCTACACCAATCTCCCAGCCATGCATTAATCTCCATAAACTCCCACTGTCTTCTTGGCACGGGTAATATCTCTGAGAAAATCGCCTTGTTGTGACTAGTCCTAATGTGACAAATAAAATGCCTTCTGAGTTTAAGAATGTTTACAAGTATGTGATCCGTTATCTGGAAACCTGTTATCCAGAAAGATCTGAATTTTGGGACGGCCATCTCCCATGAACTCAATTTTATCCAAATAATCCAAATTTTTAAAAATGATTTGCTTTTTCTCTGTAATAATGAAACAGTACCTTGTACTTGATTCAAAGTCAGAAATAATTAATCCTTATTGGAGGCAAAACCAGCCTATTGGGTATATTTAATATTTACAGGACTTTGTATTGATTATCTAAGATCCATTATCCAGAAAACCCAAAGTCACAAGCATTCTGAATAACAGGTCCCTTACCTGTACTCTATATAAAATATTATTTGTAATTGATGCATTGTTATTCTAATTGTATTTTATTTTCATGCTCTTGCAATAAGTGCAGTTTGCTGTCAATAAATATATATCCAGTTTTCCAAAAATAATATATTTTAGGACTGAGTGAAGCAGCTTCCTTTTGAATAGAGATGGCGCGAACTGTTCGCCGGCGAACTTGTTCGCGCGAACATCGGGTGTTCGCGCTCGCCGGAAGTTCGCGAACGTCGCGCGACGTTCGCCATTTTGGGTTCGCCATTGTTGGCGCTTTTTTTTGCCCTCTCACCCCAGACCAGCAGGTACATGGCAGCCAATCAGGAAGCTCTCCCCTGGACCACTCCCCTTCCCTATAAAAACCGAAGCCCTGCAGCGTTTTTTTCACTCTGCCTGTGTGTGCTGAAGAGATAGTGTAGGGAGAGAGCTGCTGCCTGTTAGTGATTTCAGGGACAGTTGAAAGTTTGCTGGCTAGTAATCGTTTTGATACTGCTCTGTTATTGGAGGGACAGAAGTCTGCAGGGGTTTGAGGGACATTTAAGCTTAGGTAGCTTTGCTGGCTAGTAATCTACCTTCTACTGCAGTGCTCTGTATGTAGCTGCAGTGGGCAGCTGTCCTGCTTCTGATCTCATCTGCTGACTGCTGCAATAACAGTAGTCCTTGTAAGGACTGCTTTTATTTATTTTTTTGTTCCAATACAGAGCAGTATCAAGCAGATTACTAGCCAGCAAACTTACTATCATCTGTCCCTGAAATCACTAACAGCTCTCCCCCTACACTATCTCTTCCAAGCACACACAGGCAGATTTTTCAGATAAATTTTTGCCCTTGATCCCCCTCTGGCATGCCACTGTCCAGGTCGTTGCACCCTTTAAACAACTTTAAAATCATTTTTCTGGCCAGAAATGTCTTTTTTAGATGTTAAAGTTCGCCTTCCCATTGAAGTCTATGGGGTTCGCGAACCGTTCGCGAACCGCTCGCATTTTTGCGCAAGTTCGCGAATATGTTCGCGAACTTTTTTTCCGACGTTCGCTACATCCCTACTTTTGAATTCTAAAATGTATTATTTTGGCAGCTCTGCTGATTAATATTTTTAAGGGTTCAAAATTCAGCAGTGATGTAAAAACTGGCTTTCTTGTAAAGAAAGTTAGAATCTCAGCTGTAAAACATGACAGAACCGCTGCTTTGTACAATAAAAGGAAGGACAATATTCCATTAACAAAAACTGTTTATATGCAATGCATATTATGGCTGATAAAGAAGAGAATTTGTATTTTGTGCTTGCAGGGGGAAGTGTAAAGAATTATCCTCCCTTTCTCCCAAAGCAAAGGTTCTGCCCTGCTTTATGACTGCAATTCTAGATAGCTTTATAACAAAGCATTCAGACTACAATGGTCTGAGAGCTATTCAGAACACACTGCGAAATTGTGAGACCTTAGGGCTCAAGTTTTTTTAACTATGGGTTCCCAGATGTTGCTGGATGACCAGCTGGACTTCCAGCATTCTTCAACATACAAAAAGCTTGCAGGGACTTGTCGTTCAGTAACATCTAGGTACCCAAGGTTAAGAAAAAAAAGGCCTCTACTAAGGAGGAGGTAAATTTTGAAAGACCATCCTGAGATACTGTTGGATCACAGATGACCTGTCTGGTTTGAACATTTGAATGGATGCATGGCAGATGCAGATGCAGAGGGATTCTATCTCCTGATTCCATCTCCTTTCTCCTTTCTGGGCAACCACAGAAGCCTTTCTTGCTCTTTGGCAAGGCTTTTAGATATATTGTTAGGGTCAGAACTACTGTTTTATAAACCAGAGCAGGATTATTACCCCTTATCTTAGTGATTCTGATCCTATGAGTCAGGAACCAAAATTTTTCCCCCTTGGTCTCGTTGACCCCCTTTGGTGAAGTGAAATCTTCTGCTACAAGTCGAATCATATTGATATAGTTTGCATCAATAATTCTAAACCAGTTGTTATGGGTCATGGAGCTGAGTCCCAATCTCATTTGAGAAAAAATGTTGAGAAATCCGGCTGTATATCTGAATGGCTCATAAACATTTACTTTTCTGCTACTTGGAATGCCTGTGCCCAATGAGAGTGCAAGAGATAAGGAGGCTTAGTTGAGCCAATGTAAGCAGATGCATAATAAACTATATCAATACATGAAATCTAAACCGCTAATGCAACAATAAATCACAGAATACTACTGCAGCTCACATAATTAATGTCACCGCAAAAGGGTGTAATTATGTGATGACTGTATCCCTTTAAGATGATGCACGGTCATGGTAACTGCTTTGGACGCAGAAGTATGGAGGCCAAATGACGTCTCACCATCTGGCATGGATTCTGTGTCCTTGCTATGCCTACATCCATTTAACATTCCACAAGAACTTTAATAATGTCTGTGCCAGATGTCCAGTTCCAGAGTTCTGCAAAATATTATGGGTGATCTCCTTCTGCTGGGCACAATGTGATGCACCACATGTAGCAAATGAACTATGAAGTACGATGGACCTCTTTAAATGTGTATGCTCTGCTTGATGCAGTGAGTAGAAGTCTCTGCATGGGAGATATATTCATGTATAATCACCTCCATGTTCCATACATAAGGTTCACCAGTGGAAAGCAGATTCCATGTGATTTGTCCAAGGAGTAACAGCATAATGGTTCATTTCCCATTACCTTTAAAGTTATCCAACCTATTTTTGAACTCCACCAATGAGTGGCTCAGTTCCATCTCACTTGGTAAGTTGGAAATGTCTCCCCTTCTCCATCCTCCGTGGGAATCGTTGCCTGCATCATTGTAAGATGGAAGAAAAGTTAATTACAAAAATGATGTACTGACCTTGCTCATGTTGATCATACAGGGGCCCCCAGCCTTTTTAATTCATGAGCCACATTCAAATGTTAAAAGAGTTAGGGAGCAACACAAGCATGAAAAAAGTCCTTGGGGTGCCAAATAAGGGCTGTGATTGGCTATTTGATAGCCACTATGTGGACTGACAGCCTACAAGAGGCTCTGTTTGGCACTACACCTAGTTATGAAACCAAAACTTGCCTCCAAATAAGAAATCCAAAGCACCTGCTTTGAGGCCACTGAGACCAACATCCAAGGGGTTGTGAGCAACATGTTGCTCACAAGCCATTGGTTGGTGATTATTGTTTTAGAGCCTGTGAGGCCCATCTTTTCCAGGATGAATAAGCTGCATTGACCATTCAGTAGACTTTTTTTCCTTATCCAGTACCAAACATCAAAACACCAAACACATCTACAAACAAAAACTAGATATGTTCTAATGACTCCAATACACCAAGGTTTAAACAAAGCCCATTTTTGGGTAGTTCCTTGAGGGCAATAGCATAAAATTTGCATGTAGGTCGCAGCATATGGGTTTTTTTATAGGGATGTACCAAATCCACTTTTTTTGGATTCGGCCGAACCCCCGAATCCTTCATGAAGGATTCGGCCGAATACCGAACTAAATCCAAACCCTAATTTGCATATGCAAATTAGGGGTGGGAAGGGGAAAACATTTTTTACTTCCTTGTTTTCTGACAAAAAGTCATGCAATTCCCCTCCCTGCCCCTAATTTGCATATGCAAATTCGGATTCGGATTCGGTTCGGCCGGGCAGAAGGATTCGGCCGAATCCGAATCCTGCTGAAAAAGGCCGAATCCTGGCCGAATCCCAAACCGAATCCTGGATTCGGTGCATCCCTAATTTTTTATTTTCCTGCTAATATGGTGGCATTCTGGGGGAAATGCTGAATTGCGTATAAGAAGCATGCAGGTTAGCAGCAATATTGTATACTTTGCAATGATCCCTATTATCCCTTGATATCCAGGATTGGACTTCAGGCCTAGCATTAACATCAATCACACATGAAATAATAATCTATAAAGACAAAGAAAGCAAAGCCATGCTGAACATGTGTCCCTCTTAATGCTGTGCTTATTCTGAAAAGCCAGCTGCATGGTGATTTGGGTTCAGAATCAGTAGAGTAATGAGGATTTTTAAGCTGGTTGAACATGTTAGTAGCTTATAAATCTGGTGCATAAATCACTTTGGGCACATTTCCTGGGGAGCAGGAACCTTAATATAGAACCTTAATTTCTATCTGAACTTATTGAAGATCAAAACTGCTTTCACTAATACAATATATAGGAAATAATTATATTAAGCATCTCTATTTTCCAAGTAAGTTGGGTACATTTGTTCTTCTTAAGTAATGAACTTTTGTCTTTCTTCACTCTGCGCTCTGTCTCCATGTTCAATTCAGCAGCCAGTCCCAACACGTATCCAAAAACCTCAGGCTTTAATAGAGTCACTGTAGTTACAACAGGCATGGAACAAACAGGTTCAGTGTTCCCAACAAAACTAATAGAGTCACTCCCTGTCCCTGGCAGAAGAACCCTTTCAATATTATATTCATCAGCGTTGTCACTTTATGAAAAAAGATGACAGAACTTCCATGGCTAAGGAGCACAGAAGGTGATAGTTCAGCAGCTGCTAAATAACATGCACTGTAATAAATAAACAAAGAGGATAGGGTGAAAGCTGGAACCAATCAGAGCAGGCTTGGCAGATGCTGGAATCCAACAGCAACAACGAAATATTGGCTTAATAAAAGCCAAGGCTTATTGTCAACAGCCAAGGAGGTTAGTTAATATGTAGCACATTTCTTTCTTTATATAATATCTATCAAATTTGCCTGTTGTTGGCAGGGATGCCATTATCGTATCCCTTTGTGCAGATGTGCAGTCCCACTTTCTAGATATGATGTCATCTCCGTTTTTTTACCTGATATGGGCTGCAGGTAGAAGAGGTCCAATTTTGGAATTTGTTTTCCCGTTGTTGAACAACATTTGGAACCCTGCTTGTGACCAACGACATAGGAAACCATTGTGTGTCTCAGCACTAAGAGGAAAACCCCAAAAATGTATGTTTCAAGAACTCCGATCATAAACGGGACACAGTATTGGTTCTCCACATTTGATGCCAAAATAGGTTCAATGATTGGGCTGCTATGAGGCAGCAGAAGGAGGCTGTGTGTTTCTGAAGCACTGTCATGCTGTATTTCTTCAACAATGAATATGTGGACCTGGTTCCTACTAACATATATGAATTACACAGCTATGCATCTCAGTACAGACATATTTAGGAGATGAGGGTTCTTCTCATAAAACCTCTCCCTACTTTGAGCACATTTGTCAGACCTTGTGGAAACGGATTTACCATATAAGATTTTCTATTATGGCAGTCACAGTCCATCCAATACCTAATTATCTCATGGGTTGAAATCAAGGAAAAATATTTCTTTCGGATTGATCTTATAAGGTTTGCAGTTCTTGCTCAGAAAAGAGGTTCACCCATGGGACACAATAGGGCTCCATTATTTTTTTTTTCTCTGTCTACAGTTTGCAGCAGGGCTCCCCAAGGCAGTTGAGTCTATTCAGAGGAAATAATGTACACTCAGTTTGTGCTGCAATTTTGGGTGGCAACACTGGGGCCTTGGTTCGATTCCAGCCCAAGTTATATCTGTGAAGAGTTGCATTTTGCCTCTGGGTGCTCCAGTTTTCTCTTCCTCTCCAAAAACATACAGACTCCAGATAAAATTAACCGTAGCAAATGCTATAGGGATCTTAGATTAGATTAGAAACAGCCAATTGGATAGGGGTGATTGTATTGCTGCTGAGGATGGCACTGATTATTGATGCCCAGGGGCAATTACTCTGAGGCTTTACGCTTCAATAACGTTACACCAAATGAATCCCTGCTGTGATAAAGGATATAACAACAACGTACTGGTAATTATATTCCCTATTGTATAATAAAATTTGCTTTTTGGCACGAATCCCTGTAATACAAAATTAGCACCGTGCTGCCAAGGCACTTCACCCGCAGGGCTAATAAAACAGGAAGTGATGAATGCTATTATTATTATTATTTAATGCTAAAAGAAATAAATAACAATGGTTTCCCATCTTGGGTTTCATTGCTTTGGGCTGCGAATATGAGGCAACACAAGTAAGACAACATGTGGATTTTTTTGGTTGCAGCTACAGTGTTACTGGTGTAAATCAGGTCACCGCGGCTGCAAAAGGAAGACAGAAAACAAAAAGGTTTTTGGATGAAAGAGAGGCGCCTACTGTGACATTAAAAGTGCTGGGCATTTCATTCATTAAGATCTGTCAGTGTTGTAGCGCCCCCAAGAGGCTTCATCAAGGCAAATGTGATCTATATCTATCTATCTATCTATCTATCTATCTATCTATCTATCTATCATCTATCTATCTATCTATCTATCTATCTATCTATCTATCTATCTATCATCTCTCTCTCTCTCTCTCTCTCTCTCTCTCTCTCTCTCTATCTATCTATCTATCTATCTATCTATCTATCTATCTATCTATGTATCTATCTATCTATCTATCTATCTATCTATCTATCTACTCTCTCTCTCTCTCTCTCTCTCTCTCTCTCTCTCTCTCTCTCTCTCTCTCTCTCTCTCACTATCTATCTATCTATCTATCTATCTATCATCTATCTATCATCTATCTATCTATCTATCTAGTTTCTATCTATCATCTATCTATCTATCTAGCTATCTATCTATCTATCTATCTATCTATCAATCAATTATCTATCTATCTATCTATCTAGTTCCTATCTATCTATCTATCTATCTATCTATCTATCTATCTATCTATCTATCTATCTATCATCTCTCTCTCCCTCTCTCTCTCTCTCTCTAACTATATATCTATTATCTATCATCTATCTATCTATCCTCTCTCTCTCTCTCTCTCTCTCTCTCTCTCTCTCTCTCACTATCTATCTATCTATTATCTATCTATCTCTCTATCTCTGTATCTATCTATCTATCTATCTATCTATCTATCTATCTATCTATCTATCTATCTATCTATCTATCTATTATCTATCTATCTATCTATCTATCTATCTATCTATCAATTATCTATCTATCTATCTCTATCTATCTATCTATCTATCTATCTATCTTCGTCTGTATATCTATCTCTATCTACCTGTCTGTCTGTACATCGATCATCTGTATGTCTTTCTGTCTGTCCAGCTGTGAATAAGTCTATATCATATATCCATCTATCCAGCTATTTCTCTCAAAGTGCATGGGCAGTATAATAGTTCCCCCAGACCTATTCCTACAGAATATACAAGGGGGAGCTTGACTTTAGTTTAAATAGTGCACCTTTTTTTTAAAACTTGCATGTTTATTATGAATAAAGATTGCTCAGAGTACACTCGCCTCGGGTTTACATTTGTGAGGCACATATGAACATGTAGTACATAACAGCATGTGAAATGTTTAACATATCCAAAAGATATGAGAAAAACAAATAATATATTTGAGTAACTGAATATAGAACAAATGTTGTACATGGCAAGGCTGGTGAAAAGGGTACAGGGTATATACATATAGATACGGTGCATGATCCCCAAATTGAATAGTGCACCTTTTTTAATGATATTTTTGTTAAATATCAAACACAGCAAAGGAAATCTGACTGTTAGTGTATGAGACACACAATTTGCATATAAAAGGAAGGGAAAAGGAAGTTCCAACTGAGAGATAAGGGATTAGGAGAAACAAATGAATGTGTTGCAAAAGGAAGAATCACTCAGGCTGAGCAAACACTGGGATGTTGATTGGGTGAGAGGTGAGGAAAGTCTCAGAGTCCATCAAACAGACATTACTATACCATAATAATATAACACCATTATCAAAGGTATAATTACATTACATTAAAGAGAATGAAGACCCGTAAGTAGGATTTATCTCTATTTATATTCATGCGCATTGATTGCTTGGCAGAATTAAATTGATAAGAAAACCATATGTCCTAATCCAGTTTCAGCCCCCCCCCCCCCCACACACACACAAACAGTTTTCAGACTGTGACAGAATCAATCCCAAGTCATACACAAAACTACTATTTACTTGTTGTGGTTAGGAATTATCAGACTGGAAGTTTACAGTTCAGCTTCAACCATTGTCCTGACTTCAGTGCTTTATAAATCAGCCTTCATACAAACTCATTTACTAAAAGATGATCTGACATGCAAAGTCATAAAGTCTTCACCAGAAACCCATAGTAAAGATATTTGCTTTCAAAAAGGTGACCAGTAACGGTTGCTATGGATTCATAAACCTGGTGCAACATTTGAATCGGAAAGAATCTTCTTTACAGAAAAAAACACATACTGTTCCTTTAAAAGAGAATCTAAAAATATGGGCAGAAATGATGAACTGTATTATATACCACATTATCACAGAGGTTCAGCAGCCAGTAGTGATCCACCCATTCAGGAACATTTCTAACTCAGTTAGGCCATCTTTGGAGTGTCAGTGGCACTGCACATGCTCAGTAGTGATGGGCGAATTTGTGGCGTTTTGCTTCACCGAAAAATTCACAAAACGGCGCCTGCGTCTCATTTTTGGATGCCAGCGTCCATTTTTTGGAAGGCAGTGTCCTTTTTTTTTTTTGATGACTGCAAATTTTTGCTGGCGAATTTTCGCGGCAGTTTTGCGAATGTATTCGCCATCGGCAAATCGTGGGAATTCACGCCTGGCGAATAAATTTGCCTATCACTAATGCTCAGTGTGCTCGGGCTGCTACTGAGAAGCTAAGCTTAGAGGTTATAAAAACATTAACAGAAAGTAAGTTACATCTTTTGCAGAAGCTGATGCTGCAGGACCTTGAATTTACTTTTACTGGTATCTATGCTGCAACATGGCGTCAACCTGATGTAGTTACTAATCAGCCTTGCATTATTAATTTTATATTCTATTTCTACAGTATATTTTGAGTCTGCCCCTAATTTCAAGTGACAGCAGCCCAGAGCTGGAAATCAGCAGAAGAGAAGATGTAGAGCTACTGGGGCATCTTCACAGGCACAGATCTATTGTACATTGTTAAAAGTGCTGTGGTTGCCTTGGGCTGGTACTAAATCCCAAAATATCAGGCTTAGCATTTCTATCCTAATTCGTTGTTGAGCTTTAATTCTCCTTACAGGCAGGCCCAATTGTTGGGAGTATCATGTTATCAAGTCAATCATTAACTCCAAATAGGCACAAGGTATAGCAGCAGTACATGCAGCAAGGTTGTTGTGGCCCTTCATAGTATGTGCACAGCATATACAAGTATGGGATCTGTTATCCAGAATGCTCAGGGCAGATATTTCCATAATTTGGACCTTCATACCTTAAGTCTACTAGAAAATCATTTAAAACATTAAAAAACCCAATAGGCTGGTTTTGTTTGAATGAGGAGTCATTCCCACATACAGTATGTAATAAAAGGCACTATGTTTTCCCAGGAGCATTAACCCATAGCATCCAATTAGATGCTTGCCTCTAAACATGTGACCAGTAAATTCTACCTGCTCATTGGTTGCTATAGGTCACTTCTCCTGGGCAAATGTAGTACCTTTTATTACAGAACCCTTATTATGTCTTAGTTTGGATCAAGTACAAGGTACTGTTTTACCTTGTCATCCAATAAGATGCTTGCCTTTAAAGGGCAAGTAAAGTGTAAAATAGAAAAAGGCAATAAATGCTGTATTCTGTATACTAAACATAAACATGAACTTACTGCACGACAAGCCTAATCAAACAAATGATTTATGCTTTCAAAGTTGGCCACAGGGGGTCATCATCTTGTAACTTTGTTAAACATCTTTGCAAGACCAAGACTGTGCACATGCTCAGTGTGGTCTGGGCTGCTTAGGGATCGTCATATATTATCAAAACAGGGAAACAAACAAAGCTGCATGGCTGGTAAGTAAGGCTGGGGCTCCCCATGCTGTTCATAAGTATGATTGTTTCCCTGCAGAGCAGTTAGGGACCTGACAATTCCTATCCACAGCAGTAAATGAAGGGAGAATTTCACTGCATACAGTCAGGTTTCTTATAAAGACGGTACACATTTTTTTATTAAAGTATATTGGAGATAAGTTTCATTTTCATTCAAGAAAGTAAAAATGGGATTTTATTTTTTTTGCCTTTACATGCCCTTTAAACATGTGACTGGTAAATTCTACCTGCTCATTGGTTGCTATAGGTCACTGCTCCTGGGCAAACTTAGTGCCTTTTATTACAAAACCCTTATAATGTCTTAGTTTGGATCAAATACAAGGTACTGTTTTATTAAATGTAGAGAATGAAATCATTTTTAACATTTTCTAGATTATTTAGACATAATGAAGTCTACGGAAGGCGACCTTTCCATAATTCGGAGCTTTCTGGATAATGGATCCCATACCTGTATTATCTTCAACAAAGAAATTTCAGCTTTCCTCTCCCTATTCTGTGATGTAGGTACCAAGTAGGATTGTACTTAGACAGACAATAAAACAACAATCAAATATGGGGTAGCTGCTGTCTATAGAGCAAGTACTGTGCACAGGTCCAATTAAACCAAAGTGAATATCAAAGACATGCACAGTTTCTCGCTTAAAAACATTTATTGGTGCATATAAACCACAAAAATTGACATATCAATATTCAATACACACACACCACAAAGCAGTGTCTCCCCCCCAGTCTGCCTACCTGTTGTCAGCCACACCCTCCTGACGCGTTTCGCGCTATTGGGCGCTTCATCAGAGGAAGCGCCCAATAGCGCGAAACGCGTCAGGAGGGTGTGGCTGACAACAGGTAGGCAGACTGGGGGGGAGACACTGCTTTGTGGTGTGTGTGTATTGAATATTGATATGTCAATTTTTGTGGTTTATATGCACCAATAAATGTTTTTAAGCGAGAAACTGTGCATGTCTTTGATATTTACTTAGACAGACAGCCTGTCTCCCTATACTTTATTAGTCTCTGCTGATGCTTACCTGACTCATCATCATAATAAGAGAATATTTGTAATGTTATTAAACCAATGATACATTGAACACTATGGAGCCAAAGGGCAATTCAGAGGAGGTCTGCAGCTGCCCTCGACACTCCGATTGGACAGCACTGATTACAATTCCAGAGTGTTCTCTTCTTCAGACCTCTATACAGACATGAACGGGTGGCAGCTAGCACTGACACAGCTTTTCCAGGAGAAAGTGAGGCCGATCCAGCTGCCTGGCGATGGGAACAGAGGTCATGTCATTTGCATAATTACTGGAAAACAGCACATGCTGAAACTTTTTATCCATTTAATAATATGGAAATCGCTAGCAAGGAAGAAATAAAGCACTTGTGCAAGCGATTTTAGAACTCTTTATTGGAATAATATAAATATGCTTTCCGGTAAACCAGTTCTTTTCACCTAATTGGTACCAGAAGGAAATATAACAATGTATTATATTAATCCTTCTTTACCAAGGGCAGAAAACCGCTTTCTGGGGGCCGCCACCATTTTTTTAGGACTAAGAAGGAGCAGGAACCAGCAACGACATAAACTCCACCCTTCCTGTGATCCTGCCAATGAAATACTGGCCACCAACTCATGCACATGTAATTAAAATATCATCTATTAGAAACAATAAAATCATGCAATAATCAAGAATTTCATATATGATCTAGTGGGCACAATCATAGAAGGAAAGATTCCCATGCATGAGCAGCAATGTGACTTGCTTATACCATGGTCCATACCATGATTTTCTGGATCACAACTGGACTTCTAGTGATGGTCAAAGATTTTTTAAACCCTTTCAGGGGGAAATATTGTTGCCTTCCTTGATAAAGAGTAAACAATGTGGTTGGAACAATAAAGCGTTGTGATGACTGGTTAGATGTTGTCCTCGTTGACTTGGGTATATGGTATAACTGTGGGTTAGTTAGGATTTTAATGTGTGTTCAAGGACTGTTAAACTGTTATAAATAGTGTTGGGGCCAGGCACGAATTTGAGTCGAATTTCCGCGTTTCGCCCGGCGAATAAATTCGCGAAACTGTGGCGAAAATTAGCCCATTGACCTGTTATGCAGAATGCTCAGAACCTGGGGTTTTCCGGAGTATGGATCTCCATAATTTAAGTCTACTAACCAAACCTTTAAAAATTAAATAAATCCAAAAGGATTGTTTTGGCTCCAATAAGGATTAATTATATCTTGGCTGGGATCAAGTACAAGCTACTGTTTTATTATTACAGAGAAAAAGGTAATTCTTTTTTAAAACGTTGAGTTATTTGATTAAAATGAAGTCTATGGGAGATGACCTTCCTGTTATTCTGAGCTTTCTGGATAACAGTTTTCCAGATAGCGGGTTTCTGGATAACGGATCCTATACCTGAAATATATATGATGCATTTCACGTATACCGCTTTACGTTAATAACTTTACCATTGTTTAGATGTTGATCAGGCAAGGTGGAAAACATACATAGGGCTATGGAAGCTTCCCAAGGCCAATGGCCCTTTAGGAACCATGAGTAATGTTGCATTGGGATGCAGACAGGGGTGAAGGGAGGTTGAAGATGTGGACATTACAGAGAGAAGATGAGAATAAAGGAAACAAATAGCAGAAAAGCAGAAAAAAAGCTATTCAAAGAGGAAAGGAGAAAAGGAAAGAAGGGGGAAGGCAAGAGCGAAAAGCAGAAGACGCCCACCCATATGGGGGCAAATCCTTTTACCTTGCGATGGTCCTCCCTTAAAACCCTGTATCTTAAATTATAATGAAAATTGTAAGATATAATATAGATAATGTCATCTTTTGATCTTTTACATATAAGAGAAAGGGAGATGCTCTGCCTGTTAAAGGGCATGTATCATTTGTCTGACACCTGGACCCCTTCCCTAAATTGATCTTTACTTTGAATCCTAAGAATCCTACTACAAACCATTACCTATTAGTGACTATGGGGCAGATTCATTAAGGGTCGAATTTCGAAGTTAAAATTACTTCGAAATTCGACCCTCGAATTGAAATCCTTCGACTTCGAATATCGAAGTCAAAGGATTTAGCGCTAATCGTTCGATCGAACGATCGAAGGATTTTTCGTTCGATCGAACGATTAAATCGTTCGAATCGAACGATTCGAACGATTTTAATCAAACGATCGAAGAAAAATCCTTTGATCAAAAAAAGCTTAGCAAGCCTATGGGGACCTTCCCCATAGGCTAACATTGACTTCGGTAGGTTTTATCTGCCGAAGTAGGAGGTCGAAGTTTTTTTTAAAGGGCAAGTACTATCGAATGGTCGAATAGTCGAACGATTTTTACTTTGAATCGTTCGATTTTGTTCGACTTCGATCGAATTTAACCAATTCGATGGTCGAAGTACCCAAAAAATACTTCGAATTTCGAATTTTTTTCATTCTAATTCTTCACCCGAATTTTGTGAATCGGCCTCTATGACTACATAGTGCCGTGCCCGTTTTTACATTTTTGTCACATTTTTCATATTTTCCTACAATGGTGATTTTTTTTTTAGAGAGCCCATGTAATTATACTGATGCATGTTTTGCTTAATCCAAGCGGAATGTCTGTGTAACCTTTTCCCAGGCGTTTTTACCCGCTGGCAATCCGGAAACCCGAGAACTCTCCACTGAAATTTAGGAGGGATTACAAAACTGGGATTTCAGCAATGGTAGAGATCACAATGATAGCATATCACCAAGCTCTATATTCGTAGTATAAGCATCATTTGTTTTTGGCTATAACCCTTCACAAATCTGCTGTTTATAATCTATCCAAGCTGCGTGTTGCCATTAAACATATAGGGGTGGTTCATCTTTAAGTTAAGTTTTATTAGGGATGCACCGAATCCACTATTTTGGATTCAGCCGAAACCCCGAATCCTTCGTGAAAGATTCGGCCGAATACCGAACCAAATCCGAACCCTAATTTGCATATGCAAAATAGGGTTGGGAAGGGGAAAAATGTTTTACTTCCTTGTTTTCTGACAAAAAGTCACGTGATTTCCCTCCCCGCCCCTAATTCGAATATGCAAATTAGGGTTCAGATTCGGTTCGGCTTGGAAGAAGGATTCGGCAGAATCCGAATCCTGCTGAAAAAGGCCGAATCCTGGTCGAATACCGAACAGAATCCTGGATTTGGTGCATCCTAACTTTTATGTTATAGAATGGCCAATTCTTAGCAACTTTTCAATTGGTCTTTATTATATTTTTTTTTAATTATTTGCCTTCTTCTGGTTCTTTCCAACTTTCAAATGGGGGGGGCACTGACCCCATCTAAAAAAACAAATGCTCTGTAGGCCTACACATATGTATTATTATTGTTTCTTTTTATTCCTCATCTTTCTATTCAGGCCTCTCCTATTCATATTCCAGTCCATTATTCAAATCAATGCATGGTTGCTAGGGTAAATGAATCTTAGAAACCAGCTAAAATTGGAAACTGCAGAGCGGCTGAATAAAAAGCTAAATAACTCAAAAACCACAAATAATAAAAAAAAATTGCAAATTGTCTCAGAATATAACTCTCTGCATCATATTATAAGTTAACTCAACTTTAACTCCATTAACTTGAAACTGCAGTATCTACAGGCTTGGCATAACACGACCATTAACAGGACAATAAAGAAGGCAATTTGTAGATAAAAATGAGTTTCATTTAATATCAATATTGTCATAATTGCCTCCAGGATAAAAACCACACTGCAGACTATTCCCAATGCCCTTATTGTTTCTTACATAAAGCAGTGAAATAATGACAGAAGCAAAACCAAACCACTGCTTAAGGAAACTATTGGTAAAGGCAATAACTACTTTTTCACGGTTCATGTAAACTTCCCCGAATCCATCAGTGTGGGTGCCTTGGAAACATTACTCCTAACGTCACAACTCTCTAGGTCACCCAGTTCCGGCCTGCATCATCCCATGATGGGAAAGCAAGACCACAGAATGAGGATTTAAACAAAATAAATAGACACGGATCATTGGTTGGAGGGAGTTGGCTGGCTTTTCAAGTGCCAGTACTACAAAGCCAGAAACTTCTGGCAGTGTTTTTATAATCCCTTGATTTGTTCAAGTGGATATTATCACATGTGCCACAACAGTTTTAACAGCAGTCTTGTGATTCATTTAACAAGGAGGTAATACAGTGCAATTTCTTAGGTTTTGGTGTTTTATTGGTCAATCATAAGCAACGATACACCCCAAGACTTTCCTTTTGCTTGACTATCTCTTCAGCTTCCTTCCAAGTGAAGTTCAGGATAGTTTAAGAAGAAGACAATAATGTTAGATAGTGATGCCCACCAAGTAGTGACGGGAGAATTTATTCGGCAGGCGCGAATTCGCTGCAAATTTATGTGTGCGTTTTGCCGCCGAAATTCACAAATTTTCCACAAAAATTCTCCGGCGTCAAGGATTTTTCTGATGCCAGCGACAATTTAGAAGCCGGTGATGATTAACGGACGCTCATTGACTTTAATTGCAAATTGTCGCCGGCGTCAAAATTGTTTCACACGGTTTTTTTTTTGCCCGTTTCGCAAATTTTCCGGGAAATTCGCAAAATTTGTGGTGAAACGGGACAAATTCGCCCATCACTACCACCTAGTTAATATATGCCTACACTTCAGATAAGTCAGTATTATACACTGGATAGTCAATATTAAGGAATGGTGCCTTTGCTTGGTTTTGTTTTACCTTTAGAAGGCCTGGCACCTCTTGATAAAGTATGCAACATTTTTATTCATGCTTGTTCAATGAAGACAAGAGTGACCTCTCCGTTTGGGTTTACCTATTGCTACTTGCTCCTAATGAAACTTCAATTAAAACAATTTGGTCTTTAAGGAGGAAATATACAGTACATAAAAAGTCAATCAAGGGCCAATGAGAAGCAGGATAAAACCTCACACCCAAAGGACAAAATTCAAATCATCACTCGAGAATTTCATATAAAAGTACCTATTGGGGATGCCCTAAATCTACTATTTTGGATTCGGCGGGAACCCCTGAATCCTTTGCGCAAGATTCGGCAGAATACCAAACCAAATCCTAATTTGCACATGCAAATTAGGGGTGGGAAGGGGAAAAACATTTTATTCCTTGTTTTGTGACAAAAAGTGACGCAATTTCCCTACACGCCCCTAATCTGCATACACAAATTAGGATTCGGGCCGGGCAGAGGGATTCTGCCGAATTGAATCCTGCTGAAATAGGCCAAATCCTGGCCAAATCCTGAACGGTGCATCTCTAGTACCTATTCGTAGGCCGTCAAGGGAAGGAAATTCACAATCAGGAGCTTTTCAGCATAACACCATTGACTTAAGGCAATTCATTCTGAACCAGCTTCCGAGTCATGTTCATTTGAAAGTCATGTCAAGAATGGTTTTTCAAGGCCTGTTGAAACACTGGAAGTTGCTGTGAGGATGGCTGTTCACTGAGAAGTAAATTTATCTGGGTATAAAATGATTTATAAGCCTAAAGCCTCTAAAACTGCATTTATCCAGTAGGGCCTTAGAGGAATCATGCGAATATCATGCTGTGCCGAGACGTCCAAAGCTGATTGGGGTACATTCACTTATAGGGGTGGCTTAACTTTAAGTTGACTTTTAGTACAGTATGTTCTAGAATGGATAATTCTAAGCAACTCTTTAACTGATCATCATTTTTTATTGTTTTTTCAGCTTTCAAGAGAGGGTCACTGACCCCATCTAAAAAAAACAAGTGCATCTTTGTATTCAGGCCATTTCCTATTCACTATTCACTGTGTGGTTGCTAGTGTAATTTGGACCCTAGCAACCAGATTTCTAAAATAACTCAAATCCCACAAATAAATGAAAACCAATTGCAAATTGGCTCAGAATATCACTCTGTAAGGGTTATTTAAGTCCGAATGCTAAAAACTCAAAAAATCCAAGTTTTAAATCCGATTTTTTGAGGATGCAAAAAGTCTGAATCTCAATATCCACCATCTCAGACCTGCCGTGGTTGTATGTAAGTCAATGGGAGAAGTCCTTAACCTATTTGGAAGTTTCTGTGGTGTGCGCTAGAATTAGCCCGAAAATCGGACTATTTGGGACTTTTGGGGAAAAATCTGAATATTCTGACTTTTTTGGAAAATGGCTGAAAAAAGTGTACGATTCGGGAAAAAACTCAATAAAAATTGCCCAATTTGTGTTTTCACTCTATTTTATGAGTTTTTTCCAGATCCGATTAGATTGAGCTTTTTAAATAATAAATAAGGTCAAATCGTGGATTCTAGTTTGGTCTGAATAAAATATCAGAAAAATTCTGATTTTGATAAATAACCCCCTCTACAGTATGTCATACTAAAAATGAATTGAAAGGTGAACAGCCCTTTTAAACCTCTAGTTCTTTGACCCTTAAATAAAATTACAAAACAGAACCTAGTCTCATTTAGTTCGGAATAAAGCCCAAACCATCCCAAAATATTTAGCTACATCCAAATGACCAATTCCAGACTCAGCGACTAATGATTTCAGACTCAGCGACTAATGATTTTTGTACAGTATATTTAAATATAACCCAACATTATGTGCAAAATAAGCATCCAACTATCTCCCTGTTGAGGGTGACCTGAAGTTATCTGATATCTTTTTTCCCAGGTTACAGTAAAGTCAAGTCACTGTAACTTCCATAAGACCAACATCTCAATGGCATGCATCAACTCCCAAGCAGTCAATAATTAACAAAAGTTAGTGGATTATTAACACATTCCCCATTATTTTAGCATATATTACCTTGTCACATGTTTACTGAGTCTGAAATTGTCGTTCTAAAAGCCTCTGAACAAAACTACCTGTACCTCATTTAATGACAACACTGTAACCCTGTTTATAGGTTCACAGAAACAGAGGTCAGTATGTAACAGATAAAACTAAACGGAGCCAGCTGTAAGTTAAAGGGAAGCTACTTTAATAGTTCCCATAAAATCCCTGGACAATGAATCTGTTTTTTTGCCCTTAAAAGGTATTAGACTTGACAGTATTAATGGTTTAAAGAAAGAAGATGGTTGCATGTTCAAGCTGGGTCCTCCTCACTCGATGCAGCAATTTTATCCTTCTTTTTCCAGGGCATGAACACTCATTGAACTTGTTACCATATGTGGAACTGATTCTCAGAACTGAGATGAAGTCATCAGGAAATATTCAAGGTTGCATTTATTTAATAACGTTTTGGGCACTTTAATAAAAGGCCATGGAGAGTCATTTAGATTTCCAGTATGATTCTGAAGGCAGTTTCAAGAAAGAAATAGAAATTGAATGTATTGTACAGGAAAGACCTACTTGTTATATATATATTTCGATCACTAAATGGGCACCTCTAATACTATTCGTTTGAGTTGATTCTTCATTGGGTAGTAAGATGGACAGGTGAGTCTCTGGAGCTTCACTGCTTATAAGGATTCTATAATAGTGAGCAGCCCAGGTCCTGATGTACCAGAGCAGTCCTAAACCACCACTTCTGTTGAAATGGTGTCTGTTTTTTACCAAACGTGTCCTCTGGTACTGTGGATAAATATCTGCCTTCCTCTTGACCATTCAGAGCACATTTTTCCTGGCCCTGGTCTTTGCCTAGGTGTTCAAACTGGAGTGATGTGTCTAAGTTTCTTTCCTGGAACACCTCCCATAGAGATCTAATTGGTGCAGCCTTTTTCTAACGTTAAACTCATGCACTTTGACATCAGTAGTGGTGAGATCTACCTATAGGTTCCGTTATGAAATTAAGTGTTTCATAGATCATTTTTTTAGCATCTTAATTTGTGCTCTTGGGCTGAACTTGCTGGGATGACCTGGCCTAGAGAAGGTGGCAGCTGTTCTCCACTTGCCAAGATCTTTCACACAGTTGAATGACTGATGTCCAGTTGTTTGGTTATCTTCTTCAATCTCTTTTTCATGCTCAGAGTCATAGGCATCTGCAACCTTCTATATAAAGCAGTGATCCCCAACCAGTGGCTCATAAGTAACATGTTGCTCCCCAACCCCTTGGATGTTGCTCCCAGTAGCCTCAAAGCAGGAACTTATTTTTGAATTCTTGGTTAGGAGGCAAGTTTTGTTGCATAAATACCAAGTGTACTGAGTCTGACAAACTGAGCCTCCAATAGGCTGAAAGACCACATAGGAAGCTACCAAATCACAGCTCTTATTTGCCACATTTTTCATGCTTGCATTGCTCTTCAACTCTTCAACTCTTTTTACATACGAATGTTGCTCATGGGTAAAAAAGGTTCGGGACTCCTGATCTAAAGGCATCAGAGACCTCTTTCAATCTAGACATGGCAATATTACACACATTATAGTCCATTTCTACCTATACTTTCTCCAGAAACTAAAGCACATGCATGTGATCCAATGGAATAGAGGATTCTTACAACTAATACTGCAAATAGATAAAAGCCCAGTTTAATCACTGTAGTTTTAAAGGTGGGTTACACAAGTAAAGTAGATAACATTGGTAAAATCCATAGTATCATGGCTTATCGGGACTTTTTGCATCATAGACATTCCACCTTGCATTCACAGCAGAAGTACAAGACATTCACAAGGATATTCCTGGAATGGACTAATGAGGCAAGATAGAGCCTAGCACATAAACTCACAGTTGACTGCATTTTGCTATATTTATAGATTTGTATTGGACCAGAGTTTTGTTTTGTGCTGCCAAAATGGTTTTACCCAAGTGGTGGGCAAAGAACTTCATATTGCATGCCCCGATATGAAACACATAGCTGAAATGTGAACTCTGATGTTCATGTTTCTGGGAGTGTGCAATTACCATTTAAGCCATTGGAGGCGCTTAGTTCTCCTTGTACACCAATGGTATTCTTTCTGTCTGTTCTTTCCTCCGCCCACCTTATTAGGATCATGTGTAGATCATTATCTAATTTAGACCCTTTATAAGCTTGTCCCTGACCATTGCTCCTTGCTTGGTCATTAAGCTTTACAGTAGAGATTTTGCCGTCCGGCGAATCCTACCCCTGAGACCCCTTCTGGTTCCTAGTTCCTGAGTCCCTTCTGTATTCTGTGACCCGAGCTGTGTTTTTGCTTCAAAAGACTATTATAGTTTATACAGTATATAAACAGGCTGCTGTGTAGCCATGGGGGCAGTAATTTAAGCTGCTAGGGAAAAAGCAGAAAAGGCACAGGTTACATAGCAGATAACAGATAACATACCATTGTATTGGACAGGGCTTATCTGTTATGTGCAATGTAACCTGTGCCTTTTCTCCTTTTTTCCAGCAGCTTGAATGACTGCCCCCATGGCTACACAGCAACTTGTATATATAAACTACAGTATATTAGCCTTTCTGAAGCAAACACAAAGCTTTTATCAGTGCATGCTAACAGTATATTATAATAACTTTAATTTTTTAGTGTTACTGTTCCTTTAACAAGATACAATTCTGCCAAATGAGGAAGATCTCCCATGGGCAGAGAAGTACTTCCTGAAGAGAAGAAAATGAAGGAAGCTGGAGGAAGGAGCATGACTATAGAGGAAGTAGACAAAGTGACTGCTTGGGGGGTCCAGGAGTTATAGGGGCCCAGTGGGACATACCTGATAAGCAGGTTCAATATCTATTTTAGTAGGGTAGGTCTAAAATGATGTTGCTGTGGGGCCCATTACATTTTTGTTACACAACAGACTGGAAGTCATCATAATGATGTGGACAAGAGTGAAAAACACATGGACATGGAAAGTGCCCTTTCCTAGACTGTTAATCTCTGAGGGGCTTCTGACAAAATCATTATACTGCATCTGTGGGTGGGCTCCATAAGTATGCATGGGAAGATTGTGAGAAAAAAAGTCTTGGTGATATACAATGTGGACTTGTAGTAGTTGAAGATGTTGTAATAATTATCGTTATTGACATTTTGGAAGTCATAAAATATCAAATTGGAGTTATTCCACTATCAGTATATCCATGTAACCACATGTTGCTGTAGACCATCAATAAATGGATGGGCTTATCAGTGTTCAAGCTCCCTTATATATTGATGCAAGAGTAAAGATAACTGATTCTACTTGATTTATAGGAGTTGACTTTACTGTGCCTCACTGTGAGCGACTTATGGATGAATTTGAATCTGAATCTGTGGGTCAGCAGGTGCCCTGGACTTTGGTGCTGGAGACAAAGTATCAGTTTAACACAAAGTGCATATTCAGGTCTATGGTTCTCGAGTACTAGAAAAAGGTTTCACCAGAACTTCTAGAACAGAGTGTGTCCAAAATGTAGATCATGATATACCAGTAGACCTTTAGCTGGTGATCAGTAGATCTCAAGACGCTGTCAATAGTGATGGGTGAATTTCTCCCGTTTCACGTGAAATTCGAAAAGTGGCGATAAATTTGTGAAAATCGAAAATTGTCAATGGGCTTCTGAATAGTGTTGAAACTTTGCGATTTTGACCCAAGCAACTATTCGGATGTGCGTCCAAAATTTCCGCTGGGTGAATTTTCACTGGAGTTTCGTGAATTTATTCACCAGCAGCGAAACGTGGAAATTCTGCGTAAATTCGCGCCAAATTTATTTTCAACTGTCAACAAACAGCTAGCCTAAATTACCCTTCTGTTGTATTCTTTTCATTCAGATGTTTATTCTGTTAATGTTAAATTAATAGTAAAATAGCAATGTAAAAACCCTTATAATTCAATACAATATTTAAAGGAGAAGGAAAGGCTAAAATTAGGTAAACTTTATTGGAAAGGTCTATATAAATACACCAGTAAACCCTCAAAGTAATACTGCTCTGAGTCCTCTGTCAAAAGAAACAACACATTTCTTTCCTTCTATTGTGTACTCATGGGCTTCTGTATCAGACTTCCTGTTTTCAGGTTAAACCTCCAGGGCACGGCCTTGAGCATGCTCAGTTTGCTCCTCTCCCCCTCCCTTCTCCCCTCCCTACTGTAATCTGAGCCCAGAGCTATGAGAGAGCAGGAAGAGACTCAGGCAGGAAGTGATGTCACACCAAGCCAATATGGCTGTTGCTATCCTAAACAAATAGAGAACATTTCAAGACCTGTTTACTCAAATATGGTAAAGCATTCTGCAGAATAAATATAGTGTTATAGCTTGCACTATTGTGGCTAAACTATTGTAGCTTTCCTTCTCCTTTAAGCAATATTTTCCATGGAACAGTAATGCTATTATGGATGTAGATCATAATGGGACACCATCACTAAAAGTAGACCTCGCATTAGTAAAGTATGGGCACTCCTGTTCTGGAAGAAACAAAGACATGGCAAAACAGAGCAATAAGTAATGAATGGGTATTTGTGGTACAAACATGGACAGAGGGACACCCGAAAAAAAGATAATAAGATACTACTTTATGAAGATATTAAGACACAAGGGTTTAGTAATACAAGTACATTGCTGCAACAGGAAATAGTTTTCTTCTACCCCTCTTTCAAATTTGTCCCCGTTTGAGTAAAACAAAAATAAACCTTGTGCTTTGCTCCAGCTTAACATTGCACCCTTTGCTACATCCTCACCCCACAGAGTTTTTTTTGTTCAAAAATGTTATATAATGGGTTGTACAATTAGAAAAACTGCTGTTCTGTTAATATCTATTTACCAGAGTATTACTCATGCACAGAGAGTACAGTATAGTGCGTAGAACTAGAATGAGTGAGTTCTTCATTTTTGTTTTTGTTTTAAATTTTTATGGTTATAAATAAAAATCTGGATCTTTCCATAGCCCAGTGAAATTTGCCCTTTTAAAAATCTGGTGTAAGTTGCACAAGTACAGGGCCTTGTGTTCTGTGGTTCTTATTTTTTTTTCTACATATTTTATGTTTTAATTCAATTACTTTTGTAGGCCATTGGTTATCTAATATTGCTCGAATCGCATTTGGAGGTTAAGTCCCATATTGGTGTGGGTATATATGGCAATTTAAAGTAAGTATGGACACCCCCATTAATGCGGGCTAGAAATTAGCTTTTGATTCATTTATGCACCTTGCTTGGGTTGAATAGGCATATCTTATTTTATGTTTCTACTGAATGAAATGCAAGTTAGGTGCCCTGATTATCTGGATGGACTCTGGGGTGGGTCTTCTTTCATTTGAGCATGTTAGGTTTGCAACTTTCCTGGCAAGTCCTGGCTATGCCAAATACACAATACACTGCCCTTCACCCGTGACCTATACTGTATGTTGCCTCCTTAATGGTGACACTGGATGGGTGGAGTTGTTGAAGAAGAGCCAGAATTTTTTTTTGAGAACACAGCAAATAGAACATAGAAGGAATTAACACTTATGGCCAGCCCCAGATTTCAGGCTTGGGCACCCGAAGGCCGCTGGCTCCGAGAGCTCAACCCTCCCACGAGTGTGCTTGACGGAGAACTGGGGATTATGCTTATACACCTTTTTTAGAGCACCTGTTGTGTGTTTCCAATCAACAAATACACATATTGGTGGCAACCTCTGGCTACATAATCAATTAATAAGGACTCATTCAAGGGTAGTAAGGCAAGACTCATTCAAGTGTTCCAAGTGCAAAAATCAGGCACAAACCATAATCTTTTTGCTCTTTGCACACTGCCTTCTTTCTTTACTTGCTTCTTGAATTGCTGCAAAGACCTGTGGCCTACCCTGTGATTTGCAGATCATTATCATTTTATATATACTGTATATATATATATATATATATATATATATATATATATATATATATATATATATTGTACTTTTATGCACTGTACAGTGATGCGGCTCCTTAACAGCGCTTTACATATAAAGTTATACATCCATACATCATGCATAAATTAGATAGTGTAGCAGATGAAGTTTGCAATGAGCCTCTATCCTTACCCTTACCCTAAGCCTAATGCAGCAATAAGGACAAGGCTACACTAGGCAACACTGTGCTCTGCACCTCACATCTGATTTTTTAATCCAAAGCAAAGTGCTGAGAGCAGTCGGACCCAGAACAGCAGTGCTCCCTATATGAGCCTTGGGAAGTCTCATTGATCCAACATAGAGCTGACAAATACTCAAGGTGAAATTATTGTGAATATCAGAGCTTTATCCAGTGATAATTGATAGATAGATTAGATAGATAGATAGATAGATAGATAGATAGATAGATAGATAGATAGATAGATAGATAGATAGATAGATAGATAGATGAGATAGATAGATGATAGATAGATAGATAGATAGATAGATAGATAGATAGATAGATAGATAGATAGATAGATAGATAGATAGATAGATAGATAGATAGATAGATAGGAAGCAAGGCCTGCGTTTGTTCCCCAGAGGTTACAACTGTTGTGGAATTTTTCTTTAACTTTTCTTTAACTATAATTCCAGCCGAACTGCCATGTTTTTCCACCAGTGGCACAGAGAGTTGTGTCTAAGGCATCACAACAAACTCAACTCTGCATGCGGCGTTGGCAGATTTGCAATTTGTGGCTAACATTTTCAATGTGAGGATTATATTGTTTCTTGGTTCACCAATGGTTGTAGTGTCAAAAATGACATTAGTAATTAATTTGCTCAAGTTGCGACTATTGATAGAACCCACTGTGGGTAACAAGATGCACTTGTGCTATTTATCTGCAGACTGAGCAGGAGCAATGGCGCTCACAGCAAGCAGGCGTAAGTGCCCAGGACGTCCATTTTAGTGGCCCACACTTTAAAAATTAAGCTTCTCTTATTGGATTTCTGAGCAGTTTATTCATCTGTATCAGGAGGTTCCGCTTCATAAAACAGAGAAGCAGTTTTGAGCCACATGCGATTCCATTAAGCATAACAGGCAACAAAAATATAGACCTGTAGAGAGAAAAATGTACTGATTAAAATATTTGGTTATCGTGCGCTTTAAATTCCCACACAATCTTGTCTAGCTGTGTTTGTGTAATTCTGAATGGTACTTAATAACTCATGCTTCCTGGGAATTTCGATTATGTAGGTGTCGTTTAAAATCATTGACAGTTAAGGACTTAAAACTCTGTGCAGCCCAGGGCCAAGATACTCCTTTTTTATACTCTTTTTTTCCCCTTCTATTATATAACAAGCCGGACCCTCAGTAATTAATTCCGCTGGGGAGCATAAAGAGTGGAAATCTAAAGCAAGCCTGCCATCTGCTGGTCTGTAAGCCTCTCTTCAAGAGGTATGAAAAGGGTGTTAGGGGCTAAATTGGTTGCAGTTAGAGTTTGTGCATAGTGGGATATGGATCACATTTGATTTCTCCCTCACTGGATTACAAATGGTCGTAATTTGCTCATCTCTGCTTCGCTATACATACAGCAGACTTACACATTATGATAGATAGCATTGCATCAAATAGTTTTTGCCTTCAAGATAAACAGTGAGCTGCTCCCCCTCCAACAATAATTATACTGTGCATATTCATTCCTTGATGTTCTCCTGGTGGACACAACAACAAAGCCCACCACGAAGGAATCCATTTATGAAAATATGTTTCAGACCTCCATGGGTCCTTCCTCAAGAAGCCTGACCTGAGCACCAGAAGTCAAGAGCTTTAACACTGATTGCACATTAAACATTTAGTGGGACTAATCTATGTTGAGAAAATAAAGAACGGCAAAGCACAAGGCTAGAAGTCATGTGCCTAATACAAAAAAAGAAGATTCTAAACTCTGAATGAGCCCCTTAAAATTCCATATTCTCAAGGAACTATAGTTGGGCCCTAGATAGATAGAGACTATAATGAGAAGTCACTCAATGTAGGAAGAGAAAGGAACAACAGGAATTGTAGAGCAAGATGTTGACAGTAGGAGTAGTGATGGCGGGACATGAAAGGAGTGACTGTGACATTTTCTACCTGTGTTCCCCAACTTGCAGCCCTTCAGTTGTTATCAATTAGTAGGAAAAGTTTAGACTATGAAACCTCATCTTCAATATTTGTTTCCATGAGATATAAAACTGCCAGTTTGTGAAGGTGTGTGGGTGGTGAGTGAGCAGGAGCACAGTGTTTGTGCTTGTGTTAAATGCATCTGTTTGTGTATTGTGAGTGTATGCTGAGTATGAGTGGAGAGAGAGTGTGTGTATCATGGGTGTGTGTATCAGAAGTGTATGTGTATTGTGCGTAGTGATGGGCGAATTTGCGTCATTTCGACGAAAAATTCACGAATTTCCTGCGAAATTCGCAAAACGGCAAAAAATTTGCGAAACGGTGCCGGCGTCTCGTTTTTGACGCCGCCATCCGTTTTTTTCCCGAAATATTTTTGACACTGGCGAATTTTCACGGGCGTTTCGCTAATTTTTTTCCGGCGGCGGAATCACGCAAATTCGCCGCAGATTCGCACCTGGCGAATAAATTCGCTCATCATTAATCGTGAGTGTATGGAGAGTAAGTTTTTGCTGGCCTTGAGAAAAAGTGTGAGTGAATATAGTGAAAAGGGTTTGCTAGTGTCATCATATATTCAATGAATGATAAATGTATATGTGTTGGGACCTTTCATCGGGATTAAGGCATAAAAAGTCCCAGACATGCAGTAACCATAAAACAGTTCCCGTGCGTTTGATTGATGCATCACAGTCCATTTCTATCTTTGTTTTTGATACTACTGGAAGTCCCACAAAACAACAGCAGAGTTATATATTCCACCAAAGGCAAGAGCCATCCCAACAAGAAAAGCAATGTCTTTGCTTGTGTGTATAGGCAGCTCCTTCTCTAGTGCCCCCAAGCAATATACTGTAGCAGCCAAGACAGTGGGAGGTCCAGAAGCAGCCAAGTCTAATTAAGACTAACGTATAAGTTCAGGCAAATATCCTATGCATATTCAGAGAAACCTAAGGATGTAGCACATCCTAAGCAAAATACAAACTATAAGATTCTGGCAGTTGGTAGACATTGGGAACCATGCATTCACACTTGCCGTTGACATCAAGGTAATTATCCATATGACAAACTTGTACCTCCATTTCCATGAAAGCCGGACCTGAATCATACCTTTGTGCTGTTTTTATGACTTTGTAGGATGAACTGATTCACGTTGGGTTTGGTCATCTTCACTTAAATTCAGCGCCTTGGGTTCTCATACATGAGTGACAAGCTCATCATAACCTTCACTAGATGACTAATACTTCAATCAAATGAAAAGTCTAGGCAGTGTTGCAAAGGGACAATAAGACAATGATGCCTATGAAAGTTTTCCAAAAATCTTTGGAAAAACAAATGGGAATAGGATATAATGTCTCTATCATACGCATGCATATGGGCCACTTAACCTACCTGGAAGTCCCCACCTTATGCACAGGGAGAACATACAAACTCTCCTGACCCAAATCTTTCTACAACTGTTTATTTTCTTTTTCAGCTCCTTAGCCCAAAAAAGTACACCACCTTTAATGCTGCATACTTTACAGTTACTATGTTGAAAGAGATACTCAGTGTAGACATTCCTCACCTTCCTTTCTCCCTCACATTTGATATGGAAGAGTTTTTGGCAGCGTTTCCATGCTCTTGCTTCCCATATTTGTCTCTTTAATCAAGATTGGCTATTAACTAAAGGGCAATAACTTTTTATCAATTCTAAAATAAAATTTTAATCTCGTGTTTTATACTGTTTATTTTTTTTTATTCTGCTCTCTGCCCATGGTTTGAGAGAAACTGAGAAACCTGGAGCATTTGCACAATCAAGTAAGTTACACTAAGGAGCAGATTTATCAAAATTCAAATTAGTGAGGTTTTCAAAATCGAAAACCCACCAAACTGAAATGGACCGTTAGCTCAATTCACGGTAAAATCTCGAATTTGAACACTGATCACTAAATGCTTTAAGAACCAGCCCCAAGGTAATAGCGTAAGCTGAAAATGTTGGTGTGGAATAAGCCCCACCTGCAAATCAAGCAGAGCAGAGACAAATAATACATAAATAATGCATATTTGATAGCAAAAAGTTGTATTTCACATTTCGTTCAACGATCTGACACTGGTAAATTTTAATTCAATTCTAGCAAAAGAAATGTAGTTTACACAAAGTAATTCATTTTTGCTTAACGCGTTTTTAAAATGACTATTAATACATTCCCCTAAATCATTGGTCCCTACTAAGACAAGAAATTCCCTCCCCCCTTTGCCCATTGACCTTTTTGACATTCCCTTCTGAATTTAGAGCTTTGCACTGTCCATTTTCAACTGTCCACCAAACTCTCTGCTTCCCCCAATCAGTTTCACTTTATGCCGCCTCATCCAGAAATGTTACCACCTATCCAAATCTCACAGTGCAAGTCTTTCATAAATGTGTCCTTAGTGGCTGAGATGTCCATCTACAGTCTACTGTCTCCTTCACCCCAACTTACAAGGTCAGTCTTTGGCCAAGACTTAAAAGGGATTCTGTCATGATTTTTATTGTGTTGTTTTTATTTCTAGATTACACGGTTTACACTGCAAATAATGCACTCTACAATATAAAATATAATTGCTGAACCAGCAAGTGTATTTTTTTTTATTTTATAATATTGGTGTGTAGGTGCATCTCAGGTCATTTTGCCTGATCATGTGCTTTCAGAAAGAGCCAGCACTTTAGGATGGAACTGCTTTCTGGCAGGTTGTTGTTTCTCCTACTCAATGTAACTGAATGTGTCTCAGTGGAACTTGGCTTTTTTATTGAGTGCTGTTCTTCTACCAGACAGCTGTTATCTTGTGTTAGGGAGCTGTTATCTGGTTACCTCCCCATTGTTCTGTTGTTAGGCTGCTGGGGGATGGGGGGGAAGTCACATGTCACATGACTGGAGGCAGCTGGGAAACTGACAATATGTCTAGTCCCATGTCAGATTTCAAAATTAAATATAAAAAAAAATCTGTTTGCTCTTTTGAGAAACAGATTTCAGTGCAGAATTAACTGATGCATTTTAAAAAAAAATGTTTTCCCATGACTTTGGTCTGTCCATTCCAAATTGTCCACCAAAACGTCTCCTCCTCTGCTCCCCCAATCACTTTCACTTTATGCAACCTTATCGAGAAATGTTAACACCTACCAAAATTCAAGTCTTCAGAAATGTCCATCTACGGTTCATTGGGGTTTATTTATTAAAGCAGCGCATAAGTGGATGCAAAAGATTGTCTGCGCCATCACAATAGCTAATATATTTGCGTGATATTGCACATAACACTGAGCTTTTGCAATGGTTTTGTTTATGCGCTTTGCGCAAAAGATTGGGCATTTATGTTGCAAACTATGCCGTGGTTGTATGGGGCGTGGATGTGGGCGTGGCTACAATGCACTTGCACTGCAGCCGTCGCAGATCTGCATCTGTATATGTGCAAAACTGCACCTGGGCAACAGTACCACAATTTTTATTACTGCATAATAGTAACGCTCTTCAAAATGCGGATTCCCGCCCAGCTGCGCTAGCCACACTGCTAAACTGGGTTCTGGCAAAAACAATGGGGCTGCTGTTGGTGGGGATGTTTGTTAACTCAAAGTTAACTCAAAGGTGAACAACCCCTGTAAAGTGCAGATTACCCATGCCTTCCCCCCAACATGTTTATATTGACCAAGGTTCCTTTAAGAGTATCAGGTAGGCTAAACACCTTTGCAACCAAACAAATATTAGCACAGAAACAAAGCAGATGCGTCTAAGTGAACGCAATATGCGCAAAATGTGATGCAAATAATTAAAGCAGCGCATTCATACATGAGCACAATTAATCCTTACCTTTGCAGTATCTTCCTGTGCGCACAATTTATTATAAGCATTGCGACAGCTGATACGCAGTTTCACACGTCACACCTGTCTGCATCTACATTAGCGCACAAATCGCACTGTTAAGGTATCGTGCGCTACATTATTAAATACTCGCATGCGCTGGGCAAATGTCAGGCCACTGAGCTCTTTTTACCGCTGCGATAATAAATGAGCCCCAATATCTTCTTTAAACCAACTTACAAGGCAAGCCCTTTTGATGCATTTTTTTGGGCCAAAACCGAATAAATATCTGATAAACCATCAATCAAATAGCCTTGCCTGGTTCCTAACATGCTGGTGATTGTAGGGCCACGGGATCCTGGAGGTGATGGTGTTAGCCTGGTTTTCTAGTGAGTTTATGACTTGCTTAAATGACTCACCATCACCATTATAACCAGAGGTTGGTATCTCATTGAAATATATATATTGCCATCCTAAAACCATTGTTTTTAAAATGTCAAATTAAAATCAATTTAAAATTCATTTTAAATTACATTTTAAATGTATTTTCTAAATGTTTAAATTGAAATAAAATCAATTACACTACATGAATTCAATTCAGAAGGAAAACCATTAGAAGTGAATTAATTGTCATTTCACGCACACAGTTGAGTGAGCAATCCATCAATATACTGACTGATATCTTTCTCTAATAGAGATATTGCTTCATCACTCGTTCTGTTATTATTTTTATTCCTGCTCAGAAATCACTGCTTAATGGCACTGCCAGAACTTCCTGAGGGCGGCAGGTTCTCCCACACCCTTATAAAATAGTTGTAATGGATTTGAATGATATATTGTGCTGCTTGTGTTCACACCCTTCCCACATAAACACCTTTTTTTACATTTTCAACCCATTTTGGCGTCTAGATTCGTGCTCCGTGTGCCAGCAAGTCCATTTTGTTGGCTTCCTCTCTACCCCACACATAATCTACTTTTCTCAAATATTTTAAACAGTTTTCATTTGACGTTCCACATCTCCTCCACTCTGTCAGGTTCCATCTGTCTTCTCTTAAAGGAAAACTATACCCCCAAAATGAACACTTAAGCAACAGATAGTTTATATCAAATTGAATGACATATTAAAGAATCTTACCAAACTGGAATATATATTTACATAAATATTGCCCTTTTACATCTCTTGCCTTGAACCACCATTTCGTGACTCTATCTGTGCTGCCTCAGAGATCACCTGACCAGAAATACTACAACATTAAGGGGCAGATTTACTTAGGGTCGAATATCGAGGGTTAATTAACCCTCGATATTCGACTAGGAATTGAAATCCTTCGACTTCGAATATCGAAGTCGAAGGATTTAGCGCAGAAAATTCGATCGAACGATCGAAGGAATATCCTTCGATCAAAAAAACTTAGGCAAGCCTATGGGGACCTTCCCCATAGGCTAACATTGACTTTGGTAGCTTTTATCTGCCGAACTAGGGGGTCGAAGTTTTTTTTAAAGAGACAGTACTTCGACTATCGAAAGGTCGAATAGTCGAACGATTTTTAGTTCGAATCCTTCGATTCGAAGTCGTAGTCGTAGTCGAAGGTCGAAGTAGCCCATTCGATGGTCGAAGTAGCCCAAAAAAAACTTTGAAATTCGAATTTTTTTTCCTTCGAATCCTTCACTCGAATTTAGTGAATCGGCCCCTAACTGTAACAGGAAGAAGTGTGGAAGCAAAAGGCAGAACTCTGTCTGTTAATTGGCTCATGTGACCTTACATGTGGTTTGTATGTGTGCACAGTGAATCTTACGATCTCAGGGGACAGCCCTTATTTTTTAAAATGGCAATTTTCTATTTATGATTACCCAATGGCACATACTACTAAAAAAGTATATTATTATGATAATGGTTCATTTACATGAAGCAGGGTTTTACACATGAGCTGTTTTACTCAGTATCTTTTAATAGAGACCTACATTGTTTGGGGGGTATAGTTTTCCTTTAAAGATATCCATAACACTGCTGTAACCTTTTGGCTGGCAAAGAACACTACAATTATATAGACAGAACTGTCACTATATGAGTTACATTTCCCATGTTTTCTATCAGGGTTCCGACCTTCTATTCCCCAATTAGTGTCAGATTTAGTGAATTGCACTAGATAGGTCTATATTCCCCTATGTTAACAGCTGGAATAGACTATATCCATAGATAACACAAAAGATAAGGTCAATCAGAGCAGGTTTTCAGTGAGCAGCTTGTAACATTGTGGGGTAAATTTATCAAAGAGTGAAGTTCCGCCACTAGAGTGAAATTCCGCAGCTCTCAATTCATTTCTATGGGATTTTGAAAGGCGTATTTATCAATGGGTGAAAGTGAAAGTTCACCCTTTGATAAATACGCCTATAAAAATCCCATAGAAATGAATGGAGAGTGGCGGAATTTCATTCTAGTGGTGGAACTTCACTATTAACTTCATTCTTTGATAAATATACCCCTGTGTGTTCCTCAACATGTTGTAAGGGTCATTAAGTAGTTTATGCACTTGCACTTCAGAAGTAAATACAAGTATGGGAATAAACACTTTTGGAGCATAAATGGCAATAACTCTATTGCTGTGGTGTGTAGTTCTACTTATTGAGGCAATGATCCAGAGTTCCATATACATTTTTGTCTCATAATGTGAAATAGGTCAAAAAATCATGCACAGTAGTCACATCACAAAAAGAGCCCCCAGTCTATGGGCCATATCATTTGATAAAGTCAAACAAAAGCAAAGGTTGGGAGAGACTTACTGTTGCTTGAAACAGAGGAGCCGCTGGGGTGATACAACATATGCAGGGAAACAGGTGGAAAGGAGATGAGCACATACCAGGTCCAGCTGCTTTCCTGGCTGAAGAGATAAGGAAGAGCAACTAACAATCAGGAGATCCTGGGTTCAAGGCCCAGCAGAGCTTTCCATGACGGACACTAGAGCCATTGCCAATGTGGCATGCTGGAGATAATGCAAATGACTTCTCTACTAAAGCTCCCCATAGACGCGATGATTCTTCTTGCTGAACGACCGATTTTAGGGAAGTCCGACCAATCCTTCGAAATTATTGTGCGGTTAGTGGGATTTGAACGATCGTACATCTTACGATTTTTCGGCCGACATCTGTTAGGAAATTGATCGGCCAGGTCAAAAAAACTTTGTCGGTCCCAGTGCAATCTTTCTATGTTTGCCGGGCCAAGCAGGCAGCTCCCCTTTGTTTTCCTGGCAAATTGGTCTTTTTAATTGATGGTAAATTCATACGATCGTTCCGAGAAGATCGTGGTCTCACGATCAGGATCTGATCTTTTAAAAATCTCAACATCTATGGGCAGCTTAACTGAGAGCAGTGCAAGGAATTGCTGGGATATTAGTGCAGTACTGTAATGAAATGAACATCAGGTCAGTAGTGATGGGCGTATTTTTTTTGCCTGCCATGGATTTGCTGCGAAATTCCACATTTGGCCATCTGCAAATTTTTTCACGAATCTGAAGCAAAAATTTGCAGCAGGAAAATTTGCAGAATCAAAAAAGTTGCAAAGAAAAAATGACCATAAGACAAAACACCCATTGACTGCGTTAATTAATTGTGTTTTGCAAATTTTTCAGATTCGCTCATCACTACAGTGCTAATAGCATTAGGGCTGGGGTCCCAGGCTGGCCATTATAGTCACTGGGGGTGCCTAACAAATTAGCTTTTTGTTTTAAGACTCTGCTATGTGTTGGTGCAAGGAAAAGATTGTCTGCAATGTGTATATTTTTTTCCATTACATTCTCCCAGAGGAACCAAATGCTATGAGAAAATATGTTCCTCTTATCAGAACAATATGTAGCCCGTTTCTCCCTGGTTTCCCACACTAAATTTATCTTAATAAAGGGGTTGCACGATGTACAGCCAGCAACCTATATACGCAGAACTCTTAGTTAGCTCATGTCTGTAGTCTCTGGATACAACGTCTATAGCAAGTGCAGTCATTACGTGTGTTCTAGCCGAGGCCCTGGCTTGTATGTAAACTGAAGCTGTGAGACGTCCTAACAATGTACGCATAAGGCATTTACATAAATATGTCACCGAGGAACCCTTCAGGAGAGAATGTGTTCTTCTTCACAGTATACATTGCAGCACATTGGGTTGTGTGTATTTAAAGGATACAGCTGCTTGAAATCATTCGGACAGGAGTAACTTAACTTTAAAATATACCATGGAACTGGCCTGGATGGGGAATCTAAATAGGTATGAAATGCTGAGTGACCAGGTTATAAAAGCCCGCGAGCTCGGAAAGAATATCTTGATATATGAACTTTTATATCTCCTTTCGCAGTTGCTTGCGAGCCACACAGATGGTTTATGTACACACTAATTTGTTTTCATTAGCTCATAAATTTTGGAAAATCCCAGAGGAAACTTGCCAACCTTGCAGAGGCCTCTCAGATATGTTTTCTTTAAGTCAGAGGCAAGTTGTCAGTAGATATAAGCTCCATGGCAATAATAACCCAGGGAAGATGTCTAAGAAATCACAATATGAATATTATATAAGCTGAAGGATATTAATGGTCATAGTATTAACAGACACAGAGAAGCACACTGAGATCCTCCTAGGCCCCAGTTCAAAAACACAGTCTATTCTCTTTATTATTGTGTTGCTGCTGCTTCTTAAAGGGCAACTAAAGTCTAAAATAGAATAATGTTAGAAATGCTGTATTTTGTATACTAAATATAAACATGAACTAACTGCACCAGCAGCCTAATAAGACAAATGATTTATGCTTTCAAAGTTGGCGCAGGGGGCTGTCATCTTGTAACTTTGTTAGACATTTCTGCAATATCAAGACTCGCACATGCTCAGTGTGGTCTGGGCTTCAGTTGGGAGGTTAAGCTTAGGGATCGTCATAAATTATCAAAACCGCACAAGTCAAATAATATCTGCCATAGAAGTCAATACAGCAAGACTGATGATTAATCAGAATATAAAGACTGCACTGAGTCTCTGGATACAAATCTCTACAGGAATCCAACAATGCTGCTCAAGTTCTGGGAAGTAAGGTGGGGTGCCATTTAAAAGTATGATCGTTTACCTGCACAGCAGTTGGGGACCGTCTGACAATTCCTATCCACAGCAGTAAAAGAAGGGGGAATATCACTGCATACAGTCAGGTTTATTATAAAAACAGTAGACATTTTTTAATTAAAGTATATTGGAGATAGATTTATTTTTCATTAAAGAAAGTAAAAATGGAATTTTATATTTTTGCCTTTACATCCCCTTTAAGGGGGGATTTGCACAGCATATTAATGATTGGGTCACCCCAATTCCACCAATACTGAGACCCAGGCCCAGACTGGCAATCTGTGGGTTCTGGCAAATGCCAGAGGGGCTACTATAAGGTGCCATAGAAATACAGTATTTAGTGGGCTGGTGGGGGCTGTATGGGCCTCTATGTGGGCTGATTGGGCCTCTGTGTACCTGAAATGCAGGGACCTATTTTAATTCTCAGTCCGGACCTGCTGAGACCACCTCCACTTGGCAATGGAACAAGAAATCTAGAGGGCTGCTGCAGAAGATTACCTATATATGAGGTCCTTCATTTTGTTAAGGTCTTCTTGACTTGATGGGTCCTGCCACAAACATCGATGGTTGGTATAACGGAACTGTTGACCATTTGGGATGTTCACACTTCTTCTAGGTCAAGTAAGTGGTAAGTAGTGGTAGGTATTGGTTAGTGGGGATAGGGCAAAATGTGGGTGGAAGAAAAGAGCAGATAAAGGAAGAAATGTTTGGAGTTACTCCAACAATTTGTTGGCATAAGGAAGGAAGGAAGGAAGTTGCTTAGCTCTTGATCAAATCTTCTAATGTAGTTAATTTATCAAGGCTCCCTTAGAAGTTTCACTAAGTTTACAGATAGTGTTGAGAATTGGTGTAGTAGCCATTCATCCATTTTTCCTAGAATATTTAGGACAGCAAATAAATGTTGGTCCCGAATAGCATCCTGATTGTTAATACAAAATAATAGTAACAGTTTTAGATCTTAGATCTGAATGTGGTTGACCAGGGGTACCAATTCAAGCATCGGGGGTTTGATTGGGCCCATGGGAAACTGGGCAAAAACCTGGTGAGCCTCAGCCTTGTGGGATCCACCAACTCAGACTCGCACCCCGCTAAAGACTGTGTGCACTCGCCGTGCTCCATCTGACCTCCCCAATCGAGGATGTAAGGAAAGAAGTTAACAATATGCATGAGAGTTGCAGTGTCGGGTACTGCATGGGGGGCAACTGAGAGGTGTGGGGCCCCTGAGGTGGCAGACCCGATGGGCACCGGACCCCCAGTCTGATCCTGCCAAGCATCTTGATAGTATTTTAAATTTCAGGTTAGATGGGCAAAACATAAAAGGCAATCAAAAAGCCCAATAGAGAACTTCAGTGCCCGAGTCAGTTTATCAAAGTAAAAGATTTCTCAAAAGCTTCTTTCTGCATTAGCCTGACAAAAATGCTGCATACGGTCATTTTATATGAGCTGAGACTGCACACTCACACTCATTTACATGCACTGTCCCTTATAAAGAGCTGAATAGAACATGGAATGGAAAGAACGCACATTTTATTGCAAACTACCAGGACCATTAACGTCATATTAGCCGTCTCTTTAAAATTCTGAGAAAGCACAGACGCACTGAAGGAGATGCATCGGTGCAAGTGTTTTCTCAGTCTGTTAAACACTGTAACATCGTATAACAATACTTAGACTTTGTATATATAACACACGTGGCTGTTTACGTATTTCTTGCCAATACAAGCCCCAAGCTAAAAATACTGAGTAAAGTTAATTTATTTCTTATAAACTTAACATGGCCATACATGGACCAGTAAAAGGTGGGGACTCGGCCCTTCCAAAATGAGTGCCAAATTTATGAGTCCATGCATGGGTTCTCCCAATGGTCTGCACAACTGATATATAGGATATAAATGGCAGATATCGTTAGGATATATTTGAATATTCCCTTCAGCATGTAGATATGGTCCTCTTACAATTAGACTGCATAGTCTTAGGGGCCGATTCACGAAGGGTCGAATATCAAGGGTTAATTAACCCTCGATATTCGACTGGGAATTAAAATCGTACGACTTCGAATATCGAAGTCGAACGATTTTGCGCAAATCCTGCGATCGATCGATCGATCGAAGGATTTTTCGTTCGATCGAATGATTAAATCCTTCGAATCGAACGATTCGAAGGATTTTAATCCAACGATCGAACGAAAATCCTTCGATCAAAAAATCACAGGCAAGCCTATGGGGACCTTCCCCATAGGCTAACATTGACTTCGGTAGCTTTTAGCTGCCGAAGTAGGGGGTCGAAGTTTTTTTTTAAAGGGACAGTACTTCGACTATCGAATGGTCGAATAGTCGAATGATTTTTACTTCTAATCGTTCGAATCGTTCGAATTCGATCGAATTCGATCGAATTTAACCAATTCGATGGTCGAAGTACCCAAAAAATACTTTGAAATTCGAATTTTTTTTTATTCGAATCCTTCACCCGAAATTTGTGAATCGGCCCCTTAGTATTGGACTTACCATGATTCCACCAGCCCAAATGGCCCAGAAAAACCATTGAACTGACCAAGGTGCTGATCTGTTAGTGTATAGGTTAATTTAATTTCCATTAATATCATGTGCAAGTTCAGTATTGTATGACTTGAGTTCCTTCACAAAAATGCAAATCGGGGAGCAGACAATGTCTTGCAGACATATGGACTTTATTATTATGAAGCAAGGGACAAAATAAAGGCCGTGTGGGACGTCAGACGCCAGTGCGTCTATCCGGACATCTTTATGTGTGGCATCAATGTGCAACATCAGCGCATGACACGTGACGTCATCACGCATGTTTTGGCTGTGAAAACCTGCCTATAAAAGGATGCCAGAGGCCTACAGTGATTGCCCGATTATAGGTTCGACTTTATTGTGTTCCTGGGTGTG
Source organism: Xenopus petersii (assembly GCA_038501925.1). Taxonomy (NCBI): domain Eukaryota; kingdom Metazoa; phylum Chordata; class Amphibia; order Anura; family Pipidae; genus Xenopus; species Xenopus petersii. Next base: position 179,129,276 of record CM076674.1, on the reverse strand, counting down.
TTATCCTGATATTGACCTCGGCCTGTAATCCTGACTAAGAACTTTGCTGCCTGAACTGACCCTTTGCCTGGATTTGACTACTCTACCTCTTAACCCCTTGATACCGTGAGTGTGCTTGTAAACCTACTGCTTCCTCCTTGGTCCGTAACTCCAATCGGAGCCTTGACAACACCTCAAGGTGTTTCTCCGGTAGCAGGCCTTGCAGCTGTTCCTTGAATCATCAGTACACAATGTTCTGGGTTCTCAAATCTTTGACTTTACTTTCCGAAGAGAATGCGTTGATACATTTCAACGTGGGACACTCTGGTTCATTTAAAAAGCTTTTTAAAAACAATAATAATGATTTAGGGATCATATTTTCCCAGGTGTATGCCACACAATAGTTTAGCTGACATAGACTTTCAGAAGAGACGAATGCTGTCTGAGATAAGATTGCTAAGATAAAATAAATGAGTCAAAATATAAGCTGAACAGGACAAGAGAAGATTACAAAATGACGCTTAATCGCTTATGGGGCATGCTACATCACATGTCAGACTGGGATACAAATACAAGAGAGGGTAGCTTCAACACTCTGTTTTTGTCCTGCAAACTCAGGTTACATTCTACTCAATAGAGGACTGAGTTTTTAGGAATGTGATCTGCTATCATTCTTATGGTCTTTAGGATTATATAAACATAAAGGGGCTTGCTCTACATGCCCTAACACATGTTAATTGGAATTTGTGAGCAATCCTGAAACTAGTGGAATCATACAGAGTAGAACCCACCCCAGGGAATGAATTATATTAGCCCTCTGCCATGACATTGGAAGCATCTAGCTAATTAAAAGTGTGGGTGACACATCATGGGGCCACGTAAGCTACAGTCACCACTTTCATCATTTCTTCTACTTTACTGAATAACACATCCTACACTGGAATTTTTATTTTAAAGCCCTAGTTTATGGGTGACCATTGTTTTATAAAAAAACATTTTTAGAAACCATTAATTAGGTTACTTGTACACATATGGGATCCGTTAGTTTCCCACAGACTCCATTTTATCCAAACAATCCAAATTCTTACAAATTATTTTATTTTCCTTATTATTAATAATAATAATAATAATGAATCAGTAGCTTGTATTGAGCCAAACTAAGATATAATTAATCCTTATTGGAGGCAAGATTTGTGGACTTTTACCTGGGCTGCTGGATACTTTATGGTGTCTCTTTGGATAGTTGTACATCCCCCGCTGCCTTGTATTTTTCACTTGCTACCTGTGCTCTACCTGTTTCTGGATATTTGACTGCATCTTGTTAAAAAGAAACTAAACTACATGAACCATGCACATAGGGTACAATACAATCATTCTTATATACATAATGTGTGCACAACTTCCTTTTCTCCTATGAAAGGTCACTGGCTCATCAAACATTAGCCTCGGGGTCTTAGTTAATGCTTTCCTGTGTTTATGTCTCTTAGAGCACTTCTCTGCTTGTGTCTAGCTCTTCTCTAGTTTATGTAGTTTATGTACTGCTGATCTCACTCAATCTCCCCTCAAATACAACATAATGTATGTAGTCCATTGACTCAAAAATAATAACAGCAAAATAATAAGCAATATCACAATTTAAAATATGTAAATGTAGTATTTTGTGATACAGAGAGCTTTGTTTAAGATTTAGTAGGGAGAGGTGGTGCCTATAGTAACAATGGGATAATAGTCTCTGGGAAGGGAGTGTGACTGTGGGATAGCAGGTATAGTAGGGAGAGATGGTGCCTATAGTAACAGTGGGATAATAGTCTCTGGGAAGGGATTGTGACTGTGGGATAGCAGGTATAGTAGGGAGAGATGGTGTCTATAGTAACAGTGGATAATAGTCTCTGGGAAGGGAGTGTGACTGTGAGATAGCAGGTATAGTAGGAATAGATTGTGCCTTTAGTATCAGTGGAATAATAGTCTCTGGGAAGGGAGTGTGACTGTGGGATAGCAGATATAGTAGGGAGAGATGGTGCCTATAGTAACAGTGGATAATAGTCTCTGGGAAGGGAGTGTGACTGTGGGATAGCAGGTATAGTAGGGAGATGTGGTGCCTATAGTAACAGTGGGATAATAGTCTCTGGGAAGGGAGCGTGACTGTGGGATAACAGGTATAGTAGGGAGAGATGGTGCCTATAGTAACAGTGAGATAATAGTCTCTGGGAAGGGAGCGTGACTGTGGGATAGCAGGTATAGTAGGGAGAGATGGTGCCTATAGTAACAGTGGGATTATAGTCTCTGGGAAGGGACTGTGGCTGTGGGATAGTATGTATAGTAGGGAGATGTGGTGCCTATAGTAACAGTGGGATAATAGTCTCTGGGAAGGGAGCGTGACTGTGGGATAACAGGTATAGTAGGGAGAGATGGTGCCTATAGTAACAGTGAGATAATAGTCTCTGGGAAGGGAGTGTGACTGTGGGATAGCAGGTTTAGTAGGGAGAGATGGTGCCAATAGTAACAGTGGATACTAGTCTCTGGGAAGGGAGTGTGACTGTGGGTTAGCAGGTTTAGTAGGGAGAGATGGTGCCTATAGTAACAGTGGATAATAGTCTCTGGGAAGGGAGTGTGACTGTGGGATAGCAGGTATAGTAGGGAGAGATGGTGTCTATAGTAACAGTGGATAATAGTCTCTGGGAAGGGAGTGTGACTGTGGGTTAGCAGGTTTAGTAGGGAGAGATGGTGCCTATAGTAACAGTGGATAATAGTCTCTGGGAAGGGAGTGTGACTGTGGGATAGCAGGTATAGTAGGGAGAGATGGTGTCTATAGTAACAGTGGATAATAGTCTCTGGGAAGGGAGTGTGACTGTGGGATAGCTGGTATAGTAGGGAGAGATGGTGCCTATAGTAACAGTGAGATAATAGTCTCTGGGAAGGGAGTGTGACTGTGGGTTAGCAGGTTTAGTAGGGAGAGATGGTGCCTATAGTAACAGTGGATAATAGTCTCTGGGAAGGAAGTGTGACTGTGGGATAGCAGGTATAGTATGGAGAGATGGTGTCTATAGTAACAGTGGGATTATAGTCTCTGGGAGTGGAGTGGCCCCAGTGGGTGCTGATGTATAAAATTGGGCAAACTGAGGACTAAAGCATATCAGCTACTCACACTATCCTTGGTGTTTTCAGTGTTTTCTGCTTCATATCTGTACAGTACTAATGCAGTTTAAAATATTTTACTCTATAGTTTGTACTGGTAAATTCCACACCCACTTAGATTGTAAGCTTTACTGGGAAGATACATCCCTTTTCCTGGGTATTAATAGGTAGTCCTCAGCCTTTGAAGCAGTTATATGTACTATATTATTGTGTATCTGTTGTGATGTAGCCTTAGATAGACAAAATGTACAAAGTCCGCACAGCACTCATGGATCTCTGTGTATGTTGCAACGAGATGGTTTTAAGGACACAGATTTAACAAGTGCCATCTGAGATGTTCCTTAACATATGATTCTTACACACACCACTTGAAATAGATCTATAAATATTTCTATGATGATTTTAGATCCTAAAGCTTTTTATGAGCTCCTTTGCAGTGTGTCTTCCCAAATCTAGACCCCGAATAGCTGAGAAGGGGACGAATGCTCGGGGTCAACATGTCTGAATGGTTTGTTGGGAGCTAAAATGACACTGAATATACATACCAGAGTATTCCAATGTGTCCAAATAGCTTTTACTGGAATCCGTTGCGATTCTTCCTTACAAGTGTATGAATGCCAAGGATTGCCTTCTATGTATCTGCACGTACAGCTTTTCCCATTCCAGCACAAATACATTATCTTTAGAACTTTTATTTCTTTCTTTGAAACTCTCTATAGGTAAAGTACAACAGTGAAATGATAATGTATCAAAATACACCATCAACATCTATATCTGCTTCTCAACCCTTTTATTGGAGACACAAATACTAGTATGGGACCAGCTATCTAAAATGCTCAGGACCTGTGGGTTTTCTGGATAACAGATCTTTCTGTAATTTGGATCTTTTCTACTAGAAAATCATGTAAACATTAGGAATACAGGAATAAAATTCCTGTAATTCAGAGCTTTCTGGATAATGGGTTTCTGGATAACAGATCTGTCATGCTCTGCTCAGGTTTGATCCTGGGACTTTTCAAGATTCAAGAAATTTCAAGATTTCATTCCCTTGTTATCTGGGTCCTGGGCTTGGTTATTTCACTCCAGCATCCTTATTGGTGGGTAGTTGTCAGTCAATCATGGCTGACCCTGTCCTATATATAGCCCAGCCCTCCTCACATTCATTGCCTGAGCATTAGCTACTGTTGGAACACTGTGGCCTGGCTCTAGCTCCAGCTCCTGTGCTCTTACTCTTTCTTTCCAGTCCTGTCTGGTCTTAAGGTGGCCATACATGGGCAGATTTAAACTGCTATCAGTCCTTTAGACCACAAATCAGCCAGATATCGATCTGGCAGGATTTTCCCTTGCAATGGAATACCGCATTGGCTAGTTGATGTGGTCCTCATCATGTCGGCACCCACTGCCATCGTTGAAATCTGATCATTTGGCCCTATCGCTGAACGATTGGATTAACCTGATATCACCCTGCCTTTGGTGGGCATATCTGGGAAAGGTCTGCTCATTTGGCGACATCGCCAAATGAGTGGATCTTACAGTGAATGGTCATCTTTACTCTTTGTTTCCATTCCTGTCTAGAGTTGCCACCTTTTCTGGAAAAAAATACTGGCCTTCCTATATATTTATCTTTTTTCCCTATTAATAACATTGGGTAAAATACCAGCCAGGTGGCAACCCTATTCCTGTCTGGTCTGACTCCTTTTTTCCAGTCCTCCTGCTCCAGTCTTCTGGCTCCAGTCCTCTTGCTTTAGTCCTCCTGTTCCAGTACTTCTGCTCCAGTCCTCCTGTTCCAGTCCTCCTGCTCAAGTCATCCTGTTCTAGTCCTCCTGCTCCAGTTCTCCTGCTCCAGTCCTCCTGCTCCAGTCCTCTTGCTCTAGTCCTCCTGTTCCAGTACTTCTGCTCCAGTCCTCCTGTTCCAGTCCTCCTGCTCAAGTCATCCTGTTCTAGTCCTCCTGCTCCAGTTCTCCTGCTCCAGTCCTCCTGCTCCAGTCCTCCTCTTCACCCTCATCCTGACCTGGTTCTATGCCCACACCGTCCCGTTCTGTCCCAGAGACTTTGTCGTAGTCCTGATTTGTTCTTCTTGTACAGCATCTTGACTCTTCACACAGTATCAGTTCCTGCCTGAAGAAGTCACCTTCCTTACCTATTCCGCCTTAGTGCCCCCTACCAGTTCCTGACAGGATCCCATACCTGTAATGTCTGGGGTCAATAAAACATTTTCACAGTTAAAGGGGTGAAACTATTCATATCCCAGTCTCTTATTTAAAATAATGAATGGGTGCTAGGATAATTTGGGCTATAGCAACCAGATTGTTGAAATTACAAACTGTAGAGCTGCTGAATAAAAAGCTAAATAAACCAAATAATAATAATAAATAAACTCAAAAACCACAAATAATAAAAAATGAAAACCAACTGCAAATTGTCTCAGAATATCCCTCTCTACATCATACTAAAAGTTAATTCAAACATGAACAACCCCTTAAATTATACCCTTCAATTTAATTTCTCTTAGTGGCATATTTATTATTTGGTGCAAAAAATGGCAGAACAATTCGCCAATCATCGCCGGTCATCGTTTTTTTACAGACTTTTCCTTTGAGCAGCTTCCACCGGAACATGGCGGGAAATCTGGTGTTTGCATGACGTAAAATAAAACACAGCTTGATGAATTTGCTGTTTATTTTACACAATTTTTTACATCTTTACTTCTTCTGCAAATTTTGTTTTGTACAGCATAATAAATAGTCCCCTAAGATGTTTCAGAAAGAAGCTTCACCATATTAATGGAAGATCATAGAAACCCACCATGAACATAACATGGACCATTTTTTTTATCAGAATCAGATTTTTTTTTATCAGAATCAGATTTTTACCAAATCAGAGGTTATGGAGCCATGGTCTAATTCAAGTGCATGAAATATGAATAACCGAACAGTAAAAAATGCTAAAGCCTTGGGATTCCAAAGCATACAATTAAACCCATTTAAAACTAAACTTAAATAGTATGAACAGTGATATTGTGTGTTTCGAGCAGTCAATCTCAGTGCTCTCTAGGACAAATCCTACAGTTTAAGATGGCCATACACCTAAAGACCTGCTCATTTGATGATAAGCCCACCTTGAGTTGGGCAATATTGGGCTGACACTGCCAAATGATCGGATCACAACCATACTAAATGCAGGCTGTTGGGCAAGGACTTCATCAACAAGCCAATGAGGTCCTTGACCCAACAGTATTTTTAAACCTGTTCAGCTGCTCCTTGCACTTTCATATAGTTGCACTCAGAGTATTCACAATTATTATTTCCTGCCTACTCTATTTCTCTCTGTCTTATTTCTGTTTTTCCTCCTTCTCTGTTCTCCCCCACTATCTCTTCTTTCTCTTTATTATTCATTGCCAACCCATTCTCTTCTTACATTATAGCAAGCAATGTTCTGGCATCAAAATAAGCATGTTTGTATAGTCCCTATTTATAAAACGTGCATCTGTATAAACAATAATTCATCACGGAAATGTCTTTCAGTGCAGACCATGAAACACAAACATAGACTTTAATTTCAGAAAAGATGCAGTTGCCTTCTATATTCTGCCCAGTCCATTGTTCTTGTCTTCAACATCTAAATCAGACATCTGCTGATAATACATTGCTTGCCTTATGGCATTTCCTTCATGCTATTTGTAATCCTTGTTGCCACCTAGAATTGTTTATCTTCAATTTTATGTGACCAGAATACATTTCAATGTCAGGCTACATTTTTGAGAATGTCAAATATTTCCTTATCGCTAAATCTTTAAGCATTCCTGTATCAGACATAATTGGTCCTGTAGGGAGGTGGTGAGAACATTTGTACTTACCTCCCATCTATTGTTGCTGGGGACTATCAGGTTAACTACAACATTCTTAGGTCATCTGAGGAGATCCAAGTAGACTCTTTATTCAAATGTGCATTGGGTTATGCTAGAACAAGGTCATTTGAAAGCTGCATAAATGATGTCCCCAAAGTCAGAAAGAGTAGAAACACCTACATAGAAAAATAGAAATCCCTGTAAAGAAGGTCTAGGGAAGGAGCCACTACTACTGGGGAGCCTTATGCTTCCAAGGTTGGTGGAAGGCACAGATCTCTTTCTATAGCGAAGGTACATCAATGATATTATTATTATGATCTGGAAGGACTACTACTGGGGAGCCATATATTCTCAAAGTTGGTGGAAGGCACAGATCTCTTTCTATTGCAGATGTACATCAATGATATTATTTATTATCTGGAAGGGACAAATTAGAAGGATGGGCAGGGAAAGTAAATGACCCTCCAAAACCTCAATAGATGTTTATATTAAGAAGACATTCATTCTACTGCAGTGAACCAGTTTTTCTTGTTAACTTTAACGCTGACGCTTGACAGGAGCTGTGTCATTTAAGATTAGTGTCACTGTATTAGATCACAATAACAGACTTAAAGTGTGACTGCCCTCTCAGGGGGCCCTACGCATTTGAGGGCTGGGTCTAACCTAAAACCTAGTTATTTGACAATGATTCTTATCTGCTGACTGGAATATGCATGAATTTATATCAGGGTGATTGTAACAACAATCTTTTGAAAGCTGGCCCTTAGCTAAGATTTGAGGTGCAGAGGGAGTCTAAACCCCATCTGAAAAACATTGTGTTGAATAATTATATAGCTTGTGACAAGACATTTAAAAGTGAAAATAGACGAGGTACAGAAAATGATTTAGAACTTTGAAGAATTATATAGAATTTTTTGGTCACTGATTGAGAGAATTGAATTTGACCATAGAGGTGCTAAGGGACTGATGTTTCAGTCCTACAGCAGCAATTTGAAGGACAGGCAAGCTGTCTGACTTCTGGATGATATGATATTACTTCTGCTTAAAAAATTGTTAATGTCTCTGGTACTAGTAGTTTCACAAGGGCCTATGATTAAGTGCTGTGAGGACAGCAAGGGGCAAACTCACTAAAGGACGAAGAGCCTAACGCTAGCGTTAATTCGCGAGCCTAACGCATTTTCGTTAATTCGCCCAATTCACGGACGCTGGCGTAAATTCGCTAGTGTTACTTCACACCCTTACGCCTGGCGAATTTGCGCAACGGACGTAACTACGCAAAATCACTGGCGCGCAAATTTTTCTGAACGCTACCTTTTACGCCAGACTTCCTTCGCCACCTCAGACCAGGCGAAGTGCAATAGAGTAGATAGGGATTGCTTCAAAAAAAGTTAAAAAATTTTCTAAGTCCCAAAAAACGCTGGCGTTTTTTCTTTTTTTATGGGTGATAGGCTGAAAAAGATCGAAAAAATTTTTGGGGCTACCCTCCTTCCCCCCTACATTTCCTAACTCATGGCACCTTAACTATACAGTGGGCACATGTGTAGGGCAAAATAAAAAATTTATTTGCTGTTTCCCAGGCTTGTGTACTGATGCTACATATACCTCCATTGTAACTTCAATTTGGCGTCGTATGCAAATTTAGCATCGCTGGCGTAACTTTGCTTTGCTTGGCGAACTAACGCTAGTGCAACTTCGCAACCTTACGCTTCCCCTGAGCACAACTTCGGATTTTAGTGAATTTGCGTAGCGCTGGCGAAAATACGCCTGCCGAAGTGCAGCGAAGTGCGGTGAAGTGCAGCAAAGTGCGGCGAAGTGCGGCGAAGTGCGGCAAAGTGTGGCGAAGTGTGGTGAAGTGCGGCGAAGCGGACGCTGGCGCAACTACGAATCTTAGTGAATTTGCCCCCATATGTGTACAATTAAACCCGCTTCAACTACAACTGCCTGGAGCAGTGATCCCCAACCAGTAGCTCGTGAGCAACATGTTGCTCTCCAACCTCTTGGATGTTGCTCCCAGTGGCCTCAAAGCAGAAGCTTATTTTTGAGTTCCAGTCTTGGAGGCAAGTTTTAGTTGTATAAAACCAGGTGTACTGCCAAACAAAGCCTCGGTGTAGGTTGACAATCCACATAGAGGCTACTAAATGGCCCTTATTTGGCACCCCAAGAACGTTTTTCATGCTTGTGTTGCTCCCCAAGCCTTTTACTTCTGAATGTTGCTCATGGGTTCAAAAGGTTGGGGATCCCTGGCCTGGAGGATTGCTCTTTGAGTGCCTACCCTACAAACAATACGGTGATCCACTCCCTTATGTTGAAGGCTTGGGGCAGAGACCCTGAGCCTCCTCATTCACTTGGTGAGTCTCTCAAAAAGGAAATGTTTTGATGAAGGGCAGATGAAGGCTTGGTCTACAGACATAAAAATCGGGGACAGGGGTATGAAAAAATAAGCATAACTGTGGATTAATATAGTAGTCACGTTCTTTCAATATCATAATAATTGGAAAGTGTAAAAATATGAAATCTTTTTAGTAAATTTGGAGCCACTTGGTGTTTAGGAGATGTATTACAAACATGTATTACCTGGATGAAAAGTTTTTTAAATTTTTTTTTTGAATTTAAAAAAATTGTAAGCATCTGTTTGAAAGCATTTTGCAAAACGCAGAAATGCAGAAAAAAGTACAGACAATAGGGATTACTGTCACTCATGGTTTTGAACAATGTCAGGATGAAATCTTTAACAAAGTCACAACATGATAAGTATAAAGTGTGAAGTGCGCATTATACTGACCTGGGGCAAATTCTGGCACATTAGCTATTTGTACGTGCAGAGAGACGTCTAAAAGAGTATGTGCTTTTTAACATAATCTAAGTTTGATGGCTTGTGTCTCTTCTCTCATCTTATTTACTATGTTACTATGTAAACAGAAAAGATTCGGAGGCTTCAGTGGGTCAGACAGCAACTGATAACATGATTGGCTTCCATGGAAACATCACCATTTGAACAAATATTGTGAAGATTAAGGCTTAACAGTGAGATGAAGTTCAATCAAAATGCATCTATAGTACATTTAAACAATGCTTTCAGTATATTCATAAAGTAAAAAAATATTATTATTATTAATAATAATAATAATAATAATAATAAACATCTTATATAGTTTATATGATGAATAATGTTCCCTTTTTGTAAAATTTGAGGAATTCCATGACCATATACAAACACGAGGCTGAAGGCCAATGCCGTGGAACTCCTCAGTGACTTATAATATCCCTATATTTTACAAAAGGGGGTACATTATTTATTAGATTACACAAGTTTCAGAAATGACATAGCTAAGCACTGATTATGACTAATGACATTACAGTGGCGATCCTAGAGGGGGACGGGACCTGGTGCATGACGCGCAGCCGGGCCCCGCCCCCTCCGTACGGCCGCATTTGCAGGCATTTTCATCGGCGAACGGACTGCCGGGGGCCCTGAGGGGGTGCGGGGTCTGGCCCGCTCGCACCCCCTGCTCCCCCGGTAGTTCCGCCACTGTGACATTACTAAGCACCATTTATAAGGCTATAAGAGTGATTCATGGCTATTGTGTATTATATAGTGAATAAAGTACCCCCCTCTTGTAAAATATAATGCTTGGTAAGCTTTTCTTTGTAAGCTGATAGATGTACCATTTGGAAATAGACTATATCCAAGGCCAATATATATATATATATTCTTTCAAAGGACCGCACTCCAAGTTCAGTGAAGCACTAACCTTTATTCATGCTTGTGTATCCAACGTTTAGGCCCTAGTTAGGGCCTTGATAAAGGCCCTAACTAGGTCCGAAACGTTGGATACACAAGCATGAATAAAGATTATGCTGTTTTTGGCCCAGCCCCCGTTGGAATTAAAGACTGGCTCAGAGTGCGAACGCTTGGATATATAGTGAATAAAGTACCCTCTCTTGTAAAATATAAGGATATTATAAGTTACCGAGGAGTTTACTGACCATATAAAAACACGAGGCCGAAGGTCAAGTGTTTTTACACAGGTCATAGAACTCCAAGGTGACTTCTAATAGCCTCATATTTTGCAACAGGTTATTTTTCTGTGCGTCATGTGACAGAAATGACATCACTAAGCTCCGATTATAACCGATGACATCACTAAGCACCATTTATAAGGATATAGTTTACATGATATGGCTCGTCTGTACTGTATTGTATAGTATTTCTTTTTTTTTTTTTTTTTTGGGCTGTGTTATTTATTGACTTTTGAGCAGCAATTCACAATTTAATAACACAGGTTTAATAAATATGTCAAATAAAAACATCAATTATCTGTCAGGAGAAAACATTATTGGTTACATCCATTGTATTATTTTATTATACAAAAGAGCCATGACTATCCTGTAAATGATATACTTATATTCTTATAAATGGGGCTTAGTGATGTCATCAGTTATAATGAGAGCTTAGTGATGTCATTTCTGTCACATGACTGAGATGTGTGTATTATAATAAAGGCTTTCAACCTCCTGCTTTTATATGGTCATGGAACTCCTCTGTGACATCCCTATATTTTATAATAGAGTGGAGTACTGTATTTGCGATATAAACATCATTAAAAATGTGACATAAGTCATGTGATTTATTATTATTATTGTAAACTCAGGTTTGAGAATATTGTCTTAGTCTTATTTGTGTTTTCCTAAGTTTATTTCCCTCAAAATCTTTTTTTTTTTCATTGGGTTTTTGTTAAAGAATAAAAGGTATGACAGTTTTAGTTGAGAGCTTTTTATTATTTTAAAAAAATTGATTGTGGGTCAACAAAAATAATTTATAATGGAAAAAAAATAATTGATGCAAGAGTAGGGGGCTGATGAATGTATTCTCTATTTATAGTGCAGTCTCCTAAGGTTTGGCCACCAATAGGGACCCTTAGTTTAATGGAGGGAGTTCTTCCCTTCCTGGGTCACAGCATGACCCCTAGCTATCCCAAGTTTGACCACTAGATGACACTGTGTAATGTTATATAATACATAAAAGCCATGAATAGCTTGTAAATTATATCCTTATAAACGGTGAGTTCTGATGTCATCAGTTATAAACGGTGAGTTCTGATGTCATTTCTGTCACATGACTCACTGAAATTTGTGTATTATAATAAATAAAGTACCCCCAGTTGTAAAGTATGAGGATATTAGAAGTTACCTCGGAGTTCTATGGCCTTCGGCCTCGTGCTTTTATATGGTCATGAAACTCCTCGGTAACTTATAATATCCTTATATTTTACAAGAGGTGGTAGTTTATTCACTATATAATAAATGAGCCATGCTGTCTCAGAGCTTTTTGCCAGAGACTCCCCTCAGTGAATTGGAGTCATCTGTGGAGCCATCATTAGTGCAGGACTAGTAAGGGGCAGTTAGATCCTAATAAGGGGCAGTTAGGAGAGATAGCCAGCTAAGGGGGTTACCTATATAATCACCTTTTGGCTCCACCGAGGAATATTAGAAGGAATTAGATTCCGATGGGAATAGTTGCCTAGCCAGGAAACCAGTGACAGGTTATAGGGACATGATAGGTTCCCACATGAGTTCCACAAATAGGTGTCCCCAGAGGAAACAGGTAACACTCTGGGTGGACTGCATTTATCCCTCCATCAAGCTATATTGGAGGGATTTCTCTGCCAATGGTCTTCATTATGAGTATGTTCCTGATTACTCCATGTTTGTGCTCTGTCATTGCTTTAGTCTCCTATGTGGATCAATTCTAATAAATCAGTTTGGTTATTGTTCAAAGAATCAGTGGAGCCCATTCTTTTATAATACTACCGATTACAGTGTATTACACCCTGCCTCACCCCCTGAGAATAATAGGTCTCACCCAGACCAAAAATTGGGATAAGGCTCAAAGTTAGAGTAATGGTGCCGCTTATTTTACTATAGCCTTACTCAAGAAAGCACAAGCTACAAATAATAATAAAACTGCCCCTAATTGTTCACTGTGATATATCTACATATTTGGATATATTATTACAGAGTGAGCAATCTAGGAAGAGGTGTCTGATAACCATGAGAACCTATAGACTATATGCTAGTTTAATTATTCCCCTATACTAAGCACAAGTCTGAAGAAACATGTAAGCATGCAAGAGAGATTCCATAAAACAATCTAAGTCTAGCGCTATAGTAAACTGACTTGTGCTAGGGCAGTTTAAGCTACTTTCCTTGGTGGGCTGAGACCACCGATAAGCTCTCTTTCTCAGGGGTAAGCCCTCGCAACGGTGTGGAGGCAAGGGTGTAACTGTAACCTGGTGCGATAGCACAATGATGGGCGCCAGTAGTTCTTTAAAAGTTGAACAAAGAACAGTATTTATTGAACAATAGCACATAGATCATTTAGCACATTGATCCACAATGGAGCATAGAACATACACAGCAGCATAAAGGAAGCATATACTCACAGCACGTATAGGCTGAATCCCCACAGGCTAGGGAATATACAGCAGAGAGTAAGTTGACAGCAAGCGATGGGTATTGCCCAGTTTTCAGGATATCTTCCAGTGGCAGACTAGGGGAACTCCTGACATCCCTATCTCAACACTCGGTTCCTTACTCTGGGTCAGTAATACCCTGGGATCTTAATCCCTCTAATCTCCTCGGCGGAGCCATGAGCTGCTCAACTAAATAACCTCTCTATCACTCCTAGAGTGATCTATAAAACGAGTATAGCTGTCTAATTACTAGGGCCAAGGCGCCTAGGGTCAGCAATACCCATTCCCTTCCAGCCTGCTTGGTTGGGCTAAAGCAATGGACCCAGAGCACATGGTTCCTAAACCTTTTATACTCTGGCACAGTGCCATCTGGTATACACTATGTGAACTGCAGGGGTTACATAAGCACAAGGTCCCCATAAGGACCCATTGAGGTGTCCATATTACTAGGGATGTGCCTGTCTGTAAAGTGTAAGGGTGTCTAAGATTTTCACATCCCTGCATAAGTATAGAAAAATATTATTGAACAGCAACTCTTTCATTGAAAGCCAAACACTGAGCATATTGTTTAAAAAAAATATGGAAGTATAATCAGTGTAGGGGGATTATAACAAATAAACGTTCCTAGTGTTATTTTGAACTGTCAAACTATACTTACACATGTTTCTTTTATGTAAGAAGTTTAATTCCAAGGCTATAAATCCCTATGTTCTCCCCCCTAATGCCCCAGTTATATTATATTTCCTATTTTTTTACTTCCACACCTTCATAATCCATCTATTATTTCCTTCTTTCTTTCTTCCACTGACCTTCTTTCCTTTCTAAACCAACAAAAAAAAAGTTAAAGGAATTGTGAAATGGCATTAGCAAAAAGAAAATATATGAGCTAAGGGAGAATCATGTATTGCATTGTTCCGCTAAATATGCAATTGTGCAGGATGGAAATTCCAGGTTTACTGGGTTTATCATTTGATATAAGGATTAAGGAAGAGAAGCGTTACGTGCAGCCTCTCTGTGCTTCTGACTAATGAAGCTTTTCATGCTCGGCGTTTTAGGTTTTTACGACTGCTTCCTTTCCAGTTCATTTAATGCCATATAATGACAGCCCTTACGGCTTATCTATGCATCATCATATATGCCTCACCTGTATAAACAGGTACACATACTGATGTCATGTCATTCTAACAGTTACACATTGTATATGAAGGAAAAACAAGCAATATTTCTCAATCTGTCCGGTAATGTAAGTTTCCAATTTTGACTTTCTCATGTTGGGTTTTCTCCATGCCCATACCTGCTGATTTTACATGACTACATCATAAAATATATTCACATACACAGCCAAAGGATTAGGAGAATCTGTTATTACAGAATTACCTACAGAGCATTTCAGAGAATTTCTGCTAAAGTCTAAATCGGGATGGGGCTCTGTTCCTTTGGTCTCCTCTATGTGACAAAAGATGTGCCACTATCCATCTATAATGTCCTTTAATGTATTTATAAATAAGTAATTATGTCCAGTAGAAAGCTCCTCTTCTACAGAGAAAACCCCAACTCTGATAGACCTTCCACATTGTTTAATTTTCCATTTCCCCATGTCCAGTAGAAAGCTCCTCTTCTACAGAGAATAACCCAACTCTGATAGACCTTCCACATTGTTTAATTTTCCAATTCCCCATGTCCAGTAGAAAGCTCCTCTTCTACAGAGAATAACCCAACTCTGATAGACCTTCCACATAGTTTAATTTTCCAATTCCCCTTACCAGTTAAGACTACACTATAATGTAGCTCATTAATATCCTTCCTATGGACTGGAGTCCAAAACTGAACTGCATACTCAAGGTGAGGCCTTGTTTTGTCAGAAAGTCAGAGCTTAGAAATGCAATGTCTATTATCCAAATTACAAGAGGCCACCAACACCATTCATCATTTACATCAGTCCCTGACCCAGTGGAGTTGACATTTTAAGGGAGTGATCCCCAACCAGTGGCTCAGGAGCAACATGTTGCTCACCAACTCCTTGGATGTTGCTCCCAGTGGCCTCAAAGCAGATTGTAACTTGACTTCCTGGATTTGAGGCAAGTTTTGGTTGCATAATAACCAAGTGTACTGCCAAATACAAACTCCTGTAGACTGCCATGTAGGCTCTACCAAGTAGCCAATCACAGTCCTTATTTGGCACCCCGAGGGACTTTCTTCATGCTTGTGTTGCTCCCCAACTCTTTTTACATTTGAATGGTGTTCACGGGTATAAAAAAGTTGGGGACTACCATGCACATGTTATGGCCATTTCAATCAGGATATATTTAATATAAGTATATCCAATGTTGAGTGGAAACCAGATTAGTTGGAGAGTATTCAGAAACATAGGAACCGAGCAAAATATCATGCTGAACCACTGAGCCACCATGCTTCCCACTATTCACTGATCTTCAATATAGGGGGGTACCAGCAGGGATGTTTCTGCCATGATGCAAGGTTACATAGTTACATAGTTACATAGTTACATAGTTACATAATTAAATTGGGTTGAAAAAAAAAGTCCATCAAGTTCAAACCCTCCAAATGAAAACCCAGCATCCATACACACACCCCTCCCTACTTTTAATTAAATTCTATATACCCATACCTATACTAACTATAGAGCTTAGTATCACAATAGCCTTTGATATTATGTCTGTCCAAAAAATCATCCAAGCCATTCTTAAATGCATTAACTGAATCAGCATCACAACATCACCCGGCAGTGCATTCCACAACCTCACTGTCCTGACTGTGAAGAACCCCCTATGTTGCTTCAAATGAAAGTTCTTTTCTTCTAGTCTGAAGGGGAGGCCTCTGGTACGGAGATCCACTTTATGGGTAAAAAGGTCCCCTGCTATTTGTCTATAATGTCCTCTAATGTACTTGTAAAGTGTAATCATGTCCTCTCGCAAGTGCCTTTTTTCCAGAGAAAACAACCCCAACCTTGACAGTCTCCCCTCATAATTTAAGTCTTCCCTCCCTCTAACCAGTTTAGTTGCACATCTCTGCACTCTCTCCAGCTCATTTATATCCCTCTTAAGGACTGGAGTCCAAAACTGCACTGCATACTCCAGATGAGGCCTTACCAGGGACCTATAAAGAGGCAGAATTATGTTTTCATCCCTTAAGTTAATGCCCTTTTTTATGCAAGACAGAACTTTATTTGCATTAGTAGCCACAGAATGACACTGCCCAGAATTAGACAACTTGTTATCTACAAAGACCCCTAGATCCTTCTCATTTAAGGAAACTCCCAACACACTGCCATTTAGTGTATAACTTGCATTTATATTATTTTTGCCAAAATGCATAACCTGCATTTATCAACATTGAACCTCATTTTCCAGTTTGTTGCCCAGTTTTCCAATTTAGACAAATCACTCTGCAAAGTGGCAGCATCCTGCATGGAGTAACTTGCCTCAGGCGGCATCTCCCCAGAAGTTACAAGGGGCTGCAAAAAGCAGCAAAAAGCCTTTAAGAGCCAAATTTCTGGTTTTTAAACCGGAAATTCGGCTTTTCTAGCACAGAGAGCACAATTTCGCTCTCTGCGCTAGCGATGCGCCCCCCCCTGGACCCCCACCTGAGATTTTAAGGTAAGCACGACGGGCATTTCAAAGCTGCTTCAGGCGGCAAAACAGCCTGGATTGCGCCTGGGTACCAGGAGGTACAGTAACTGTCTGTTTCAGATTACTTGACATTCAAGCTGCAAGCCTACATTATCTGTTACAGTAAACATATTCTACATTCTTAAAAAATACACTAGACAAAAACAAATGGGATCTCTCGAACTGCTCCTGAAACAAGACTCTTTTTTATATATCCTGTTAGACATTTATTGCTAGGCCCACCCTTATATATTCTCTGATGAGTGGAGTCGTGTATAATTTCATGTATACTCTACAGGGCTAGTTTAAGGGTATCTTCCTTGGGCCACTGGCAAAAAAATTTAGAAACACATACAAAGGACATATTATATTCTTTAACAGTTAAATATTTTCATTTTGTACATCAGGCAGTTCAACAACAGACAGGGGACAGCAGATTGTACATCCCTGAACAACTCAGGCCCCAGTTTCCTGCACAGGAACCCCATTTTTTTCTAGCTCCGGTCCTAGACTAGTCCTAATTATGAGACATACCGTAGGTTTAATAACACAGACAGCAGGGAGAATTTGTCAGCTACATTCCAGTGATTTTTCTTTTTACAAGCTCCTGGCCATGAATGTTATCTAGATCATTTATGACTGCTCTGTGTATTTAGATTAATTCCTATTTCTTTTGTCTTAAACTTGTCTTAGAAATGTATCCACTGTAGAGACTTTACATCCATCCTGTTAAATTGTTATGCAGGCATTTCCAGTTCATTTCAATAAGCCGCTGACAGCCTGTCTCTAATGAGCAAAAACATAGTCTTAAGGTATGTCTTGTCTGTTTTAGAAAAGAAAAGGTTTCCTATTATTTTTTTTGTGTAGCACATTTATGTACAAAATATCTGGCACCAGAGGGTGCTGGGTGCTATTCAACCTGCCGCATCACAGGTAGTTCCGCCACTGTTATAAGCTGTACCACTCCTTTTTCTAAGAATAAAAATATCCGATAAATATCCGATAAGACAAAGTAGGGCTTAATAGTTCTTTCAATGTTTTGTTTTGTATTTTAAAATATATATAAGTATAAATATTTATTACATGGGAATGTAATATATATAAGCCTGGCAACCCTTTGGATATATATATATATATATATATATATATATATATATATATATATATATATATATTGGCCTTGGATATAGTCTATTTCCAAATGGTAGATCTACCAGCTTATGAAGCCTATTATGTGCATAATTGTATGTTTAACTACACAATTGAGGTTGTGGGTTGTACCTATGTGCCTATTACCACCAATTAGGGCTGGAGTTGAACGTTTAAGTAACCCGAAGAATGGTTTTACACTTGAAACACTTTTTTTTACACTGTGTTTACACATGAAACATGTCGTGTTACAATAAAGCACCTTGAATTTTGCAGCAAAGACCTGCGTTAGACCTTTCCTTAACCACAATTATTTCTTGCTGATTATTATGCTACATCGGAGTGAAGCAGCGGTTTAAGGTCAAAATCTACGGAATTTTTCCTCACTTGATTTTCTATAAACATACTTTAGCAATTAACTAATGACAGTGAGTCCACTTGAACACCAATTGTTCTCCCCAACAAATGGAAAGACAACATCCATTCATCACCTACTTGAATGGGTAGCTTGTGTTCAATTTCCCCATGTGTTAGATGTTTGGTATCTGGCCCATTGTTACCTCTTCTCCTTCTCTTTGAACTTCTTATTTCCAGGCCTCTAAAATTCTCTCTGGGGACCTACTTTCTTCCATTGGCACCATTACCACATCTGTCTTTAGCAATGTCTCTGATATGGCTTGCAAAAGCTTAGTCCAGATGTTTGTAACATTCTTAATATATAGAGTATGCAGGGCAATACATCACAGGCCTTTTGACATTGGAGTTTTATGATAACTACCTTTTTACGCCATTTTTGTAATGGTGATGGGATCACTGAGCTTCTGGTCATTAATTGATTGAATTATGTAGTTTGTATTGTTGTCCCATATTTGACAATGCCAATCCAGCGTATAGCTCCCTGGTAGTCGCTGTTAAGAAGAACCATGCACATTGGAAGCTAATCTGGTCCTGGCTCCTGGTCAACAATCTCAGTCAAGAAACTAGACATTAGAACCACTAGATACTAGGACCAACTGCATTTGGGCCTGTGGGTCTAAACAGTTGGAGTTGGGGATGGAGCAGGGAGTCATATGAAGGCAAAGAAATGTGGGGTGTTTAGCTTTAATTCAAGCCGGAGTTTCTGCCACGATATCCAATTACTTGAACTCTAGGCCAGCTCCAAAATAGTACCATCTCATTCTTGTTAACAGAAATGTAAACCTACAAAAAAATTGCTCTGGTAGTTTTCAAGATATAAGAAGTGTTTACATGATTAAATAATAAACAGAGCAATCATTTTGACCAACAAGGACCAATCAACAGAACATCAAGTTTGTGGGGGGGGGGAGAAAAAGTCTTGTGTTGTCCCTCTGCTCTCAATGACCAATGTCAGATGACTTTTCTATGCTCACATACTTTTTATTTGTGTTTTACTTTTTTTTTTTTTTTTAAATCTTCTGAGCAGAGCCACATCACGATATAATTTTCAGCTGAATGTAGCCAGTTGACCAACATTAATACCAGGTGTCGTTGTTGTTTGAAATTCAGCTTTCTGTATATATAAAAACTTCAAATTTCTTGAAAGCTAGAAACAAAATATGTAATGTAAATGGTTGTGGTAGTTCCAGTGTTCTCACAGGATATGTTCCATAGGTGCATCATACTTTTAAGGAATTGTTCAGTATAAAAACTGTGTAAATAGATAGGCTGTGCAAAATAAAAAATATTTCTAATATAGTTAGTTAGCCAAAAATGTAATATATAAAGGCTGGAGTGACTGGATGTGTAACATAATAGCCAGAACACTATTTCCTGCTTTTCAGCTCTCTAACTCTGAGTTAGTCAGCGACTTTAAGGGAGTCAAAATCCTAAAGAGCCAAAGTCCTGATGCACTGAAGACCCAAAGCAGCGAACGAAGCTGAAGCCGCAAAAAGTTGAAGTCCTTAAGCTGCGAACTTATAAGGGGGCCCTGCCCATCAATAGCTTTTTATAACTTGTGTGTGGGGGGTTTATTATTTTTAGCACTGATGTCTACTTCCTGCTTTGTAGCTCTCTTGGTTTACACTTATTGGTTACCAGGCAATAACCAATCAGTGACTTGAGGGGAGGCCACTTAAGTCATAACCAGGGCCGCCATTAGAAATCACCCATATAACTCCAGCCTTGATACATTACATTTTTGGCTAACTAACTATATTAGTAACATGTTTTATTTTGCGCGTCCAATTTATTTACCCAATTTTTATTTTTACACGGAACTGTTCCTTTAAGGCTGTATACTGGAAGCGACACAAACCCAGCTTTAAACGGCAATTTGTAACTGGCTTGAAAACACATGCATGCTCAATCGAGATCATTTTGAATCATTAGACATAATTGTGGTTGGGACACATTACAATGTAGCCACAATTCTGCCCAGTGAATACGATGCAAAAAACTCAGAATGCCAGGTGCAACTTGCACCCAATTTGTGTTATAATGCAAAATACATTGTGTCCATCTGAAAATGGCTGCAATGCTGTCAGAATAAGTATTTAGAAGAAAACAGACAGCACCACTTTTCTACTCAAAAAGTAGTGCTCCTTCCAGTTCAGTATTTTAAGTGCCACCTATTTCTATGACATTTAGGCATGAAGTTAAACATTTTTATTGCTGTATTGAATGTACTACTTAATTTTTACTTACCATTCCTAAATTGTGCTGCAGTCAAATGTCTCTGCTCCTGTTCAAATCCCTGTTTGGGGGTCTTTTAACTTGCTTCAGTAAAGTCCAGGGGTCCTCTAGACACTTGCAGGGCCCACAAATGAAAGAAAGTCCATATGTGGCATAACTCATAATTTCCCAGCAAAGGTGCCGCAAAACTCTAAATGTTGATACACTCATTGAATAGAAACAGTGGTCCTCCTGGTGCACCAGCCCCAGACCCACAACTCAGGGAAGAGAATAACCATCAACAATACTAACGAATGGGGCTTTGGGAAAAACCATGGAGCCACACATTTAAAGTAAAATATCTCTGTTTACTGGTTTACATTAAAAAAAGAACATCTCCTACTGGCCATATGCGTTTCATGCCTCTAGGGCCCATGACTAAATGCCCTAGAGGCACAAACATTTAGGGTCAGTATGAGATGTTCTTTTTTTAATGTAAACCAGTAAAAATAGACATTATATTTAAGTGGCCCTGTGGTTTTTCCAGTGTGCCAGAAGCCCCTTCATTGGTATTGCTGACGGATATTTTCCCAGCATGCCATTTGAGAAGGAGAGGGATAATGAGGTGCATACTGTTCACCCATCTACTGGCTAGGTTTTCAAATTAGCATAAGATATGCCGCATTTAGAGGACCTTGTGCTAAGTGCCACTGAGAGTTTTAAAGGTCAAGTTTCACCAAGTTCTAGATTTTTCAACCAAGATCCTGATTGTACCACCCAAATGAAAAAACAAATCGCCAGGAAATATTCATTCATTACTATTTCATGGAGGTCATCTTAAGGAGGCTACCTACCCAAATCCTTTAAAAAAAAATACCAAAAAACAGCAAAAAGTGCTGGCTAGTTGCCAGGACCTTCTTTTAGCAAGAGCTCCATTATGTAATATAAGGGCACAGAATGACTCTTCAGTCTAACAGATTCATAGAATATATGAGTTTAAGTTGACCTCATCGACACTGTAGAACCTTCCTACTGTATCTCTGCAAAGAAGATAGCAATGAGCGAGTTATCTGAACTTAATCTCTGTGCACAGGAATATTTAGATATATAATTTCTGCTATGTACTTATCACCGAAAGGCTTCTTAAGTCTTTTCACCTCTATTTGCGATTGTTGTATCCTTCAATTTTATGTTCTATTG
The DNA here is from genome assembly GCA_038501925.1 of Xenopus petersii. NCBI lineage: Eukaryota > Metazoa > Chordata > Amphibia > Anura > Pipidae > Xenopus > Xenopus petersii. The sequence continues at coordinate 179,107,233 of CM076674.1, read as the reverse complement.
ATCTCGAGATGTAAGAGATTTGCGGTTTAATCAAGAAGATGCTGTTCTGAGAGTCAAGATTGTTAATGCAGTTTTTTTAAACAATATTGTACACACAGAATGACAGGTTCCTGGAAATATAACAAATGAATTGAAATAGAACAAAAGCACATCAAATTACTGTACCCTGGAGGGCTGGAACGCTGTCCGCCACCTGTTGCAGCAATCCCCGGTCTCCCAGCACGTCGCCGGCCTGCGTTCCTATTGCGGCCTAGTACAACGTGCGGAGCCGCGGCCTCGCGTACTTGCGACTCCCGCCTGCGCGATACCTTTGGCGCGGTTCCCTACAAGAACACACGGAAGGCACAGAGGACTTTGCTGCTGATCCGGCAGGGGACACCAGAAGAGGGGTGAGTGGAGTTGGAGCCCTGGGACCCCTTTTGCAGCCCATACCATGGCCACGGTGCTGTACCCAGCCCTATATACTAATCAGCCACAGGCCTGTGCTAGAGACTTTGACCCACTGCTAATGTGGATGTGCACCCAGGTGAATCCTGAACTCAGCATCCATACCTGACCCCTGTTTTACCACATATGGCAAACAGTTTTGCACCTGATCCACCGTTACCCACAAGTCTGGCCGCAAATTAACCCTTTAGCTGGATCGACTGCCTATTGGCCCACTGTGTTGGCGCGGCGGCAGTATAGGGGCAGCACAGACAGTGACTTTCGGATCTTGCATGCTCAACCCAATTTCAAGACTTCCATCTAAGCAATGGCCTAAGTAATATGGCGGTGCTGTAGCCTGACTTAGTGCCTGTGCCCTCATTATCCTGCTTATCATCCTGCACTCTACCGGGAACATTATTTCCTGTCTCCTTTATTTACAAGGCCCCACCTGCATCCATCTTCATAGGGGTAGACATGAAAAGAAACAAAGCTCCGACCCACAAACCAAGTGCGGGGTCCTCTTCCACATTCTCCAAGAAAAGTGCGGAAACAACCTCCCCACTCACATCATCCAGAAACCCCGACCCGCATCACGTCACTACCAACTCTGCGGACAGGCAGAAAGCGGGCTCAGACGTGGCAAAAAAACTGCTACGTTACGCCAGGGGCCAAAGTGAGAATACGGAGAGTCAGGGCGCACAGATGGCAGCTTCTCCGGGATGCTCCTCAAATACCTCCCCTGTGCCTCCCCTGCAATATGCACCAGAAGACACACAGGAGGCCTCTCCTCCTCAGCCCACACTTGCTGAAATTATGCAGCTAATAGCCAGCAACCACACGGTTACCATAAGCAAGTTCGATGATCTGAAGTCTGACCTGGCACTCCTAAAACATGATGTGCAAAATGTCAGGGACCGCACTACTGAAGCAGAGCGTCGTATCAGCGAGCTGGAAGATCTAACTGCACCTATTCCTGAGAGTATAACCTCTATGACGCGTAAGATCCAAGCTCTAGAATCCAAGGCAGATGATCTAGAGAACAGATTACGCAGAAATAACATCAGACTTGTTGGTCTTCCCGAAAGGGCAGAAGGAAACAACCCTGAACTCTTTCTTGAACAATGGCTACGCAACCAATTTGGCAACGACAACTTTTCCCCTTCATTTGTCGTGGAGAGAGCTCATCGCATACCAAGCAGACCTCCACCTCCAGGAGCTCCCCCAAGATCCTTTATTGCCAGGCTCCTTAACTACAGGGATAGAGATAAGATACTATCGGAAGCCCGGAAAAAACAGCAAATTCTTCATGAAAATGTGAGAATTTCCATCTATCCTGATTTTTCTGTAGAAGTTAGGAAATTACGCTCGAAATTCTCCGAAGCCAAGCAGAGTCTCCGCCAACAAAATGTGCCCTACGCCATGTTCTTCCCCGCCAAGTTGAGAGTCCTAGAGGGAGGGAGAGCACACTTTTTTGAAAGACCAGAAGAGGTTTTTTCATGGCTTGAGTTGAGGAGGAGAAATTCTCCCAGAAGAGAAATATAACAGATATTGTTTGTTAATCCAAATTCCATTATTCCCGACAGGTGTTGTTCTAATAGGCACGGGACACCTACAGGCAGGCACTGCCGGACTTTTATCTCCCAGATATTCGGAGATTCCTACCTAAATTTTTGAAAGTGGTCTCATCCACGCCCTGATTGCAAAATGTTTGGTTTGGGAAATATGTATCTCCAGGTTGGGGGGGGATACGGGGTGGGGGGGAACTTTGACGGGGAATTGTATTTCTGGCTTTTTCTCTTTTTTCTTACCTGCATCTTTCTCTTTTTGGAGCTTAGGGAGAGGGGGTCTTTAGCACTCTACTACTGTACAAAAGAACATGCCAAGGTACTACTGAGACGCGCTGCTCCGGGCCTGAAACCCACCTCGGTAACCTCTATAACCCATACATGTCCGATCTTTGCGGGAGGCGGCTCCGGGGCGGCTACTCTCACCACCAAGGTAAACATGTTTTGTCTTTCAAAATGATTGATGGTAAAATTGTTTTATTATCCTGGAATGTCCGGGGATTAAATGACAAAATCAAAAGGTCAATTGTAATGGGACAGTTAAGGAAATCAGGGGCTGACCTGATTATGCTTCAAGAAACCCATTTAGTAGGTCTGAAGGTTAGAGCTTTGAATAGATACTGGGTAGCCAAGCATTACCACTCTGAATTCTCTACATACTCTAGGGGAGTGGCCATTCTAGTTAGGAAAACCTTGAACTTTCACTTTGAACAAATCTTTACTGACAGAAATGGAAGATACATAATCCTTAAATGCAGAATTAATGACACTCCCCTCATCTTGGTTAATGTTTACCTACCTCCACCCGCCGATATCCATTTTCTCAGTGAGGTGTTTCAAAAAGTAGCTTCTCTGGGACCTCTCCCCACAGTGTGGGGCGGAGATTTTAATATGGTCCCGGACCCATCCAAGGATAGGTTAAAACCTAACGATAATGACACCAGAATATTCCAAAACTGGTTAGACTCCACTAGCTACACGGATGTATGGCGGTGGAAACATCCTGACCTCAGGCATTTTTCCTGTTACACAACTGCTACGTCGGCCTTATCCAGAATAGATATATTCCTGACCACCTCGGATTTGCTCAAGGTAGTTTCCAATATATACTTTGGCTCCCGTATCTGTTCCGATCATGCCCCCCTTTTGATGACCCTAGAAGGCGAGGGCCCCAACCCCCCTAACAATTGGAGACTTTCCCCTAAATGGATTTTCAACCCTAAGGTAGCGAATCCCTATGCCACGCAATTGGGAGATTACTGGGAACTGAACGCAAATTCTGCCCCTGAACAAGTAGTCTGGGATGCCTGCAAGGCTCACACCAGAGGTCTTTATACTTCCCTTATCGCAGCAGCCAGGAAAGAGACAGAGGCCGCCCTTGCCAATGCTAAAGCAACCCTCAGTGTGGCTGAGCAGGCACTTATTAATGACCCCAATGACACAACAAAGGATGACATGAAGAATGCCCAAATAAATATAGACCTACTAACTGTAGAAAAATTTTCCCAAAAGGAACTCTATCGCTCAGCGAATTGGTTTGACAAAGGCAATAAAAATGGCAAACTATTGGCAATACTTGCAAAAGCAGACACCCCTCGTACGGCAGTGGCCAACATTGTTGGGGTAAATGGGGATACAATATCAGATAGAATAGGGATCGCTGAATGTTTCAAGGAACATTTTTGTGATACATATGCAGCCCGCCCCTCACCCCCGCAAGCTGAGCTCTTAGACTACCTAGGTAATATTGATTTCCCAACTATTCCACAAGACATGTTGGAATACCTAGACAGTGATATCACTGAGGAAGAGATCGGTGGAGCAATAGCAGAGATGCCCACTGGCCGTACTCCAGGCCCAGACGGTCTCCCCTCCGAGTGGTACAAAGCTAACTCCCCAACACTAACACCCAAACTCAAATCTCTGTTCAATAACATTTCAGAGGACTTCTTACTACCCGAATCATGCTTCATGGCGCATAGTACTTTAATTCACAAAGATGGTAAACCTCCCCACAGTTGCGACTCTTACCGCCCCATATCCCTCCTAAACTGTGATATTAAATTATTTGCAAAAATACTTGCAAACAGACTGAAGCGGACTGTGAGGGGAGTAGTTCACCCAGATCAAACGGGCTTCATGCCTAATAATGCCACTGATATAAATATCAGACGGCTATTCAATAATCTTGAGACTAATCACGAAAATAAAGGTAACAGAATTATAGTATCACTCGACACCGCCAAAGCCTTTGATACTGTTTCATGGCCTTATCTCTGGGAAGTTCTTCGATTGTTTGGCTTTGGGTATCGCTTTGTCACTTGGGTTAAGGCTTTGTACCGGCACCCCACAGCTAGAATATCGGTGAATGGTGTGCTCTCTGACCCCTTTACACTTCATCGGGGCACAAGGCAAGGTTGCCCTTTATCTCCCCTTCTCTTCTCCCTAGCTATTGAACCGTTGGCTATCCTAATCCGTAACTCACCCACCATAGTAGGATTTCAGGTTGGTAACTTGAGGGAAAAAGTATCACTATATGCCGACGACATGTTACTGTACCTGGCCAACTCCAGGGGGGAACTAGACTCTGCACTTAACTTGGTGGAAGCATTTGGGAATTACTCTGGATTGAGAATCAATCAAACTAAGTCGGTAATTTTCCCTGTTGACCAACTCCCTGTTGATCAGACACTTAATGTAGGCCAACTAAAAGTGGTGCACTCCTTCAAATACTTGGGGGTTATAGTTACACGAAACTGCAAAGATTATGAGGAAACTAATCTTAAACCCATAGTTAGAGCTTTATCCACAAAGATTGATATCTGGGAACAACTTCCCCTCACCTTACCTGGTAGAGTAAATCTCTTTAAAATGGTATTTCTCCCCAAGTTTCTATACGCCCTGCACAACTCTCCGATAACCCCGCGATCCCACTGGTTCAATTACCTTGATAGAATAATTAGAAGATTCCTTTGGGCTGGGGAACACCCCCGTCTCAATTTCAGGATTCTACAGGCCCCAGTTACACGTGGGGGTTTGGCCCTACCTAACCTAAAAATGTATTTTCTCGATAGTCAATTGACATACGCACACTGGTGGTTATCCCCCCACCTTGACAATACCTCCATTATTCTAGAGGCGAATATAATGGGATCCCTAGAAGCCTTGGCCAACCTCCCATACCGGGGACCTCCACCACTCCAAGCCTGTACTACTCCAATGTTAACTGTGATCGCAGCCTTTCAAAAGGCTCTTAAACTAGCACAAGGGGCGGGCTTTGGTATGGTCCAAATGGGTACCCTTATGGGGTAACAAGTCTCTGCCCCATTTTTCCTCCCTCCCTGACATTAATGTATGGGCCTCGCGAGGTATCAAAAGGTTGGGTGATATTGTATGGGAAGGGGAGATAAAACAATTTCAGGCCCTCAAAGAGACCTACCATTTACCCCAATCCATGTTCTTCAGATACCTCCAGTTATCTCATGCCTTCCAAGCACAATTCCCGACCAGGCCGTTAGTTACTCTAGAGACAACTCTAGAAAAGTACCTCAGGAGAGAAGACCTCACCAAACCTCTATCCCGCCTATATACTATCCTAGGGCAGACCTCCCAAGACCCCCTGACAAAAACTTTTGCGAAATGGAAAAGAGATATTCCAAACCTGACTGAGGATTTATGGGAGGAGGCTCTGAAACAAGTACCTGACTTAACAATATCCTTGAATGACAGGTATGTTCAAATAAAATTCCTCAATCGGGTGTACCTTACCCCATATAGACTCTCGAAAAGATTCCCCCAGACATCTGATATTTGCATTAAGTGTGAACAAGAAATTGGTTCCTACATGCATGTGTTTTGGCATTGCCCACTAATCCAGTCATTTTGGAGAACTGTTGTACACTATATATCTGATGTCCTTGATTTACCAAGAATTCTATCGCCCCTGATATGCCTTCTCGGAGTTGAAGAGGACATGGACATCAATAACCACATTAGACTGTGTTATCTTCAACTTCTTTATTACGCAAAGAAGGCCATTCTCCTAAACTGGAAAGCTACTGGCCCACCATCGCTAAACTTCTGGCGAAGTCTTATAAATAACTCATTGTCTAACCAAAAACTGACATATCTTGCCAGAGGTTGCCCGCAGAAGTTTGATGCAGTTTGGGGCACTTGGGTATCATTTCATGACGAGAACAATACGACTATTGTCATTTAACATAATCAACTTTGACATGTGATGTATAACTGTATGAACATCCTTCTCCTCTCCCTGCTCCACTTCTTCTTCCTTCTTTCTTTTCCTGCTTTCTTCTCTTTAATTCGCTGTTTTGTGTTAATCTAAAATGCAAAAATAAAAACTTTAAAAAAAAAAATTACTGTACCCTCTTAAGTGTAATTAAATTGGGCGTAAGAAAGGAAATCAATGTACAATCAGTTTAGCGCCATTTGTAATGCCACAAAATCAGGGTGGTTATAAAAGTTGCTTAATCATATGGAACAATTACAAAACTGAATCAAATGGTGAACTTGACTTTTGAGGATTTTAGACTTTTAGGAGTTGGGAAATTTATAATGGGGATCATATACAGAGATAAAGTTGTCCATGGGTCCCTATCAGCAATGAGTTAGGTCAGTCTGCTAGTATTTAGACGAGGAAAGCAGGGCACTACTGTTACTTATTCAGGTAGGGAACAAGCTTAATTAATCAGCAGGTCCCTGGGCAACACCATTGGTGGTTATACCTATGGGAGGCTCAATATGATAAGCCAATTGTGCAGGAAATCTATAACTCACTGACCCTAGCAATGTGTTGTGTATATCCCAATAATGATGGTGGTGGTGTTTAGTTTGGATGCCAATATATTGGTTGATGTTGGCGTTTAGTGGTGCAAACTATTAATTTCCTACAAGATTAGGTAGACCTGTGCCATGGTCAACCATTAGAATGCCGGACCATAGTGTTTGCAGAGCAAAGTATCCTGCCAGTTTCTGCCAACTGCTCCAAAATCTTTAATCTGTTGGCATCATTCATGGCAAGAGATGAAATAATGATGACAAATTGCACAATTTATCATGGATAAATTGGATTCAGAGAAATGTAGGTTTTGCCTCCAGAAAGGGAGTACTTTGATTTTCATTGAAAACATGACTCACCAATGTCTTTATAACCAGTGCAAATCTGCCGGGTTGCTTAGACAATCAAATTCAGCAGAAGTGCCATGTTCAAGGGTTATATTAATAATATACTGTACATGGTGCTAAAAGCAATGGCTATGCAATTTAGTCCAGCTAAGCTGTTCCTATCAGCATTCACACAATAAACATGTTAGAAGGCTCTTCAGCTTACAGGATAAGCTCTCCTTGGGGAGATCACAGAAAAAGACTAGGATAACACTTAGCTAATATAATTTACCCAAAGGATTTTTAACCTATGGGTCAATACACAAAAACCGGTCCCCATACTTTTCTGGGTGGGTCTCTATAATCCTATTCAATAATGCCAAAATTTTTGAGTTCAAAAGCTGAATGATCAACATAATTTGCCCCCTGGGAAAAATGTTAAAACATAACAAGTGTAACAAGAGTGATAGAAGAAAATAAGGCAGTTGCACCTGCTATACTGTGTTTTGCAGCTATTGAGGTCATGGTGCAAGAACTGCAGCGGTTGGAACAGGACAATGTTCTGCAGACCCAAAAGGAGATAACTAAGCTGATATCCTGCATATTATGGTAGTGCTAAAAACACATAATATTTACAACATCTAGTAGAGTCTAAAACATGGATGCCCAAAAGGTAGATCAGGATCTACCAGTAGACCTTTAGCTGGTGATCAGTAGTTCAGTAGAAACTGCTTGACTAAATGACCCTCCTATTTCATGTTTTTCATTCAGATATTTATTATGTTAAGATCCCAGAAGAAATAGTTGTTTTTGTAAATATAGCAATATACATTTTCTGATAAATCAATATAATATTTAAGTAATATTTTCCATGGAACAGAATGCTAACAATGTTTTTATGGATGTACATTAGTGATGTGTGGGCCGACCTGCGGGTTGGGCTGGTTCGGGTCGACCTCGCACTGCTCCTCGCAGGTGGCGGGTGCGGGTTGAGCTCTTCTCCTGCTCTCCCCGCCTGCCACCTTCAAATGCCGGCATCCGACTTCCGGTTTTATAGTATCGCGTCTGCTTGCCCCGCCCCTTTTGTGACATCATCGGCGGGGATGGGTCGGCGCGGGTCTATAAAAGGACCCTGGAAGCATGGGTGAGGGCGGGCGGCAGCAGGGCGGGTTAGGGTCGGGTTCAGGTCAGGAAAACCCGCACATCACTAATGTACATCATAATAGGACAACATCAATACAGGTAGACCTCACATTAGTAAAGTATGGGCACTCCTGGTCTAAAGCAACTGGACTTTCTGAGTTTTCTTAAAAACGTTTCACCACCCATCTAAGTGACCTCTTCAGTTCTAGTTCTACAAGGTCCTGGAGACAAGGAGATTCGAGGGTGGACTTTTGAGAGCCATGGTGCATGTGGTTCCCTGATTATGCCTACTTGCATCCAGATTAACAAGAAGCATTATGGGCATCAATATAGCTACTACCAGAGCATCAAAACCTAGAGCATGTTATGTGTAAGTGGTCCTGTAAAAAACATAATTTTATCCCAACAGAAATGTGGGGGGACCTGAAGATAGAAGTAATTTGCCCAACAAATGAAATATGTCCAAAACAGTGGGCATTAAAACAATTTAACCTCAAGATGTGTACTGCATCTATAGGACTCATTTAAATCCGCAATCACAGTGCACAACTTGTTGAGCCTAAAACCACTTAAAGATCCTTCTTGCTTTCTGTTCTGAATCAGGGAAACCGGGGAGCTACCACCACCTTCAGACCAGGTTGTAGCTCCAGGGTTTCTTTTATGCCCTGCGTCAATAGGCGCAGCATAATTACTCTTAAAGAATTGGCTGCAGCCTTCCTTGGCTTGGCCAACACCAGAAATTACACCAGACTCACGTCAAAAATATTTGGAGCACAGTTTGTGATGAAGATCACGTTGCGTATATTTTGCTGAATCACACGCAATTCCCTCAATACAGCAAAAATTCTGCATTGTGGGGAAAATTATAGCATTTCTTAGCTTCAATTTCTGCTCTTATCTTTGGCATCTGCGCTTCTTATCTGTGCAATCAGTGCAAAGCTTTCTGAGAAGCACATGCATTCGTTTAATGGAAGTGTATGTTGGTTTTGCATATTTATTGCTGTGCAAGTACAAACTCATCAAACACTAAGCCTAATGTATTTTTTTGGAATATTGCCTTTGATAGCTTCCATATGTTCTAATATGTTTGTACTTGTTTATAGAATGGATCCAGTTTGAGGCAGGCTCACCAAAGATATAAATATTAGAAGTCAAAAGAGCTCACTCCAAACAATGAGCCTTGCCATTTATTTTCAAAAGAAACAATTCCTTATTTATTCAACTCCTTAGCAGTAATGATGGCAGCTTGGTTTATTCTGGGCCTTCTAATTGACCACATCTTTGTTATTAGTGGGAGCCTTTCTCAGGTCAGAATTTGCACAAAGAAGAATAGAATTTTTTAGATGTGTTTCATACGTGCTTCTGTTCTGCGGATGTCCAGGAGTGGACCTTATTTGAAGCAACCAGTAAGATAAACATTACTTGAAGATAATGCAAACAGTGTAGACTGAAAGATACACCATTAGTTAATTACATAATGATGGGGCCATGCAAGCTACTCTCCAGAATTGTTTAGGTTGTTTTAAAAGAAATGCTGCATCCACTTTAGAAGCTGATACTTTTTTTTAAAACTTCAACCTTAATGGAATTGTCATTCTCATTTGCTCACGTCTGCCCCATTCATCCTTCCTTTTGCTGTTTCCCCTTTCTCTACTCTTTCGCTTATGCTTTGCCCCTTTTCTTTTCTGATTTTCCTTGCCCTTGAGTTCTTCCCTTTATCCACATTTTTCACTGACCCCATCTTCATTTTTCATTCTGCTTTTCCATTCTCTTCCCTATTGTTCTCCCACACTTTTTTTGGTCTCATAAACTACCTTTCTTCATGTATAACCTGGCTTTCAGTTTTTTACCTTTTAAACCCATTATTTTTGTCAGCGAAGGAAGTTTCACCATCTTCTTACTTATGTTACTGGTTACACCTTTTATAAGTTTCAAACTTCTTCTACTGGTATATCTAGTTCCGTGAATCTCTCATTCGGCTTTTTAAGTCATTGGAGGCATTTTTTGCCTGTGGGTTATAGGCAGGGCCACCATCAAGGGGGCACAGGGGAGGACAGTCATCCTGGACCCCATGGCTATACAGTTTTAAGGGGGCACGGCTGTGCCACACTTCCCAGATTAGCCGGGTCCCCCTTGAATCGACGAATCAGTAGCAGAATCCACCAGAAGGAACTAAAGGGAGCTGAAGTCACCACAAGGGACTAAAAGCTGCTGAAAGGAACCGAAGGGAGACAAAGCCACAGAAAGGAACTGAAGGGAGCTAAAGTCATCACAAGGGAGCCAAAACTGCAAAATGGAGCTGAAGAAGTGGAGAATGAAGAAGACCACCTGCCAAACTTTAAAGGTAAATTCCACTGTACTCCCAAAGTATTTTTTTTCTTCTAAACCCCTGGTCACCAATATTTTTTTTAAAAACTGTTATGGGGGATCCTGGCCACCAATTTTTATCATCTTTTGTGGCCACTAATGTTTTATTTTTAACTTGTAGGTGGGCCAATTACCACCAATGGCTTTTTATAACTTGAGGAGGGGGGAGGGGATCCTGGCCAACAATGTTTTTTTCAACTTGTGAGGGGGCATAGTCACCACATCATTTTTAGCTTGTAGGGGGAATCCTGGCCACAAACGTTTTTCTTTTAACTTGTAGGAGGGGGCTTAAAAATATTTTGGTCAATGTTTTTATTGTATTAGCACTCATGTCTGTGTGGCCTTTTACTTTGCGTGGGGGTGGGCAGGATATGGGGTGGGGCTTGGGGCCAGGCTGTGTAGGGCTTGGGCGTAAGGTTAAGGGGCCCAGAAAAGTTTGTCACATGGGGCCCCATGATTTCTGCTGGCAATCCTGGGTATGGGAAATGGACACCACTGAACTCCAATGATGGTGTCCAAAGCCTGCCTCGTCCTGCTGATGCCTGACCAATCCCAGCCCAACTAAATATCTTTTTAATGTTATCTGGGCCACCATACAGTTAACGGTAACGCCAGCAATAATTTACCTGTATCCATCTGATGAAGGCCCAGACAGTGTTAACTGCAATTACAGCTCTCTTTCCATGGCAGTCCTTTCTTACACATTAACATAATGGGAACAACTGAATTCTGCCCAAACCACTATGCTTGAGGAACCTTCAGGTTGGGAGGTTATTTCGTAGTAATAAGGAGAAGCAGAGATTGCAAGCTTTTTGATTTCTTTCCCAGATAAGAAGCTAGTAGCCAAAGGCCTGCCATTGAACAGATCACATTGTTCCTTTCTGAAATATGATTTTGTAATATTAAGAAATATGAATTAACAGTTTCATGTCTTGATTGAACTTGACATTTTTCTATCTTCTTCTTTTACAACTATTTGTGATCACTGCTCTGCACTGTAACTGTAAGTTACAGTCTAGACCACTTCATGGTTTATCTGCCTATGTATGGGGGCCTACAACAGGCTCACCAAACTGATATCTGGCCAAAAATTGGGCTTAATTGAGTTTAATTTTCCTGTGTTACCACTGACACGCAAATTCACTTTAACGCCAGTTCTATCAGAATCCAGTTAGCCTACCAGTAGGTTTTTGGATTGTAGGATTGTAGCGCACCAGAGGAAGCCCATACAAACATGAGAAGAACGTACAAACTTTATGTAAATACCCTGTCAGAATTGAACTCAGGCCCCACTGTCTGACGGCAGTATTTCTAAGCAGTGTGCCAGTCTAATTATGAAAGCCTTCTTTATTAATTATTTGTTTATAAATACAGGGCTGTTTGAGCATATGTGGTCTGCTTGGGTTTGTTGAAGCCTTTGAGGTGTCACACAAGGGACTATTTGAATAAATTAGAGAATGCATCTATGCTGCCAAGTATTTGTACTTGGATAGAAAATGTCCCGAAAGGCAGAGTGCTGAGAGTTTTGGTTAATGGATTATTTTACATTTGGACCAGTGGAGTTACCCAGATCTCTGTCCTCAATTTATCAGTAAGCAATTAATTGGTTTTGCCTTAAAGTTGGAATAGAAAGAAGTATCTCATTGTGTCTGTAGAACACCCAAAGCTTGGAGAGGGAGCTTTCTACTCCACACAAAACGGGATACAGTGAAACATATTGGAATAGTGTTTTAAGAAGGATAAATATAAACCGGTATTTTCAGAGGCTGGGAATAAAAATATTAAATTAATTAACAAGAAATGTAAAAAATATGGTAGCCATATATGGGCTAGATATTGCACTATTTTACTTTGTACAGACAAATAACCAAATAGCATTGATCTAAAGTAAAGTGGATGCAATCAAGATGTCACTTGAGATAGATAGATAGATAGATAGATAGATAGATGATAGATAGATAGATAGATAGATAGATAGATAGATAGATAGATAGATAGATAGATAGATAGATAGATAATATAGCCAGATAGATAGATAGATAGATAGATAGATAGATAGATAGATAGATAGAGAGAGAGAGAGAGAGAGAGAGAGAGAGAGAGAGAGAGAGAGAGAGAGATCAAAACTTTTCCCAAGAGTGGCTGCAGAAGAATATTGAGATGTGTAGTTCTACAAATATAAACTATATGCTAATTAATTTGTTGTGTTCAGTTGATGAATTTAAAATGCATTTTCTGTTTCTCTGTATTTTATTTCAGTAGAGAACATAAATATCAGAACTGAACATGCAAAACCGGTGTCCTATTCCATCCTCACGTCTGCTGCCTGTATAGAGTTGGACTTGCTGCCTATAGTCTCACAACAGGACCCCGTTTGTAGCGCTGCAACACAAATAGCCTCAATGCAACAACACCAGAGCCGACTCAGCGGATCCTTCTGCAGCGCAGATGTTTGTAATTAAAACACGACACCAGGAAAACGAATCTCTCACTGTTATTATTTCGTACAAATATCACATAACAAGTGACAGGAGAGTTTACAGCAGAGCAACAACCCTTCCCCATCACGTTCAATAGAAAGGTAGAATAACTTTAATTAACTGTGCAGTGAGAGATGAATTTCAAACCCAAATCCACCAGCATTTCCAGCCTGTTCCCAGGCATCTGTGCAAATAAATACAATTGAAATGCGTCTACAAAATTAAAGGGAAAAATGTTGTGACATTAAGAATAACATTAGGGTCCAATCATCTTTATTTTGGGGCTTGCAGAGAATGGTTATGGGAGGCATTGTGATTGTAAACAGCCTGCAAATCCATTCTGCCCAGAGTTTTCTCAATTTTTAGCTCTCTGGGATAAATTAGCAGGGGAAGAAGAATCGAACAACACATGGTTTATATCTATTGCCTCCTCTCTGTTACACAAGGGATAAAGATAAAATAAGAGACGGAATTTCTTGTATAATGTCTAAAAGTTAAAGAGCAAAGGAAACGTGTAGTTTATAGCCTCGTTTATTGGGTTTCTTAATTTATATCCTCCTACATAGGGTTGGTTTCCTACAAGTGATGAGCGAATTTACTCGCCAGGCGCAAATTTGCAGTGAATTTCCGCTTTAAAATAAATTTGCGAAATTGCCATTGGCGTTGACTTTAATGCGCGTGAAATCGTCGCCTGCATTGGAATTGCCGCCGGCTTCGGAATTGTTGCCGGCGTCAAAATTCGGCAATTTTTTCACTGGAATTTTCCGGCGAAACAGGAGAAATTCACCCATCGCTATTACCTACGTCTGTTCTGTTATATAATGGGGAACTTTGAACTGGTAACTCCAGGCCCAGAGTATTGGGCTACCAATGATCAGTTAGCTTCTACCCATCCAGTGCAGTTAATCTATCCCACAGGTGTGGGTTCTGTTATCCAGAAACCCATTTTCCAGAAATCTCTGAATTATAGGATGGCCATCTCCCATTTTAATTGAAAATTCACATCTTTAAAAATAATTCCACTTTTCTAAATAATAATAAAACAGTAGCTTGTACTTGATCCCAACTAAGATAAAATTAATCCTTATTGGAGGCAGAAGAATCCAGTTGGGTTTAAATCTGTTTTCAGTAGACTTAAGGTATGGAGATCCAAATTACAGAAAAAACCCTTATCCAGAAAACACCAGGTCCTGAGCATTCTGGAACAGGCCCCATACTCCTTTTCAATGGGTAGAAAAATGCTAAATTTGCAAATTACCATAGACATGAATTCTGCAGCATTTAGATGCCAAATAGTGATGGATGAATTTCTCCCGTTTTGCTTCACCGAGTAATTTGCAAATTTCCTGCAAAATTCGCAAAGTGGTGGAAAATTCCCGAAAATTGACAATTTTGGATGCACGTCCGAAAAGTTGCTCACATCAATTTTGACGCCGGCGTTAAAGTCAACGGGTGTCCGAATAGTGTTGACGCGCAGCAATTTTGACGCAAGTGACTTCTCGGACGCACGTCCAAAATTTTCTGACCCTGGCGAATTATTGCGAGAGTTTCATTAGTTTATTCGCCATCGGCAGAACACGGAAATTCACTGCAAATTCACGTCAGGCGAATTTATTCACCTATCACTAATGCCAAACTTTAACATTGGATTTTTACAAGTTTTTTGCGATTAAAAAGTATTTAATACATATGAGCTTTTGAAAACATACTTTGAATTCAGGAATTTTAGCAGAAAAAAAAATAAATTTATGGAAAAAATTCAAATACGGACCCCCTTAGAGTGGGTGATTACAATAGATGTTCCAAATTATGAAGTGTGGCTTCAAGGTCCATTGTGAACACAGTTGATATGACCATAAATTGAGATATTCCATTAAAACAGGCTCAAATATTTATTCTGTAGAGTGGTATTGAGGGCACCAGGAAAGTATTAATAATATACTGTGGCCAGCCACATGCTTAACTACAGGAGGTGGGAATTTGCTTGAAATCTTTGCCTCTAACTGCAACAACAGAGCTGCTGTGATATTTCTACATACGAGGTGAGTCAGCAAAAGGTGAGGCAAAGCAATTAATGGGACAAGACACACTCAGAGACTCTACTTACATCATTCACATCAATTCTGCCCCCAGAGAAGCTTACTATCTAAAGTCTCAGATTAACCTACTCTATGACCAGTTTTATCAGTAACCAATTCATCTCCTTCCAGGGCCAGATTTCCCTGCTCACCACCCTGAGGCCTGCCGGGTCTGTCTCCTCCTATATGTTTAAAACAAAGCAAAGTAGCCCCACCAACGCAGAGGGAGAACATGCGAATTCCTTGCAAATAGAGGCCTGATTGGAATCAAAGCCAGGACCCCAGGGCTGCAAGGCATAGAACCATTGTACCTCCATGTTGGATCAGATTTAGTTTAGAATTTGGCCACATCTCTTCAGGATTCAATATCTGGTCAATGTCATTATCATCCATCTTTCCATAGATCCGATAATATCTAGGACTGCAAATAATCGTATGCCCTGAATTGTAATTTATTAAATATGCTTTGGAGACTATTTATTTGTTGAACACAACAAGCCCCCACGCCAAATTCCACTGGTGTCCGGCTGCACCTTCTCATCTCAATTGAGACCTTTTTAGGGATTTCTGAATTTTTTTTTGCGAGGACATATTATCAGCCACTAAAGGGAACAAAGTAGATGTCACCATGGGCCATAATTGTGCAGCACATACTGTATATAGTATTTTCATTTCCTTTCAATTGCCATATGCATCTAGAGAGCTAGGTACACTCATGGTGGTATGGCGCAGTAGATGGAAGTTTGATCATCATATATGGATATTTAGAAGAATCCTCTAGCACTCTTTCTGTGTTACATTGATGTAGCTCAAGTTGGGAAAGAATAAGAACCATATTATACAGTACATGCACTTGTACACCAATGGAAAGTAGTTTTTTGTTAACTCTTCAGAATTTATTGTCCTGGAGGGATTAAACGATCAATGATTGCGTATTAGGTGCTATAAGAAGACCTTTTAGGTATTAAAATGTGCTCCAACTGTATAAGTTCAATACTAGGACAGTAAAAAAAAAAACTGCTGAGAGGGTTATACAATGTCGTACTATTAAGATATATAATATTTAGGAATGCATTGCGACCAACAGCGTTATGTTAAGTGGACATGGTTTGATTAAGACCAGATCTTGAAATATTCATGTATAAACTTTCTTTGATGTTGCAAGAAACTATTTTGACCTAAAAGAGGTTTATTTCTTATGTTTCCATAAGGGGACCCTGCATAAAATGTGAATAAAAAAGAGAAAGGGATGATTTTCAAATCATTTAAACTCTATATTTTACTGCAAATAATACGGACAACATAGCAACCGTTGAAATTGAAACATTTTATTATTTTCTGTAGGCAGAAGAGGCACCTGCCTAGGGCACAATGAAAAGGGGGCGCTGGGCAAGTACCTGTCTTCTGCCTACCCCTAGTCAATGTTCGCTGCTCTCCCTCCCCTCCGGCTCTTTCTCCTCCCCTCCGGCAATTTTTTTCCCTCCCTCTCCCTTACCCTCTGGCACTCTCCCCTCCCTCTTCAGCGCTTTCCCCTCCATCTTAGCATCCGTCTGTCCCCTGGGAGCATGCGCGCGAGCACGGAGGGGCGCGCGGTGGCCAGCCTGGGCTCCAAGGGCGCCCGGTCGGATTGGCCTGGCTCTGGTCGTAACGAGTTTCGTAACTAGAGATACGTAATCAAAGGCAAATATGCACAGGTGCCTATGATTATGTATCTCTAGATACGAAATGTGTTAGGAAGAGGTTGTTTTAATTCATGGAATAGAATCGAGTTTTAAACACATCGGTGTGCCACAGGAGTGCGTGCTCATTTCTTCATTTGTCTTCCCTGAATACATAGAATTTGGATGGCAGCTTATTGTTTCTAAACCGGGAAATATCATTCAGCATTAATGCCCTCCCAGATGTGCAAGCTCTGTGTCCCATGTGCCCCCATATCATCACAGACGCTGCTGCCTTTTAAACTATGTACTGATAACAAGCCACATGGTCCTTCTCCTCTTTAGCCCAGAGGACATGGAAAAGAAATTCAAATCTCAGTCCATTTTAAATGAACTTGGGCTCAGAGGGTGGTGTTTCTGGATCATGTTTTATATGGTTCCTTCTTTGCATGGTAGGGATTTAACTTGTGTCCACAGACAATGATTTTGGGACATATAAATGAGCTCATACAGTGATTTCCATTATAGAATCCTGTCTGTTTTTAAAGCAGTGCTGTGTAAAGCCCAACGATCATGATCACCCAATACTGGCTTTCAGCTTCTTACTTACAGATTTCTTCAGATTCTCTGAATTTTTAAATATTATGTAACATAGATAATGAAATCCCCAAATCCTTTGCAATCTTACACTGAGGAATGTTATTCTTAAATGAATGCAATATTGTCCCCTGCATGCCATGTGTTACAGAGTGGGTACCCCTGCCCAACTTCTGAGAGGCCATACCTCTCTAGGAACATCTCTTTTTTTTACCCAATAATGTTACCAACCTGTTGCCAATTCTAAAGATGATCCACCAGGTGTTTTTTTTTTTTTAGAGGAGTGGGATCCATTATCCAGAAAGCTACAGAATGGCCATCTCCCATAGACTCCAAATAATAAAACAGTACCTTGTACTCGATCCAAATTAAGATATAATTATTGGAAGCAAAACCAGCCTATTTGGATTATTTAGGGGCAGATTTATCAAGGGTCAAATTGATATTGAAATTTCTCATTTATTGTCTCTTTAAAAATTAGACTATTCGACATCTGAAACCTGCCAAATTGCTATTTTATCCTATGGGGGACCTCCTAGAACCTATTTGGAGTAATTTGGTGGACTTTGAAAAATTATTTTTAAATAAATGGAATCAAATTCGATTGAATACGATTCGAATTCGATTCGAACAACCGAATACAGCCAATTAACTCGAAGCTAAAAAATTTAATTTTATAATAAATTTCGGTTGGTCTTTTTTTATTCGATTTCGAGTTGATGGGAGTTTAAAAAAGCTCCCATCACCTCGAAATTTGACTCTTGAAAAATCTGCCCCTTAATATTTACATGATTTTCTAGTGGTATGAAGCTCCAAATTACAAAAAGATCCATTATCCAGAAAAACCCAAGTTTCCAGGTCCCATACCTGTACAACTTTTCCAGTCTTTGTTTGCCCCTGGCCAAACTTGTTGGAACATTCAAGACAACCATATATTTTTCAGAAAACAATAACATTTGCTAACGTGATATTTTGTCTTTGAACTAATTATATGGTTTAAATGATTTGCAAATCATCTCATTCTCTTTTAATTTACATTGCACACTGTGTTCTCTAGCAACTATTTAGATATTCTTGTTTGGGGCCAGACCAAATCAGACAGTATGCAATGTTCACCCCATGAGGTGACAGGTCAGATAAAAGCCACTAGTGATGGGCAAATTTCTCCCGTTTCGCATCGCTAAAAAAATTGTGAATTTTCACAAAAATTTGCGGAAAGGCGAAAAATTCTAGTAAAATTTGTGAAATTCAGAAATTGATGCCAGTGTCAATTATGGACGCTTGTACGAAAAGTTGCTTGCGTCAGTTTTGACACCAACGTTAAAGTCAATGGGCGTCCGAATAGTGTTGATGCACATCGATTTTCACCTGCGAATTTTGGCAAATTTAATTGCTGGAGGCAAAACGCAGAAATTCACAGCGAATTTGTGCCAGGCAAATTTATTCGTCCATCACTAAAAGTCACTTATTTATTGGCCAACATCAGTTGCTGTCATGGCCAGAACTAGGGGTACGTAGAAGAGGCACACACAGGGAGGCACATTTATCAAAGTTGAATTTCGAATTCATATTTTTAAAAACTCCCATAAACTCTCATGAACCCGAAATTCGACCAATCAAAATGTATTTAAAAAAAATCTAATTTTTAAAAGTCAGGTGAATAGAATCGACCCGAATTTGATTCGGATTTAAAAAACTTAATTCGAGTTTTTTCTCTGAAGAAAACCTGAATGTCAGGAAGGCTGCAAACAACTCCAAATTGATCCCTGAACTTCTCCTATTGACTCAAACAGCAGTTCGGCAGGTTTTAGGTGGTGAGTAGTCGAATTTGAGTTCTTAAAGGGCCAGAGTATGATAAATCTCGAAAATCTAATTTGAATTTTTTGGAAAAACTTGAATCGAATTTGAAAAACTCCCTAGTTGAATTTGACAGTTTTGACCTTAAAATTTTTTAAAAATCTGCCACCTAGGTGGGACGCCAGGCATGTACCTCTTCTTTTGCCCACCCCTGATCTGGTTGTTGCCCCACACCTCCACTTGCCTCCTACGTGCAAGGTGCAAGGTGGCCAGCCGGGTTACATAAATACTGAAAATGGGATGATAACGGGTTTGGATTCTAACAAATCCTTGACCAGGCATAATGTTGTGTTTGCATTTTTAGGCCCAAAATCAGCAAAATAAATAAATAAATCTTATGTAACTATAAAGACAAGTGCTGAAGTGAATAAAGAGAACACAGTGTTATGTAATGTTTGAAATGAAACTGGGTTCATGCTCTGGGGAATTAATATGAAACATACAAACATTGTTAAGGTCACGTCAAACGATTCCATGAATGCCTTTTGATGCACTCATGTACAGAGAAGTAAAAAATAAAATAAAACTTTTAAATACAGGTTGTCACTACACAAAAGAACATTCTGTAACGTGCCGTACAGATTACACAATCTCATAATCACAAACACCAAAAAAGTTGATTGATTTGCAAACATTCTCACTATTTTGGCCAATTTTAGTTGATATAAATATATATACACACACACATAACTGAATCTAATAATCTGGCATTTATTTACAAATTGTGCATGATTTTTCACTAAAATCCAGCACAACTATTTATCTCTGTCGGTGCCAATTCATGCAACTATGTCCAGAGAAGTCGTTATAAAATAAACTGCTGCATAAACATTTAGTAATGCTGAGAAATGTACAGCCTAGATTACACTTTTTCATAATTACACTCAAAACAATAATTGACTTCCATGCTTAACCCTCGATATTCGACTGCCGAATTAAAATCCCTCAACTTCGAATATCGAAGTCGAAGGATTTAGCGCAATTCATTCGATCGAACATTCGAATGATTTTAATAAATCGATCGAAGGATTATTCTTTCGAACAGAAAATTGATAGGAAGCCTATGGAGACCTTCCCCATAGGCTAACATTGGCCTCGGTAGGTTTTAGGTGGCAAACTAGGGGGTCAAAGTTTTTTTTAAAGAGACAGTACTTCGACTATCGAATGGTTGAATAGTCGAACGATTTTTAGTTCGAATCGTTCGATTCGAAGTCGAAGTCTATGGTCGAAGTATCCCATTTGATGGTCGAAGTAGCCAAAAAAACACTTCGAAATTCGAAGTATTTTTCCTCTTTTCCTTCACTCGAGCTAAGTGAATAGGCCCCTCTGTGTCTTGGAATTTCCATTGAAGTTGTCCTTTTATCAGCCCATGTATGGACACCTTAACCCTGGGATTTTCTCCTCCTCTAGATAAACCACACGGAAACCAGAGGGATCTAATCCAGTTCAAAATGATGTGTGTATTGAGTTTATCTGCCATCTCAGTAATATCTTTTATATCAGTGAAGGAGAAGGGATGAGAAGATGGCATGGCAATATTTCTTTAAAGGGCACCCATCATCAATAAATTGTTTCCCCTACTGAAGGCCTGGGCTAATAGAGCCTGTTGGAGGAAACTGTAGTTTTTTTAAAAAATACCCTCTGCAAGCGCTTAGACAACTGTACCAGGAGGGGGTCATGTTGAGTAACATGAATGTGCACAATGATCCAGTCTACCAATGAAACAAGCAAAAGGTGAGACACTATCCTTGGTGTCCCAAAATGACCACCCAGCACCACATTCTCCCTCCTGGTGGGGGTGGCTTAACCCTTAGGGGGCCTTTAAAAAACTATTGTTTCCCCCTACCAGACTGCAGGCTCTATAAGCCTGCACCTCCAATGAGAAAAATTTTTTGGTGATAGTTGCCCTTTAAGCTCAATAGTATGGAAAGACTTTCATGACACTGCCGTTCCATCCAAAATGCATTTGTGTTAACATAGTTATTATTGCAGTGTTATTTGTTTATTTACTGTTCTGCCCTGCTGGATTTCTCCTTGTTGCTTATTTGTACTTTTTTTTTTATGATTATATGACAAATGTTATAAGCTCCCAACCTTCCAACATGAGTTCTCCTGAGGGTACAATTAGTAACCACACGTGACTTTACCTCCCAGGTAACTAGTAAGGAGACGAAATCTATAAACATGATTGGAGCCAATTGGTCCCAGATTCTGAGGCTGACTCAGATTGTGTGGATGACTCAATTGGTTGGGTTAATTCATGTCTGAAATTTGGCCCTATAATTAGGCTACTGAAAAAAAACTGTTTCTACATATCTAGGTAGATGGACCCTGATAAAGTATAGGTCCACAAAAGATGACACCAACAAAAAATAGCTTGAAAACCACCAATCTTCACCAAATGGTTTGGACGCAATTACATTTGATGAATGGCATCAAGACATACAACATTTTGGTCAATAGCCCTACATAGCTATGTAGTTTGGTTGGGTTGAAAAAACACCAAAGTCCATCAAGTTCAACCCCTCAAAATGAAAACCCAGCATCCATACACACACCTCTCCATACTTTCACATAAATGATTTATGCCCATATCTATACTAACTATAGAGTTTAGTATCACAATAGCCTTTGATATTATGTCTGTCCAAGAAATCATCCAAGCCATTCTTATAGTTATTAACTGAATCAGCATCACAACATCACCCGGCAGTGCATTCCACAACCTCACTGTCCTGACTGTGAAGAACCCCCTACGTTCTTTTCTTTTAGTCTTTTAGCCCTTTGGTATGTTGATCCACTTTATGGGGAAAAAAATCTCCCCCTATCTGTCTATAACGCCCTCTAATGTACTTGTAAAGAGTAATCATTTCCCCTCAAAACAACCCCAACCTTGACAGTCTCCCCTCATAATTTAAGTCTTCCCTCCCTCTAACCAGTTTAGTTGCACTTAGTCTCTGCACTCTCTCCAGCTCATTTATATCCCTCTTAAGGACTGGAGTCCAAAACTGCACTGCATACTCCAGATGAGGCCTCACCAGGGACCTATAAAGAGGCATAATTATGTTTTCATCCCTTGAGTTAATGCCCTTTTTTATGCAACACAGAACTTTATTTGCTTTAGTAGCCACAGAATGACTGTGCCTGGAATTAGACAACGTGTTATCAACAAAAACCCCTAGATCCTTCTTAATGAACAATACCCCCCATTTAGTGTATAACTTGCATTTATATTATTTCTACCAAAGTGCATAACCTGCATTTATCAACATTGAATCTCATTTTCTAATTTGCTGGCCAGTTTTATAATCCAATCAAATCACTCTGCAAAGTGGTTTCACCCTGCATGGAACTTCTGCACAATTGAGTATCATCAATAAAAATAGAAATGTTACTATCAACATCCACCTCCAGGTCATTAATAAATACGTTTAAAGTCAAAGGTCCAAGGACAGAGTCCTGCAGTAATGAATGGTCAAACTGCTACTGTGGCTGGACTACCATGTGTAGCCTCCTGTTCCAGGCAAAGGCTTTTAAAAATAATGTTTATACATATCTAGGTAGGTGTGTTCTGGCCAAAGAGTGACCATAAAAGAGGGCAAAAACAAAAGAAAACCACCAGTTTTTTTTATCAAATGAAGTCTAGCACAACTATATGGAAGTGCTTGGATCATGTTGGATATGCTACTGTTGCTAGACTACAATGTGTAGTAGGATGACACTCAGGGGCCGATTCACTAACTTTGAGTGAAGGATTCGAAGTAAAAAAACTTCGAATTTCAAAGATTTTTTTGGGCTACTTCGACCATCAAATGGACTACTTCGACCTTCGACTACGACTTCGAATCCAAGGATTCGAACTAAAAATCGTTTCACTATTCAACTATTCGATAGTCGAAGTACTGTCTCTTTAATATAAACTTCGAATGCCTAGCTCGCCATCTAAAAGCTACCGAAGTCAATGTTAGCCTATGGGGAAGGTCCTAACTTTTTTTGATCGAAGGATATTCCTTCGATCGTTGGATTTAAATCCTTCGAATCGTTCGATTCAAAGGATTTTATCGTTCGATCGAAGGAATAATCGATCGTTCGATATTCGAAGTCGAAGGATTTCAATTCCCAGTCGAATATCGAGGGTTAATTAACCCTCGATATTCGACCCTTAGTGAATCAGCCGCTCAGTGTTGGGAGTTGCAGTGCTACAGCTTCTGAATTACTCTGCTTTGACAGCATGAATAGGTGTTGGGAAGAAAGAAATAATTGCCTGTCTTTACTGAGAATTTCAGCAAGCCCTTGGGCTCACGCACTTTCTATCTGGCATGAAACGACGGTCTTAAGTTGCCTGGCAATGTGATGTAAATAAAAATAAACAGAATTTTCTGTATTGATGATCTCCTGCAGGCTTGCAAACTAATAAAAACAAATAAAGCCAATGAACCCAGGCCTGGCTGGGTGTACGGTCCAATTCAATTGCAAAACAAGCCTTTTCTTCCTCCTCCCCCTCCCCCATCCTCATCCTTCAGAGAATCAGCATTGAGGCGGCTCGGATAACATCTGGATTTCTCCGCTCATGGCACGTTTTTGAAGGCATTCATTTGATCCACACACACATACTACACGGATTTATATTCATTTTCCAGGAATGATTCTGTTAAACCAGCAAAAACGTTCTAAGAAACAGTTATTTTCTCAGGGTGCCATTAGCACTGCTGTATCGTATGGGAAAGGCTTGGGCCAGACTGCGCCATCTATTTGATGATGGGGGGGACTTCTAAATAATCCATTAAAATGCGCTCACAAGCTACCGTCACACATTCTCCTATAGAAAGTCTGAATTTTACAGACACAAGGGTTCATTCACTCTGAGTTGGGGAAGCAAAGTGTTTTTATTTTTTTATTCGAACTATAGGAAACAACAAGTAGGGTGATATACAGTTATAGGATCCGTTATCTGGAAACCTGTTATCCAGAAAGCTCCAAATTACAAAAAGGTTGTCTCCCATATACTCTTTTTAACAAATAATCCAAATTTTTTAAAATTTCCTTTTTCTGATTTCCTTTTTCTCTGCAGTTATAAAACAGTAGCTTGTACTTGATCCCAAAAAACGCTGGCGTCTTTTACTTTTTTAAGGGTGATAGACTGAAAAAGATTGTAAATTTTTTTGGTGGTACCCTCCTTCCCCCCTACATTTCCTAACATATGGCACCTAAACTATACAGTGGGCACATATATAAGGCAATATAACAACTTTATTTTATTTTATGAAGGTTTCCCAGGCTTGTGTAGTGTAATGTATTTGCTGCAACATATACGTCCATTGTACTTAAACTTGGCACAGTATGCAAATTAGGTATCACTAGCGTAACTTCGCTTTGCAAGACAAATTAACGCTAGCGCAACTTTGCTACCTTTCGCCTCCCTGGGCGCAACTTCGGATTTTAGTAAATTTGAGCAGCCCTGTCGAAACTACGCCTTCCGTAGCTAGTGCATTTTCGTTGCATAGTTACTTTGCCCCCAAGGATCATGACATGCCCAGTGGTGTGTGACTTACAGGTTCAACACTCCTGGAGCAACACAGTCAAGTATATCGGGGTACCGGAGCACAACAAAATGACTTTAAAATGATTAATATAAGAAGAAATTAAAAATTATTTTATTTTGTATATATTCCGTATATTGTGAGTGGGACCCTAAGCTTAGGTAAGTAACAGTAGCCCAGAACATGTGCTGGGAATCAGCAGAAAAGTGCTACTGGGGGGCACCTTCAGAAGGACAGATCTTCCCTGATAAATGGCTGTGATGACTTTGGGCTGGTACATTGGGTGTGACATGTCTAGCCTAATTTTGTGCTTGAGGAACATTGAGGATGTGAAAAGCAGTAGAGGGTCCCTTATGTTTTGTTATATGATACATGACAGAGTGAGCGCTACTGCACATAAAATTGGTTTTAAAGCCCTAAACTCTCTATGAAACCTTAATAAATCACTTCCTATCTTGCTCTGATTTTGGGGTGTGTTTTTCTAGCCACGACAGGCCATATTAAATGTTTCTTACCTACATTTCTTAGCAGCTATTAAAAGGAACCAGATGTGTTCAAGTTAATGCTGAATCTTTACAGGGGAAGTTGGAGGAATGTGCTGTTTGCTTACAAAAATATAAGGAATTGTAGGCTCTGCCACCTTCTCCAAAAATTGGCTTCATCGTTACCCCAGTCAAGACCTTATGGACAAAGCAAAAAAATGTTCTTGCACAAAAGCCAGGATCTAGAAAACTAAAGAACGTCTGCCATTCAGCATTCAGTTGTTTAATCACTTGTACTACATCTCCTGAAGCCCTTGGAGAATATATGTCCACCAGTTTATGGATCATGTTGAAAATCTTCCTTTTAGAGGAGTCTCCAAATTTACTCCATAAGCACTCAGTCTTACCATAGAAATCAGTGCCAAGAAAGTGTTACATAATGAAATATTTCCATATGCAGTCGGTGGGAGGGGGCACCTGGTATTTATTTGGCTTTCCACGTGGAGTGTGCAAGTGACTTTAACAGTCCAAGAGACAAATGTAAATAAAGATATAGGCACAAGTTAAGCGTTCTATTCAATTGATCTCATTGGTTATAGAACTGTGCATACACTGAATAGTAATGAGTCAAGAATGGATTAGAGGAGCCCAGTGTTGAAAGGGAACAGTGCAGATCATTGCACCATGCTTAAGAGTTACTCAGATGGAGAATTTGCACACTTACTGGAAAGTTTGTTCCATGCACATATGGGAAGACAGGCCCCTGACGCACATGAGCACAAGTGGGTTAATTGTGCACAAAGATATAGACACACATGCAGCATAATTTAATAGAAGGACTTAATAGGCTAAACGAAAAGGATTATTGACTGTATCGGGATGCTAAGGGGTTCTGACAGCAGAATAAATGACCAGCGGTTGCGCTAAGATTTATGGCAATCTGGTGCTTATTAAATGCGAGCACACCATGTGTAACAATTATAGCAACATTAAAACCAGCATTTTGCAGTGAGGAGGAATGTGATGGGTTATGCAATATGCTAAAAAACAGTCACTGAAGTAAATGCAGCATTCACTCAATGATTATTAACCTATTGCAGAGCAGATAAAGCCCTAAAATGACTGATAGAAAGTCCTAGAATGACTTTGGAATTTACTGATACCATTGGGCTGCTGTTTATTGCTGTCCCTACAGCACAAAAGTTATTGTCCTCTGAACGTCCCCATGGTACCTTGCCAATTCCCTGAATCCTGATGGCTGGTGCCATGCACAGCTGGCTTACCATGGCTTACTGTGGTGGTCTAAAGTAAACAGGGCCTCAGAGGCAACTAGAACTGTTCTGGCACCTGAGAGAGGGTGTCCCACACCACTGCATGTTGTTCATTCTTACCTCCACTTTTTATGGTTCACTCAGAATTTAGGTTGGATGATGACATTTTCTTTGATGATGCCACAATGGTAGTTGATAAAGGGTATGGAAGGTCCTAGTTATGAAGCAGTGCGGGCTTTGTTGGGATTGTCCGAGAAGAAGAGGTGCTAATGGGGAGATATGATCACTATGTATAAATATATATTATTTAAAATTGTCTGGTGCCTTAACTACCTATAGACCTTTGAGAACATCCACTGATAGAAGAAAGGAGGATCTTCTTAAGTGTTAAACTGTGGCATTCTCTTCTTAATTGTTAAGCTCAGCTGTAGCATTCTCTCCCCAAATTTGGATGGATGCCTGTTTACCAAGTAAAAACAAAATACAAGATTACTGAACTTTAATTGTTTAATGCAAGAAGAAGAAGAAATATTTTTTCTAGAGACAGCTTCAGAAGGTAGATAAGAATTTGCTTGGGAAAATGGTTGACCTTGACAGAGAAGTGCCTTTTTTCAAATTCAACAATATCGCTAGATTTATGTGCACCATTAATATTGGTTTAATACGCAGTAGAGACCGCTCACCCGTTACCTTCTAATTAATAAGCAGGCTTTTACATGTGTGAAGGATGCAGAGAGCAGTGTCCTAGTGCTCCATAAAGCATTAGTTGTCACTGTGTTAAATAAAGCGAGAAAACCTTGTGTAGCTCTTGCCATATCCATCCCAGTGGCCATATCTCAAAGCACCAAGGGATGCCATTTCCAGTGGAACGATGGCCTTGCACCTTTCCAGTACTCAAACATTGGTAAAGGTTCATCAAAACATTTCTGATGGCATCTATGGTGTCCTACATAGAAAGGGACACCCCTAATGGATAAATTATAGGGTATACATTCCGTTTAGTTTGCAGCACATACATGGAAAATATCTTAAAAAAACTCATGTACATAATAGGGAAAAAGGCATTTTGCAATAACATATTCATTATGTAGGAAAAGTGATAAGCTGGAGTAAAGGTGAAGTTCAGAAATGAAAACCCTTTCTCTAAGTGATGTTTTTATAGGTGGGAGGAAATGACTAGAAGATTTCAAGGAAATTAGTATTGGCAGAACAGTAAAATAAAAGCACAAAAGAGTTGAAGGGAATTAACCCACTGAAGGTCTGAGCAGCACATACAGTCTTTATAACTGATTCATGAGCCCCTGGGAATAAAACGTACCGTATATACTCGAGTATAAGCCGAGTTTTTCAGCCCCCAAAATATGCTGAAAAACTCTACCTCGGCTTATACTGGGGTCAAGCGCAAAAACGGTCGCCGGCGTCTAAGAATGGTCGTCGGCATCCAAAAACGAGACGCCGGCACCTCTAATGGGAGCAGAAACCCTCAATTTTTTGATTGAAACTTACCAGAAGCTGCTGCATTTCTCACCCTAGGCTTAAACTCGAGTCAATAAGCTTTCCCAGTTTTTGGAGGTAAAATTAGGTACCTCGGCTTATACCCGGGACGGCTTATACTCGAGTATATACGGTATCTTTTATTGAAAGACATATTCAATAACATAAGAAAAAACTTAAACAACTTTGCGAACTAGATGTTTCTAGAACTAGATGAACATGATCCATGTTCATAAGTATCTGAAAACCAAGGCTCTCCTTGGTGTGAATTGTGAAAAGTGTTACTGTAGTTTTCATGTAAACAGTTTGTTGGACCCTACTTCAATGTATCCTATAAGGTCTCTTCTTTAGAAGTTTAGGATACCTAAACTGAGGAATTGCCATTCTAAGCTTAGGACACAAAACACGATGTTTGCTTTTACCACTCAAGCTGACTGTCGTAGACTTAAATGGCAGCACCATGGACCTTAGAGTTGGGTGGAATGAAAACTAAATGAATTACATTGATCTTGTTCAACAGGTGTCTTTAAATTGAGCAGACAAAATCCGACAATAGACAGTTCTGGACAGGGATAAGAAAGCGGGAAAAGTCAGTAAACAGCTCGTCCCTGCTTCTAGATCAGGGAGTTCCTGACCGTTCAGCCCTTTGCTACTACCAGGAACTTGAACCATTAAATACCTGGAAGATTCATGATATTTTCTCCCTGTGTTCAGAATAGTTGGTTCTGACGCGATTTCCATTTGTCTCCCTAGTTTATCTTCTGCTGGTAAGACACCCAGTGACATGGTTTCCCCCTCCCTGAAATGGAGCTCCACCACTTCATGTGACTCCTTTCTACTTCTTTTAAAGTGCACAATGCATTTTTTATGGTATGATCAGGTTTAGGTTGGGTTTTTTTTTTTGATGATGCTACAATAGACATGGAAGCTGATATTAATAAGGTCTCAGTTTTGAAGAAATGCTGGCTACATTGGGATAGC
The DNA here is from genome assembly GCA_038501925.1 of Xenopus petersii. NCBI lineage: Eukaryota > Metazoa > Chordata > Amphibia > Anura > Pipidae > Xenopus > Xenopus petersii. The sequence goes on along the minus strand of CM076674.1, from coordinate 179,078,167 downwards.
TTCAGAAGAAGAGATATAGGCGAGATATAATCACTATGTATAAATATATAGGGGAATCATATAATAAACTGCCTGTATATCTTTCCAGAGGAGATGAGAACATCCCCTGAGATTAGAAGACATGTAACTTCTTCTTAATGTTTTATTACAGTGGGAGCTCTTTAGTTGTTGAATTCTTTCCCTGAAGTGATTTTACTGGTGAATATATTGATATTTGAGAAATGGTTGATGCTTTTTTTACCAAGTAAAGACAAATATGAGGTTTCTCATATTTACTCTCTCAGTTCAAAGTTGATTCAGAGACGGAGGAGAAGGAATGTTCCTAGAGATAGCTTTAGACACTAGGTAGGAATTTGCTTGGAAAAATGGTTGACCTTGAGAGATAAGTGCCTTTTTTTAACTTCTATGTAGCTACATATGGGGGCATATTTATCAAGGGTTGAATTTCGAATTGAAAAAAAATTCGAAATTCGAATTCAAAAAGACCAACCGAAATTAAGTCGAAGTTTTTATTTTGGTCGAATAGGTCAGTTTTCGATTAAAGGTCCATATTCGGTCAAATTCGAATTGTTCGGATCAAATTAATAACGCAATCAATCGAATTTGATTCGATGTTTTTCCCCAAAAAAACTTTGATTTTTCAAAGTCCACCAATTGACTCCAAATGGGTTCTAGGAGGTCCCGCATAGGCTAAAACAGCAATTCAGCAGGTTTTAGATGGCGAAAGGTCGAAGTTGAATTTTTTTATAGAGACAATACATGATAAATTTCAAAATTAGAATTTTTAAATTTTTTGCAAATTCAAATCAAATGTGGACTAGTCCCTAGTCGAAGTACACAAAAATAACTCAAAATTCAAATTTTTTTATTCGAAAATTCACCTCAAACTTTGATAAATCTGCCCCTTAGCATCTGGAAGCATTTGTGACTTTTGCTCAGGAACAATTGGTTCAGAAATAGGATTTCAATAGATCATCTTCTGCTGGTCAGACACTTAGGGGCATATTTATCAAGGCTCGAATTTTGAATTGAAAAAACTTCGAAATTCGAATTCAAAAAGACCAACCAAAATGAAGTCTAAGTTTTTTTTTGGTCAAATAGGTCTGTTTTTAATCGAATAGGTCCGTATTCGGCCGAATTCTAATCATAGGAATCGAAGGAATATCGCATATGATCGAATTTGATTCGAAGTTTTTCCTTAAAAAAAATTAGATTTTTCAAAGTCCACCATTTGACTCCAAATAGCTTCTAGAAGTTCCCACATAGGCTAAAACATCAATTTGGCAGGTTTTAGATGGCGAATGGTCGAATTCAAATTTGAAGAGATGGTGCATGATAAATTTCAAAATTAGAATTTTTGAATATTTTGCAAATTCGAATCAAATTTGGACTATTCCCCAGTCGAAGAACACAAAAATAACTCGAAATTCTAATTTTTTTCATTCAAAAATTCACCTCGACCTTTGATAAATCTGCCCCTTATTGACATGGTTCCATACTTTGCTTCTGCCAAAGACTTGAACAATTATATACCTGAAAGCATTTTTATGGCATATGCTCCTTGTGTTTAGAACAACTGGTTCAGAACTAGGATTTCTCTTGGTCTTCCTATATTATATTCTGCTGGACAGACATTCAGTGACCTGGTTCCAATCTTTGCTTCTGCCAAAGACTTGAATCATTAGATACCTGGAAGCATTTGTATGACGTTTGCTCCTTGTGTTTGGAACAATTAGTTCAGAACTAGGATTTCTCTTGGTCTCCCTATAGTATATTCTGCTGCTCAGACATTCAGTGACCTGGTTTCAATCTTTGCTTCTGCCAAAGACTTGAATCATTAGATACCTGGAAGCATTTTTATGACGTTTGCTCCTTGTGTTTGGAACAGCTGGTTCAGAACTAGGATTTCCCTTGGTCTCCCTATATTATATTCTGCTAGACAAACATTTTCAGTGATCACCAACAGTCACTTGGTTCCAACCTTTGCTTCAGCCAAAGACTTGAACCATTGGAGACCAGGAAGCAGTTTCAGGACATTTGCTCCCAGTGTTTGGAACAGTTGGTTCAGATAGATGCTCTCTTTCTCTCTCTCTTGATCTCTCTCTCATCTTCTGCTGGCCGTACACTCAATACGTCATTTGGAATTCAATAAAGATCATACAGGCTGCATAACATTAAAACAATTGGCTTGCCCATGAGTGAGGCAACCCAGGAGATAAATCACTCTAAATTGTCATGTTACCAGTTCTGCTTATTATTTATTTTCACAGCTGCATAGCATTTTGCTACAGGACTTTGCTTGGTACATTGTGTCCTCAAGACTTGTTTCACGTATCTCTTTCCTTAGAACAAACTGAATGATAATTGGCCCAATTGTTGTGTTTGGAGTCGCACTTCAGGATGAATCATGGAGCGTAAGACATTTCCCAGATGACATTGTACTGTATTTTTGTTCTGCTCTTTTCCTTTGATTGTTCTTTTTCTTTGTTTACAGGTTTATAGCCAAGATATTGACATTCCTCTGTCATTCCCTAGTTGGAGGATTGTGAAATACAAATACTAGGGCTGAAAGGTAAACGAATCTGGAAATATTGAGAGTTTGTGCTTTATTCAGTCATCGTTGTCTGCAGCGAAAATAAACTCCAACAAAATGATGTTATTCAAAGTGAAGTTGTTCCGTGGCCAAACAGAGTTGCAGGTTTTGGGTGACTTTGGGTGATACTTGATGGGATTTAATGATGTGCAAGTTGACCCAGCTGTTCCCAACCCACACCTGACCCAAAACCAGTTGGAAACACCATTTATAGACCTGTCAGCCCAAACCCACCCAACCCGCAGTTAAACCAATGCCCACACATCAATAATGAAAGCACTTATCATATTATAAGGAAACTCCATCTAAAAAATTAATGGAATCTCTAGGAGTTGCCTAACTACTTAGGGGTGCTAATTATAAAGACATAACCACCTTGTACATTCCGAAAATCATTCACTGCTACACAGTCAGTGATGCAGTCAGGGCAGGGGGGCATTAGATGGTCCAACTCATTCTCCCATCTTGTTCAGTGTATATGGCAAGCGGGTGTGTGAAGCAAATCAATTGGTTGCTTAATGCCTAGTAATACGGTGCTGAAGGAAATCATTACCTAAATGGAAATGATAGAATTCATAGGCAGGTTATACATTCATTTTGCTTGCTCTATGATGCTTACTTTCCTGCTTGTTGGGAGCTGTCCATGGTTGCTTTGATGCAGATATGTCATATAAAGACTCTAATGAAACAGTGCCCTCTGCTGGGTGACATCAATCATCAAATTGTACGACGAGTGACTTTTCGTGCACATTTCACATGGGGTATTTTTATTAAAAAGTTAGAGATCGCCACAGTCCTCTAGAGTGAAACTCCACCACGCTCCATTCATTTCTATGGGATTTTTAAAATACTGTTTATTAATGGGCGAAAGTGAAAGTTCATCCTTTGATAAATACGCCTTTCAAAATCTCATAGAAATGAATGGAGAGTGCCGGAATTTCACTCTAGAGGACTGTGGCGATCTCTAACTTCACTCTTTGATAAATATACCCCATGGTATTTTCATGGAAGCGGTGCAATTTAGCAACTTGCTGTCACTTCTTCGACCACAAGATGGCAGAAGAGAGTGCAGCGTAAGCTCTATGGCTCACCATAAGAATGGTTTCTGCTGAGTCTCAGTGCAAAGTCATATAATGCAGAGAAGAATCCCATTATCGGGATTCATCACATAACCTTGTACAGTTCTACAATCTTTCTACATGTTTGTACTTGGTTGGACCCCCCCCCCCCCCCATTGCACAGGCTAACTGTCAGATAGGAGGATAGGAGGATCTAATTTAAACACCAAGAAAAAGGGGACGGCACTCCGGTACAAGGAATATACTTTCTATGATTAAGGGAGTGATTCCCGAAACGCATAGGGTGTTGGATCCTTACATGAGCTTGGAATAAAAGTATATTCCTTGTACCGGAGTGCCGTCCCCTTTTTCTTGGTGTTTAAATTGGATTTTAGCAGTGGGGACGCTGCGGACAGAGCACCCGACTGGAGCAGCAAATAGGGAGAGTGAACCTGGAGCGGTCCTTCTTTGTTGAGCTGGATTGGAGGATCTGTCTAATCTCAGGACAGATGGAGCTCCACCCATGTGATACACTACAGAACAGAAAGCAAAGATTTTAGGGAAAACTCTGATAAAAACGTAAGTTTTTTTTAACAGCACAATCTAAGGGTATTTATCCTGTATGTCAGGACACCAACACTCATTGGGGTATAGTACACCACACATCGCCAGGCTTCGCAGTGTAAACGGTGTAAAGAATGGTGTAAAAATTTTTACGAGTTTTTTCAGTGGCATAACTATAGAGGAAGTAGACCCCGCAGGGGAACAGGGGGCCCTGACTGCTTCCTCTATAGCTAATAAGAAAAACCCCTCCACCCCAGCCACGTGGAATTCAAGTTGGCACGGAGTGGGCAGAGGTGGGCGGGGGAGTGGGTGGAGTTAGGGAGGAGATGGGATGGGAAGTGGGTGGGGTCAGGGAGGAGGCGGGATGGGAAGTGGGTGGAGTCCAGGAGGAGGTGGGATGGGAAGTGGGCGGGAGGATGGGGATCAGAGTGTGCCAGGCGTTTTTTCTTAGAGTAACTTCCACCGAAAGCAATGTAAAATAACCATTGAAAATCTGACACATACCTTGATATCTTTGCCATTTATTTTACACAGCTTTTTAGGGGGAGTTAGGGGAGTTGCAAGTCAGATATCAGTGATTTATGTATTGGCACTTCCAGATGGAGCACCCAGTCTTCCTCCATTGCCCAGGTACCCCACTTCTATCTTTCTGTCTCTGGATATTCCTTATCCAATAATTCTATGTATGTGCCAGACAAAATTGCTTCAAGCTTTCTACACAGCAAGAGACTATAAATCTACTGCCGGGCAACAACAGCACAACCTGCTGTTGATTTGCAGTCTTAAAATGAAGCTTGTGAGAAAAGGAAAGTCCTGTGATGTTGAACTTAAACTTGGCTGTGAAATCCCTCTTCCCTGCTCATTAACTTCATATTCTGAGCAGAAAAACATCACCTTACTTTCCGTTCTCACAAAAGTAATTTTCTTACAGGGGTTGTTCATCTTTAAATTAACTATGACGTAAAGAGAGTGATATTCTGAAACTATTTGCAATTGGTTTTCATTTTTTATTATATTATTTGTATGAAAGGGCATGTAAAGGCAAAAAAATAAAATACCATTTTTACTTTCTTTAATGAAAAAAAACTTAATATACTTTAATTAAAAAATGTGTACTGTTTTTATACGAAACCTGACTGTATGCAGTGAAATTCTCCCTTCATTTACAGCTGTGATTAGGAATTATCAGATGGTCCCTAACTGCTCTGCAGGGAAACAATCATACTTATGAACAGCAGAGGGAGCCCCCGCCTTACTTCCCAGCCATGCAGAACTCAAGCAGCTTTGTTTGTTTCCCTGTAGAGCAGTCGGCGACTGTGTAGAGATTTGCATTGGATTTTATTTTTGCCTTTACATCCCCTTTACTGTTTCCAACTCCAGCTGCAGGGACAAAGATCATGGAGCCAGATTTAAACAGATAAACTGGGATTATATTTGGAGGATTATTTTGCTGTAGCCACTGGTTCTGCAGAGTTGGAAAAAATGTGTAGTAAACAATACAAAAACTATAAAATCCACATTAGATTACATGACAACACAGGACCCAGTGCAGTCCGCATATTCTGATTATTAATCAGTCTTGCTGTATCGGCTTCTGGCAGATATTATTTGACTTGTGTTGTTTTGATCATTTATGATGATCCTTAAGCAGCCCAGACCACACTGAGCATGTGCACAGTCTTGGTCTTGCAAAGATGTATAACAAAGTTTCAAGATGGTGACCAATTTTGAAAGCATAAATCATTTGTTTGATTCGGCTTGTGATGCAGCAAGTTCATGTTTATGTTTAGTATACAAATACAGCATTTCTAGCATTATTCTAATTTAGACTTTACTTCACCTTTAAAGGTGAAACACCCGTTTTAAGATATATCCAGGGTCAAAGCAAATGAATTGCTTTCCAGTCCTGTATTCTTCTTCTGTTAATGGCATTTGCTTGAAAATGTAACATTTATTCCAAATCTCAGTAGAAACCACAGTACCAAAGTATTGCAAAGCTCCAAATCTATAAATATATATGTTACTGAATCACTGCATGGCTCACACTATTAACAGCCCTGCAAGTCAAGAGCTGACCCTGAGTCTGCTGAATATATGAACCAGGGACTATAATATTTTGCATTATCGTTAGAGAAAAATTAAATATTTATGAATATCAACCACCTGATTACTGAGCTTTAATTCTTTTCATTGTATTGCATGAAGCATGAGAATTGTAGCTGTGCAATGGCTGGGCTGGCAATGCAGGATCATGGTGCTCAAGCAAAAGAATGATGTCCAGAATTACCGCAATATTGCCACTAGATGGCACAAAAGAAGTAAAAATAAAAGGAATAACATTAGAACTAGCAAATGACGTATACTGTATAAAGAGCTGAGCTGCAAAATCATATATGTTCCATCATCTCTGTTATTGATTGTCCCCCGCACAGCTAATTGGCTTCTATTTCTCATTACTAGTTATATTAGGCTGTTATGAAGGTGCATGTAAACTGGGTGTTTTTAACATAAGGGCACCAGATCATGTGAATAATTGGAGACACTTGAATACTTGTCCTTGAATTGTTATATCAAGGACTATCAGGGGGTACTGTAGTCAGGGGCCCCATGGCACAGGGGAAGCCAAAATAGAAAATTTTGATTTTAGGTAGGTGGGGTTTGAAAGAATCATGGGTGGGCTTTGTTAAAACTAGGTAGTGGCTGATCATATCAGGGGTGGGGTTTGGCATTATTAGCAAGTGGTCTGGATGATGTGATGTGGCTGTGCATGCAAGGAGCATTTTATTCCTCACTGGGGCCCCATTTAACTTGTTGGCAGGGCCCACAACTCAGGGAACCTCAACTCAGGAAACCAGTGGGTTTATTATTGGGAACAGTAAACAAGTCATTCAAGATAAGGGTTAACTGATCTGCTCAGTGTCTCTGATCCTGAGTTTGTATGAACTTCTGGTAGCTTGACTTGCTTTCCCCCTTATAACTGGAATCTAGCTTCTACCTTTCCCTGTGTGCACTGGGAAAGAGATGTAAAGTATTTTGGGGCCCTATGTCTGGTGGCAGTATGGGCAGGCGAATTGTCAGGCTCTGCTGAGGTTTGATCCTGACATCTCCTGGTTACTGGCTGCTCGGCTTAACCATGGGGCCAGGAGAGCTTCTTATTTATACCTCTCAGGATTGGCCATCTCACCACAGCTGCCTAATTGGTGGGTTTGGGTCAGTCAATCAGGCTGACCCTGTCCTATATAAGTAGGGTTGCCACCTCGACTGTATTTTACTGGCCTGGCCGGTAAAAATGATGTCTGATCCCAATGTTATTAATTGGGTAAAAAGATAAATATATAGGAAGGCTGGTATTTTTTTCCAGAAAAGGTGGCAACCCTATATAAGTCAAGCCCTCTTCACTACCAATGCTGGAGCATTGATCTTCCTAAGCATTGTGACATTGCCCCTTGCTGGGTTCCTGCTCTAGCCTTTTCCCTTGATCCTTGTCTTGTTCTTCCTTGCCTTCCCTGCCTAGTCTGTATCTTGCTCTGTCTTGCCCTCCAGTCCTGTTCCTGCTCCAGTCTGGTTCCTGCTCCAGTCCTGTCCAGTCTGTTCCTGCTTTATGCCTGCTCTGTCCTGTACTGTCCAGTTTGCTCCTGTTCAATGCCCACTCTATCCTGACCTGTCCTGTTCTGACTAATCGCCCTCTTCATCATGATCCTGTTCAGCTTTACTGTCCCTGCCTTAAGGACTCAGCCTACATCCTCTGCCTCCACAGCTCCCCCTTCCAAATCTATGACACTAATAGGTCCAGAGGCACTAAATACGGTGCATCTGACAACCCTTTCCCTTGTCATGTGAATGGGGGAGTATGTAAACTACAGTAGGGGTGACTACTGACTCTTTATCCTAATTAAAATTAGGGATGCACCAAATCCAGGATTCGGTTCGGGATTCGGCCAGGATTCGGCCTTTTTCAGCAGGATTCGGATTCGGCCGAATCCTTCTGCCTGGCCGAACCGAATCCGAACCCTAATTTGCATATGCAAATTGGGGGTGGGAGGGAAATCACGTGACTTTTTGTCAGAAAACGAGGAAGTAAAAAATGTTTTCCCCTTCCCACCCCTAATTTGCATATGCATATCGGTTTGGTATTCGGCCGAATCTTTCACAAAGGATTTGGGGGTTCGGCCGAATCCAAAATAGTGGATTCGGTACATCCCTAATTAAAATAAACTTTGGGATCAGTGACAAATAACCCCCTGGGGTTCACTATTCCTTATTAGAATCAAGGCCTGAAAAGTCCATCAACTAAATCTTTCCTCTTGCCCACAAAGCAACGTGCATTACATAATATACATTATGAGCTGAATGCTTCAAATATATTACCACTTAAGTAAAATGGTTCTACAGTTTTAAAAGAGAAATACTCTGGAAGAAACACAGGGGAACTGGAGTTTTCATTTTTAATCATACATTTATTATTGATGAAACTCCAAAATTGATTCATATGGTGCTCAGGATATTTAGAGAAAATCTGAATATTCAGAACAGAATTGTTTCTCAGGGAACTGAGCTGAGTTAATAAATGTGTACTTTTCTTTACTGATATAAAAAAGGTTTTTATAGATGATACATGCAACATTGTGAGATAAGGGGCTCAGTGACATGATCTCCTAGTCTAGGGACTAACCTTGGAATGAGATGTTTGCCAGACAGGGGGTTCACATACTTTTACCGATGTAGTGTTCTCTGTTGGGTTTAATGAACAAAACAGATGTTGGCTGGAGACAGCTGCAAAGGGTATTGGGGTGTCCCATAGAGCAGGCAGTAAGTAAAGGCCCCCATCTGATTGTAAGCCACCTTAGACTATTAGGTATAAGTGTAAATGTGTTGTTGCAATAAAAAATAATAATAATAACCCACTTTTATTTTTTAAATGTTGTAGTTATTTTATTATGGCCTAATGATGGCTGGCGTTGACTGCTAAGTTGATTATTTAAAATCTGGTTTAGCTTTGCTGCCTAAATTAACTGAAGGAGAAAATTGGATTCCTATCAACTAGAGCAGCTGTTAATAAGGAAATTGTGATTAGTCAGACAAGTGACTGAGATAAACACAACACATCTGAGCTAAGACTCCTACAGGAACCATCATTAGATAAATATACTCTCCTGACTCTGAATGCCACAAGGGCAGCAGCCAGTTCTTCTCCTGCTTCATCACATACGTACGTATAATAAAGAGGAAAGGTGATCAAACAATTGGCAGCTCATGAGAGCAAGTTAAATCAGAGTGTAACACATCTGAGCCTACGCACACACCAGCGTCACGCATTCTGTAAGAAAAGAGTGTGAAGGTTCATTAAAAACAGCACAACAACTGTCAACCCAACGTCACGTAGCAGATAATATATATATGTCAAAGTGACGAGAAATTAGAGGACTTTTCATCTTTAGTTTGCTTCCTCTGACTCAAAAGCCTACAACAAAGTATTAAAGACACATCACATAGTATAAATGGGAGATTCAGCAAGTTTTGACTCAGATTCTAGTTTTGGAGCCTCCAAACTGTAGATCTGAAAGTTTTTACTGGTATGTCCATCTAACTCTCAGGAGGCTTACCCCTTAACGTCATTATTGCCATCGTGCTTTATTTTTGTAGCATTAACAAATTACACAGTGATTTTCTCATCTATTACATAAATACCCACCCCAGCAAAACATTCAGTGGGGATGGGTAGGGAGTAGGATAGGAGAAGCCTACTGTATGTGCCACACCCACCCATCCATCATGAATACAGTTCTTAATGCAGATAGCTCTGTATTCATGCAGTCAACATAGGTCTCTGCTCACTATTTTGGAACACAGCAGCAATTAGTTTTCATGTAGTGCAAAGTACAAAAAACTTGGTGGATTGCAACCCTTTTTTTGCACTTGCACTTGTTGGCTGATTATGCCAAGTGAAGCCATTTATTATCTGAAATTAACTGCCTAACATTGGCATTAGATTGGTGTCACGGTCGGCACCCAACACCAGAACAAATGCCAAGCTCCCTGGTCTTGGCTCGTGCTTCACCTGTAGGGTGACCGCCTTTGGCTTTGGGAGGAACCCTCAGCTACTTGGATGCCACCAGGGCTTAAACGAGAGGTGCAAGGCTAGAAGTTCTGGATAAGCAGAGGGGCACAACTGTTAGCGAGAGTCTTTAGGCCGAAGGTCGCGGTACAAGACGTTAGGCAAAAGAGGAACCAGGAAGTCAATCAGAGGGTTAAGGCAGAATCAGCGTCGGATATCAGGCAAGGGGTCAGGATACAGAGAGTAGAATCGTCAAGAACAGGCAGGGGGTCACAACAGGTAATCAAACTGGTTATCAGGATCAGAATAGCAACTGCTAAGCACCAGGAACAAATCCTATCACGGGCACTGAAAAATAGAAACTGCCACTTTAAATAGATTTGAATTTCGCGCCCTTGCGCGCTGGCGTCAACACACCAGCGCGCACCCTTAGTTAACAGGCGAAGGAAGAAGATGGAAGCGTGGCGGGCGTCCCCGCCGAGGGGGCGGCAGTCATCCTGCCTTTGGGGGTGCCAAATGTTAGGCACGCCCAAGTGATTGTATTGACTTACCTAAAACCTCGTGCCGGTGCTCCTATCAGCAGAAAACGACACCGTTATACCAGTGAGCACCATGGAGCTCTTCTGTCTTCCTCTTTCTTCGTATGACTGTGCATGTGCAGTAGAACAAAAAGCCGAACTTTAACTAAAAAGTCGAGTATTGCGTTCAACAAGGCAATTTGAAGCAAGAAGAAGCCTGAAGACGATTGATCTGTGGTGCTCACTGGTATAATCCTGGGCCGGTTCAGTTTTCTGCTGATAGGAGCATCGGCACTAGGCTTCAGGTAAGTCAATACAATCACTTGGGGGTGCCTAACATTTGGAACCCCCAAGTGCAGGATGCCTTTCCTTCTCCTTTAATGCTAGAAAATTTGGTGAACATCAATGACCATGTTATAGTGGCCTAATAGAGGCAGATCTACTAGATCCAAAATGGAAACATTGCTTTATTTTACCATATCTGGTTGTCCAATGGGACAGTCATGGCCCCTATAACAGTAAACAGATCATATTGGGGCTCATGTTGTCCCCACCCCGCAGGATTTCCCTGATAAACGTCTGACTGAGCCCTGATCAGATATTAGGATGAAAGGAGTTAGATAAAGTAGAGATCACCCTAGCTGCTAATCGTTTAAGCAGTCAAGGCATCTATAAACACAAACCACAAGGATATTAATTGCATCTGATTTTTATTTTTTCAATATTCATCTGCATAAATAAATTACCGATGCTACATCAACAGGAATTCCATTGTTCTTTCTTCCTGCCCTTGTGTAAAAGATAAAACGTACCGGAGGAGGGGGTGCACAGGAAATACAGAACTGCTAGACAAAGAGTTAAAAAATGTCGCCTGGTTCTGTCACTGTGTTATAATGAGTTCTGAAGGCAGGGGAGACCTTTCAGCTTTTTTTTTTTTTTTTTTTTCAGAGAGAAAAAGCTAAAAATATGCAAAACACCGGTTCACAAGTCATAAGCCCTGCAACCCTTATTAACTCTCCATATATTAGAGGCAATGTTGCTAATCATAGCACTCCGACCTGAAATGCAGCACTACAAAATACATTAGTGCTTTGCGAATAAAGTATAATTGTAAAAAGCCGATATCCTTATGGATCTGCTATAAAACCAATTCTACTGGGATAGGGAATGTAGGTAGGAGAGTGTCGGGGGCCTCAAATGTATAAAACTTCTATGAAGGTGTGCTTAAAGGGGAACTAAACCCAAAAAATTAATATGGCTAAAACTGCCATGTTTTATATACTGCACTTATTGCACCAGCCTAAAGTTTCAGCTTGTCAATAGCAGCAATGATCCAGGACTTCAAACTTGTCACAGGGGGTCACCATCTTGGAAAGTGTCTGTGACACTCACATGCTCAGTGGGCTCTGAGCAGCTGTTGAGAAGCTAAGCTTAGGGCTCGTCACTAATTATCCAGCAGAAAATGAGCTTCCCCTGTAATATAAGCTGATGCTACAGGACTGATTATTAAATTCTGGTGCTAATTGCACTGGTTTCTGTGCTGCCATGTAGTAATTATCTGTATTAATTACTAATAAGCCTTATATTGTGACATTTCTATTCTATGTGTACTGTATATTGTGAGTGGGTCCCTAAGCTCAGTAAGTGACAGCAGCACAGAGCATGTGCAGTGAGTCAGCAGAAAAGAAGATGGGGAGCTACTGGGGCATCTTTGGAGACACAGATCTTTACTGCTAAATGGCTGTGGTTGCCCTGGCCTGGTACAGAAGCACAAAACATAATGTACAACATTTCTAGCCTAATTCTTTAGTTTAACTTTCCTTGTCCTTTAAGTGTATTATTTTCTTGTATATTGTTTCCATCTGGCCACCTTAAGCTGGCCATACATGGAAAGATCCACTCGATTAGTGATGTTGCCAAACGAGCGGATCTCTCCCGAAATGCCCACATTAAAATGGGCAATATTGGGCTGATCCAATCGTGGGCCCTAGGGATCTTAATGCTGCCAATACAGGTGGGTGGATTGCAGAACCGCATCCGCGTTCCAACGGATTTTTAACATTGCCGAACGACATCTGGCTATCAGTTGGGGAAACCCGTCAGAGGGCCCCACGCACGGGCCGATATATCGGCAGCTTTTATTGGCCCTTGTATGGCCACTTTTAGTCAGAATTCTCCAATACACGATTAAAGCTGGCCATACAGCTCGTTTGGCAATGTTGCATCACATTGAGTTGGGCAATATCGGCTGATCCGATCATGAGACCCAGGGCCCAACAATCAAATCATAATGCTGCCAATATGGGCAGTCGGATTTTTAACCCTGCTCGATCGCCATCTGCCCAATTTTCGGGGCCGGGCTGCCATCGGCCGGCGCTGGGGCCAATAAGCTGCCAACTCAGTCTGTCGGCAGCTTTTATCGACCCGTGTATGGCCACCTTTACAGTGCTTTTGGCAAATATACAAGTTTACACTCGTCCAGTTGAGGCATGATAATTCTGGAGATCACTAGGAACATTTCATTACACTGAATGTATCCTCATCTTTAGATCTACTGCTGCTTAGAAGAATAATAGGCTCAACTAATAGGCTCAACCCTAGGCCCAGGGGAATAGCCCTCAGGGTGGTCACTGAATGCTGTTTCTATTGGAAAAACACACGAGTTATAGCTACAGTGAGAACATTAATGATGGACACTGGCAACGTATGGCCAGAAATATTTGTCAGGTATGAATAAAGATGTAGGATTTCATTTTAGATATATACAATCTAAGTGTACTAAACAATATCGATCAAGTCAGCTTGAAACACAACTGACCTTTCTACATGTGATTTCACCATTGATGTTCCAGAAGAAGAAGATATATCAATCCCCTGGGGACATCTTCAAGTGAGGTTGGAGTCTCTCAGAGTCTCAGTATTTCGGCCATAATTTGAGGTTTCTGGCCAATTCTTCAAAGTTGCAATGCCAAGTATATTTTTTCCAAGTTTTCTGAGGTTTTGGAGCTGCTGTTGTCCTCTAGATGGCGTTATACGATATTTATGAAATGACTCAGAAGTACCATTATAATCGTTTAACACTGCTTTATATCCATTAAGGTTCCGATCCAAATGACGGCATGTAACATACTGCTCCTTCAAAAATACTTTCACACCCTCTGGATAGGCAATGCTTTAGGTTTCCAAAAAAGACCAATAATGATACAAAACTGTCAGGAATGGCTGTAGGCTATACGTTGTTGTAGATAAACAGTAACGTACCCCCTGTTGTAAACTATAAGGCCTTTCCTGGTTATGAAGGAGACCCTTGAGCTTATCAAGTCACGATTGATTTTAATACAGTAGGGCAGGAGATGAGGTCTAATTAGATCTGCCATCTATTTTTTGGTAAAAATAAGCCTTTACCTATTTGCCTTCTTCCCTAAAATTGGCAGCAAGTTATTTTTACCAACTGGGCTTGTAAAATCCCAGCCAGATGGCGACTGTGCTTTTAATATGCTTATATTTTAAAGTGCACAATGTATTATTTTTAAGGTTCTACCCAGTTCTGAGTCTCAAAACAACTGTCCATGTTCTTGTCAGTAGTGTTCATGTTTTAGTCAATGGTTTATTTATTCATTGATGATTCCGCTTGTCCTCTATGTATATGTTCTTTTCTACTCAAAGAAACACAAGACTTACTAAATTCTGTGTGCCTGCACCCAAGCAGATACAATGGTCAGGTGCAGGCTGATTTCAGCCCCTATGTGGCACTATATTTCCAAACTACAAGAAGCTTCCCATGGTGGGTCCGGGTGCTCGTGCCCCAGACCTTCAGCAAGGGGGAGTACGTGACGGAAATTCAATTGCAGGTACTCATCCAAAACACCATAAAGTAGAATCCAGGAGCCCAAAGTTTAAATATACAAAAAGTTTTATTTTGCATTATGTAAAAAAAAATTAAACAGCCTTACGCATTTCGTGTTACCCAAGGACACTTAATTATCGGCTACCTTTCTGTAGAGGAAACGCGTAAGGCTGTTCCTTTTTTTACATAATGTAAAATAAAAAACTTTTTGTATTATTTAAACTTTGGACTCCTGGATTCTACTTTATGGTGTTCCAATTAGTGCCTGCCTACAATTGAATTTCCTCATGTGGCGCTAGCCTTATTTAAAATGGAACAATGGAGCGAGGAGCACAAATGGCGGTTGTTTGTACTAGACAAGGGGGAAGAGTGAAGCCAAACACAGGCAATGCAGTTTGCTTCAAAAAATTCAGGGGTGGTGAGGATCAATGTCTTAAAGGGCATGTAAACCCAAAAAAATGTATTGATGCCAACTTTTTGGCAATTCTCATTTTCTGTTTTAAGTGGTTTCTGCAATTTCTGCAGTTTAGACATCCCATAGCAGGCTTTTGGTTCAACTGAGAGTCAGGGAACTGAATACAGGCGTTAGATCACACCAAAACACCAAAAGTAGTTAAATGAATAGACTGACAAAACTGTACTTGATTGGAGCTTTGAGAACCATTGCAGAATCCAGTCTTTGATGGTGGCAAAAGTCATGCAAGTTGCCCCACGTAGGTCTGCCCCCTAACAAGACAGTAAATTGAATTTCAGTGGTTGAGACGATTGTTATCATTGCAGCCTTGGAAGGAATGTCCTTTGGCTGTTATATTAGAACAGGGTATTTTAGGAATGATAAGCCATGCTCAGTAGCATTAGGATAATTAGGGCAATGGAACTCTTGGGACTTGAAAACAGGCGCCAGGATCAAGTATTATGGCAGGAAACTTTCAGTGCTCTCTCAGAAATCAAGAAGAAGTCACTTCTTTATAGTAAAAAAAAGTGGAGCTTTTTCAAAAAGATCATCAGTAATTAGCCAAAGAAGAGTTCTTTTTAAAGGGATACTGTCATGGGAATTTTTTTTTTTTTTTCAAAACGCATCAGTTACTAGTACTGCTCCAGCAGAATTTTGCACTTAACCCATTTCTCAAAAGAGCACACACATTTTTTTATATTTAATTTTGAAATCTGACATGGGGCTAGACATGTTGTCAGTTTCCCAGCTGCCCACAGCCACGTGACTTGTGCTCTGATAAACTTCAGTCACTCTTTACTGCTGTACTGCAAATTTGACTGATATCACCCCCTTTTCTCACCACTTCCAGTAGCCTAACAACAGAACAATGGGAAGGAAACCAGATAACAGCTCCCTAACACAAGATAACATCTGCCTGGTAGATCTAAGAGCATCACTCAATAGTAAAATCCAGGTCCCACTGTGACACATTCAGTTACATTGAGTAGGAAAAACAACAGCCTGTCAGAAAGCAGTTCCATCGTAAAGTGCTGGCTCTTTCTGAAAGCACATGACCAGGCAAAATTACCTGAAATGCACCTACACACCAATATTACAACTAAATACACTTGCTGGTTCAGGAATTAAATTTTATATTGTAGAGTGAATTATTTGCAGGGTAAACAGTGTAATTTAGTAATGGAAACTACATCATAGAAATCATGACAGAATCCCTTTAAGAAACACAGTAGAACTTAAGCCACACCCTGATGAATAAGAAAATAGACCTGCCCCTGAGAACCTTACAGAAGTCCATAGTTTGTCGTATTCGAATTTTTTTTGCATTTTAGAGGAGGAGACATAAATATATATCCAGTGGAAACAAAGGAATGAAAGAATTCCCATCATCATCTATTTTGCAGCCCAATCTTCAACTGTTTAAAAAGTTTAATAACAAAGTCATGATTTATGTTTTTTAGAGGAGAAAATGTATGTTTTATTTTTATCCACCCAAAAAGGTACAATTCGTCTGCATAGTTCATGTTGTTTCCAGCAAATTATTAATTTGAGCTGAAGAATTTAGGGCACTTTTCAATTCTGATAATGGGCACTTGATCTAGGCTTGGAGGTATTGCCAAACATACAAGAAACAGATGCGCTTGGAAGTCGTGATGAGCTAATTTTTTCGCCAGCCATGAATTTGTGGCGAAATTCTGCAATTCTCCATCTGTGAATTTTTGAAAAAATTCACCGCAACAAAAAAAGTTGTTAAGACACAAAAGTCGCCATACGAAAAAATGGCAATTGCCTTTAATGCATTTGGACAAAAAAGTCGCACGAGAAAAAACTCCCATTAACTAATGCATTTGGAGTAAGAAAAATTGTTCCGTGCGGAAAAATAAATGTTGACGCCCATTGACTTCAATGCTTAGAAGTAAAAAAGTTGACCAGTAGCAATGGGCGAATCTTTGGCAAAACGCATTGAAGTCAATGCGTTTTTGACGCGTCCGACAATTTTTATACGTGCGACTATTTGATCCAAATGCATTAAAGTCAATGGACGTCCGAATAATTTTGGCGAGTGAAAAAATTTTATTCGAGCAGCAATTTTGACGCACAACAATTTTTTTTGATCCGCTGGATTTTTCGTCGGCTGCAGTTTTGTGGATTAATTCACTTGCAGCAAAACGGGGAAATTCTATGCAAATTTGTGTAGAGAATTTGGGCCACATCCCAAACCTTCAGCTAGAGGTAGTGGAACTGTAGAACACTGTAGAATCATGAATTGAACTGTTACTTACAGAAACTCTAACCCACAGACCAGTGTGAAAGTCTACTTTTAAAAATAACACATAAAATGTCCACAACAAGCCTTATGCATTTTGATGCCAGGGGATAAATTCGCAATCTCCCGCCATAAAATTTTAGACGCACGTCTGAAAGGTCGCTTGTGCCAAAATCGCCACGCGTCAACACTATTTGGATGCCCATTGACTTTAACGCCAGCATCACAATTGACACAAGGGGCTTTTCGGACACACATCCAAAATTGGATGCGGGCGTCAGTTTCGATTTTCACGATTTTTCTGCAATTTTTTTCACAAATTTTTCGCCATTTCGCTTTGCGGGAAATTCGTGTTTTATTTCGGCAAATCGATTTGGGAGCAATTTGCCCATCACTGCTAGGGTCCGAATTCCCCTACAACCATGCATTCATTTTAATAAGAGACTGGAATACGAATAGGAGAGGACCTTATTAGAAAGACGAGTAATAAAAAGTAGCAGTTATTATAAATGTGTAGCCTTACAGAGCATTTGCTTTTTAGATGGGGTCAGCGACTCCCATCTGAAATCTGGTAAGAGTCAGAAGAAAATGGCAAATAATTACAGAACTCTAAAGAATTAATAATGAAAACCAATGGAAAATTTCCTTAGAATTGGCCATTCTATTACATACTAAAAGTTTACTTCGGGGAGATTTTGTCGCCTGTCGACTAATCGCCTCGTCTTCTGAGCGACTATCTCCCCCAACTGCCTCAGTGTATTTTCCCATAGGCTATAATGAAAAGTCACCTGCGCTAAAGCACACGCGGCGATGCGTTTTCTATAGTCGCCCGAAGTTGCCTTACTGAGACAAAATCTCCCCGAATCTCCATGTGTGGCCTTACCCTTAAAGGTGAACCACCCCTTTAAGCGATCCATTAAAATCACCGGGATTCTCAGAGTCCGAATGGAAATATTTCTATCCCTCTAATAATCTGAGATTTGTCAGGAGTTCTCTAGAAAACTCAAATTGATTTACAATTCAAGTCCATGGGAACCTTGTGCAACATGAGATTTTAATAAAATTCTACTGATTAACGGAAAAAACTTGAGAAACGTTCCAAGATACTTCGATTTATACTCGTGAGCCCCAGAAGCGAAATGTTTTTTATGATTTATGAGCAAATTAATATTCTGTACTTTATTAAGAGACTCCAAGCAGCGGAGAGCGTCTATATTCCATTTGCATCCATTTTCATTTTCCTTCCAATTACTTTCTGCTTGATTAGGGAAAAGGGCTGCCTGTTCAAGTACATCTAATCAATCTTTCAACAATGTGGCATAACAATATTATCCCCAGTATCTCAGGTCAACAAGTTCATTAGAATAATTGAAAAGGTTTTTCTGTCGGAGGTCATTGCCGGACTGGAATGAATTGAAGGTAATGAATTGTTTAATGAAGTTGATTGCAATTTAATGCTCTCTCTCTCTCTCTCTCTCTCTCTCTATATATATTTGTTTTGTTTTTTTTAAAATCATTAAAGGATAAGTAAACCTTTAAAATAAGTGAATGTAAAATTGATGAGGGTGCTATTCTAAGATATTTTGCAATGTATGTTAATTATTTATTTTGTTTTAATTCCAAGATATAAAGAGATACATGTACTGTTAATATGAATGAATTTTGTTACAACAGCGCCACCTGCTGGTCAGTTTCCCACCAGTCTGACCACCAAGTAGTCAAGGAAGTTGTCAGGAGAAAGAAAGAGGCTGCTCTGATGTTCTTCTGCTTAGGAAACTAATTAAAAACCTTTCTCAAATATTTCCTAAGCAGAAGAACATCAGAGCAGACTCTTTCTTTCTTTAAGAGGGTTATTTATCAAAGTTTGAATTTATTTCAATATTTTCTGAAAAAAACTTCGACCGAATCCGGACTTTCGTGAAAATTTTGTTTGCGGGGAAAAAAACCCGAAAAAATTGTGAAAAATACAAATTTTTCAGATTTTCCACCCAAAAATGTTGCTTTTTTTCAGATTTTTGCCCCGAAAACCCTGAAATCTTAGGGTTATTGCACAAAATCCAGCGCAGATGAAAAAAAAAACCTTTGGGACTTCTCCCATTGACTTATATACAACCTTGACAGGTCTGAGATGCCGGATTTTCAGATTCTGACTTTTTTCATCCTCTGGGTATAATAAATCCCGAAAAATTCATGATTTTTTTTTTCCACTAAAAATTCGGATTTAGTAAATAACCCCCATAATGTCTATATCTGACCCATCTTCCATTAATATAAATTTTTTTCCACATCCATGATGACCTGGTAGAGTGTAGGAGTGGAAGCAAACTTCCATAATTGTGCTATCAAGATTGTGGTTTGAGATATAAAGGCTTTCCCCATCTCTAGGGTCTGGTGGAGGCAAATTTGACATGTTTCGTTTGGCCAAAAATTCACCGCCAGTGAAATGACTCTGACGCCCATTAAAATCTAAGGGTGACAAAAAAATGTTGACGTGCGTCATTTTTTTTTGGCGAGTGATGCCATACAAGTCTATGGGCGTCATTTTCTCGACGAAACAAGGCGAAAAAATTTGCCCATCCCTAATATGGACAAAAATGTCTTTCCACCACAGTGCCTCCATGATAAGAACCCAGGATACATAAGAGCCAACCTATAGTAGCAGTTAAATAGCAACTCAGCAGCACTTTAGAATAATGCTCCTGATAATTGCCGCACTGGGTGACTTGTTTTTATAGTTATTTTGATGAATTTTATCTATTTTCTGCTTGCATATATCTTGGTCCGACCAGGCTCTTTGGATAACGACACACACAGGGAGGTACATTTATCAAAACTAAAATGTTCCAGTTTTTATTCTAATTTGAAAAAAATGTAAAAACTCTCAAATGTACGCTTATTTGTTACAAAACCTCAGATCTAAAAAAATTTATTTCGCCAAAATTTGAAGAAAAAAACAGCTCAGAGACAGTGATATCACATTCTACCAATCATTTTAAAATTTTCTGTGAGTCTGCCAAATGTTTCATTAATCTTAGATCCTTAAATTGAAAAATAGGTGGAATTGTGATAAAACAACACTTCGGCATGAGCTCGCCAGCTTTTAGATGCCACATTTATACAGGTATATTCAAGTTTTTTTGCTCTTAAATAAATACATTTGTAGTAAAATTTAAAATGAATAATTGTAGTAAAAAAAAAATCTAATTTGACTGTTGATAGATCTTCCCCAAGGCATTTTGCCCTTCCCTTTTCCCTACTGGATTCCATTCAATCCTACTGGATTCCCACCACTGTCATAAATAGAAACCATCTCTGTTTTCTGCCAGGAAGATTTTTGACCAAAACTGTTGATTTCAAACGGATAAAATCCTGTTCCAGGCAGTAATAAGCACTTATCCCCTCGTGTCAATATCTGGAGGCTCAGGGTGTTGCTTCTACATTGACTTACACATGTTGACAAAGAAACTCTACGTGTGCCATTAACCTTTTTGCTTTCTCCCAGAAAGAATTACTTCATTTTTAAAAGAGTCGTGAAAATCCCCTGAATTTTTTTTGTTTTCCAGAGCAATTTCACCAAACAAAGAAAAAGCATTATTATAACTTGCCCTTTTTCTTTTCTTAGCTCCCAAACTTGTTAAACAATTATTCATGCTTTATCTTTATAAGAAAAAATATATAATTGTTGCCAACGATTT